>CM063520.1:8009166-9275833 GCA_032199755.1 Ambrosia artemisiifolia | reverse complement strand
CCTGTCCACAAGCAGGGCCCTCCACCTCAACTTAGCCTTGCCGCGCACCAAGAAGGCTTGCAGCTTGGAAACACCTACATACAAAATCACAAGTCAACACTTATTCAAAATCTAAAGGCGGTCACAAAAGTATCATCTTACCATTATCTTGGATGTTGGGTTCCTGCCCAGGCCACAAGCACAGGCGGCTCATCCCCAGGAGCACAAGCAATGACTCCTTGCAGGTCACCACCTTAAAGGGAGATACGTTAGTGGTCAAGTCATTAAACCACTACTCCTCCTTGTAGCCTGCCATCACTATGCACTCGGGAACTCTCTCGCGATCGCCAAGAAATTTCCATGGCATCGCAATAGGGATTACCCCCTCTTGACATAGAAGAACTTTTCCTTCCAGTCATGCAAAGACTTAGGGGCGGTAGACATAACTGGCGCTGCCTTCGGCCGTGCCTTGAAGGTGAACCAAGTTTCATCCTTGGCCATATAGTAAAAAACATTGAACCTTTCAAGTGTAGGCTCAATATTCAAAGCGCGGAAACTCGCCTCAAAATGCACCAATCTCAGCATACCGAAGGCGCTAAGTTGTGTCACAGCCACCCCATATGAAGGTGCCTGATCATGGTTGTGCTCCGGAGTCTGGGAACTGCTTTGAGAAACCTCAGACATGGCTGGTAGCATGGAAAGAAATTTGGATGGAAACTGGTAAAACCCATCGGAAAATTTGAAGATTGACTAGAAACTTCAAATTTCTCACCGGAACTTTTGAAGATAGCTCGGAAAACTTAAAGGTTTCACCGGAAACTTGAAGAAAGCAAGGTAGGTTTGAGAGGAGAATTGGTGAATCTGTGGAAAAAGTGAAGAAAGAGAGGATTTTGAGGTATTTATACCCATTGCATTTATTGCAATGGGTCCGACATGGAAAAACAAACCGTCCTGGACGCTCAGGATCACGCCACGTATCCCACTTGCCACCAGGAGGTTTCACTCACGCGCGTCGCCTCCAGGACGATGACAACTGCATGCACACACGTGGCCTCCCACGTGGCAACATCCTAACGCTTCATCCATCCACTTGCGCGCGTGGCCCATCACGCGCTTGACACCAGATGAAAATGTCTTCTGTCACCTGCCAGATGTGACAGCCATCATAACAGTTCCCACTCTGCCGTCTGACACACCACCAACCTCCTCGACTTCCACAAAAAACATCTCATCGAAGTTAATGCAAATTTTTAAATTTTTAGCGCATTTGTTTCAAATCATTTTTTATGTATTTAATTCCAATCATTGCCACATTTATGACAACAATGGCAGCGCATTAACTACTTCAAAAAGGGAAACACGTCACCCACATCAGTGAAGGCGCTGGTTTTACGTCAACACAAAAGACGTTCTCTGTCTGACTCCTCCTCAGGATCAGGCATGCCACGTCATTCTTCACAGATGTTTGACGTAAAATTTCAAAAGACGTTCTTCACCTAACTCCTCCTCAGGATTAGGCAGGCCAAGTCATTCTTCGCGGATGTTTGACGTAAAACTTTAAAAGATGTTCTCCGCCTGACTCCTCCTCAGGATCAGGCATGCTATGTCATAATTCGCGGATGTTTGACGTAAAATTTTGAAAGGCGTTCTCCACCTGACTCCTCCTCAGCATCAGGCATGCCACGTCATCCTTCGCGGATGTTTGACGTAAAACTTCAAAAGACGTTCTCCGCCTGACTCCTCCTAGGGATCAGGCATGCCACGTCATCCTTCGTGGATGTTTGACGTAAAACTTCAAAAGATGTTTTCTGCCTGACCCCTCATCAGGATCAATCATGTCATGTCATCCTTCGTGGATGCCTGATGTAAAACATAAAAAGACGTTCTTCGCGTGTTTTCCTCTCAAAAACACGGCCGACACGTCACAATCTCGCGTAGATTCGACGTCAATGATAAACTTCGTTCCCCGCTTCTTTCTCCTCCGCGAAACAGGATGCTACACCAAAAGATGAAACACACGAAGTCCAGATGAGTTGTCATCCGCGCTCAATAACTAATATAGTCTAGCACTCCACCTACTCTTCATCAGGACCAAGAGAAGCACTAGACTAGGGGACTTGAAGGGATAAGGTACCAAATCCTGGGTCGGATAGCATCCCTATCCCATAAAATGCACCACCTGCAAGGAATATGCGGAACTCCTATCCGCGGAAACTAGTTGAGTGGCAGACATCAGTTCCCTGATGTCCGTGGAACCAAACTCGCGCATGCTAATAAGCCCATGCGCAGGATCACATCAGCTAGGTGATGTCACCACTATAAAGGAATCTCCGCGTGTGGACGTACACGCGGAATATTCGACTAACATAAGCTTTTGGTATGGGGATGTACGGAAGATCAAGAATGAAGAGAATCCGGTCAGATACTCAGCAGGCGCTGCGCCAACCAGAGACCAACACGTGTCAAGGGGGTCCAACAACCCTTGACATGGAACAGTGATATGACTGCTTCCATGCTTCCCCCATGCTGCTGTGAACAGTACAAGCCAGAAGTACTGTGCAGGCATGTCCACCTGCTGCCAGACGTCACGTCAGATGCCACCAGTTGGTCAACCATGCTGTGTCAGGAAGGAGCGCCACTTGCGCCTAATCACATTGCGCCAGGTGTACTTCTAGCAGGACAGATCATACTTTCTCTCACATCAGCATTAACTACCACGAGCTACCTACCCATTTTATGGGCCGAGGACATCTCGGGCCCAAGCTTATCACCTCAACCATGGGCCATGTCAGTTGATGCATAATGTGCGACTAGTGCTTTGGATTGCGAATTACAAAGTTTGTTTTGGTTTACGAAGGGGCGAAGGTGGATAATATATAGGGCGAATGTGGAATATGGAGGTCGAATGTAGAAATATACTGAAGAAGGTTTCCAGATTCGAACTGATCAGGAGGGCCAACGTAGAAGAAAGCCACATTCGACCTCACGCTGAGGGCGAATGTGCAGACCTATATAAGCCTAAAGTTTATTTTTCATTGTAACTTTGATCATTTTGTTAGTGTGTATCAGGTTAGAGCTCTCTAGTGTTCAGGTCTATTTCAAATCAGTCTGATTAACTTGTAATCGTTTATGTGAACATATTTTAACAAGTTATTAATGGAAACAACAATTGAAAAGCTTAATCTATGTGTTTGATTCATAAAACTATCACTTTGTATCTGTTCTAGGGTTTCCGCACCTGGAATAGAGACTTATATGATCGATTTCAACTGTTTTACATAAAAAGATCCTTTACAAAGTGGTATCAGAGCCAATAGAGATCATACAACTACAATTTGATAGTTTTTGAACTGATTTGGACCCAAATTTGATCAAAATTTTGCTGTTTTCAAAGAACAATCGTTTTTTATGAAAATTGAAGGATTTGGATTAGATTTCATGGATAAAATCAAGAATTCGGTTTATTAAAGTTGTTCCAAATCAATTCCGAAGCAAAACCTGATTAAGATCATCAAAATTCATCAAGTTTTGAAATATTGAGATCAAATTAACTGATTTTCAAAGAATAACCGTTTTTCAAATGAATGGGTCGAACCTAGAGAGCTTAGGGTCGAACGTGGGTTTTTAGGGTCGAACCAAGAACTTCAGTGGTCGAAAGTACCTATTTGTGGTCGAACCTAGGATTTTGTTGTGTTGAGTTTCCACTTTCGGGTCAAAGTTCCACATTCGTCCAAACGGGAGGGCGAAAGTGAAAAGATTGAGGGACGAAAGTGAAACCAGTTGTTGAATTCTACATTCGTATAAGCTAAAGAGGACGAAAGTGAGGATAATTCCACATTCGACCTCACGTCAACACAGAAGGGTACGAACGTAGATTCTGATTTGAGAAATTTTCAAGTGTGTCATATTGCCAACTTCGAAAACATCATGTGGGGATTTCCAACTACACCTAGGCCTGGTACAACACAACAATAGCAAGTTACCATGGACCCTTGGACTATAGCTGCTCAGAAGTCGAATACTCAGTCTTTGCAACCAATTAGCTACCTTGCAATGACGAGTTCGATTCCTCAGGGTGTTGCTTCATCTTCACAACAACCAGCAGCTGATTACTGGGGCGTAGCAGCAGCAGCGGTACATACTCAAACTACTAATGCTATATCTACTCTAATCAATGATTTATCTTCAGGTAGCGGGAACAGACCACCCAAGCTGATGGAGATGCAGGAGTATAATCAATGGCAGAAGAAATTCAAGATTCATTGGAAGGAATGGGACTTGAAGGCACTGAGGCGTGGCAAATGATTGCAAAGGGATATGTGGCACCAGTGTTAGAGAATACCGGTGAACAGGTTCCACTTGAGAGTTTGTCTGACGACGAGAAGAAGAAGTTTGCGGTGGAAAAGAAGGCGTATTCTCAACTAACCCAAGCTATTACCAATGATCTTTTACATCAGTTTGGATCATGTACTACTTCCAAACAATTGTGGGATATGTTGAAGAATCGTCATGATGGAAATGAGAAGACGAGAAGGCTAAGGATTGAGGAACTAAAGAAAGAGTTCGAGAACTTCAGTTATGTTGGGAATGAAACACTGAAGGAGTTGACTCCCAGATACTGTCATTTGTTAACTGAATTATCAAACTATGAAATTTAGATTCCAATGTCAGATTTCGTGGATAAATTTGCTGATTCTTTACCACCATACTGGGATCAACACATTGAGTTACTTAAGGAGAAAGATGCATACAAGTACTGGACCATTAATGAATTCATCCAGAAATTGGAAAATAAAGAACTTGAGGAGAAGAGGAAAGCAAAAAGATCACAAATTCCTCAGAACCATAATTGTATCATGCAGGTACATCATCTACTGTGGGTAACTCAAGTATTGGTAGGACAGTTGCTCCTCATATTGCATGTGTTTCAAGTGTGATGGAACCACCCAAACAACCGATCAACTATCTTGCTCAAACCTCATCTTATACACCACCATCATATATACCATCACCACCACAATCATACCCAAACTCTTTTGTTTCACCATTCTCACCTATGCAACAAGCAGCGTGTTACACTGCAAATCAACCACAACCTCAACAACAACAATACGTTTCTCAGATGAATCAAGCTAATCAGAGACCAATAGTGTTGGAGACATCCAACATGAACAATGTCACAGTGGAAGTTGCTCAACAACACGTTGCTTTGGTTTCAGCAATGGTTGCCTCATATAATGGTCTGGTAGCTAGTCAAATTAGTAACAACAATCTAACCAATGAGGACTATGCTCAAATTGATAAGGAAGAAATGGAGCTTATCGATATACAGTGGGCATTTGCTAGTATCATGAGGCGAGCATCAGAATTTATTGAGAAAACCGGAAGAACTGACTTGGCCACTACACCAAATACAACATATGGCTTTAACAAAGAAAAGGTCACATGTTTCAATTGTGGTGGTAAGGGTCATTTCAAAAGAGAGTGTACACAACCAGCTAAACAAGGTAACCGAAACCCATTCAGCTCAAATTACCAAAATCGTCAATCTCAAAACCAAGTTTCTTATCAAAATCAAAACAACAACAACTATCAACATCAAAACAATTACCAAAACCGACAAAACACATCTCAGAAAAACTCTACTCGATAACCAATTACACCTAACCAGACTCAAACTCAAACACCAAATAATCAAACCAGAACTGTCATTCCTATCACAACACCCTATGATCAACCACGGACAAATAATCAAAATCAAGCTTTGGTGATTCAAAATGATGAGGGATGTGACTGGACTGATATGCAACTTGGTGTTGAAGAGATAAAATCTAGGAATGTAGTTTGTGTTGCTCAGCAGATTGATGAAGAGGAGTCGGAGATAGTTGAGAAAGTTGAAGAAACGGAAAGTGAGATTGAGAAGATGGATGTTTCGATGACTGATTCAGTTGAAGAACACCATGAAGAGAAAACTTCGGGAATCATTATTGATTCGGTCACAGATGTTCCTGAAGAGAGTGAATCATTGTATTCAGATTCGGAGAGTGAAACAGATTCGGAAGCAAGTGTGAACTCATTAAATGAGGAAATTGATCAATTGTTGGCCGAAGCTGATTTTCTGATGACTAGGAAGTCATGTATAGTGGATGATGCCTTTACCAGAATCGACTATTCCAAGTTCTTTGCTGGGAAGGAAGCTCATTTCGCTCTAATGGCTATGACAGATCCTCCGAAGCAGGTAAGTTCTGAATCTACCACTGATATTCACAGTGATAAGTATTGTGGTACTTGTGATAGATTGACATATGAGAATAAGCAACTCAAGGTACAACTTGAGAGTGCTATAATTAACTGTCAATCTTAAAGCAAGGAGGTTAGAGAATTTAACAAAGTGCTTGATGGTTACAAAAAGGACATTTCTGATTTAAAGACAACACTTTCTTTAAAGCAATTGGCAATAAATAGCTATATCAATGAACTTGAAGAAACTAAATTAAATGGCCACCATCAAGTGCTTTGCAGAGAAGGTCAACAAAAAGCTTGAAAGCCATAAACACATTGCATATGTGGTTGACCATATCATTGAAGAACCATCACAAAACTGTAATGCAAATTAGAAAGCTGTGCCAGCTCCAGTGTTGTTTGAAAATCACAATTGTCATCAAGTGACACCGGAGAGCTCAGTAAAATCTGACTCTGCATCGGAAGATGAATCTAACACTTCTAGTGTTGGAGATCCAAATTCTGATGTACGACCGATTTTAGGTTTGAATGATGAGGGAGTTACTGCTGTAACTGATGATTCTGACACTGAGAGTGAGAAAACTGAGAAAGTGAGTGATATTCCAAAGGAAAATCACATTATCACAAATGAACCAGTGTCGCCTTCTCAGTTTTGTCCTCCAATGGCTAACGCACGTCGTGTCAATCAATCAGAGAAGAAAGAGGTCAAGAATGAATCAGTTGACAAACCCGTCAAGGTATTTTATCGGATGGAAGGATCCGATAAGATTATCTCTGACGAGGAGTATCCAATAAAATTTGCAAATTATTCTAAAATTGAGAAAATCTGGCAAGAAAGTACTATCTGGTTTCCTAAACACGAAAGGACCAATGAAGTACCACCAGAAATTTTAAAGAAATTATATTTGGATACTCCGAGAGAACCAAAAGTTCATGTCACTGAATTCATTAAACCGAAGCAAAAGGCAAACGGTTTTCTTGAGCCTGCCTACTCTAGGGACCCAGCTCCTAAGGTTTAAGGCGCAGATGTGTTGATAATCAATATCCCATCAATACGTTTGCTAAGCCGCATGCTCAGAATGTGTTTGAAGAATACCGTGCATGTTTCAAGTGCGGGGAGAGAGGGCATTTACTTGCTCACTGCCCGTACGTGAGACACAAGAGGCACGAATTTGAGATGAGGCAATCCATTAGAAAGCCGGTCGATAATCATTATTATCCTCAAAGACGTTTTGTTCCTCAACAAACACAGTTTTATAATCAAAACAATTTTTATCAAAAGAGGGATAATCGTCAATTCAATTATGATCGCCGAAACTGGATTGCTATGGAAAAACCATTGAAGAGACCTATGGTGAACACAATGGTTGATAGACAAAAGGTTCCACTAAAACCTGCTGTTAAGTCAACTGTTGGACCTGTTTCTGTTAAGTCAGAAAAGGTATCAGAGCCAGATTGCATCAAATTGAAGGAATTGACTACAACGAGATCTATGCACCTGTGGCACGTATAGAAGCTATCCGAATGTTTCTAGCGTTTGCCTCGTATAAGAAATACATGGTGTACCAAATGGATGTCAAAAGCGCGTTTCTCTACGGTGTGGTCAAGGAAGAGGTCTACGTCGGTCAACCTCCAGGCTTTGAAGATCCTATCCACCGGGATAAGGTTTATGTTCTCAAAAAGCGCTATATGGGTTGTACCAGGCTCCACGCCAATGGTATGAGGAGCTAAGCACGTACCTGCTATCCAAAGGATTCAAACGAGGCTTGGTCGATTGCACACTGTTTACGAAGAAAACAGGGGATGACTTGCTTCTCGTCCAGATTTATGTAGATGATATTATTTTTGGTTCTACTAACGAACTTCTTTGCAGAGAATTTAAACGTGTAATGCAGGAAAAGTTCGAGATGAGTGCGATGGGAGCAATGCAGTTTTTCCTTGGCTTGCAGGTGGATCAAAGACCAACGGGGATCTTTATTCATCAAACCAAATACGTATCTGAAGTCTTGAGCCGGTTCCAGATGGAAGATTCAAAGGCGATGGATGCCCCAATACAACCTAATCACGGGATTGGTGTTGGCGCTAAGGGCGAGCTGACAGACCCATTTACATATAGAGCAATCGTCGGATCTCTGATGTATCTCACTGCATCAAGGCCAGACATAATGTTCGCTACATGCCTCTCCGCACGTTTCCAATCGAAGCCAAAACAATGTCATCTGACGGTGGTCAAGCATATCCTTAGATATTTGAAGGGTTGTCCATCGAAAGGACTACGGTACCCTCATGATGATAATTTTGACTTTATCACGTTTAGTGATGCAGATTGGGGCGGCTGTGACAAAGACAGCAAATCCACAACGGCTGGATGTCAGTTTTTAGGGAGCAGGCTCGTGACCTGGCAATGTAAGAAGCAGACATCGGTCGCATTATCTACTTACGAAGTAGAGTATGTAGCAGCCTCGAGTTGTTGCTCACAGGTTCTCTAGATTCAGCAGCAGATGGTCGATTACGGTTTGCAATTTCTTAAACCCCTATTCACTGTGATAATGAAGCCGCAATTGCATTAACTAAGGACTTGGTCAATCATTCGAAAGCTAAGCATATCCGGATTAAGTATCACTTTATCCGTGATTGCTATGCAAAAGAGTTGATCAATATGGTCAAAATCCATACTAATTATCAGAGGGCGGAACTTTTCACAAAAGCTTTTGATAAATCCAGATTTGATTATCTCTTAAAAGTAAATGGTATAAAAGAGAAACAAGACTGATCATCACCTCGGTTTATCATTTTTAGTTTTCAAATTTTTAAGTTTTTACAGTTTTTCAGAAAAATTCAAAAACCCAAAAATATGTTTTACATTTTAAAGGGAGTTTTTATTTAGAAAAACCAAAAACTTTAAAAAAAAAATTCAAAAAGCCATAAAAATAGAAAAACCCAAAATGATTTCCAGGATAAAAAGAGGAAATGATAGTACATCAGTGGGGATCTGACACATGCTAATGAAATGTAATGCAATATGAGGCGTGTGATGTGCTAATAGGCTTCATAGACTTATTACTGCGTGCATTAGTGATACAAACATAACGAACTACTCGTTCGTGGCTGAACACCTCATGGACATATGGTCTTAGTACCGTAATTTCGTTTGATAGAATTTCCAAAATCTGAGGTTTCGGGTCGTTATGTTATTGTTATCCGGGATATTATGATTGAACTTTTGTCGTATTGATTTAAGGACCTAGTTTCAATCAGAATATTTGCTAAAAGAGCTTTTATGCCAAAACCTAAAAGTTACCGAATTGAGGATCTTCATGTTTATTGTTGATCAAAGATCATAAATTGCATCGTATCAATTCACTGATGAAAATCTGTGATTGATATCATCCTCAACCTGGTATATATGCACATGTTTACTTTGCTGCATTTATTTGCTGACCTGTACACCTCTGTGCTATATATCTTGTAACTAAACGGATAACATTGACATAATCACGGGTTACGAGGAAGATTTGTGCAATTTCTTGATACGGGAGTATGTCGTGTGTGTGGGAACCACAACGTGTTAGTATAATACACTTAATATCGTATCATTTTTAACGCACTGCATACCAGTCTGCATGTGAGTTTATGTGGACAACAATATCAGCAGTTGCCGGATCATACATTGTTTCTAATGATAATATAAAAACAGATCAACAATGTGATCAGATTTCTCATTAACTGATATGATCCTCTTACCGGAAATCACAAAACATTTAATGTTTATGTTTACATTTCTACTTTTTACATTCGTTTTACAAAAAGATACAAAAACTCAAAAAGATTTTAGGTGTGTTTTAATATAAATTTCAGAAAAACCAAAAATTTTTACATTTCTGCATTATTTTTTATAACCGATGGTGTTTGATGGTCATTTTCTGAAATTTGATGAACCAATCTGAGTTTTGTATCATTTAAAACTGAAATAATGCATGTTTGAGACTTAAAATGTTGAAAAATGTTTGAACGGGAATCGATTTTGTGATTTGGTAAATTTTTAAAATTTTCCATTTTACTTTCGCCACTTCGCTGGGTCGAAAGTGGAAAATTTCCTTCATTCGAACCATTCATAATGGACGAAAGTGAGTGTTCTAAGTACAATTTTTACATTCGAACCTCATTTTCACATTCGGGTCTTTAGTTAGGGTCGAATGTGGAAAAGACTTCACATTCGTCCTTATGGAACGGTCGAACGTAGCCATTATATATATACCATTTCTCATTCGACCCCTCATTACAGATTTTTTCAAAAAATTTTCAAATCTCAAACCCTTGTTGTTCTTGATATTTTCACCCTTGATTATTGTTCCTGTCATTATACTGATCATTTTCACATCAAAATTACATGTAATGGACCTGTTTTGAAGGCATTTTAGGGATTTTTATTGCCGAACCCTAACTTGAATCTGTTGGACCACTTTTGGACTGTGTTTGTTCATATTTTTGCTTAGGATTTAGTCATTATTGATTTTAGGGGGAGAATGATACCTAATTGATATACGTTAAAATATACATATTTAAATCCCCGATTAAACTCCCAAATTACGCGTTTTCGACCATAATTGCACGAATTCGGTACTTAACCGCTTCATATGTTTATTGCAGGTCCTAAACGACGTCCCACGAGCAAAGTCGAAGAAACCGGGAGAAAAGCGGACAAGACGGAAAGTTTCTGCAAAAATCAGCTAAGTCTGGAAATGGTGCACGGCCGTGCACCATAGCTGCACGCCCGTGCAGGCTCACTTGGCTCGAGCACAGAAGGCTGCACTGCCAGTGCACGAGCTGGTGCACACCAGGTTCTCAAGAACCCTGATCAGCACGGCCGTGCAACAGCCCGTGCGACCTGAAATCCTCGAGTGCACTGCCAGTGCACCAGGCAGTGCACTCCAAGCACTCGGCCACCACAGACCCGCACGCCCGTGCACCCTTGGTGCACGGCCGTGTACACAATCAAGATATTTTCAGAAGCAAACCAGCCACTTGCCCACTTGCACGTCAACTCAAAAAGTTAAAGTGCACGACCGTGCACTTTAGGTGCACGGCCTTGCACAAAACCAAAATCTGTATAAAAACATAGCAGACCTCACTGATCAAGTATTGGGTAATTTTGAGGCGATTTTGGGCGATTTTCTGGACTGTCGGACTGCTGCAAAGCCGAAGAACAAGCTCGGGAACTCATCCGGATCATCTATCTTCATCCAATCCATCACATTCAAGTTTATTTGGTTTGATCCTTTAAGCTTTTATCGATTCAAATCTGTTATTTAGAACTTGTTTGTGTTGTTTATGTATTACATTAGCTTCTAGTATTCGTATTTAGTAATCTTTAGTAGAAAAAACGATCCTTAGTTTGTAATCAGGTTTTGTAAGAATTTGGCGTTTTTCATGTTTAGATCTTGATGATCATAGTGCAACCTTGTTTCGTTGTTGTTGGATTGATAGTTGTGTTTGGATGACTTTTGCGATTATCGAATGTGTTAGGCGGATAAATGTTGAAAAACCGTCCGTTTAATCGTCCGGTAGTAGACTAGTTAATTTGTTAAATAGTTTACACCATGAAACTGTAACCGGGTATTGGTTTGGTTAAAGTCGCCTGAATAACGATTACGAATGTTTACCGGCACGTAAAAGAGTTTTAAAAGCTTAATGGTGTTGTTACCAATCTTTGACACGGTTGATTATCTTTGTTAGTTATTTTGGTGAAAATGGCGATCTTAGTAGATTTGTGTTCAAAGTTGGTAAAATGGAATAGGTTGTGAAATGCTCTACTTTATGCTAGTTTAGGTGGCTGTATTGTGTATTCGGTATTGCTTTCCCGAATTAGTGAGGTTAGAATACTCTTAACAGATGACTAACTTATCTTTAAAAGATCTGCATGAGATAATATCAGCTGCTCGCTAATGAACGACTTGAAGTGGTTAACGTGTGTATCCGTGTTAGCTTTTTGTATAGTTGTCATGTTAGGATACCCGAAAGGGAAACTAACTGTCGGAAAATGGGAATGTTGATCACGCCTTTATTTCTATTTATATATATAGATGACATGCTAGGATTGGCGTATTATAGTTTATATAGTTATATTTTCTATTTGGAGTCTTAGTTACGTATTTACATATGTTAGAATTTAAACAAACTCACTTATCTTTTCCTACTGGTAAATCGGTGATAGAGTCTTAGTACAATTGCTCCACGCGCGTCCATGGATCGATACTTGGTTCTTATCTGTACTTACTACATATATGACAGGGTACACTTGCCCTATTGTGTGTGTTTTAATATTAAGGTCGAAACCATTTTTATAAATATTAAAGCAAAACGTGTGTTAAAATCCATTGTAAAATATGTATAGTTACGCACACGTCAAGTTTTTGGCGCCGTTGCCGGGGACGCGACGAGCTTTAGGAACGAACCGAGTCAACTTTTTACCAGTGTACATACTTGTGAATACTTGTTTATACTTCTTTGATTTGTTATTTCGTTCATTTATTTGCATATATGATTCGTTGAATGCTTATTTGATTTATTTGTCTGTTGATATTTTGGATTGATTCTAAGTTGGTTTATAGGTTAGTATATAGATTCGTTTATTTATCTGCTTATAGGATTGTTTGATTTGATTATTCGTTCATTAGGATGTTGATAGATTTAATTGATTGATTCGTGGATTGATTGGTTTGTCTATAAATTTGATTAGTTCGTTATTTGATTGATTAGATTTATTTGTTCGTATTTGAACTAATTATTAATTTCATTCGTTGTATAGCTTTAGGCTTAGTCAGTTTATTTCTGTTCATTCTATTTGTTTTTATTTTGATTTTCTCGAATTTATTGCTTTCTTTTGTTTTCGTATGTATTTATGGATCCTTTATTTATTTTTCTGTCTTTTATCGCCTTTTGGGTTTGTCATATATTCTCCTGCTGCAACTGTATCATTCTTATTTGCAGGTTGATGTCCGCAAACCCCGGGCCTTCTGGTGATCTTTCTGACGAGGAGCGGAGGCGTGTCTTGAGGAGAAGCGAGCGGATTAGACTTCATAAATTGCGTCTTGTTTCTGATATTCTTATTTCTGCCCCTAGAGTAGAGGTCCCAGTTGAGGAGGCGAGGCACGATCTGGCCGACGACGGGTCGGACACCGGAAGCGACATTATCATGGCGGATGACGACATTCCGCTGAATGATAGTGGTCGTCCAGGAGGAGATGGACTCGCGCCGAGTATTGTCCGTCCGGCTATTTTGGCGGACCATTTCGAGATCAAATCTAGTATCGTTAATATGATACAAAACTCGGTGCAATTCGGTGGACTGGAACACGAGGATCCAGGCCGACATATTGCTGCATTCTTGGAGGTTTTAGCCACCTTTAAGATGCAAGGCATCTCCGATGATGCTATACGTTTGAGACTCTTCCCATTCTCATTGCGGGACAAAGCCCGGACTTGGCTTCTGTCACGACCTGGGCAGAGTTGTCACAACAGTTCATGCAGCAATATTTTCCTCCTGAGAAAACACAAAAGCTGAGGAATCGCATCATGACTTTTCGTCAGGATGACGATGAATCCTTGTACACAGCCTGGGAAAGGTTTAAAGACCTACTCTTGAGTTGCCCGCACCATGAGCTTTCGAAAAGGCATTTGGTGCAAACTTTTTATCAAGGACTCAGGTATTCGTCTCAGGAACGCCTTGATATATACGCTGGAGGAGACATCGGAACAAAATCTCCTAGGGAAGCGTGGAGCATTATTGAGAAGGCGTCCCTAAAATCTAAATCCCGGCAGAATGATAGATCTAGATCTTCATCTGCCAAGGCTGGTGTGCATGCCGTGGATAACTATACGGCGATTTCGGCACAGATAGCGGCTCTGGCTGCGAGGTTCGATAACTCTCAGCAACACGTAGCGCAGTCCGATTGTTTGTGTGAGCAGTGCGGGGTATCTCACGAGCCTGGCTCGTGTGCTCAGGGGGTGATGTATACAGGCCACGAGGAAGTGGACTATATGGGCAATCAGACAAGACCCCAGAATAACCCCTACAGTAACACTTATAATCCAGGTTGGAGAAATCACCCGAACTTCGGGTGGAGATCTGGTTCCTCTAACCAGAACCCGCTCGGATATCAGCAGAGGGCCCCCGCACCACAATCGTCCCAACAGCCCTACCAGTCCAACCAACAGCCCTACCAGTCCAACCAACAGCCTTACCAGTCTCGTGGTCAATCGTCCCAGCAGAGACCGAACCAATACCAGAGTCAGGGCGCCGGGAGCAGCTCCCAGCAGCACGCCCCTCATGGTATGTCTAAGCTGGAGGAGATGATGTCGCAGCTCCTTACCAACACCTCTGAAACCTATCAGCTCGCTGAGCAACGCTACAAGCAGCACGAGGAGCGCTTTTCGAATTACGAGGGTGAGATGAGGGGCCAAAAGGCGTCGATGCAGGCCATTGAGAACCAGGTAGTCCAGATGGCGAAGATGATGTCTGAGAGACAGCAGGGTGGTCTTCCAGGCAACACTGAGCCGAATCCGAGGGGGCATGTGAATGCCATAATGACGAGGAGTGGTAAAACCACGGGACCTGACACATCGGGCTCACCACCGATCACTGAGACGGTCCAGACTGAGTCTTCGGACGAGGTGCACGCTAGGAGAGTCCCAGCAAGTACAGCACAGATACCGAAGCCAGTCACAGATTACACTCCTCCTGTCCCGTACCCTAGCAGACTTAGGAAACAGAAGGACGAGGCCCAATACGGGAAATTCCTTGAGCTGTTCAAACAGCTACACATAAACATCCCGTTTGTAGAAGCCTTGGCCCAGATGCCTAAGTACGCGAAATTTCTGAAGGACATCCTCACAAACAAGCAAAAACTTGAGGACCTGTCCTGCGTTCTGTTGAACGAGAACTGCTCTGCAATTCTGCAGAATAGACTGCCCATGAAGATGGGAGATCCTGGTAGCTTTACCATCCCTTGTCTGATAGGTAACATGACTGTCAGTAATGCACTTGCAGACTTGGGGGCCAGCATAAACCTTATGCCTTATAAGGTTTTTGAGAAGTTGGATCTGGGTGAACCTTCACCCACCAGGATGAGTATTCGCCTCGCTGATCGTTTGATCAAGTATCCACGGGGATTTATAGAAAATATGCTTGTCAAGATTAACAAATTTGTTTTCCCTGTGGACTTTGTTATCCTGGATATGGATGAGGACTCTAAAGTTCCTCTGATTCTCAGACGTCCTTTCCTTAACACGGCGAGGACGATTGTTGACGTGGCTGCGGGCCAGATCACACTCCGAGTGAATGATGAGCATGTGACTTTTGACATTCAGAGGTCGATGCGCCATCCTGAGAGCCAGGACGATACACTATACTATCTTGATATAGTAGACCAGTGTGTCAGCTCTCATGTCAGAGGTGCTTGGGAGAGAGATGTTTCGGACACACATCTGTTGTGTGGGAGCCTAGATGGCATTATGCAGGAGGGCCATAGAGATGAGCAGCCAGTCTATCAGATTGGTGATGATGGTTCCCAAAGTCCGGAGCGTTTTGTGGAGATTGAGCGAGAGGAAGAGGAGAAGGCGAAGCCGTCTGTTGAGGACCCACCGTCTCTAGAGCTGAAAGAGCTCCCACCGCATCTCGAGTATGCATTTCTGGATGAGGAGGGGCGTCTACCGGTGATCATATCGTCTTCATTGTCTGTGGAAGAAAAGAGCGAGTTGTTGAAAGTTTTGAAACTTCATAAGCGGGCAATTGCCTGGAAGATCATGGACATCAAGGGGATTAATCCCTCATTCTGTACTCATAAAATCTTGATGGAGGATGTCCACAAGCCTTGTGCGCAGCACCAAAGGCGTCTGAACCCGAACATGCTAGAGGTTGTTAAATCCGAGGTGATTAAATTGCTTGATGCTGGATTGATATATCCTATCTCGGATTCGGTTTGGGTTAGTCCTGTGCACGTCGTGCCCAAGAAGGGTGGCATGACGGTGGTCACGAATGATAGGAATGAATTGATTCCTACGAGGACCGTCACGGGGTGGAGAGTTTGCATTGACTATCGCAAGCTCAATGACGCCACCCGCAAGGATCACTTCCCGCTTCCATTCATCGATCAGATGTTGGAACGACTGTCGGGGAAGTTGTATTATTGTTTCCTTGATGGTTTCTCTGGGTATTTCCAGATCCCTATCGATCCTGTGGACCAGGATAAGACGACCTTCACATGCCCTTTTGGCACATTCGCCTACAGGCGTATGCCATTTGGGCTATGCAATGCACCGGCTACCTTCCAGTGTTGCATGATTGCTATTTTTCATGACATGATCGAGGACTCCATGGAGGTGTTCATGGATGATTTTTCAGTCTTCGGGAGTTCCTTCGATCAGTGTCTGGGAAATCTGGAGCGGATGCTTCAGAGGTGCGAGGAGACCAGTCTTGTGCTAAACTGGGAAAAATGCCACTTCATGGTGAAGGAAGGAATAGTCCTAGGGCATAAAGTCTCCCAGAATGGGTTGGAGGTTGATCCTGCCAAAGTAGATATCATTTCTAGGCTCCCTCTGCCCTCCTCTGTTAGAGCGATCCGCAGCTTTCTGGGTCATGCGGGATTTTACAGGCGATTCATCAAAGACTTTTCAAAAATCGCCCGTCCGATGACCCGTCTGTTGGAGAAGGATGCACCGTTTGTGTTTGGTGCAGAGTGTTTGAAAGCCTTCGGGCTTTTAAATTGTTTACTTGTGGAGGCCCCTATATTGGTAGCACCCGACTGGGAGCTGCCATTTGAGATCATGTGCGACGCGAGCGACTTCGCGATAGGGGCGGTCTTGGGACAGCGGAAGGACAAGCACTTCCACCCGATCTACTACGCTAGTAAGACTCTTCATGATGCTCAGGAGCATTACACCACGACTGAAAAGGAGCTTCTAGCGGTAGTGTTTGCATTCGACAAGTTTAGATCATATTTGGTGCTGTCGAAGACCATTGTCTATACAGACCATGCAGCGATCCGATACCTTTTTAGCAAACAGGACGCAAAACCGCGCCTGATTAGGTGGATCCTGTTGCTGCAAGAGTTCGATATAGAGATTCAGGACAAGAAAGGTGTCCTGAATGTTGCGGCTGATCATTTGTCCAGACTCGAGCATGATGATGCCGAGAACTGCGCGTGGGATACCATTAATGACAATTTTCCCCACGAGTTCTTGATGAGCGTCGAGTCGGTGGAAGATGTATCACCTTGGTTCGCGGATTTTGCGAACTACCTCGCGTGCGGGATCCTTATCAAAGGATTAACGCACCAGCAAAAGAGGAAGTTCTTTGCGGACCTCAAGCATTACTTCTGGGACGACCCATTCTTGTTCCGGATCGGGGCGGATCAGCTGATTCGCCGTTGCGTTTTCGGGGTAGAGGCGGCGCAGATCTTGCGCGATTGTCACGAGGGGCCCACTGGAGGTCACCATGGAGCTAATTACACTGCGAAAAAGGTGTTAGACTCCGGGTTTTACTGGCCCACACTCTTTCGTGACTCTCAGATACTGGTTGGTGCATGTGATTCGTGCCAAAGGGCGACGAACATATCGGCACGCGACCAAATGCCGCAGAATCCCATCCAGGTCTGTGAGGTCTTTGACATTTGGGGCATTGACTTCATGGGGCCATTCCCCTCCTCACGGGGCAACAGATATATAATCGTGGCAGTGGATTACGTATCAAAGTGGGCCGAGGCGCAAGCCTTACCCACAAATGATGCCCGGGTTGTTGTGAGGTTTGTTAGGAGCTTGTTCGCGCGGTTTGGTGCCCCGAAGGCACTAATTAGTGACCGTGGCACGCATTTCTGCAATGCGCAGCTTGATCGCGCATTAGCACGTTATGGTGTTCACCACAGGTTATCCACCCCGTATCATACACAGACAAGTGGACAGGTGGAGGTCACAAACCGTGGGTTGAAGTGAATCCTTGAGCGGTCGGTTAATCAAAACCGCAAGGATTGGGCTGACAAGCTCGATGACGCGCTGTGGGCCTTTAGAACTGCCTACAAGACGCCTATTGGGACGACTCCCTTTCGGCTGGTCTATGGGAAAGCGTGTCATCTTCCTGTCGAGTTAGAACATAGGGCATTCTGGGCTCTTAAAACGGCGAATTTGGATCTTAAGACCGGCGGTGAGACCCGTTTCTTACAGATTCACGAGCTGGAGGAGCTTAGGCAGCAAGCCTATGAGAGCTCGATGTTATATAAAGAGCGCACAAAGAGGTTGCATGACAGTCGCCTGAAACGCCGAGAAGATTTTCAGGTAGGCGACTTGGTCCTGCTTTATAACTCGCGCCTGCGTCTCTTTCCAGGAAAGTTGAAATCCCGGTGGACAGGACCGTACACTGTTAAGGAGGTATATCCTTACGGGACTGTCTCGATTGAAAATTCAGAGGGATTGACTTTCAAAGTCAACGGTCATCGCCTTAAAGTATATATTGACGGACCGGTTGACCAATCCGTAGAGGAAATCGATCTCTACGCCCCACGCACTTCATAAAGTGTGGGGAAGTGAGTCTTGCTAGCGACTCGATAATAAAACTAGCGCGGCGTGTATGGGCGCGCCAAAAGGGTAAGTAGGTAATTAGTGTAATTATTTATTGTTTTTCTTAGTTTAACTTTGTTTCCAGTATTGTGCAGGTTCGTACCGGTTGTGAACAAAGTGGGAAGGATGCCATGAAGCGCGAACAGTCGACAAACAGGTTTAAATTGTTAAAAATGATGTTTTCGGACGGTTCAGAGGTGCTGTGCAGCTGCAGGCTGCAAATTATGCAAGTCTGCAGACTGTGCACGACCGTGCCAAAATGGTGCACGGCCGTGCAGACCTGGCTGATCAGCATGACTGATCAGCACCCGAGTGCAAGACCAAGTGCAGCAGACGTGCATGGCCGTGCAGCCTAGGCGCACGGCCGTGCGGGCCTACAGGCCCAGCCCAGAAATGGACTATATAAGCATCTTAAACTTTCAAAACCCTAATTTTGCACTCCCCACCTGCACTCCCAACCGCACCACAGCCGAAACACCTTCGAAAACATCAATTTTTTTCTTCAAATCTTCGCTCTTCCACTTCCTAATCACAAAGGTATGATCCCCTTCATAACATTGCACTTGTTTTATGCTTTTTTAGTGTAGATCCGTTTGTATTTTGATTTTTAGGGCAAGATTTGTGGGTTTTCTTCATAAAGTTTAATAAACCCACAATCTTGTTTAATTTTAGTTTTAATTAGTGTAGTTTTTGGTGATTGTTGGTAAAGTCGTGCACTTCCAGGCCCAAATCATTGTTATTTTGAGTTTTCATGAAAGAAAAAATGGATTTGGGTGTTTTTAAAGAAAAATTTTTGAAAAACTGGAACCCGTGCACGGCCGTGCACCAGACCTGCACGACCGTGCATGGTCGGGTGCACCAGCTCGTGCACTGGTTGTGCAGCTCAGGATCACGAGCTGCACAGCCTTGCACGACCGTGCGTCTCAGGTGCACGACCGTGCGTGCCGAGAAAATGGGCTGCACTGCCAGTGCACCAGGCAGTGCAGCCCCTGACCTGACCAATGACCAAGCCTGCACGGCCGTGCACCCTAGGCGCACGGCCGTGCATCAGTAACAGAATCAGGTCAGAATGCACGTAGGTCCATTTTGGACATCCGGGACCTCCGTTTTTTGTGTACTAACAGTTTTGTCTATGTTTTTGCATGCAGATGAACCACAACCACCCCTACCTCAGGTTCGATAACCGCGACAAAAAAGAGGCGCCGTGCATCGACAAGTTCCTCAAGCTTTGGAACCGACGAAATTCTTTTGGTACTCCTATCCGTCTAAATCTAGAGTTGCTGACCACGCTCAAACAGCGTGAAAGATACGAGGGGTTCGTCTCACCAAATATGGCGAAACTGCTGAGCATTAATCAGCCAGTCTATAAGGAGATCACCATTGAGTTCTTAGCATCCTTTAAGTATAAAAAACCGAAAGAATGGGTGTATAAGGACTTCCACGACAAAGACATCCAGTTCAGGCTATGCGGGAATTGGTATCATTGGTCGGTAGCGCGACTGGGGAGAAGATTGGGGATCTACGAGCACTTAGAAACCCAATCTGAAGACTTCTCTGGGATCCACGGCTTCGCCGACCTTGACGAGCGGGCTGCATTTTGGGATTCGATTTCCGATGGCACACCTTACAATCCGAGGTCTTCCAAGGCAACTTGAATCAGGGACCCGCTTCTCCGCCTCATGCACCATGTTTTCAGCCACACCATATGTGGCCGAAAGGACAGTTCTGGGAACTGTCCCACTCCTGATCTCATATTTTTGTACCACTTTTATGAGGGTGCCCCGATAAACTTAGCCGCACGGATGGCTGATTTCTTCCTGAATGCCGGGGGCACGAAAGAAGGGAGTGAGATTCATGGCGGGAATACGTCACCCAGATCGCCGAGGCATTGGGGTTATTGACTGACGAGGTTAGGGGGACATTGACACTGGCTACTAATGGGGTTATGTTGGACCTTCGATCGCTCAGGGCGCAGAACCTGATATATGACACAGATGATAGTCCGCGACTTATCAGCCAGGGGATTGTGTGGGACCCGGTTCCAGAGGAGGTGGACGCTGAAGACGAGGAGATGCAGGATCAAAACGCAGATGGCGGTGGTGACCAGCACCACTCACCTGAGCACCAGGACCACTCACCTGAGCACCAGCACCAGCACTATGACCAGCAGTGGCCTCCAGGCATCCCCACCTACCCAGAGTTCTATCAGCGGTTCCAGACGATGGAACTGAACATGGGTAACATTGTTGCACAGCAGGGAGAGATTAGGCAGGACCAGCAGTTGATGCGGTCCACCATGGATAGAGTGCAGCAGGATGTGAGGCACAGTTTCGAGTACTTGTTTGCTGGGCTTGAGCAGGCGCACCCGGGTTATTTCAGCAACCCGCCCCTGTTCCCTTACCGTGCTCCTGGCGACCAACCAGGAAGTTCCAGTCAGCACGACAGGGACGATCCCCCACAGTAGCCACTTCATGCATGCTTTGTTAGTACTTTATTTATTTATGCTTTCACTATTTACTTTTCGGGTCTGCGTACCCTAGACATTTTAGTATTTATGTTTGAACTATTTCTTTTCTTCAGTATTTCAGTATTTTAGTTTATTTTGTGGATGTGGATGAATGGGTTTGATGAGTTTGTTTGTGTCGAGAATGTTGATTGTGCAGGTACCTGGCGAGCACCGTTATCGGGGCTCATGCCGTCCGTTTACCCGGACGTTTCTTCGACACTAGGGGAGTATTATTCTCCTTTTTCCCACTATAGATAGCTATTTCATAAACGCTTTCTATTGTCACATTGGGGGCAATGTGAAGTTCAAGTGTGGGGAGGGATTATATCTTGATGTTTGTCCTCTTGTATATATATATATAAAACTAAAAAAAAAAACCTCATTAGTACATATATGTATATATATATATATATATTCATACAAGCATAACTAATTTTTGATAAAGATAACTTGAGGCGCGACAAACAGATGAGATACGAGCGTGTTAGATTCGTACACTTACACCCATTTCCTTCCGGTTACGTGAGCATTTGAGCCTTAAAGTATATTATTATTTCTTTGACATGCTTTCGAGTGAGCCGGATGTTTTGTGTAATTTAGAACTTGTCATTAGCATACTTGTTTAGATCAGAAACGTGTGAGACTGTATGAACATGATTGAGGCATTTAGGATAACCTTTTGATTTAAGCCTTTTCTTTTCGTTTTATATGTTTCCCCGCACCTAAACATTATCCCCTAGTTAACCATGTTGAACCTAATCCCGTGTTTTTTCTTATTTACCACACCATTTCACCACTTAACCAAATTTAGCCTTTTTCTTTTAAACCTTTTGTGTTAAAACTCGGTTTAGGTTAATGTTTAACTAGTTTCCTGTGTTGTAAATAGTTCGTGTTCGGGTTTGTATGTTTAGAACCCATATGTTGTTTATATTTCAGTTATATCATAGATATATAAAAAAATAAAAAATAAAAAAATAATCCAGAAAATTCCAGAAAAATAGAACACCCTAAAATAGGGTGAATTAGCAGTGATCGAGCAGTTTTCAAGGCTATAAAGTTAGAAGTTGTATATGTTTAGCTCGATTTAAATAAAAATCGCTTACATTCGCGTGTAGTTGTATAGTTGAGTTTGTTTCTGTTTAGTTAGACTTAACCGCCGAGTTTTAGCCGTTTCGTCACTGTAAATATCCTTTCCACACCCTTACCCCTGCCTGACATTACAACCCTCATAAGACCTCTTGATTTATGCTTTTTCACACGTTAGTTGGTGAAGATTAGATCTTTTGACAAGCTTATGATATTGCACGATTCATTGTCTTGGCAATGGAGCGATTTACACATACACATTACACGTATGTTTCATAAATAAAACCGAGTGTGTGTGAACATTGTGAGTCGTGTACGGGTTTGCGTGCTTGAAGATCGGAAGCGAGTCGTTGCTTTTTAGTTATCTTATCACGTGTTTATATATCTTTGTTGGCTTGCCTATTATCGTCTGTACAGGTTATATTTTGACTTTATTGCCACTTGGCGAGTTTTTCGTTTATTTCTGTTTTGATGTTTGCTTGAGGACAAGCAAAGTTCAAGTGTGGGGCGGTTTGATATACGTTAAAATATACATATTTAAATCCCCGATTAAACTCCCAAATTACGCGTTTTCGACCATAATTGCACGAATTCGGTACTTAACCGCTTCATATGTTTATTGCAGGTCCTAAACGACGTCCCACGAGCAAAGTCGAAGAAACCGGGCGAAAAGCGGACAAGACGGAAAGTTTCTGCAAAAATCAGCTAAGTCTGGAAATGGTGCACGGCCGTGCACCATAGCTGCACGCCCGTGCAGGCTCACTTGGCTCGAGCACAGAAGGCTGCACTGCCAGTGCACGAGCTGGTGCACACCAGGTTCTCGAGAACCCTGATCAGCACGGCCGTGCAACAGCCCGTGCGACCTAAAATCCTCGAGTGCACTGCCAGTGCACCAGGCAGTGCACTCCAAGCACTCGGCCACCACAGACCCGCACGCCCGTGCACCCTTGGTGCACGGCCGTGCACACAATCAAGATATTTTCAGAAGCAAACCAGCCACTTGCCCACTTGCACGTCAACTCAAAAAGTTAAAGTGCACGACCGTGCACTTTAGGTGCACGGGTGCACGGCCGTGCACAAAACCAAAATCTGTATAAAAACAGAGCAGACCTCACTGATCAAGTATTGGGTAATTTTGAGGCGATTTTGGGCGATTTTCTGGACTGTCGGACTGCTGCAAAACCGAAGAACAAGCTCGGGAACTCATCCGGATCATCTATCTTCATCCAATCCATCACATTCAAGTTTATTTGGTTTGATCCTTTAAGCTTTTATCGATTCAAATCTGTTATTTAGAACTTGTTTGTGTTGTTTATGTATTACATTAGCTTCTAGTATTCGTATTTAGTAATCTTTAGTAGAAAAAACGATCCTTAGTTTGTAATCATGTTTTGTAAGAATTTGGCGTTTTTCATGTTTAGATCTTGATGATCATAGTGCAACCTTGTTTCGTTGTTGTTGGATTGATAGTTGTGTTTGGATGACTTTTGCGATTATCGAATGTGTTAGGCGGATAAATGTTGAAAAACCGTCCGTTTAATCGTCCGATAGTAGACTAATTAATTTGTTAAATAGTTTACACCATGAAACTGTAACCGGGTATTGGTTTGGTTAAAGTCGCCTTAATAACGATTATGAATGTTTACCGGCACGTAAAAGAGTTTTAAAAGCTTAATGGTGTTGTTACCAATCTTTGACACGGTTGATTATCTTTGTTAGTTATTTTGGTGAAAATGGCGATCTTAGTAGATTTGTGTTCAAAGTTGGTAAAATGGAATAGGTTGTGAAATGCTCTACTTTATGCTAGTTTAGGTGGCTGTATTGTGTATTCGGTATTGCTTTCCCGAATTAGTGAGGTTAGAATACTCTTAACAGATGACTAACTTATCTTTAAAAGATCTGCATGAGATAATATCAGCTGCTCGCTAATGAACGACTTGAAGTGGTTAACGTGTGTATCCGTGTTAGCTTTCTGTATAGTTGTCATGTTAGGATACCCGAAAGGGAAACTAACTGTCGGAAAATGGGAATGTTGATCACGCCTTTATTTCTATTTATATATATAGATGACATGCTAGGATTGGCGTATTATAGTTTATATAGTTATATTTTCTATTTGGAGTCTTAGTTACGTATTTACATATGTTAGAATTTAAACAAACTCACTTATCTTTTCCTACTGGTAAATCGGTGATAGAGTCTTAGTACAATTGCTCCACGCGCGTCCATGGATCGATACTTGGTTCTTATCTGTACTTACTACATATATGACAGGGTACACTTGCCCTATTGTGTGTGTTTTAATATTAAGGTCGAAACCATTTTTATAAATATTAAAGCAAAACGTGTGTTAAAATCCATTGTAAAATATGTATAGTTACGCACACGTCACTAATCTAGGGTTAATTCACTGTAATTGGATGTTAATTGTTTGAATGAATATGTCGAACCCTAGATTACACTTAAAACCAATAATAACTAAATGAACAACAAAATTGATGGTTAATAATGCTTAGTCGGTCATGTTAGAAGGTGTTTAAATCAAAAACAATGGTTAAATCATCACAGGTAAAATTTTTGAAATCTTGGTCAAAAACAGACACATTCGACCATTTGGAAAGGGTCGAACCTGAAAATTAACGGTCAAATGTGACTATCGAACGGACGAAAGTGGGTTATGTGGACGAATGTGGATTTTTGTGTACTTTCAAACCAACAATTACACATTCGAACCCAGATTCTCACTTTCGTACTTCAAGAATTCTACATTCGTACCTACGATGGGGCGAATGTGGAATTTTGAAAAACCAAATTTTTAAATTTTGTCGATCTTGATTTTTTTGACGTATTTTCTTTGTTTTTGAGATACAGATTTTCAAATGGCTGAACAACAAGCTAAGAACGTGGAGATACTTGAACAAGAAGCTCCAGTTCAGAATGTAGTAGCAGTGTGGCCGTTTGAACCCGCTCATAACTGTTGTGCATTTGTGGGAGACGTTCAGAAGAACACGGAATTCTCCGGAATAGTTGACTTTCTTAAGAGAAGCAGGATTATTCATGCTCTTGCAACACCTGCTATTATCTACAAAGACATAGTGGAAGAGTTCTGGAGAAACGCTCGTTATGACTACTAGGAATCTAAGACAGCTATTGTCAGTGAGATTCAAGGAAAATTTGCTTTGATTACAGAAGACGACATCAGAGAGGCATTGAAGATTAAAGATGATGATTGTACTGATCCTAGATGTTTGTCGTGGACTGAGCAGAGAGTTTGTTTTCTGAGAATGAAATACAATGGTCCGATTACTGATGGAGCGTTACACAAAGGGAAGCTAAGCGTCCAATTCAAGTACTTTGCTCATGTTATTATCCACGTGTTTGGCACAGTGAGTGGAGGTTATGATGTTATGAGGAAGAGTTTGAGCTCGTTGATGGTTGCTTTAAAGTTGAATAAACCATTCAACATAGCTGGGATGATTCTGGATCATATGCTAGAGATGTTGAAGGGCTTGAAGCCAAAGAAATTCTTGTTATATCCCAGATTCTTGATGATGACTTTTTATCATAAGTATCCGACGCTGAAGAAAGATCCTACAATGGTTTTAGGGCAGGATCATATGAATATTAGAACATTGGTGAGAATGAAAGGTTATAAGGGAATTCCTGACAATGAGAAGCCTCCACATAAGAATCTTTTTGGCCATCTGATTAATCCGGGTTACATTGACCCAGGAGAGAACAAAGCAAGACATGCGAACAGTGAATCTGATACTGATGACCCACTGGTACATGCTGATGCTACAACCAAAAGAAAACGTCAAGTTAAAAATGCCGGAACCAAAGGGAAGGGTAAGGCAAAGATGGGTGAAGCTGAATCTGCTAAAAACCAGAAAACCAGAAAGAAGAGTGTAGCGAAGAAAGGTACACAGTTGGTGGATGAGGAATCTTTTGTAGATTCGGAAGAAACTGAAGAAGATGAACATTGGGATTCGAATGCTGAATTGTTAAGAAAGAACTCCAAGCGCAAGGCCACTGCTGCTGGAGAGTCTGAATCTTTAAACAAAGCCGTTGAAGAGCAATTACAGAAGGAGACAATAGATCTTGAAGGTGATCTAGGACTTGATGTTGAAGATTTTGAGGGTTCTACAGTTGTTGTGAATCCGAAGAAACCTAAGCATAAGTCAATGGCTAAAAGAGATGTGAAAGAGAGCACAAAGAAGTTGAGAGAGAAAGAGATTGAGATGTTGTTGAAAGGGAAGAAAGTTCCAGATGCTGGTACATCCTCACAAGTTTCCTCACCAATCACCAAGAAGCAGAAAAAGACTTCAAAAGAACCTGAAGTAGTGCCTGATTTAGATACTACTTTGGAGAATGTTCTCAATCTATTCCAGAAGAAAAAGAAAACTCCTGAAGCAGAATCTTCCAGACCCAAAGTTACAGTCTCTGATGATGTTATGGAGATGGTGAACAAACAAATGGAAGAAATGATGAAAATGATATCTGCACAACAAGCACAGATTGACAAATTTAAGAAGAATGAGGAAAAGATGTTGCAGATAGTGGTTGCCTCTAAAGCTAATCAAGATGAATTGGAAAAGAAATTGAAACAGCTCGAGGAAGAAAAGAATGAAATTGATGAAAAGTGTAATGGGAACAGGAGGATGATTAAAGGAATAAAGATTGAGAATAAGAAATTGAAGAAAGATAATAAGAGAATGAGTAAACTGTTGGATGAACTTTACAATGTAGCTCCTAAATTGAAAGAGGGAGAGGAGGATAAAGAAGAAGAAGAAGAAGAAGAAGAAGAAGAAGAAGAGCAGTTAGATTATGGAGATTCGTCTGATGATGAAGAAAAAGATGATGAATCAGATGATGGATCGGATGATGATGATGATGCTGAGGGGAAAGGTAGTGAGAAAAAGGATGATGATGATGATGATAGTAGTAATGATGATGATGATAATGATGATGCGAGTAAGTATACATTTGAAGAAAGACAGACTATGTTGATGCACTTTCTGTGGACGTCACTGTCGAATAGACTAGGGTTGAGTCTAGGTATAGTGTTACATGAGATTGTGGTGATCCATAAGGGCATTTTATGGATCTGACGCATTTGTAAGTATATAGTACAATACACAGATCCAGATTCGACCATTGTATATGGGGCGAATGTGGAAGTTTTCCACATTCGACCATTACAAATGGGCGAATGTGGAAATACTCCACATTCGACCATTGAAAAGGGGCGAACCTGGAACTAGGGTATTGGACTATAAATACCAATCTCATGTGTTTGTGTTCATTTGGTGATTTGAGTTTATGCTTTGAATGCTCTGAAGGGGGAGGTCATGCCCGACCTCCCCCGGCCACGAGATAGACGTTTATCCTACTGATGACAGTGTCTGTAACCGTTTCTGTATTAATACGAATCTGTGATGACGTTGTTATCGTATGTTTCTGTCTCGTCTCGAATTCCCCGTCTGAAACCGAGTTGTTTATGCGTAATCGATCCGCGAGTACGGTTTCTAACCGGATTCACAATTGGTATCAGAGCCGTGGTACCGATTTGAACGATCTAACAGTCGTTTGAATCAATCACAGCTCATTTTTACTGTTTTCAGACGTTAAAATCAGATTATAATTGAAAGGTTGAAACCCTAGAAACCCTAGATTCTTAATTGGACCCGAAATCATGTGACTTTTCCATGTTTTTGTGAATTCGAGGGTTAGGTTTTCATTTCCGCACCTTTCTGAACAAGTTTCATCATCAAATTCAAAGGATTAGAGTGATTGTGGACTGATTTGAAGAAAATATTGATCAAGAACACGTTCAGTCTGCACATTCGCCCCTTTCAGAAAGTCGGGTGGGCGAATGTGGAATATTACTGGGCGAAGGTAGTATTTTTTGGACGAACGTGGAGAAGTTTTGGGCGAACCTGGAATTTTATGATAATATTTTCCACATTCGGGTGACTATTTTCACATTCGATTGATCGCGCGGGCGAAGGTGGAAATGAAGTGGACGAAAGTGAAGGTAGTGGACGAAAGTGGAACTTGTGTGATGATATCCTACATTCGGGTCTCTATTATGGGCGAAAGTGGAGTTCCCAGGGGCGAATGTGGAATTTAAGGCCTAAAAAATTTCGATTTTGATGATTTTCGGCAGAATGGTGATGAGGTTTACCCAAATTTGTTGAAGAATTGATGATGATGAAACAGTTTTTAATGTGGGGTAGTCATGAGAATCAACAGTATGATAATCAGATTCAAATGACTATTATGGGCCAGAACAGAACAGATTTTTATTCCGCATGAAGAGAACAGTCAACCCAGTTCCTGTATGTTTGAAGGAACTTGTTCTAAAGAGGTGTTATGAAGAAGGAAATCAAGTTTGAGATCTCAATGATCTGAAAGTAATGAGGTATCCTAGTAGGAGTCATGTGGCACGTAGGTTCAACGAAAGTTTCAAGTGCTGAAAACTCTTGATGGCTTGATCCACTCGTCTACGGCTTGTATTCTGTCGAACAGATGAAGTTACTCAAGAACATGATTGATTGATTATACGGGATCTCAGAGAAACTTGGTGAAGCATCAGTCAAGGGGGAGATTGTTGATGTAAGTGTCTGATACTTCAACAATTACTGACTGAAGATGCTAGGAAAAGAGAAGAATGTGGTAATGCAATCACAGTCAGCACAGATGAAGAATTTCATAGAAATACTAATGTTCGAGTGGATTGTTTTGCACATAGTGACATTTGAGATGTTTAATTGTGTACTGACAGTTAGACTTCTCCAGTTGGTGTGAAGGGTGATGCAAAGGTTAAGTGCAGATATGAGACGTAAATTAGTGGTGGTACCTACATGTTATGTTGAATATCTGATCGGTCAGTATGGAATCCTTCTAGTAGGGGTCTTATCAGGCTAGTTGGATTGCGCGTGATGTACTTGGTCAAGATGACATTCCTGGGTACTGATGCTACGAGACTGCAGTGCATTACATTGTCGACTTCACATTGGCGTAACTAGGTGATCTGGTTGTAATTCAGCGACCTGCTGAATTCGCAAATGATATATGTGGTCTAGTTGACTTCCTGCGTATTGATGCTGAGGGTCCGTAGTGCATTACTTGGTCGGTTCACGAAGGATATTGTATTTCTAACTCAATGCAATGGTGCATGTATTGAGGGAGAGACCTGTGTTTCTGACTGTTGATGAGCAAGAGATTTGTGGATTCGCCAGCAACGTCCAAGGGGGAGATTGTTGATGCACTTTCTGTGGACGTCACTGTCGAATAGACTAGGGTTGAGTCTAGGTATAGTGTTACATGAGATTGTGGTGATCCATAAGGGCATTTTATGGATCTAACGCATTTGTAAGTATATAGTACAATACACAGATCCAGATTCGACCATTGTATATGGGGCGAATGTGGAAGTTTTCCACATTCGACCATTACAAATGGGCGAATGTGGAAATACTCCACATTCGACCATTGAAAAGGGGCGAACCTGGAACTAGGGTATTGGACTATAAATACCAATCTCATGTGTTTGTGTTCATTTGGTGATTTGAGTTTATGCTTTGAATGCTCTGAAGGGGGAGGTCATGCCCGACCTCCCCCGGCCACGAGATAGACGTTTATCCTACTGATGACAGTGCCTGTAACCGTTTCTGTATTAATACGAATCTGTGATGACGTTGTTATCGTATGTTTCTGTCTCGTCTCGAATTCCCCGTCTGAAACCGAGTTGTTTATGCGTAATCGATCCGCGAGTTCGGTTTCTAACCGGATTCACAGACTAAGAAGGGTAGTTCTAGTCAGTCTAGCTCAAAGAAATCTGAAGAAAATGTCGATGCTGATGATGACAAATTTTGGACAGAGAAGATTAGAGCGTTATCAGATGATGCTAAGAATGTCTACCGAGAAATGTTGAATAAGAAAGAGTGGACAATTGAATTCACTTGAAAGTTTGCTGAGATATTTCAATCTGATGATATGAGATTTGAATTGGAATATAACGATCCTGATCTTGAAGAAGGAGAAGTGTCAGTTGCAGCTTCGAAAGAAATACTAGAAGGTATTGCGCAGCAGGTTGGTAAGACACTGGAGGAGATCATGGCTGATCAAATGATTCCAGACATTCCTGAAAAGGATGTTGGTAATCATTCTGATGATAAGCAGACTCTTGAGACTGGAGAGATTGAAATAGAGGATATAACACATGAAGAATATCCTGAATACTTCAGAGATACAAATGAAGTTTTCCCAGACTTTACTGAAGCAAACTTGAAAGAAGTTGAAAAGAAAGCTGAGCAGAAAAGCAAAGAGTTTATGAAGAATGTATTTGGTGATAGCAATCAGAAACCATCTTCTGAACAAAGTGATGAACTGAAGACTTTGTTGCAGAAACTGAAGGAAACAGATGAGAAAAGACCTAAACCTAAGGCACAGGGAGGATTCTACAGATATCACAACCAGCTGTTTAAAGACAGAGCACTGGGTTGGAAGTATCTGAGAAGTCTGAAATGTATTGCTGTGAAATGGGAGACGGGTATTCTATACTTTTATAGATTCTATGATTTACAAACTCTACCGTACTGGGAGGTGAGAGATATTTGTAGGTTTCGAATGACCGGTGCTTCAGTAAAGTGTTGTTGGATGGTTTGCTGATAAACTTGTCTAAGAGAGCAGAACGAAATAGGATATGTTTAAGCCTCAGTACCCAAAAAGAAAAGTTCATAAATATATTGATCCAAAGACGGGTAGAAAGAGGGTGACTTTGAAATATAAATCTCCGTTATGAAGAAGATACCGCTAATGCCAATACAACAGCATTTTAGTGCAGATTTTATTGTTTGGTATTATGATTGGAGAAATGCTGAAGCGGTGATCGTGTTGAGAGACGGGAAGGATCCTCACAAGAAGATACATGTTATTGATCCAATGTGGCTCATAAACTGTACTTTTGAAGACATCATCATGTTATACTACAATCCTATCTACAGTGACCCCAATGATGCAGAACAAGCAAAGAAATATCAACAGGTGGTTGGAGTTTGCTTTGCACATGATATAAATTCTGGTAGCAATCTTGAGAAGAAGCTTGGTGAGCGTGTGAAGGTGAATGAAGTGCCAAAGCGTTCGACGAAGAGAAAATTGGAACAGATATGACAAAAGATCAACGTAAATAACTTCGTCTGAAGCTAATGAACAAAGGTATGGATGAAGAGCGAAGGCAATCCAAGCAATAGTAGAGGGGGAGTTTGTTGATGCATAATGTGCGACTAGTGCTTTGGATTGTGAATTACAAAGTTTGTTTTGGTTTATGAAGGGGCGAAGGTGGATAATATATGGGGCGATTGTGGAATATGGAGGTTGAATGTAGAAATATACTAAAGAAGGTTTCCAGATTCGAAAAATGATCAGGAGGGCGAACGTAGAAGAAAGCCACATTCGACCTCACCTTGGGGGCGAATGTGCAGACCTATATAAGCCTAAAGTTTATTTTTCATTGTAACTTTGATCATTTTGTTAGAGTGTATCAGGTTAGAGCTCTCTAGTGTTCAGGTCTATTTCAAATCAGACTGGTTAACTTGTAATCATTTATGTGAACATATTTTAACAAGTTATTAATGGAAACAACAATTGAAAAGCTTAATCTGTGTGTTTGATTCATAAAACTATCACTTTGTATCTGTTCTAGGGTTTCCGCATGATGTGTTGTAAAACACATCTAATTTCCTATGTATTTTGCATATTATTTGGTCACCTTTTTAGTCGTTTCGTGTCATTTTTATTATGTATTTTATTATTTTATAGGTTTTTGGAGAAAATGAGCTCAAAACGATAGAATTTTAATTGAGACAGCAACACTTGAGAGCAGGTGTTCATAGACATTGAAGCGTAAACGAAGAACTTTGGTCGAATCAAGAACACCCGAGTCTAGAGCACGGAGTATAATACTATCTATAATAATAATAATAATAATAATAATAATAATAATAATAATAATAATAATAATAATAATAATAATAAGGTTATGGGACTTGGGCTCGTAACCCAAGCCCCAAAAAGGCAAACATTGAGTTAAAGGGGGCACGGCACATTATTTAGAGGGGGAAGCTTTTTTTTATGAGGATATATTATTTTCGAAAGAAACATAGCAGCCGCCAAGAAAATAATAATCGAGCACAACAGCTTTTGAGCAAGGAATTTTGAGAGGGATCTTTCAAGCCTTCAAGGAGAGTAAGGCTTGGAACCATTGGTGAAGGTTTGGGTTTGTTTATCTAAAACACTAGTTTTGGGTTTTGATTTTTTTTTTTTTTTAACGGAGAAGGAGATACTTTTATTCCACTAAAAACATTAACGAGTACACAGAAAATTCCTAACCAGAGGTTAGAAACCCGGAATTACAGACAAAGGTACCAAATACTAACTCTCGCCTATCGAATACAAATACAATAATCATCCAACCAAAAAAAACTATGATCAAGGTCTCCACATTTCACAAATTACATCCATAATGCCTATGTTTCAAAAACGACTTCGCTCGAGTAATACTTGTCATCCCACGTTGCTTCTTAACACCACCCACAGTGATTATAAATATGAACTGCACATCCTAGTTTTATTAAATCTTGAGACTGCACATGTAAGCCATGAAAAAAGCTTCCAAAAATACCCCCATTATTACAAGATTTTGTGCAGTACAAAACAGGGCCAAAATGTTGTTGATCCTTCATATACACCGCCAAACAGGTACTGTGAAAACCCAACATACTCCAACAAAACAAGCTGTGAAGCCCAATCAAAAGAGAATTGCAGTGGACCCAATCCCCCTGTTATCAAAGTAGCATCATGGAGCTTAAAATTGTTCCAGCTTATAGGTTGCCCTCTACAACAATAATCGAACAGAAAACCTCCACTCTAAGCCATAATTCAACTAATTCCAATTCTGCAGTAAGGAGACCCTCCCAAGAAAAGAATTTGAACACACACGACTGTAATAAAATGACGCGAAAAGAATATGATTAGCCGGGTATAATAGCGCCATTCGCAAATTTGACCCATTTGCCCACAAAAACACACACCAAGACGCACACATGGCGCTATCCCATCCCACCCCGCCCGGCTAACATATCACCAAAAAAAAAACACACGCACTCCAAATAACGCTGCAGTACACGATACAAGTACGCCACCCATTACCACTTGTATATCCACACAAAAAGAGATTGAATTCCTTTGTATATATTCAGCATACTCCATCACAGCACTCTTAATTACCAATCGAAAACCACTCTACAATGAACCCAATTCCCCAAGAAGAATCCAAAGAAAAAGAAAACACACAACGCGAAACGAAAGAACACGAAAGAAATATGTAGCCAGGGAGGGTAGCACCAACACACAATATTGACCCATTCGCTTTCTATAAAAACTCACGCCAAGACGCACACTTGGGTTTTGATTACTTTGTGTTTTCAACTACTTGATACTATGTTTTATTATTTTGTTGAACCTATGTTTTCATTGATTTCCATGACTATGAGTAGCTAAATATTTAGTGCTACCTAGGTATTGATGATGGGTGACAATTGAATAATAGTTTGCGGTTTGGATCTATGTTATGTTTTGGATAATGTTTTGGTAAAGGTTTTCTAATAAGGTTTCTTTTGTATATGCATGCTTGATATCTAAATATTAATTCTTGTTTCGCTAAATTCTAGTTTAATTGATTTTGTATCTTTGAATCTAGGGTTTTGTAAGTATCTTAGACTTCATGTTTTTGATATATTTTGTGGTTGCTATACGTAGTAAACCCTAGAAACAAGTTAATTAATTATTCGGTAATTTAGCATTCTACCACCTTTGAGACCGAGAGGAGATTAGGTGTCAGTGTGTCTAGCTTGGTAGGTATTCGGGACCGTGGTCTGCACGAGAGCGAGTCACCCCTAGCGTGCCTGTTTTGTTAGCATCCTGTGTTAGAAACCTGTTAGAATAACTATCCCTTGCATCCCTTACACATCCCGGATGTATTGTTTCTGAGGGGGCCGAGAGGACATTCAGATTTAGGATACCTTAGCATAGTTTGGAGAGACCGAGAGGTAATCTGAACCCGAGACCGGTGAGTTTACACACTTCCCTAGATTCAGTATTGCGACATGTTGGAGAGTGATTCGTGTTCCAGTGTTGGTCTAGTTTAGTGTATCTTAAGATCCCGGTATCCAAAACCCATTTATCCAAACCCGATAGCTATAAGTCAGTCACCTTGATTCTTACCTAGGTAGCCATTTTCTCATTACTTGATCTCATCCAGATTTACTTGTTCGTTTGCTTTGTTTGAGTTGTTTGCATTTTATTTACTTTAATTTTATATTTTTTTAGTAGTTTAATTAAATCACCATCACTTCAATTTATTAGGCTAGGACTCGACGAAGGTTTAGTAACGAGTGCCGCTATTACTGTGTCCACGGTTCGATACTCGGACTTATTTACTTTACTACTTTCGACCGGTACACTAGCCGGTAGTGTGTGGTTTAGTGGGTATTTCCCATTTAAAACTTGTTTTGAAATTAATTGGACTTAATATATATATTTATCACACATTTCACACATCATGTTTTTGGCGCCGTTGCCGGGGACACAGTGCGATTTCGAGGACGACCCGAGTAGGGGATCTAGTCATTTTATTGCTTTCTTAGTTTGGTAGATTTTTATTTTTAATTTTATAAAAAGAAAAAAATATATTTCTGTTTATTTGCTATTTGTTTTTCTTATTCTAGCATAGTTTTAGTTTCTCTGTGTGTATAGGAAGTACCCCGTTGCAGTCCTAGAATATTTTGCCCACTAGATAGATCACATAGAAATGGCTGCACGTAGGACTGTCGCTGAACTCGTCAGCATTACACCCACTCACATCAGGTCCAGTATTACACTACCCACTGTTGAGTCGAACAGCTGGACCATTGAACCCACTTTGATCAACACCATATCTCACTCAGTTCAGTTTCACGGCATATGTGATGAAGACCTATATGCCCACTTTAATAGATTTGGTAGAGTCTGTAGCACCTTCCAGCTTAATGGTGCCACTGATGACGCCATTCGTTTGCGTCTGTTCCCGTTCTCACTTACTGATCAGGCCCTCACTTGGCTGGACTCCCTCCCACAGGGAGCCATAACCTCTTGGACTGATCTTCAGACGAAATTCCTGCAGAAGTATTTCCCTCCTGCTAAAACCGCTCATCTTAGAAATCTTATCTATGCCTTTACTGAGCAGTCAGGGGAATCCTTCTATGAGACATGGGACAGATTCAAGGCACTTCTGAATAAGTGCCCTCATCATGGTCTTGAGGACTGGAGAGTCGTGGAGAAATTCTATACTGGAGTTTCTGACGCGACCAAAAGACTTCTTGACTCTACAGCAGGCGGTAACATGATGAAAACCAAAACCGCTGCTGAATGCCTTGAGATGATAGAGGACCTAGCCACTAGCACCTACATCGAGCCTGGCTCTGGGGGCGTTTCTGCTGCCCCTAAGGGTATCCATTCTGTTGAGAGTAGCATTGCACTAGCCGCCCAGGTAGAATCTTTAGCTATGGTCATGAAGGATATTCAGGTTAAGATTAGTGCTAAGTGTGAGATTTGTAGAGGGGGTCATGAGACCATAGATTGCCACGTAGGTCTCAGTGAGGAGTTGAACTATGTCCAAAGTTACAACTCTGGATGGCAGAGTGTAGGAGATCCTAAGTCTGAGATTAGTGAGTTAATAAAGAAAAGTGAGGAGAATTAGGCTAGGACGAATAAACTCCTAGAGACCATAGTGATGCAGCGTGAGACCCGTTATCAGGAGCAACAAAAGAAAAATCAGGAGTTTGAGATGCTATTTAGGAATCAGGGGTCCACTCTTCAGAGTTTGGAAAGGATCGTAGGTGAGTTAGTTGGTATGGTGACTAGGAATTCGACAGATGCTCAGGTGAACGCGGTGTTCACCGAAAGTGGTAAAGGCACGGGAGTTGATCACCCAGTGTCGAGAGAGAGTGAGTTAGTTGAGGAGGAGATTGTAGTTGAGGAGATTAGGGTAGAATCTTTGGGCAAGGTGCAACCCAATAGGCTAGACCCAGCAAGTACCGCACAGCCCAAAGGTAGGTTGAAGGAGAAACAGTCTGAGGAGGTGCCCAAAAAGGATTATGTTCCACCTGCCCCTTATGAACCAGTACCACGCTATCCTGGTAGGTTGAATAAAAGTGAGAACTTAGAGCAATATAGGCACTTCATTGATGTTCGTAGAGATATGCCTAAGTATGGGAAGTTCTTGATGGAGATGTTGTCCCGCAAGGAGAAGTTGAAAGAGCTTTCCCATGTCACTCTGAGTGAGGAGTGTTCGGCTGTCGTTCTTAATAAACTGCCCGAGAAGATGACTGATCCTGGGAGTTTCACTATCCCTTGTCAGATAGGTGGTTTGACAGTTAGGAACGCCCCCGCATATTTAGGTGCTAGCATTAATCTCATGCCCTATTCCATGTTTAAAAGATTAGATCTTGGGGAGTTGAATCCAACTAGGATGTGCTTACAGTTGGCTGATAAATCTGTTAAGTACCCCATAGGCATTCTAGAGAATTTGCTAGTAAGGGTGGAGAGCTTCGTGTTTCCCGTTGATTTTATCGTACTTGATATACGGGAGGACGAGCATGTGTCGTTGATCATAGGACGACCCTTCTTACGCACCGCAAAGGCATTGATCGATGTCTCGGACAGTCGGATTACACTGCGTGTAGGGGATGACTCCATCACTTTTGGTGTTAATAGGTCTAGGGAGAGTATGAGTAGTCAGGTCGAATCTGTGTGCTTTCTTGGCACTTTCATGTCACATGTCGACCGATGCATTAACTACATCTGTGGAGCAGACTTATTAGATAGGCGGCACCAAACAGAAGAGAGGCAGGAGGTAGAGATAGAGACTGTAGTTCCTGTGGAGCATGATCCGGGCTCTGCAGCCGGTGAGCCTCCTGATAGGTTAGAGGTAGTTAAGGTTGTTGAGAGTTCCGAGGAGGTGCTGAAGGAGCCCTCAGTTCATATTTTGCTATCCCACGAATATGAGAGTGAGCACAAGATAGATGAGGAGAATAAGACACTGTTTAAATCTAGCCTTGAGGTAGTGAATAAATCTAAGTGTGGGGATAGGATCCTGATTCACCACTCGCATTTAAAAATATTTTCTGGTGATCTTAGATTTAGGTGGAAAATATCATGCCTTGAGAGAGATAACATTAGTAACATGATTGATTTACATGAGGATGGTATAGATATCCTCGTTGATCCAGGTTAGAGTGCTTATAAAAGAATAGGTTCTTCGAGTAAGAACCCAAGTGTAGAGTTTTGTATCATCATTCGCCAGGTATGTTTTTCTTTTATTTTATTTTCATTCTTCTTTATTTTAATTTTTTTTTATATTTTTATTTATTTATTTATTTTAGTTTATCGAGTCTTGTGGGATTGCCTTGGCCTTTTACACTGTTGGATCTCTCCCACCCGTACTCAATCTCCATTCGGGTGGGGTCAATCTTAAAATTATTTTTTTGTAAACAGGCATCTCACTTGTCATTGAGTCATTTTACTTTCAGTTTGTTTTTAGTTTGTTTTTAGTTTATTTTTGCAGGATTCTGACTATGGCCGCAAAGGAAATGCTATACGGCTGTAGATGATGGACAGACGGGACGCTTTCGCCGAGCTACATATTATAGGGGAGTTCGTTCAATTTATTTTGTTGTTATATATTTCATTCATTTCTGCTTTACTTTTGCATTTTTATTTTTTAGTTTGCGTTGTATCCTAAAGCACATTGAGGACATTGTGCCTTTTTAAGTGTGGGGATGGGAGACTTCGTCTTTATTTTGTTTAGTTGTAGGTTGAGTCAAAAAAAATTGACAAAAAAATGTCCCTGATTTTGTGTGGTTTTAAATGGAAAGTGATAGGTAGAATTAGGATTTTTGGTCTTTCAATATTATATATAAGAGAATATAAAGGTAGAGAACATGTTGCCTTTGATGTGTTGGTAGGCCCAGCCGACTGTGATAGTTTCCCGAATAGTGTTATAATATATGAAATAATATAATCATGAAATCTTGTGGGTTCTCACCTTAGGATGATTGGCCGAGTCTGAAACCGTTGATAGTATAAAAGGTACCACTATAAGTAAATCCCTATAAGTATTTTGAGTCAAATGGCACACTTGATCCTTTTTATGAGAATAAATCCGGTGAACAGTGGCGCCCGAAAAAAAATCCACATATCCATCAATTGAGCTAGACTAATATATATATATATATACATATATATATATATATACATATATATATATATATATATATATATATCGAAGCTCATGTTATCGCTCTTGGGGATGATGACTCTGATTGAGACAACCTCTGGGTTAGGTATGAAAAAAAAAGTGTCTAAGCTCATACACTTCATCCATCTTCCATCATATTTGATTCTAAATGCATAAGGACGTTTATATAAAGCGGTAGATATTAATCTTTACCTTATAAACTTGATTCGGGATTAGGATAGAGTTATGACTTTTGAGTGTGAGACCCTTAGATAATTGAGCTAAATTGAACCTAATTGATAAAACACGAAAAGGGCTTCGTTAGTCGATGGTTGGGTTTAGGTGGATCACAATACCAGCAGTTGCAGTTAGTATGTTGTTTTGCCTAATTGATAGAGTTTGGAAACCGAAGGTCCTGGTTATGATTCCATTCTATGCTTTTTCAGGGACGAAAAAAGTTTAAGTGTGGAGATGTTTGATGTGTTGAAAAACACATCTAATTTCCTATGTATTTTGTATATTATTTGGTCACGTTTTTAGTCGTTTCATGTCATTTTTATTATGTATTTTATTATTTTATAGGTGTTTGGAGAAAATGGGCTTAAAACGATAGAATTTTAATTGAGACACCAACACTTGAGAGCAGGTGTTCATAGACATTGGAGCGTAAACGAAGAACTTTGGTCGAATCAAGAACACCCGAGTCTAGAGCACGGAGTATAATACTATCTATTATTATTATAATAATAATAATAATAATAATAATAATAATAATAATAATAATAATAATAATAATAATAAAATAAAAAAAAGGTTATGGGACTTGGGCTCGTGACCCAAGCCCAAACATTGAGTTAAAGGGGGCACGGCACATTATTTAGAGGGGGAAGCTTTTTTTTTTACTAGGATATATTATTTTCGAAAGAAACATAGCAGCCGCCAAGAAAATAATAATCGAGCACAACAGCTTTAGAGCAAGGAATTTTGAGAGGGATCTTTCAAGGAGAGTAAGGCTTATTGGTGAAGGTTTGGGTTTGTTTATCTAAAACACTAGTTTTGGTTTTTGATTACTTTGTGTTTTCAACTACTTGATACTATGTTTTATTATTTTGTTGAACCTATGTTTTCATTGATTTCCATGACTATGAGTAGCTAAATATTTAGTGCTACCTAGGTATTGATGATGGGTGACAATTGAATAATAGTTTTCGGTTTGGATCTATATTATGTTTTGGATAATGTTTTGGTAAAGGTTTTCTAATAAGGTTTCTTTTGTATATGCGTGCTTGATATCTAAATATTAATTCTTGTTTCGCTAAATTCTAGTTTAATTGATTTTGTATCTTTTGATCTAGGGTTTTGTAAGTATCTTAGACTTCGTGTTTTTGATATATTTTGTGGTTGCTAGATGTAGTAAACCCTAGAAACAAGTTAATTAATTATTCGGTAATTTAGCATTCTACCACCTTTGAGACCAAGAGGAGATTAGGTGTCAATGTGTCTAGCTTGGTAGGTATTCGGGACCGTGGTCTGAACGAGAGTGAGTCACCCCTAGCATGCCTGTTTTGTTAGCATCCTGTGTTAGAAACCTGTTAGAATAACTATCCCTTGCATCCCTTACACATCCCGGATGTATTGTTTCTGAGGGGGCCGAGAGGACATTCAGATTTAGGATACCTTAGCATAGTTTGGAGAGACCGAGAGGTAATCTGAACCCGAGACCGGTGAGTTTACACACTTCCCTAGATTCAGTATTGCGACATGTTTGAGAGTGATTCGCGTTCCAGTGTTGGTCTAGTTTAGTGTATCGTAAGATCCCGGTAGCCAAAACCCATTTATCCAATCCCGAGAGCTATAAGTCAGTCACCTTGATTCTTACCTAGGTAGCCATTTTCTCATTACTTGATCTCATCCAGTTTTACTTGTTCGTTTGCTTTGTTTGAGTTGTTTGCATTTTATTTACTTTAATTTTATATTTTTTTACTAGTTTAATTAAATCACCATCACTTCAAATTATTAGGTTAGGACTCGACGAAAGTTTAGTAACGAGGGCTGCTATTAGTGTGTGGTTTAGTGAATATTTCCCATTTAAAACTTGTTTTGAAATTAATTGGACTTAATATATATTTATCACACATTTCACACATCACCGCACCTGGAATAGAGACTTGCATGATCGATTTCAACTGTTTTAGATAAAAAGATCCTTTACATAATCGCCTTCAGTATAGGCGATTAGGGCTCTAATCGCCTTCATGTCCTCCCAATCGCCTTCATTATCATGCAATTATGCATAATCACCTATAATGTCATGCAATTACGCGTAATCACCTATAATGTCATGCAATTACGCGTAATCACCTATAATGTCATGCAATTACGCGTAATCACCTATAATGCCATGCAATTACGCGTAATCACCTATAATGTCATGCAATTACGCGTAATCACCTATAAGGTCATGTAATTACGCGTAATCACCTATAATGTCATGCAATTACGCGTAATCACCTATAATGTCATGCAATTACGCGTAATCACTATTTTAACACATATAAACACGTATTCACATACCGACAATTCACATAATGATTATAAACACATAATTCATGAAAACAAACACGTTCACCTTCGTTCACCAATTCCCGGGACTCGAGACCTGCGTGTGTGTGTGTTAAAACCCCAATGATCCTCCAAATCATTGATCCCTGGACAAGTACTTAACGTGACTCGACTCAACTGATTGTGTTATGTGTGATGTATGCGCGACTCGGTAGGGTAGACTTACCGGATTTTTAAAAGTTACTAACCGGAGTTTGTCGGGTGTCACATCATCCCCGTGTTAAAAGAATTTTCGTCCCGAAAATTTCCCGAAGTCAAAGAGAACGAAACGACGAAAAGAAAAATTTTCCCGGTAATCACATCATCCCCCTATTGAAAGGAATCTCGCCCCGAGATTCACTCAGCTTCAACAGTAATGAGTGTCGACCTCTGTGTGTACCCAAGCAATGTTTCCCAAAATGCAACAAAATGAAAATCGTGAGCGAAAAGTGGTAATAATAGCCGGGAACCACTTCCTAAGGCGAATATAAAACAAGAGACTCCTTCTGATCGAAGGCCTAATGGAGACTACCGTGATCGGTATAAATGACCCACTGGTACCGTCCAAGTAGCATCTCCAAAGGACCCACATCAACCCATTGAACGCGAAACGATGACCAAATCTAATGTCGAAAACACTAAATGGATACGAAACACGCAACGATGTGGATAAAGATAAAACCAAAGTATAACGAAAGATAAGGAAGAAAACGTACGGGTGACAGTGTCAGGATCTGCCTGATTCTCTCTTGCACCAATGACACAAACACGAGCAGCCGGACCGCCACCCTCGTTGTTTCCACCGCCACCTGTAGCCCTAGCCTCAACTTGATTTAGCTTCGGGCAGTTGCGCTTGAGATGTCCCAGCCCCCACAATTATAGCACCCACGATTTCCCTGGGGAACAGGAGGAGGGACGATCGCTTGACCTGGAGCCGTTTGAAGATTGACTCTGCAGTTTTTGGCAACATGACCCACCTGCTTACCACGATTGCAACGAAACTTCTCACAATTGCTGAGATGATGGTACCCGCATTGGTTGCACTCTGGTAGTTTTCCCGTGTACCCGTTTTGCCTCTGACTTGAGGACAATCCCAAAGCTTCAGTCCTCCTCGCCTGCTGCTGTGGCTGACCCGACCTCGCGGTCTTTCCAGTACTATCCCACTTCCTCTTGTTATCCCCCGGTGTCTTCACATCGGAGCCCCTGGGAGGCAGAACACCCTCGGTTATCTTCATGTTGGTCATCTTTGTAGCAGACCGCACCGTCTCAGAAATGGTAGTAGGATCCCTCGCAGCCACCAACCTTGCAATCTCTGGCACCAATCCTGCAATGTATTGCTCTATCCTCCAGTACTCTGGTGTCGATATACCCGGACACATCACTGCCAACTCGTTGTGTCTGATGGTGTATGCCTCGATCTCAGAACCTACCATCTTGAGTTCCCCGTATTCATGTTACAACCTCTTGATCTCCTCTCGCGGACAGTACTCGGCCTTCAACCTAAACACGAAATCCGTCCACAGCATGGCGTTGGCCTCCCCGAGACCAAGTGTCTGTGTGATGCAGTTCCACCATGACAAGCCGGGTCCTTCAAAAGTCCCCGAAGCAAACTTCACACGATCAACAGCTGAGCATTCGCACAGAGCAAACACCGACTCAATTTTCTCTAACCACCTTAGCAACTCTACAGCCCCCCCGGTGCCCCCGAAGTTGTAGGGCTGACAGTCCTTAAACCTCTTGTAGACGGTTCCCGCACGCACTGAAGTAGCACCTGTACCCGCGAAAGTTTGTTGGGCTGCCTGAAAAGCGGCCAGCGCAACGTTCAGCTGCTGCTGCATCATCTCATTCAACTTATCTAGAGTCAAGGTGATGTTACCACCACCTCTTCCTCCGCCAGTGCGGCCCGCACGGCGACACCCAGTACGTCCACCATTACGACCAGACATCTTCTGTGAAAAACAGGAAACAAACATTCAGACCCATCACCAACGCTAAACCAAGAGAGTATGAAAGAGTCAAGGATTGGGTCCAAACGTGACCATTAATCCCAACACGAGATCCACCAAGTCTTCCATGCATTTCAACTTATGATTTCGTGTGCACTCGAAATGATAAATTGCTCTACATGGTCCTCTAGGCGTGCCCCGAGCTCGAACCTCAAGTTACCCGATACCCACAATTTAGAAAGAAACAACCAACTCAAAAGATCAACAAACAAGTTCCTTCGACTTCAAACCCGAAGGGGAGGATGAAATAAAACTAGGAATGATCAGGAATGAGATAGATAATACGATACTGTGTGATAAGGATACCGACACCCCGACAAGGTTAGTATGTTTACTCAAAAGACACGACACAAATGTATGTGACTGTCTAGTGTGTGTGAGACTCGACTATAGACTAGACTCTACATGCAGTCCTAGTTCACTATAACCTGGCTCTGATACCAATCTGTCACACCCTCAAATTTCCACAAGCGGAGTTTTACCGCGAGGCGAGTGACATACCAGGATCCAAGTCAACAAGCTCAACAAACTACTACTATATGTAATTAAATACGTAAACCAAAACACGCATTTATATAAAACTCGTTTCGAAACGCAGCGGAAGCATTTCATTGTTTACAACTTTCAAAAAGAAACAAGACCAAGTAAAAGGTTTAACTGTTCAACAACCCAAAAGAACAACCTAGACGTGTGTGCGACTCCGTGCGCCTATCCAGTTTCTGCAACTCTAACGACCTGAGAAAACATGCTAAAAACGTCAGTACAAAATACTGGTGAGTTCACGGGTTTTTAAGGAAAAACGTTTCACAAGCTTTTGAAAGAACTATCATGTTACTACTGACTGATGAAAACACTTGTTAGACATTTGGACTCTGAGACGAACCAATCAACGAACTATCGTTTATCACGACCAACGAACTATCGCTTACAATGACTAACGAACTACCAAACCATGGCCAAGGAACTGCTATAACATAGCCAACGAACTACCACTCCGTGGTCAACGAACTGTGCATTCGAAATTAATGAACTACCGCCATAACGGTTAACGAACTGTCACAATGTGAGCCCCATGAACATAGAACATAAATAAAACGTACAACCAACCCAGCATAACATGATCTTTTCAAACCGAAGTACTAAGCATGTTTCTCCCCCGAAAACGAAAACAGTAAAGAGTGAGGCCGTGAAACTCACCTTAGGTTGCGTCTTTAGTTAACAAGTAAACCGATATGTGTATGATAGTCCCAACTTGTGGCGACCTATCATAAGATGTGTGTGTTAGACTAATAACCCATAGGTTAATTAGTCCCCGTATGTCCAGACCATAACCAAGTTGTTTGAAAACGCGTTTGACTGCTAACCCGACTACATCAGACGAGACGAGACTCGACATCACATTGGTGACCCGACACCCCACGTGTTAATCTTATACAAGGTATCATGTAACATATTCAAATAAACATTTAACACGCGTAAAAGTTCACCAAGTCCAGCACATAGTTCAAATAATGCATAATCATGTCCGAACACGTGTTACCAAGTTACTAGGCATGTCACGGGGTTCCTAGCATGTTCGTAGGTGTCAAATCAGGTCTTGGGATGTCAAAATACACTTACGGCAGCAGTACATGCGATTAGGAGAAGTCAACTAGCAATTAGGAAAAGTCAACTAGCATTTCGGAGTGTAATCGCCTATAGTATAGGCATTTAGGCTCCTAATCGCCTATAGCCTTAGGCGATTAGGCCTATCCACGTTCAGTATAGGCAATTAGGCTATCACACATGCATTTAGGATCTAACTAGTGATTAGGATCGTAATCACCTTCAGTATAGGAGATTAGGCCACTAATCACCTTTAGTATAGGCGATTAGGCCCATAATCACCTTCAGTATAGGCGATTAGTCCCCTAATCACCTTCAGTATAGGCGATTAGGCTTCCTAATCGCCCCCTGCAGACTTGTTCCGCTTTTTCGTGCGTTTAACCTCCAGATCAGATCCGAAGTACGTGGAAACACCCAATATCGAACCCAAAACATTAGTAAACCTATTCCAAGCAAAACCCCTAAATTATCATCATTCTAACGGTCCCGAATGCAAGCGTTTTCCCAAAATAGCATACTTACCATGTAAACATCACACCAACATGCAAAACTTACCCCAAATAGCAAATATCCAGATTTCATCACGTAACAACGTTGTTCAACACTATCCTATCGTTCTAGCATCATCCTAAAGCAAACCCTAATATCATACAATCAACAAAACACATCATATCATCCTTAATCCTTCAAAATCATTCAAACGGGTCAAAACACCTATTATCAACAATACACAACTATGAAGCCCCCAAACTCATAGATTAATATCATAATAACTCATTTAAGTCAGAAACATATCAAACACACAAGAACAATCATGTTTCAATAATAAAAATCCTATCTTTGCATGAATACATCACATATAGCAAGCATAGAGGTTTGGGTTTGTTTAGAAATTGTTTTTAATAAGTTTTCAAAGACACAAATGTTTAGAAATCAGGTCTGGACCTTTAGGGAGCAAAACAATAACATTACAAAGGTTTGGGGATGAAGAACACACCTTGGATTTGTAAGGAAATGAGGTGTAAGGCTTGTAAAGGTGATTTCTTGAGCAAAAGGTGTTCCAGAGGGTGTTTGTGAGTTGAGAGGAGTTATGGGACGGCTAGGGTTGCACAAATGATGTTTTACAAGTCAAGGGTGGTATTTATAGGCGTTTCTAGTCGTTCAACACACGTCAAGCGATTACGCATCAGTATAGGCGCTTAGGGTTCCTAATCGCCTATACCTATTGGCAATTAGGGCTCTAATCGCCTTCAGTATATGCGATTAGGGCTCTAATCGCCTTCATGTCCTCCCAATCACCTTCAGCATCATGAAATTACGCGTAATCACCTATAATGTCATGCAATTACGCGTAATCACCTATAATGTCATGCAATTACGTGTAATCACTATTTTAACACATATAAACACGTATTCACATACCGCCAATTCACATAATGATTATAAACACATAATTCACGAAAACAAACACGTTCACATTCGTTCACCAATTCCCGGGACTCGAGACCTGCGTGTGTGTGTGTTAAAACCCCAATGATCCTCCGAATCATTGATCCCTGGACAAGTACTTAACGTGACTCGACTTAACTTACTCTATTATGTGTGATGTATGCGCGACTCGCTAGGGTAGACTTACCGGATTTTTAAAAGTTACTAACCGGAGTTTGTCGGGTGTCACATCATCCTCCTGTTGAAAAACTTTTCGTCCCAAAATTTTCCCGAAGTCAAAGAGAACGAAACGACGAAAAGAAAAATTTTCCCGGTCGTCACAATAGTGAGGTGCTCTAGTGTAGTGGGCAAGTACAAGGAGTTTGATCCATGATGAAACGGGATATTTGTCCCAACTATATTTCTATATTATCTCAACTTTTTTGTTTGTCATTCATCATTGACATGGAGACATTAAACTAATTACACCTCTATTACATTGAACATGCAAATTCTTACCTAATGTAAACTTGGTCTACTCCCATTTCTTATGGTATTTTCACAGTCGATCTAAAGCGCACATGTATTGACCACTTTTCTTTGTATCACATTTATGATGCTATTTTTCCTAATTAACACTTACATGAACAAAATCGTTGTTTTCGAGCCCTCCGTTCATATTATCATATAAAAAAACAACTCAAACCTAAACAAAGTCAAATCACTATAACTTACACTTAATGTTCCAAAAGTAAAAACTAACACACAATCAATACTCACGTACCTACAAATACAGATACACCCATATAAAAACTTATGAGCCCATATAAAAAAACAACCAAGAGGCACTGCAAAAACATGATTACTTAGAGGCATATCAGCACTAATATCATTACTTTTGGAATAACTACTACTGATTCCTCCATTGCTGGACCTCATCGCTCCTAAAATCGAACTCAACAACTGATAAATTGAGCTTATCGATGTTTTATAAATGAGTGGTTGTGAAGTTCGGTCCATAGGTTTGTTAGTCAATCCCACACGTATCATCCACAACGAATTAATAAGATAAATCAAATAGTTTTAAGTATGCGTTATACCTCTCCGCTAGACTGACTTAGGTTAATCTGTCTTTGACTTATGTTAACCAAGTCTTGTCCTTCCATCTTCTTCCCAATAGTCGCTAGGCCATATTTCCTTCTGTTTCTAATAACCATAACAGCAACATCAACTATACCCCCATGATTCTAACTACACTTAGTCAGTAATCAACTAAGAACAAAATTAAGAAGTTTCATAACTTACAAGGCTTGACTAAATCACCATCGGAATTCCATAAATTCCTGCAGCTACCTTCCCTGAAATAAGAATCAACATTAGTTAGATTTATAACACACAAAAGATGTAAGGAAACACAAAGAGGCCATATTGTTACCTGAAACATCCAGGTTTGCCTCATATCCAGATCTGTTTTTGAATTCATAAAAGTGATAATCCAAATATCAAAGAAACATTATTTCATCGATTCAAATTTGTCATCTGAGAATAATAACCTTGAGTAGAAATTTGGGATCTGAGAAACTTAAGATCTTCATCCGGAGAAGGAATCACCAAACCGGACCTGTGATTTCCTTATGAAGCTGCTCTGTTTAAAACCAATCATTCGAAGAAGCTGCTCTAGAAGGGTGGATCTGTTGATTAGGTTTTGATAGATGAAGAAGATCATCGAGATTGAGTTATATGATTTGAGAGAAGGATTATCAAGTAGGTATCTTGAATTTGAGAGGGAGAGAGAAGAAGATAGGAAGAAAGAGGATAAAATGATTTTGTTTTCCCTCTCCCTCTTTTTGTACCAGGGATTTTGATTTTGAATTTTAAATTTGAAGCTCAAATTTGAGGTATCAGAGGTTGATTACATCTGTTAATGTATTGCTGAGTGGACAACAGATATGTTGAGTGGTGGACAACAACTACTATTGATTTCAACAGATGTAAAAGGTTGGCCCACATTGTGCAAGTGACATTATTTAATTACTTTATATGAGTGGCTCACAAATTTTGTTGAATATTTTAATCAGATTTTATGACATCATTATTTGCATCACACAAGCATCTCTATGCTTGCCACATCAGCTTTTGAAGCTCTTAATGGTTGCCAAGTTAGCTTTCTTATGTCACTCACAACTCTCCTATTATAGTAAGTATAGATATATATAGATTATAGATATGATATGTTATCACTCCCTACTATATGTTTTAATATATTTTCTATTAGGCAAATTATTGAAGTATATTCACACACTATTTTTTTTTCCTACACGTACATTTATTTAACTTATACACATGTATTAGACTTTGGAGCTAGTGTCTAAATTAGACTCTATTTCTTAGAATAGAAGTTGACTTGTCTGCATGTACTCACTTTGAACCCTACTAATAGTTTTTGTGGATATGAGTAAGATTGTATTAGGTAAGATTCTTGTTGTTTGTGTGCTTTTCTTCTGCACAAATGACGCTAACATTTGTAACTATATTAATGATGTGTTTATGTTTGTTTGTTAACGAAATGATGTGTTTGCAAACAATTACCCAATAAAAATTTTTGTCTGTGTTCGTTCAATAAGGAAATGTACATGCGTTATGTCGTTTGTGTTTGTTTGTTAATTTTTAGTTACCAGACAAATGTGAACACAAACAAACATAAGCAAAACATTCATGAACAAAATGAAGAGATAAAAAATAATGAACGCAAATAAATACAAACAAGCGTTCATGAACAGAAATGAACACATATTTAGTTTCGAATAAAATTAGCATCTTTCATAACAAACATTACGTAGATCCACCCAAAATATACTAACTCAATAATTCAAATATACTTGACATAATATTAATCTCATAATTGCCATAAAATAAAAGCTACAAAAACAAATTTATCATATTATACTTGAAGTCTCATTTAATCCACCCACACAAAATAAACTTTATGTTTTCATTAAATCCACTTAAAATGATAGTTTATTTTAAAGGTAAATTTCACTCACACACAAAGCCACAAACGATGCTCAAAACAAGGACCCCCGGGCACAAAAACGACATTACATCACGTCCAAAGGATATTTACACCAAACATTCCAATCAATACCTTTCAATCTAGACCTATGAAGAATCCAAAAGAATGCTGTAGATTTAATAGTTTCCACCACTCTGATAGGTTTCCGAGAGTTGGCCTTGAAAATTCTAGCATTACGTTCATTCCATATCGACCACATTGTTGTATAGATAATGCCTCTAAGAATGTATTTCTCCTTCTTTGTCTTCGTTTGAGTACCCGCCATCTTCAAAAAGTCCTTCACTTCAAAAGCATAGATGGGAGTTAAACGACACCAAGATCCCACTCTAGCCCAAATCGCAGCCGAGAACATACAACCGGTAAACAAATGCGTAGTACTTTCCAAATCCTCATTACATATAGCATACGAACCATTATCCAAAACAAGCCCACGTTTGATTAGCTCCACCTGCGTTGGCAGTCGGTTAATGTCTGTCTGCCAAACCATAATTTTGCATTTCAATGGCATCCAACATTTCCATTTCACAAAAAATAAAAGTAAAAAGTATTTAAATAAAACTTAAAAAACCTAATGAACACGACATCTTACCATGCTCGTTTGTTCAACTAACGAAATTTTTTCATTTATTAAATGAATAAACATAAGTAACATTTTGTCAAATAATTCACGAAACATTTGCTTCACATTTGGTTCTCTTGCACCTCTATATATAAATAATCTATCTATACTCTTAATAAATAAAACTCATTTGTGTCACTTGTCAATTGTAATAATCTATGCTAATGTCATAATTACTAATTATATAATATGTAGGCCACATCTGTTACTAATATTTATCAATTAAATAATATGTGGGTCACATCCGTTATTAATATTTACAAATTAAATAATATATGGCAACATCTGTTGATAATGCAAAGGTTGTTGTCAAGCATAGAGAGAGCTGCAAAATCTATTACAAATTTGAGCTCCAAATTTAAGCTGCAAATTCAAAATCAAACCCTTATTATACAAAGGTGAGAGAGAAAACACAATCATTTTATCTTCTTTCTTTTATTTTCGTCATCCTCTCTCTCTCTCTCTATTTCATCCTCCAAATCTAATACAGTTCGTCTTGGTTACAGGCTCAAAAATGATTCGCATCTGAAAAAAAACTGTAAACGAGTATGTTTCTAATTAACAAAACTATGTTCTTTACTTAACATTAGTTTCTTTAACTTTATTATTATTATTATTATTATTATTATTATTATTATTATTGTTGTTGTTGTTGTTGTTGTTGTTGTTTTAGGTTACTTTAAGGTGGGAACAGGTATTAAGCTGGAGACGACAATGACAACTTGTAAGTTCATATTTTCCTATCATTAGTTTAAATCAAATAAGGTAAGTTATTAGTTATAGCGAATCAATAAATGATTAGTGTTCTTTTAAGTATGAATAAAATTATGTTTGAAGTCATATGGCCATTGACATGTGTTTGTAGCCGGTCGTATCAATCCTTAGGGAACTAACAGAAAATATTTTCGCTAATCAACTGTTATTCGATAATTCTGGTGAGTTTTTTTGAAGGATTATTCATGAGTGTGTTACTGATAGTTATTGTACAATATATTGTTCAATCACTGCAAGAGTATTTGTAATTTTTTTTATTTTTTTTGTATTGAATTAAATTAAGGTTCCGTCGCGTGTACATTTCAGCAGTCTTGCAATGGCTAGGCCAGCTCGCTGCTCAAAAGTCAAGGTTTTGTATATATGTATACTAGATGCAATTAAATTTATAATGAAGTGATTCTTTGTTACCTGTTATCTAAGAATATTGTATGTTTTGTTTTCAAGATATGAGTTTAAATGAGAAAAGCAGTGAGTTTGTTATAATCTTAACTTTAGTTCTTCAAAGTTTGCTGAAGTCCAAAGTCCTTTGTAATGTAAAATTGTTAAAAAGGTCTGTTGTTATGTAAAGACTGTTGAAGACAATATCTGCTGATGAAGAAACAGAGTCTGCTGTGAAGAAGGTCTGTTGAAGCTTTAGCAGTGGTTGCCTTCAACAGATAATGAACAAAGTGGTCTTGCGTCAACAGATGATGAAGAACAGACCTTAGTAGAGTATGTTTATGTTCTCATATGTTAATGTTTCAACTATCAGGTATGTACATTTAATTTTAAATTATATTAAAGTTAAAACATTTAGAATAATGAATTTAAGAGATAATGTATTCTCACATGGCCAAATTTATGTCGCATTGTCAAGAGTTAAGAGCAGTGCAGGGGTGAAAGTACTTATACTAGATAGTGATGGGAATGTCAAAGCTAAAACAAAAAATGTGGTGTGTAAGGAAATATTTAGTGATAGTTGAATAACATGTATATTCCTTACTTTTAAATGTATATTCAACTTTATGAATAACATGTATATTCCAGCATACCGTGAGAGCTCTCTTTTAATATATACTAGGTGCAATTCAATGTGAAAACGCGGGAAGTCTATATCATTTTTTAAGACAATTAGTTCGTAATTATAGAAAACGTAAATAAACTTTACTATGGTCTGTTTACTAAACTCCAAATTAAGAAGTCAATCATATATTTGCAAGCAAAGTCTGTTTACTAAGGTCTGTTCTAAAGTAGTGGTCTGTTAAGGAGATCTGTCTTAAATAGTTGTTCAGTTGGTTGAAGCCATAGCTGTTTCAGACAGATCTTCTTAATAGACCCACTGCTCTAAAACAGACCTTAGTAAACAGACTTTGTTTGCAACAGATGATTGACTTTGCAAATTATATTAAAAAATGATTTAGACTTCCCGTGCATCGCATGGGCTTTAATCTAGTCTATTATAATAATTGAAAGCAACAAATCCCAAATGACACATAAAGATGACATCCTCCATCTTGAGTGTGCCATGTGGTATGTCATGTGATTTTAGGAAAAAAAAATTTAAAAACAAAATTGAATTTTTCTTTCTCATGTTTCCACCCATAACTTTTAAACGTTAATATCTTTTATATACGGGATTTTTTAAAGAAAAAAATACACCAAATTAACGAGCATTTTATTATCTTTCCAACGAGCATCCTAGTGCTATATAAAAAAACGAAGAAAAAAACGACTATTTTTTTGTAGGGTTTTGTTCATACAGGAAAAAAAACACAAAGTGTTCAAGTAATTCATTAATCATGAATAAGCAAGTCACTAATTATGTTCAAATCAGTAAATATAAATTATAATTTCAACATGTGTTAGCATTTGAGTTGTACATTGTTTTAGGTTAGATATTAATATTAGAGTTATATATTGTTTAAGGTTATGCGTTAACATTGGAAATACATTGCTAATTGTTTTTGGTAAGATGCTACTCGAAGCTTTCCTGCATGTAACTGTAAGGTGCATCATTCTATATCATATGTAAAATCGATATGTTATATTAAATTTTTCAACTCAAAACATTACCAAGATATAATCTAGTATATTAAAATATAAAATTACACTAATTAATGGATAGCTAGATGCAAATGAATCTACTTCTGTCCACACTATTTAATGTCATCCGCATATTATTAGGAACCTTACCCCTTTTATTCGGACTATTTACAAGAATAGCAAAAGACTATGGCCCACTACCATCCAAGGATAGGTTCGTAAATTCACATTCACCTGGAAACCCTAAATCCATCCCCCTTTTCCCATTATAAATATTTCAATTTCTCATCACAATACAAGAAAAAGTAAAAGAGAATGATGAGAGCGAAGGACTACCGATTGGGGGTATTGGAGAGGAAAAGTTAGATCTTGAAAAGTTCATATTTTTTTGTGAAAATTGTGGAGTAGACATACATCCGGATCAAGCTTGAATTTCAGTTAGATCCGGATCATGTCTAATTCACGAAATCTATCATACAAGGGTGTTAACCCTTTATGAAAGCGGTCTCTTTATTCATAGGTAGAGATTTGTCTCCATCCATTCTTCTTTTATTCATACAATAGTTTTGCTATTTGTATGATTTATTGAGTATGATTATTATTTTAACACTTAAGGAAAAAAGATTTTTGCCTCCTTTTATCTTCTTTGTTCTTCCTTTCCTCTACATGTTTTTGGAAGGTGCTCACTACAGGACCAGCTCTAAGTTTGAAAAGGACTAGATCCAATCCGTACGTACACATAGATGTGTTTTGTGTTGAAAAGAATGTAGAAGAAGGCTACTTTTTTATTTTTATTTTTGAAGAATCTTCTCAAGTGTCCAACCTTTGATCTTCAAGAAGGTTAGTTATTTATTTAATATATTCTTGTTACATGTTTATAGGGATAAAAAATGGTACTAAGAGGGTGTTTGAGATTGCGTCTTAAATCTGATTTTTAGATTATTGTGTTTTGAAAACGCAGATAATTAGTTTTTTAGACTACCAAAACGCAATAATTTATAAGCAGCTCTACCCCTCCTTTTCCAAAACGCATAATCTGTTTTGAATAATCAATCCCAAACACCCCCTAAATCCTGAAACCCGTAGTGGTACTAGTACCAAATTTATCGTATTGAATAATTTTTGGTATATTACCCACTTTTAGACGTTTTTAGGATTAATATTTTCGGTATGGTAAAACTATTTTACTCATTTTTACTTCTAAATGTCGTATCGGTATTGGTACCGTATCGAACATTTTCGATACCAGTACCATTACCTAATTTTTACAAATTTTTGATATTGATACTTTCGATTAAAGTTGTTCAAAAAAATCCCGAACTGAAACCGAACCCAAAATATCCGAAATTTCCGATAATCAAATTATCCAAAAACTAAAAATAAAAAATAGTAAATACATATTATATAGATAATCAATTTTTAGCACCCCTACTTTTGATACTAGTACGTTCGGTAACGATACAAAACTCAACCCTACTCGTATATTTCTCAAATATTTTTTACATGACAGAGATAATGTTTGAAATATTTAATATGATTTTGTAATTCTTTTTACAATAACAATATCCGTGCACCCATGCGCAGACTTGGTGTAAGTTAAAGTATGTATGTTCTCTATGCAAGATTTATATTATAACTTCATGAAAACATAATATGTACAAAATAATTTATTCACTCTTAGGAACGTTTATACATAGTGAGAACTTAAACAATGATGTAGGTCAATGTGTGGAATATGATCGTGTGATAATACTGATGACACGATGATACTCTAGTGGTTTGTGAGTGATTTCAATTGGCTGTTAAAAAAATGTGTAAGAGCATTTACATCTCATTCATCACAATTTTATGAGTATCCTTCTTATTTAAAAAGTGATTTTGAGTAATTGTGAGTGAATGAGAGAAAATGTTCATCTGTATATTTGGTGGGCATTGTTTCGCCTCATTTATTTTTTAATGTCTTTGAAATGAAATTGGTCGTGAGTTGGAGAGAGACAAGGTAATGATAAAAATTAAAAAAAATTAAATGAAAATGTAGTGATTTTTAGTGTAAGCTGATCGATAGAGATAAGGAATTAGTGGAGAACAACCATGACATTATTATGTGACGAGCTCACGAGCTTAAACAAGCCTATCATATATAATATTTTTATTTAACATATTAACTAATAGATACTAAACGAGTCGAGCTCGAATTCGAGCTTTGAAAACAAAGTTCGAATCGAGGCTAGCTCGGGATCTCATAAGTTGATTGAGCTTGAGCCTGGTCGAGCTCGGGCTTGGCTCGGTTGCACCCCTAGATATACTATGTTATGTGGAATAGAAATCCGAAAGGTAACAAAGTTAAGGATGCTAAGGTGGATGCGTGGACACATATGTATGGACATAAAACGTAATTAAGTTTTTTTTTTGGAAGATTGGTAATGCATGTACCCTAAATAAGATAAGAAATGAGAGATTAAGATAGTTAACAAATGACGACTTTAGTAAGAATTAAAGAAACCCATGTTGTGGAGAGGGCGAGTAGCAAAGGTAGACCAAAGTCTACTTCGCATGAGCAAATTTGGCAGGATTTGCAATAGTTACACATCTACAAAGACATTAGACGTCCCGTTTTAGATTTATCTTGGTTTTTATTTTGCCATATAACTTGGTCTTAGCCTTATCCTTAATGTTTGTTTGGGTGTACACTCATTTTAGGTATTGACCATGGTTTAAAAAAGCTTGAGGCGTTCTAAAGCGTTTTCGTTCCAAAAGCCAAGGCGTGAGGTGAGAAATTCACGCATGTGAGGCGTCTAAGCTAGAAAAAAAATTAAAAATATTTATACATGTCAATACGACATATTGTATTTGTTAATCAATCCTAAACACAAAAACATAATTATATAACACGCTTAACACCTAAAAAACATAATTAAAACCATAGTTACCATCGCCTTGATCGCCTAGGCGACCAATTTCCTAGAAGTCAACAGATCCTGCTTTTCCTTTCTAAATAAAAAAAGCCACAGTCTGATTTTTAAAACCTAATCCCTCGACTAATATAATCGACCAATACTTACCAATTTATAGGGATATATATAAACCTCAATCAAATCTTTTTTAAAATATATTTGATTTTTAAAACACTTATAGATATTGAATTATTCTTCAATATATGAACACCTCAACTTACTGCATAGTTATCAAAGGCGTGTTAATCCTTTTAGCAGATATGGCTAAATCAGTCAGTTTATATTTATATTATTTTATAAGATATTTGTTATTTGTAATGATTTGGTGAATTTTTTATTTGCGCTTTTGTTTTTCTCAGGCCAGCTATTTTTTTTGCGCCTCTTGCCTAGGCCACAGACGGAGCCTAAGCGCCTTGAGTGCACCTCACGCCTTTGATAACTATAAGTAAAACTTACATTGAAGCCGAAACACTCTTAAAAATATTAAAAAGAATGCTGATTTTATTTGTTGGCCTCTTGGTTCTTTTATTCGTAGCTACCGTAGTTTACTCATAACTTTAGTTGTAATTTACAACCCCCAGTATTAGTATTTTTTATGGTTTTTCTGCTCTAATTTTCTTAGCTACATTTGTATTATATGGATTACTATACTCTATATATAATACACACGTAAAAAGTCGAAGGTTTTTGGATATGGGGGTGTGGTTCTCAATTTGAGCAGCTTCCTTGTTCCCTTGGTTAAAAGTAAGATTTGCTCATATTAAATGTTGGTAAACATCTTACAGTCACATGTTAGAAAAACACTTAGGTGTCAAATCTAGAATTTGTAACTGGGAAAATATAAAATTAGACGATGTAAATAAACAGTCTAAAAGTTAATACACATGACACTTAAGTTAATAACCATCATGATTTATTCCTTTAAAATTGAAAACGAATCCAATAAAAATGGGAAAAACCCTAGATGAAGGAATCTAGATAGTGGTTTGTCAAGGCGTTGTCTAGCCCGTACAATGATTTCGTTTTATCTTATGTGCCAGAACTCTAGAAGGATGTTACACTTAGATGTGTACATTTCAGTTCCCTTTTTTAGGCCTAACCGGCCATAAATAGGCCCTGGCCCAAACCAGTACCCAAAACCTGTGGCTTGTGTTGGGTTGGCACTTGGCACCTATTTGGGTGAAACCAGTTCAGGTCCAAACCAGTATACATACCTGGGGTAGTCTTTTCAGGATAAGGAGTTTTTTCTTTTCTAAATGTTTAGGGAAAGGACTTCTTTACCCCTTATATATTTCTTCTAAACAATCAATCAATTTTCTCATGAAATGTCTGCGGAAAATAGCCGAATCCATGTAAGCGGTATTAGGTTATGTTGAGTTGTAAGGCAAGCCTAATTGCCGGAAAAACAGGAATGCTGTAAAAGCTTTATACTCAAAGCCACACTAGATTACCAATAGCCGACTCTATGGTGGGTTATGCATAGGACCATGTCACTTGTAATAATGCATGTTAGCCTTATTGATTAGTTGTTAATGCCTCAAAATCAGTGACGGCTTGGTCCATGGCATACAAGATCATCTTCTTTACCTGCACCACCAACAAATAAACAAACATGATCATAAATTCATAATTGCAGTTTGCAAGATGGGAAAGCTATAGGTTAACCCACAAACAGGTTTGATACAATTAAATTGTTAGTCAAAATGATTTAGGATGAAATATACTCCAGATTGACCTGTTTGTAGGCGTATAAGTCAAAATTTCTACCTCAAAAAATCGTCATTAAATTAATGTGAAATGAATGGTATGAAGTTCAATTACCTCAAGCTTGTCTTCTTTGGCTCTGTGATTAACGGGCAGCTTACGGAACTCCTCTGTGAGTCGGAGGCACTGTTGTATATTCTCTGGAGAAACAAAATCAACCGCAACCTTGGTGCATGACTGCAGCAAAACAGCATATGTTTACATATATGTCACAAAGGACAGGCCAGGTACCTACTTGCTTATCAAGAAACTGTTTGTAGAACATTGACTCAACAAACACTTCCTTCAAATACCATTTGTTACCTGGTGGCCACCCGCCTAGGCGCTAGGCGAGGCAAAATATAGGAAATAAGCCCTAGGCGGGGTCCTAGGCGTTTTAAAATAAGTGAAGAAATGTTGTACCTAGATGGTTCCATACACAGTATGACCCTCGTCAAGGTTTTCAGTGCAACGATCACCAAATTGATTCCATTTGTCCCATAATCGTTATTCACCCCACACGATACATATTGGTATCATACGACCCTAGAATGGCATCATGGTCGATAGAAGATTCACCGTCAAATAGATAGTTGATGTCAATATTTTAAAAACCAGTTCAATCTAGTTGGTATAACTAGTTGAACCATGCAGTATGACCAGTTGAATCGTTTATGGGCCCAAAATGAAGAGAATTTATGTAGTTAGTTTTAACGGAATTTGCGTCGAATCAAATAAGTGACGCACAAAACGAGGAATCTTACGTCATGTCAAATAACAGAGAAATCTTGCATCTACTAAAATAACAGAGAAATCTTGCATCTACTAAAATAATACAAATATCTAAGTTGTATAGTAAGATGTATAACTTCTGTACAAGCAACAAAATGTTGACAAAATTAAAAATGGTGGGGTTAACAATAAATTTTTTCTTTTATAAGTTAATTACGCAAATAATCTAAGCAGTTAATGCGGTAAAATATCGGTCAAGGACCGATATTTGAGTTCCTATCATGTCAAATCCATATATATAGCAAATTTATCCCGTTGTCGGAGAAAGAGCCATCTCTTTTCATCTGATTCAGGCAGACACAACCATCTTAGGCGTCAGTGATGATTTTTTTTTACTTTTTTGTTTTGCGCATTTTGGGTTCGGTACCTATTCCATCGATTATAACTGACATATTTTAGCATTTTGATGCAGATGGTGCACCGCTTTCTACAATTCAATCCAGCAGACCCGCGAGAACGCGGGTGCATCGACACCTTCAATGAATTGTGGGAGCGAAGGCGTTCTATCGCCACTCCGCGACGGATATGCTTTGACACTTTAGCGGAGCTTAATCAAGAGAAAAGGTTCCGGGAGTGGATGGACCCACACATGGGGAACTTGCTGTCGATTGAGGAACCGGTTTTTCAGGAGCTTACCCTCGAGTTCTTCTCCACCTTATGCTACAACCGGTCGCGTAAGTATGACCAACCGGATTTTCAAAAGAATGGTGTGCGCTGGGAATAACAGTTCCGTTTATGTGGGGAATGGCGCGACATTTCAGTCGCGGAGCTAGGTCTCCACCTTGGGATCTATACTGAAGAGGAGATCTCGGATGATAGCTTCAATGAAGCTATGTACAAGTTCCCGGACGACTACGTAGCTAGAAACGCTTTTTGGGCTGAATTAACGGGGGAACAAAACTATAATCCCCAAGGTGCCAAGGCGACCCAAATCATTGACCCATTGCTACGGGTGTTTCAGAAGGTCCTATGCGGGACCGGGCTGCTAAGAAAGAAGATTCCACCGGCTGCCCCACACCTGATCTGTTATTTCTGTACGCTCTCGTAAGTGATGTACCGGTTAATCTTGCTGCACTTATTGCATCTTTTCTCAGTACAGCATCAGGTACAAAACAAGGGAGCATGATATATGGTGGGGAGTACGTGACTGCATTGGCAAAGGGAATGGGGGTCTTTATGGCAGCACGAAGGACAATGACCAAGGTGCCCGGTGGATCTAAGGTGAACATGGACGTACTCCGACACATGAGGATCATCCATGAGTACGACAGCGGGGCAATCAGGCTAAAGGGTAAAGACGGATCGATCTGGAACCCATTGCCAGCACACCAGCCACTCCTCAGTCCTCATCATCATGGTGAGTCCCAGACGATCCCGCCACATCACCCCCTCGCCTACGCTTGTCCCCCGGATTTCCCCTTTGTGGGGGATTGCCAAAGTTGTTCGGGAAGCAAGCATGAAGCTCCGTGACGAGGTAATCGAGGGTCGCACCCTGATGCTGCAGGGTCTCGCCATACTGATACAAAGTATCGCGCGTTTCATTTCTGAAAGCGCCAAAGTTATCATAGAAGGCCTAAGGGTGCTGGTAATGGTAGTGCTGTTGCTGGGGCTGGTGCTGGTGTGGTTGCTGCGGCTGCTGCTGTGGTGGTGGCTGGTGTGATGGCAATGGGTTCCAGATCGATCCGTCTTTACCCTTTAGCCTGATTGCCCCGCTGTCGTACTCATGGATGATCCTCATGTGTCGGAGTACGTCCATGTTCACCTTAGATCCACCGGGCACCCTGCTCAGTGTCCTTCGTGCTGCCTTAAAGACCCCCATTCCCTTTGCCAATGCAGTCACGTACTCCCCACCATATATCATGCTCCCTTGTTTTGTACCTGATGCTGTACTGAGAAAAGATGCAATAAGTGCAGCAAGATTAACCGATACATCACTTACGAGAGCGTACAGAAATAACAGATCAGGTGTGGGGCAGCCGGTGGAATCTTCTTTCTTAGCAGCCGCGGTCCCGCATAGGACCTTCTGAAACACCCGTAGCAATGGGTCAATGATCTGGGTCGCCTTGGCACCTTGGGGGTTATAGTTTTGTTCCCCCGTTAATTCAGCCCAAAAAGCGTTTCTAGCTACGTGGTCGTCCGGGAACTTGTACATAGCTTCATTGAAGCTATCATCCGAGATCTCCTCTTCAGTATAGATCCCAAGGTGGAGACCTAGCTCCGCGACTGAAATGTCGCGCCATTCCCCACATAAACGGAACTGTAATCCCCAGCGCACACCATTCTTTTGAAAATCTGGTTGGTCATACTTACGCGGCCGGTTGTAGCGTAAGGTGGAGAAGAACTCGAGGGTAAGCTCCTGAAAACCGGTTCCTCAATCGACAGCAAGTTCCCCATGTGTGGGTCCATCCACTCCCGGAACCTTTCCTCTTGATTAAGCTCCGCTAAAGTGTCAAAGCATATCCGTCGCGGAGTGGTGTTAGAACGCCTTCGCTCCCACAATTCATTGAAGGTGTCAATGCACCCGCGTTCTCGCGAGTCTGCTGGATTGAATTGTAGAAAGCGGTGAACCATCTGCATCAAAATGCTAAAATATGTCAGTTATAATCGAAGGAATAAGACCCGGACCCAAAATGCGTAAAACAAAAAAGTAAAAAAGATCTTTTTTTTACCAGCAGCAGCATTACCAGCACCCTCAGGCCTTCTATGATGACTTTGGCGCGTTCAAAAATAAACGTGCAATACTTTGTACCAGTATGGTGAGACCCTGCAGCATCAGGGCGCGACCCTCGATTACCTCGTCACGGAACTTCATGCTTGATTCCCGAACAACTTTGGCAATCCCCTACAAAGGGGAAATCCGGGGGACAAGCGTAGGCGAGGGGTGATGTGGCGGGATCGTCTGGGACTCACCATGATGATGAGGACTGAGGAGTGGCTGGTAGTACTTGATGCTGTTATTTTTTGTTTTGTATTGTTATTCGTGTGCGAGCACCCAAGACATCTTTTTATTTCTTTCTGTATTCGTACTGTTTACTTTTCTGTATTTTCAATTTCAATATTTTAGTTTATTTTATCTTATTTTGTGATGATGATGAATGAGTTTGACGAGTTTGTTGTGTTAAGAATGTTGGTTATGCAGGAGCACCGTTATCGATGCTCATGCCATTTATTTACCCGGGCGTTTCTTCGACACGAAGGGAGTATTATTCTCCTTTTTCACACTATAGATAACTAAATTATAAATGCTTTCTATTGTCACATTGGGGACAATGTGAGTTTCAAGTGTGGGCAGGGACAATATATATATTTTCTTAGAAACATCAAGCCTAACTAATTTTTGATAAAGATAACTTGAGGCGCGACAAACAGATGAGATACGAGCATGTTTGATTCGTACACTTGCACCCATTTCATTCCGGTTACGTGAGCATTTGAGCCTTAGACTAGATTTTCATTTCTTTGACATGCTTGCGAGTGAGCCGTATGTTTTGTGCAATTTAGAACTTGTCTCTAGCATGCTTGTTTAGACCAGATTCGTGTGACATTGTATGAAAATGATTGAGGCATTTAGGTTACCCTTTTGATTTAGCTTTTTCTTTTCATTCTATCTGTTTCCCTCACCCAAACATTATCCCCTAGTTAACCATGTTGAACCTATTCCCGTGTTTTTTCTTATTTACCACACCATTTCGCCACTAAACCAAATTTAGCCTTTTTCTTTTACCCTTTGTGTTAGAACTCGGTTGAGTTTAATGTTTAACTAGCTGTCTGTGTTGTAAATAGTTCGTGTTCGGGTTTATATATTTAGAACCCGTCTGTTGATTATATTAGTTCTAGTTATCAGTTATATCATAGATATAAAAAAAATCCAGAAAATTCCAAAAAAATAGAACACCCTAAAATAGGGTAAATTAGCGGTGATTGAGCAGTTTTTAGAGCTTTAAAGTTAGAAATTGTATGTTTAGCTCGATTTGAATAAAATGCGGTTATATTCGCGTATGTATTGTATAGTAGTTTTTGCTTTAGTTTAGTTAGACTTAACCGCCGAGTTTTAGCCATTTCGTCACTGTATATATATCTATTCCACACCCTTACCCTTGCCTGACATTACAACCCTCATAAGACCTATATATTGCCCGTTCAGCCAACTGTTCGATTATTGGGTTTTGGAGAAGCGATTTTCGGACGAACCAAGCTGCTGGAAAGCCGTTTAACAAGCTCGGGATTCGATCCTAATCATCTAGCATCATCCAATCCTTCACATTCAAGATTTATGGTTTGATCTATAAACTTTAAGTTTGTTCAAATATGAATATTTTGACTTGTTTGTGTCGTTTATGTATTTCATTATAGTATACGGATAATATCTAGTAATAGTTAGTAGTTAAAACAATCGTTTGTATGAAATCAAGTTTTGTATGAATTTGGCGTTTTTCATGTTTGAATCTTCATGATTTGTATGTAAACTCTCCTGTTGTTGTTGTAGTCTCGTTTGATATTGTTGTGCCTTCGAGGATTAACAAAGTATAGGTTAGATATGGTTAAAAACTCCTAGTTTATGCTTTGTTAACAAAGTTAATAACTTGTTAGTAACTTTGTGCCATGAAACTGTAACCGGGTATTGGTTTAGTAAAAGGTAGTTTCAATAATAACCAAGAGTATTGACTTGCACGTAAAATAGCTTTAATCGGCTAAATGGTGTTATTGCGCGTCTTTGACATGATTAATGATCTTTGTTTAGAGATTTTGGTTGAAATCGCTTTCTTAGTAGATTTATGTTCAAAGCGTGCAAGATGAGATTGATTGTGTATGAATCTAGTTTATGCTCGTTGTTGTGGCTATATTGTGTTTATCAGTGTAGCTTTCTCAATTGAGTGAGGTTGAGGACTCCCGAAAGGTGATACTAACTTATATTTAAAGATTCTCATGAGATCATATCAGCTGCGCGCTAATAAACAACTTGAAGTGGTTAACGTGTGTATTCGTGTTAGCTTTCTGTATAGTTGTCATGTTAGGATGCCCAAGAGGGAAACTAACTGTCGGAAAATGGGAATGTTGATCACGCCTTTATTTCTTATTATATGTAGATGACATGCTAGGATTAGCGTAATATAGTTTATATAGTTTTATTTTCTATTTGGAGTCGTAGTTAAGTTATTTACATGTTTTAGAATTAATCTAGTTATAAACAAACTCAAACTATCTTTTCCTACTGGTGAATCGGGGATAGGGTTTTAGTACCATTGCTCCGCGCGCGTCCATGGATCGATATCTGGTTCTTATCTGTACATTACTACATATATGACAGGGTACACTTGCCCTATTGTGTGTGTTTTAATATTAAGGTCTAAACTATTTTTATAAATATTAAAGCAGAAACGTTTGTTAAAATCCATTGAAAAATATGTATAGTATCGCACACGTTAGAGGTCTTCACAAATAACTTGGTCAGCCCATCTATCTATAGCCAAAACGAAACTGGATTTCTACATCCTACTTTCGCCTTTATGTACTTAAAGAGATCGATTGAGAAATTCGTCATATTGGTATCAATTTTCTAGAGTGTTTTTCCAAGTGCAAACAATACTTAGCTTGCCAAGAATTTCTTTACATGTTCTATAGCTGTTAATGGCATTTATAGTTTGGATCCACAGACTTGATTCATCGGTGTTGTAACTAACATTTGACAAGTAAAACAGGAGTTTCTGTTGTTTTAAGTCTACCAGGCTAACAGCCCCTAGTCCACACAATTCTTTTTAGGCCATTACTTTATCCCATGCATGGTTTTAAAAAGCGAGACACGAACCACCAAGTGCAAATAATTATTTAACTTGTATATTTGTTACCTATATGTTTCTAGCATCAATTATTCAATACAATATTCAGACATAAATAAGCTTTTCATATGTTTAAAAATTGAAATTACATACACTTAAGAGGGTGTTTGGGATTGAGTTTGGAAATGACTTATGGGCTTACCAATAAGTTAGTAAGCCATCAAAAAACTAGGTTTTTGTAAATGGCATATCGACTTATTAGGTTTTTGAAAAAGTCAAGGCAACCATTTTCAAACTCAATCCCAAACACCCTCTTAAAAACTTGTACAAAAATATGGAAAAAACACGAGGTTTGTGCCCCTGGGTCAATGTTTTGCCAAAAAGTGCGCCTTATCTGCTTCTTGTAAACACGCATTTTGTAGACCGAGGCGAATAGGGTTGCGCCTCAAGCGCTCTTTTTTAAAACCTAGATCCCATGACGCCCAACATATTTTAATGGCCGTACTGTTACCTCTCCATAAGAATCTACTATGAATTCGATCCAATTCTTCGACGGTGTGGGATGGGACTCTAAATAGATAGTACCATGGGAGACCACCTACAAATGCCTTATGGAATGTGATTTTTCATACGAATGATAAAATAATTGATTTCCAAACAGGAAGTTTAGATTCAAACTCCTCCACAACCAGAATTCTTGATGTGGTTCATATGGGACCGCCGGTTTATCCAAGTATGTAAACGGAATGCAGTCGTTTGACATTGAAGAATATTAGCCAGGTTTTCAATGAGTCTTTGTCAATGTCGAAAAAAACCTTTACTCGAAGCAAAAAGAAACATCTCATAATTCTTGAAAGATGATAGAAACTTGATATCGCCTAGTCCCCGTGAAATAACTTTTTCAACATAGAAAAGATGAGAAACCAAACATGATTCGACAAAGTGTCACCAAGAAGAAAAATGCAAAAAGTGTCAGACTCCTAGCAAGACATCACAAGCATTCCCAACTTTTACGAATACAACCTACTCATTACCATGTTGTGCCTCATACCCGCTTTTAAAACACATCTCTTCTTCCACATGCTTCTTACCTCAAGGCTACAATTGATGATAATTACCCTACCAGTCTACTTGAAATTCCGTAACCTTTAAAGCACCAAAGGGTAATTTATCCATCATGATAAAGGACGCAACTATGGCATGGAACTTTAAAGCAAAGTGGTTCGAATCAAAACCCTAGTGTGTCAAGTTTGTTACTCATCGTACAACAACGATACCGAGTAATCCCACAAATAGCAAAGCTAATGATAGGGTATGGGGAGGAAGGGGTGTAGGCAAACTTTACCTCTATCCTTGGGAAAGGAAGGTTGTTTCCAAAGAGACATTGGCTTCAAAACAAACAGGGCTGAAACATCATAAACATATAGGCATTAATATTGAAAGACAATAACCTACAAGGTCCCCCTAAAATGTAAGGAAATCTACCCCCCCCCCCCCCCCCTCTCTTCCCCCCTAAGACAATCAATACACTATTGTACCCTCCCATAGAAGTCCTTAGCGTCAATCTTACGGCTCCACAAAATCTTTGGAGAGGGGTGCAACTCTTGCAAATCATGCCTTATGCACTCATCCTAAGTCAGTTTATCTACTCATCCCTTTATCCAATACACTATTGTACCCTCCAAACATTTCCTTCAAAAAACCTCATTTCTTAACTATCCTCTTGTGCCCACATATTCACTACCACATCTTCATATATGCTACCTCCATGTTACATTCTTGTGTCTTTTTAATGGCCAACATTATGACTTGTATAGCATAGTAGATCTAACTGCAACCTTATAAAATGATTTAACTTCTTTAACTTTCCTTTACTAGTTTCTGTGAATGGTAGAGTGGCCGTTGAAAATCAATGTGGGTGCAGACTAGACAATAGATTTCACAATCTAGGTAATGTTGCACCCGAATCTTGGCTTTTTTTTCTTTTCCAAAAGGCATAACCCAAGCACCCATTCCCGAAAGGGGAAATCACTAGTTTTGGGGGGTCGAAAACCAATTTTAGGGGGTCGAAACCGTATATACCAACAAATTTATATAATCGGAACTTATGAGCGAAAATTCGGGGGGGTCGGCCGCCCCTTAAGAGCTACGCCAATGCTTGCATCATGAGAAAGCCAGAAGCTTTCATGAAGGGTATTACTCCCCAAGAAGTAAATTCCAATCTATATTTTTACCGATAAAATGAATCCCAATGGTATCATGCTGAACTTCCTAATCACTAATAGCATATATCAGAGTCCAACTTATCCAACCAACATGGTTGCACAACCTTAAATAACCAGGTGTCAGCATAATTGTGCATACCATGGTCATAGATACTTGTAAGTTGATTAAAACAGACTCTGAATCAGAAATTATGACCACTCTAAAAAACAAAAACAAAAAAAAAACAAAAAATGATGCACCTTGTACAGAAGTTCAGAGGGTTTTGAAATCACAAAGACAACAGAGATATGCAAACCGATGGGGCTCAAGTGGTTGCTTCATTGTAAATAACAACATTCAATGAAAGTTGGGCATCAAGACGACCTCAATGATTTGGCCATGTTAACAGCTGCGGAGACAACAATTAATTTGTCCAACCAGTCACCAGCAAGAGCACACAGATGTCAACTTTCAAGAAGATGACTAGGGAAGACTCGGGGAAAATAATGGCAATGAAGCCGATAACGGGCTAATATGTTCAACTCCAAGAAAGAGATGTACGCCCTACGCGACGTAGTACCAAAAAAGAATTAGTGTTCTTCGCATATTTCCTTTTAAAGCATAGGAGCCCCAAGTCTATGTGTCACATGATCTTAACATCATATTTCTTGTTTCTACATATCCAGAAATTCGTGTGGGGCATGTAATATCATGATTGAGCTAGACCCCTTATGCAAAAAAGCGTTCACTTTCAGCTGATTCAGCATGAAGCCATGTATCATTTGGCAACTAATCACACAAACTAATGTGTGTGTATGATATATACAGTGTGTGTGTGTGTGTGTATATATATAGAGAGAGAGAGAGATGCAGAAAATTAAAATGAGGAAATGTACCTTCAGATTTCTCACTTGGTGTGGACATCCAGCAGGTATAAAAACTGCGTCTCCCAGCCTTTGTTCAAACGTCCAGGGTTCTATACCTAAAATATACACAATTATTTCATCAGTTACAGTTTATGGATACAAATCACAGAAGCTGAATTGACAAACACTAACCATATAACTCTTTTAACCTCTTTTTATGTTCCAGCGTCAAGTAAAATGTTTGATCATGAATTGGATGATAAACCTTCAAAAAAACAACTCAAGCCTCAACAGTTAATCCAAAATAGCACAAATGATAAGTCTAGAAAACCAAAACTAGCAAACTTGGATATACCTTCTCAACAGGACAACAATATGTATATCGAAATTCTTTTGAGTGCCTTAATAAATATTCCTGTAACTTTGGTACGTCTTCTCTTCTGAAAATATCCCAAAGAGCACTACCCGTTTCTTCAGCATCTTCTTGTGTAGCAACATCATGCAAACTACATGCATTATGTTCATCCAATGAAACACCACTTGATTGATCCCATTTGTTAATTTCTTTGTTAACATGATTAAAATCTTCTTCCTCAATTAGACTATGCTCATCTTTCTTTCCCCAAGAACCAGCAATACATTCAAAAAGTTTTCCATATTTTTCTCTTTTATCCTGAGCTCTATGTCTTTTCTTTAACTGTTGAATTGCCCACTTCTGATTATCGCTTACCGACACCTCAGCTGTGTGTGTCAATATGTTCACCTGCACCAATAGAACACAACTTATGCATGTAAAGGGCAACTTAAATCAAGTTTTGCATTTAGGTATCAAAATATAAAATATCATACAGCATCTGACATATCACAATGAAGCATAGTAACAGAATCCCCTCTTCCAAGTTCTTCAGCCATTCCATAGGCAATATATGTCTTTGGGCCCAAATCAGGTTTAAGGACAGTTGGTGGTAACTTGACAGCAAGATTGAGAAACCCTGATCTTGGATCAGTATACAGTTGTAAAGGCAATGCACTGATAAATTCATCACAATGACGGGGAAGAAGATCCTCAAACTTATCAGATGGTGGCCAATCCTTCAGCTTCAGCATCTCAGGCCATGAATTCAAATACTGCCTTCCTTCTGTATAACCTCTAAAAAATTTCCGAGTACTAATTTCAACCTACACATTACAATAAAGTGGAGCTCAGAAAAGCAACTCTGCAATAAAGTACAAAATAACAAACGTTAAAGAATATCAATATCCCAAATTACTATTTAAACTGCCTAGAATTAAAAAATGGTCCAAATTGACCCATTCATAACTAAATGAGGTGAAATTTGCACCTCTAATCAAATATTAAACATAGATAGTCACTATCTAACGAAGAATAATAATAAAAGTAACGACTGGCTGCAATAACTACTCATAAGAAAAGCCAGAATTACCTCACAACCAGCCAAGCAATCTATAGCCTTCACTTGTGACATCTTTGAACTGACATTTGGATCTACATGTTCACATAATGCACGCCACATAACTGTGGGCTCCCAGCTTAAACCAGGTGTCTGTTCTAGAACCTTCTTAACAATTACTGGTTCACCTTTAGCCCAATGCTGTCTAAATCGAAGGAGCTCCACTTCACTAGAATTAGGACAGTATAAGTAGTTATCATCTGAGTCTTCTCTGTTCGCTGCTTGTAGATGCGTCTCACCAACAGTTGTAAAAGAATTTGTAATAATGTTTGATTCATCAATTTGGTATTTATTCAATATACCTTCAGCTTTTTCTTCCAGACCTGAAATCCAGTCCTCCCGTAATAGACGCTTGAGCTCCAATAAACAACCACCACATCCACCCATATCTTTTGGAGCACAAAACAAACTCCCATCGTCGTTAGCTACCCATTCAACAACAGAATCACATGGCCTTTTGGGACTATTTTCATGAAAAGAATCTTGTTGAATGTCAGGGTCACCCCCATGAATATAATCAAAACCTCTATCGAAATACCTGAAATCAACTTTTCTTTTACCACAAAGACCGTTATTCCTTATTTCATGACAGCAACCAAGACATAGCTCGTATGAGCATTTTGGACAACTTCGATGAAGATCAATGATTGATGTTGAACAGTAGTTGCTGCTCCATGAAAACAAAAGGCACATAATTATGGTAGTTGAAAAGAATAGACTCATTCATGATAAAAAGAAACTAACAAGAAAATTACCAGAAGACACGTTCATCAGTGTGATAGCTACCCTGACCTACCGTAATGGAAGACTCTGATACCCCTGAATACAAAGGAACACATTCACTTCACTCAATTTGTTATTTTAATGGAAAAAGGTAAACTTATTAACATTTATTTGAATGATTACCATGAACACACGCTTCAACCTCTATCTCCTTGTTTTGTTCATCATGAACTTGTTTTAGAAATGGCAGGGTCAAGTTAATAATATAAAGAAGATGCTGCAACTTCTCAGCATCAGTGAGATCTACGCTTGACATCTGTTGTTTAAAGAGTGTCAAAATAAAATGGTTATAACTTATAACATGTTATTGTATGACTTCATGTTTTCCAAAAGCATAACAAACCTTAAAATTTGAGTGCAAGCACAAGTTGCAATTGCAATTTCCACGGCAATAAGGACATAAATCTGCAACTTCTTCTTCTGATAATTGAGGATACCTGTCAAGAAATAGAATCCATTTATGATCAAATCAGCATCATGTCACATTAGAGCCAAAAAAACTGGAAATATTAGAAGCGTTACCATTGTCTGATGCACTGGATACAGTATAACATTTCATCACATTTGGTACAGGGAACAACGGTCTTTCTATCATTTCTCTTACATTGATGACACTTGGGTTGCTCTTTTCCATTTTTCTGATCCTGGTAGATTACATTAGAGCATATAAGGAAAAAAACCAGCAAATAAACATGTACGAGGGTAAAAGAACAAGCCTATACCTTGATGTTGATACGCGTACTTGTAGGGCCACCTGATGAAGCAGAACTACAATATTTTGTGTCTTTGTTTCTTGTTTCCATTATCGTATCATTTGAACTACTTCTTTTATTAGGGTAAGATTTCACCAAAGACATTTGTTTTTGCTCTTTTATGAAGCCAACATGCTTTTCCACTTTCCAGCCTTTCATACTTTCTTTTGTCTCAGCATTATTCAACTCATGTTGCTCCATTGATGTTGAAATTACTTTTCCAACATCTTCTTCATCTACACCATATTCACTAGCATATCCGTTTTCTTCATCATATTCATCAATCCAATCTAAATAATAGAACATATTGTTTTCAATAACTTTCTTTGTATTAGAAACAGGACGGTGGCTTCTTGATATCCGGACATTACATGGGCTACTGTTAACATCAGTTGGTTTGCTCTTATTGCTGTCTTTGAGTTCCTCTTCTTCCTGCTTATCTTCCAAATGGCTGGTTGCTGCACATTGTTTTTTGTTTGATGGTTCTTTCTTGCTTGAATCACCTTTGTACTTGGGGTTGTGTTTCTCATTTGAAGCACTGCAATCTTTAGCAGGTCTTCCTCTATGTTTTGAAGCTTTGGATCTTTTACATGGTGGATACATTGTGTACTCATCATCTTCTTCTTCTTCCTCATTATAATCCTCATCAGAGTCACTGACATCAGTTTTAACACTTAAGGAGCACTTGGATTTCCCATATAAACATTTGTTTCCATGAGTTGTTTCTGTCTTTGTTATACTTTTTGTTTTTGGTGTTGATGTGTTCTTCCTGATTCGAACATTTGCCTTTTCATCTTCAGAATCACTCGAAAAACGCATTTCCTGGGAACTACTGTAATTACTGAACATTTCTTTCTGGATAGAAGATTTTTTCCTTTTCATTGATGACCGTTGACAACTCATAAGCTCGTGAATCTTTCTCTCTCTTTTAATTCCAAGAACACTGGTTGAGACTTGCCTCAAATTCATTTCTTTAGTACCATAACTACCAAGTGATTTTTCCTTTCGAAATAGCACATCCATCACTATTTACACAGAAAACAGGGATATATATTCAGAAATACAGAAACAGCCTATAGCACTGGTTTATCCAAAATATACATAAAATAGATTTCAAAATTCCCCTAAGGTGCAAATTCATTAATCACACCATGTTATATTTTTAACTAAAATTAACCTCAATAAAATTAAAAGGTGGAAGAATGTCATAAGTAATAAGTCTGCTTACAATCTGCAACTAGCTCAATTCAGATTCTCACAAGTACATGCCATCAGTCTTGTCGTCAGACACAGAAAATTTCACCCCAAATGAACCCACCAATCAATAAAACTTGATTTTGAAGTAGATTGAAAATCACAAACTTCAAATCGACGGATCAATTTCAAATCAGAAACAATGAATCAAATACTACCAAATCACAAAAGGCAAGAACTTGCTTTACACCTAAAAACAGGACCGTTGACTCAGGTCAACTTCCTGTATACGAATGCACACACAATCTCACAAATTACACGTTCAATCAATCATCTGAAAATCAACACTGATTCAGCTTATTGTTTACAACACCTCCTGCATCCTAAATTCTCCAACTATATCTACGTCAATCACTCGCATTCAAATAAAAAACAACGAATCAAACACTACCAAATCAAGTAAACATTAATCTACAAAGTAACTTAGCTAGGTCAAAAAAGTCAATAAACAGGCTTTACACCTAAAACAGGACCGTTGACTTAGGTCAACTTCCCGACCGAATGCACACACAAACAATCAATCTCGCAAATTACACATTCAATCAATCATTTGAACATCAATACAGATTCATCTTACAGCTTACACACACAGGCGTCTAATTAACCACTCGCATTCACATATAATAATATAAACAACAACAACGACAACATAACAAAGAAAAACCTAATTATAATAAATAAAGGATTTAAAAAACAATAAACACGAAATTCGCTCACCAAATTCATGAAATGGAGTGGAAATGACGTTAGGAGATGAGGAAAATGGATATTATTGATCGGATGGTTGAAAGAGAATAATATGATGAATAGCGTAGGGTTAGGTGAGGTTAGGGTTTTACGTTGAGAGAGAAGAGATAATGACGATCGCATGAAAAACGTTAAAAGAGAGTGGACAGCAATGGAATATATACGATCTGGGTGATGACACGCTTGGTTGTTGCAGAAGCTCCCTTGTGAGTGTTTTACTTATTATTATTATTTTTTTTTTCTGATAACGATAGTAACTAGGGTGATATATTGACGCGCGTTACGCGTTTGTCTTATGTGTTTGTAATATTTAGAATAGGCATTCATGAAGACGTAAAACATAGAATATAAAATCCTAATAAGATTACATAAGTTAAAAGTAAGTTGGCTACATAAAATCCTAATAACATAACATAAGTGTTTTACTTAATTCATTGAATAACCAAAAAGCTTGGAGTTGCTAGAAGGTGGCAACTACATCTTTGGATCAGCAGCTGGTTTTTTGGTTGCTGGTTCAGTTTTAAAGGCTGTCAAAGAAAAATTCCATTAGTGTGGTTGTATTGATAGTAAATATGCATATATAGATTATACCTTTGGATTGCATTAGGGAGCATTTTGTAGCAGTGACAGGAGTTGTTTTCTCAACAGTTGATGATGAAGGTGATTGCATAATATATGACGAAGAAGTCTTTGCATGAGGAGTTTTGGGGCAGGTGTGCTTGTTGCTGGTATGTCTTGGGAAGTCATTTCAGTGTGCGGAATAATGAACGTGGCATTACTGACTGTACACCTTGTAATTCCCTTCCTGTCTTTGTGTGCCTGCACTTGTAGCTCTAAATCTTTGCCTATGATGTTGTGCACTAATGTTTCTTTATTTGGCTGTAACATCATTTCAGCACATGACATTTGTTGAAGCTGAGTTGTGGTCCTGTCAAAGAATGTAGCTTCAATTGTTTCTGAATTATCAGACAGTGTTGCTTGTATTCGGTACCTGTTTTAATATTTGTATCATACAATTAGTTATAAAAGATATAAATATTTACAAATATAGGATAATATAATGAGAGTGATGTCAATTAATGGCATTAGTGGGGACCGTTGGGAGGATATACTTATTGTAGACAAAAGGTAGGTGAGAAGTGTGGGTCCTGTGTTATAAATGGGTACAATCAGATTCGGCTGTTGTGCCTAATCATTCAGAAGTGTTTTTTTTTAACAAAATGAGTTCATCCTCTAGTTGTAGAATGAGATCATCATCAAATTTGAAGATTGTTAAGGTTGGTACTGATGGTAAACTGTATTGTGAGCATAATGTACTTGCAGTCATGAGGCAAGGTGGAACCTGTGCCTCTAGGCCAAGACATTATTTCTATGAATGTCCTTTTGCACTGGTAAGTTATTTCTGTATATATTTTTTTTTGCTATAAGGGTGTAAGCTGACAAATACTTTGCATCATATGTCAGAGAAGGGCAGATTGTAAGTTATTTATGAGGAAGGAAGATGTTGATAACCTAATGTTAAGTGGACCTGAGAAAAGGGCATTGCAGATTCAAAATGAGAGGCTGGAAGTGGAGAAAGATTTGTTACAAAGGGAGGTTGCAAGTTTAAAGACTAAAGTTGATGCCTATGAAGTGAGTTTGGCGAAAGTTTATGTTGTTGTTGTGTTTCTTTTAGGCTTATTATGTTTGTTTGTTAGGTATTAAGGTGCATGTACTTTGATGTCTTTTGTAGGTCTACTATCTAAGGAGCTAGCAGTTTTTGGGTAGCAATTGAAATGTGAAGGGCATGTATGCTAGTTGTGTTAGTAAGTTGAAGTATATGTAGGTTTGAATCTAAGAACATGTATGTGAAAATTTAATGAATGTTACTGTAGTTATATGTATTAAAATAGCCCAGGTGTAACATGTTTTGTTTTAAATGCGTCATCAGGAAGACACAATAATATTGTGATATAAACAGCATGTGCGCAGATGCGCTTAGACGACAAACTGGTTAATTGTTTACTTGCCAATGCATCTGCTTGTTTAGGTGTGTAGTTTGCCTAGGCATATATGCGCTAATTCTTAAAAGGTAATCAAGGTTGATACAAATTTACATGAAAAAACGGGTAATGACAGTTGAATAATATGGGTTTAAAGTAGGAAAATTCTGATTTGTACAACACCTGCACAAATGGGTTTTAATGACAAAGTGCGTAGGTGTTTAATTGCCTATGTGTTTAGATGGTAAGGCGTGTGGGTCGCATAGGCGCCTAGGTGCTAAATGTGTAAAAACAGTTGATAAGTGGCAGAAGACCTGTATTTTATACAACATTCAATAACATAATCATATAATTTGATTGAAAAAAGTTGAAACAGTAGGCATTCAGATTCCAAAAAGACATACTGGGAATTTATTCAATGTTTGGTAATACGTGTATAAAACTTTGTTACTATGGTGCACTTGTTATTAACTTGTGTCTTTGGAAATAACTTAGGCGTTTAAACGTCTGTTTGCCTAATAGTGTGCCTAGGTGATGATTTGGATTGTCATCCTATTTTTATATCCTTAAAAAGCTAAAGAAAATATCAAAAGTTATTTCATACTAAAAAAACCAGAAATGTTTTTGTACATGCGCGTCGTTAACATGCAATGTAAATAAAACGCCTATGCGCCTAGGTGCCTAAACATCTTTTTGCTGGGTTGTTAAGTTACTATTAAGATAGACATTCAACGGGTCAATTTGGGTTGTCTATTTGGGTTGCTAAGTTACTATTAAGCTAGACATTCAACGGGTTGATTTGGGTTGTGTTGCTATTTATATAGTTCAAAGAAGTATAAAAAATATCAAAGTGTATTTAATATTAAGTACAAATTTACAAACATTTTTAGACATATACAGCTATAACATACAATGTAAATGAAACGACTATGCAGGTAGACACCTAAATTTCTATTCACTAAGGCATGAGGTTACTATGAAGACAGATACATAACGAGTCAATTCTTTTGCTTAATTTTCTTCATAGAAGTGAAACAAAATTTTCTAATTTCTTTAATACTAAATTAACCCATACTGATAATATGTATTGCATACAAAATTCGTATGCACTCATAACCTGTTTTGTGAATAAAAAGCTTATGCGCCTAAGTGTTTAATAGGCGAACTTTCCTTCATGGTAAACAGAAACCATAAACATTTTTGCATACACATGTTTATAACATGTATTGCAAATAAAACGCCTATGCAGCCATAACCTGTATTGTGAATTACATGTGTATGCGTTTAGGCGCCTAAATTTCTGTTCTCTGAGTCATGAACATCACATCCACACCCAATGGCAACATGGTTCAGAATTTTCTAAGTTAAAATGTGAACTTCAGCCCGCCTAAACGCCTAAGTTAATAAGTCTGTATGTGCCTAAATGGATAGCTTATGCGCGTAAGCGAAAACACGCCAACAACCAAACTGGCCCTGGCCTGTAGCTTTATTCTTGCCAAAACAGGTTCAAGCACACATAGCTAATGCGAAACTGTTTCAAACGTCTAACTTAATTGCTGTAAAAACAGACCCTACTTTGCAGATTTATCGCTAGCTAAACAGAAGCGCACGCATAATTTGATAGCTACAAAATACCTCACAAACATGCAGCCTATAGTAAACACATTTACATTGTCAATATCGACAGAAATGTAGACTTGCATGGAATATTCTGACTATAGGTAGGAGTTTGTTTCTTAACATGATACAACAAAAAGTCCACGCAAAATTCAATTAATTCTTTAAAGTCTTTAAAGATCAGACACGCCTTAGAACAGGTCATCACCCTTAGTACGCTATCCTCATTCTTTATCTTTCTTTCAGTTCTATATAACTATACCAATCAGTGGTTAAACACAACAGCAAGCCTCATCTATACAAACTCTGCAAATCGAAACTAAAAAAGTATATGGCAAATCTATAAGTGAGGTTCCTACCATCTGGCAGCGCATGATCTCAAGAATTGTCACCCAGAAACACCAAAATTTTTGAGACCCAAAATAACAAAACAGGCTTGTCCTAAGCCGGCACAGTTACATTAGTACAAAAACAACTTTAAGGGCTACTGTAAATTAGACCTGCTGAACTGTGTAAACAATACACAGCTGCCGACATACCGAAACAACAACACCTAATACATCTGTCATCCTTACAACCTGGGACTCAGGTTCCGTTTGCAGTACCCTTCGTAATGGCTTCTAATCGGCCAATCCTTCTTCCTAGAATCGTTGTACCAGTTCTAAATACCTTGTTTGATCTACCAGCCCCATCAACATAACAAAACAATACAACCGCAATGGCCTATTTCAAACGAAATAACGCTAAAAAAATCTTAATCTCTAACTGTACAGCTTCCTATTACTCATCTGTCCGCTGTCAAATAAAAAAAGTTCCTTGAAACACCATTTGGCGCAATGCGCTTTCAAGATGTTTACACTTCACTATTCAATACACGACACTACACTAACACACGAATCACTTACCAATACGCATTTGCAAAAAATGTTGTAAGCATCATTAACATACGCAACTACTTAATAACATTATAACAGGCTATTTAGATAGTTAGGTTGTAAAGTGAAAGCTTACACGTATTTGACATAATCTACGTCAGCATGTTGCGAACAAAACCAAAGCGGGCCATTCTCTAATACAAATTGATTGCATTGTGCGCATGCAGTGTAAAACCACAGAACTGTTGCTAAGATATAATATATGGTGCATTTGATTATGAAACTTGTACCCCATTAAGAATAAATAGTTTAATAACAATGAAGGCGAAAAATGTATATTTTATAAAAATGTAACTTACAGTCAGCCTATTTGCCGGCAAATTCTTGAGTGCTGCAATTGAGATTTGTTGTCCTATTGGTTGCACAGCTGGTTGGTGTTGAAGGCCTTCATTTGCATACCTATAATAAGACACATAAATACGTGTACTAAGTTAATAAATATAATTGGTATATACAATTTTTATTTATGAAAGTAACTGGTAATGTTAAAGAAATTTTTTTTTTTTGCATACATATCTATCAAATGTTGTGTTTCTGGCGTTTTAGGATCGCGATATGTATAACTTGCATTTGTGGTTTGAAACTGAAGAGCACCTGTATAAAATAAATTTCATATAAGAAATACTATCATAATGATAATGATGAAAGAATATTTACGTTAGAACATTGAAAAGTAATGTATTAATTTCTTATAATAAACAATACTAACCATGATAGTCCTTGCTTTTTAACGCAGTGAGTGCTAATATGACAGGTGGGGTAGCTGTTTCATATTCGGCTCGATTGAACCTGGCCTTTGACTTTAACATCTCCTCCCAAACAGCAATTGTAACATCCTGATTACTGTATTTGATAAAAAACGGATTTAATATTAAAACATAAATCTCAAAATATGAGTTACAAATCATATACCTGCAATCTCTCAATGTCATAACAACATATGGCTGATTTTTGGAAGTCCTTTTATGCGTCATTCCACGAAGAATACCAATGTAATTTGATAATAAAAACAGTTTTTGGTTAAGAATTAAGTAAGTATGACCTTTGGTGAAAAAAAATGTAGAATTATATAAGCATAGGATAACATACCCACAATACCCTCATGTGGTGCGGCTATTTCAGTCCTTCGACGGCTTGCAATGTCAAAAAAGTGATTTTGTATGCTTGTAGAATCTGGAATAGGTATAATAGCAGTTGCTTGTGCAAGGAAAATCATGCCTGAATGTGTGAGGGTATTGGTGTAATTGTCCGGCTCAACACATGCATACTTTTGAATCTAGTAACATGATCCAGGCTTAAGTTTTGGTTCAACTGCATGTTTGTTTTTGCCTTTTGCCATAGCCTGAATTCCCATACCCTGTGTAAACATTGTTTTAATATTATAAGGACTTAGAAAGCAAATACAAATAGTGATAAGATATATTATAATGTAAGTATAAAGATTTTTACCTCAGCATCAAAAAACACATAATGAATCTCATCATCTCGGAATGCTGGTACCCATTTTTTAATAACCCGTACTTCAATGAATGTTGTTGCCTTCTTGGGAGTCAGTTCTGCCACTCCTTTGTAGTCCATTATTATCAACCTGTAAAATGTAGTGCAGGAAATAAGTTATTTTGTTTTATTTTATATGTAATATCATAGAATAATAATGAATAGATAAATCATAAGAAAAACATGCAACCTGTTGTGAGCTGATTTCATGTAATAATTCAGAATACACAATATTTAACGTTGTCTTATTATCTTGTGTATTATTATCAGCCAAAAGTATTTTTAATGAGTTTGGAGATGTGGCTCTTGACAGTGTAACATATAACTGACCATGACAAAAAATTGGTTGTGGCAAATACAATCCAACCTTTTTAAAGATTGACCTTGACTTTTATTAATTGTCATAGCATAACATATTTTTATTGGAAATTGACGACGCATAAAAACAAATGGTAAGTCTTTAGAGTTATGTACAAAATTAATTCTTGGTATATACACTCTATTTCCAATTGATGTACCGGTAATGATTCGTGCCTCAATCACACGTGGAAGTAATTGAGAAACTAATAGCCTTGTTCCGTTGCACAAACCATTTTTAGGATCTATATTACGCATCAGCATAATCGGGTTGTTAAGCTTTAAATTTAAGCAATGGTTTGGAATACCAGGAATATTCAAAACATTTAAATATTCATGCGGGTACATTGCATCCGTTTCAGCACCATCTTTTGAATGAGGAACCATAGAATCAGTACTTAAATACGAAACACATTCTCCTAGCGATAATTGTTGCACAATTTCGTTTATGACATCAACTGTTTCATTTTTTGGACAAATAATAGCACATTCAAATATTCTTGCTGGCATAGGATTTGCAAGCAAATTAGCATCATAAATAAAATGAATCAACTCTAAAAGGCTATTTTCAGACTGCCTAACCAAGAAATTAGCAGGTATTTCAATTTGTTTGATATCTGGATGTTCAGAATCAATAACGACACCTTCTTTTCCGTCGCCTATTCTTAAACGCCATTTAGAAAAGGCCTCAATTTCTTCCTTATCACAAATGCTTCCTTCATTCGTAGGTTTTTCCAATACCACCATGACCATAAACAAAAGCTAATAATTGTGTTGAGTTTGTGACTCCATTCATGACTGCGTCATACACAATTAATTGCTCATTATGAAGGCTTGCATGCAAATTTTCATGTTCAAGGCAAAGTGCATTCCTATCATAATTTTTTTCTTCTAAGAGCAAAGTATTACCTAATGCTGAAAAGATAGATGGGTATGGGTTTGGAAGACCAAATTCTATTAACGTACGTGGATTAGAATTCGAATCTAACAAAAGCTGAAGCTCATACAATACATATTGTTGCAAATCTGAATCATTGGTTAAATTCGAACTACCAGTGATGCTTTGACTGAAATTACGATTGATATCATCAGACATGCATTTCCAATTGGAATCCCACAATTTACGCGGGTTAGAAACATCACAAAAAAGTAACATGCAAACAAATAAAGATCTTAATTCAACAGATGTAGCCCATATTGCAACGTCAGTCAAAGCAGTTTCCCATTCTCTATCATTTCCTATTAAGCCTAAAGCCTCACAGGCCTCTCTAAAGGTTGACATAACAACACCAGATACAGTTCTTAAATCCGCATAAAAGCAACATCCTTTTTGGTAAGTTAGTAACAATCGGAGATAAAACAACTCGCCACATGTTGGATGTACATATGCCAGCCTACCTATTGCGGGTTCCCTTTTACTTTTTCTAACTTCCCATGTTTTTAATGAAGTCACCCAACGAAATTTTGTTAGGTAATCAATGTATCGTAAATTAACACCTACAGGCACTGATGTTTGAGTATTAGTCATTTCTTTGATATTATTTGCAAACCATTCTGTAAGTGTTGTTTTACCAGTATTAGGATTTGATGCAATATCTGTGAGGCGTTGTGATTGCCTAAAAGTAAGATTTTGTTTTCCTTCAAGATGAACAGCCAAAACCTGCACAACAGGATTTCTATTATGAATGTAAAAGCCAAAAATTCTCCACATTACCTCATGTGGACAAATGAATCGTCCATCTACATAATTGCTAATTTCATCAACAACCTCTGGTTTACTCTTTGGCTGGGTATTTGATTGGGTTGTGTCTTGAGATATTGCAAATCGAATTCTGTTTGCACCTTTAGAGATGTATTTAAATAAGTATTTAATTAACATTGTCCACCCACAATACTCAACATTTATATGCGCATCAAAATGCAATAACAAATTTGCATTGTAAGGAACGACAAACCCATTGTCAAGCTGTCACACCACGCCAATGGTGGAAACGCGTGGCGCAACGCTCGAAAGCATATCAAAGTCAAGATTAACACAAACTATATTTAATTAGAAAAGGATCAATTTATTAAGATGTCGAAACAGAGTATCATGTTTCAAACGTTACATAAAACAACGAACATAAAGTTTCAATGTGGGGTGTTTCCATTTATGTCCCAACCCGATGGTAACAGTAGATGAAACCCCGACAAGTATCCGACATCCCGTATTCCACCGCACTAGCCCCATATCTATTCAGCACTTAGTGACCTGAAAGATATGTTTAAAAGAGACGTCAATATATAAAATCTTGGTGAGTTCATAGGTTTTAGTTTCATAACAACATTTTTATAACATGTGCGGAACCATCACAATTTGTGGCCTTTGTAAGGAGTAGCTAGCTCCTACAAAACTACGATGATGAGCAATCCCTTGAGCCCATAACTAAACCAAGACTAATAAATGTGCCCCGCGAACACAAGTTGTTTCTCGGCAAATGACAACTTAGTTCAGAATACGTGCACCCCAGGCATACACCGATGCATAATCGACGCTATCGATTAGGGGTGGGCCTTGTCAGGCACCAATAGTACTATCCAAATATTCCTTCGGTTTCATTCCCCTGAATTAATGGTTACAGCAACGAGCACTCAACCCCGAGTGGCGAACACACAACAAAACTCAAGTACTCATCATGCCACTCATCACATTTTAACCTTTGAAAACATTTCAACATGTGACAACATTTGACAAACATATCTTTCCCCCAAATAAAACAGTAAAGAGAGGTTGTGAAACTCACCTGAAGTACAGCGTGCAATCAAATAGCAGAGAATAGCAAGTCCGTGGTCAAGCACCTACGAACGTCCTAGTGCGTGTAAGTCACTAAGTCTATAGCGTGTGTTTTTCCGGCAAGTTGTACACCCAACTCCCAACACCACCATTTACATATAATTCCCCGTTTAAATTAAACATATGTCCTAGGTCCGTTGGTGATCGATTACCCTTGTTACAAGTTACACTTATATTTCCATAAATATTAATTAACTTGTATAATATCGTTCTCGACTCGACTCACTTGACGTATAATTATTTTTCCATTAAATAATTACACTAAGATCTTGTCGATCGATACAATATTTTCCACACTCGACTCGACTCACTTTACCGTATATTTATTTTCCCATTAAATAAATATACTAGGATCTTGTCGATTCGACATAACATTTTCATTACTCAATTCGACTCACTTTACCATGTATTTACTTTCCCATTAAATAAATATACTAGGATCATGTCGATTTGATAATATATTTTTATTGTCAAGTCCATATGCTTGTTTTAAACGTTTAATCGTTAGATTATTTACGTTATTTTCTCCCACGAATTAGTTTCCAACACTTAGGAAAGTGTTATGTATTTTCAACCAAATTATATATTTTAATCCCTTAAAATATATGTTTTTATTTCCGTATTGGACGTAATAACAAAAATACTTATTCGTCCGTCTTTTGGCGTTTTAGTCCGTTAACACGTCGTAACATGAATACGTCCATATCCGATCACTTAACTTATATATTTTGTTAATTTTTCAAGTTTCCAATAATATGTATTCTTGAAATTATTCATCCTTTAATTTCTACATATTTTTACTTGGAAGTTTATAAACAACATTTGTATTTTTAATACAAAGACTTGGTTACTTACACATAAAAATGTTCCAACACTTTTATATCCCCATTTATATAAAAGTGTTCATTTTTATACAAGTTTTCATCAAGTTTTAAAGTCATCTATTCATAATATAAAAACCTTTGTTTTTATACTTTTCCAACATGTTGGTAATCCATATTTTTATAAAACTTTATTTTATAAAAGTATATTTCTACACAAAAATACATTTAACTTTTTACAAAATAACCTTGGAAGGTTAACATCTTGCACTTTTGACACCAAACTTTTCAAAATCACATTTTTAGATTCAAGTTTCTAAAAATGACATTTTATGTCTCTCAACTACTAAAGTTACCAAAGTAGTCCTTTATCTTTCAAAAGTTACATTTTTCTCCCCAATCTTTCAAAAGTGACAACTTACCACTAAACTAGTAAACTTTATTTTGTCATCTTTGTCTTGGTAGATTATTTTTATGATCCAACATCATCTATAGTCCATAATAATCTTATTAAGGATAATATTAGGTGTTTTTTAGTGTAATATGTCGAACATGTCCAACTTTACATCTTTCAAGTTTGTAACTTTAATTATGTAAACTTTATGCAACACCTTTTCTAACAAGATCAACCTCATATCAAGTTTTAGATGGTTATTTTGTGAAGATCTAAACGACTTTTAGGTGTTTTCAAGTTTTATTCACAATCTATACTTAGATCATTATTTTCTTCAAGTTTTTGTAAACTTTAGAAAACTACAAAAACAATACATAACCATCACCATATTTTCGGCCCTAGTATACATTTATATCACCATTTTAGTCTTAAAAAGTATATGTTTTATCATGTAAAGTTCCATCAAGTTAACCCATGTACAACTTGCTTTCTAGATAACAAAACATAAGCTTTTAAGCACAAGAATGAGATCAAGAATACTTACAACTAGCACAAGGCTAGGGAAGCTAAAAATACTTGATTTTGAAGGGGTTTAGGTGTTCTTCCAAGGTGGTTAAGCTCCAAGCTTGAAACACACAATTAGGGGTTTGGAAGTGGAATGTTTATGGATGAACTTAGTGATTGAAACTTGAAAAATGAATGTGTATGTGTGTGTGCATTTTTACGGCCAAAACAAGGAGAAGACAAGAGATTTTAGTTCATGGAATGTTGTAGCTTTATCCTTCTTTTTATAAATCCTCAAGATCTCATAAGATACATAATATCTCACTTTAGATCTTCCAATCCCCTAAATCATGCGATATGGTACTTAAAGGTGATTCTAATGGATATGGGAAAGGGATGTTTGGCCGAGAATTGCTAGGATATGGTGGATTTTTATAAGATCTGTCAGGGACATGCAAATCTTCTACAAAAATCTCCACACATCATGTTATAATCTTTCTTATATTTGGTTGTACAAACAATAATCTTATGAGATATGGGGTGTGTTGGCCAAAATCTAGCTAAGATATGGAGGATTCTATGATATCTCACAAGGACACAAAATTCCATCAAAAATCTCAACACATGTGCTTATAATCTTTCATATATCCATCCCATATCTAGTGGTACAACAAGGAAGATTATGAGAGTGGTGAGGAGGGTTTGGGCCGGTTGGGTTGGGGTTTTTTGGGGTCCACAACATAAAACATTTGCTAGTTAATTTGTTATGATTCACACATAACGTTCGGGCTTCGTTCGGGTTTTAATCGGATTTTAATCATGCGTTATTCGGACATTATAGTAGCCTCAAATAACCCTTAAACATAGCCTAGTTTAAGTGTCGGTTGGTTAGTTAGGCTTTCGTTGGGTGAAATTATAAGTTATACTTATACCGGGTGTGGTACGCGCACTTTATTCGTTACCGGGAGATTTGTAATTAAAGTTTTCATTTATGGTTTTGGAGTTCCAAAACACATTATATTTCATGAAAATACCCTTTATTTTATATCCTGGGTGTCCGGGATCCTTTTCGTTTATTTAATTTTTACCGGGTAATCACCAACGTCCGTTCCGGACAAGTTTATTCGCACGCGATTTCGTCGTGCTTCAACATTAAACATGTGCATCCCTATGCATCTTATGGGGAATTTGCTATTCTCTAAAGGCTAAATTAATCCAATTAATTTAAATATGCACTTAAACCGTTAATTACATATACTAATTACGTACGGAAACACATCGATTTTTGCCGGATCTTACACAAGCGGCACACCATTTTTAAGAAAAGGTACACCAGTTGAAGGTCTTTTGTAGTGCACATAACCAGCGCTATCAAAGCGTGTTACATCTTCATAAGCCTTTGGAAACTTCTTGCTACAAACTGTATCCTTCATTCATGGCGAATTCAAATGTGCTAAACCACACGGTCCATGTAACATAAAATCAGTGACAATCATATGCAAAGCTGGGTCAGTAGACACATCTGGAATAATGGCAGAAATATATTGATCCACCTGACTGGCATCACGTATAGCATAAGCATTTGATACCCAAAGCAAAGTATGGTAGTGTGGAAGACCTCTTTTTTGGAATGCAATGGTGTATAGATCTGTGTGCATTCAAATTAATGTTATAAGCCTGTGTACATGTAAACAGGCTAAAACAATGCAAATTAGCCGAATAGTATAAAAGTAATGTATACCTGCTGTTACATCACCAAACGACTTAGCTTTTCGTAGGTGTTTCATAAAAGCACGCACTTTCAATTGGAACACCCTTGCAATAATATCCGGACAATCTTGCGAATTGGAAACACCAACACGATCCAAATGCCTTCTGATTTCAGGCCAACGAACTTTACAAGTGAACGTATTAAAATATTGTGGATTTCCATGCACACGACATATAGCTAAAGCATCTTGGTAAGGCTTATACATATATCGTGGTCCACCAGTGAAAGACGCAAGCAAAATAACCCGTTTCCAATACTATAAACGTCGGTATCACCTCTAGATATTGCATCATGCACTCCTTGCAAGAATTCACAACGAAATTCATCTTGATTCAGCCTATAATATTCCAACCGACAATGCTCAACACATATGTAAGCATCTACCAAATATTGTTTCAACAATCTGGATGCTTTAAGCAAATGAGTGTACAAATCTTGATGATCATGTATTTGATAACTACAGAACATTATTGGTGTTAATTTTGAATCATCAGAGGCTATGGTTGTAACCGTAGATATTTCACCCGTGTCTGCATCAATCGGAACAGAAGCCTCAAGATTCTCAATATCAGTTACCGGAGCTTTCAGACGCAAATCCGCTGACCACCCTTGTTCCGCACGAGGAAAAAGAAGAAGGTATTGTAATGGCATGTAAGATGAATGCAATTTACTAAACCTGTGTGGCGTACCATCTTTACTCCTAATGAATACATCAAATTGTGATGATACTTGATCAGCATCACACAAAATAGCACCTAAACAGTTTGCAGACGGCACATTATAGCGGTTATCTGAGGCGCGATTGTAAAGGCGACTTTGAAAGTTTGGAACCTCAGAATGCGCACACATATCCTTAGCCATGCGAAAAAGCTGGACATATTCATTCACTTCGTCCAACATTTGCATTAAAGAAGACACTATATCAGAAACTAAACAGGAAGAATCCAGATTTCGAAAAAACCTAATACGATTACCAACCTCATTTTCCCCATAAAAAATGTACATTTGTAGGAAGCGTGGCGCATCACCAGGTAATGGGCATACAGAATCAAGCCAATGTGACACCTGACCCGCAACCTTAAAAACATATGGCGCACCACCATGATTTATTTCCTCATTCACTTTTGCGCCAAATGAGGTCATGGAAAACATTGCATTATAGGCTCGTATGTTGGACATAAACTCAGAATTTAAGAAAATATTTTTTTAATACTTGCGGCGATTCAGAAGGGTATGGCAACTCAACTTTCCCACCACGACAGCAACGATTATAACGTGGCCGAGCACTAACAGGATAACCTGTTAAACGCTCTTCTAACCAAAAAAGTGCACCACAAAATTCACAAACTTCTGTGCAATCACCTAAATCAATGTAGAAAGGCGAGGTTGTTGATGCATTCACGTCTCCAATTGCATCAGCATTCAAACCAGATGTGGCATATTGGGCGGCCCGACGTCGTCGCAACATTGTATTTCTGTACGACATCTGCCGACGTGTTGGTGCCAACACAGGCAGGTCTGATGTTGAGGAGGAAGCAACATCAGCCGGTGAAGGCGGTAAATTTGCGTCCGAGGCAGACGCAACATCAGCCCGCCGCCACTTTGACCTTGAGGGCTGAGAGTAAACAGGTGATAATCACATACCCGATATATATACATGATTTGATATGTATATACAACAATGTATCATAACACGTATGTATGCACACCCATTGACCCCAGATTCTGAATAACCATTTTCTCAACAGCCAGCAACAACGCGACAACCATGACCCATGAGCCCTGTAGTTCAATTTCCTACACAATTCTTTTCTACTGGCTGGAAATCTTGACCATTCCCACTAAACCCGGTTGACCAGGATCAGGTTCTTAACAACCAGTACATAAATGAATCAACATTTCTAACAACTCTTTAAACCATGATGTTTGTTTTATCCCATAGCAGACACAATAATCTGTCAGTCGTTGTGAGCCTGGAAACATCATAGTCAGGACTGCTCTGGATCCTATTGTCCTAGTCATTAATACCTATTTAAAACTTTTAAAGAAACACAACATAGACATTTACAAATAATTTCCTAAGCATGATATTACCTAATGACATTACATTAAAATTCAAATAAAAGAAACCAAGGGTAAGAACATACCAGCATAAACACCGCCAAACTGCAAATCAACAGCCAAACCTGCCACAAATGTGTGTTAATTATAAAGACATGATATAATAAACACTCATCATATATAATCATCATATAAACAGTCATGGTATAACATAAACACTCATCATATAAACAGTCATCAAGACTTGAACCTGCCAAAAACAGTCATCATACAACAAACTAATCCGTTTAAAAACACTTATCCAAAACCAAATCACCAAGTAACAACTTAAAACCATATAAACAACTCTAAATCTTTCTACACAATGCACCAAACCCATCAAAACATTTATTAAGATGCAAACAACCAAAGAAAAAGAACATAAACAACCAATCTTAAAAAATAAACCTGAAAATATACATATTCTAAACATATTTATAAACTAATATAACAACAATGCAAACCAAACTTTCATCATAGACACCATGAACCAAAAACTCACAAATACTCACGCAAATAAAGCAAAACAACCCAAAACAACCCAAAAAATTACTCTAAACTCGCATGCAAATAAATAAAACACAGGCATTTAGTCAAACACATTGTTTGCAACATGAAACACCCAAAATTTTTTGATAAAGCATCGAATTTGATACATGTTTAAAGATGAAATGAGTTAACAAAGACACATATAACCGTTAAAAAGACACAAACAACAGATGTTAAAGATATAATTGTTATGATATAGCTTTGATTTTACCTTACAAATGAGCAAGAAGAGGTGCTGAAGAAGACGCTGTAAGAAGCTTTGGATATCAGAGCACGCAGATTGTTTTACAGGTATTTTAATGTTTGTAATAAAAATTTACCCAGTAGAAAATAGATGGACAACACATTACAATGCCACGTGTCAATGGGTAATAATACGCCGGGTAAAAAAAACCCCACCCGTCTAACGTAGAACCCAGGAGTCGAACCGCAGCGTTTTATGCAGCAGACATTGTGCCGAACCACCAGGCCATTAGAACGACATCTGAAATTACTTCACAAACAATAATACTTATTCGATTCCAAAAAAACGCAACAATTCAGATCACTGTTCAAAGTCTAAGAGTTGTTATTATATTAGAATACACGAGTAAATTTGAAGGAGAATAACCTCTATAATTTTTTAAAGTGGTTATAAGTGCATGAGAGATAAAAGATAATAATAAAAGTATAAAAAAGTATAATTTAATAAAAATTAAGAGAAAAATTGTAGTGTTTTTCAGGTTAATTATAGAGATGAGTACAGAGATGCTAATGCGAATGCTTTGACTAGTCATCATTGATATAATATAAAGATAACCAAGTGAAATTTTTAGGGTTTAGCTGGTTTGTTTTTAATGATATTAAATAAAACGACATAACTATATTGTTACCTCTATTATATAGGTTTATTAGGTTTAATGGGGTCGGTTCAAATACAAAGTAATGAAAACGTGCGAAGTGTTCGAAGTACATATAATTACGTAATGCTTTCATGATATACAAAAACATTACGTAATTATCATGTATGATGTGCATGATAATTACGTAATGCTTTTATGAACATATAGAAACATTACGTAATTTATCATGTACTAGTAGTGATTCTGTCTATGGTACGTATTTTTTGTACGTGATTTTAGTTATGAACTAGTAGTGATTCTGTCTATGATGCGTAATTTTGTATGTTACATTTTTTAGGGGTATGAAAAATTGTTTTGTAAAGTTTTGAATGATTATGTTTATGGTGGGTGATTTTGGTAATGAAACTATAATGATTATGTATATAATGGAACTGTAATGATTTATGTATGTGGTACATAATTTTGGTAATGAAGTAGTAATGATTCTGTCTATGGTACGTAATTATATATGTAACGTGACTTCGCACACTTCGCACGTTTTTGTCACTTTTCACAATAGTAATATAAAAGTTACTAGTAGGAAACCCGCGCGATGCGGCGGCGACAACAATTTACAACGTTGTACTTATTTTTGTTATTTTATCAATCCTCTTGTGATATATTAGAGCATTCACAGGCGGTCCACTAAATCTACTCCATCAAATTACACTAAAAATCACTACTACACCCCTAAATCTTCTCTCTCCTAATTAAAATAATAATACTTTTTCATACTTTTATCATTATATTTTCTCTCTATTCACTCACAACCACTTACAAAAATATTAAAATATATATATGGGTGAACAGTAGTTTTTCAAAGGGAAATTAGATTTTAACACCCTGAACTATTGACAATTGACCGCTGACGCACTGAACTATAAAATTGAACAAAATCGCACTGTACTTTCAACTTATTGGCCTGTATCACCCTCAGACTAACCATGGTTAACTTTTGCTGACGTGGCATGGTGATGTGTCCATTTTTGCTGACGTGGCATGGGGAATAAGCTGACGTAGCAAAAATGGACACGTCACCATGCCACGTCAGCAAAACTTAACCATGGTTAGTCTGAGGGTGATACAGGCCAATAAGTTGAAAGTACAGTGCGGTGTTGTTCAATTTTGTAGTTCAGTGCGTCAGCGGCCAATTGTCAATAGTTCAGGGTGTTAAAATCCAATTTCCCTTTTTCAAATATAAGGGTGAACAGTATTTTTATTAAATATTTTCTCTCTCATTCACTCACACCCACCCCATATAATTTGAAAGAACCTCTCACATAATTTGATAGACGGGTTATGAATGTTGTTATATACTACAATAAAAATTTGATCAATTGTTATCATATTCCACTACATTGTTCAATATTGATTAATAATATAGAAGATATCCATCTCCCAACAACAATAAACGTCAATGTGGATTAATAACACAGAAGATATCTATCTCCCAACAAACGTCACTTTTCAAGCTGCTTTAGTTAATAGAAACTCAAATATTTCACCGATGACATTATTAAATAATTTAAAAAAATTATACAATTTACCTTAGGCTAGTTTAGAGATAGAAAACTCCCAACCTCCTACAACGCAGATAAATACTTATCCATTACGTATAGATTCTAGCAATATGTTCATCATTTTTAGTTGGGGAGAGATAACGTATAAAGCCCCCTTAACGTAAGAAGCGTAAGAAGCAATCTCAGCCATTAAATTAAGGATGCAGATTAAAAACCCTAACCATACCTGGGTTAAAACAGACGCACTCATCAAATTTTCAGACGCACTCATTAAAATTCAGACGCACTCATTAAAATTCAGACGCACTCATTAAAATTCAGACGCACTCATTAAAAATTCAGATGCACTCATCAAAAATCAGACGCACTCATTGAAAGTTTGGAAGCACTCATCAAAATTTCAGTTATAAGTTTAAACGCACTTACAAGTTGAAATGTAAAAAAAAGAGACGCACTATATAGAAAATACACAAAACAAAAAAAAACAAACGCACTTTAGTTAAAAACAAACGCACTTACAAGTTTGTCTTTATACAAATCTCTGTTGATGTTATTTCTCTTCTCATTTCATCAAACAGACACTTCTGTACATAAAACCAATCTTTCCTTCCTTCTTCTACCCCATAACTCAAACCCTTCATTCTTTCATTTCATTTTCATGTGAACAAGTTAAGAAGGTTGATTCGTCACAAAACGTAAAATGTTCTCCTAACATTGAGAGCTCTCTTCTTCATCTTCACAATTATTTCACCTACCACTCATTCATCCACCATCTTATTCATCTCAAACTTTAGTTAACAGGATGCTCTTTCATATAATCCAAATGTAAGCTAATCGCTCTACGAAACACGAACGATGTATTGTTTCCGTTGAAAATATCGACGACTGGTAGGTATAGGGGATGGTGTACGAGATCGGTAGGGGTTCTGTGGGTTTTTCATCGGGTACCGGGTCAGACCCGAGTTATGGTTTTTTTGGGTTTAGAGCAGCAGGTAGCAATCGTTGGCACGGGGGTGACGGTTCAGGTTGTTTCCGGTGTCGGTGATGGTGGTGGTGGGTGGTGGATTGGTGGTGGAGGTGTTGGTTGTGGTGGTCAGATCTTGGTTTGTTTCAAGTCAATGATGAAGAGGAAAATAGGTTTAACTGGGGGGTTAACTGTGGTTAGGTTAGATTGACAGGTGTCAATCTCTGGTGGCTTCTTATGCTTCTTATTTTAAGGGGCTTTATACCATATACTTTCTCTTTTTAGTTTTAAAGTCTTAAGTTTCATCAATTATAATATCTTTGATTATATGTAACTTGTTTATTATATTATTTAATGTGAGAAATAATATTCTGTTATATTTGTGTGATACTAACAGATTTTAATTCTATTATATTCTTGTAAATTACCTTTATACTTTTTGTAGTGGAAAGAACACAAATCCACAACAAAGATATGAAAATATGCTGTTAGAAACAATCAAGCATAACTACAAATTTGTAGCAAGCCTTAAAGTACTAAGCAAAGTTATTCATTTGTAAAAGGATTATCTACAAACAATTCATCTATAAACGACTAAACGTGTCCACGAAGCATTTCACCAACATAAGTGTTGACACAATCTTCTTCATATCATCATCCATTCTACAAATATCAAATGAACAAAATCAAGTTACATAAAAAATTCCATATCCAACAATAACATCCTAATGGTAGGGAAGATAACTACAAAATGTAAATAAAGAAAATATTTGTTGACTCTTGGCATGCAATATGTGTACAGAATTAACAAGCATGTATCTTTCAGATGCAAACTAAACCTACAAAAGTAAAAAAAATTTAAAAATCGCCTAAAATGTGTTTAATTAGAGCTGTCAATTTTCAACGTCTATCTATAAATCAATATGTCCAATAAAACCATACACGAATAGGTTAAAATTAAAAGCCAAATCAATGGGTCAAATAAAACCATACACATATATGTTAAAGTAAAAGCATACTTCTGATTATAATGAGAATTAGGTCATACACTTTTGGTGGAGACTAAAGTATAATTCTTGGTTTAGAAAAGCGCGGCCATGGCGCAAGGCGCTAGAGATATATGGAAAACACTTTTTTTGCTTTAGGAGATATACAAGAAGCCTCCAAAAGCGTTAATTAAAGGATGGAGGCGAGAGGTGTTGGAGGTGCCACCTCATGTATGGTTGCAGCAAAATCTGTCTTGCATCGATTTTGACATTGCAGGTCGCCAGATTTGCAGTCGCCGGAGTGAGGTGTGGTGATGAAAGAACGAAACATAAACAAACAAAAAAAGAAACCGAACATTAAGCCGATTGTAACCTTTTTTTGTTTACTTTTTTCAGAGTGTACAGTGCACTGCAGTCAACATGACTGACAAAGCATTGTGGTGTCAATGTTGCCTTTCTAGTTTTCTGGCGCCTATTTTTTTTTTCTTGTAGTGTTCTCTTTCCCTTTAGTTACTACTTTTTTTTATCAATTTATATAGGCAGGAAGGTTGTCGTTTACCTATTCAAGATTTTCCCTTTGTTTTGATTCTCCGCAGTCCCCTTTTGTAAGCAGCAGTATGAATCTTTCCTATATGAGCAATATAATTCAGAATATTGTCTGACAAAAAAAGAGGTTTGAGAGGTGTATTTTTGCAGATTATGTTAAAAGTAGAATGGTTCAGAATGGCATTTTCCACATTTTCACCAAAATGTGCTTACCAAAAAGATATCACAAAATGATTCTGGTACAGATTTCTTTCAAATTCTCAGAACCTAAGGATAATTTCAATAACAATATGATATGTAGTTACAAACTAAGGTTGAAGTAATAAGAATACTTTGGACAATAGGAATTTAATTTCTTCTGGTTAGTTTACATACACTCACACACGGTGTCAAAGTCCACCATCCCAATTAAATTGGGCACTTGACCATCCAACATGTTAAAACTTAGGTCCCTGTAAACAATTGTTTCAAATATATAATTGAAAATGAGAAAGATCAGCATTTTACTTGAGAACAGGCTCACCCTTTATTTATTTCTTTTAGTTTTAACCATGTTTTCAACATTAGTTCCACTAACTTGTTTAATTGCATTAAGATTCATCTGTTACAAAACCATACAATGTCAAAGCACCTTAGTAGTCAAAACGGGTAACTTTTTATAGGTAGTGGCATAGTTGTCAAAGCGCCTAGGCGCACTCAAGGTGCATACGCCGAGCATGGAGCCTAGGCGCATAAAAACGAGGGCTTTTTATAATTAAGCGCATAGTATAAAATACATTTTTTAGGGATTTTAGATATGTTTTAGGCTTGTTTAGGGCTACTTTAGGATGTTTTAGGGTTGTTTAGGACTTGTTCATAACTCATTTAGGATGTTTTAGAGGTTCAGGCAACTTTTAGCCTGAATTTGGCCTGAAAACAGCCCCGATAGTGCTCCTCAGTGTCTAGGCGCACGCCTCACAGGGCGCAGCGCACGTAGTGCGCCTGGTTGCGCCTAGGCGCGCGCTTTTGACTACTACAGGTAGCGGGTTGAGCTGAACTGAAACAATTTGTCCATATATATGAAATATATTTTGATACATAACAGGAACTCAAAAAAAATCACCAAAAGACCAATCATTAGCAAAAGTAAAATAAAATTAATGAGTTTTTGTTATAACTTTACCCTACAAAATGTCTTAAATACGATTAAAGATAATACATTAATATAATAAAAATATAATTTCACCCATTTGACCCATTAAAGATCGTAACCCAATCTAACCCACTCGTAGTAAAATGGTTAAATTGCCCTCTATGATACTGCAAAATTACCTTCCGTTGGTTGTAGTTCCATCGGGAAATAAAAGGGAGCGAGAAAATTTGTCACCGGAGGTCTTTTTGTCTATTCACGTCCTTAAAAGCACATTGCTGCATCAAAATGCTTATATACATCAAATACAAATCTATTTTCAAAAATATTTCATGGGCAAAATACTTCATTATTCAACTGATTATCTTAAAAGGGTGTTTGGCTTTCCATTTTGTAGCTGATTTCAGTTTTAAAATGAACACATTTTGCTTCTCAAATTTTGATAAAATAAATAGATTGAATAACCAGGTTAGCTACAACATAACTCAAAATTTACTGGTAAACCAAAATAACTTATTTACCCTTTTTTCCTTATTAGAGGCTTTAAATTCCATTTCACGAACCATCTATACTTTTTTCGCAAAATGCAAAATCAAAACTCTGCAATATATTGATAAATTCCAACATTTAAGAGGATAGTAACTAAATTATGACTAAAATAAAATATATGAAAACTTACTGATGTCTTACTTTAGTAGATTGGATTCCAAATAAGGCAGTGTGGTTATAGATGAGTTGAATGCTGAAAACAATTGAATTTTAGGATACACATTTAACACTCTGAAGTTCTGCACACAGTAGACAACTGGAATATTTTTTTTATTAATCTAAAAGCAAAGTTAAGGCACTGAAAGTTCGAGCAAGGTGTGTTAAAACATTTTATGAAGGCGTGAGTACATTCCTTTTCCAAGAACATCTACTGAACATCCATCTCCTCCAATTAGCACCTGCAAAAAAAAACGTCATTCTACTTGCAAATTCAAAAGTTTTGAAGTTAAAAACCACTGGAACTGACACTTAATTGCTTGTCTATGTTTTTAAAGGTTTATTTTTCTACCACAATAATGATTTACGAAGAAATCAGGAATTAAAGCAAAACATATTAAAGATTTTTCATAAACCACGTAGCTTGGTAAACCACTAACCAAGATTAACACATCTGGCCAGAAACCAAGCCAAAAACCAAACAATTAACTTGAGAAATCGGTTAATAAACAAGCCGGTCCACCCACCTGGCCAACATAGATTGTCCAACATAGATTGTCATAACCAACATTGCAGTTAGTGGCTTGTCCAGGATGTTCCAAAACCAACAACCAGACCATTAACATGCCTAAATTCAATATTAAGTTCACCAAGATTAACAATTATAAAAATTTGAACTGCTAAGAATACATACTAACCTTCTTCGACCTTGAGCAAAAGTAAACGAGGTTCTTTCTTTGCAGATCCTCCATTTCTTCCTTGGCGATAATTACCTGGAAAAAAATGTATGCATAGAATATAGCAATTGAAACTTGAAGAAAAAAGGGAAGAAAATACAAACCATTGGGGAGTAGCACAAGTTCTACAAGTCCAATCCAAAAGCTTCAAGAAATCTGGATCTACATCAACGTCAGCATGTTAGTCTTTGTTAGGGTTTTGAATGAAGAAATAGTGTTCAAAATCAAAACAAAGTGTCACTTACCCTTGCCTAAGGTCTGAATATTCGTTGATTTGGTGAAATATTCATCGATTTGGTGATGAAATCACCTATGTTCTTGAATTTCCACAGAGAGAAAGCGAGAGAGAGGAAGCGTGCGGCGGATAAAGTTATTAAATGTGAGATCTGATTAAAGACACCCTAGTTTGATGAATGTATCCCCTTTCTTTTCTTTTTGGGCATTAGGGGTTTGTACATGATGCATCACAACTTGAATCTTTAAAAGATTAAGAGTTTTATGCATTGAATCATTGTACAATGTGCTTCAAGGCTTGTATCTTGGAAAATGACCAAATTTGCCCCTCCTATATGCATATTATATATAGTATAGATATATTTAAAAACTGTGTAATACATCGGCTTTGGGTTGTATAAACATGTGTATTACATGGATTGAATAAATATAATATGATTAGTTAACACATACAACCGTTAAGATATATGTTTACAAATAAAATTTGATTCACTGTTTACTTACTGTAACATTTACTTTACATGAGGTTGGATCAACACATATTAAATGATTATTAATAAACATAGAATAAAAGAAATAGTTGAGAAAATACATTTTTAAATAAATAAGAGACATGTGTAAATATTATGTTTTAATATTATTATTTAATAGAATAAAAGAAATAGTTGAGAAAATACATTTTAAATAAATAAGTGACATGTGAAAAAATTATGATTTAATATTATTATTTAATAGAAGAGAGAAACAATAAAATTATGATGTGATATTATTATTTAATAATAAAGATAAAGATAATATATTAAAATTAGAAGAGAAAATTTGGTGGCATTTTTTGAAAACTTTAATTTAAATAAAGATAATGATGATGATGATGATAATAATGGTAAAAGAATAAGATTATTGTATTATTAGATCTGAGAAAGTATACGGTACAAAATTACATAGCGGACAAAACGTAAGAAGGAATTATATGCTGACACGTGGAAGCGGTTACCGAATTACCTTGTATTTTAATTTTCTAGAAGGTAAGGGTATTTTAGACTTTTATCTTTTTATGTTCCTTTTTTTACTCTTCTCCAAAATCAAAAGACGGGAAACCCTAACACCATGATCATTCTTCTAACTCGATCGATCAGTTATTCCGTACAAATTATAATCGATAATCGTTTAATCAGTTTTATCATTTTTTTACTAGTTTTAATTAATTCTTTTCTTTTTCTCCACATTTTTTCAGATTTTAACTTTTTCAGAATTTGCATTGACCATTTTGGATGAAGAAGATGATGTTACAGTCAAGCCAAAAGCTATGGAAGATGAAGATTACATCTATTGGATAATAGTTGTTGGGTTTTATGTTTGATTTTGTAGTCACGTAAGTGTGGTTATAAAATTAACTTTTGTACATATGTAGTTTTTTTGTGTTTATGTTTTTAGATAGCTGATTTATATTTCAGACCAATAGTTGCGTATTTATTTATTTATTTCTATCATTCTGTTTTTTATATATAGTTGTTTTTTTAACAATTTGCGTCTGAAGTTGTATGTATTTGCGTTTTTAGACTGAAGACTATTAAACCCTTTTTTTAGAATATTTTTTTTGTAGATATGTTACTTGCGTGTAAATTTTATTTATACTTACTTAATATATATTTTTATATTTATGAAACATAGGTTTTTCATTCAAAAAACACCATATTACAAGAAAATTTGATTTAAACTATTTATTAGATAAATAAGATTGAAATAAATATTTATGGAGAATATTAATATAATTTTAATTTTTGCACCTGCGTGTAAGTCTGTTCTGTAAAAATATAGTTGTAATTTTTGCACCTGCGTGTAAGTTGCTTATGCATTTGCGTTTAATAATTTCCATAATAATTTATAATTGTGATTTATTAATAATAGTAGTTGCGTCTTTTTTTAGCAAAAATGTTTTGTATTTGTCTTTGTTTTGTTTTATGTCATAAGTTGCGTTTAAATTGCTATGCATTTGCGTTTAATTTTTTTTTGTTTTCATGACACTTCATATAAGTTATTTCAAATTGAATCATAAAGCATGCTAAAAAACATAAATATTAATATCATATTAATATTACTAAGAAAGATTTTCCATTACATTATAATTAAAAGTAAACATTTAAAAAAACATAAAAAAACTAAGGAGAGAAATTTGTCATATCCTCATGAAGAACCTCCATGTATTCTGGGTCCTCCAACTTGTACTGATCAATGTCTCATTCTTCCTCTTCGTAGTCTGATTCTGGGTCCATACCAGACCATAATTCAACCTGTGCCCTGACCATCGACACAAGTTTTGAACCAAACTCTGAACCAGCTTGGTTTATCAGTGGCTTCTCATACAGGTTTTTAAGAAAACCCATATCAGTGGAGAAAGATATCTCTTTAGGATGGAATTCTTCAACTCTTCCATCGTCAAAAGTTACATCCACCTCAAATCTTTCTTCAAAAAACTCCCATCTGCTCACTCCCCTCAGCTCACAAAGTTTAAACATCTTCTTCAACACAACAAAATGTTTGTCCACTTCTGTTGAATGGCTTAGATGTGGAATACCAAAAGCCAACATTTTTTTTAGTACCTGCTTGCTACAATTTTGTAGCACACTTTCTTTACATTTGTACACAAGTTTTTCGTTATTACTCATGAGCAGATTGAAATTTCTCTGCTCATACCACCATATGCTTAGGGTTATGTTGGCTGCCATTATTGTTTAGAGTTTGAAGCGAGTTTAGATTTTTAGGGGTTTTTAAGAGAGAATGAAGGTGTATAGGTGCCCTAAAATGTATACAATTGATGTTATTTTATAGTGTTTAGTTTCTATAGTACATCAAAGGACTTTTGCCGTTTCAAAAAAATAATTTTATAAGTTCAACAGTCTTCAGTTTCATCATGACTATCCACATTTCTCCTTTTTTTATCAGTTGTGAAATGAAATGTATTTGATGGTCTATGTTAATTTTGTCATTTTTAAACCGTCACTTTTTTAAAAAAAATCAAACATAACTTGCGTTTTAATTATTAGTAATTGCGTTTTACCTCTTTGGATTTTTTGCTTTCATTATCTTCCTCACCGTCCTTTCCCAAATCCATCTCATTTCAATTTCTGTAAATCTCATCTTCATCACACGATAAGTCAAATGCATCATCAAAGTCATGCAAACCTGTTCTTTTTGGACTTTCAGCCCGATGTATTTCGTAATCGTCATCGAGGCTCATTTGTTGTTGTTTTTTCTGTTCCGGTAAGAGGATCAATGCATTGGCAACTTCATTTTCAGTACCCGGACTAACTTCAGTCACATCATGTTTTTTTGCTGCAGCTTCATTTATATGAACTGTAAAAGGACCGTTGTCCTGTACATATGCTTCCATTTCAGCCACTAAAGATGAGCTTATGTAACTGATGGCCAATCTTCTCAATGCAACTTCTGATTGATTATGTTTATGGAACTCATGTGTGTACAGAATCTGTGCCAAAGAACATAACATTATTTTTTTGTATTTAGAATGTATTTTGAATTTATAACATATACGGGTTTTTTATTAGTTACTTACTGTTAGCAAAGCTATAGGACCATTATACAGTTCCTTATACCCACTCCATTCAGATTTTGTCCTTTTCAAACATTCAACCATATATGCGCACCAATTCATGTTCGGAATTTCATCTTCACTGTCAATTAACTCAAAGAACCTTTGGTTTATTGTAGTCGACTTTGTTATTTCTCCGAAAATTTGTTCTAGAGCACCAAAAAATTTAGTTTAAACAAGCGACCACCGTCTTGAGTTGCTTTGATCAGATCCACGATGTTGGCAACTTTTACTTTTCTTGTGGGGAACTGATTCTTGAATTCATCAAATGTTTTTGCAGACCCTTTTCTTGGTCTATTCTTCTCTGTTACGGGTATTTTACCCATTGGGATTCCGAACAGCTCATGCACCGTTTCGCCTGTTATGTTAAGTTTATGATCACCAACATTCACCTGGCAAGTTTCATGATCAAAGTTCATTATCAACCAGAACCCCAAACCCGTTGCAGTTGAATCATAATCAAATGTCAAAATTGATCCGAAGCCCATTTTCCGTATGTCTTCCTTCTGTTCATCCGACAAGATCTTTATTGTTGACATAAACTCTGTTGGTGAGCATCTCATGCTTATTCTTCTGTGCATGTACTCAAAATAGTATCCGCTCTTACTCTTTTCATGAAACTTCTTCTTTTTGGCAGTTTTTTTAAGATTTTTGGCTTTCTTCTTTTTCTTACCATCATCCCCGGACGAAGAAGAATCAATAACTATATGTTTTTGTTTCTTTTGTTTTCTGGACTTTTTCTTTATCTCCACTACATCGTCGGATGATGATTCATCAACAAGCATATTCTTCTTTTTCTGTTTTTTTATATTCTCTTTATTACCAAAACTTCCTCGGATGATGATTCAACAATTAGCACACGTTTTCTCTTCTTTTGTTTTTTTTGTTTCTTCTTTCTCTCAACATGTTCATCGGATGATGTTGAATCAACAAGTTTTCCTCTTTTCCGCTTAATAGGTTTGTTTTTTATCAATGTGCTGATAGGTTGCTCATCTTCATTATCAGGGGAAAATGGAACAATTGCATACCTTGAAGTATCTATATTTTTTAAAGGAACATATCAAAACGCAATTTATTGTAATCATGCAGGTACAACTTGCGTCTAAAGAAAAAGTAGTATAAAAAATACAATAAACATGTTTAGAACAACTTGCGTCTAAAACAAATAACATTTGCGTTAGTTATTTGTTACACATTCAATGCTTTGTACATACCAAGAGACATACTGTACAGTCAAATAATATCAAACGCAAGTTCATTTTACATTAAAACGCAACTTATACTCAAATAAAAAAAACAAAACATGAACTTCATTTTGCGTCTTAATATGGCTTACACATTACAATATATTGCTTCATATATATAGATCATCATTACAAAATATTTCTTCTTTTTAATACACCAAAAAAAATATGAAAAGGGTTTTTTCATAATCCTATGCTAAGGATTGCTAACAGTTCTTGTGGAGTGTACCACACATCATTGTTTATGTTGTTGTCCCCTTATTGTTGTTCTTACATATTCACATTTTTTTGTTCTTGTTCTTGAACATTATTATTGATTTCAATAACAACTTCATTTTCTAAATCCCCTGCACCTTCAACATCTCCTACTTGAGCAGGAACTACATGGTTTCTATTCCTACGATGATACACCAAACCATAACGTCTCTGACCTTGATCTTGGTTGTTCATGTTATTAAATGCGTCTAAAACATCAATATTTATTGCTTGTTGTATAGGATCATCAACAACAACACTTTCTTTTAATAAAAGTAGGGCATCAGCAGCATCTAGTTCATCTAGGTGCTCTTTGAGAGAGATATAACGTTTTGACATTGTAATTTTATTTTTTTTGAAAGCTGAGTGATATAATTATTAAAAGCAAATAATCTTTTTATACAGAAGACGCAAGTGAAATGGTATGATCGTTTCATATTCTTTTATTATATATAAAGGTTAATTGTGGTAGAAATAGTATAGGGTTTTTGATTAGTGTGTATATATTATTATTATTTTTTACTAACACAGCCGACTGATTTAAATTGCCAGTAAATCATGTCAGTTTTGTAATTATTACTTTTCAAACATCTTAATTATATCTTATATAAAAATATAACGCAAGTACATATAACATTTACACGCAATTACATGGTTCTTTAACTTACTGATTAAAAAATCAAACGCAAATACAAATAACTTTATACGCAAATAGTAGCAAAAACCCTTAAAAATGAATACATTATAAGACGCAATAAACATGAATTTGTTAAAAAAACTATAAAATCATAATATGAATACTTATTAACAACTTATAATTGTTCAGCGAACCTGATTTTGAAGTTTTAGTTGGCCTATCATGGTTTCCCTTTGATCGCCTTTCATATTCAACTCCTGTATAGTATCATGTTGATTTGTTAACTCTAACAACTAATTACATGCAATAATATGACAAATATTGTATATAAATACCTGATTTTGCCTTCGACGCCATTTTTTTGTTGTTGATCGTTCTGTTTTTCTGATTTTAGAGAGTAAAAAAAACCCTAATTGTGTTGATTTGAATTGAGCACACGGTTTTTCTTTGTAATTTTAGAAACTGAAAGTCAGTTGAGTGATGTTTGTAATTTGCCCGCTCTTTTATTGTTTTGGTCCAATTACTATTTTGCCCTTTCTAATGTTTCCGACAAATTTAAGGACGCGTGTTTTTTTTACCATCACACCCCTGATTAAGCGCTTAATCCTACGGTCCACATTACTTCTTACACTTTGTACGCTTATGCTGTTTTTATGATAGCCTCTCCCATTAGATATTATATATTAATATTAATAATATTATTAGAAATTATAGAGAAATTTTAGGAGAAAGTGACGTGTGGCTTTAATAGGAATCCTTTATTATAATATGGAGGATTACTTATATATACTATTCATTTGAATGGTCGGTGCCACACTTCTTGTACCAGATTGGTCTACGTGACACTATTTAAGTGATCCATGTTTTGAGGGTTTTTTTTAATCCTTCACAAGTCAGGTAGTCAACCACTACCATAACACCACTATCTGGACGTGGCATCCGCGACCATAGTCATGAAAAAGCCACCACCCATTACCGCTAGAGAAGATGATCCATTGAGATCCGTTAATGGTCTCATCTTACCTTTCTTATCCTTGCTGGGGAGGACGGATCTTCTAAAGATAGGAACGTTGAGTTTGGCTATGGGTTCGGTGGTGAGGTCATTGGAGAGAGTTTAGTGAGAGAGAGTTAAAATGAAGTAAAGAGTGAAAAGTTTTAGAGAGAGAAGATTACGGAGGAGGGGTGAAGATCGTTAAGATAGCTAGGGTAGTTATGGCAGTCATGGCGGTTGTTGGGAATCCTAGTTATCTTTATAAATTCTTACTTATAAATCAAATATAAATTATAAAATCACATTTTATAGATCTACAAGTAAATAACAATTATTTAATTAACCAAGTGCAAAAGCGTGATTAAAAACACAAGACGAATAATGTCCCAAACCAGTGATCCAGTTACAGTTCAAACAAATCTATATCTATAACCTCTAATAAACAAAATGACCTTGGTGACAGATGGCACTCAATGGTGACCGCCCCCCCCCCCCCCACCCCAATATTTTGCACTCCATGGTGAGTTTTTAATATGGATATCCGATACCCTTTTTCCTTAAATGGTTCATTTTTCTCACATCCTAAAACCTCATCGTCTCCATCAATCTCTATGTGGTTCTTTCCGCCAAATCACAAACCCCGACTAATCTTCCACCTATGAGAACCTCTACTTTCATCATCATCCTCGGCTGATTTGTCATCATCATCGGCGGATAACTTCACCTCGATCAATCTTCACATAACTCATTTTACTCATTATAATACTTTCTCTATTTTGATTTTTGTCATCTTCATCATCGATTCTTATATGGTTTAATCAAGATTAGGATTTTTTTTCTATCATAAGTGTTCTTATTGATTTTATCAATTTATATATGATTAATTTTGTGATGTTTCTGATTTTATTGCTAGTTTTTTTGTTGTTCATCCTCCATTGTGTCATAAATCAAAAACGGATATCAGTTCCATCAATCCACCATCCAATAAACGGAATTACAATCCACTTTTACTAATTTTTATTTTTATGGTTTTTGATTCTTTATAAAGTTTTAACACAGATTCGTCTCTTTGTGCTACTGTCACACTACACCAATGGTGAAAACACGCGGCACAACGCTCGAAAGCATATCAAAGTCATGATTAACACAAACCATATTTAATTAGAAAAGGTCATTTCATTAAGATGTCAAAAATAAGTACCTTTTCTCAAACATTACATAAAACATCAACATAAATTTCAAATATGGGGTTCCCCGTTTATGTCCTAACCCAATGGTTAATATAGGTGAAACCCCCGACAAGTGTCCGACATCCCATATTCTACCAAAGTAGCCACACATCTTTTTTTTATCGGCGAACAACTGTGTGGCAACCACCCTTGCGGGGCGCCGTGCCCAAGAATCGACTACTCGACCTCCAACAGCCCCCGCCTTCTCCCGATGTGCGGAAACCCGAGTCCCACTCGCCCGAAGGCACGACAGTGTTATAGAACTCGGTAAAACCTCGCCGCCCGTCAGATTCGAACCGGTGCCACCCGTATTCGATCTTCACCCGGATACCAAACCATAAGTGTTGGAAGTCGGGATCGAACCTTTGATCACATAGGTGAAACAAAAGCCGCTCCACCACTCCACCACTATGGCTTGGTACTAGCCTCACATCTATTCAACACTTCATTACCTAAAAGATATGTTTAAAAAGACGTCAATATATAAGATATTGGTGAGTTCACTGGTTTTAGTTCCTTAATACAAAACATTTCAACAACAACATGTGCTAAACAAACACAAGCAATGGCCATTGTAAGGAGTAGCTAACTTTTACAAAACTTTGACGAGCAATCCCTTGAGCCCATAACTCTGAATGATGCACTTGGTACTCGATTGGATATAAGTACAACCTACCAGACGGACGACCAAAGTGAAAGGACAATTCAGACACTCGAGGATATGCTTCGTGCAAGTGTGATTGACTTCGGAGGTAATTGGGATGCCCATCTACCTCTAGTTGAGTTTTCATATAACAATAGTTATCACATAGCATCAAAGCCGCTCCATTTGAAGCTTTGTATGGACGTAAGTGTCGATCGTCGTTGTGTTGGGCAGAAGTTGGGGATAAGCAGTTAACGGTCCTGTGATAATCCAAGAGACTACAGATAAAATCTTTCAAATCAAGGATCGTTTGAAAGCTGCCTGGGATAGGCAAAAAAGTTATGCTGATGTGAGAAGGAAACCATTGGAATTTCAAGTGGGTGATAAGGTCTTATTAAAAGTTTCTCCTTGGAAAGGAGTGCCCCGATTTGGAAAGTGCGACAAGTTGAATACAAGATATATTGGTCCATTTGAAATCTTGGCAAGAGTTGGTCCATTCGCGTACAAGCTTAAGTTGCCCCAGGAGTTGAGTGGAGTTCATGGCACATTCCATGTGTCAAATATCAAGAAGTACCTATCAGGCGAATCGTTGATTATTCCGCCAGAAGAGATCCAGATTGATGATCAACTCCATTTAATTGAGGAACCAATTGAGTTCACGGACTGGAAAGTCCAGAAATTGAGGCGTAGTTGAGTTAAACTCATTAAAGTTTGGTGGAATTCTCAACACGGACCCGTGTTCACTTGGGAACGCGAGGATCAAATGAAGCGCATGTATCCCTCTCTCTTTAAGAATTTCCCAGTATCGGATAAGCCACGTTGAATTTCGCGGACGAACTTTCCTCAACAGGGTGAGAATGTGACTCCTGCCGATTTACCAGGTCAAAATCCGTACACTCTCTAGTCAACGTTTAACTTAATACACCTATTAGATATCATTTTATATGCATAAGTCTCCCGAGAAAGTCTAGCAAGGCCCGCACGAGTACAATTTCACCCATATCAACGAGCATTGGTGACGCAAGTTTAAACAATCATAACATTTCTCTAAAAACACATACACATGTCTATTCATTATTATACATGTGGATATGTGTGAATATATATATGGGAACTTGATTACGTTTTTCCTTTCAATTTAGAATGCAAAGATGAGAAAAATTTATATGTATCTATATAAATATACATGTACGCGAATATATATATATATATATATATATATATATACACGTAAGATTGTGCATGCATAAGGATGAAATAATAACATGAGAAGAACACATTTAATATATGTCTTACATGCATTTTGTCTCTTCTTAAATGAACCATCTCATCTCAACTTTGTGCTTAACTATAAATGGGAACAATAAAAAAGGTTAGATATTTTTTAACTTAAACCCTAGTGCTCCGAAAAGATAGGAAGGCGAAAACGGCGAACTGGATTTTTTCTCTGCATGGCGGCACGGGATCGATTCAAAGTTAATCAATGGTACGATGCTCCGTCTAGGAAAGGTAGAAGACAAGAAAACAAGCAGTTTCATTCGGCTCAGACGCAAGGAACGAAATTTTTCGTTTCTAATTTGCCTACTGGGTGTTCATCAGCGGATCTCATCGGTGTTCTAAAAGGGTATGGAGATATTATCGGTACGTATATTGCTCGGAAACTGGATAGGCTGGGTAAGAGGTTTGGGTTCGTTTCGTTTCGTAATGTCAAGGATGCTCTAGAACTGGAAAGGCGCTTGAAAGACGTGTGGATAGGAAGCTATAAGTTGTTTATAGTTTTGGCTAGGTTTGTTGATGGTGAAAGGATTGTGAGGAATGATGAAAAACAGTGGAAGCCTGTGGTTCACGAGGATCAGGCAATGCATGAGAACAGTGAAACAGTTAGGGATGAGGGTGGGGTGGTGAAAGAGAAGGCGACAGTGGACTCTAGGGTTGGGAACAGGTCGTTTGCGGATACTCTTCTGAACAAGGAGAGGAGCCATGATGTGCCGGAGGTAGTGGTAGAGGAAGGTGTGGTTGCATTCAGCGACTTATTTGAAAGAGGGGTAGTGGTTCGAGTCATGAACTTCAATGTACTAACAGGCTTGAAGAAGATTCTTAAAGATATTTCTGACTTGGATATCGAGATCAATTACATTGGTGGTTTCTATGTGATGTTAGTGTTTCGTGGTGGGATCGAGAGATCGTTGTTTTTAGCAGGGAAGGAGGATTGGACGGAGTACTTCGAGTGTGTTGAAGCGTGGAGTGGGCAGATTATAGACTATGAACGGATTGCTTGGTTGAAGATTCTTGGTATGCCTCTTCACCTAGCTCACTCGGTAGTCTTCGATAGTGTTGCGGAGAAAATTGGTTCGGTTATACAAGCCACAGAATTCCTTGAAGGGGGTAGAGACTTGTCTTATGGGTATGTTGGGGTGTTGGTAAAGTCGGCTGATCGGATCTCTAAGAAAGTGCACCTTAGGTGGAGAGACATGAAGTTTGAAGTGGTGGTAGAGGAGGATGTGGGGGACTGGAGTCCAGACTGTATTTACGATATGGAAGATGAAGAGAGTATCCCTTCGTTGGAAGACAATATGATAGAAGAGGAGGTTCAAGTAGAGGTGGTTAGGGAGAATGTGCAAACAGAGGTGGATGTAGGAAGTGGGCTTCAGGAGAAGGTTACTGAAAACTGTGAAGTGAACGAAGGGAACGATGGGGTGGTTAACGAGGGAGTGAAGGGTAAAAAGAAAGGTAGGAAGTTCTCTAGAAGACGTAACTCAAGTGGTAGTAGGAATGGGTCACCAACGGGGCAAGAACGGCCTAGGAAGAGAAGCCGAGAAGGGGAAGAAACGCTTGACTTGAACCGTTTTAGTAGTGTGGTTAATGGTCCGTTTTTGGTGCATGATGAGGGGGGTCCAGCTGTTCAGCAGGATGAAGGGCCGACTGGGTCGGATTTTGTGAATGATAACAGGTCGGCTTTGGATTTAAATGTGTCCTCGGGTGTTGCAGCTGAAGTAGGAGAAACTATTGAGTTTGCCAAGGTGTTGGGTGCGGATAATATGGCAGACTTTAGGGACATTCTTATTAAGAAGGTTAGCGATGAAGGATTTCAAGTGGTGGATCAATGAATGTCATCTCAATTAATATTAGAGGGTTGGGTTGTGATAAAAAAAGTGACTGGGTGAGGAGATTACGTATTAACAACGAGGTAGGGATGGTGATGTTGCAAGAGTCTCAGTATGCGTCCTTAGAAGGTGTTGATTTGGGCCGCTTTTGGGGTGGTGGGGTTTTTGCGAGTGAGCATGTGGACGCGGTTGGGAGGTCAGGGGGTCTTGTTACGATATGGGATTCGAAGTTGTTTGATTTGATTACGGTTGTGAAACATAGACGATTTTTGTTATTGCGGGGGACGGTTAAAGGGAGTGGTAAAATTTTGAATGTGTTGAATGTTTACGCGCCTCAAAGAGCGACTGAAAAGAGAGATTTGTGGAATGATCTGGAACAGGTTATCCGAAGAGAAGACGGGTTATGGATTGTGGGGGGGGGGATTTTAATTGTGTCAGGGATAGAAGTGAACGACGAAACTCGTATTTCAATGTGGCGATGGCAAACGAGTTTAATGATTTTATTGACAGGTGTATGCTTCAGGAGTATGGGTTGCGTGGTCGTAAATTCACTTTTGTCACTGGAAATAAGTGTAGCAGGATTGATCGGATCTTCGTTTCTTGGGATTTTCTCAATGAGTGGCCGAATGCGGAATACCGGGCGCTGGGGAGGGATGGTTCGGACCATAGTCCGTTGCTCTTAAAGGTGACTTATAAAAACTTTGGTTCTAAACCGTTTAAATTGTTTAATTCTTATATGTCCAGGGAGGGTTTTGAGGAGATTGTTAATAAAGCTCTGGAGGAGTACGTGGATAGTGGTATAGCGGATATCAACTTTATGAACAAACTCCGAGCAGTGAAGAAGGCTATCATTAGCTGGAAGAAAAATATTGACGCTAAAGAGGTAGAAGAGGAGGAGAACTTGGTCAAGGAGTTATTTGATCTTGATTGTGCAGTCGAGGAGAGGGATTTAACTGAGGCAGAGGTTTGGGTTTATGAGGAGGCTAAAGCGAGGATTCGTGAGTTAAAAGATCTTAAGCTGAAAGATGTCCGTCAGAAGGCTAAAGTTCGTTGGGCTAAAGAAGGTGACGAAAATTCTAGCTTTTTTCACGGGATGGTTAATAAGCGTCGGGTGGCAAATAATATTCCGGGTTTGATGGTCAACGGGTCTTGGGAAACTAAACCTTCGTTGATTAAAAAAGAGGTGCTCGGGTTTTATAAGCGAAAATTCAAGGAGGATGAAGGTGCTCGGCCGAGTCTAACTTGTCATGATTTGAAGCAGCTCAGCGAGTCTAATGCTGCGGGTTTGATATGTCCTTTCACGTTAGAGGAGATTAAAGTCGCAGTCTTTGATTGTGGGGGTGACAAAAGTCCGGGTCCAGATGGCTTTACTTTTCGTTTCATTAAGAAGTTCTGGTCCGCTTTTTCAGGTGATTTTGTGAATATATTTGATGAGTTTTTTCATTCGGGCAGGATTAGTAAAGGTGTGGGCTCTTCCTTTATTACCTTGATTCCTAAGGTTAGCGACCCTGTTAATCTTAGTGAATATCGTCCGATTAATCTTATTGGGGTGGTGAGCAAAGTGATATCTAAAGTTCTGGCTAATCGGCTCAGACTGGTTATGGGGGAGGTTACGAATGAAACTCAATCGGCGTTCCTTTCGGGTAGATATATTCTCGATGGGCCGCTAATTCTTAATGAGGTGTTGGCATGGGCTAAGAAAGTCGATAAAAAGTTGTTCTTCTTTAAGATCGATTTTGAGAAGGCTTATGATAACGTGAACTGGGAGTTTCTGATTTCGATTATGCGTCAGCTTAATTTTCCAGCCGTGTGGTGTAACTGGATTAAGGGGGTGCTCATGTCTGCTCGGTCAGCGGTTTTGGTAAACGGTTCCCCTACGTTCGAGTTCAATTGTGAGAAGGGTCTTAGACAGGGAGACCCGATATCTCCTTTCTTGTTTGTTATAGTCATGGAAGCGTTTTCTAGTATGTTGCGAAGAGCGACGTGGCTTGGGGCTTTTAACGGGGTTCGTCTTCCTAGTAATGGGCCAGAGGTGACACATTTATTATACGCGGATGACGCTATGGTGATGGGAGAGTGGTCGCAGTTCAACTTTAGAAGTCTTCGAAGGCTTTTAAGAATTTTCCATATGTGCTCGGGGCTTAGATTCAATATTAATAAGTCTACTATCTTTGGAGTGGGTTTGCGTAATGAGGAGGTGACGGAGGAGGCTAACTCATTGGGCTGCAAATCGGGTGAGCTTCCCTTTACGTACCTGGGGATTCTTGTGGGGGCGAATATGAATCGGATAGGCAATTGGGAGGCGATTGTGAAGATCTTTGATTCCCGGTTATCTAAATGGAAGGCCAATATCCTTTCGATGGGTGGTCGGGTGGTGCTTATCAAATCTGTGCTTCAAAGTCTGCCTATGTATTATTTCTCGCTTTATAAAGCTCCGGTGGGGGTGATAAAAGTTTTGGAATCTAGAATGAAGCGATTCCTTTGGGGAGGTAGCGATGAGGTGCACAAAACTCATTGGGTGGCTTGGGATACAGTTACAAAGCCGATTACTGAAGGTGGGTTGGGGATTAATTCGTTGGATCATAGCAATGTAGCGATTCTCCTTAAATGGCTCTGGCGGTTCAGGTTGGAGGGTGAAGCCTTGTGGCGCAGGGTTATAGTGGCCATTCATGGATCTACTAGGCGCTGGGAAGTCTACCCGGCTAATAGTCAGATTCATAGTACGTGGACAAAGATAGTGCGGACCGGATTGAGTACTAAAGTGCAAGATGTTTGCTTTTCTAATTTAATTCGTGGAGTATTAGGTGATGGTTGTAACATTCGGCTTTGGGTTGACCCTTGGTTAATTCACGAGCCGCTTAAAGTTAGGTTCCCTAACTTGTTTCGGTTAGAAAGGCAGAAGTGGTGTAATGTGGCTGATCGCATTACCTATGTGGACGGCAATAGAAGTGTTATGTGGAACTGGAGTGTGTACCCAGCCTCGCAGGTGGAAATGGTGGAGCTGGTGGATTGTTATAGATTGATAGCGGAGGTCCAATTAGAAGATAACAGGGACGAGTGGTGTTGGATCGAAGGAAGTTCGAGAGAGTATTCTGTTAAAGAGGCTAGAGAATGGTTAAAGGGCTCGGCAATGTCTATTGTGGCGAACAGGTTTACGTGGTCCAAATGGCTTCCGTCTAAGGTCAATTTATTTATGTGGCGTGCTAATATGGATAGAATCCCTACCATGGCGGCTCTCAGGAGAAGAAATATGACTTTTGGAGACGGCTTATGTGTTCTTTGCAAAGATGTGGATGAGACTATTGATCACGTTTTTACCGGATGCAGCTTTGCTTCAGGTGTTTGGAGTGGTATTACGACGTGGTGCAAGGTTCCTCCGGTGTTCTGGTTTTCGATTTCGGATATTCAAAGTTGGGTAGCCCAAGATGGTATGGTAGAGAAGAAAAAGATGATTGTGTATGGGGTTTTCGTGTTGACTTGCTGGAGGATATGGAAAGCTCGTAACGACTATATTTTTCGTAATATTGAAGTGAAGGTCCCTCAAGTGGTGGCGGACATCAAAGGTCTTGGTTACTTATGGTTTAAAAATAGAAGTAAGGAAGGTAGCGTAGACTGGAAATCATGGTGTAATTTCAATTTTGATGTGATGTAATTTGGAGGTTGTGCTCCGTCTTGGAGCGCCCGTTGTGTTTTAATGAAGTTTGAGTTTCAAAAAAAAACTATAAATGGTAGAACAATTAATCAACACATGGATTCATCATTCATAAAGCATACTAACCCAAAATAACCACCATCGCATCGCCACCCTCCTTTTCTTTTTTCTTCTTTTCTTTTTCGGCCCCCAAGCACAACACCAGCAACACCTACCTTGTCCCTCCATCACATAACACAAGAAGCTCTTTAAGTGTATCATCACATCACTCACATAATCCCACCTTGATCCTATATTTAGTCACCCATTGTCCCACACAAGACTTGCAAGTGATGTGATCAGTAGGCAATTATGGATAGATTCCTTAAAAACCTTAATCCATACTAGATTTCATTCCTAAATTAGCAGTAGTAACCCCTTCTTGGAAGCCACAAGGCGTCGCCACCCACATCCCATATAATATTCATTTTGTTTTCAAACACCAAATCCAAGAACACTTGTTTAGTAATTCATATGGATTATTTAACTAGCCATAAGCCTCTACTTTGTTTAATCAAAGTATTAGTCATTCATGCTTAGGATATTGCCAACATTATCATGGCTGTATACAAAAATGGTGTGATTTCCTTTGTCAAAAAAACCCATGTATGATCACCTTCCCAAAATGTTAGGTGCCTTCTCCTTTGGTGTCTAGGAGCCGTCGCCCCCCTACTCCTTACATTTTCTTTTTTTCTAACACACTGACTAATCACTTCACAAGACCCTTTGAGTAGTCACATTATGGAAAGAAAATGGAGAATGATCTTATGTTTAGTCACATTATAGAGATTTACACCCCACATAATCCATTGATTAGTCATCCCTACTTGATGTGATTAAGATAACAAATCTTTTGACTTGAAGCAAATCACTTGAAAGACCTTACACAAATATTGTATTATTCCTTAATCACCATGAACCATACAAGTTGACTTACCCAAGCTAGAAGCCTCCTACCTTCCTTTCTTCCCCTCCCCCCTCTCTCACTCGCTCGGCTCTCTCTCCCTCTCGACATCTCCCTGTCTCCCTCCTCCTCTATAAATAGGACCCTAAGGTTGATCATTACATGTTTGTTTCACCTCCCAAATTCACTTACAAACACACACACACACACTCAACACTTAGGCCATCTTGTTCCAAGCCCTCTTTGCAAAGATCAAGTGGTATGTTCACTAGCCTAACTTTCTAATTTTCATATTCTAACACATTTATGTTCACCCAAGCTTATGTATAATCCTTTTTCGAAGTAAAACTAAATCAAATAATTAGGATCTAGTGATGTATAAATGGATGTGTGTGAAGTATCATATGTATATATATGTGTAGTGTGTGTATATGTGTAAGTGTGTGTGCGATATATATATATATATATATATATATATATATATATCCTCGTAGGTGTATGTGTGTGTATGAGAGAAATATGTATAATGTCTATATGTGAGAACATTATGTATAAATATATGAATGTAAGTTGTGTATGTATGTATCTATATAAGTGCGCATCTATAATATATATATATATGTTTGTGATGATTACATGAACATAAGTATTGATGTGTGTGCATGTACCGAAGTACATACATATATGGGTATGGACATCATGGACATGAATGCTTGTGTGTGTGTGTGTCGAAACACACACACACACACACACACACATATATATATATATAGATGGATATATGTGCACGGGTGTGTCTATAAATATAGTTATAGAGGCATGTAATGATATACACCTATATGGAGTCACACATGATTTATAAATAAGTATAACACATTTGGTCTTGAGTAATAACACGTGCTTTATAACTAAAAACATATGTTAGAAATCATGGTTGTTGAAAAGAGTTTTCCATATGATAAAACAACTATTTTCGAACAACGTTTGGAAAACATAAAGGTCACCAATAAGACTAAACCAACTTACCACAGAAGATTGGGTGAACCATGAATACCATGGATCCCTTATAATAAACCTAAGATGTCCATTTATATTTAGGACATGTAGGTCGGGCTTTTTATTTCATCAAACATTTATTCTTGATAGACTTCGCACGGACTTGAGGTGAGTTTCACGGCCTCTTTTTATTGTTTTATATTTTGTGGATAGACATGCATTGTTTACTAGTTTCAGAATGAATTGCCAGCAGACTGGTATACATGAGACAATATGTTTAGAGTACTCATTAAGCCCTCATGTAATTAGCTTACTGTAACCATTAGCTATGGACTTAGCCATGAAACACTTGAATAGATCTATTGGGTTGAAACCCCCACTCTTGGTTAGTCGCTCTAACCCAGATACATACGAGAAAAGAGTGCTTGTATTTCTTATATAATGATACATTGCCTTTATTGTTCGATGTGCGAGACACAACACATCAAGGTTTGGTTATGGACTCATGATCGTTTATCGTCATCCTTGTCTTAGCTAGACATTGATGGGTCATTCATGGATTTCATTAAACTTTACATTTTCAACCATTTCAAACCTGTGAACTCATCGACTCTATGTTGGCAAAGTTTTTATGCATGTTTTTCAGGTGATTAAAGCTATGGATGGAACTTAGGGCATATTTGGGCATTCATTCACAACTATCATCTTTTGTGTTTTCAAAACTTACGAACATGTGGTTGGTTTTAAACAATATTTTGTGATGGTTGTCATCGTTGAACAAATTTGGTATTTTTAATATTAAGTTATTATGAATGTTTGCTTGAATCTTGTGCTTGAACATAGGGTGGATGAGCTGGATCATAGGATGAGAGCTGATGTCGCTGCTTTAGTTGTTGCATTTCCCCCACCTCCTTAGTAGTTTAGTAGTTGTTGTTGTAGTTTGTGGTTCTTGTTATCTATCATAGCTAGTTGTAGTATCTTTTGGGTTGTTTCATTTGTATGACTTGTATCGGGGCCGTTAGCGCCCCGTTTATTTTGTATTTCCATTACAAAGCTATGTATCCAAAAATAAGTTAATGAAATGATGATATTATGGTTTAGTGTTTGTTCTTTATTATTTGTTTATGTTCTGGTTTATTGGTTGTTCTTGTTGTATGATTGTGTGGTTTTGTATAGTTATCATTGTATAGGATGGTTGTATGGTTATGTATGTTATGGTTATTATGGATATCATGGTTGTTTATTCAAGCATACATGATTGACAATATTATTGATAAATATGTGTCCCATTCTTTTTATATATGATGTATTAGAAAGAAGTCATGCCGCCCCGAAGGAACACCCGCAATACCAAGGACAACACATTCCCAACCACGTCCGAGGAGCTAGCCCGCGTGATTATGCAGCACGACGCTAACCGCACAGACTCCAGTGGTGGATCTGGTGGAAATGTCTGGCGAAGGACTAATGATAATGATAATGGTAAAGTATCGAATTGCTATACTTCCTATGGCCTTGTATCACTTATTGTTATTGATGTTGTCTCATTATCTATGACACAGAACTCAAAAACCCGATACATGGTTATTCCTACAAAACTTTCATGGCTTGTAAGCCATGGAATTTTTGTGGGTCTGAAGGAACGATCGGTGTTTCTCATTGGATTGAGAAGATGGAATCTGTCTTGGATATCAGTGGATGTGCCGAAGATCAGAAGGTCAAATAGGCTACCTGCACCTTTCAGAATGAGGCATTGACTTGGTGGAATCTGCAAGTTCAGACTCTAGGAAGAGATGCTACATATGGTCTATCATGGGGGTGATTTGAAGGCAATGCTGATGGATAAGTATTGTCCCCGAAGTTAGCTTCAGAAGCTTGAATCAGAATTTTGGAATTTGACAATGACCGGAGCTGACTCGTTTGGTACCACATATGGTCACTCCGGAATATAAAAGGGTTGAAAGGTACATTTGGGGACTCTCCCCTAAGATTCGCAGTACGGTAACTGCCGCTGAACCCACGACCAGTCAAGGTGCTGTCACCTTAGCTCACAGCCTCACGGACGATGCGGTGCGTATGGGCGCATTGGTTAAGAAAGAAGCTGCAAAAGGTGAAAGTTCGGGAGAGAAAAGAAAAAAAAGTCAAATATCAGGAAAGGTAAGAACGGTGGTAATAAGTATGAAGAGAAACAAGAAACCACCAAATCATTTGTTGCAACTGCTAATGCTGCTGCTGAGCCTCGAAGAGAGCATAATGGAGCACACCCTCTTTTCAACAAGCGTAACTATCATCATGTAGGATCTTGTGATAGCGTCAGTTGTGACCACTGCAAGAAGAATGGACATCAGACCTCTCGTTGTCGTGCTAGAGCTGCGGGTAACCCTGCCGAGAAGCCAGGGTGTTATGAATCTGGTGCTGCTGATCATTTCAAGAAGGACTGTCCCAAGTTGAGGAACCAGGCTCGTGGTAGAGCTTTTATGATTGGAGCCAGTGATGCTCGTGAGGATCCAATGTCGTTACCGGTACATTCCTTGTTAACAATACTTATGCTTCCATACTTTTTGATACTTGTGACGAATTAAGTTTTGTGTCAACCGAATTTAAGCAAACCCTTGCGGTAGAATCTAGTAGGTTGGGCACATGCTATTCTATAGAATTGGTTAACGATAAGGTTATCAAGTCGGAAGAAGTCACTGAAAGATGTAGCTTGAATTTGGGAGACCACAAGTCTAGTATAGATTTGTTGCCGATAAAGTTGGGTAGTTTTGATGTGGTAGTTGGCATGGATTGGTTGTCAAAAAACCATGCGGAGATCGTGTGCCATGAAAAGATTGTTCGTATTCCGTTGTCGAGTGCTGAAGTTCTTTCGGCCAAAGGAGAGAATAGTTGAGCCACGTTACGAATTATATCATGCATGAAAGGCCAGAAGTGCCTTCTTAAGGGCTATTGTGCATTTCTAGAACACGTGATTGAGAAGAAATCCAAAAAATTGAGGATCGAAGACATCCCTGTCATGAGGGATTTCCCGAAGTCTTTCCTGAAGACATCCCTGTCCGAGACATGTCGAATTTTGCATCGACTTAGTTCCGGGAGCTGCACCTATTGTCCGTTCTCCATATCGTTTAGCGCCATCAGAGATGCAAGAGCTATCAAGTCAGTTGCAAGAGTTGTTGGATAGGGGTTTTATTCGGCCAAGTTTCTCCCCATGGGGCGCGCCTGTGCTGTTTGCGAAAAGGAAAGGTGGATCTTTCCTTATGTGCATAGACTACCATAAGTTGAATAAACTAACCATTAAGAATCGGTACCCTCTCCCCAGAATTGATGATTTGTTCAACCAGTTGCAAGGCTCCAGCTTCTATTCAAAGATTGATCTCAGGATCCCACCACTCTCACCACTCGCAGTAGTCTGGCGAGTCTGCACCGTTGGAGCTGCTGCCACATCAGATGGTGGAGGCCGATGGACCCATCCCTGATGGTGTCCACCCATGGTTATACTTTAACTAGGGCGGTGACAAGCAGAATGCCACATGCATTTACTCCTCATCCAGTCCAGGCAGATATGCAATTATCGACCAGTGGATTATGAGGCTGTGAGACATGTAGGGATGGAGCACCTGTTCTACAATGTAAGACCCTACCCGTAATTCGGGTAGTTAAGCGAAAATCTACTTGGTTTGGAATTTAAAGTTTAAACATTTCATAATTTACATAGTGCATCGACATCTAGATACTACCCTTGTCAAGTGCAAAACATAAGTTGGGTAGAGTTTGAACATAAACATCTTCCCAGAGTAACCATGTATAAAAGTTATTTGAAACATTGCGGAAGCGGACAAGTTAAGCACATTCGGTTCTTCAGAAAGCCTTGATCACCATCCACCTCATGTAGCAGAGTACCTAAGGGTTTAACACAGTTAGACAACCCATAAATATGTTATTATGATCGAATTTGGATGCAAAATATAAAAAATGAATTTTGGTTGATTTAACATATCCTACACCACTTTTGGCGTATCCGACGCCATTGGCGTAGGAAGAGGGCAACTGGTGGCGTAGGGCAGGAGAAATTAGCCAAGGCATCCTGAGGTTGGCGTAGGATATGCCAAAATTGGCGTATCCTATGCCATTGGCGTAGGCTACACCAAATCCTGACAAGGTTCAAAATGTTGCAGCACCAAGCTGCCCTTTTTGGGTCATTCTAAAACCACTTCCGGGGCTTCCAAGGACACGTTTAAAGGTTCTCGTGCGTAATACAAACATGATTAGATGTATATTTGAATTCCTTGTTTGGTTTCTAACCCAAGAACCCTGAATTATATGTCCATCAATATGTTGACCCGTTAACTTTTGCATACATCCAAATTTGTAAGATTTTATGATTTCCAAGGCCTAGTGATGATTTTTCTATGCTTATCAAGCCTCAACTCGACAAGGTGACCTCCGCCTAAGTCATTTATACCGTGTTTGCGATGCCTCGTGTCCATGGCCACATGTGCCATTTCTCTCGGTCTTGTTCGCTCGGTCTCTATGACTTGCAACGTGATCTAAACACGATGTTTTCTTATAACCCTTGGAAATCACAATCTCATTTCATCTAAAAGATATACCCACGATTTATACACCCAACATGAGCATATATGTATATATATTTTCCTACAAAGTCATAGATATGACTTACCTTTGCTCTCGCCTCTTTGCTTCTAGACTAGCTTGATATTGCTATCATAAAGTCTACAAATATGCTCAAGCCATAAAAACACAATCAATATTGGCGTAATATCGACTCCTGGAATGAATTCTTGTCTAACTAGCGTTTTACCCAACTGACCCATTAGTCTAATTTGGGATCTTGACAACCTTTATCTAAGGCCGTTTTCTATGAACTTATGAATTCCTTATGAAGATTCTTTTGTGACACTTCAAATGTCTAATTCAACGTTAACTAAGCATATAAACATACTACGAATATAATTGAGATTTAAGTCATCGAGTGACTTACCTTATGCGTGCTTCCTCTTTACCTCAAACCGAGACTCCTTGGCTATCTAAAGCCTCTTGTATCCGCACCTATGAGGTGAATGATCACTTAGGTTGTTAGAACCTAATCTTTACTTGTCTACATGCATTTTTGGTCGTGTTTCACCAATATACAAGTTTTCACAAATTATCTATGCCCAAATGAAATCGAGTTTCATTGAGGCATTTTATCAAACACTTGGTAGGCGTGATTTTCCTGGCTTTAATTTTAAGACTTAGGGACCTCATGGATCCATCCTTAACCAAGATTAACAAGTCTAGTATGTAAATTAACCCTCTAATTAGAGATTGACATATAAAACATACATTTGGTGATACCACCTATCTTCTTAGAAGGGGTTCCCGTCTTTATGACTAAACCCACTTCTACATATTCAAGCTTCAATACAAACCCCTTTGTTAAAGCAAAATATCATATTGGTTTAACCAAATTAAGTGTGTTTATGGTCCCCTAACCCAAGGTGAACCATTATAAATCATCAATTTCACGAATTATAACAACCCATGATTTTCATCACAATCAAGTATGAACAAACCACCAAACTTAGCCAAATAAAAGGTTACCTTGGTGTGTATTATGGATGGATGATTCATTTTAGGGCTAATGCATTGAAAAGCCCTTTGATTCCACCTTGATTTAGGCTTGTTCTTGAATTAATCTTATGTGTGTGTTTAGCGTGTGTGTGATGATCAACATATGCTTCTTGCATATGTTGATCTTCTTTGTTTTATAATTAACCAAACACTAGTTTGGTGTTTTGGCAAGATTAGTCGTTCCCAACTTTTGCCAAGTATTTTCTAGATAAAAGCCTCATGTGCTTATATTATCATAAAATTACGGTTTAGAACTTTTGGGGTTTTACAATTACTATAATAGAATATCATTTAGTTAAGATCATTCACAATAGAAATCACGAGAACATTCATTCTAAGTCAGGAGAAGGGCTTATGAATCAATTATCTACCATTGACAAAGTGGTACCATGAGACAAATACGAGTGATCGGTTATAATAGAAAGTGTGTTATTAATTTATTATTATATAGTCGTGTCCAAATCTTGTCATGACTCACTAATATTATCATACTAACATACTTTAAGCATGTGGTCAGGTATCTATACAATATCACTAGAGAAAGCTGACGACTAGAAGATCCTGGATAAGAGGAGGATATCTTGGTTACATTTTATGTATTTCATTCGTGTTGGAATTCAGTTTAATGTAATCATTGTTATTAAATCTGTTAATGATAATCCGCTGCGCCACCCTGGTCGTTACATAATCCACGGGTTAAGTAGGCGTGTCATGCAGTTTTTATTTTTCTCATAAAAAATAAATAAGTAGATTGAGGATTTTCTTATTGTTGTTTGCCTTAGGTATACCTGTGTCTCATTGCTTGAGGACAAACAATTGTCTAAGTGTGGGGTATTATGATGTGCCATCAATTTTACATATAAAACATGCATAAATTGTCTCATAAAAGGGCAAAACTGAGCTTAAACAGATTATTATAGCTACTTAATCTTTCCTATTTGTGTTTTTCAGGAAATTAAACTCCAACCCAAAAATAGACGATTTTCGGATAAAAACAGCAAAAACCGAAGATTCATGAGGATACGAGACTCACAGCATGTTTCCCATATGTGTAAAGACCTTTTCGGGGCGTAAACGATGATAAAACTGACCCGAGGTTCACCAAGCACGCCCATGCTCACTTGCATGAAGGTCCCGCATGCTAGAAGACAACGCAACCAACTTAGGAGACAAGAAAACGGACTTTGTCCGCTGGCACGCCCGTGCCCACTACATGGCACGCCCGTGCAAGACCGAAAGGATAGACAAGACAGATTCTGCAATAACAAAACGTATGTGGGGCAGGTGCACACCCGTGCCACCTCCCTGTGCACGCCCGTGCACCCCCTGGCAGCTCTATAAATAGCACACTCACCTCAATCATTTGGCATTCCTTCTTGGGCAGACTTCCAAGCTTCTTTCAGAGATCTTAGGGTCTTATAGGAGGCCTTAGGTCCATCCTAACATCCCACCAAGGTTAGGCGTCGTCCTACCTTGATCATCTTGGCTGAGAATGGAATCGTAAGAGTAGTTACATGCAATAAAACATCGAGGGTCATGAGAATGGAATCGTAGGAGTAGTTACATGCAATAAAACATCGAGGGTCATGAGAATTACAATAGATACATAGCACCAAGAAGATGGAAGGCTTGTCTATCAGCAACCATGTTCTTGTGTTGAACATTCTTTATGGTTGTATCTTTCTATTGTCTCCGAACCTATTTCGATTTGTAAACTTTTATTATTAGTAGTAGTTTATTTTTAGTGATTTGGTGTGTCATCTTCTTAACTAATTCTTGTTTATTTATCTTTGTGACAGGTTCAACTAGTGAGTATGTTGGGTCTGCTGACCTGGAGAAGAACAGATGATTGAAAAGCCAAAATATACTAAGTGTTTGATCCATGAATAAAACAGTTGTTATAAAGAAGCTTCCCTCAAAAGTCTGCTGATTCCTAACTGCTGCTGCTTCTATCAACTGTTAAAGACAACTGCTGTTGAAGAAAGGTCTGATGAACAAAGGTCTGAAGAATAAAAGTCTGATGAAGAACAACTGCTGATCAAAGAACTGAAGAACAAAGGTCTGTTGAACCAACAACACTTTGGTTCAACAGATGATAGAAGACATCAGAGTTTTACTTTAACAGAGTTTTGTATTATCAGTGTTTTCAATGTAACAGTAGTTATAGCTTAGCAGATGTTAGAAGTTGTTAGTCAGTTAGAGGTCACTGTCTAGGTGACGTCAGCACTGATCATCAGAGGTTTGAGTTTGTCTATAAATAGAACAGTACTTGCACTGTTCTATTTATCACTCGTCATTCTCTTTAAGACAAACATTCTCTGAGTGATCAGGCTGAGGGGGAGTTTAGTTGTACAATTGTAATCTTTCGATTAATGAAAGCTTTCGGTTAAAAACAATTATTCTCTATGTTTTGATTTATAGTTTATTCCGCTGCACTTTCCATTTATATTTCATTCATTTCATCTCATACTTAGTTAAACAATCAAAACAACCAGAACTCAGATCCTAACAATTGGTATCAGAGCTTGGTCAATTAAATTCGATCTAATCAATCAATTTAATACAAACAGATCAGCTCATAATTATTGATATCGTTTGTTTGTCGGATTTAAAACAGAGTTATAGTTTATTTTCGTTTCAACAGTTAGTAAACAGACTTTGTTTTTGAAAAATCAAGAGAATGACTTCACTCAATCAAGATCCACACAACACTGGCACACATAACAAGCCTCTGATGCTTGTCAGGTCAGAATACAACATCTGGCAGCGTCGGGTGGCTCATGTGTTAGCACAACAGAACACAGGGTGCTGGAAATCGGTAGTATTTGGACCACATGTTCCAATGGTACCGAGTGCCGAGGATCCAAAGATCCAAGTACCAAAGAGTGTTGAGAACTACTCAGAGCAAGATTTTCAAAAAATCGAGCTAGATGCCAAGGCTTTCAGCATAGTAGCTATGGCACTGCCGAATGATATCTATGCCGGTCTCTTGCACTGCAATAGTGCTAAAGAACTGTGGGATGCTCTTAAAGAGCAGTTCGGGGGAACTGATGATGTGATTGAAAACAACCGTGAAATACTTAACCAACAATATGAAACGTTTAGTCACATAAAAGGGGAGTCGTTAACACAACAGTTTGAAAGGTTTAATTGTCTTATTAGTGAACTAAAACTGGTTGGTCTAACTTTTCCTAATTCAACACTGAATCATAGGTTCCTTAGATCACTTCAGGACAAATGGGACACTATAGCTATAGTCATGAGAAACTCTATCGGATTCAAAGACCTGACCCTGACCCAGCTTCATGGTAAGCTCCTGACTTATGAAAGGGAGCTTAACCAGAAAAAGAAGTTCCAGGACTCTGGCAAAGTGTCAGATGACTATGTATTTGGGAATACTGCACTGTTGGGTCAGGAGGAGGGTTCTGGAAGTAGTAAGGATCAGAGTTATGATCATTACATTGACATAACCACTGGTTTTAACAATGATTCTTACTCATCACCAAACAACTATGCTTTTACAGCTAGTGGTGATATCCAGGCTTCTGATAATTCATCTTTTGTGTACAATGACCTGCAATATATTGACCCTTTGGACTTAGAAGAAATGGACATCTTACATCAGGTTGCCCTGCTCAGTATTAGAACCAATAACTTCTATAAGAAAACTGGCAGGAGGTACCCAAGTTTACATGGTGGGTCAAAGGTGGTGTTGGATAAATCAAAGATAAAGTGTTACAAGTGTCATAGAATGGGTCACTTTGCTAGGGAATGTAGGAGTCAAAATGGAGTTCCTATGATTACGTATCCAAACCAAAGACCACAGACCAACACTTATCAAACCATCCCTAATGTACCTAATGTGCAAAACACTGCTCACTTTGCACAAACCCAAACCACTGTTCCTGTGCACTATGTCCAAACCACTGTTCCTCAGTATCACTATGTCCAAACACCTGTTACTCAGGCACCATTTCCAATGACTGTTGCTCCATCCTCTGCTCCTGCAGAGACCAGTCAACCAAGTCAACAGAGTTTCTTTACTCAAGGCTTTGTTGATTGGAGCAGTCTACCAGATGTGATAACAGATGATAACATTGCTTTAGTTGCCAACTCTGAAAATGACTTTTGTTTTATGGCACTAGAGACAATTGTTGAAGAGACTGATTCTGAGGGAGTGGTGTCTGTGTCTGAAAATGTGACTGATAGTGTTGTTGGTGAAGTTGTTTCAGCTGAAGAATCTGAAGTGGAGGTTGTGAATCTCTCAGACCCCTGGGGTAGTGATGATTGTGATTGCCAGTGTAACTGTGCCTTGATGGCTGCTGCTAAGGTATCTCCTCAAATCTTAAATGACTTATGCTCAGACAAATGTATTGTGGCATTTGCTAAGATAAAATAGGTGAATGAAAACTTTAGAAAGAAAATTTTGGAAGATGAAATTCAGTTTGAAAAACTCACTAAAGAGTTAAAATCAAAAATAACTGAAAAAGAATCTGGAATCAGCAGTTTAAAACATGAAGCAAGCATAACCAAAGACCAGCTTCAGACTATGATAACAAAATATCATAGCTGTAAAAAGGAGCTTGAGTCCACCCAAGTTGAATGTCAGAAATGGGTGGAATCATCTAAAGGTTTTGAGATGATTGTCAACCAACAATCTAAAAGTCATGTGAAATTTGGATTTGGCTTTCAAACCACTGACCAAAGTTCACAAACCACTGACAAAAAGGAACCACAGTTGGTTGAAGTCATCCCTACCAATTCAAAAGGTCAAGAAATCAAGGTTACTGAACCCAATGGCAAGAAAATCATTCTTGAAAAGTTGGAAGGTACATCCTCATTTGATGAAATTGAGAAATATCAATTCAAACCAACATGGTCAGATGAGTGTGAAGTCCTTGAAAATTTCAAACCAATGACCTTCAAGACCCTTGATGGTAAAATGGCACCACAGGCCAAAGTTATCCCTCTGAAAGATCTTCCAACAGATGATCAAACATCTGTTGAAAAGAAGAAAGAAAAAGGGAAAGCCAAAAACAACTTGTTTTGTGATTTTTGTGAAAAGAAGAACCATGTCACCAAAAACTGTTTTCTTCTAAAAGCATATGACATCAACAAAACAACAAGTTTAAATGATTCTAAAACAAATGAATGTTCAATCTGTAAGAAAAAGAATCACAAAACAAAAGAGTGCCTGTATCTCAAAAATTTTGATGAAAAGATAAAAGAGTATAAGGCTAAAACTCTTGAAAGTCAAGTGGTGAGTACTCCAAAAGGAAAACCCAAACAGACTTTTGAACCAGTCCAAACAGCTGTTACCAAAAGTCTGAACAAAAACTCTGCTCCCAGAGATGTTCAGGTAACAGATGTTCCACCAGCTACCAGATTACCAAGAGGATATGGACAACCCACTTGTCATCGTCTGCCACATATTTATGAAGAGCCCAAAAGGCCTTCAAAACCAAAAGTGAACAGACATCCTCATGGTTTTCAGCATCTGACAGGAAATGATCAAACATCTGTTGGACCAAGTGTTGACATTCAAGCACTAGCAAATGGTCAATTACAGTTGTTGAACTTAGTTCAAAAGCTAGTTCAAACCACTGATCATTCTCCTCAACTTAAGGCTGAGACATCTAAGGACCCATCCAAAGCCAATTTGGCTTTGGACACTCACCAAAACTAAAATCTTTACTGATGTGCAGGGAGCTTCTGCTTGTTTAGACAGTTTATGGTATGTAGATAGTGGAGGCTCCAGGCACATGAGTGGATGTAGAGCCCTTCTTCTGGACTTTCTTGCACATGGAGGGGGTGATATATCCTTTGGTAATGATTCTAAAGGTAAAGTGTTGGGTTCTGGTACTGTCAAAGCAGGGAGGCTTAAGTTTGAAAATGTTAATCTGATAGACAATCTAAAATTTAATCTACTTAGTGTGTCTCAAATGAGTGACAAAGGATTTGGGTCATTCTTCACTAAGCAAACATGTAAGATTGTTGGCCCAGAGGCTGTTGAAAAGATTAACACCATCATTGCTGAGAGCAAAGCACAACTTGTTGCTCATAGAAGTGGCAATGTGTATGTAGTTGATATGTTGAAGGATAACCCTATGGCAAATGTCTGTCTGTTCTCTGCTGCCTCTACCAAAGAGACAGAATTGTGGCATAGGAGACTTGGTCACACCAACCTTCAAACTATCAACTCACTCTCCAAACAAAACCTTGTCAGAGGTTTACCATCAAAAGAATTTAAATGTGATGAGCATTGTGTTTCCTGTCTAAAAGGAAAACAACATAAAAGCTCTTACAAATCAATTGATGAGTCCAAAACTAGTCAGTGTTTACAATTGTTACACATGGACTTGTTTGGCCCAGTTAAAATCATGAGTCTAAGAAGAAAGAGATTTTGTCTTGTCATAGTTGATGATTTTTCTAGGTTTACATGGACTTACTTTTTACACTCTAAGGATGAGACTGCAGGTATTTTGAAGGACTTTGTCACCAAAGTTGAAAAACAATATGACTTGCCAGTAAAAGTATTTAGAAGTGACAATGGAACAGAGTTTAAGAATAAGGAGTTGGATGATTTCTGTGTGTCAAAAGGGATTTTAAGGCAGTACAGTATTCCAAGAACACCAGAGCAGAATGGGGTGGTTGAAAGGAAGAACAGGACTCTCGTTGAGGCTGCAAGAACAATGCTAGCAGATTCTGGTTTGCCTCTGTCCTTTTGGGCAGAAGCTGTAAACACTGCTTGCTATGTTCAAAACAGAGTTTTAATCAACCCTAGACATCAAAAGACTGCTTATGAAATTCTGTTTAAAATCAAACCACTGATATTATTTTACAAAGTCTTTGGCTGCCCATGTTTCATTTTAAATCTTAAAGATTCCATTTCAAAATTTGCAGCCAAAGTAGATTGTGGATATTTTCTGGGGTATTCTTCTACTGCCAAGGCCTATAAAGTGTTTAACACAAGGACCAAGACAATAGAAGAAACTCTGAATGTGAAGTTTAATGAACTTTCATCTTTAAAAATCCCAGCAAACCCTGCTGAGTTGTTTGATTTGGACAAATTCAAATTTGAAGATATTACTGTCAAAACTAACCCTGCAGGTACTCCACAATCTCCACAACAAGACTACAGAATAGATGTTGTGATTCCAGATCACTACAAAGTCTATCCTGTATCAGAGGAAGCAGTAGTTCAAAACAACTGTCAAAACTCTGTCACAGCTGAGTCAGCCACTGTTGGCCAGTCCTATCCCCAAACCACTGATTCACCCATCCAATCCACTGCTCAATCATCTGTTGATAAAAGTCAATCATCTGTTGACCATAGTCAAACATCTGTTGACAAAAGTCAGTCCAACTTTACACCACTTGGACCCATTCCTCCACCTTCATTTCAAACATCTGTTGACTCTACAAAAGTGCCAACTGTTGGGTTAGATTGAGACCACAGTTACCAGGTTTGAGTATGTTTAGTTGTTTGTAATAGTTGGAGGGTATGTTATGTAATTATAGTATAGTTGAAAGTGTAAAACCCTAGGCTGCGTACTAAGGAGACGTGCTCTGCGCACTTAGCTTAAGTGCGCAGGCCCATCAGCCTTGGCTATATATAGAACAGTATTCAGCAGCTAGGGTTTAGGGTTTTTGGTTATCTTTCTTGTCACAAGTGTAAGGGTGCGTACTTATCATTTGTATTCCATGGTGCTTTGATGCTAATCAGTAATGGAAATCTTGCATTATTCATCTTGTGTGTCGGTGTTTATTATCTTCATCTAGCTTCTTTGTTTGTATTGATTAATCACCTAAAACACCTAACAAATAGGTGTTTCTAGGTGATAACAATCTTGTGCAAACTAAAGATCTAGTATTTTGGGACTACAATTTGGTATCAGAGCCTCTGTGCTCTAGATTGTATCTATCTAAAGATATCAAAACCCTCTCTTGTTAGTTCTTACTATCAAGATTTTTATAAATTTTAGTGTTTATCAAAACTTTGAGTATTTTCTTTAGTTTTGCTTCAAAATCTCGTGAACAAGGTGTTTCTAAGGTGTTTTAAAAGTGTTATTTTCGGTAGAAACATCATTCAAGAACTTCAGATTAATTGAAAACCTCCTGGATATGTTTCTGATATGATTTGAGTGTTTTTCAGCCTTTTCTGCGCACTTAATCTGCGCACTTGGCTCAAAATCTGAGTACTTGTCTCTTATTTCTGAGTACTTGTTTCATAAAGTGAGTACTTAGCTCATAAGTTGCATACTTGACATTTCAAGGTGTGCACTTATCTCAGGAACATCTGCGCACTTATCTCAAAGTTGTGCGCACTTGTGTATGTGTTGAGCACTTAAATTTTCACAAGGCTTTATAGCTTTCTCTCTCCTGGTACCACAACTAGGGTTTCTGCGCACTTATCAGAATCTTCTAGTTGGGGTGCGCACTTGCTAAAAAGGTGCAGTTTTTGAGCACTTGGCTAGGGTTTCTGCGCACTAAAATCTTAAACGAGAGTTTAAGTGCCTGTGTACTTAGATTAGTACGCAGGCTGATCAGTCAAAGACTGAGCACTTGTGCTGCTCTGACTTGGCTGACCTGCGCACTTAAGCCAGTGTGTGTGTTACAGGGACTGCGCACTTACAGGAGATCGGTAACTTATCAATTCTGTTTATTACTGTTTCAGGTTGCTGAGTATCTGCGTACTTGCTGCTGCGCACTTGTCTGCGAACTTGTGGACTGATTACTATATTTCAAGGACTTTGGACTGTAACTTGTTGAACTAATTAATCAAAATTCTAAAATCAATCTAAAATCAATCTAAAACAATGGCTGGTAACAACACATTCCAAGTTAACCCCATAACCCAAGCTGAACTGGAAACCGGCACAATAACCCGTATTCCCAAGTTGATGGGTGCTGAAGACTATGGTACCTGGAAAAACATAATGAAAGCTTTCTATTTTGTTAACGATCACACTCAATGGAACTCTGTGCAACTCGGACCTCACATTCCCACAAGGACCACTGATGCAGAAGTGTTTAACACTGATCCCACTACATACACAGATCTCGACAAACAATTGATGCAACGAGATCACAAAGCCTATGGTGCTCTCACCATGGCTCTGTCAAACGATGTATACAATATGTTTGAAGAGTACGGATCGGCGCATGATCTGTGGTTTGCTTTGAGTGAATATTATGAAGGAAATGCTAAGATGAGACAGAACAAACAGGACATGATTCAAAAAGAATACGACATGTTTGGAAGCATCCGTGGTGAAAGTCTGTCGTCACACATTGACAGGTTCATGAATCTGTTGACTAAGATGAAAAAAGCTGGTATTCCTGTGAACAACCGCAATTCCATCAAGAAACTACTCGACTCTCTTCCAAAGGAGTGGAGTGTCCAATGTATGCTGATCAAGAAAGATTACTTGGATGCTCAGTCCACTTTGGCCGATCTTATAAACACGCTGAAATCGTTTGAAATGGATATCACAAAGAGAGAAATGAATCAGACTGTCCCAAAGGTGACTCCCAGCAGTGGTATGAAGAATCTGGCATTGATGACACCAATTGGTGAGATGAGTTCAAGTTCACTGCATCCATATGTGGACTCTATGGGGGTTGGTAGTTCAAGTTCAGGCAAAGCTCCAATGTACTCTGAAAAGGCAGCAAAGACACTGACTCCACAGGTTGCCAAGCTGGCTGCTGAACATGTGGAACTCTTCAACACCTTTATGAGCAGTTTTGAGGCACTGAAGACAGGAGAGATTAAGAGTGAGATGATGTCCCCAGAGGATATGTACCAAGTTGACCCAGATGATATGGAAGAAATGGATCTCAAGTGGCAGATGGCAATGATCACTCTACGAGTTAAGCGTTTTCAAGACAGAACCGGTAGAAGAGTGGGAATGGGAAAGGCTGGGTTTGACAAGTCGAAGATCAGGTGTTACAACTGTAGGGTCCTCGGGCATTTCAAATATGAATGCCCCACTTTGAACCAAGCCGAAATCAAGCCTGCTAAGAGGTTGGTGGCCATAACTGACGGAAATGAAGGAAATGATAAGGAACCACAGAAGGCTTTGGTTGTTGAGGATTTCGATTGGGGAGAAGAGGCAGCTGCTGCAGAAGTTGAAGTCAACAAAGCCGTGATGGCCACAATCTGCACCAAATCCTCAAATGGTGTGAATTCTCTTGAAGGGTCATCTGCTGAGGTACTGAAGGGAGAGATGCAGAAGAATGCTGGACTGAAGAGTGTGCTGATTGATGAGAAGGTGAATGATCAGGCGAGGGAGGAGGCATTGATAGCTGAGAAGACTTCATCAGAGAAAGTGGCTGAAGAGGTGAAAAGTTCTTCCAAGAAAGCTGAGGAGAGAGACATGAATAAATTACAGAAATGGCTGATAGCTCTTATGAGATATCTATGGCATGTCGACAGCGGCGCTTCAAGACACATGACTGGACTGAAAGAACTCCTCAAGAACTATCGGTTCATCGATGGAGAATTTGTAGCGTTCGCTGGGAATGAAAAGGGTGGAAAGATCGTTGGCATAGGAGATGTAGTCTCTGACGCACTAACAATTGAGGACGTCAACTATGTTCCAGAGCTGTGTTACAATCTGTTGAGTGTATCACAAGTCTGTGACAAAGGAATCTCAGTGTTGTTCAACGACATGGAATGCATCTTCCTGAAGCCAGGATTTAAACCACCCACCGACATGATCATGTTGAAAGCCCCCAGACAGAATAATACATATGTGATAAACATGAGAGATGCCAAGTCTGAACAACCAATGACGTGTCTACTGTCAAAGGCATCTGAGTCAGAGTCACTGTTATGGCATAGGCGATTAGGTCATGTGAATTTTAAAAATATAAACAAACTTTCTAAACTAAATTTAGTCAGAGGTCTTCCCTCCAAGGAATTTCCTTTTTCTGAAAAATGTTTAGCATGTGCTAAAGGCAAACAACACAAGAAATCGCACAAGTCCAAAACAGTGAACTCAATTGACTCCCCACTTCAATTATTACATATGGATCTTTTCGGTCCAATCAGTGTAAAAAGCCTGGGTAAAAAGTCTTATTGTTTGGTGATTACAGATGATTTCTCTCGCTTTACGTGGGTGTACTTCTTGGAGTTCAAGAGTGAGGCTGCTGAGACTTTGATGCTGTTCGTTCCCTTGATCGAGAACATAATCAAATTGAAAGTAAAGTCAATCAGAAGTGATCATGGAACAGAATTCAAGAACCAAAGCTTTGTGACGTTCTGCAGCGGGAAAGGAATTCATCTTCAATACAGTGCTACAAGGACTCCTCAGCAAAATGGAGTGGCTGAAAGGAAAAATCGTACACTCATTGAAGCTGCCAGAACCATGCTCATTGACTCTAAGTTACCGATCATCTTCTGGGCAGAAGCTGTGAATACCGCCTGTTATGTTCTTAACAGGGTCTTGATTGTCAAGCCTCGTGGGAAAACAGCTTATGAATTGCTTTTCAAAAGAAAACCTCTCATTGATTATTTCAGGCCGTTTGGATGTTCCTGCACTCTTCTGAACAACTTTGAGAATATCATGAAGTTTGATGCTGTTGGAGACGAATGTTTCTTCGTTGGATACTCTTCTAGTCAAAAGGCTTATCGAGTATACAACAAACGTACCAAGATGGTTCTGGAATCCTTTTATGTTGACTGGCAAGAATCCAACTCTACTAATGTTGGAACCGGTCCTGACTGGTTCTTTGACGTGGATGTTGTGTTCAATCACTTTGTCATTCCTGAACAGCAAGTTCCTGCAGATCAAGCTCCTGAAAATCAAGCTACAAGTTCATCTCCCTTTGGAAATATTCTCTACTCTTCTGACGACGAAGTTGCACCATTCACCACTCGCTTTTCTCCTCTTGTTGCTGATCCAATCGTTCCTTCTCAACTCAGTAATGGTGATACAGCTGCTGAAACCTCAAACATTCCTGAAAGCACGTCAAATGCTGAAGGAACACAATCAAATCAGCAGTCTGTGGATGAACCATCCAGTTCTTCTGCACCTGGAGATCATCTTTCAAACCTTCATCCACAAGTGCAAGAATAAGAGAATATGGGATTCAAATCTTCTAAGAATCATCCAATTGAAAATGTCATTGGACCAATCAGTGAGGGTGTTCTTACAAGAAATCAGACAGACAAGCTCAACACCGCTCTCTCAGCATTCTTATCTCAGACAGTACCTTTCAGCATTGAAGATGCAGTTAGAGATGCAAGCTGGGTAGAGGCCATGCAAGAAGAACTATTTCAGTTCAGAAAACTAAAAGTGTGGGAGCTCGTGGATCTGCCTGAAGGAAAATATCCTATTGGGACGAGATGGGTTTTTCGCAACAAAATGGATGAACGTGGCGTGGTAATCAAGAACAAAGCTCGTCTGGTTGTTCAAGGTTTTCGTCAGCAGGAGGGGATTGATTATGAGGAAGTCTTCGCACCAGTCGCTCGACTTGAAGCCATTCGCATCTTCTTGGCATATGCTTCATATCGAAATTTTAAAGTTTTTCAAATGGATGTGAAGAGTGCTTTCCTATACGGGAAGATCAAAGAAGAAGTCTATGTGTGTCAACCGCCAGGATTCGAAGACCCTCATCATCCAAATAGATACTACAAGTTGGACAAGGCTCTCTACGGTCTCCATCAAGCTCCTAGAGCTTGGTATGAGACCTTGTCCTCATATCTGTTACAAAATGGATACACAAGAGGGAAGATCGACATGACCCTGTTCACCAAAGAAGTCAACAAACATTCTATCCTTGTTCAGATATATGTTGATGATATTAACTTTGGTTCAACTGACGAAAATTTATGCAGGGAATTTGAAAGTATTATGAAGTCTCAATTTGAAATGAGCATGATGGGAGAACTGTCGTTTTTCTTAGGTCTCGAAGTCCAACAGAAAGAAGACGGTATTCTCATTCATCAAGCAAAATATACAAGAGACATTCTGGCAAAGTACAACCTGTCGGATTGCAAGCCGTCCAACACTCCTTTTGCAGCTCAAACAACGCTTGTACCAGATCTTCAAGGCCCTTCTGTGAACCCGCACACTTACCGTTCTATGATTGGATCCTTGATGTATCTCACAGCCAGCAGACCGGACATCATGTGGGCAGTTGGATGCTGTGCTCGCTTTCAGTCAAATCCAAAGCAATCTCATGAAACTGCAGTAAAAAGAATCTTCCGCTACCTCAAAGGAACACCAAAACTAGGTTTATGGTATCCTAAGAGTGACAATTTTGACCTAATTGCGTACTCTGATAGTGATCATGCAGGTTGCAGGATTGACCGAAAGTCTGTCTCTGGTGGCTGTCAATTTCTGGGAAACAGGCTCGTGTCTTGGCAGAGCAAGAAGCAGACAACAGTGTCTATATCTACCGCTCAAGCTGAATACACAGCCGCATCCAGTTGTTGCTGTCAAGTGTTGTGGATTCAAAATCAGCTGTTGGATTACGGTTTGAACATCATGAGAACCCCTATCTACATTGACAATGATGCTTGTCGTGACATCGTGAAGAATCCAATTGATCATTCTAAAACTAAACATATTGAAATTCGGATTCATTCAATTCGCGATGCGCACGACAAAGGGTACATACAGGTGTTGCCTATAGATACTGCTGATCAAAAGGCAGATATCTTTACAAAAGCTTTCGACAAAACCCGTTTTCGTCAGTTGGTGACATGGTTAGAAATGATCAATTTTGAATGAGTAAACATATTAAAAAAAAAACTTGTGTAAAGGTTATAGAAAAATCTTATGTTTAAAATAAAATAAAGATTTTTGGGGGAGAAATAAACCGGTAGATCCCTAAGTGCAAAATTTAAAACTTAAAAAATCAAGAAATGATAGGGACTAATCATATTTGTCAGCATGTGAATAGGACCCAGAGGACGTTGCGGCTTCAAGCAACGACATGTCGGTAGATTCAGCCTGGAATCGAGTAAACTGCTAAAGATGACAAACTGAAAAGATCTACACGAAAAGCTGGATTCCCACTGTGTTTTAGGTCTGCACAAGCTGAGTCCGGTCATACACAGGTTGAGAGATCAAAAGACACAGAAAATTTTGTGCATAAGCAATCAAAAGACACCTAAGAGTGCAACCTACCAAAGCGGGGCTATTAAATCAAATGAGCAACAAAAGACACGCAATGTTAGTGACGTGCAAACATATAGATAGCTCAAAAAGCAATCAGATGATCATCTTCTCTGCTTATGGGAACATAGACCTGAAGCTCTCATCATCTGATTGACATAATGATCATCTTCTCTGCTTATGGAAACATAGACCTGAAGCTCTCATCATTATATCTCAATAAACCTTGAGGATTGGTAGGCTTACACCTAGCACAAGTGGGGTCCATTAATTTTTCGTCAATATTACCAAAACATGATAAAGATCATCACATTAAGCATGTTGAAAGACGAGAGGCATGGATCTAAGTGGACAAATATACCGAAAGTTTTTCTTGAGCTGCAGCTATCCAACGGAAAGTTGAAATGTGATCTGGCAGGTATGGATAGTGTGATCTTGATGCAAAAGGTGAGAAACGGTTGATCTCCAAACCCAGATAATTGGTTTAAAGCTTATTTTCTAAAAGTGTTTGGGCCTGCGCACTTACTTAGGCATTGGGCCTTGCGCACTTAAGTTAAGTGCGCAGCCCAAATGTGGTTTACTATAGATACCACAGTAATTCTATTGATTTTACTTTTTATCTCTGAAATTAAAACCCTAAAAGTTTTAACAGCCACCGTCGTCAATCCACCATAAACCACCATCAATCCACCATAAACCACCGCTAAACAACACCTGTTGATCCATCGTTTGTCTTCCATTATCTGTTTGTGTAATTTATTAAGGTAGTTCAATGATACTGATAAGATCTTCGTTGTATTAACAGGGTTTATAGTTGAAATCTGAGGAATCATTGTTGAAGATTTGGGGTTTTCAAGAGCTGCGCACTTAATTTCTTAAAGAACTGCGCACTTGTATCATAGAATGCGTACTTGCATCATATGATAAAGCTTGAGAAACCCTAATGTGACTGCGCACTTGGTTGCGTACTTAAAATCTTAAACGAAGGTTTAAGTGTCTACGTACTTGACTAGTACGCAGACTTGACCATTCAGCCTAAGCCGTTACCATGCCCGAGTCAAATGCCTGCGCACTTGACTGAGCACTTAGCTTTAAGTCTCTGACTCGGGCTGCGAACTTAAGAAATCTGTGAACTTAACATTGAAACAGAAAAATGACTATTGACTTGACCATTCATGACAATTGACTGGACTACGTAATCTGACTCATTCACTCGTAAACCATAACTAGACTTAAATGATATAAAAGACAGAAACATACCGTGTACACTGATAAATCTAATCCATAAAAAGAATCACACACATGAAACCAAATAAAATAAACCTAGTCTACGTACGTTGTCTGTCAAAGTCAATGAAGAAGTCTGTCAGTTGTCAACTCAAAATCAGAAGTTCTAACTTACTTTTCGTGCATGTGACCCACACAGATGGCTCTTGACTGGGATCCAAGAGAAATGCACAACCAACCAATGAATCTTGAGACTGATGACACAAAGTTTCGAGATGTTGTTACTTGGATCAGAAGAAGCAGAATCGGATATGCTGTAGAGCAGAACGTACAAGTTTATAGCGCGCACATTGAAGATTTCTGGAGGTCCGCTAAAGTAGAAGTCGTGGCACGTGTCAAGAGGATTAAAGCTACAGTGAGAAACAAGGAAGTGGTCATCACAGAAGATACAGTTCGGAATGTTCTGAGATTCCAAGATCGGCAAGCAACTGTTAGATCTCTACCAAAAGCTGAAATTCATCAAGAGTTCAAGAATTTTGGATACAATGGAGATTTTGACAAGAGGGGTGATATTAAGAAGAGCCAGCTGACAAGAGATTGGAAGCTTATCAGTCACGTGTTTCTTATGTCTCTATGTCACAGGAAAGGTGGCTACAACGCACTCAGCCCTGACTGGGCAACCGCCATGATAAAGGTTTGCAAGAATGAACCATTCAATCTGTCTGGAATGGTGTTTGACTATATGGTGAAGAATGCTGAAGCTGGAAAATACAAATGGGCGATGTATCCCAGATTCGTTCAGATGATGATCAACGCACAACATGAGGATCTGCCCCTTGGTGATAAATACAATTTCGCCAAAGGTGCACGATTTTTCACTGAGTGCAACACACCAGACTGGGAACCCCTGCTTGAAAGTATGTATGCTGCTCAACGTTATCCCATCATCATGAAGTTATACAACCAAATCAAGAAAAGAAAACAAGCTGCTGCTGAAGCTCGACAACCACCCACAACCGCACCCGAATCTTCTGAGCCTGCTCCTTCAGAACCTCAGCCAACTGCTGAAGAAGTTGCCAGAGAAAGAACAATAGGAAAGAGAGTAGCATCTGAACCTGTTCCTCAAAGGCCAACAAAAAGAAACAGGCCGACTGGTTTATTGCAGCAAGGGAGAGAATCACTGACTCCAGAGGAACTTGAGATGGCTGAAGCTGCCAGACAAAGTGCTGAACTGGCAAGGGCGGAAAGAAAGAGAAGGAAAGAACAGTTACCACAGTCTGAAAGGCCACGTGTTATGACCGAAGAGGATTTGGAGAATGAAGAAATTCTGGAATCTATGTTTGGGGGGGAGGATCAACCAGGGCCTTCCACTGCCAGGCCAGGGCCTTCCACTGCCAGGCCTCCTATTCCCAAACCCCCGGTGAAGAAGCAGACTGTACCATCCTCATCTGTTCCTGCTGCACAGCGTCGAAAACCCGTCCATCAAGAACTGTATGAGACACTGTCAAAGGAGGTGGGAAAGACTGCAGCGAAGGAAATTTGCACCTTAAAGAATCAGCTTTACAACAATCAGGAGTTAAGGAAAAAGTTGAAGAAGTTGAAGCACAAGAATAGAAATCTGGAAAAGGTGGTTAAGGATCAGCGTTATCTGATCAAATTTCAGACAGAGGTGCAGATGAAAATCTTTGATATGCTTCAAGAACTAAAGAAACAGGGAACAGATGCTCCTAGTATGACTTTTGATGAAGCATTCGATTTTGGGAAGTTTATGGAAGAAGAGAAAGAGAAAGAGAGAAAAGCTGAGGAAAGTGATGTTGATGAGATAAGTGAGGACGAGATGCCAGAAACGTTTGTGGAAATGGATGCGGGAGAAAACACCGTTTATGAGATGGCTGATGGATACAGGTTGGACCCTGAGAGATCTACTTGGTTTCCAAGAAGACCAATTACCATTCCAGCATTGCACCAGAACCTCCACCACACTCGAGAAGCTCACCAGGAAAGAATCATCTCTTGGGGATATGATGGGTTTAAGAGATTGTTTGTTGTGAAAAGGAGAGGGGGAGTAATACAATACTTCAAGGGTAGACCGAATCTGAAGACTCTCCCACGATAGGATATCAGGGAAATGTGCAGAACACCATTCCTGAACCACTCCAAGGACACCACAGCTGACATGGTTTCTGTCTTTATTGAAAGAGAATGTGCGTCTGACTTCGAGAACTGGAAACCACAGAAGCCGAGAAGAAGAATTTCCAAGAAAAGAATCGATCCAGCTACCGGACGGGGAATGATCACCTACGTGATTGACCCACCCCAGGTCGTCACAAGGGTTCCCATTCGTCCATAGCTTCCTGTGATGTTGACTGAGTTCAAGAAATGGTTTTATGATAGCTTGACTGGTGAAGCTGTCATCAAGTTGAAAGACGATTCAGAGGCGTTGAGAATTCTAGACCCAGTGGACGTGTTTGCTCTCAACCCTTCTGATTTGACTATTCTCTTTGGAAACCAGATCAATGTGGGTGCTGGAAACGTGCTGTTTGAAGAAGCTATTCTGTTCAGAAGGGCGGTGGAACGAGCATTAAAGCGAAAGCAGGAATTGCTCGACTTAGTAGACAGGATCAATGCAGCCGATAAAGCTAGAGATGACAAAGAAAACGCTGCCCAAGCTGCTGCTGCTGCAAAGACATCTGAAGCTGAGGTTATCTCAGAGGCGCAAACACAGGTTCCTGCAGCAACAACTGATCCAGAGATTGAGTCTACTCAAGCCCCACCAGCTTCTCCAAGTCCAGTCCCAGAAACTCAGCAAGATCCAGCAACTGAAGATCTTGCTGAGTTATTCATCCAGGAACCAAAAGTTGAAGAACCAAATGTTGCAGATAGTATCGTTCAAGCACTCCCGGCGCACCAAGCAAGAGAAGAGGAGGAGTTAAGTGATGTGGAGATCGACTGAGATCGAAGAGCTGGTAGCTGTGGTCTAGGGGGAGTATTGTTGGGTTAGATTGAGACCGCAGTTACCAGGTTTGAGTATGTTTAGATGTTTGTAATAGTTGGAGGGTATGTTATGTAATTATAGTATAGTTGAAAGTGTAAAACCCTAGGCTGCGTACTAAGGAGACGGGCTCTGCGCACTTAGCTTAAGTGCGCAGGCCCATCAGCCTTGGCTATATATAGAACAGTATTCAGCAGCTAGGGTTCAGGGTTTTTGGTTATCTTTCTTGTCACAAGTGTAAGGGTGCGTACTTATCATTTGTATTCCATGGTGCTTTGATGCTAATCAGTAATGGAAATCTTGCATTATTCATCTTGTGTGTCGGTGTTTATTATCTTCATCTAGCTTCTTTGTTTGTATTGATTAATCACCTAAAACACCTAACAAATAGGTGTTTCTAGGTGATAACAATCTTGTGCACACTAAAGATCTAGTATTTTGGGACTACACCAACAGATGTTATGTCAACAGAGTCTCCAAACCTCTGTCCTTCACCACAAAATGCCATCATACCATATCAGGGAGATCTAATCTACCTAAGAGCTCATCCACCAGATCAAATCATTGGCAACATCAGAGAAGGTGTGCTTACAAGGAGCCAATCTTTGAATATCTGTCTTTTTGCAGGCTTTCTATCTCTTACACAACCTGTCAAGTACCAAGAGGCACTAAAAGACAACAGTTGGGTGGAAGCCATGCAAGAAGAGCTCCTTCAGTTCAAAAGACAACAAGTATGGGAACTTGTACCACTGCCTAAGGATGTTTGTCCAATTGGCACAAAGTGGGTCTTCAAGAACAAAACTGATGAAAGGGGTATAGTTGTCAAGAACAAGGCCAGGTTAGTGGTTCAAGGCTTCAGACAAGAAGAAGGAATAGACTATGATGAAACCTTTGCTCCTGTAGCAAGGTTAGAAGCTATCAGACTATTCCTAGCCTTTGCTGTCAACCACAACATCAAGGTGTATCAGATGGACATCAAGTGTGCTTTCCTATATGGCAAAATTCAAGAGGAGGTCTATGTATGTCAACCACCTGGTTTTGAAGACACATTCCATCCTGATCATGTCTACAAGCTTAACAAAGCATTGTATGGAATGAAACAAGCACCAAGAGCCTGGTATGAAACTCTCTCCACTTTTCTCTTATCCATTGGTTTCACAAGAGGTAAAATTGATAAAACCTTATTTTTAAAATGGAAAGGAAAAGATTTAATGATTGTTCAATATATGTGGATGACATCATTTTTGGATCCACATGTAACAAAATGTGTGAGGAGTTTAGGGAACTCATGACAGCAGAGTTTGAAATGAGTGCTATGGGTGAACTTCAGTGCTTCCTTGGTCTCCAAGTTAAGCAACTGCAAAATGGCACATTCATTCATCAAAACAAATATGTGAAAAACTTATTAACAAAATTTGAGATGAATGATTGTAAGCCATGTAGTACACCCATGAGTACTGTCAAGCCACTCACTATTGATGACAAAGATGAACTGGTTGATCAAACACACTACAGATGCATGATTGGGTCTTTATTGTACTTAACAGCATCCAGGCCAGACATTATGTTTGCAACCTGTGTATGTGCAAGATCTCAGGCTTCACCTAGAAAGTCAAACCTTATTGCTGTGAAAAGGATATTCAGATACCTAAAAGGTGCTCCCACACTTGGTATCTGGTATCCTGCTAATGGAAACATTGAGCTTTCAGGTTATTCAGATAGCGATTTTGCTGGCTGTCACACCACAAGGAAGTCCACATCTGGAGGGTGCCAGTTTCTAGGGAATGCCTTAGTCTCCTGGCAAAGCAAAAAGCAAGCAGCTGTTTCAACTTCCACAGCTGAGGCTGAGTACATTGCTGCTGCAAGCTGTACAGCCCAACTCATGTGGCTTCAAAATCAACTACTGGATTTTGGGATAACTGCACTAAGGACTCCACTCATGTTGGATAGCCAAGCTGCTGAAAATATCATCAAGAATCCAGTCTCTCATTCAACCACCAAGCACATAGATATCAGACATCATTTTGTTAGAGATAGCTATGAAAAAGGTTTGATTTCTCTGCACCATGTTCCAACAGAGGATCAGTTGGCAGATGTGTTGACAAAAGCTTTAGACACATCTACCTTCACAAATCTGATCTCTCAAATTGGAATGTTAACACATGGATTAAAACAACAAAAATGTTTTCAATAAAAACATTAAAATGTTTTCAGAAAATCAAATTTTGCTTAAAATGTCACTTTGGTTGAAAAATCTGTTTTAAACCACGGATCAGATAAAACAACCACTGTTTCATTCAAACCACTGTTGGTTGAAAAATCTGTTTCAAACATCTGATCAGATAAAACAACTGTTACTCCATCAGTCTTTTGGTTAAACAACAGAGGTTGGCAACAGATGTTTCACAAAACAGCTGTATGCCACCAGAGGTTTAAACCATCAGATGTTTGCCACGTCTGCTCTCAAAAGCAGAGTTTTGCCACATCAGCGGTTTCACCAGAGGCTATAAAACCATGTTTTTCCCCCAACAGCAGTTTTACTGTCTCATTGTATTCAAAATACTAAAACTGCCTTCGTCTTCCTCAAAACCCTTCATCAAAGTTCAGAACTTTCATACTCGAAATCCATTACAATGGATCTTCAAACAAAAGCCACCCACACTTTCCTTCCATATTTGGTTAAAACCGAAGACAATGTCCCATTCCATTCCACAATCGACATAATAACCAACTCAAAATACAAAAACATCCTCATTGCTGATGCTCCCATCTACCTAGAAACACTCCAAGAATTCTGGGCAAGTGCTGAAGTCTTGTATCAAGACAAAAAGCCCACTTCCATAATTTCAAAAATTGGAGCCACTAGTCTCGCCATAACCCCTGAAATCATATCCACTACCTTCTCACTGAATGACTTGTCAGGTATGGAATCCTTTCCTAAAACAGAGCTTCACACAGAGTTCCAGGAAAGAGGGTATGATGTACAGATGACCGGATCAACCTTATACAAAAAGTTTTTTCCTCCAGTCATGAAATTTTTCTTCCATACCCTTCTTCTCTGTGCCTCGGCCAAGACCACATCCTTCAATGAAATCCCATTGAGGATTCAATACTTGGGATATGCAATGTTGTCAGATTCTGACTTCAATCTGTCTCAGGGATTGTTTTTGGACTTGGTTTCTAATGTGAAAGCCATAAAATCTGGCTCAAATAATGCTTTTCTACTCTACCCTAGAATCCTAAGTGTAATTCTACAAAAGATTTTACCAGAAAATGATTTTCAAAAGGGAGAGTCCTTTAAAATGAAAAGTTTAACTGATGAAACTTTCACAAGAATGCTGGGTTCTTCAACCCAAGAAAAAGTGTCAAAAGTGACAAAAGTTTCCAAAACACAACCAAAGTGGACAAAAACAACAACTGTTGTTGAAACCTCTGTTGGTGAGCCCACTGCTCCTGGTGATCATGGCACTTCATCCAGTGCTGTGAAACCCACACCAGCCACCAAACGAAAACGTCCATCCTCCAAAACCACCTCTCAACCCAAAAAGGGACTTCTGGAAGATGAGATACCAGAAGCTAACCCTGTTGCATCACCAAAGCAACATGAAACCACTGTTGTTACTTCCTCACAACAGTTGGAGATATCTCAACCCAAACAAACTCCTCAAGAATCCTCACAAAAGGATCTTGTTGTAAGCCAAAGGGAACCTCATACTGAGGCATATGAGTCACTTGACCATATGTTTACAAGTCCATCTCCCAGGGCTAATCAGCTTCTTACTCCACCCACATCACCACCACATGTTCCACAGACCATGCAACCACTGTTTGAAGCAATTGACAAAACTCAGGATAACCCCAGTTCCTCTCCTTCACCTGTCACAGAGAGTATACCTCCACAAGTGACTGGGTCTGAGAAAAGTCAATCTGCTATCCCACAAATAGAAGAGGAGGCTATACTCCCAGAGTTCAATGTAACTCCTGGTGAGGTTTCAAGAGAAGCAGCCACTACTGCTGTTGAGACCATTGTCTCACAACAGGACAGTGGTTCCATAGATAAGACTTCCTTGAAGGCAACAACTGATGAGGCCACCATTGTGTCCCCAAAATCAGTTGGAAGTCCCCAGTACCAAGAAAAAGGGGCAGCTGGTTCTCATTCCATGGATTCACCTCCTAGGACTGAACCAGTTAAAACTACCACTGGTAGGGATTCAGATGATCCTATTAACTTAGGTGATGAATCAAAACTACAAGAATTGACGGCTAAAGTTCAAAACCTTGAAACCTCTGTCGCTGACATCAAAACTGATGTCAAGTCAATATTGGAGACATTGGGCAACTTTACAAAGAGTCAACCATCCACCTCTGATATTGCTAATGAGCTATGGAAGTCAGTTTCCCCCATCATCATAGCTCACCGAAAATTAGCAGATCAGACACAAGAGACCTATATGACATTGATCAGAAACATGGTGGATGCCAGATTTAATGACACAAAGGCTGACATCAAAGTGATCAAGGACCATCTGCTGAAGACTACTAGCTCTGCCCCTACCACCATTCTCAGAGATGAAGATGATGATGAATTCACTGCTGATGATGCCAAAAAGGGGGAGAGTGGCAGAGATAGGCTGCCAAAGTTAAATCCATTTGGTGCACCACCCTCTCAAAAGGGTAATCCAGCTGCTGACAAACCAGAGTCTGCAAAATCAGCATCACAACCACAGCAACCAAGTGTTCAAACCCCTGTTGCTGAACCAGCTAAAACCAGCAAGGCAAAGGATGTTGATACCTCTGCCAATGAAAAGGCTGATAAAGCTGCTGAAGACAAACTGAAAAGGGCTGACACATTGGAAGCTAAAGCAGAGATGTTGGTGCAGCTCAAAAAGGAACAACAGCAAGAAGTGGAAGATGTGAATACTTCTAAAAGAAAGAAAATGCCAGCCAAACATACAAGAAAACCACCATCCAAGCTATCTTCTGAAACCTCTGCTGCTGAAACACCTGTTACCACAACCACTGCTCCTAAAACCACTGCCACCACAACCTCTGCTACCCAAACCACTGAAACCAAAACCACTGCTACCAAAACATCTGTTCCAACCAAACCAATAACCACACCATCAACCACTAAACCACTCACAAAACCAGCCACTACACAAACAACAACCAAACCTACCACAACACAACCAAAAACTCAAACAACTGCTGGTTCTACAAAAGGACCAACAGATGTTAACCCAACCACTGCCACATCCTCACCCTCACCAAAAATCTTGTACAGCAGAAAAAGGAAATCCACCTTTGTTGTACAAGATGAAAACATTCATACCACACCACCTAACACTCCAATCACACAATCCACACCAATCAATGCCATTCCACTTTCATCATACTCACCTCACACATCACAATTCAGATCCCACAGACCACCACCAACCATCACACCATTGGCTGAGAAGTATCCTCTTGAGCTGGATTTAATCAAGGGGGAACTTCAATCCTTCTATAATACTGATCAGCCATCAGATAGATCCTTCCCTTCTCTTAAAGGTTTCCCTGTTCCTCTCAACATTGATACTTATCTAAAATACAAGGGTGAACAGGCAGATGCTGTCATCAAAGAGAAGTGTAAAGGGAAGGATGTCTGCCATGCCTCTCAGCAAAGATATGGAGATGGAGGTTAGGGATTCATTACTAGAACAGATCTTGGCCACCAAGCCTTACAAAGCAAACAAAAATCAATTCACAGGCTGGACCACACATGCTCTTAGAGAAGAACTTATAAGGATTGAGAGCATGGCCAAGAATCCTCCTACAAAGGCCTCTGCCCCTGATTTCAGTAAAGGGAGAGATCAAGCTAGAGCTCTCAAATTCAAAAGTATGAGACAAGAGCTAGTTGCTGCCAAGTATGGAGAGATGAGATCTGTTGCTAGATGGTCAGAGATCAGACTAATTGAAACTTACAAGAAATTGGAAGAAGAACGAAAGACCAACCCTAACCTACCAAGAAAACCTATCTCTGATGATGCACCAAAGAGACCTCTACAGGCCTTTACACTTGACAGTTTGCTGGAAACCTCTAATCTCTCCATTGCTTCTAGAAGACAGTTCAAGAAGCAGAAGGAGATGACAGAAGAGGAACAAAAACAGTTCACTGATACATTTGTAAAAGAGGGTCTCATCAACCAGATCAGATATTTCTCTGACCCTGTCACAGAGAAATTCAGAGAACTCATTGGCAGGCCTCCATCACCCAACTCATCAAGAATAAAGATGCATCCCAGTCACTCCTCTGATTCTAAAATTCTAAAATGGAAGTCCAACAAAGACACCCATGAATTGACATTGCTCAGATCAGATGGTAGTGTTCAGAAGCTAAGCATGGATGATGCACCTGGCCTATGTGCTGAAGATCTCCAAACTCTTCTGAACTTGACACTGGAAAGAGATGCTGAAGACCTCTTCTCTCTAAGCTTTGAATTGCAACTCAAAGGCCAAATAAAAGAAAGTCTGATGAGAAATAAAGATCAAGAATAAAGCAGAGTTTTGGCATCATCTGTTCTAGGGGGAGATTGTTGGGTCTGCTGACCTGGAGAAGAACAGATGATTGAAAAGCCAAAATATACTAAGTGTTTGATCCATGAATAAAACAGTTGTTATAAAGAAGCTTCCCTCAAAAGTCTGCTGATTCCTAACTGCTGCTGCTTCTATCAACTGTTAAAGACAACTGCTGTTGAAGAAAGGTCTGATGAACAAAGGTCTGAAGAATAAAAGTCTGATGAAGAACAACTGCTGATCAAAGAACTGAAGAACAAAGGTCTGTTGAACCAACAGCACTTTGGTTCAACAGATGATAGAAGACATCAGAGTTTTACTTTAACAGAGTTTTGTATTATCAGTGTTTTCAATGTAACAGTAGTTATAGCTTAGTAGATGTTAGAAGTTGTTAGTCAGTTAGAGGTCACTGTCTAGGTGACGTCAGCACTGATCATCAGAGGTTTGAGTCTGTCTATAAATAGAACAGTACTTGCACTGTTCTATTTATCACTAGTCATTCTCTTTCAGACAAACATTCTCTGAGTGATCAGGATGAGGGGGAGTTTAGTTGTACAATTGTAATCTTTCGATTAATGAAAGCTTTCGGTTAAAAACAATTATTCTCTATGTTTTGATTTATAGTTTATTCCGCTGCACTTTCCATTTATATTTCATTCATTTCATCTCATACTTAGTTAAACAATCAAAACAACCAGAACTCAGATCCTAACAGAGTAACTTGATAAACCTCTAAAATAACCCTAACTTAAATAATAAAATAAACTATCATGGGGTTCGTACGGCTTCTGGTAGTCCCGAGCTAGATCCAAGGCAAGGAAACCGATAGTGAGACAGATTCTTTGGGTTTCTGATATCCAAATCGGGTTCTAAGCAATGAATTCTGATGTGGACCAGATTCGAGTGACACGTTTCTGGTTCTTAGCAGATGATTGAATGACTTTCTTGGCAAAGGGTGGATTCCCTACGGGTGCAAAAGTAATCTTCTGGTTACATACCTTTATGATTATGTTCCACCTTTGTTAAGGACTTCATTCATCTCGGGAGGTTATGAGTTGGGTTTGTTAAGTCACATGATCACTAAACCAAACTTATCTTTATTGGACGCAATAAATATTTAAGTTGTAACTTTTAAAATAAATAAACCAAGAATACCTTATCTAGTTCTCGTTAGTATAAAGGTGTCAATCTTCTTAGAGGATAAGTTGTCCCTCATGCTAACTATAAGAGAGACTCTTCGGTGTTTAAAAGTCGTTTCCTACTTAGGTGGTACGTTGTCGCTAGGGTTGACTGTAAGAGAGGTCCTTCGGTACGGAAAACGAGAGCCAAGTGAGGTGAAAGGGATTCCAGGAAGGAATTAAGCCACTACAATAATTTAAGAAGATAAATTAGAGGACCCAACACTTAATCGAGTGGTTTGGCGGTGGTTTGGGAAGTGCCTAAAAAGCACGACCCAAGCTTTCCAAAAAGCTACACGACAGTGTGAGTTGGACCAAGACCGCATTGTCAACAAGAGAACGACGGCTTATGGGCCAGTGGTCTGAAGACATATTTATGGGGAATCGTACACTTCCCATGTGCGTGACCAATAGAGTTGCCAGAACGTCATCCCTTATTATTTCTTTTCTCATCCCCAACTCTAAAGGGACCATTCATCTTTATCCTCCTCGCCTATAATTAAACTTAATATAATACTATTATAATAAAATTAACTACTTACACGGAGGGTCCCCAGGATGTGTATGTTTACTATCCCTACTATTTTTATCTTTTTATTTTCAAAACCAAAACCTTTTCGAAAAACCATTTTCCTTTTAGAACTCCTCCGTTTTATTTTCTTTTTCAAACCCGATTAATTAATATGATAAAAGATTGAGTAGGGGAAAGTGTGTTCTCTGGAATACGTTACTCGGTATTTACCCTAGAAAGCTATACTATACGCGTCAGGTTCTCTGCCTACGTGTTGGTTTTAGTTTCTAAGTATTTATCGTTTACTTATAAATTTAAAACTTGTTTAACGGTTTAGTAAAAATAAATCTCTTTCCCAAAACCAATGTTTTGAAATTAACACATCAAGTTTTTGGCATCGGAAAAATGATATCTTTTCTAATTACTAAAACTAGGCTCAAGGTCTAGTTGGACGGGACCAGTACCAAACTGGGTCGCCTCAATTACCTTGTCCCCCTCGGCGAAGACCTGCTCCATGGACGGATCAACAACACCCTCCGTAGTTGCCACCTTCTTATTTGCAGGCCCCTCCTGCACATCCTCCTGCGTCAGGATCATACGCATGCGCTTCCTACCCTCAGCTGCACAAAAAGAAATAAGTAAGATAGACTCATACAACACTCTAAAGAAAATCATAAGAGATTATACGTACACTTATCCTTCACAACATCTCTAGTGCCGGATTCGCTGCTGCTTGTGCCCAACCTTGGGTCAAAGCCATTGTACCACTCGAACCACCACCTATATGCTGATACGTACAATAGGTTAAATTAGACGATGGTCCACTCGACTCATCATCATTAGACAAAAAAAACATATTCAGCCCCGGTACAGTACGCACCGGCAGGGGTTCAGGGTTTCTAACTAAGGCAAATGCTAAGGGGTTATCGAGCGCACCTTCAATCCGACCCGGGAAAATAAAATTGCCCCTCATCTTCTCTATGCCAGAGATCTCCTCCTCTGGGACATCAACAAATCTCGTGCGCGACACCCTCTGCGCGAAGAAATCAAACAAGCGCTCTCCAACATGACAAGGCAACCACAAATGAGAAGAAAAATTACAATCAAAACAAACATTACAATTTGAAGACAAACATGCAAATTATATATTACCTGCCAAAACCTCCATACCTCCACCGTTGGGTAGGAGGTCCTTCCCTTCCCTCACGCCCAGACAGCTAACACCTAGCAACCTCAACATTCATCATAGTGAACAAGGTTATCCAACCTGCTCTAAAGGCCCACCAAGGTATTGAACCACTCATGTTCCTCAAAATCTTTGACCACAGAAAAGGACGGAGGCTTATGACCCGCCCTCAGGTTCAATCAACACATTTCCACCGGTATCACCTCCGACCTCACATAACAGAAACACTGCTTCCAGTCACGAAGGCTCTTGGGAGAACTCTTTGTGGACGCCACCGTCACCGTCTTCAACCTCTCAGTGAAGGACAATAAACCACTCTCCTTTTACCTCCAGCCGGTAGAACACGTTGAACTGATCAAACTCCGGCTCCATCCTTAGGGCTCTGCAGGTAGTCTCAAAATGCATCACCCCAAATTAGGGTGAGAAATATGTACCCCATATTTCTGTAAAACAGAGATGAGGAACTGGCTCACCGGAATCCTAAACATACTCTTGATTAAAAACGCCTCATACAAACAGATCTTTCCCCTAGGACAGTTCGTCGGAGTATTCCCCTTCGGTAGAAACTCAGGCTCCCTGAAGGATTTCAAAAATTTTTACCAAGGCCCTGAACTTCTCTTTGGACCAGGCGATTTGGGCATCTACCATGGCCAACTCTACCTTCGTTGTCTTATCTTCAGTCGACATCACAAGAACAGACGAAAAAGATGAAAAGAAATAAGGATTTTCGGAATTCCTGGTCGGAGAAAAGAGAGAACAATCACCGGAGAAGAAAAGGTTTGAAGTGGGAAGTAAAAACATCAACGGTGGAAGACCTATTTATACACATCGCATTAATTGCGATGGGAAGGGCAGTAATCATGACTGGCGACTTTTTCGACGGAGGTCCAATAAACTGGTGACACGTCAGATGGCCCACGTGACTGACTACACACGCGCCGCGTGAGCATCACTTGCCTGACGGTTACAATACCTAACAACTGGCAACACCACCTTTTTGTTGTGATACCCCGCAATTTCAGTTCTCACTTTAACTAAACTCTGGTTACATTCTATGCATTCTAGTTAACTAGGGTTAGCTAGATAAGTCACACGTTGCACAGTATTAGGTTAATAACTGCATGAACTGGTAATTCGAGGAATTACCAAACTATTTACATGAGTAGTGAACCCCGAACATTGGTGAATTGTTAAACAAGAAGATGGTGAAGTAATTGTTTGAGATTGATTACAATTACGTGCTCCTATGATACTTTGTGAAACTATGTGCAAACTGTATGTGATTACGTGAACTTAAACCGAAAACGTTAATAAAAATCGTAATGGGTGGACAGTAGGATGGTTGGGGGCTTAACACATGGGGATACACTTGTTATTGTCCAAAATAGCGAAAACATCGAAGAAAACACGTTGTACAACGAAGCAAGCCACCCGGAGCGGGCCAGGGAGGAGTGAGCGGCCGCGCGCAGGGTCCTGACACAACTAAATTGACCTAAATCACTATTTAAGCAACCTTAAGCCTCTTGTATCCCCTAAACTCAACCCTAATCGCCCCTTACTGCCCTATTACGAAAATATCAACCCCTAACACCTGCTAAGGCTCAAGAACACCATTCGGGAAGCGTGAGGAGCAATCGATTGGTGATTTTGAAGTGCTTGTGGTATAATCTTCATCTCTTGTGTTTTAATCTTCTTTAATATGTTTTTAAAACATCAAAACCTTGTTTGTCCAGGTCTGAAAGTATTTTATAAAAGTTAAAACATGATGTTCATGAAGATTAAAGGCGTTAAGCATGTTATTATGTAATGAATGTTATGTGTTTTGCAAGATCATGTATGTTCTTGATGTTTTAGATAACTAGGGTTTGTGAATGATGATATATGCATGAATCTTGCTAAGTTATGATCAGGTTATATCTTATTGATATTGTATAATGATTATTGGACGTTGTTGATCGATGATATGCTTGAATGATTGATTATAACTAGGGTTATTGCATGTTTAAAAATCTGGACAGAATTCTTGAGTGAACTTGTAGGGTCTGTTACGTGACTTGAAAGTATGAAACTTGATGATTTTCTTGCATGGTTGTATTAGACATGGTCTTAGATTTTCATAATGGGCAAAACCATCTGATTTGGATGTCGTTTGAGTAGTTTTTGGAATTTTAATTGAATAAAGGTCAAATCAGATTTTCAGACTAGTAAACTGAGTCAACTTTAAACGATCATAACTTGAGTTCTAGAAAGAGTTAGGTTATGAAATTTGGACAGTAGATTAACATTGGAATAACTCGGCGTTTCCAAGTAGATTCATCCAGGTTGGATGAATACACAACATTTGGGAATTTTTCTACTAAACTGACCTGTTGTGGAAATTTTCTGGACATAGCTGTGTTGTACGAATTTTAATAATTTTTGTGTTTGGTTTTAAGGCAAAACAAAAATATGGGTTATCAAATGAATCCCAATGAATACTCAGTAAAAATTTTGGACTTTAATTCATTTGCTAAGTATTTTAAATAATTCGTTTTTCACAGCGCAAAATCTGCCCTAAAAACGCAGATTGTGTACGGGATCTTTATGTGACTATTATATGGTATGTATTTGACATGAACTTGTATGAGATGTATATGAAGTGTATAACTGATGATAATCTATGTGTTCACCAACGGGTTCGTAGGGTTTACTTGTGCATATAGAAACACTAGGTGTCACTCACACGGTTTTGTATTTTAAAAACGTCTTGGACAAACGGGTTATATGGTGTATTGGTTATGCACATATACTCACTTAGTGACACATGTAATAGGGAGTCGGTAGTACGTCCTGTTTGTGAAGTTTGGATTATTTGCTTGCAACCCAAGGTGAGTTTCACTACTTTTTTCGTAAGCATGCGTCTCGGGTTTGAGACAACTTTGGTAAACCTTTTCTAGTCCGGTTTGGGACTACTCTTACAACTCAGGTTTTGAATCCTTGTGTGGGTCGGATTTTGGACTCCTTGTGTGGGTCGGGTTTTATGATTCCTTGTGTGGATCACGCTTTTATCAGTTTAAAACTTTACTGTCCTTTGTGAACTAAACACACTCTATCATTTAATGTCCTTACATATTATTGGGTTAATCGCTGTAGGCGAACGGGGTATTAGTTGATAGCGCTATTAGGTTGTGCAGCAACCTCATGCTTGAGGTGCTTGTGTCACGGGCATGAACTTCTGACCACGCTCTAAAGGAGCTGAACTTACTAGTGTTGATAGACACTAGTACTAAGGCAAATTAACAACTTCTGTATGTTCCCAATAATCACATGTTTAGTTACAATGAGTGGGTTAGCTACCCTTGACATGATTAAACTGATAACACTTGAACTTTTGGGTCTTGAGGACCTACGCTTTTACTTGGTTACGTGGTTTTTGGAAACCTACGCGTTTACTCATTCATTTACTTTACTTAGTGAACTCACCAACATTGTTTGTTGACCCACCATGTATATGCTTTTGCAGGTAGTTAGCTTCCGGTGTCACGACTAGGGAGCACTGCACGTTCACTGCATTTGGGGTTTTGGGAATACATTTAAATGACATATCATGCTTTTATATTTATTTCTATATGGTTTAATTTGGGCGCGTTGTTTTGCGCATGGTTTCTAAAAGGTTTAAATTTGGTTTACGCTTCCGCAGCTTAACTAAACTTGATTTTTGAAAACGAACTAAATGGTTTGGGCATTTAGAGTTCGTTTATATGACTTATGGCTATGGGATCCTGGTATGTCATGCGCCACGCGGTAAAATCCCGCAGTGGAAATTTGAGGGTGTGACATTTGTGACACGTGTCCATCAACTAACACCCCTGTTGTACGAACCGTCAGACACGTCTCTTCGTATGCCAACATTCCTACACTTTAGCAGGCGCAGGAATGGAAAATTTTCTTTTTCCATTTTTTATCATCACTACCATACGCAAAAATGCCAGACGCCTTTTCAGGTCTCCCGCATGTGCAGGAACGGAAAATTTTCTTTTTCCATGTTTTATCATCACTACCATGCACAAAAATTCCAGACGCCTATTCAGGTCTCCCGCATGCGCAGTGATGGAAAGTTTTCCTTTTCCATTTTTTTATCATCACTACCATGCGCAAAAATATCAGACGCCTTTTCAAGTCTCCCACATGCGTAGGTTTGGAAAATTTTCATTTTCCATCCTTCAGCTTCACCGCCATGTGCAAAAAACGTTGGACACCTTATCAGGTGTCTCACATGTGCAAAAAATGGAGTAATTTCCTTTTTCCATTTTTTATGGCCACTGTCGCACCCAACATGCGCAAACAATAGAGTAATTTCCTTTTCCATTTTTTATGGCCACTATCGCACGCAACAATGCAATACGCCTCCTCACGTCTCTCGATTATGCGGAAATAAACATCTACCATGGCCACACCCGTCATACACTATACAGACTGATCCCTGTACGCCCACCAGTTGACGACGTCGTCTACAAGTCATCATTTACATTTAAACTCGATCATGATATGACCTACATGTACACCTTGATAAACGCATGAAAACCTAGTGACGACTTGATGCGAATCAATGTACACATCAAGGTCACATACAAATACTTTTCTAAGAATTCAACAAAGTCCAACACTCCTTCATTTCTTCCATGAAAAGAAACACGAAGCACTGGACTGGGGGGACTTGAAGAGATATGGTGCCAAAACCAACTACACAATATCAATAAAAGCAACCCATTCTTTCCTACTGCAAGAAGTCAAGACATAAGAAGAAAGAAGATTGGTAGATTAAACATATGTAAACAACCAACGAGAGGTTGCGTCCATAAGCATGACGCTGGTTCTCCCGCCCGTTCTACGTTAGTGGACAAAGATCACATCAGGCATAATGACGCCGGTTGTCCCTCCTATTTTACGTCAGCGGAGTAACATGCGCCTGTGACAATGAAGCCAGTCCTCCCGCCCGTTCTACGTTAGCGAGAGCCTAACACAAACGAAGCTTCCTTGACACGGAACGTCGAAGCTTCTTCAACACGACTGAAGATACCTTTCTGGGCAGCATCGAGACACACACCCCAGGGCAGGCATGCTCTGGACAACTGTTCCAGACATGAAGACTGCCCATCAGAGTCTACAACCAATTAGGGGCCATGCCTAGCCTGACAACGAGAAAGTATGACGACGTGGCAGTTCCCTAGCCAAAGCATATCTGACAGAAGACTTTATCAACCCCCACTTGTCTCTAGTTCTAGAATGAGACATGATTACACACCGCCCCAACAAGCCAATAGGCGGACGCCATGTTTGCGTCCACTCAATGGATGTCACGTGGATTTTCGACGGGACGGTAACATCTCCCCCATCCCCCTTTTTTCACATATCCACTTAAACAAAATTAGGCTTGAGCATTTGGGTCGGAGACTATGAGACACCTCTACCTGGGTCAGGCCCCACTAAGGGTAGAGGATGGCTAGAGAGAGTTGGACGTCAAGGTACTATAAAAGGAGGAGTCCCTTCTCCTTTTAGTTGCATCTGAAATCCACTAGAACTCCCGTTGAAAAGACTACGGGCACATCGTACTTTTCCAACCCTTGTTTTTATTACCAACGTTTAGAGGCTCGGATCTTCTAATCGGTAGGGTGCTTAACGGATCGGGTTCGCGGGTTGGCGGGTCTAACCTGACCCGAACCCGAAAATTTTACATGGACCCGAACCCGAAAATTGTGGCATGCATATGAACCCGAACCCGACCTGAATATTTTCGGGTTGACCCGAACCCGACACATTCAACTTGATTTTTTTTTATTTTTTCGCAAACTAATGTATTAAAATTAAATTTTACTACAAGAAACACAAACATATATAAAACATTTATGTTTTATTTATAAAATCTAATACTAATTTCTATTTTAAGTTATAAGTGTAGCATAAAATACCTAACCAATTTAATTCATAATATAAAACATATTGTAAAAAACAATATATAGTAAATATGTTAAACGGGTCAACCCGCCAACCCGCCCGGGTTGACCCAAACCCGACCCGTTTAGCTAAACGGGTTCGCGGGTTCAACCCGAACCTGATCCGAACCCATTTAGACTGAACCTAAACCCGCTAATTTTCTGTTAGGTTCAGGTCGTGTTTTCGGGTCGTGTCAGAAATTCACACCCCTGCTAATTGGTTATCTCCTTGTTTCCTTGGTCTTATTCCTTAGACCCTCATTTACAAATACACACTTTCGATCTTAAAACAATATTTTCCCTGTGGATACACTACTTAGATCAGCCCTAATCGGGTGATCTTGGATTCGTTGAAAATTTATGTACCATATATAATTGGATTAATTGCGGTACTTGTTCACACCATTCGCACGTTAACTTTCATATGTAAATGATCCCGCACATGTATTTATTTGTAGCTAGTTTAGGGCTGTAAAAGAGCTGAACTTTCAGCGAACAGTTCATGAACTGTTCGGCTGGAAGTTTGTTTGTGTTTGTTCGTTTAATAAATGAACGAACACGAACAAAAAAATTTCTTTCGTTTAGTTTAAACGAACGTACATGAACAAATGTTGCATTCGTTCGTTTATGTTTGTGAACATTCGGTAATGTGCTCATTTATGTTCGTTGTTAATGTCCATTTGTGTTCGATAGTTTAATAGGGTTTTTAATTTATATAATTTTATTTATTTTAACCAAATAAATAATGAGAGTAATAAACCCCACTTTAGTATAATCATTAAATAAATAATTAACTAATACTTCAAGTTTAAATAAATAATTAATGAAGACTTCACGTTTAGGATTCGGCTTAGTTTTCTGGGACATATTTTTGTTATGTTACCAATATTGTTATGTTAACTACTAGGTATGTTTGTATAATTAGGTTATATTTTGTGCGGATCTAGTTAATTTCTTAATATATGTGAATTTGATCTTATGCGAAAGTTAATATATGTTCCTTTTGTGTTTGTTTTTATTCATGAACACTTTTTTGTGTTCGCTTGTGTTGATTAATGTCCGTTTGTATTCGTATGCGTTAATGAACAATAGTAACAAACAAAAACGAACACGAGTGTTTTCTTAACAAACAAACACGAACAAGGCTTGTTCGTGTTCGTTCAGTTTGTGTGCATCCCTAGGTTACTGTAAGATTATAGAAGACTGAATTGATATTATTAAATAGTTAGGTTACAATATATAGAACTCACAAAGAACTCCAGAAATCTAACTAAGTCCGTTAGCTTATACTAACAAACCCTTATCTGATAATACTATCTAATAGTTACAATGGATGCAAATGTAGCATGCAAACTTATTGTGGCAGATGTTGCCGAACATAAATGATTTTTGCTTTTTAGTTACTAGTACATATTTAATAATTGAAGAATACATATGTCTATGCCTAACTTGGCCATACCAGTCACATTGTAGATGTTTCCAAAGATAAGATATGGTGGTGATGAATTCCATGACAATTTTATTTGTTTGGCGGACATAATGAGAATCATGCATGCTACCACTCATTGTCATTTAACTTTTTATAATATATCTGTCACATTATTTAACTACTAGCTAGTAATCATTATCAAAGTAAAATACAATGGCAAAAGACACATGCTAAGTGCTTATATATAGATGTTAATTTTCATGCTAATCAATTTCAGAGGGAAACACTATATCATGGCTTCTAATCCCACAAACCTTCACTTTGTCTTGTTTCCTTTGATGGCTCAAGGTCATATGATACCCATGGTAGACATGGCCCGTATGCTAGCCCAACGTGGTGCTATGGTTACTATAATCACAACTCCAGTTAATGCAGATCGTTTTAGGTCAGTTGTTGATCGCGCAATCCAAGCTGATCTAAAGATCCAAATTCTTGAACTCCAACTCGCATTAGCCGAAGTTGGTTTGCCAGAAGGATGTGAGAATTTTGACTTGCTGCCATCATCTGCACACGCGGTTAATATGATCCTAGCAATGAATTTGCTAGAAGAACCAGCGGAAAACATGCTCAAGGTCTTATCTCCGCCTCCTAGTTGCATAATCTCGGACGGTTGTTTTCCTTGGACTAACGATGTAGCAAAAAGGTTGAATATTCCGAGGGTTGTTTTCTATGGACCAGGATGTTTCGCTTTCCTCTGCGTACATATAGTAACAAGTACAAATATACTAGAAGAAATCAATTCTGACTCAGAGTACTTTGTAATGCCTGACTTGCCTGATCGGATTGAAGTTACCAAACCTCAGGCTTCAACATGGGGAAGAGGAGACACGAAAGAATCCACAGAGGTTTTTGAACGAATGCTAGTAGCCGAAAAAGATGCTATTGGGATAGTGGTAAATAGCTTTGAGGAATTGGAGCCCAAGTATGTTAAGGAACTCGCAAAGGCAAAAGATAAAAAGGTGTGGTGTGTAGGGCCAGTTTCACTATGCAACAAAAGCCTCCAAGATAGAGCCGAAAGAGGAAACAAGGCTGCGATCAACGCCCAAGATTGTTTGAAATGGCTGGATACAAAAGAGTCTGGGTCCGTGATCTATATTTGCTTAGGAAGTCTATCATATGCTTCCACCGAACAAGCCATTGAGCTCGGGTTGGGACTTGAGTCATCAAACATACCATATCTTTGGTTCATCAGGCACCCAAGTGAAGAATTTGAGGAATGGCTCTCCAAAGAGGGATATGAGGAGCGGATAGAAGGCAGAGGCCTAGTGGTACGTGGTTGGGCGCCACAAATCTTAATATTGTCACACCAAGCTGTGGGAGGTTTTGTAACACATTGCGGATGGAACTCAACTCTAGAAGGAATATCTGCTGGGATCCCAATGGTTACATGGCCACAATTCGGCGAGCAATTTCTAAATGAACGATTTATCATAAATGTGTTAAGAATTGGCGTCAGAATTGGGATGGAGGTTCCTGTTTTATTCAATAAGCTAGATGAGTCAAAAGAGATTGTGAAGAGGGATAATATTAAGGAAGCTATAAAGAGCCTAATGAAAAATGACGAGGAAGGAGAAGCAAGAAGAAAGAGATCTAAGGTGTTTGCGGCAATGGCAAAGAGTGCAATGGAGGAAGGGGGTTCGTCTCAACGCAATGTGACGTTGATGATTCAAGCTATAACTGAGGAATTAGCTAAGAACACTACACCTATTCAAGATATTGTGTAGCCATTGTGACTTGAATAATCAAATTGGAGTGAGTTCCTTTCACCTATACTTCATATAAAAGGAACAACATGTTCTTGGATTTTACCCCATTTTGAGTACGAATCGTGATGCACAAAGATCGCATGATCAACAAATATTTAACAAATATCTTTATAAAAGTTTCAAACTCACAACACCTTATATCTCCCCTATCAGAATCTAAAAAGGTGAGAGTGTGAATCTTGGGTTCAGATTGTATTGATGCATCTAGAAACGACCCGCATAATAAAACATGATTTGCATGTGAGGTACATAAAAATGGTTCTATGTGGGTATGGGTTATTGAGAAATCTTGCTTGATTAAAACCTAATTGATTTTAGAGAGAATTACACAGATTGTCCTTTAGTTTTACCCAAAATTGCATCCTCTGTCCTTTTTTTGAATTTTTAACTCCCTGTGTCCTTTGTTTTGTACACTTGTGACACCCTATGTCCTTTAGGGTAACGTCCGTTAAAAACTAACGTTTTCTTAGACACGTGCCCCTCACGTGAGGGGTAAACATGTCATTTCACCCTCAAAAGGACAATATGTGTAGTAATAATAATAATAATAATAATAATAATAATAATAATAATAATATCATCCAACATCCCTTTCCATTTCCTGATCAAAGATTGGTACATCTCCATTATTCGCAACACTTCCACTGCCCCCATCTGATGAACTGGCACCACCTGCAGCGCTTGAACTCCCGACATTCTCTGCCACCGGACCTGTGGGCGGTGCACTCTTGTTTGATCTGCAACTGCTCGAAGCTGTTGCACCGGCGATAACAGTCGCGCATCACCCCATCCAGATGTGATGATGATGTTTGTTAGTCCTTACCTGCAATCACCGAAGACAACCACCACCTATCACAAACTGATATTTTTTTCGAAACCGGTGGTCTCACGAGGCACCTACCACCACATCTCCGGTCCACATACCACCAACTTGCAACTATCGCCACCACCACCCTCACCGCCGTTTGCACCTACACCCACCACCACTACCATCCCGACTTGCAAACGGCGCCACCGTATATTCACCAACCCACAACCATCACCTGGTGATCACACCGCTGCCAGCCTGCCACCACCGCAACCATCCAACAGTCAGAAAATCTGAGGGCGCCACCACCAATCACCTCCTCATTCAGATCCATGGTCGACGATGCTTTGAAATCTGTGCCGCCATCTGTCACCCTGGTCAGTAAACCATAAGCTAGCGATCAATAAGATCATGGTGGTCGGTAAGGTGGCTGATGATGAATCGAGAGAGGGGTTGGAGTTGCTGGTGATGAAAGAGAATAGGGTGAGGGAAAGAAGTAGATGCTTAATGGGTGGTAGATGTGGATGCTTGATAGATGAAGAGAATTTATTGGAGGAATTTCAAACCTTTTGAGATGTAAAGATCTGGTAATCAGGGATGGAGGCTAAAATTAGGGTTTGGAAATTCCAAGGGAATGGGGAATTTTGGGGTATTATTATCATTTTATTTACTGGGAGAAGAAAGGAGTGAATTGACACATTTGCCCCTCATGTGAGAGGCACATGTGTGAGTTAACTGTGTTTTTTAACGGACGTTACCCTAAAGGACATAGGGTGTAACAAGTGTACAAAACAAAGGACACAGGGAGTTAAAAATTCAAAAAAAGGACAGAGGATGCAATTTTGGGTAAAACTAAAGGACAATCTGTGTAATTCTCTCTTGATTTTATAACAAGATTAAAATTTCAGTTAATGTTAAAGTGTACTTTTTGACAGCTTGGAAATAAAAATTAATAATATACTTTAGTTAATATAAGTAATATTTATGGGTTTGTGTTATACTATATGAGGTCTTAACTCTTAACAACAAACTAAACCACGTTCAAATTGGAGCTAAGATGTTTAAGATATATAGACACTCAAAGTTGGGTGATTGAACCTATGAAAGCTGCGAAATTAAAGATGGAAAGAGTGAAAAAGTGGGAACTTCTCCTACATAGGTGAGTGGCAGCTCTCCTTTATTATTCTATCCTAGATACACACAAAAGAGGGTTCGCGAACCATATCACGCAAACGCCTACCCGTGTTGGCACAATGTGACAATTTGATGACACACTGACACTTCTTCTGCTCAAGAGCCATCTTATTATTTTTGAAGGTTAGCTCTAGGTGTCTCGACTTCCATTAGTCAGTTGTTTCATTCCATCAGTAGTTCTGTTGATCAGTTGTTTCCATGAGAAGTTTAATGCTTAGTTGTTGCGTTCAATTTCAGTTGTGTGCAAAATAAAATATTTTGTCAAGATCATTTAAACATAATAAATTGCATTGGAAACAGTCGATGTCATTCATATTTCATTTTTTTACAGTTCTGTTTCTTTTCAGTTTCACTATAAACACTAATGGGTCCTTACTGTAAAACACACTTGAAAACACATCAGCATACTGCATACACAAAAGTATTCCAGTGTTTTTCTTCTATTCATTTCTGTAGCTCTTTATGTTGCCAGTTTAAAAAAAAAAAGCTCATTACCATGTTTGTAGCGTTATTTAAGTACAGTTATCGGATAGATTCAACAATTGATGTTCAGGTAAGAAAGCATATCTTTACACTACTAAATACATAACTGAATCAAAAAATACAAGATATGGTAATTCTTATAGGTTTATTGCACCATGTTCCTTGGAAGTCTACTAGACGCTTATGTGGCACAATTTTATACACGTTATACTCGTGTGATCCAGACTCTTATGTGGCATAACTGCATCTGTGTCAACCCACAACATTATGCTACCTCCCTGACATCAGTTGAGCTAAATCTTGATTTTCGTAGAAGGATCCGACGTCCCATTCCTCTGTCAACGATGAAAGTGTCATTAGCGCAACGACAATGGACCTCATGCTTGGTCTCAACTGCGCGTTATCATGTGTACAAGCTCTAGCAAGCAGTGCAACCTAGGCACACTTAAAACATAAATAACTTGAACCTTAAACAAATGTAATAATACACTATTTCCATTCTTTTAATGTGTATCACCTTGCGGACTGAGTCAAGAGGGTAGTCGGCTCCAAGCCTTGGGTCGACTAGTTTGCTCAAACCGTCACTTGGGTCAGACAAACTTAGGACCTCATCAAACTACAAAACAGAAAGAACAATGTACAGCAAGTCAAAATGTAAATAACTGTAAACATTTGATCAAGATTTCAAGAACTAACCAAACCAACAAGTCCTTTGGACTCGTTACCAAATTCATTTGTTTTGACAACAGCTTCTTTCGCAGATATTAGCTCAAACAATACGACCCCGAAAGCATATACATCAACCTTTGGAGAAACCTCACCATACTGAGCATATCTACACAAAAATATTTCACTTTAGAGCATGTTCTTGTTCCAAGATCAGAAATGTATTGAAGGACACTTACTCAGGAGGCATGTATCCAAATGTGCCAACTAAACGGGTTTGTAGAGAATCACTCCCGACTTCAGTAAGTTTTGTCAGTCCAAAGTCAGCAACCTATGGGATCATAAGAGTATATCTAGTCTAAAAACTTTGATAACAAGGTACATTTGGTTCACAAGGCTTGAATCTAGTGGAAAGTTTTAATATGATTTCTAAAATATTTCTAACCTTTGCACGGAAATTTTCATCGATTAGAATGTTAGGAGACTTGATATCGCGATGGATATAGACAGGAACTGTGTGCTCATGAATGTATTCGAGCCCTCTAGCCGAATCAAGAGCGATTTGAACTCTTGTAGCCCATGGAATTGGCTCTCTATCTGAAAGCGTTACAACACATAAGTAAAAAGCTAGTCTGTTATATAAATGAGTTTTATTGGGTTATGGACTTATGGTTTATCCTTATCGGGTCAAATGGTTTAGATGAAAATATTTGACCAAACGATAAGGTCAAAGCATATTTGTAATGGTTACAACCTCCTAAATTGTAACATAGTTATTTTTGGGCATTTGACATGAAGGAAAGGTCAAATGGGTCAAAGTGTATTTGCACCGGTAACAACCTCCTAATTTTGTAACATAGTTTTTTTTTGGATATTTGACTAAAAGGAAAAGCCAAACGGGTCAAAGCGTATTTTCTGTGCTTACAACCTCCTAAATTGTAACATAATTATCTGGCTCACATATAGCGTATTAGTTGTTATTCTTAAAAATGGACAAAATAGGTGTTTATGGGTCGTTCCAATTAATAAGCCTGCTTTGAACCAACACGGTTCAACTTGAATCCTTTTGACCCATTACCCAACCCGTCCATTGGACGCCTTCATATAAAAGTATTAAACATGATAAATCTAAAAACATTTTCGCTTTCGTTGTCACCTTACCCGATGAATCGCGCAAATGTTGACTCAAATTACCATTTCCGATAAATTCATAGACCAAAAACAACGAGCCTTCGACACAATATCCTATTAGCCGTACCTGAAATAAAATATATTTAAATCAAAATGGATAGAAGCAATCCAAAAATGCGAATTTTCATCCAAACTTATATCTGATTTATAATTTCTTAGATAAAAGCAATGCATTCATAGATATTTTCTCAAACACTTAGAAAGTTGCATAAATTTCAAGTAATTACCAAGTTCAAATGATGAACATGTGTTAAAACCTTCAATTCAGCAAGAAATTCTTTTGATGCTTTCATGTCCATCTTCTTTATTGCAGCTTTCTGCACTTGTCAACATTAAAACAAAACAAATCAACTTCCCAAACAAAAAAACAAGAAACAAATAAAGAAACACAATCTCTAAAGTAAACTGAGCTCTTTGACTTTTGGTCAACATTCTATATAAATTCAAGATTTTAGAAATAAAAACAAAACAAGTGTGTGATCATCAAAAAACACGAACTTCGCCTCTGAGCTCTCCATAGTAAACGGTACCAAAACCACCTTGACCAATCTTATTGGTGATGCTAAACTCATTTGTAGCCGTAGCAAGCTCCTCGTATGTGAACTCCACTGACTTGTCCACGGTTATACCCGTGACCCCTTGTGCTGCACCACCAATAAGAGGGTCTGAGTTTGTGGTTCCTCCCATGTTGTTACCTAAACCTGCATCTAGAAAAAGGAATATTGTGTAAACCATTTGCAGTAACTTAAAGAAACGAGATAAGTTATAAGAAACACTTTCTTAGAAGAAAAAAAAAGTATAATAACATGTTTGATTTGGAATTGATCATGTGAGATTTAATGATTACAATCAAATAATCAACTTTCATAAAACGGATCAAAGTAGTTTAACATCTAGCCTCTCATGCCAACCAAGACAGTATGGGTTTAACTATGAAGTTCTCCTCTCATCCACCATAACCAATGTGCCCAAAACCCGTTGGTGATGTTTGAGGTTAGGGCGTCAGGAAATCCTTATGAGCCTAATAACTCTCTAGTTCACCACTGATGTGGCATTTGACTAGGGTGTTACACGTGCAATTCTAATTATTGTGACTTCAACTTACACTAGCAAGATAACCACTAGCAAATACAAATCCAAAGTTTCAAATCACACACATTAGATCAAATTTTCAAGTAATAAATGTTACAAGAAAAGGAAGAAATGAAAGCTCCAGGATTACAAATTTACCATGAAAGTGTTCCGATCCATCTTCAGGAAGCAGTGATCCTTCGGCCACCCTCTTCCTTCGATAGAAGATAAAGTAGAAGCAAATGGCAAAGAAAATAACACCAGTAACTGCTCCAACCGATATACCAGCAGTGGCACCACCAGATAACCCTGCTTAAACCACCACAAAGGTAATGCAAATAGACCATCATCAACAATGAGTTGACTTTACACATTTGACTTGGAAGTTATTAACATTCAAGAAAAAAGATTTATCCAAATGAATAGGTAAAGAAGGCTACCCCTATTGCTGCAAAATCAAAAGGATTTAGTTAGATATAAACTAAGAGAAATAGCTTTTAGATAACAAAAATCAAAAGGAGTATAGGCTACCTGATCTTTAATGGCGGAAAAGTTCCGTTTTGATCTGTAATAACATAAAAATAGAGAATTTATGAGCAACATAAATCATACAACTTCATTTTCTACTTTGATAAGATATTATGATCTATTATTATGATTATGTTTATGACTATTAAGATTATGATATTATTATGACTATGATTATAATCATGATCATGATGAGTATTGTTTATGATCATGATAATTACAATTGTTATTATGATTATGATTGTTATGAATATGATTATGATCATGATTGTTATGATTATGATCATTACGGTTACGGTTATGATTATTATTATTATGATTAAAACTGTGTTTATGAACTTATGATCATGAATATTATGGATATGATTATGATCATTATTATTGTGATTATGACAATTATTATGACTATGGCCAATGATCATGATTATTATAATTGGGAATACAATTATTATGGTTATGAATATGAAAGATATTGAAAACTTGGTAAAATAAGTTCTATGTCCCCAAGTGAAAAATCTGAAATATATAGGGAAATCTTTACCTTTTCCCGGAATAAACACTATATCCTTGTTCAAGAAATTCGACCCCGGATTATAACCCCTCAAAAGACTTTCATTTATCGCCGTTTCATTAGCAATAATGGACAAATTCTCACCATTTCGTATCGGATACGTTATAAACAACCCATAATCCTTAGACACACGACTATCTCCACAAGAACAGTTAACTACAACATTAACTTGACTTCCTGGAGGTATGTTTAACTCATTATAACCATTGTACCTCCTCAACATATCAACATTTGTTAGGCCCGAAAAGTAAGTTTCCGCAATCACTGAGTAGGTGTCTTCTGAACTAACACTATAAACAAACCGATGATTCAGAAACTCTTGATCATTACAACCACAAGAAAACGGGACATTTATTTTCGCACCAGCTGAAACTATGTCTGCATTTGTGATTTGTGGGTTATAGCTTAGAATTTGTGGGATTGTGGTGGAAAAGATTTGTGTTACAAATGTGATGTTTGATTTGTCCCACATAGCGTAAGAAGCCAAAGCATCACATTTGTCTTTGCAGCTTGATTTGACTCGATTAACGGTCACAAACAATACCAAAAACTTAAATAATGTTTTGGATTTTCTGCTGGTTTTGTTTATCATGATAAATGATCAAGAAAGCCAAGAAGAAATGTTTGAATGAAGTAAAAACATTCAATAATATAGAAATAGCAATTAAGCAAGTGACTTGGTCAAACGCAAGTAGAATTTGTGTCAAGAAAGAATAGATTTGGAGTCAATATGTTGACGAATGAGTCGAGTCTTTGAAATTATTTTTCTTGTTTGAATGGGTCTTTATTCCTAATGTCTTACGTGCAAAGTGGTTTAATATTTTATGTTTCTTGGATATTTTTTTTTCATGGAAAATTTTAGGTGACGTATAGACTAAACAATAATAAATATTTTATTCTATATTTTCATTTAGATGAGTTGGCTCGACTAGGCATGAACTGGTTCGAGCTTTTATACAAGCCTAGCTTGAGCCTAAATTTCAGCTCATTCAGATAAGTGAGTCAACTCGAGTTGGTATGCTCATCTTTGAGCCAAAGCTCGCATCTTTGAGCCAAACCTCGCGCTGAAGTTCTTTTTTTTTTAACGGCAAATTTCCACTCCTTGTGAGACTTGAACCCATGACCTCCCCTTAGCTGTTCCTAGAAGCTTTGCTTCTACCATTGGACCACCAACCTCAATGACAACCTCGCGCTGAAGTTAGCTAGGCTTTTTTACAACCCTAGGCCAAGATTATTAGTCATATTTAGGTATCAATTATTAATTGAGCCAAATATGAAATTTTATATTGTTTTTTTTCAAATGGGATAGCACACCATTCGATTATATAAATATATAGTACAATTGTTAAAAACATATTCTTAATTTTAGACCACAAGATTTTTAAACGTTCATAGCTTTTTCATATTCTAATATTTGGAAAATTACGTAACAAATGTGAACATTTTATTCTTTTTAATTTAGGTATGATAATGCTATAGTTTTCTTTGTAATTAAAAAAAATAACATGTTACGTAATTACCGTTGTGTGTTTTCGCCACATCGCACGGCACCCCTATAGTACTATATAATGTGTAGCGTTTGATAAAAGTTACATTTTAATTAGTCAGCATAAAGCCGTCAAGAAGATATATACAACTTGAACTACAATAAATAATTAATCGCCTAAAGCAATTATATAATAAAACCTTTTACTATAATTATAAGTTGGAAAGTTGGCTAACCTTTGGCCGGCACAAACACTGGACCCGACCCGACACTGAAATTGGATCCCGGGTTGAACTGCTCCAACAACATCATTGGGACACCCGAATCTCTACTTAAGGACCACAAATCTTCTTCGGGTTGAAGAGGGTATGTCGCGAACAACCCATAATCCTTTGACACGTGTTTGTCGCCACATGTACAATTCACGGTAACATTTACATCCGCAAAATCTGGTATTTGAGTCGGGTCAAACCAATTGACCACTTGGACCCAGTACTCATCGGTAAGATTCGCAAAAACTTCTCTTGCAATCTTAATATAAGTATCATCAACTTGTGTGTGGTATTTGAATGTGTGACCTAAAAAATCACCATTCAAACATAGACATGAAAATGGGACGTTAATTCGGGTCCCACTTTCGATGGTGTCACTTCTCGGGATTTGTGGATTGTACTTGAGGATCATAGGGATTGATTGGCTAAAAATGTTGCTTATGTAAGTCAGATTTAACCCTTTTGTGACATAATATGATGCAAAGGCCAAATCACAACCATTACTACACTTTGAATCAATTTTGACAATATAGAAAAGAACACAAAGCCCCAATTGTAGTATATGTCTCTTTGTATTTGATATATTGTTGTTCATGAAGAGAGAGAGAGAGAGAGAGAGAGAGAGAGAGAGAGAGAGAGAGAGAGAGAGAGAGAGAGATGAAGTGCAAGTTAAATGGGAAAAGAGATGGAGAAGTATGATTGATTACATAAATGTTTGTTTTGTTTGATAGCAAAAGGAATTATGAAGGAATCATGAACAAGTACAATTAATATGTGTCAATATTCTTGTCTTTTGTTATTTGTTTATGATTCTTGATATTACCTGCAATTAGTAAGAAAGCAATATGCAAATATATATTCTATATAGTGAAGGTTTGTAATAAAAAGAATGAAATTTGTGATAAGCAACTAGATAGCAACTATATACTGGGTGGGAGCTGAAGCTATATAAAATGCACAATTAGGAAATCACACCTAGGTCAAAAGGTTTTTTGACAAGCTTTTTTTTTTCTTAAATTAATATAGCATATTAGCAACACTATGTTTGGATTATGTAGAAAAGATACACGATCTTATAATAGAATTTTATTAAATTAAAAAAGATAATAACAAATGTAAAAGTTATTTAGCTTTACAGAAATTCTGAAACTAGATAAAAAAAAAAAAAGATAATAACTAGTGAAGAGTAGTCTAATTTTGTCCCTCCCATCAATAAACGGAGTTGAATATAGTTGCATGCAATGCGTTATAAATGAAAATTAAGAAAGATGTATTATATGCAAACTTATACACATGAAAACAAATAATATCTTGTATAACTGTATAATAATTACACATTTTTTATATTTATAAACCATGTATTATAAAAGTTCAATTTCCTTAAAATTACGTAATCAAAACACAAACAAAGGAACTAAAAACACAAAGAAAAGTACAATAATCATTAAAAAAATATGCATACAAAAACAAACTTGCCCTTGTCTCAATAAAAAAAACATGTAAATGCTTTTTTTTTCAAATTCATCACCCAAAATATTTACAAACCTCTATGAACAAGGTGCTCAAAAGAGGCCGAAACAGAAATTACAACCAAAAACGCCTTATACAATATTTTAAAATTCAAATTTCTTCCATTTATCCCACTTCCAAGCATGTCTCTTCGCCCGGCTTCTAACCCACATAAACGATGTCGTTTTGATGCTGCTCAATACTTTCTCCAATTCCAAGCGTTTTCCATTAAAGATCTTATCATTCCTCGCTTTCCAAATCGCCCAACAAGTCGCAAGCACTACAACTTGGATCGCCTTTTCTTTGATCTTGTCACTTCCATTCCCTTTGTGCATAGTCAGAAGGTCTCTAAATGAGAGTGCTAGAACCGGTTGAAACTTACACCATGAACTGACCTTGGCCCATAAATTTGCAGCAGCAAAGCAAGAAACGAACAGATGGTCGGCTGATTCCGGAGCAGCATCGCATAGACAGCAAGTATCCGGCTCAAGAATGATCTTTCGATGTACCAAACCAACACGCGTAGGCAGCCGATTTTGCTCTGCCCTCCAAGCGAAAATAGAGACTTTCTTCAAAACCCATTTAGGCCACTGAAAAGGATAAAAAGGGACAGCCCGCTCAGATAACAATTTCCGACATGAAGCAATTGAGAAACCATTCGCCAAAGCAGGGATCCATCTCCAAACATCACGTGAATCTGAAGGGAATTGGTCATGAATGGTTCTGCTGCACCGCAGAATCTCTTCGACCTGAAGGCAGGATAGGCTCCCTTTTCCATAACCATCGGCCCACCACAATACCATTGCAAGTCCTTATTTGCTCAGCCACTGTGCATTTTTTATTATCTTCTAAGACAAAGAGGTTGGGGAATAAGGTTGCAAAAGGTTCATCCCCACACTAAGTATCCAACCAAAAACTTATATTCGATCCATCACCCAAGTTACCTTTGATTAAGCATTCCGGTCTAATATTAATCTCCTCAAGGTCCTTTGCTACTTTGACAATCGCATTCCATACTCCAGATAATGATTCTTTAATCGGTAAGTATGACCAAACTCTTGTGTTATAATGAATCGCCGCAATCGTTCTCCTCCAAAGTCTGGTTGGTTCAGTTTTAAACCGCCACCACCACTTGAGAAGGAGACTACGGTTCATGTACTTCAAAGCGCCCAACCCAATTCCCCCTTTTTTTCTTTCGGACCTATTACTCTTTCCCAACATACCCGAGCCGTTTTGTTTATATCTTCATTTCCCCAGAAAAACTGTTTGCGCAGACTTTCGAGTTGGTCCAGAACGCATTTCGGTGCTTTAAATAACGAGAAATATTACAACGGAAGACTGTCTAAGACTGCTTTCAGAGTACCACTCTACCACCGATTGAAAGGTTCTTTGCCTTCCATTTAGATAGCTGAGCTTTACATACGTCAATTACTCCTTTCCAATTCCTTTGTTGGTTCATATTAGCCCCAATGATGACCCCCAAGTACTTGCAAGGAAACAAACCCATGGGGACTCGGATATTATCAGCGGTTGCAGCAGTTAGAACCTCATCCACACCTATGCCAAAGATGTTTGATTTCCGACTATTAACTTTTAAGCCAGACACGAGGTCGAAACATCTCAGCAGCGAATTACATTCGTAATATTCTGAAGGTCCCACTCTCCCAAAATAACTACATCATCCGCGTACATTAGATGAGAGATGATCGGGCCCTGATTTGGAAGATGAATCCCTTTAATAAGATCCAGCGATTGGGCTCTAGACATAAAGCAGGAAAAAACTTCCATGGCCAAGATGAAAATAAATGGAGAGAGCGGATCCCCTTGACGCACCCCACGAAAACATTGAAATTCCCACGTTGGCGATCCGTTAATGAGGACAGATGCCCGAGAAGAACTTAATATCCTAGCCACCCATGCTCTCCATTTAGTCGGGAAATTCATTTGAAGAAGCACATTGTCAATGAATGACCAATTGATACTATCATAAGCTTTCTCCAAATCCACTTTCAGAACAAAACTCGACTTTTTATTTTTCTTAGCCCAAGATAAAATCTCGTTTAGAATAAGCGGCCCATCCAAGATATTCCGATCGGCAATGAAGCCGAATTGATTTTCAGACACAAGTTTATCAGCAATCTTTCTAGTCAGGTTCGCCAGCACTTTAGAAATGAACTTGGGGATACACCCCAAGAGGCTAATGGGGCAGTACTCGTTTAACGAAATAGGATCGACCTTCTTAGGTATGAGGACAATAAAAGATGAAGCACACCCCCTACTAATACTTCCAGATTCGTAAAAGTCAGCCATTACATTAAGAATATCATCCTTGAGAAGCTCCCAATAATGCTTAAAAAAGCAAAATTGAAACCATCCGGGCCCGGGACCTTGTCATCCCCGCATTCCCACACCGCGTCTTTCACTTCTTGTACAGAAAATTGCTCGACCAAGATAGCCGCATCCATATCCGATAACTACTTGATGTTCGGGCAAGAAAAGGTTAGACGGTCTCGTAACGGCTCTCGAAACTTATTAGCAAAAAACTTACGTGCCACAATCTTCATTCTTGTAGAATCACTACACCAGTCATCATTAATTAAGAAGCCGTTGATACGTTTGGATGCGTTGTGATTAACGATTACGTGAAAAAAAACTCGTGTTTTCATCACCCTCTAGAGCCCATTTCATCCTCGACTTTTGCTTGATGTCATCCATTTCGTCTGATAATAAAATTTCCCTCTCCTTCTTATGATTCGTCCATTGGTTCGTTTCCTCCTCTGTCATTACACGAGTTTCTACTGCCTTGTCAAAGGCATCAATCTTTTTTTCAATTTCCACTTGTTTATTTTTTCTCTTCTCCCTTTCAATTACCACCTAGTTTTTGATACTACCTTTAATTGCTCTCAGCTTAGCTGCAAGTACCTCATCACTTTTCCCGACAAAAACCTGATCGGCCAATGAATTTTTAACCACATCATCGAAACCTGGCACTGCAAGCCAGGAATTAAAGAAGCGGAAAGGGTAAGATCCGAAGTTCGGAGCCTCAGTACGTAGGCAAATAGGGCTGTGATCCGAGTCCCGACGGGGCAGTGCCATAACACTAGTATCCGGCCATTTATCCCAGAATCGCTGGTTCACCAAAAACCTGTCAATTTTGCTTAATTTATTCCCCGCGTCCGATATTCTTGTAAACTTTCGACCGCCCATTGGAAATTCCAATAGGTCAGTCTCATCAATAAACTCGTTAAAGGCCTCAGCACATACGGGGTTAAACTCCGAATTCAATCTTTCTTCAGGTGATCGGACCGAATTGAAATCCCCCATAATAACCCAAAACCCCGGTTTTGATTCATCTAGCCCCAACAATTCCTTTCACACCTCTTTTTTAGCATTAACACCTTGCGGCGCATAAACGTTTACAAAATGAATTAAACCACTAACCCGGGGAGATGTATACTTTGCCACTATAACTCACTTAATTAATAGGCGTGCTGTTTTATGTTTAGCCGTTGGATTTTCTACCCAAATGTAGCGTTCTTCGAAAATAAATTTATTTTTTTAGTAAACCGGGGATTCCCTTGTCTCAATATTATTAAAATCGTTTTCCACAAACTCGGTGGTCTAAGAGTATCTAAGTAAGTTTTACACGTTTACGTAAAAAAATTGTAACAAAAAAAATCACATTTTAAATCGAAGTTCTCGTGATTCTCTCTACTTAAGTGGGTTTTCTAATTATCCAGGTTCTATATATATAATATGTACAAGAGAGATATCATGATATTGGGGGTCCACCAAACTTGAGCGGTTGACGAGAGCTACAATGTCGGTGTTTGAAATTGTTGTAGGTTTTAAGATCTAGAAGGTGTCACCTAGACATCGTTGTGGATGCTCTAAAAGCGCCTACAATAGAGGGGTTTAGCCTGTTTTCCAGTGAGGCAGCATCCTTGGATGTTTTTACCTATTGGTTCGGTTTTGAGGGAGGTGATTTTGTGAGCAGGTGGGGCTAAACAGCTCTTGCAGGGGTAAGGACTTGGGTAATGATTTTTTTAGTTTTTTTATTAGTAGAAGGTAATACACGGGTTGTTAACATGCAAAGTATACAAATGATTAATATAGGTTGCTTAATTATTTTTATAAGTTGATTAATTTTTGTTGCGTAATTATGATACAATCAACTCTGGATGCTTCACACCTTAATTCCCTCTTGTACCATAACCTACCTCTCTCTCTATATTATATATATATATATATATATATATATATATATTTATACGCATATATGTGTGTGTAGAAACACACACATAATATTCAGATCATTTGATAATCACCCTAAGTTGCGAAAAATTTATGAGAACAACATCCAAAATTAAAGAAAAAAATATATTTATTCATATTTTTCTGCTTAAAGAATTACTTCATGAGCTTGAGAATGATATTTTAGAAAACACCATATAGGCCAAAGATTTATGTTTAACCTCAAGGGCCTAATCAAGTGTGATGCATGTAGCTCTACCTAGTTTATTAAACAAGTATCAGCATTTAAATTCATTTAAGCTCGATTTGATTTAAGCTTTTAGCTAGCAAACCTCTAGTTGAAACGAAAGATTTTGAAACTTCAAGACTCACGAGCAGCCAAACTCATTTAACCATTATTTAAAAAGTAACTTCAAGAACAATGAACTGTTCTTCTTTCCAACTTAGCCACCAACTTTTTAATAAAGTGTTTCTTTTTCTAATTTGGCCACTTACATAATGTTTGGATTTTTATAATTCGATCACCAAGGTTTTCCTTCTCACTTTGAGAACGATAATAAGGTTTTGTTTTTCCTAATTTGGCCACCTAGGTTTTTCATAATGTTTTTGTTTTTATAATTTGGCCACCAAGGTTTTTCATAATGTTTTGTTTTTCTAATTAGTGGGCTCTTCCGCACTTTGCGGCGGATTAGAAACCTATATATAATTCGATATATTTGAAACGTAATAATAAAATTAAAAAAACCACGTCACAACGATATATTTGAAAGTTACGAAAAACTTCAAACTCATATGAATCAAAACCGAACTAAAAAAGACATGTCACCCATATAGGCATATGGTATAATTTTTTAAAAGAATAAACAAAACCAAACCTTCAAATGCAGCATTGCGGATTTGCAGTATACCCTTTGCCTGTGTGTAGATAACAAAAATTATATAATATCAAACACCATTACAAGTTGATAATTTATGCCGTTCAAGATCTGAGCTACAAATCCACAATACAAATAAAAACATCTTTAAAGGACCCAAATGATACTAAACTCAAAATTTTGACCAAATATGCACACTTCTCTATAAGACTGAATGGTGTGGGTTGGGGGAGTTGGGCCGGGAGAATACGTGGCTTCGGGGAGACATCAAAACACCCCCCCCCCCCCCCCCCCCCCGTTTTTTTTTCGGGGAAAACGGTGCAAAATGCCCGTGTCCACCGAGTCTTTTGATTGGCCAAATTTTGTAGCCGTTGCTACTAGCCGTTTGAGATTTAATTTTTCTTTTAAATCAAAGTTATATATATATATATATTAAACCAAACAAAATTCAAAACAAAACACACTACATCTCTACAATCTACACCATCATACAACATTTTATACAACTTTTCATCCACAAAATTTTATAAAAATCCAATTTCTTATACCATGAGTTCGTCGAAGGAGGAGGAACAAAACGCGATAAACTTTTACGTTGGTGCGATGATGGAAACGGCAAAAATTTTAGCCGAGTTGGAAGATGAAAGCGATAGTGAAGCATCTTCGGTACCATTGACACGGAGCGCGGCGCTTGATAGAGATCGTGAGGGTATGTTTTATTTTTTTGTTAAAATGTTTTATTTTTTTTTAATATGTTTTATATTTTTTATAACATCTTTTAAAAAAAATTATTAACATGTCTTATATTTTTTAAAGGTGCACATGAACGTTTAGTGGCCGACTATTTTGATGAAGACTGTGTTTACACTGACGAACAGTTTAAGCGTCGTTTCCGAATGAGTAGAAGATTGTTCGAACGAATTGCCGATGATTTAGCTAATTACGATGAATTTTTTACACTAAGATACGATGGTAGAGGGAAACGGGGTTTTACGACCCTACAAAAATGCACGTCTGCAATTCGTCAATTAGCATACGACACTGCTAGTGATGTATGGGATGAATATTTAAAGATGTCTGATAGAATGAGTCGGGAATGTTTGTACCAGTTTTGCGAAGATGTCGTGAAGCTATATAGCAAGGTTTATTTGCGTACGCCAAGAAAGAGCGACATCGAAAAGATCTACGCGCACCATGCAGAGAAACATGGTTTTCCTGGCATGCTAGGAAGTCTTGATTGTACGCATTGGCCATGGGGTAATTGCCCCACCGCATGGAAAGGTCAATTTACTCGGGGTGACGTGGGAGAACCCTCAATTATTCTTGAAACCGCTTGCTCACAAGATCTATGGATTTGGCATGCTTTCTTTGGCGTTGCAGGTTCGTGTAACGATTTAAATGTTCTTGCAAGATCTCAGATTTTTGACCCTATGATTAAAGGCACCGGCCCGGATGATTCTTTTTTGCTCAATGGCGTAAAATATAAGCATGGGTATTATCTATGTGACGGCATATACCCAAGCTACTCGTCTATTGTGAAGACAATACTGAATTCTACAGACGAGAAAAGGAAAGAGTTTGCAAAGTGCCAAGAAGCGGCAAGAAAAGACATCGAACGCTTGTATGGTGTGATCAAGGCGAAATGGCACATAATAGAACGCCCAGCACGTGCATTTCATCCACAAAGATTGAGATACATTATGTACGCTTGTTTAATACTTCATAACATGATAATTGAAGACGAAGGTTGTGCGATATGTGTTTACGATCCAAATGAGGTTGAAGAGGTTCTCGAGCCAGCTGACGACGGACAACAAGAATCAAACATGTGGGCGTTACGCGATACTAATATTCATGGAAACCTTGTTTCGGATCTCATCGATCACATTTGGAATAACTTTCATGTCAACGACGCCCCCGTTGAACCCGTTGGTGATGACGAGTAGTTTTTAGTTATTTTTTATGAAGTTTAGTTTGTAATTTTTATTATTTTGTGAACTTTAGTTTGTAATATTTTTTTTTTACTTTGTGAACTTTAGGTTTGTAATTTTTATTATTTATGAAATTTCGGTCTTTTATGTTTTCCCATTTTTTTTAAATTTTCACGGTTTTTTTATATTATTTGACGTTTTTTATTTTTATTTTATAAAAAAAATAATTATGAAATATAAAATATATAATTAAATAAAAAGGAAAAAGAATAAAAAAAGGAAGGGGGAATGGGGAATGGGGGAATTGGGAGAAGGCATTTCCAAACTTTGGGGGAGAAAATGAGGGAAATGATGTGGCGCTAATGTGGCACTTTGGGGAGTTGGGGGAGAAGGGGGCACACCATATAGTCTAACTCAATATCACACTCTAATTTTCACCATAACACAACCACCACTATGAAACTGGTACCGCCACCGTATGACACCATCACAAACCCATCACGATTCGACAAATACCCAACAGATACAGGAAAAACATTACCCTTCAATTTGCAAGAACCCAAAATCACCAATGCCGTCGTTGATTTGGTCGTAGACCCACACTAAACCTCCTAACCAACCGATCTGGCCTTAAACGATGGCAAATCTAGATGGTAAACTTGCTCAGCAGTCGTCGGAAACCCTCTCCTCCCTCTCCCTCTCTCTCCCTCTCCCTCCCCCTCCCTCTCCCTCCCGCTCCCTCTCTCTCTCCCCCTCCCCCTCTCTCTCCCTCCCTCTCGCTCCCTCCCTCCCTCCCTCTCGCCCCCTCCCTCTCCCCCTCCCCCTCCCTCTCTCTCTCTTAGTTTTTTTTTTTAATAAAAACATAGTACCAAAATTTGATGACGTCGACTCAGGACTCCAAAATATCTTTAACACGCATATGGAAAAAATACCCCTGGAAACACCATAGGTAACGTTTCAATAATTTGGCCACCAAAGTTTTTTCTTTTCCACTTTGAGCACATGTTTTTTTCATAAGATTTTTTATAAAGTTTTTCATATTTTGTACAACAATGTTTTACGTTTCAGACTAAATTTGGCGAGCTAACACGCCGCAACGTGCATGCGTGGTTCAACATTTTTACTACTATTTTAGTTCAGCTTAACAGTACTGCCTTCTGGATTTTAAAACCTCGTTTTTGTAAAAAAGAAATTACTTATTATTACTTATATGTGTGTGTCTTAGTTATTCTTTTTATTCTTTTATATGACAATGTTTTATATTCCGGTTTAAATTTTGCAAGTTAACAAGTCGCAACTCACGTGTCGTTTAACGCTTTTAACTTCATTTTTTTCCGGTTTGAAAGTCCTGTCCCAACACGGAGTTCCTAAAAACTCATTTAGTTTATCTATTTATGCTGTGGTGGTTTTTTTATATGATTTCAAAATGGTGACTACTGACTACAAGAGATGAAGATTTTTGTCTTGTTGAATGTGGGCCTGTTGTAGGGGAAACAATCAAGAGAGATATTTATGACAAAATAGGATACATTGCTTTATATCCATCCAATGAGTCTTGTTGATAAAACAGACCAATTTAAACTATTTGTTATTCTTCTTCTTGACTATGGAATCCTCAACCATTTTTCCATCATCTCACCTTCCTATTTTATGTCAGAAACCCCATGGAACCACCATAGGAGCTCTCCCTTTTAGTTTTAAACAATGGAAGACAACATCTAACATCACTCTTACAAATTGTCAAAAGATGCATGTTTCAGGTGACCTCTCTATCTCGCTATGAGTGCGTGCGTGTATATATAATTATATATGTACACACATAGATATGCATATATCTTTCTTCTCTTGGTTCACACGCGCGTGTGCTTTCTTTCGCTGGGCATATATACAAAGAGAGGCACGTATCTCTGTCTCTCTGCGTTTATGTGTGTGTGTATATATACCAAGAGAGATACATGTATATCTTTCTCTCTTTCCTGTTAGAGAGAAAGCTAGAGAATTGAATTGACAGAAAATTGAAGCTGAATTGGCGTAATGGAAAGAACAATTGATTACCATCTTCACAAATGGATTAATCGATTTAAGATCATACAAAAACTTATGCTAAAATCATTAACCAATTACTTAAATAAAATAATTCCTAAAAATTATGACTGTTTTCGACTTGCTTGATGTGTTTTCATTTTAGTTAATCATTATCAATGTAAAGCCTTCAATGAGCTGGGACTGTGTTTTTCAAGCTTTAGGCACAGCCTCAAGCGAACCGAAATTGGGTTCTGCTCCAGTAGCCTCGAGTAGAATAATAACAAAAGAGAATAGTTTTTGTTTTTGTTTTTTAATTATGATTGTTTTGACTCTTGAATGTTGACATTCGATAGGATTTGGAGAAGAATCACCAGAATCCAAAGCAGCAAAAAATCTTCACAATTTCTTTACATATGTTGCAGTCAGGGTTGTCATTGCACAGCTTGCGGTGTGTTCCTCCCGGAACAAATTTTTCGTGTGAATTCATTTAGTTTTAGAAGTAACAATGCACTTTATCTAGCTTTAACACATTGTTTGACAGAACAGGACTCCACTCCTGAGGCACACAAGGATTTGATGGAGTTCGTTGATAGACACTCTTTGAATGATGGTGACAAATTTTGTGCAGCGTTAATGCGTGAATCACCAAATCATAAAACCCTAGGTATTCTGAAACTTCCTGTTTCTGAATTACAGTTTCTAGCTAAAAGTTTAAATTTTACCTGTTAGACCTGTTAAGAGGCAAAGCATTACATAAATCGACCCGTTTAACTATAAACATGTCAAAATTTCCAGCTTTAGAAAGTAGTATAGTCGCTTCCTAATCACCATGGTACCTTTGTAAATTAAGCAACCTTTGAAGTAAATGCATGGGGAGACAAAGGTAGATGAAGGACATTAAAGAGTAGTTACGTTTGACTTATAAAAGTCAACTCTAACTATTTAGAGTAAATAGTATTCTTAATCTTATATTGTTGTGTAAGAGTTCTAACTATTGGGTATTTTCTTATCTTTTATTTTTGTTGGATTCACATGATGCTTCTCCCTTCATAGCTATGAGAATATTGGAGGTAACTATAGTTTTATTCGTTATTAAGTTTATTCTTCTGCGAAATGCACTAAAATTTTAAGCCTGTTTAATCTAATAATAGTATATTTTACTTAGGTTCGATCTGCATACTGCAACAGAGATTTTGAATGGGACAATTTAGAACGACTAGCTAAAAAGGTAAAATATTTTCATTGTTATAAGGTTTTTTTTTTTTTTTTTGCTTCACTACCTTGGTTCTTATATAATATACACACACACTTTTTTTTTCAGATGGCTGATGAAGCGAACACAAAAATTATGAGGGATTACTTGTTGGAAACAAGTCAGGTAAATAATGATAATGAAAAATGAAGTTGGTCATCTGATGGATAATATGCTATTTTGGTTTCCATCTAGTGTTGCATACAATCATGTATATTTACATTTCATGTAATGCATCATTTCACACTTTATTCAAATGAAGGTGACATATTACAAAGTATTTACAGAAGTCGGTTACATAGTGAGTACCTGTATGGCTTTATGATGAGACAGAACATGCTCTTCTCTGTCCACAAATAGTGCCTAGTTTATTGGATCTTCATTTCTCTCATGTGGCTACAAATGGAAACATGTGATGTGTTGACATACAATTTTAGCATATATCTATGTTTACGGGTGAGCATGTGTTGGTTCAGATACGAACGAAAATCAAACCTAAAACCAATATTTCGGTTGTTTTAGATCTTCATAACCGATTGATTAGCTGGGTTAAATTTGGTTAACCGCTGGATTTGGGCGCGAGTGGATTTAAGCTAGTTTTTCAATTAATAAATTATAAATCCAATTATTTTTAAGCCAGACAAAATATTAGCAATCTTTTTTTTTTGCAAAAGAGAATAAGCGGCAACTAATATGTTTTTCATAAAAAAAAATTATAACAAAACTTTTCCAACAGGTAGCATTATGTATAAAAAGATATATAATCTGAAGGTTGGTTTTTGTGTCTAATTGGTTAATCTGGTCATTAATTCACATATAACCATAACCTTGGTTTTAAAAAGTGCGAAGCGCACAAAAGCGACGAGTCTAAATCCGAGGCGCAAAGCGCAAAAGCAATGAGCTTTTCGTACGCGAGGCGCAAGACAATTATATAATTTTTTTTATATGCTATAGGTTTTTAGCATCATTTACCCAAAATATAGATACAAATAAGCTTTATATATGATTTAACTTCAATGTACAACCTTTTTAGCTACATGTATAACAATTTTAAGCACAAAAACACCCCTTGTATGAAAAGCACGCTTTTCTTGCGCTTTTCGTACAATGCTCGACTAGTGTTACATAAGGCGCACAGAGTGGCGCCTAGATGCGCTTTGCGCAGCGCGCTTTTTAAAACACAGACCATAACCAAAGTATAGCATTCAGTTATCAGAAAACTCACAACCAAATCATCAGTTCTTTTTGGTTATTTTGATTATTATTTGTGTTTTCTGTGCACCCTATGCGCGCGCGCGGGTGTGTGTGTGTGTGTGTGTGTGTGAGAGAGAGAGAGAGAGAGAGAGAGAGAGAGAGAGAGAGGTTTGTATGATAAGTAAGATATATTACCTTGATATGACGATGGACATCAGAAGAAGCTTGGATATGGCCTGTGCTGAAATATGCTTGAGCATAATCTTCAATATGTTCGAGACTGCAAACATGTTTTTACAAGTATATTATATTGTTCCATGAGTTCTTGTTTTGACAATGGAAAAAATAAAACTAAAAAGAAATATTTGAATTCATTAGATGTGATTCTTCTACATTTACATTGTAATTGGAGATAAAGTTATTCAAACGTATCCCATTATTTTTAAAACTTAGATGAGAGTGTAAATATCTTATTTACCTGTAAATGTAATTTACCATAATTCCTCCACTTTGACTAAGACCCTTTTCTGATCGATCAGCCATCCAATTTAGTCTTCCAATCATCTGTAAATGAAAATCAGTAATGACTAATCATATAATCGAAGGAGCGGTGAAACAGATACCAATTTTTTTTTTTTTTTGACATACGGCTCCATTTTGCAAGTGGAAATTGGCAACTGAATCTAGAGCTTTCCCTCGCTTCTTCTCAAGTACAAGGTACCTGTTGCGTTTAACAAAGTAAATTAGCATGACTCATCAAGAATTAATACAAGATGTTTAAGGTTTTATCCTTTTTTTATATAAACTATCACTACTTAATGAAACTTAATAAAATGTACCTGGCACACAGTCTTAGTAGAATCGGCTCTAGTACAGTCATCAGTTTCTCAGATTGAGTCCACTCGTGATTTGCTGAAGTCAACAACTGCAACAACACTTCCATCCCATTTTCCCCTGTAGTTGAGTCCCTAGAACATATCTTATTATTATTTTTAATCTCAAATGAAACGATCTGAAACATTAAATACGACGAACAAGCAAGTAGGGCCCACAATTATATTTTCATTTTTTGTCCTCAAACGACAGTCGATGGTGACAAAAATAATAACAGGATGGCATGTAAATTCATCTTACATGCATGCATCCAGTAGTGCTTTTTCTTCCTCAGGTTCGAGGATGTTCTCGCAGAAAATCGGACCGGATCTCTCAGACGACGCCAACTTAGATAATAGCCACTGCATGAAGCCTGGGATAGGGCTTAGGGTTGCAAAATTCTGTAAAGGAAGTATTAGATTTAGAGTCAGAAATCAAGGGAATAATTTCTTTAAAAAAAAATCTAAAACTGCAGCACCTTTGAGACGTACGAAAAGACCAAAATTAGTTTCGCAACGAAGGCTACATAATTGATTTATACCACTTACATATATATTTGGCATGTCTTTCTTCACCAGATATATCACTCGTTTGATAAGGAACTTTCCTAAGTTAACTCCAGCTAAGCCTGGCTGCCAATATCAAAAGTTTGGTCAAATGAAAGAAAACGTTATCGTTGTCCAACTGAAAAACATACGATGAACAACTACATGAAACCGATATAACGAAACAGAAAATGATGGTTACCTGAGTTGATGAAATAGAGTAGAATAATGCAGTAGTTGCTTCACATTCAGGCGTTGGAGGATCATGCCACAGAACTTCCTGGAATGTAACAAGAACTGGTTAGTGGTAACTAAAGAAAATAATTAAAATATAAAAATTACGAAGGAAAAACATTTACCTGTATGGTACCAGCTATATTCTTCATAAGTGCGACTTCAATAAATATAAGTGGCTCACCTGATAAGAAGATCAGCTGCTAGTCATTTATTAACTTAAAGAGGCAACTACAACTTCAAAGAAAATATGATAAATATTCCCTGTAAAAATGGCATGCTTCTTTTTTTATATATATAACTAGATTATACCCCGGGAACGTCCCGGGTTAAGAAATCTAATATGACATATCAATTTTACATATGAAATAGAATGATGCGCTTTACAGTTACATGCAGGAAAGCTTCGGGTCGCATTTAACCTAAAACAATTAACAATGTATCTAATGTTAGTGCATAACCTTAAACAATGTATAACTCTAATATTAAAATCTAACCTAAAACAATGTACAACTCCAATGCTAACACATGTGGTTTGAACATAACTAATGACTTGCCTATACATGATTAATAAATAACCTGAACGCTGTGTTTTTTTCCTGTATGAACAAAACCACACAAAAAATAGTCCTTTTTTTCTCCGTTTTTTATATAACACTATGGTACTCGTTGGAAAGATAATAAAACGCTCGTTAATTTGGTGTAATTTTTTTCTTTAAAAAATCTCGTATATAAAATATATTAACGTTTAAAAGTTGTGGGAGGAAACATTAGAGAGAAAAATCTAATTTTGTTTTTAAATTATTATTTTCCTAAAATAAAGCCCTTGCCACATGGGATGACACATGGCACACTCAAGGGGGAGAATGCCCTCTTTGAATGCCATGTCATTAAAATGGTTTTGGTTTATTATATGTATAGATTAAATCGGTAACAACATTAGAAGCCATGTGCAAGAAGACTGACCAGGTATTGATGGATGAATATATCCAAAACAGCGGCGACCTAGCCCCAATCTCCTCTTTAAATCTATAAGATTACTGATGGGATGCACAGCCTGTGAATATTAAGTATTTTAAAGAATCACATTAAAATATAAAAGAATTCAAAATAACTATTATGAAAAGCAGTAACAGATGTAAACCTCATAAGCTACAATCTTCTCTAACAAAGAAGCGGGATCGTCCCAAGTAATTTGGTAAAGCTCCAGGTTTGCGGGACTAAGCCAAGTAATAAGCTTTTCTTTCAAATAAGAGTCAAGAGCGCGTATTGATGCAACATTTTCATCCCTAAATATTTAACATAACCATCCAAATTTTAACAAATAAATAATCACATTTGGTAACATTTCAACATGTAAAAAAATTGATTGAATCGCTGTGAGGAAACTACATATAGCAAGTAAATGCATGAAAGATCATTCAACTTCTTTACCACAAGTTTATAGGAATTACGGGTCAAATAACAGCAGTTTTGGGCATAACCTTACGCGATCATAGATAAAATATCAGCACGAACAGAGGTCAAAAACTTCAAACCACCAGGATGCGTGTTGAGCCTTTCGAATAGAACTTCATACATTGGCTTAAGGGCATGTCTCAAATTTCTTTCAATTCTATAAAAAGCAGAAAGATGACCGTCCATTTCAGCTCCATGCTCATCCGTTTCATCACCTGAAAGTTAATCATTTTACATCCAAACAATATGAACCAAAATTCAGGGTTGTAACAAAAGAAGACTCACGCTCACCACTAGGGATCTCAAGACCAACATACTGCTTCATCAAATCCCGAACTTTGGTCCTATTAAGATCATATTCTCGAGCAAGAATGAGTAGTAATTTGTGACGGTTTTCTTGAGAAAGACTAAAATAACCCTGAGTCACCACATCCAAACTGTCAGTACCATTATCAAACAACAACATACATGAACATTAAGAAAAGAAATAGAATGCATCTTTTCACCTCTGAGAATTCATTAAGTGCAGTATCCAATATCTCTTTTTTGTTCATTGATATGACTGAATGCATTGATTCTCGTACTTGCCCAAAATCTCTGCAAGTATTTAAACAGGATTAGAATTGCATATAAATAGAAAATAGAATCTCCATAATGATTAACCAACCAATACCTTTCGGTCTTGATCGAGGAACTTTGAGTGGCTGATATGTTCCCTTCCAAAGGAGCATGTTGCAGTTGGTTAACTTTCTTCTACCCAAAATCAAAATAAAATACAAAGAAACGTCAAATATCAGGAGGAAAAGGACATGGTTCCAGTTAATCTATAAAATCACAACAAGCCTTTTCCTAAAATAGTAGGGATATGCTAAAAGATGATCCCAAACAAAATTATTAAGCACAAAAACAAAGTATGATAGCTAAAAGACAAGTTGCACAAAAACGGATGTGCGCATGTAATGTATATATGTGTGGCCCTCGGGGGGGGGGGGGGGGGGGGGCAAAAGTAACGTTGCACTAATTTTAACGTTATTTTACTAATTTCATGAAAATAACGTTAAAAATAACGGACGGTTAATCTTGCATCATGTGATGGCGTTGATAGCTAAAAGACAAGGGGGTACATGCACCAATCGGGTTTCTCCCAATTGATAAGTGTTATGTGCCTTATGTCCAACGCTTGATACAAAGCCACTATCGAGTCGGGGGTATCACTGGAAGCAGCCTCTCTATTCCCACGGGTTAGAAGTAAGGTTGTCTACACTCTACATCTTACCCTCCTTAGCGTTGATAACATCAATGACATCCTTCCACACATTCATGCGCCATAAGCAAAATTGAGATACAACAGTAACAAACACATCTATTGCATAGTATCTAAAATTACAATGCGTACATCAATTTCAACATTCAACTAATTTTTTACTCAGTAGAAAAAAATTCTTCAACGAATAGCAATTGCAACAACATGATCAATGATTTCAAGTTCAGATGCGGTGTCATGTGTCTAACTTCTATTTATAACAAGTTGCGCATGACTAACATCTATGCTCCAACTCGAGGAGTATCAAACATAGCTATTAATATTGTATTTTAGAATATATTTATATATAGCCCACAAACCTAAAATAGGTCAAACTACAAATTTACAATGCTTATATCAAATCTAACCAACTTTTTAATCAAAAATAATAATAATAATAAATAAATAAATAAATAAATAAATAAATAAATTTCAACAAATGAAAATTGTAACAATTTGAATTTTGAAACATCCAATAAACTAATAGATTAAAGTGGTTAGATCATAATACATCTTTGCTCATAAATACAATATATTTAAACCCTAATTGCAATCAATCAACAACACTCACATCATTATTAACTAGCAATATCATTAACAAAGGAATCCATATGAATTGACCATCAAATTCATAACTACAACACTTGGGTATCATCCAAATATAATAAAAATTAAAATAATATATTAATAACTCCAATTTCTACAAAAAATAAGAGCAAACAATAAAGAAAATGAGGGGAAAAAAAGGAAAGAAATGCTTACAGAAACAGGGGAGAGGGGCCTCATTTTAGAACGCAATAAAATGGCTAGACCTTTCTTGTTCATAATATATAAATTAATATCTCTCAAGACTTTATAGAGAAGATGGATTAAAGTTTAAGATAGTGATGGATGTTAAGCAATCAATTGTTTGAAAATTGAAATCGTTATGTTTATGGTTTTCATCTATTTTGACAACAGTGTTCGAACCAGCTATCTAAAAACCAGTGACCCGGAAACTAACCCAGTCCCTACCCGGTAAAAAAACCGGTTTGGGTTCAACTTGATCTGGTGGGTTGGTGAAGAAACACCGATATAACAAGTATAAAGGCGAGCACAATGAAGAGATAATTGTATTAATAATGACCGGACAATTACAAGTACTCGAATATAAATATTACAGTATTTCGACTATAATCAAACTTTCTCAACTACCCTAAAATTCTCTAAGTGTGTATTTGTGTGTGTAACAGAATCCTCTTCTCCTCAGGAGGAAAGGTGTAATTATAGGCCCATGGGCCGTCCTGTGATTGGCTCATTCAAGAATAACAGTTGTCCTGCGCAGATCCCACACGTTTGTCAACCGTTGGAGCTCAGGTGTTGTCCTCCTGTGATAGGTCCACGTGTCTTGCAATCGCCCTTTCTGTCATTTCTCTATACCTCGTACTTGCAGGTGATCATGGAGCAGGGAATAACGGTATCTGACTGGTTGCACGTCCCTTTCATTGTCGGATCACAGCTGGCACGTACTAGGAATCGTGTCAGGCTTCTAGAAGCTTTGGTCAGCGTTCCTGCTGACGTGTGTGGATATGTGGGGTCGTGCGCACACACGGGTACAATCCCCCAAGTTTAGTGTTCTGTATTCTTGTTAGAGCTATTGTTATTAACATGGTTATTAATATCAATAATATTATTAATTATTACATTTACAACTATTTTGATAATCAGCAACCTGAGTACGAAGTGTATGCTATTACTACTACAAATAATTACTTACCCTAATATATATGAGAACCAACAACTAAACGTACTATGTTCGCCCACACGTGTAACCATGATATTGGTTACACGCGCTAATGATTATAAACTTGAATAGGTTCTTGCCAATGAATGATAAATGGGATCTTGCCTTGGAATGATACATGACGGTGGGATGTGATGTGAAACACTGCTAAGGTGAGTTCCATGTATCATTCCCCTTTTTGTGTTGTAAATGTTTTGGGGTGAACATGTGCTTGTGTGTGTGATTTAACTTATTGATGTGACAAGATACTTGCTGTCGGATACCAGACACAGACACTGACACTCATTAACCCAGGGGTTGGGCCACTTAATATGTGGGTAGTACTATTTGGGGAAACCCCAACACACAGTGGATCTGGAAGCCCGAAAAATCCTCCACTGAGGTCCACAGGGCCGTTGTGGCATGTATTTTGCCAGGGGAATCCATAATGGCAGAAGATGGATTCAGTGTTAAGGTTTGAGGTGTCGATTGGACATCACCATGTGTTGTGTTGAACTGTGTGAACTTGATAACTTGTTTTGGAAATGATAAAACTGTTTTGGAATCACTTAAATACTTACACGGACTCACCAGTATAATTACTGACCAAACTCTTTTAAGCATGTGTTCAGGTACTACATTTGGATGAATGTGAAGCATACGGATTATGCTCATGAGATGCATATTAGAGGTGATGATCGTTAGATGATTTGATAGAAGATTCGGACTATAAGGATTGCGGATTAGAGCATCTAGAGATAAGCAAATAGAGATTAGTTCGAATAGTGGATTACACCCCGCCAGCCCCTTCGACGACCGCCGCGATTCGTCCCTGCTTAGTTAATAATCTATTCACTAAGTTGTGTATTTCTATTTTTGGATTAGAATTTGTATCAAATTAATAAATATTAATCAATGTTGCTTCCGTTGTGCAAAGTTTGGCACCAATCTGTCATTTCGTCCAGCCCCACGTGACCGGGGTGTAACATATATTGACATTATAGTCTAGCATTATAATGTTCAGTCCTTGTGACGATACTTTAGACATATTCCAAAGTAATTACGAGCCAATAACAACTACTAACATCATCATTATTGCTTATCCTGAGTTATTAGATAGTCTTTGGATAGAATTATATTCAACAAGCTAGTAAAGCATGTGTTACACCTAGTGAGTGTGAGCCATGTAGACACCACGTAAGTAGAAGGCGGGATTTTTTTTTCTAAATATGTAAATAAAAGCCGTATCATCTTTAACTCTTTAAGCACACATCAAAAGTGTGAAACCATTTATAACTAATAGGTTTGGCGAAATTACCATTTCGCCCTTGGTTTACTATTCCTCCGATGGATAGCATTTAATATATATAGTCATTTTAAAATCAACTTGGGTTTCGTTAAAAACTAACATCAAAATGTTCAAGAACAAAAAAAAATATTTTGTTTGTGTAAAAAACTAAGGAGTACAAATAATTTGAGATATCAAATTTAAAATGAACTACTCAGAAAACAACAATGTAACAGTGTAAGATATCACTCCAGGGCCGGCTCAGGGCAAGGGCAGGGTGGGAGATCGCTGAGGGCCTAGAGCCATGAAGGGCCTGACGGATTTGCGTTCGATGAAGTTATTGTAAGTGTCTTCCGGCGACGTGACTGTAAGTTTCTTCTGGCGATGTCCTACCGAGATTTTAACTACCTTGATCCTCTGATGAGTCCCAAAATTAGCAGGTTTTATATACATATTTTCACCTAATTATCACCCAAATTCATGCTTTTATCTTGGTATTGTCACGGTTTGTTTTCTTTTGATGATAATTGCAGGTATTGAAGGTGAAAAGTGAAAAGAAGTGAAAACCGGCATAAAAGATAAGGATTTGAAGACTTTTAGCGAAGATCCAGATGAAGCACGGCCGTGCTCAGGACTACGCACGAGCGTGCTCTTATCCCAGGTCAACCAGTCAACATTTCGAAGTCAACAGGAGTCAAATCTGAGGTTTTCTGATGTGCACGGGCGTGATCAACTTAGTAGCACGGTCGTGCTTTACTCCAGCGTGTTCTCCAAAGCAAAAACCGACCAAAACTGACAGCGAGGGTACAGAATATGCTGAGCACGGGCGTGCTCATGCTTATGGCACGGGCGTGCCAACCACCTTAGGGAACATTCTATGCGAAAGGACTCTGCAACAGTACGCGTTGTCGAGCATGGGCGTGCCAGAACATTTTCAAGGGCGTGCTGGAGCCGTTTTCCCTATAAATAGAGGCCTCCACTCCACATTTTTGGCATCCCATTTCACCCGAGTTTTACTCACACTTCATCCACCTTGAAGGTCTTGCAAGTGACTTTTGGAGCTTGGGATCACTCCATAAACACTTGTTGATTGAGAGTTGAGAGAGAGATCACTAAAACTCACCCAAACACCTTTTTTAATCTCACATACACTCACAACTATGTGTTCTTCCGACACCAATTATAATGTGCAAGTTGTACAGCCAATGCTTGGCTAGATTAATTAAGTGTTGCTAGGGTGAAGACTTATCTTGGTATGGATTATATAGTTTTTATTTGATTAGTGGTGTTATGTTCTTGTTTAATTTTTTTCACTTAAAACTTTGTTTAATGAATTAACTAACTAATTACTTAGTCTTTGGTCTTGTGGGTGTCTTGGTAGGAAGTGGGAGGACTCATGAGTGTACCCATGGTGTGTAACAACCCATGCACTTGTGAGCTAACCTAATCCCCCGAGTAGTGATTGGCCCATTTGTGGGTAAAAATACACACACTTAGTGGCAAAATCCTCTACTACCAAATATCTCACTTAGGGTCAATACGGTCTTTATACTTGGTCCTAATGATAAGCCAAGGCTTAATCTTGCGCCTTAGCTTCATTGTCTATGTGATAGCTTTGGCGCAAGTTAAGAATTGGTGAACCCGTGTTGAAAGAAAACGGTCTTTATTTTCTTTCATCATTATACTGCCGCATAGTTAATGATAGATCATTCACTTTTTAAAGGGTTAATTGGTTCAAGTAAGGGATGCACGTGTGCCGGTTGGTCACGACTCTCTTATGATATCAAGTGGTTTCTTGTCCGGTCATGATCCGGCCACCGGCAAGTTGTCCATAAAAGTTTTAAGTGTTTAGATGTCTTTATTGCAACACTGGGAGGTGGATCATTCGGGGTTGGGTGCACACACTTTTGAGTAGTCCATCTGTCATTGTTAAGAGGTGAGCTTACCGGTTCGGGAGACCCTCACATTACAACAAGAACACAACTCGTCTTGCGATAACATTCACCTCTGGAGAATGTTGTAGCAACTACACCTTAAGCATAAGTGCGCACTTGTTCACACCACTTAATTAATTAACTACTATTAATCCGTCCCAAGATAAAGTTGGATCCCGAAGCAGCACTTTGTGTCAGTATTGATTTTTATTCTGGTCGCTCTCACTCTCTTTCTTTATTTTATTTTATCTTTATCAAAGCAACCTAAGACTGAGTAGGGGAAGTCGTATCTTTGGGTTCGATACTCGGTACTTGCTGGAAGTCTATACTACACTCCATAGGTACACGTGCCTATTGTTTGGGTTTAGAATTATTCGCAACTATCGTTTTATTTTATAAATTTAAAACTTGAAAAGTGTTTCAACTTAAAGCTTTGACTTAAACCCTTTTGGATCAAGTTTTTGGCACATCCGCCGGGGGCTTGTTTCCTTTAAAATAAAAGTTAATTTAAGTCATAAAAACCTTTAATCCACACGACATCACCCTCATTCCTTTAGCTATTGTGGAGTCGTTAAAATGAATAGAGATGGCATAAGTGTGTAGAGCAGTAACAACAAACAAGCAAAGTTTATTTTTTTTTTTTTGGCGAGTGAAACCCGATTGAAGTGGAGAATTTGAATTGAAAAGAGAAGTAATAAAATACTACTTTAAAAAAATACAAAAAAGGGTTGCAGGCCTACCCATAGCTTTGCTGGTCAACAAAGGTAACAAAATATATTACTAATTTATTATTTTATATGGGATCTAGGATTAATACACCAGCTGATGTCATCATGACGTCAACATATGAAGTATAAACCACATGACATTAAATTCAACTACATTTATTACCACACCTAAAAGGTATGCTGGTGTCATCAGTGTGTACCATTAGACTTTGTAAATCTAAACCTACTTTACTATTCATTAAACCTATGAATTCAAGTTGAGTTACACTCCCATCGTTTTCCATCATAGTCTACCCTTCTTTACTAAAACCATTAATTGCTTCATTAAACCTCTGCATAAAAAAATCTTTTATGTTTCATTACGTTAAATATAAGAGATAGTCACTATAATTTTACACAACACGGTGTGAGAAGGAGTTGGTTACAAAAGCTAGGAGGTATTTGGGATCCTAGTAGCACAGAATATAATGAGCCATTCAGTGCAAACAAACACTCGTGGAAGACCAACTACAAAATCCTCAAAATCCAAGAAACAAGAAAAAAAACAGCCCCTTCACCCACTAAACCTCCCTTTCAAAAAAGCTACTCCCAAAAGCCTCCAAGGCACAATTCGTTTGCTAACACCCAATATCCTCCAAGGCACAGCTCGTTTGTTAATACCCAAGAGTCTCCATTCAAGGACTATGTTGATTACACCGGTCCATCCTATGATTTCATGGGGTTCAACCAAGATTCTAATGGAAAGAGTTCTTTCGCATATGAATCAAGAACACCAACCTACGATTTCACGGGGTTAAACCAAGATTCTACCAGACATTGTTTTATCTCTAACCCTGAAAGCACAATGACCTATGATTTCATGGGGTTAAACCAACATTCTACAGGATATACTTTTTCTCCAACCATGAAAGGACACAGACCTATGATTTCATGGGGTTGAATGAAGATTCTAACAGACATAGTTTTTCTCCCAACCCTGAAAGCTCACAGGGTTTTGATTTCATTGGGTTGACTAAGGAGAGTGTTCCAAACGAAAAAACAGGAACGACACACACATATATTCATCAAATTCCAGAAATTTTTCATCCATATGTATCATGTATAATGTGATGGGTGATGGAAATTGTGGGTTTCGGGCGATAGCTTCTGCTATCGGGTATGGTGAAGATCAATGGCTATTAGTCCGGAGAGAACTATTGGAAGAGCTTTTGGAGTTTAGAGAGGAGTATACAAAAGCTTTTTGTGGATCATTCAAAGATCTCTTTACTTCGCTTTGTTGGTTCGGCTCAGGGATGGCGCCGAGAAAACATTGGATGATTATGCCAGATGCAGGGTTCCTGATTGCGAACAAATATAACGTAATTGCTCATTTTATCTAATGAATGAACAAACAGTTCGACGTGCTTCCCGCTTTGGAAATGCCCTAAACATTTCAAAGAGTTCAAGGTAATTACGATTGCACTTGTAGACGGTAACCACTATATAAGGGTAGAATTGCAAGGAGAGTACCCATAGCTAATACAAACAACCTATGGACGCTAAAGAGATAAAGCAGTGCAGACGGTTGGGAATATATTTTCGAATCACGTCAAAATATGTATAGAGATTGGGTAGCAAAACCTCCTGAATATGTAAATATAAATTAAAACTCAGTATGTATTTTTTGTTATTTTTATTACTAGTTTTTTTTATTTTTTTGTTTATATATATATATAGGTTAATTATAAATTGAAAACCATCTTGAGATGAAGAAACCCAAAAAACCCCTTCATATGGCCTATATTAAGCCACGTAAGAGGCTTTAAAATTATATAGAAGGGTATGTTCGGTATTTTTATTTGTTGTTGCTGTGCATCTGACAAAAGTCTCTCTCTCTTTTTAAACAACTCATCCCTCTCTCTCCTTCTAAAAAACAAAACCCAACCTCACATCAACAAAATCTCTATATCTTGTTGCAAAATCATATCCCACCACCAACAATCGTTCGAAGAAGAAGATGATTACGATGACGGTGGTACTTTATTATCTCATAAAGAGGTGTTACATCGTCGGTTGGTTTCAGATCTGTACTTCCATATGGTCGACGATGTAACAATAATGGTGGTATGCCGGATCTTCGACGGGGATGGTGGTTTTAAAAGGATGAACAGCGGTGACCGAGCGATGAACAACGAGAGTCTGTGTTGCAAAGAGTGTTTTGACTTACACGGGGTTGGTGGTTTTCACGGGGATGGGGCCGAACACCATTTGGTTGTGACTGCCCACAAGAATGGTCAACAAATAGTGTTTTGATGTCTGGGTTCGGCTTCAAGTTCTTACAAAGCTGGTGGTTCCAATTCAAACTACAATTTGTAGTTAAATATTAGTATAAAGACATGTTTTGTTGTTTGGTTTGTAGTTAGGTAGATATAGGAATGTGTGCAAAGGGTTTTTTCTTTTAAAAAGCATTTGTTTTGTTGTTTTTGTTGAAGTTAGGTCTAGTATTTTTTTTCTATCAATGCTTTGTTGTTTAGGTATAACTTATTACATATTTTTGTGTTTGAGTTATAAATTATCATATGTTTTTTTTTTTGTTTGGGTTATAATTAATCATATGTTTTTGTTGTTTGGTTTATAATTTATCTTACTTTTTTCGTGTTTGGATTATAACTTATCATATGTTTTTGTTGTTTGGATTATAACTTAACATATGTTTTTGTTGGTTTCTAATTTTTACATGGTTTTAGTGAGATAAGTCATGAAAACATATGTTTTTGTTGTTGGTTTATAATTTTTTACATGTTTTTAGCGAGATAAGTCGTGAAAACATATGTTTTTGTTGGTAGGTTAAAATTTACTATATATTATTGGTGACATGAGCTATGAAAAAATATGTAATTGTTACATAAAACATATGTTATATGAGGTTTTCAAGTTTTGCAGCATTACTTTGTTCTTAAAATTAGAATTTTATGAGAGAAAAAGAATTACTAGATATTAATAAAATGATATGGAGAGAGGAAAGAAGATAGAGGAAAGAGAAAAGTAAATTTCTTTGGACACTTTTGCCCTTTTGTGCTTTTTGTTACTAACTTTTTTATTAAAATAATAAAAAAAATCACAATCATTGATCATATAGAAAGGATGGTCAAGATTTGGGTTTCGTGGGTTTTCTCAACTGGAGAAGGTTTTCATTTTATCCTTCCTCTATATATATATATATATATATATATATATATATATATATATAGGCCAATTCTAAATAGAAAACCACTTTGAGTTTAGGAAACCATATAAACCCCATCGTGTGGCCATCCTTGCTCCACGTTTATAATGCTAAATATTTGTTTAAGGGCAATATAGTCATTTGGATCTTTCAAGATCCTGTACATTCCTGATCACCTTTTTCTTATACTCTTTACACATTGTACATTGATGTAGACATCCCACTTTCCTCTCTCATCCTTTTTCCTACTTTTTTCCTTCCCAACTATATATACTAGCTTATCATCTCCTTCTCTTTTACATCCCCCCTTTCTTTCTTTGTTCACATTTGTTCTCTGTGTGAATGTAATTTCCAGTGGTTTCAAACTTAAGTCATACAAATGGATTCTCCAAGTCGGCTAGTGACTGGTGTAACACATGTTCAGGATGTTGGTAACGATTTTATGCCTTCCCCTATCACTGTCGTACCCCACAATCTGTCACCGTATGCAGTAAACGTGGTTTCCCTAACGTAGGATCCACTGTTCAAGGTACCAATAAAATCTGTCTTTTTTTGTATTTTAAATTCATTGTTTTGTTCATTTTCTGGTGTTTTTATTGACACTGACACAATTCAAACTTATGTTAAAAGGCAACGAAAACGGAGAGAATTTCATTGGTGGCTTCACTCGTATTCTATCAGAAGGTCAGATTGTTTTCGAAGCATTCATGTTTTTTTACCATTTCTACACAGAAGTACATATGGTTTTTTTTAAGAGAAGTAGGTTTTTTTTTTTTTGTTAAAAAGTAGTAGATATGTTGTTTTTTAAAAAAGTATTGGTGTTTTGTACCAAGTTAAAATGTAAAAAAAACACGAGTGTGTATATCAACAATGGTTTTTTTGGGTATGAGTTATTGTGTGTTTTGCATTTTTTTAAAGGGATTAGATGTTTTGTAGGTGTTTAGTTCAAAATTCGCTTTTATTTATTTTTTCAAAACTGGTAAGAGTGTAGGTGATATGTAGGTGTTTAGTTCAAGTTTGCATTATGTTTGATGTTATGGAATTTTTGCTAAGTTTTGGCTTACATATAGTACCACTTTGTATGCTACAAGTTTTGATCTCTGGCTCGTAAAAAGACAACGTACCCAGGATATGTTGTTTGCTAATTTTTAGATAAGAAACATATGTTTATTTCTTAACATTTTGTTTTTTCTATGTGAGTGTTTATATGTAAATTGGTAAGAGTTTAGGTGATATTTTTATTTTTTTTTTGCATACATCACAACCTACAAACAAACGATATATTTTTTAGCTAATATGTTTTTGTTATGGTATAGGTCAATTTTGATAGTTAAAAACAATGTACCCAGGCTATGTTGTTTGCTAATTTTTTTAGCTAACAAACATATGTTTATATGTAATCTGGTATATGTGTACTGAGAAATATATGTTTATTTTTAACATTTGTTTTTCTGTGTGAGTGTTATGGAATTTTTGCTATGTTTTGGCTTACATATAGTACCACTTTGTATGTTACAAGTTTTGATCTCTGGCTCGTAAAAAGACAACATACCCAGGATATGTTGTTTGCTAATTTTTAGCTAAGAAACATATGTTTATATGTAATTTGGTATATGTGTACTGAGAAACATGTGTTTATTTCTTAACATTTTGTTTTTTCTATGTGAGTGTTTATATGTAAATTGGTAAGAGTTTAGGTGATATTTTTATTTTTTTTGCATACATCACAACTTACAAACAAACGATATATTTTTTATCTAATATGTTTTTGTTATGGTATAGGTCAATTTTGATAGTTAAAAACAATGTATCCAGGCTATGTTTGCTAATTTTTTAGCTAAGAAACATATGTTTATATGTAATCTGGTATATGTGTACTGAGAAATATATGTTTATTTTTAACATTTGTTTTTTCTGTGTGAGTGTTTATATGTGAACTGGTAAGAGTTTAGGTGATATGTTATTTTTTTTGCATATACATCATAAGCTACAAACAAACGTTATTTTTAGCTAATATCCCCATATATTTTGTTAGGCTATAGGTCATTTTTAATAGTTAAAAATAATGTTCCTAGTCTATGCGAAATTTTAGGTAACGTAGTAGCAGTTTTTTGTTATATGTGAACCGAGAAACATATGTTTTTTTAACATTTTTGTGTTTTTTCTATGAGTGTTTATATGTAATCTGTTATGTTTTTGAATTTGTAACATTTGTTTATTTTTTTAACATTTGTTTACTCTATGATTGTTTATCTGGTATATTTTTTAATTTGTAGCTACTTTTGTTTTTGTTGGCTTATTTACAGGCGCTCCTAACAAGGAACACTGTTTTGTTTTCCACACCCTTAACTGTACTCAATTCTGGGTACCTAATGTTAGGGCTGAGCTAAAACTAGTTGTCGCTAGTGTCTTCTACAGATGGGAGGATGTTATATCTATGTACAAGATATATGCTGAGAATTCTGGATTCTCATATCACAAGGGTCAAACGAAGACTAAGAAGGGCGCGGCTGTATACAAATACTTGAGGTGCAATAAGGCATCAAGACCTCAGCAGAATCTGAAGTTTGATACACTAAGCGAATCTTCAATGAAATTAAGGCAAACCTTGTTCTTAGTGACAGATTGCAAAGTTAATGTATTGGTTAAAGTTGGTGGCGAGATGTCATCATTTGAAGTTGTAAAGTTTGTCGAGGAGCACAACCATGTACTTGTTGAGCCTTACAACCGTGACCTAACTAAAATAGCAAGAAAGTTGCCTTTTTCTTCTCAGCAGTTCATACATAATATAAGCATGAACAAAATTGGTCCCATTGTTGCTCACCGTTGTTTAGTTTCCATGAAGGGGGGGCCATCACAATGTAAATGGTACTCCAACATATTTCAAGAACTTTGCTCAATCGATGAGGCTTTTTATCGGGGACAGAGACTCCCAACTTGTTGTTGATCGACTACGTGATCATAAAGAAGGGTTACCAAACTTTTACTATGACTTTGTTCTTGCGGGGGGGGGGGGGGGGGGGGGTTGAAATCCCTGTTCTAGGATGATGAAATATCAAAGTTGAATTATGGAGTATTTGGGGAAGTTTTAGCCTTTGACGCGACTTACCACACCAACAAGTATTTTTGTTAGAATTTTTATTAAGATGGCTAATTATTTTTCTGAAAATAACTTTCTTTATGTTTTTTTTCATCAGATACAAGATGATTCTTGTTACGTTTACTGGAGTTGATGACCCCAAGCAGTGTGTGACATTTGGAGCAGGCTTGATAGATAGTGAAACGGTGGAGTCATATAGTTGGTTGCTTGGATCATTTCTGAAAGCTCATGGTAAGCAACCAAAGCTAGTTTTAACCGACCAGGACCCCGCAAATGCGTCAAGCTATCTCAATTGTTTTCAACGAGTGTCGACACCGACTCTACATGTGTCATATCATGAAGAAGATCCCATTGAAGGTATTTTTCCCTGATGGTTTTTAACGGATGTTTATCTTAAACTGTCACACCCTCAATTTCCACGTGCGGGGTTTTACTGCGAGGCGCGTGACACACCAGGATCCCAGTCAACGATCACAACAAACATTCAACAAACATGCATTCATATATATATATATATATATATATATAACCAAAATATCATGCTTTGAGCCGTAAACCAGCAGCGGAAGCATTTCTTGTTTACAACCAAAAGACATATTAAAGTTTACAAAACATTGTTTAATACGTTTCAAAATACTGGACGCTGTGCGTGACTCCGTGCGCCTAGTCCATTAACTGCTACCTTAGCGACCTGAGAAAACATGCAAAAAAAATGTCAACATATAATGCTGGTGAGTTCTCAGGTTTTCTTTCATAAATGAGTTTTATAAGTTCCAAAGATCATATCCGTTAGTACTAGGTTATAAGAACGTTAGCTAGACGTTAAGTGTTTTTACTACTACGGTTGGGAACCCATTACTAAATGTGTCCAAAAGATGAGACCAGCCCAGATTGACTGGGTTACCGATGCCTCGATAACCCGATAGGTAGAGACAATATGCACCCGCCCGGCATCCCCGCCGTCGAGTGGGGTTTGTGAGGCCCAATAGATCTATCCACATTTCCCTCGTTGTGCTTCCCGCACATTCATGGTTTCCCCCTGGGACTTTCCGAAAAATCCGTATAGTAACATAAAGTAACCATAGTATAACATGATCTTTAATAAATAAGTAAGTAGCATGTTTCTCCCCCTGGAAATAAAACGGTAAAAGCGGGGCTGTGACACTCACCTTAGGTTGCGTTACTTGAAAATAGTTAAGTAGTTATGCTATGATAGCCCCAAATAGCGGCGACCTATCATAAGATATGTATAAGTATCCGAACTAATAACCCGCAGGTTAACTAGTCCCCGAATGTCCAGACCATAACCATAGACGCTTGAAAACACTTTTGACTGATAAACCGACCGTGCCAGACAAGACTCGACATCCCATTGGTGACCCGACATTCCATGTGTTAGCTAAATGCAAGATATCATGCAACATATGAAGTTAAACACTTAGCACGCGCAAGAGTTCATCTAGTCTAGCATAACGCCTATCTGACGTACAATTGAGTCCGAACACGTGTTACCAAGTAATATAGCATGTCCCGGGGTTCCTATCATGTTCCTAGATGTCAAATCATGCTTCGGGATGCCAAAATACGCTTACAACAGCAGTACACGCGATTAGGAATTTAGCATGCAATTAGGAAAAGTATGACTCGCTAAGGTAGACTTACTAGTTTAGTCAACGTTACTAACCTGAGTTTGCCGGGTGTCACATCATCCCCCTGTTGAAAGAATTTTCGTCCCGAAAATTGCCCAAGGCCAAAGGGAAGAGACGAAAGAGAAGAAAAATTTTCCAGTTGCCACATCCTCCCCTTGTTGAAAGGAATCTCGACCCGAGATTCATGCAGTTTCAGCAGAGACATGTCTTGATTCGAAAGCGCGTTTAGGAAATAAATGAGGATACTTAGCTTTCATTTGATCCTCTCGTTCCCACGTGAACTCCGGTCCATGGTTTGAGTTCCAGAATCATCAAAACGACTCGACTGATCTAGTTAAGTATGTAATAAGTATGACTCGCTAAAGTAGACTTACTAGTTTAGTCAACGTTACTAACTGAGTTTGCTGGGTGTCACATCATCCCCCTGTTGAAAGAATTTTCGTCCCGAAAATTGCCCAAGGCCAAAGGGAAGAGACGAAAGAGAAGAAAAATTTTCCAGTTGCCACATCATCCCCCTGTTGAAATGAATCTCGACCCGAGATTCATCCAGTTTCAGCAGAGACATGTCTTGATTCGAAAGCGCATTTAGGAAATAAATGAGGATACTTAGCTTTTATTTGATCCTCTCGTTCCCACGTGAACTCCGGTCCACGGTTTGAGTTCCAGCGAACTTTCACAATGCGGATCTTACTACGACGAAGGCTACGGATTTTATAATCGAGAATCTCAACCGGTTCTTCCACAATACGCAGACAATCATCCACCTTGATCTCTTCGAGAGGAACAACCAAAGATTCATCCGCCAGACACTTCTTGAGGTTAGAGACATGGAAGACGTCATGAACGTTACTGAGTTCGGCTGGCAGATCAAGCCTTTATGCTACCGGTCCAATCCGTTCCAGAATTGCGAACGGTCCCACATAACGAGGATTCAGTTTGCCACGTTTCCCAAAACGTATAACGCCCTTCCACGGAGATACCTTCAATAAAACCCTGTCGCCAACCTCAAACTCTAAAGGTTTGCGGCGACGATCGGCATAGCTCTTTTGATGATCCCGAGCTGCTGCCATACGGTTGCGAATCTGTACGATCTTTTCGGAAGTCTCGTACACAAGTTCCGGGCCAGTGAGTTGGCTCTCACCCACCTCGGCCCAGCAAAGAGGAGACCGGCATTTCCGTCCGTAAAGAGCCTCGAACGGAGCCGCCTTGGTACTAGAGTGGTAGCTATTGTTGTAGGAGAATTCCACCAGTGGTAGATGACTCTCCCACCCCTTGCCAAAGTCCGTCACACATGCCCGAAGCATGTCCTCTAGCGTTTGAATCGTCCGCTCGCTTTGACCGTCAGTTTGCGGATGATAAGCCGTGCTCATATCTAGCTGCGTACCTAGAGCCTTCTGCAATTTTCTCCAGAAATTGGAGGCGAACCGAGTGTCACGGTCAGAAATAATGGAGACGAGCACCCCGTGCCGAGAAACCACTTCCTTAAGGTATAAACGAGCCAAACGCTCGAGGCTGTCAGTATCCTTGATTGCGAGGAAGTGCGCAGACTTCGTCAACCTGTCTACGATCACCCAGATCATGTTACAACCACTGGGCGACTTCGGGAGTTTGGTCACAAAGTCCATTGTAATCCGTTCCCACTTCCACTCGGGAATTTCAGGCTGTTGTAGAAGGCCGGACGGCTTCTGATATTCAACCTTGACCTTAGCACAGGTCAAGCACTTGCTTACATAGGAGGCCACATCAGCCTTCATGTTCGGCCACCAATAGAGTATGTTTAAGTCTTGATACATCTTATCGGAGCCAGGGTGAATAGAGTACCGAGACTTGTGAGCCTCGTCAAGAACGAGCTCTCGCAAGCCCCCGAATAGCGGGACCCAAACACGTTCGGCGAAATAATGCAGGCCATCGGACCTGAGCTCAAGGTGTCTATCAGCGCCATGCATGGTTTCAGCCTTAAGGTTTTCCTCCTTCAAGGCTTCTTGCTGCGCCAAACGAATTTGGTCAGGCAAACCAGAGTGGATAGTGAGCTGAAGAGCTCGAACACGACGAGGTTTAGCGGATTCCTTCCTGCTCAAGGCGTCTGCGACAACATTCGCCTTGCCAGGATGGTATTTAATGGCGCACTCGTAGTCGTTAAGAAGCTCGACCCAGCGACGATGTCGAATGTTCAGTACCTTCTGATCAAAGATATGCTGGAGGCTCTTGTGATCGGTATAAATGGTGCACTTGGTACCGTACAAGTAGTGCCTCCAGATCTTCAAGGCAAAGACCACTGCACCCAATTCTAGATCATGGGTGGGGTAGTTCTTCTCATGGACCTTAAGCAGACGAGAAGCATAGGCAATGACTTTCCCGCGCTGCATCAACACACAGCCAAGGCCCTGGATGGAAGCATCACAATAAACCTCAAAATCATCCGTGCCTTCAGGCAAGGACAAGACAGGAGCAGAACAGAGTTTGGCCTTTAGCATCTGAAAGGCTGACTCTTGCGAATCACCCCAGTTGAACTTCTTGTCCTTCTGGGTAAGCGAGGTGAGGGGTTGTGCGATCTTCGAAAATCCCCCTATAAAACGACAATAGTAACCTGCGAGACCCAGGAATTGCCGCACCTTAGTTGGCGTCTTCGGTGCTTCCCAGTCCTTGATAGCTTCTATCTTAGCCGGATCAACATGTATCCCCTCTGCATTAACCACATGGCCAAGGAATTGAACTTCACGCAACCAGAAGCTGCACTTAGAGAACTTGGCATACAACTGCTCTTGCCTCAAGAGTTCCAAGACAAGACACAAGCGTTCCCGGTGGTCCACTTCGTTCTTGGAATAGACTAGAATATCGTCAATGAAGACAATCACGAATTTGTCAAGATAAGGCTTACAAACACGGTTCATCAAATCCATAAACATGGCTGGCGCGTTGGTGAGACCAAAAGGCATGACCAAGAATTCAAAATGGCCATAACGAGTTCGAAAAGCAGTCTTCGGAATGTCGGATTCTTGGACTCTCAACTGATGGTACCCCGATCTCAACTCGATCTTCAAGTAGAAACTAGAACCCTGAAGTTGGTCAAATAAATCATCGATGCGAGGGAGAGGGTAGCGGTTCTTGATGGTAACCTTGTTCAGCTCACGGTAGTCGATACACATACGCAGGCTTCCGTCCTTCTTCTTGACAAACAAAACAGAGGCTCCCCACGGGGATGAACTAGGTCGGATGAAGCCTTTTTCCAATAGTTCCTGCAACTGGTTAGACAATTCCTGCATCTCTGGAGGTGCAAGACGATATGGGGCTCGGGAAACAGGGGCCGCACCTGGAGCAAGTTCAATACTGAATTCGACTTGGCGGTAAGGCGGAAGGCCGGGTAGTTCTTCAGGAAAAACGTCGGGAAAGTTGCAAACAACAGGGATATCTTCAATCTTCTTCTCTTCCTCGGACGAAACCGAAACAAGCGCCAGAATGGCAGAATACCCCTTACGAAGATACTTATAAGCCTTCATGCACGAAATGATACTCAAAGGGATCCCGCTCTTCTCACCGTGTACCAACAGAAATTCTCCATCCGGAAGAGGAAGTCGAATGACTTTATCAAAACAGACGATCTCAGCATGATGCAAGGACAACCAATCCATACCCACAACGACATCAAAGCTACCCAAAGATACCGGCATAAGATCAATAGGAAAAGAATAACCCGACAACTCAAGGTGACACCCCCTAAGGACATGTGTCGCTTCGACTTTCTTACCATCGGCCAATTCTATCAAGTACTTAGCCTCTAAAGGTGTAGGTACCCTATCAAGAAATTGACTAAATCCAAGAGATATAAAACTCTTATCGGCACCAGAGTCGAATAAAACTGTAGCATAGCGATTATCAAGAAGAAACGTACTGGTAACAGTGTCAGGATCCTGTCGAGCCCCGCTCGAACCAATCACAAAGGCGCGAGCATTCCTGCCTCCGCCCCCGTTGTTTCCATTACCCGACCCATTTTTCCCTTCCTCGCCCTGCTTCATCTTGGGGCATTCCCGCTTGTAGTGACCAAGCTCACCACAGTTATAGCATCCCTGCTTACCCTGGTTTCCCTGGGGAGCAGCAGGTTGAGGAGCTGGGGTAGGTGTAGCAGGTGCATTACGATTACCTTGAAGGTTAACCTTACAATCCTTCGCCTGATGCCCAGTCTTATGGCATCGGTGACAACGGTTCCTATCCTCACAGTGACCATTGTGGTGGAAACCACACCGGTCGCATTTTGGCTGTTTCCCAAAATAACTCCCCGGTTTTTGCTCAGACGACGATCCCCCAACATCAAACCTCTTCACCTGCTGAGGCGGAGCTGAGCTCGAGCCCTTACTCACGCCTTCCCACTTTCGCTTGTTGCTCTCAGGAGCCCTTATAGTAGCGCCTCGGGGAGGCAAGACTCCTTCAGTCACCTTCATGTTGGTCAGCCTGTGAGCCGACCGAACCACTTCAGAATAAGCCGTGAGGCTACCCGCAGCCACCAACCCTGCAACCTCCGGCACTAACCCAACAAAATAGTGCTCAATCCGTCGGTATTCCGGTGTGTGCAAATCTGGGCACAACACCGCCAGCTCGTTGTGCCTAGCCGTATATGCTTCAATTTCGGACCCCCCATCTTATGAGTCCAGACCTCATGCTCAAGCTTCTGGATCTCATCCCTCGGGCAGTACTCGTTTTTCAAGAGTTGCACGAATTATGTCCAAGGCATCGCATGGGCTTCCTCGATGCCCATGGTCTGTTTGGTGGAGTTCCACCAGGACAAGGCTTGACCTTCAAAGGTCGCAGCAGCATACTTTACCCGGTCACCCGCCGAGCAACTGCACATCGAGAACACAGACTCAACCTTCTTCAGCCACCGGAGCAGTCCCACTGCCCCTTCAGTCCCACCGAAGTTGTGAGGTTTGCAATCCATGAAATTCTTGTAGGAGCACTGAGTTGGAGGGGGATTGACAGCACCCCCACCTGGAACAGACACACAGGTAAGGGAAGAAGAGGTACGGTACCCAAAACAAGGTAGAATAGGTGGAGATCAACTTACCACCCATAGCAGCGAGAGCAGCTTGGAATGCAGCCAGAGCTACGTTCGTTTGCTGCTGCAACAGGTTGTCCAACTCTTCTTGGGTCATGTTAACGTTTCCTCGTCCACCGCCGCCACCACGGCCGCCAGCACGGCCGCCTCTGCGTCCCCCACGAGCTCCCGACATCTTCTGTCACAACAAGAAACAAAAGACTTAGGTTTGCTCGTGGTATAAACCATTAAGAATTTAATAAACTAGACCGGGTCTGGCTCGGGTCCATCCGTCCAAACACAAAGTCCACCAGGATTCCCATGCATTCCAGTTTATGATCTCGTGTGCACCCGACATGATAAACTGTTCCGCATGGTCCTCCAAGTATACTTTCTGCTTGAAGTTCAAGTCACCTAGCACTAACACATAATCATGGTATTATTACAAGTATAAGACAATAGACATAGGGACGAGCGCGTCTATTGGGGCATAGAAGGGAGATGTCCGAACCCTTGGACAGATCTCGAGAGTAGGCCGAAGCCACCCCAATGTACGCCGCCGCCAAGAAATTACAAAGGTAGATCGTTCGCCGTCGAATCAAGATAAGGATGGATTAAGGAGTAGGATGAAGAAAAGCAAATAGATGATGTATCATAGAAGATGATGACACCGACACCCTGAAAAGTTGTAACGTTACCCATATGTTAAGACTCGACTATTTGTGACCGTCTAGTGTGTGCGACTCGGCTATAGACTAGACCCTACATGCAGTCTCAGTTTACTATAACCGTTGGCTCTGATACCAATCTGTCACACCCTCAATTTCCACGTGCGGGGTTTTACCGCGAGGCGCGTGACACACCAGGATCCCAGTCAACGATCACAACAAACATTCAACAAACATGCATTCATATATATATATATATATATATATAACCAAAATATCATGCTTTGAGCCGTAAACCAGCAACGAAAGCATTTCTTGTTTACAACCAAAAGACATATTAAAGTTTACAAAACATTGTTTAATACGTTTCAAAATACTAGACGCTGTGCGTGACTCCGTGCGCCTAGTCCATTAACTGCTACCTTAGCGACCTGAGAAAACATGCCAAAAAAATGTCAACATATAATGCTGGTGAGTTCACAGGTTTTCTTTCATAAATGAGTTTTATAAGTTCCAAAGATCATATCCGTTACTACTAGGTTATAAGAACGTTAGCTAGACGTTAAGTGTTTTTACTACTACGGTTGGGAACCCATTACTAAACGTGTCCAAAAGATGAGACCAGCCCAGATTGACTAGGTTACCGATGCCTCGATAACCCGATAGGTAGAGACAATATGCACCCGCCCGGCATCCCCGCCGTCGAGTGGGGTTTGTGAGGCCCAATAGATCTATCCACATTTCCCTCGTTGTGCTTCCCGCACATTCATGGTTTCCCCCTGGGACTTTCCGAAAAAGCCGTATAGTAACATAAAGTAACCATAGTATAACATGATCTTTAATAAATAAGTAAGTAGCATGTTTCTCCCCCCTGGAAATAAAACGGTAAAAGCGGGGTTGTGACACTCACCTTAGGTTGCATTACTTGAAAATAGTTAAGTAGTTATGCTATGATAGCCCCAAATAGCGGCGACCTATCATAAGATATGTATAAGTATCCGGACTAATAATCCGCAGGTTAACTAGTCCCCGAATGTCCAGACCATAACCATAGACGCTTGAAAACACTTTTGACTGATAAACCGACCGTGCCAGACAAGACTCGACTTCCCATTGGTGACCCGACATTCCATGTGTTAGCTAAATGCAAGATATCATGCAACATATGAAGTTAAACACTTAGCACGCGCAAGAGTTCATCTAGTCTAGCATAACGCCTATCTGAAGTACAATTGAGTCCGAACACGTGTTACCAAGTCATATAGCATGTCCCGGGGTTCCTATCATGTTCCTAGATGTCAAATCATGCTTCGGGATGCCAAAATACGCTTACAACAACAGTTAACGCGATTAGGAATTTAGCATGCAATCAGGAAAAGTCAACTGGTGATTAGGGTTGGTCAACAGGCAATTAGGATGGTAATCGCCTGACACTTCAGGCGATTAGGGGCCTAATCGCCCCCTAACATTCCTAATCGCCCCCTGCATCAGGCGATTAGGATTCCTAATCGCCTGTTGCAGGTGTGCAACGGATTTTCGCGCGTTTAACCCTCCAAATCAGATCCGAAACATGCAAAAACACCCAATATCAAACCTAAACCATTTACCAACCCAGTCTAAGCAAAAACCCCCAATTTATCACTGGTTTAACATCCTTTATGCAATTATTTCCAAAAATGGCAAAGTACTAAGTTTCATTAACTAACCTTATCTTTCCTTAAATAGAAACAATCAGATTTCATCTCCTACAAGTTTGCAAATCAACATTTCTCTGTTTTAACACCTCCCTAGTGTAAATCCTAACAACATTTCATCATTAATCATACCATAATCATCCTAGATCTTTAAGAATCATCCAAATGGGTCAAAATACACATTTTCATCAAAACACAACAACAATAGCTCAAACGCTTAGATAATCATCCTAATAACCCCTACATAACAGAAGTACAACCATTTCATGGCAACATTCATGTTATAAACACCAAGAAGATCAACATATGCATGTAAACTTCACATATGGCAAGTATTATGGTGTAGACTTGTTTTAGAACTCTTTTCAAAGGGTTTTAAAGACACAAACTTAGCAAAACAAGGTCTGGACTTTTGGGGAACCAAAACAACAATTTTACAAAGGTTAGAGATGAAGAACACACCTTGGATTTTATCAAAGAAAGGTGTGTAAGCTTGGAAATGGTGATTTTTGTAGCAAAACAAGTTCCAGAGGTGTTCTAGGGTGTGTGGGTGGCTTAGGATCAGTTAGGGTTGCACTAAGGGTGTTTGGGGAGTTAAGGGTTGTATTTATAGGTGTTTTGACTCGTGCATAGCAGTGCAGGCGATTAGCAGCAGTTAGCAGGCGATTAGGGGCCTAATCGCCTCACACTTCAGGCGATTAGGGGCCTAATCGCCCCCTAAGTCTTCCCAATCGCCTATAGACAGGCGATTAGGCAATCCTCTGATTCCTAATCGCCTGTAACACATCAGATAGGGTTTTCGGCGCGTTAAACACTATTTTAACACATATAAACACGCATTAACACACCAACAAGTCACGTAATGATTATAAACACATAATGCATGATAACTAACACATTTACATCCGTTCACCAATTCCCAGGACTCGAGACTTGCGTGTGTGCGTTAAACCCGGTGATTCCACGAATCACCAATCCTTGTACACATGGTTATGGACCGACTCTCGATGATTCCATAGAATCATCATAACGACTCGACTCATCTAGTTAAGTATGTAATAAGTATGACTCGCTAAGGTAGACTTACTAGTTTAGTCAACGTTACTAACCTGAGTTTGCCGGGTGTCACATAAACATATCAGATGGGTTTTAATCCATCAGAAACAAAGTAACAGTAATTTACAATGTTTTTTCTGTAACTGATGGTTATAACAGATTGTTTTTAAAACATATCAGATGGTTTAAAAAACTGCACATTTTTTATGTGTAAAAATACATGTATGAATTGCACATTTTTATGCATTATAGTATCCAAGGATAACATCATTAAAAAAAATAATCACCAATCATCATTTTTGGTTGTCCAAAAAATAGATTCCAGGTGATGTGTTACGGAATTCGAAGTTTAGAGCATTACTACATCATCTTGTGTTGAATGTGTATATCAAGCCAAGTACCTTTGAAGCCCGCTGGCATGCATTGCTAGAACAGTTTGACTTACGAACCCATGAATGGCTGAATGACATGTACAATATCCGTGAGGAATGGGTTCCAGCTTTTTTTTCGGGACATCCCATTTAGTTGCCTTATGAAGACCACGTCCCGTTGTGAAAGTTCAAACTCTGCTTTTAAAGTCAATTCATCAACCGCGAACACGCTTGTCCAGTTCATGCTTTGTTTTGACACTAGAATTGATAATCAGCGATACAGGCAACGAACAGCCGAGTACAAAACTTCATTAGAAAGATGCTTTCGAAACTTACACACACACCATCTATGAAGAAGTGAAAAAAGAGATTATCAAGGGGAAGTTGTCGTGTTACATATCAAACACGGTTCAGGAGGCTGATGTTGTTGTGTATGATCTATGTCACCTTGACAAAATGAACAACGTGGCCCATGTGTTTACGGTAAATCATTTTTTTATATACTTACCAGACTTTTTGTCTTTAGTAGTTTTAATTCTTGGTATTTTGTATTATATTATCCTGGATATGTGTAATTGTTTTTTTTTGTAGGTAAAATTGTACCCTGATGGCCATAACGTGTCATGTTCCTACAACAATTTCAAGCGTATTGGTTATCTTTGTAGGCTCATTTTTTGTGTTTACAGGGTGAAGCGGGTTGAAAAGATCCCCCCTCAATATGTTTGTGACTGTTGGAAGAGGGATGTACTCCCTTAGCGCATTTTTTGCTATTGAAAATCGTTATGGGGTCGACAACAGCCCGCTCACTCTTATGAGGAATGAGATCACTGAAACTATGTTAGCGTGTGTTGATGTGTTATGGAACGATTCTGATGCACTTTCAGAACTTGCAGAGCAAATCCGCGATTTAAAGTGTAAAATTCTGAACAAAGATGCTGGTAATCAGGATGCGCCTGTTCAGGATGTTGTTGAGGAACTAGTTGGCCAAACATTGGATGTTGAAATCACTTGCAAAAACCCTAGTGGAATAAGGAACAAGGGATCTGGGAAGCGTCGTCGGTTGTCTGGATCATCTAAAAAACTGTTCAGAAGGCCCCAAAGGCACCAAGACTTTGTCGCACATGTTATGAGTATGTCACAGATCACGACTCTGGGAACTGTCCTTTGAAGCACAAAGATGATGACGTTGGAGATGAAGAAGCTGGCTCTAGCGACACACTAGCGGAGGCTAGTGCTTAAGTGTTGTTCCAAATCCCACCTTTCGAATAAGACGCTTCAATGCTATCTTTTGGTCTCATTATAGTAATGAGCTAAATCATACGGCGGGGACGATGAGAGCCATGAATCTGCCCCCTTTTGAAAACATGTTATATGTTACTAACATGTGTGGTACCTGATCCGTTTTTTGAATAAGGAACAAGGGATCTGGGAAGGGTCTTTGGTTGTCTGGATCATCTAAAAACTGTTCAGAAGGCCCCAAAGGCACCAAGACTTTGTCGACAAGGGATCTGGGAAGCGTCGTCGGTTGTCTGGATCATCTAAAAAACTGTTCAGAAGGCCCCAAAGGCACCAAGACTTTGTCGCACATGTTATGAGTATGTCACAAATCACGACTCTAGGAACTGTCCTTTGAAGCACAAAGATGATGACGTTGGAGATGAAGAAGCTGGCTCTAGCGACACACTAGCGTAGGCTAGTGCTTAAGTGTTGTTCCAAATCCCACCTTTCGAATAAGACACTAGTGGAGGCTAGTGCTTAAGTGTTGTTCCAAATCCCACCTTTCGAATAAGACGCTTCAATGCTATCTTTTGGTCTCATTCTAGTAATGAGCTAAATCATACGGCGCGGACGATGAGCGCCATGAAGCCGCCCCCTTTTGAAAACATGTTATATGTTACTAACATGTGTGGTACCTGATCCGGTTTTTGAACGGACACGTGTTATATGCATGTAACATTTGTTTTAACATGTTGCCTTTTTAATTATCGAACTAGCTTTTGTATGTATCTTTAGTATGTTTTCAATGGGAAATGGACTCTCTTTTACTAGGTCAATAGGTCTTCACTTTTTTTTCTAACGTTTTCTTCCTACATTTTGTCACACTTTATGTCTTTTACCAGCAAACATTTCTGTAGAGGGCATGGTGCCACTTTTCACATAGACAATTAACTTGTGAATTTGTAAAAGAGAGTACAATAAAAAAGGTTAAGACATTTAATAACTTATGTTTTTACCACATAACAATTTTGTAGAGGGCATGATGCCACATTTTCATATAGACAATTAAACTTATCCATATTGTAAATGGGAGTATGGGAGTAAACACCAAATTTAATTTGTTTAGCATATGGTTTTATACTTGACCATCAGGCCACAAAGATAGAAATTATTTAATGGGGATAATGTAAAACCAAACTAGGAGATCCTAAATAAACATATGTTTTCATAGAATATAAATTTTGTACCCAACTATGCCAAGTAATATAACTCTTTCTAAGGTAGAACTTTACTTTTTAGTAAACTTAGTTATACGACTTGACTTTTTAGTAAACTTAGTTACACTATAGGAACCATAAGCGTTTTTTTTAAATCAGAAAAAACATATCACAAGGCACACTAATGATAAGACATTTATTAATTTTATACTATATGTGGCCATAACCTTTCATACAGACAATAACATGTGTTTTAAAAATATAATATTTAGATAATCACAAAGCATGCTGAGACAACACATCTCTTTTGTTTCATACTCCTTTCAATACCCAGCCCCCTACTCCCTTTGTAAAATTTTCATTAAAAAGGTTTATGATATTAGGCACTATGATAGTAATACTAGAGTTGTGTAAAAGACCCTAAAAAAATCAAAAGCAAACCTATTTTTCAATTATCACACTTATGTTTTCTTACCTAACAAAATATAGACAATTAATGCAACTTCTTACTAGTATAAATTGTGAACCTATATTTTTTTTCATGAGCAGCACCAACATAAAACTTTATCCCAAAGAAAAAAAAAAAGACAAAATTACACTGATTGTCCTTTATTTATTACCTTAATTACACATTCTGTCCCTTGTCTTTCATTTGCACTCATTATGTCCTTTATTTTCTCAGTTTGCTACACCCTCTATCCTTTAGTCTAACTAATTTAAAAAAGTTAGTTAACTTTATTTTCTAACTTTACACCTTTAGCCCCTATAGTTTTCCTAAGTCAATACTCCAAATAAAACGACGAAACTAAGACACGACATGAAACGAACTCATAGGGCTTTTAAACTTCATCAAATTCCGGTCAAAACTATAATTTTGAAATAACTGAATATAAAGTAAATCGAATTAGCAAAGAAACTTGTTCGCTTAGATGTTGATGAAAACTGAAGTTCACTCTTGAAATAACAAAATATAGTTGTTAGAATTTTAAAAATGTAGCGTGATCCATGACTAATGATACACATATTTAATTGAAATAACTGAATATAATTGCTAAAATTTAATCTATAATCTATATCTATAATCTATAATCTATAATCTATAATCTATAATCTATAATACATTATAAAGGAGGAGTGATGTACAACATGATTATTTTCATTTTCACACAACTTAAGAAGCAACATTTACAACACATTTAAGCAAAGAGTTTAAGGGTTTTATGGGCATAATTGTGACAATTAAGACACTTAGAAGGGTAACTTAGAGATTTCACTCACCTCCTCCTTTACAATATGAAAAAGGATTTCCATAACTACCCTTATTTTCCACCCTTGCCCCCACAAATGGTGGTTACACATCTTGAATCATACGAACAGGCTTTTCAAATCAATGTTTCATTGATTAAAAGTTAATTCTTTTACTTTGATGACAATGAGTTACATAATTCCTAGGCCTTCTTCAGAGGTGTTTTCTGTAAAAGGATTACTTGTAAACCATAATCAAAACAGAGTTTTAGGGGTTCAAGACTCGTACAATGTACAAGTTTGGCTTCATCAACAGTAGAAAATGATGAGTTCGAGCCACAATTAGCTGCCAGATGTCGCATTTTAAGAAGAAAAACTACGAAGGTGTGTTTTTCTTTTACAACATTCTGTTAAGTTAGTTAAAAATCACATTCGTTGTCTCTCATATCTTTCTTTTTTCAGTTTTTAGAATGATGTGAAGGAAGCATTACTTCACTGGTTAATTGGCCCAACCAAACATTCGATAGATGATATACGTACATTGCTTAACCCCTCACAACGTAAACTCATATTCTTTTTCAATATTTTATTGATCTTAACACATGCTTTAGCATTAATTCTATCTATATTTACATGAAATCCGGTATCTAAATATTTTTTCTACATTCAAGGAACGACTGGATACTTTACAGGTACTGGTTACCTTCAGTTTGTGTTAATATACGTGTATGTGCATCATTCTTATCATGTATGTCTAAATTCAGAAAATGGAAAAACGTCATATTTGTTTCGATAAATCGAGAATACATGGATGGGGCCTCTTTGCTCACCGGAAGATTCTACAATCATGTCAAGTTTTTTATTAATTGTATTCATTCTATGGGTTCTTGAATACCGTGGTGAGCAGGTGAGGTGTAGTGTTGCAAATATGAGGAAAAGATTGCCATGTTAGTTAATTCTTCTTAATTATGAAAAATAATAATGCTTATTTTAGTCTTCATTGTGACTAATATAGTCTTGTACTGTAGCTATTTAAGATTAGTAAGGATATTGTAATCGATGCTACATATAAAGGTAATATGGCTCGTTTAATCAATCATTTGTTAAGTTTTCTATTTCGTATGATATTGATTCATCTAGATTTTATAAAAGAAAAACATGTATACTTGATCATCCAACCTGTGATAAGTGCAATGTTTGACTTTTTATATAGTTTTAAGTGTGTATTTTACTTGTCAAAATTGTTTGACTTTCTATGCAGCGCATGCCTAATTTCTATGATAGGATTTTGAGTATGGGTAAAAAACGAGAGTCAGATTGTTCTCATAGCCAAAACCAACGTTGCAGCTGTTGAAATAATCAGGTTATTTTATGAGTCACACGGGCCAAGTGTTAACGGGTCGTGGGATAACTCGTTACCGAGTTGCGGGAACGGTTAGCGGTCCAAGTCAATCAAGCCGTATACGGGTTTGTTTACGGTTCACGGGTCGGCTGCTTTCGGGTCAAGTACATTCAAGCGGTAGTATTTTAGATGGTTTTCAACTTGCTTGTTAATGTGCATGGAAACTCCACTCCAAACGTAATCTGCATGGCTGGAAACATTTGCAGCGGGTAGAATGTTGACCAAGTCAAGAGGAGCACAACGGTTATATATTTGAAGGGTTCTCATGTAAATGGGAGTTATCATGCAAGTGGATGAAGTCAATATAGTAGTGCTCTTTGTTTACGTTATATATGCAAGTGGCCTATTAAAGTTTATTAGTTAGTTATGGAATAACATGCCTTCAACTTCCCTCTTCTTTTCTTTTGTAAAACATTCTGCAAGTTAGTTTCATACATATCTGAGTTTTATAGTGTGTTTTGTGTTGGGCTGAACCAACAGCAGCTGGTGACGAATTGATGTATGGCTTTCGCATGCTCTAACTTAAGATATTCATTGCCCCTTATTTATTTCTATTGAAAAAAGAAAACAACATTGTTCAAAATCTAAATATTTGAAATATGGGTTTGTTAGAATGAAATTCGGGCACTTGCTATTGTGAAAGCAAAGTCAATGGAATTTGAGTATTTTCTACTTACCATGTTCCTATGCCTATCATGACTAAAAAATATATTGATTATTTGCCATGCATTCAATAATATGTTGTTTATTTATTATTAGTAAATCATCAAACACTATTTAGCAGTTTAAGCTTGTGATGTTTTTTTTAGGAACTTACTATTTAAATACGTCCATATTCTCATAAGAGATTAAGCCTCATAATTTGTTAGAAACTCGGAACGGGTAGGAGTTCGTAATAGTCATCATAACTGAATACGATATCAGTAGTGACACCCGCTGCAACGCAAGGGCATTCCGACTAGTTTTAATAATAGATTGGTCTATTTAATCTAGCAAGATTCACAACCTGCTACCCGCTTATTTTGAAATTCCCTAGTCACTTCCTTATTTCCTTTGTATTAAAGTCACGATTTCCTTATTTCCCCTGCAATCGAATTAGCAAAGAATCGTTCTGATTTACTTTATATTCAACAAAGAATCGTTGTGATTTACCAGTTATCACATTTTAGATAAGATGCTGGAGCAAATGGTTCTCTTTAATACATTACATACCCAAAGCTCAATGTTTTTTAATAATCCAAATGTGATGGTAATATATACATTTGTGAATCTGAGACAAAACCAGAACAAAGTGAGATGTGACCAAAACTAATCTGCAAAAGGTCGCCTTAGCAACCAGATCGGCCAGTCTAGCTCTGTTTGGTGTGTTATGATTTTATCTCAAATCGTACTATAAACGGAAATAATTGTGTTGAAGCAAAAACCACATATATAGTTTGAGATTGCTACGTAAATGTGTCTGTTGAGACTTTTTTTACGTAATTCGGATGAATTCGAATTTACCATATTTTATTTTTTTTTTTAATTTTTGACTTAGGAAAACTACAGAGGCTAAAAGTGTAAAGTTAGAAAATAAAGTTAACCAACTTTTTTTAACTTAGTTAGGCTAAAGGATAGAGGGTGTAGCAAACTGAGAAAATAAAGGATATAATGAGTGCAAATGAAAGACAAGGGACAGAAGGTGCAATTTGAGTAATAAATAAAGGACAATCTGTGTAATTTTGTCAAAAAAAAAAGCCACAACCATGTCCAAAAGGCCAGGGATAGTATTGAAGTCAGCCAAACCCGAACAGCAAGTAAAAACAGGTTTGTAACATTTTTTTGTTTTATTGGTTACCTATATTTATGAGGACGCGATTTAATGAGACACACATCGTGTTTAAATATCTCTTGATAATTAACACCAAATATACCCACTAAGTGAGAATATATTAGGACGCGATTTAACGAGGCACACGTCCTAATAAAACATTTTTTTCTTAACACAATTACATTTGTTCATCCAAATTTGCAAAAAATACAGGCCCAAAAAATAGTATGACAAACTCCCTTTTTCAAATGTTGGTTATTTTTTTTCTAAAAAACATATATATTTTTTTTGATGTTTTAGTGATTGTTAATTTTTTTAGGGTAGACTTTACTTTTTAGTTAACATAGTATTATGATATGACTAGACATCTTTTGATGATTTTCCCCTCCAAACCAAACAACATCAACTTGGGATATTTAATTATTTTTTAACACAAATACTACCCCATCCATCTGAAAAGCATGTAATTTTAAAACATATTTTCTAGTCTATAACATGTGTTTTGGTTAATATTAATTGTTTTTTACTATCAAAAAGGGTGATGGGACAACACACATTACTCAATGTTTGTATGTTACGTTTTAGTAGAGGCCATATCATAGTACACGCACATTTTCCAAGTAAAAAATATCCTTTACTAAAACCCATTTTAAAAAAGTCAAGTAGCTACAACAAACTTCTATGGATATGATTTGGCCTAAACAAATAATTTACATTAGTTTTTTAGCTAAACAACTCTTGTGTTTTATTTAGAACGTTCAAAAGGTGTTGTGTCAAAGGACCCAAAAACCCAAGGCAATGTAGGATCATTTTCTTACATCAATGTTGGCAAGAGACTTCGAAAGATTGTCCCTAAAGTTGAGCAAACCCAAAGCTCCAATCAACAGAAATCGTATCCAATCGGTGCTTTTAATGCCATACCTAATGGGCTAAATTACCATTTGCTAAATAGTTTTAAAAGGGAACCCAACCTAGCTCCCATGAAAAAACGAGCACCAAGCAACAAGCTACCCAAATGGCCTGTCGTCAAAAAACCCAGATTTACCACAAGAGTCTCACACCCCAGCTATTCGTCAACAAGAACCTATTTTTTTTTACCAAACAATGATCCTGCTCCACTACCAACACAATACATACCCCCCGATTAGCCCAAACGACCCTGATTGGGATGATTCCATGAATGAAGTTGATTGGGATTTGTACTTCCCTAACCCATCTGGTTCAGTGCGAATAGTAAAACCACCAAGTAATGAACAAACCATATCAACCGATGGATATGATAGCTTTGACAAACATTTCAAAGGTGTCGACTGGGACTCCTCTTTCCCTTTTTACTGGAGTCTTAGGCCAAGCCCTGCGTGTGTACCATGTTATTGGCATAACAAACAATCCAAGTTCACACAGTGGAGTAGACTTGAAAGAACGTTTCTCAAAGGCAGATGATGATAGTGCGGATGAAGACATTAGTACCGACAGTGAATGATTTTAGTTTTAACCCCCCCCCCCCCCCCACGCGCACACCCTTAGTGTATTATGTTTTTTTATGTGTCCATTTGTTTTATGTTTTTGTGTTATGTTTAATTTTACATAGACGAAACGACACAAAGATCGTGTTATTTTTTTTTTGGGCGTGTTTTTTTATCGTATTTGTGCTTGTAGGGGGGAGACTTTAATGTTTTTAGTTGTTCTATCTACTATCGTTTTTAATGTGTTTCACTAATTTTGTATGCTTATATTTTTATTGTCTTTTTTTAAATGGCCCTTATGCCATTTGTGGGCAATGTAAAAAACCAAAACGAATGTGTACATATGAAAATCTTTTGCAGATTATATAGTACAATTACAATGACATGACAATTGATAATTGCTCTATCAAAGCTCCGCATTTCTGAATCCCCCTTTATTTTTTATATGATGTTTTTTTACAACTGTTTTTTCTGAATGATAAATTTTTTTGTAGAATTATTTTTAATGAATTACATTTGGTGTGTGTGGGGGGGGGTCGTAATCTACATGCATTTTTTCAGGGTGTAAAACTCAAAATTCAACTTTTTGATGAAAAGCAACCCACATGGGACCCCATGTACTTGGTTTTTGTCTTTTTTGTAAATAGCATTTTGTAAAAGACCACAATGTGTGCATGAATATCTTATGGAGATTCTGTAGTACAATTACATTGACATGACAATTGCTCTCTCAAAGGTCAGCATTTCTGATTCCCCCTTTTATTTTGGATATGATGTTTTCTTTACAACTGTTTTTTCAGAATGATATTTATTTGTAGAATTCGAAAAGCAAAATCACGTGGGCCCCATGTACTAGGTTTTTGTCTTTTTATAGGTTTTTTTACATAAACCTAGACAGACTCATTCTTTTACTATCCCCCTCCTTCTTTTATATATACAATTGTCAAAATGTTTATTTTCATGTCACATATAACAGATTCACACTTTTTTGCACTCATTAAATAAGAAAACATGAATTCTAACCCCAGCACCCCCTTGGGAGGTTTTTGAGCCCCCTCACCGTCTAATCCCAATTGCCCACGAATCACCTCAAATTGAACTGGTTATGCCAATTGCACCTGAACCACTACCACCCATTGAACAAGTCTTTAAAGTCATTCTCAAATTTTGTTAAAACATATGTCTTTAAAGTCATTCTCAAATTTTGCTACTTTGATGATGACATTTTTTACAAGACATATGTTTTTACACAATATAGGACTAAATTTTGCGACTTGAATATTTCAAGCATGTGCAAACCAAGAAGAGTCAACTTCAAGAGGACGAAGTAGTCACAATAACAAGATTTTTTCAACACAACTAATTAAGATCTGGAGTCGTATACAAACAACGACTTCCAATACAACTTCAAAGAGCCCCAACTAATTATGTTTTAGCCCATTTTACACATGTTTTCAACCAACATAATTGTCCACTACTAAAAACAAGAAAAACATATGTATTCTACATGCTGATTTCTTAGTACACCACAGTTTTTAAAATCAAATGATTATAAAAAAGTCAAACCCTAAAACAATAACTCGAAGAAAACAATAGAGAAGGAAATCGCATCAAAAAAGACATAACCCTGTTTTTGGGGCACTAAAAACCCCTAAAGACATAAACAAAGACCGGTCATTCTTAGAGCATAAAAAATGACTTCCCCAAGATAATCCCCTTTTTGTTAGGGCGCCATTGTTATTTTAGACATAAAAAAGACCGATCCATTGTTTTTTGTTAAAATCCTATCTCTGTTTTATCAGGACATCAAAAACCCTAAAGAGATAAGCCTGTTAAAAAAGAAGCATTAAGTTAGAAAAGATAATCGTACCCTTTTGATCTTAGAAAATGGTATAACCTACATTATTCTCTTAAATAAGTAGGTTCGATTATTTTTCTACATACTTATTTTTATTTGATTTATAACAACTGACTTCTTATTATGGATTTTTCGATATGGGTAGGGCCTAAATTTTATCTCGTCGAGGGCCCAATTTTTTTTAACATTCTCGGAGACGGGCCTAGATATCACCCTCTCACGGTTGGTCATTTTACAAAACAATTACTGACGCCCATGTGGGCACTCGCGCTTTAACAGATCACACCCCATCATCGTGAACCACTGACCATGAGTCATACGTCCCCCCCCCCCCCCCCACACGGTGTATAACACACGCTTACATATCATCGATCCATTAGGGCGGACAGGGTGGTCCGTGATGGCCGCGAAACACCGCCCCCTCAAGTTATCACAACCACGATAGCTGAAAACCGTGATGTATATCACGGATGAAAAGGAGAACAAAAAAGAATTTGTGGTCAAATTTGGTGGTCCACTAACACTAGAGTCCAAAAAAAGAATAAAAATCAACCTGAGGGTCCCACTTTTTTTTTTGTTTTTATTATTAAAAAATACTCCCTCCGTCCCATTAAAAGTGTCCATATTTCCTTTTTTGTTTGTCCCATTTCATATGTCCACTTTAAAAAATTATTAGCCATTTTCCAAATTTACCCTTAAAAACACAACTAAGATAAACAAAGAATATGATGGGCCCACATATGACAAGGGTATTATTGTCATTTGGCAAGCAATAAAAGCAATCATTTAATATGCCTAAAACTTTGTGTTTTTCAAACCAAGACACTTCTAATGGGACGGAGGGAGTAGTAATAGGTGTGATGGAATGAGGTGTCACAATGTGATTGGATGTGAAGGTTTTAGTGATAATTGTGAACACCACCACATGAGTTTAGTGATGAAATGAGATAAAATGAGATGGCACAAGATGATTGGGTGTAATAGTGTGATGGGTGTGATAAATTCATTACCACCCCATGTGCCCTTAGACTATAGGGAGCGGTGGGGGGGGGGGGGGGGGAAGAGGGAGGTAAAGCGCCATGTGGCACTTGTGGGACCCATGTGGAGGGGAGGGAAATTGTGGGGAGTGGAAGGGGGGAAGTGACATGTGGAAATTATTTTCTTTTTCATTTTCTTCATATAAACTAATAAAAAAACACATTTTTAATAAAAACGTAATTAAAAAACATTAATAATTAATAATGAACTACAAACTAAAAAATAAAAAAATATGAAATAAAAAAATACATCAACTAAAAAAAATATACATAAACTAAAAAAATACATCAAACATGTTTTTAATCATCATCGTCAGATGGGTAATGTCTTGGTACACTCCAAATATGATCAACCAAATCTGCTCGAAGGTTGTGATGTGTTTGGGTATTTTTGATTTCCAAGATGTTTCACGCTATTTTTGCGTCAGTAATGTTTTCTTGACTTGATGGTGGTTCATCACCAAAATACTCGCATATTGCACGCCCTTCGTCTTCCAAAATCATGTTATGTGAAATAAGGCATGCGTACATCACATTTCTTATTTGCGGTTTTTTATCATTCGACATGGCATAGACAAAATGCGCCATCTTTTTTGTAAAACACCAAAAGCTCGCTCAATGTCTTTCCGTGCAGCCATTTGAGCTTTGTTAAACTTTTTTCTCTTATCGTCTAACGTAGTCCTCCGTGTAAACGATTTTACAAAAACGGCCCAATCAAGGTAAATTCCATCTGTTAGAAGATACCCGTACTTGTATTCTACCCCGTTTACGAAAAAAGTTCCTTTTGGTGCAAGATCATTGAAAATTGGGGATTGATTAAGAATAGTTCTATCGTTCAACGAACCGGGCACACCAAAAAACGCATGCCAAATCCAAAGATCTTGTGATGCAACCGCTTCAAGCATCATATAGGCTTTTTATGATATCCACTTGAGTGTTGACCTTGCCATGCAGTTGGACAAAGTTCCCACTCCCATTTCATACAATCTAAACTCCCGAGCATCCCAGGAAAACCATGTTTTTCTTCATGGAATTCCAAAAGTTGTTGTACGTCATTAAACGTAGGTTTTCTCAAATATTTTTTAAAATATAGTTCAATGACGTACGAACAAAAATAGTGGAGAGTTTCCCTAGCCGTTCGGGCCGACATCTTTAGATAGTCGTCCATTATGTCGGAACTTTTCCCGTAACCCAAGTGTCTAAGCGCGGCTGTGACCTTTTGAAACGTGGTAAATCCTATCTCACCACGCGCATCGGGCCTTTGTTGGAAATATTCGTAATTATTTTCTAAATCGTTTGATATTCTTAAAAATAAATTACGACTCATACGAAAACGCTGCCTAAAAGTTTTTTCATCGTATCTTGGTTCGGGCGAGAAGTAATCAAGTACCAATAAATCATTTGCGGCTTGTCGTTCACGAAGTATATACTTTCTACGCTTAGGTTCCGAGGTCTCTTCATCATCATCCACTATAACTTTAACGAGTGTCTGAACGGTAGCCATTATCAATTACGCGCCGTCGTCGGATGAGGAGTCCAAAGCGAATTCATCAAATGCATCAGATGAACTTGAACTTTGGTCTGACATCTTGCAAGTATTTAAAAAAAATGAGAGTTTGGAGAGGATTTTATAAAAATAGGAGAGTGTGGGTTTGAGTAGAATAGTATATGGTTGAATATATATATGTAGGGACAAAAAGGATTGAAGAAACCACTTTTGTTACCAAAGTTCAAATCATATTTCTGCTAAGTATAAACTGCTGAAGAGTAAGGGTATGTTTGGTAAAACTAGCTAGTGGCTGGTAGCTGGTTGCTGGTAGCTGGAAGCTGGTAGCTGGAAGCTGCTAGCTGGAAGCTTTTTAGATATATTTTGGTGTTTGGTAGAGTAGCAGGAGCTTTTAATAAAATGTATAAAATGACCAAAATGGGCATAATTAAAAGCTTGTAAGGAAGGTTTTTATTTTATTTTTATAATAGAATGGGTATTTGTGTCATTTACTCATTAAAAGCTTGTAGCTAGTATGAGCTTTTTCTTAAACGCTAGTAGTAGTAGCTTTTCACTATAGAGCTTTTTCTCTAACCTAAAAGCTTCCAGCTCCTTCAACCAAACAATGCTTTTTATTAAGTAGGAGCTTTTTCTTAAAAGCTTGAAGCTTAAAGCTCCTAAAAGCTCTAACCAGACATTTCACTGAAGCACTATTGAAGACAAACTACTCATCAGTAGTTTGTCACTCATCAGTACTTTCACATCAGAAGCTTCTAGCCGACTCAGTCACTTCAGTAGTTTAGTATTATATTGTTTTGTTAAAGTCTTTGAACAAGTTTCAATGCTACAGCCTGTTGTAAACATTATCCTAAACATTATCTTAGCTTATTATAATGTTGTATTACTTAGCACAACAGTTTGTACTCGTCTATAAATAGATGAGTTTATCTCACTATTTTAGATATGTGATTTACACTTGATTTTAATTGAAATCCTTCAAAGCTTTTATAACTTATTATCTATTTCACATCCGAGAATCATTCAATACTTGTTCTTACTGCTTTATACTTTAAATTGCTTTTGATTCTCATTAACTGCTATAGTAAAGGGGGAGTAATAACTCCTGTAAAAGTGATACTTTAACTTAGAACATTTATCATTCCGCTGTGCAAATAACTTTGATATATCTGCAAACACATAAGTGTTCTAAAACTTAACTGTTATAAGAGACCACTAATCCAACAATATATAAAGATTTTAAATTTTTTTTTTCTTTATTACCGTTGCCAAACGGTTATATTTTAATTTTTTTTTTGTTTTTTTTTAATAATCAACGGTCAACAAAAAAGCCATCAACCAAAATGCGCACGTCACCTCCACCTCTCCCCCCACGCCAGCCTTCCTCTCCCCGCCTCACCTTCCCGCCCCCTCCTCCACGCCCCCTAGTGGTGGTGTTCCCGCCGAGGAAGCCCCTTCCCGCCCTCCTCTCCCGCCCCACTCCCTCCACTCTTACTGGCTTGTGAAGCTAAAGCTGAACAATTACAACTAATCGATAATCAATGTGCCAAACCTCTTCTGTTTTGTATATAATTCATATTTCTGCGACTCTTGAGAGTCTCCAACATCACCCCCATCTGTCAAAGAGACCATTGGAAATGCTCTTATATGTTCAAAATATATTCTTATGTGCAAAGGACTGGTCTTGTCAAGTTCTGAATTATACAGACTATATCAAAACCAGCTTAACACAGTGAACAAAACCCAAATCAGATGCTCATCCAAGACACTTAACAACATTTTCAGCCTCGAGGTAGGGGGTTGTTTTATAGAGATTACGCTAGGAGTGAGAGATATGATCATTGTGGCTAACAAATTCCTTATCTATGATATTCCTATTGTCTTACTAGAGGTCTAGTACGTTTCTAATGGGTTGTGGGTTATAAAAGTAGTGTCATGTCGCATTAGTACTCTAGGTGTTTTTCCTCCTGTCCTTGTGTTTTGTTTGGATCGGTGATAGCATGTTTAAACATTATGGTCCGGGGTTGTCGACTCAGGACGTCATAGTTCGTGTCTCCACATCTGGATTGTGTAGTTCAGGTTTATCATATCTCGACCTCAAAGTTCGGTGTCACCATATATTGACATTATAGTCCAGCGTTATAACGTTCGGTCCTTGTGACAATACTTTAGACATATCCCAAATTAATTACAAACCAATAACAATTACTAACATCATCGTTGTTGCTTATCCTGAGTTATTAGATAGTCTTCGGATAGAATTCTATTCAACAAGCTATTAAAGCATGTGTTACACCTAGTGAGTGTGAACCATGTAAACACCACGTAAGTAAGTAGAAGACGAGAGTTTTTTTTTTTTTCTAAATATGTAAATAAAAGCCGGTAGGCTTGTCACGCTAAAGTTGAACAATTACGACTCATTGATAATCAATGTGATAAAACTTGTATGTTTTGTATATAATTCATATTTGGCACCCATCAGTCACAGATACCATTGGATACGCTCGTATATGTTCAAAATGTATTGTTATGTGCAAAGGACTGGTCTTGTCAAGTTCCGAATTATACAGACTATATCGAAACCAGCTTAACACAGTGAACAAAACCCGAGTGGGTGGCACCAGGACCGCATTGCGGTCTACAGAAACAAGCAAACATGGTCAAGAAACTGACAAAGAAACCACCACATTTAGAATAGCAGAAATCTCAAACCACCAGGAAAGGAGTTAGAGAAATTTAAATACAGTCTAAACTACGAGTCTCATCACTAATTGTTAACACCACAAGATCCTTGAGCAACATTATCTCATATTTACAACACACTCATAACACGTGGTACAACCTCCCTCCTTCAACTTAAATCACTTCTTTTGGCGCTTGTGTTGTGCCTGAAAAACATCCAACAAATATTAATAAAAAAGACAACCCACCAGCACTCTTTGGGCAAAAAAAAAGGATTGATTGACTTAAACCTGGTTCAAATTGGAATATGACAAATTTTCGTACGGGTCAAAACTGGTTGGCCGGGTTAGGAATTAGGATAGCTCACAAAGTAACACTTAACATTTTTTCTTTTTATGAATTGACTAATTAAAAACTATCTATTACAATAGTAATCGAAACATTCTGTTAATAAGTTGATCTAGAAATACATATGGGATGACTTTCGTCCCCTATGACCCGCTCAACCACTTTGACCCGTTTCCTTTCTATCTAAATCTTGTAGCTTAACCCACTAGAGATTGAACATAACCCAAATTGGCCCACCTCTAAGTTGCACCCACACCCACAGATCACAACCACAAATCTCCCAAACAAACACGTGGAGTATGCAACTATCCACAAATGGTAGAAATAAAGTGGATTAAAATTTGCAAAAACGGTCTCTATTGGACTAAACTCATCATTAAGTGATAGAGGGTTAATTATCGAGTCATGCTCATTAGTCAAAGTCGGTGTAGTTTAAGCTTATGGTTTGGTTTTTTAATAGTTATAGTAGTTTAAACTTGCTTAAAGCCTTAAAGGGCAAGTAACGTGTCAGTATAAATAGCGACTGGACCCTATGTATTCATAGAGAAGTTTTTTCTGTGTTTTCATTATTTATAAAAAAAGCCGTCATGGAGAAGTAATCCATAAAACGGCCTGTGTTCTTAAGCTGCTGATTACCTGCTTCAGATTCACCTTGCCATTGGGCACACCAGATGTAGAAGTCCTACTGGGAGGCCTTTTACCATCCAAGGGTGAGCACTCGTGACACGTAAAGCTATCGAGTTGCTTTGTCTGTTCGATAGTCATATTTAAACAAGCAGGATGATACCTGAAATCGACACACCAAAATGACATAAGCCTACCAAGAACTGAATATTGCCTATACCATAGTTATCAAAGGCGTGAGGCGCACTCAAGGCGCTTAGGCTCCGCCTGTGGCCTAGGCGAGAAGCGCAAAAAAAAGCGCGGGCCTGAGAAAAAAAAAGGGCAAATAAAAAAAATAAAAAAATCACCAAATCATTACAAATAACAATCATCTTATAAAATAATATAAATATAAACTGACTGATTTAGCCATACCTACTAAAAGGATTAACACGCCTTTGATAACTATGTAGCAGACAATTAACTGATGGTAAATCAATGAGTTGAGGTGTTTATATATTGAATAATAATTCAATATCTATAAGTGTTTTAAAAATTAAATATATTTAAAAGCAAAAAAAAAAAAGATTTGATTGAGATTCATATATATCTCTATAAATTGGTAAGCATTGGTCGATTATATTAGTCAGTAGACTAGGTTTTAAAAAGCAAAACGTGGCTTTTTTTATCTAGGAGGGAAAAGCGAGATCTGGTGGCTTCTAGGAAATTGGTCGCCTAGGCGGTCAAGGCGATGGCTTTTGATAACTATGGCCTATACCCATATCGTATTATCACAAAGCATACAGTTATATGTGAGGGTATAAACGAGACTACCCGCTCACGAGCAAGTCAAGTTTCGCTCGCTAAAAGCTCAAATCAAGAGGACCTCAAATGACCTTGAGCCTAAGTTGGAGCTCATTTAATAAATGAGCTTGAGGCCTAGCTTCACATAGAAAACTTAACTACTAACTAGACTCGCGAGCCTAAACGAGCATGTTATTTACATAAATATAACAACTTTTATTTTTTTAATAATAAATATGTAGTTACAAAAGAAATATTATAATGTATAACACTATAAAATAAATCTAATTAATATATATGTTGTTATATATAAATAATTATATATGTATATAAATAAAATATCTAAATAGTAAATTAATAATAAACGAGGCAGACCCAAGCCTAAGTTGAGCTCTATTAAGTTAAACGAGCCTAACTTGAGCTCTCTTAACAGAGCTCGACTTTAGACGAGCTCGGGAATGGCTCAAATCGTTTACACCCACCATATGGAAAGAAGAGAAAGGCATAATCATTCAAACAACCTTCAAATTATTGTGGAATTAATCCACAATTCATGAAATTGATCTGATATTATATAATTATTTGGAAAATAAGTCTCATACCAGTCTTTGCAGGCTTCACATTGTACCATCAAGTCATCAGGGTTATATGGCATCTCGCATTTGCAATACCTTTAAAAGAAAATCATGAAACAATAATTGGAAGTTTCAAAGGCGAAAGTGATTCAACCAATCAACAAAGGTAGATAGTGAAAAACTAATTGCGGGCAAAATAGGCGGGTCGGGTAACGGGTCCGTCAAACCAGGTCCTATTTGTATGGTTGGGCCTTGGGTGACCTGAAACAATTCTTTTGTCAAATAATGTATTTTTTTAAACGGAAAGTTAGTTTTTTTAATATGATTTCAATAATTACTGGGCACTTAAATGATAATTCCACTTTGGAAGAAAAACTTTTATGAGGTTTTATGCATTAAAACAACATTTAAGGTGTAATCCATATGCCCATTTTACTGCACCCGCACCAGAACCATCATAAATAATTAGATCGACATTGCCACTGAGACCGAGTCTTAAAAACTTACACCGCGACACGGTCAGGGGTGAAAGCTCCAGTTGCAGCCTTGTACTCAAACCGACAAAAGTAGTCCTCAGGTCCCACATCCTCAAGCTTGGTGTAATTCTTGAACGTGTGAACAATGCATTTATCTTCAATTGTATGAGCACTTTGAATATCATAGTGATCTGATAAAAATAATTCTTTTATTCCATGAAACTGTCTCCTTCCTCCGATTGATTCTTCAGGACGATAATACCATCTAGCTCGAACCTTCACATTTCCCTTGACATCAGCCTCAATGCTCTCAACACGAGCCACATACGGGGATTTCTCATTCTCGGCGGATCTCATCAACACAGAATCCCCAACTTTCAAACAATAAGAAAATAGTAAATTAAAATCTTAGCTTCCTACACATAAAGAACTGTAACAAACTTTAATCCGTCAATATATTGTGATAGACTTGTAGTTAACCTTGAAAATATGTCACATATTTCATGGGCCAATTTTAAAACAGAGTCGACATGATCAAAGTTGGGGGATTTTATCAAAAGAGAAAATCAAGAAAATGGTCATTTTGACCTATGTTCTTTTTACATAAATTGCCATTTTTATCAATCTTTTTAAAACATTACCATTTGACATGATTAGGTGGAGAGTCAAATGGCCACATCCGAAGCAAAGAAAAAAAAGGATCTTTTTTTTTTGGGCACGGGTGTCAAAATCCCATTGGTTAAACAAGAACGCGAAGCCATTTTGCTTTTTTTAGCCCAAAACAGCACCATTTTTGGTTGAGGGCCGACTTGTCATCTGCTGCTAGTTGCTCGGTCATGCCATTTACGGTTTTTGAAGTCAAAACATTGGATAACTGCCCTGGAATCAGTCTCTCTATCTCCATTGATAATGGAAAGGTTAATCTACATTCCACCCTTCCCTAACCCTATCTACCGGGTTCGGGTTTAGATAAATAAGTCGACATCACATCTTTTAACTCGGTTACACTTTCATCTAATAATTTGTGACTGTCAAACAACTATACAATTAAAAACATACTCAATAACCTCATTCAACCTCTAAAACAAATATCCCTTCAGACTGCAGTTATCATGATCTATCTTTGACTACATTTCAGCTACCAAATATAAACCTCACAATCCAACAGATGCAGTAAATGCATGCAAATAACACAACAATTTCAAACCCTAAAATCTTTTTTTTAAAGGGTTTTCATACTAAAAGAAAATCGAATAAAAATTTGTACCTCTGACAACTTTATTGGTGCCTCTGATGGTGTAAGATTCCAAGTCTCGCTTGCCTGGTCTAGTTTTCGCCATTGCTGCTAACAAAAAGATGCGATCTTTGTGGTTGATTAGATTGGGATTGCGAGATTTATGGTTGTATCACGGATTTGAAGGGTTACATCAAGGGTTGATTCGAAAATCTAGGAGCATTGTGTTGTGTTGGGTAAGTTGCTATTTTTTTGAGCCCTAGAGCCTAGATAAGTCTAGGGGGAATATTATTTATTTAAGGCTTATGGGTGTGGTAGCTGTCTCGGTCCGTCTCACCCCGTCCCAAACACCACCCCCTCTTAAGTCCTATGTCTTTCTCCCAAATGTCTAATTTGAGACATGGAAGACGGCCAATCATGCATTTACATTCTGTTTCAGAGTTTCATTAAAGGATGGAAGAGAAAGGATCGGGAAGGAAGTGAGGAAAAAATGTGTTCCAGAGTTTTTTGTAGGAGAGAAAGGGAGGGAATGAGAGGGATAATAAAGAGGGTTTTAGGGTGATTTTCAATCTTTCCAATTTGAAAGGAATTGGAGAGAAAGGAAGAGGAGGGAGATCCTTTCTCTTCCATCTTTTAATGAAACTCTGGAACACAGTGTTAATATTATTACTTTTGTTTACTTTTAGTATTATTATTTGAGTCTATGTGTTATAGTGGTTTTAACTACTTGAACCAAAAGTTTAAAATTCTAACTACTTAAGTTCATAGCTGGAAATTAACTAACATATTGAGTCCAAATTTCTAACTCCGTTAACTAAGTCTGTTAACTTTCAGTGAAAAAACAAAAATACCCCTACTTAAATAAAAAAATAAAAGAATTATATATAAACACCTAAGCCTTCTTTAAACCATCTTCTTCATCTTGTCCTATACACCCTCACTACTAACCTAACCACCCACCTCTACCATCTTCAACATCCCACACCACCACCACTACACCACACCTTGCACCACCACCACCGTTGCACCAGTGTACCAGCCTCATCCCAACCACACCACTGCACCAGCAATAACCCCACCCCCAGCGCACAACTGCACCCAACACACCCCCACAGTTAACAAACCACCACACACCTTCATCTTTAACCATTTGTAGTACCGCAACCGCAACACTGTTGGAATGGTGAAGGTTCTTTCCTGTTTACATCAAGCTAAGCATCGTATGATCGATATGATAATGGAGACTGCATTGTGGTGTTGCATATAGCATAAAATCATTTTGCTTCTAATACTTTAGTTTAACAAGCAGGGAAGCCGCATCGATGGGAAGAGATGGAGGTGCATTAGGGTTCCGTTTTTGTTTGGGGATTATGTTAGTAGGTTAGGGTTTTGGAGTTTTGGCCTATTTTGTTTGGGAATTAGGGTTGAGACTCGGATTTGGGGGTTAGGGTTCAGATCGAGGTGGTGCAATGTGGTGGTTTATGGTGCAGTGGTGGTGGGACGGACGGGTGAGGGACAGATTGTGTGTGTAGGTGTGTGTGTGTGAGGTTTGTAATGGTGGTGGTGAGGTGGGTGTGGTGTTGTGCAGTGGTGGAGGTGCAGTGGGGGTGGTGCGGTGGTGGAGGTGCCGTGGTGCGGCAGTTTATGGTGGTGGTAGGGTGGGGTGGGGAAGACAAGGTGTCTGCAGGTGTGTGTGTGAGAGTGAGCTTTGTATGTGTACTTATATAGACAAATATATATGTGTGTGTGTGTAAATATGTAATATTTATTTTTTTATATATTATTAAAACCTTTATGCATTAAAGACTTGTTCATATAGCCTATGCATTAAAGAGTTGTACCTACGTATAAAAATGATTAAAATACTCTTGTACTTAACTAACTTGGTTAATGACATTACCAAATTAGACTCAGAGTGTTATAGAATTATCAACCAGGTACTCAGAGGGTTAAAAATGAAAACTTTGGACTCAACTAGTTAAAACCATCACAACACATGGATTCAAAAAGTAATTTACTCTAATATTATTAATAATAAATGGGGGAGGGTTCTCCACACCCTTTCCTTATCCTAAAAAAAGAGAATATGAGTCCTATCCTATGTGGGATTCTATGTGGCAAGGAGATATCCCATTTTGGGTGTCTCCACACAAACTAGCCTTAGGGGAAATGAAATTAAATAATTCAATTTTGTTGGGTTTGAATGCAATAATCCCAACTTAAAAGTTGTAATTTAAAAGTATCAACTTGTCAATGGTTTTATTTTATTATACCCAAACTAACAGTGGTTAACTTTGTCAGTTAGTTGCCTACATGGCCGTCCACGTTGCATGTGAGGTGGACAAACTTGTCATGCTAGCAAAAAAAAGATGGTCCGACATAATCCACATGTATATTTGTATTAAAAAAAATTAATAATGTTTTATAATTAAAAAATTAATAGGAGCCCACAAACAAAGTTTTATAATTAATAATGCTTCCTTCATCATCTTTACCACATCCACCTGCCACCACCATAACCGTCTTTACCATCCACCTCTTTCATTGGTTGTTTTAAACACCTAAGCCGATTATAAGAGACTACCTTTGTAGCACCAACATCAAGACTGTTGAACACCAATTCTTCAACAACCCTTGTCAAATCAAACAGTATAATCCCGGACTGCATAGAACTGCAGACAGATTCCGGTAATACCTTGATGCTCCTCATCAATCTTGCCCAAGAAGAACATCACATCAGTAACAAGTCTTCATTACTCTACCACTCTGTCGTATATTTATTAGTAAAAACATTCCTACACACTTTTACATTTCCATTTGAATCTAAACTATAAAAACTTACAAGCCTACACTGTATAGTATTATCGATTTACTTTTACTGGTATAAGCCCTACTTTCGATTGTTCATCCAAACAAGAGGGGCCGGAGCCCTAATTTTTAAGCCATAATTGCTTTTGAGGAAGAAACCCTAATTATTTGCTTCTAGTTTAGGGTTTCAAGTGAGATGGAATGATGGTGTAGAATGGTGGTGTTTGTGGTGGTGGTGGGTGTCTTCGGAGATAGCGGTGATTGACGATGGTGGTAGGTGGTTGTGGTGGTGGTGGTGGGTGACATCGGAGATGGCGGTGGTTGACGGTGGTGGCAGGTAGTTTTGGTTGTGATTGTGGTGAAGATGATGAAGATGTTATATATGTGTATAAAATATAGTGGGTTGGCCTTATTTTCCAAGTGAGACGGATTTTGCCATGTCAAATACCACGTGGACTGCCACGCAGGCAACTAACTGACAGAGTTAACCAAGCTAGTTTGGGTCCAATAAAATAAAACTATTGATAAGTTGGAACTGTTAAATTACAACTTTCAAATTGGGATTATTACCTTCCAGCTCAACGAAGTTAGGATTGCTTTTTCAAAATAGATTATGTGTTTTGGTGTAATAGGGGCGAAGCTACTTTTTCAAAATAGATTATGCGTTTTGAGTTGTAACTTTTTAAACCCAAATAATTAATTTTTATAAACCTTTCCCAAAACTGTAGGATCGATTTCGAGCTAAAATCTGATTTTGATGAATAATATAGATGAACACACACAAATATAACAATGAAAACCCACTAGATGATTTGCATAATATGATACTACAATGATAGCCCCCAAATCTCTAGAATGTGTGTTAGTGATAAAACCCTAATCTCTATCTATTTATAGCCCAAACACACTTAGGCTAATTACATTTAGGTCCCTAGGGTTAATACATTACTAAATCACTCACTAAACAAGAAAACCATTTTTCTAAAGTAATAAATATATTTTGTCTAAACAAAATATATTTATTATCCATAGCGCCTTTCTTGATCATAACTTGAGCTTCACTCATCGATCTATTATCTGGATTTCTCGAGTCGCCTTACGTGTAGACCGCGACTAGTTCGACTTTGACTTTTGTCGACCAAACTTTGACTTGTTGACTTTAACTTGTTGATAACATTAGACTACCAAATTTAGACCCAACAATCTCCCCCTTATTCTAATGTTATCAATCTCTTGTATCATCTTCAGAATCGTCAATCTCTACATACTGTGATTTTCAATTTAGGAAGCTTCAGTCTTAAATCCAATACCCAACAATACTCCCCCTAGACTGATGCTTTCCAAATTTTCTTTGCTGAAGGTGTTCTTGTCACTTTGTTCCTTGTGTACTCTTATCTCACAATCTCCCCCTTTTTGCATCCATCATCTTTGATAATTTAGAACAAACTTTTTCAACTCTCGGTAGCCTGAGTGGTTTTGAAGATGTAGGAGGAGGATTCCTAACACTGATCTTCTGCAAGCTTGAGGCAACAGGTGCTTGGTTTTGGTATCTTGCTCAACTGATGATCGGCCATCATTGCAGCAAGTAGTCGAAGAAACCTAACCACAATCACAAACACAACTCCGAATTTTCTTTAGACAAATTCAATTTACAGACAAAACCGTATTCATCGGTGGTGTGTAATCAAGTACGTATCTCAAACGGCTTGAGACACAAATAATGTGACATGGAAGACTTAAAAAATAACTGTACACAAATAAAGTTTTTTTTTTTAATAGCCATCAACCTCCGAGATACAGAAGGGATCAGATATGGGATCACACTAACTTGAAAAGCCTAGCCACGCTTCAACTTTCTTGAGGATAGCTACAACCCAAGAACGATTGTCGGTATGTTTGTCCTCTTAAGTCCATGCCTCTCGTCTTTCAACATACGTTTGGTGATGAGATTATCATGTTTTTGGTAATATTGACGAAAATTTTGAGGACCCCACTTGTGCTAGGTATAAGCCTACCAATCCCCAAGGTTTATTGAGATATAATGATGAGAGCTTCAGGTCTATATTTACACATAACAGAGAAGATGATCATTAAATCAATCAGATGATGAGAGCTTCAGGTCTATGTTCCCATAACAGAGAAGATGATCATCTGATCGCTTGTTGAGCTATCTATATTTGTTTGCACGTCACTAACATTGCGTGTCTTTTGTTGCTCATTTGATTGAATAGTCCCGCATTGGTATCTTGCACTCTTAGGTGTCTTTTGATTATATATGCACAAAATTTTCTGTGTCTTTTGATCTCTCAACCTGTGTATCTTGTGCAGACCTAAAACACTGTGGGAATCCAGTTTTTCGTGTAGATTTATTATTATTCACCTTATAGCAGTTTACTCAACTTGAAGGCTGAACCTACCTACACATCATTAACTTGTAGTTGTAACGTCCTTCAGATCCTATTCATGTGCAGACATAAACAAGTTAGTTCCTATCATTTCCCATATAAGATCAAGATTATTTGCATTAATCACATCTCATGGCTGAGACTATATTTTCATACTCCCCCTAAACTTTTATTTTTGTACAATCCCCTTTTTTTGGAATTAATTTTTTTTTTGTATTTTCTTAAAAAAATATACGAAAAATAAAGTCTTCCACATCAGACACACATAAACATATATCAGCAAGAAAAAGAGTGTGTGACAACGGTGTCAATTGTGCAATCAGGTTAGATACCATAACCAAACCTGTGAGATTTCCGCTCCAAACCTATTCTTGGTACAATCACTGTTACTAACCGTGTTACTAACAGTCCTCCATGGTAGTTCCTGCACTCATAAGTAAATTAATTAGAGAGTGGAACCCAGGCCATCGTGATCCTGGTTTGTCCTTTTTCATCAATATAACTAACTTCTTGAAACACTATACATTTTCCCTCATTAGTTTCTTTTTCAACTTTTGGTTTGATTCGCCAAACCTGTGTTGGTTTTATGAAATTGTTTGTAAAAGATTTAATTTTTGAAACAATTTTCTGTTTAAGACCTGGAGGAATAGATTGTGGTTTTGATGCTTTGGTCCTTTTCATCTTTGAATCATATGAAACCGGCTTCATATGTGGAGATCTTGATGGAATATGTGTCATCCTAACATTCAAAGATGTGTGCATTTTTTCCTTTGATCCGGAGAAGCAATCCACATTGCCTTTACTGTCTGGATTGTGTCGTTCTAGACATTGCTTGAGCACATGACCTTCTTTACCACACCTAAAGAAAGCTTTGAATGGCTTTTGATGCTTTATTGTCCCGTGTGATGCAATTGGGGATGTAGATTGTTTTGAGCTTGATTCGGCTTGTTGAGAAGCATTGAGTTTTACATCACCTTTTGATTCTGTGATCTTTAACCCCTTGTGATTTTCATTCATCACTAATTCATCATCTGAAGTTGAGCAATCTTCTATAAGCAGATCTTCTTCCAGTGAATCTTGATGGCCTTGATTTGCAGTGTCAACTCTATCATTAAGTTCTGACACTGAAGTTTCCGAGTCATTTGAGCTTTCCCATTCTCTGGATGAACAAAACTCCGAATCACTTTGTGAATCATCTTTGCATGATGTTGATGGACTAAACTCTGGAATTTCTTCAGTTAAGAACTTTCCAAACCTGTTATTCTCAAGAGCGGGCACAAAAACAGGTGGAGCACAAACAGTTTTATCATCACAAAATGCAGATTTTAAATCAGCACATTCATGCACAATATCATCATGACAAACATCAGAACGTGAGATAGGTTTCTGCCTATCACAAACATTTACCACACCATTCGAATCAACATTAGGTCTAGGTCCAGTACAGTCATCCAAATTTGAAACAGTTTTAGTCTTTTCATTATTCCAAATAAACTAATTAACTGTTGAGTAACTGGCTTCTGGGTGACCCAACCCCAAAGTCTTTCCACCACAACTGTCATGATCTTCCACATCCGCCTTTTGTGTCACTTCTGCATTGCTTTTAATCATATTAGTACTAGACTCAAGTTTGACACATTCCTTTTCACACAGATCATTTTTAGGATGAGGTTTTGGAATTGGTATATATTCACTTTTGCTCAGGGGTAAAAATAAAGATCTTTCGATCCCATTTTTATCCTTATATCCAATTCCATCTTTAACAAAAGATTGTCTTAAACACTCCACTAGATCAGCTTGAGCCTTCTTGCTTACATTCCATTTGTCCACAATAATTTGAAGATGATTTGTTTCGTTTCTTGATTTTTCTAACTTTTCTGTTAAATCATTTATTAAAAAATCTTTTCTAAGGACAAATTCTTTAAGAGTTTGCATTTCAGCGAGAGTTGCATTTAACTTTCGTTGATATGCCAACTCATTTTCTTTCATTTCATTGTTGATTTTTTTAATATCATCTCTTTCTCTTAAAACTTTTCGATTGTGGGACAAACAGTAAGCAACTGCTGTGACACACCTTGGTGTGCACAGTTTTGTTTTAATTTCAAGAGGAATGCTTTTTACCAGATCCTTCTCCGCATGATCTTTGTTTGATTCCTCATTCACAGCTTTACCTGTCATGTTGCCTTTTTCAGTCTTGATGCTTTCAGTCTTTTCAGCAATCAATGTTTCTTCCACAGCTTCCTTCTTACCTTTTTCATCCACATCCTGCTCTTGGCTCACCATGCCCTTGGTATAAATCTGTCCCATGAGATCTTTGTTGTTGTCGACTTTTGCAGTTGCAACTTCTTCACCCCAGTCACAGTCGTCCTCAATCAATGCCTTTGGTGCTTGCATTTTAGCAGCCTCATTTTCGTTGGTTACTGCCACTAATCCTTTTGTAGGCTTGATCTCATTTCCAGAGTTTGCTGAGAGATTATGAAGAGTCCCAACTGAAATACAGGATGAATTGGAGCTTTTCATGCTTTTAGGAGCAGTGAAAGCCATGTTTCTAGATATTGATGTTGGTGGACTTGATATTGGAACGTAACCGACTTGATTCATCTCTCCCTTTGTGACATCATTTTCAAATGACTTTAAGGAATTTATCACATCTGACAAAGTCATTGGAAAAATCATAAAGTCCTCTCTGACCGTCATGAATTTCAAGCGCCATTCCTTTGGGAGTGAATTGAACAACTTCTTGATTGAATTGCGGCTGTTAACAGGAATCCTGACTTTCTTCATCTTTGTGAGCATATTCATGAAACGATCAATGTGACTGCTTAAACTTTCACCACGAGTGCTTCCAAAGATGTCATACTCCTTTTGAACCATGTCTTGCTTTTTCTTAATCATGTCCTGATCTCCTTCATAGTAGTCACACAAGGCAGACCATAGAGATTGAGCAGTGGTATACTCTTCGAACATGTTAAAAACATCATTTGACAAAGCCATGGTAAGAGCATCGTGGGCTTTATGATCAGGTTGAATCAATTGCTTGGCAAGTTCTTTGAACGTTGATGGATCATAATTGTACACCTCACCAGCATCAGTGGTTCTCATTGGGATATGGGGCCCAAGTTGAATAGAAGTCCATTGAGTATGATCATTGACAAAATAAAATGCTTTCATCATGTTTTTCCATGTCCTAAAGTCTTGAGCACCCTTCAATTTTGGTTAAGGTATGGTTGCGGTTCCGGGTCCGGTTCCAAGTTCCGCTTGTGTTATTGGTGTCATGTTGCTAAGAGACTCTCTTTTTTTTTTGGATTTTAATTCCCCTTGTTTTAAATCTATCCAAAACCGGGTTTGGATCACACTAAAAATACACCCGTATTGATTTTTTTTTTTAAATGAGTAGGCCAAAACAAAATTTTAAACACCCAACCCAATTTAAACTTGTAACAAATTTTGTTGAACCAAATCAATTTTCAAAGGCCCAAAATTTTTAATACTTTTGATACCCGGCCCTCACACAAATTGTAAGTTTAACTCAAAACACAAATCAAACTTTCAAAGCCCAAACCAAACTGTTTGATCTAAATTAATCTTCAGAATTGAACATTTCGAAACCCACACCTTTTAGACGAAACCGAATCTGAACATCCCGTCAATTAAAAAAAATTAAAATTTATTTATTACCAAATTCTTGGATGTAACCAATTTGTACCAACTAGTGACAAAACTACTTATAAACTTTGCCTTTTGAATGAATTCACTAATAAATTTTAGAATGACATCAATTCAAAGTGCTTTTTCAAAATGAATTAATCCATCATTCAACTCAAATTAATACCATCGTCTTTTGAAATAAAACTCATTGGAATTGAATTTTCAAATGCCAATCTTTGATTTCGAATGTTGAGACTTGTACCCTTACGTGTGCCTTTTTTTTAATCAAATTATTAGCCTAATAAAGAAAGCGATCGGTCCACAAAAATTGACAAAATGCACGAGCCCGATTAGTAAATCAATTGAAGCCCAAATTAATTAAGGATCTACGAGTCATCATTAGTCCCAAACTCAAATGGTAACCCAGCCCACTCAATTGTTTGTCTGTGGAGGAAATAAAATAGATGCAATCCTAATAATTTAAAGCGAAAAGCAGTTGCTTCTACTCTCTATCGATCACACGTACACCAAGAAACCCTAAAAAGTATACACAACCGCCAAACTCACCCTATTTTTTTTTAAACCAAAAACCAACAGCAGCAGCTCTATTGCTCTTCTACACAGTTTTATTTTAATAAAAAAAAGGTGGTCGGTATGAAAACTGGTTTGGGGTTTGAGGGTCGGAGGTAGTTGGTCACGGGGAAAGGTTTGAAAAGTGACGGTGGTGGAATTAAGGTCAAAGGAGGGTGTCTGGGTGGGTTTAAGAGGGTGAATGGCGGTTTGAAGGTTGTGAGTGGTGGTGGTGAAAGGAGGGGTTTAACGGTCAGAGTTCGGTGTTGGTGGCGGGGTGGTTGGTCGGAGCCGGAGAGGGCGGTGCAGGTTGGTTGCCGATAGGAGTGATATGGTTGAATGGTATATGCACAGAACAAACAAACCAAAGACCTTAAAATCTGATTCTGCTTCTTCTCTCTTTTTTTTTTATTAAGTACGCAGACCGGAAAAAGTACGCCGGAAAATAAGGACGCCGGAATGGTTTAAAACACCATGACAAAGTCGCAGAAGACAAAGTCACTGACCCCAAAGTCGCCTTTGGTAAATACGCACAAAAACGTCGCCGGAAAGTTAAATACGCCGGAAAATTTAATTACACAACAAATACGACATTCAAGAACAAATATGCAGAATGAAGCACAAATACGCCCAGATCTTGAAAAATCGATAAAACTTTCTGATCTAATAAAAATCACCTCCAAATGATCTCAAAACCCACTTTAAATCTCTATAATCACAATGTTATCAAGTTTTAAAGAATAAACAACTATTTTAAACCATTTCAAATCTGGATTTTAAAAAAAAAAGAAGTTTGAAGATGAAAAACCCAAAATTTCAAAAATCTATAAAATGTTTAACAAAAACCAGATTTTAATGATAGAATTTGTAGATGATGAAATCCCAAATTCGAGTACCAAGCTCTGATACCAAATTGTAGGATCGATTTCGAGCTAAAATCTGGGTTCGATGAATAATATAGATGAACACACACAAATATAACAATGAAAACCCACTAGATGATTTGCATAATATGATACTACAATGATAGCCCCCAAATCTCTAGAATGTGTGTTAGTGATAAAACCCTAATCTCTATCTATTTATAGCCCCAACACACTTAGGCTAATTACATTTAGGTCCCCAGGGTTAATACATTACTAAATCACTCACTAAACAAGAAAACCATTTTTCTAAAGTAATAAATATATTTTGTCTAAACAAAATATATTTATTATCCATAGCGCCTTTCTTGATCATAACTTGAGCTTCACTCATCGATCTATTATCTGGATTTCTTGAGTCGCCTTACGTGTAGACCGCGACTAGTTCGACTTTGACTTTTGTCGACCAAACTTTGACTTGTTGACTTTAACTTGTTGATAACATTAGACTACCAAATTTAGACCCAACAAAAACACTAAAAAGTGATTATTTATGATTTTAAAAAGCAAGAATCTAAAAATCCATTTCAAAACTCAGCCCCAAACACCCACTAAGTGTCCTGTCAAGACTGCTCGGTGTGGAGAGCGTTGTAGGGGTGTGAAGCCCCTCCACGCCACCCACACAACCTTAGGTTTAGCGTGGAGACTGGTGTGGGGTAACTCCTGTGGAATTTTTCATCGACGTGGGGCAATCAAGCTCGGTGATGTGACGGCTCCCGGTTAGTTGTGGAGACTAGCATAGGGTAACCCTCAACGGCTGTTTTTAGAAAAAAAAAGGTTGAAAAAAAATTTAATTTAGCATTTATATATATACTCATTATATGATTTTTACTCGACATCATTTTTAATCACTTCTCTTAAGTCAAACTCATTACCATTTTTACACTTCTCACAAATTGACCCTTAAAAATCATGTTGACAACATTGTCCTGGACCAAGGAGAAAGAACTCGTTTTAACATTGGGGTGGATAAACGTTAAGGAAAAAACGAGAGTTGCGAGCTCACCTTGTGCGGCACCCTTTTGGGCTAAAGTTTAGCCGAATTCTATGTTCTAGTTGATGACACACATCGCATTAGTGATTCACTCAACCATAAATGGTTGGAGGTCAAACCTAAGTGTGAACGCTTTAAAACGATGTTTGAAGCAGCCATGGAAGAAGACCCTAATCAATTCGAAAACTTAACAATAGAAGTTACTCAAGTCGAGTACACTTTTCAGGTCGGCGAGAGTTTTGAGTATGTTCCATCATGGCAATTGTTAAGGCCTAATTTAATTTAATATAATGCTTAGTCTAATGTTTTTTTAATTTATGTTTTTAATAAATTTTTTTAGTATTTTTCTTTTGTTTTATGTAATTTTATTGTTTTATTAATATAAATGTGTTTTATTGACTTTACTAGGTTAGAGCCCCGTGGGGACCCACGGTGCAAACCAAAGTAAATTAAAAATAATATTAAACTAAGAGTTGTATTATTCAAGTTGAGTGTCCGTAAAACCAATCAATATATCCAACATAATATTAACATGCAATTCCAAAACAAACAATCAACTACCATGAAAAAAACCAATCAAAATGTCATACTTGCATTGGTAAGTTCACATATTAGGCAGTATTAAAAAGAAAGATTACTAAAAAAAAGAGGGATAAAGGCAATATAACGTAAAAATCAAACATTATCAAATTTCTTTTTTGGCCTTGCGCTTCTTAATTTCTCGTTTTTCCAATTTGTAAACTGAAGTTAGAGTAAGCACACTTTTAGTCTTGATGTACCTAAATGTTGCAAAACTACCATTTTCTATCCCATTTTCCTTCAACCATTCACCCCAATTTTCAATAGCAAACCTAAAATCCTCTTTTGACTTTTCCATACGAAGCGAAATCTGAAGTTCAATACCGTCAAGATTCCTTACAGTTATAAGCAGACTGCTTTGTTCAAGTTCCGCCATCTTAACAACTTCCTTTGGCAGACGCTAATGAAACAATAAACATATAATCATATATAATGAAATATAAACTAACATATGAGTAAGTAAAATTTTTGAATAAATTAGTAAGGATGTTAATATAAGAGAAAAATAAAATACTCACAATGCGATCCCTAGCAATAATAGTGAAGTCATGATATTGTTTAGCATTTAATTTAGCCATCATCTTTTGAAAGTGTGCTCATATAAATTCTTTTGTGCAGCACAATACTTTGGTGGTATTGTTCGCATCATTCTCAAACCGGTCAAGTTGAGACTTGGCGGCTTACACATTGGGATGCGAAAAAGGTTGGATATCTAAAAATGCGGCTGCAATATATGTAAGCTAGGTTAGAGTCCCGTGTGTACACATGGTACATCCCCAAGTCAAATGAAATTTTTTTTATAAAGATTTAGGTTGTATACTTTAAAACCTAAGATCAAGAAAAAGATGACATGATATCTAATTTTTGTTTATATATAAACTAAACGAAAAGTAAAAACACATAAAAACTTCTGAGTCTAAGTCCTTGTCAAATAAAATCTCACTGTCCAACTTGCAACATGCTGATTCACAAAAGTCATCAAACAATTAATAAGCTACTCTAAAGAAAGTTTCTTAGATGCGCAATCCAAGTGTTGTTATTGTAAATAGTGATAACCAGACTTCAATCGCTTTTTTTTTTGCCGGCACCAGACTTCAATCACTAACTCTAATCCTCATTCTTAATATAATTTTCATATATTTGAAAATATATGATTAAATGGGGAACGGAAATTATATCTCTGAGATTAAAGTGTTGTTATTGTAAATTGTAAAATAGAATGTAAGTCAAGAATTGATATTTAAATAGCAATAATTGTATTATAATATTTCAAATTCCATTATACTCGGTATTGTTTTTTTTAATTATGAAAAAATAATTACAATTAATGAACATACATAAGAGTTAAAAGTGATTGTCAATTGTTGACCATAGCTTTTTAAAATTTGAATTTACACAAACTTAAAATCTAATTTGTTGTATCCTTAAATTGGCGTTTCATTGTCCGTATCCTTTTACCTTATTTATTTTTTAATTAAATTAGGAAACATGCTAGGATATTGAAAGACTATTATTTATTTATTTATTTTTTAACTGCCAACAAATTAAACCCGAACATTTTCGAGGCACTCACCAGACAAATCGAGTACTCCGAGAATAACCCGAGTTGTCAAAGACCAATTCTAGGGAAAACCTGGTAACCCACTTGCCCGTAGGCACAACGGTGAAAATACCGATAAAATATGTCTCCATCAAGAATTGATCCCAGAATTCCCTGGGTCTTCTATCATTATCCGCCAATACTCCTATCACAACACTACAATGGTATTGGCCGAAAGACTACTATTTAAACTGTGTAAATATAGTACTTAAAAATTAAAAATCTTAATAAATAACATCAAAATCATAATCAATCATTCAAATCAATGACATTAAAATAATCCGCGTCTGAAATTGCTTTACCCATTATAAACAAATTATTATTGACATCTTAAAATTAGCACACTTATTGAAATCAAGATGATGATTATCGTTTAGTGACAATTGATTAACAGAAAGTAGTAATATCAAAATGAAAGTCGGTCAACAATGTTAAAATGAAATTCGTAATATTAGTAACATCAATAAATAAGATTAAAAATCTTAATAAATAACATCAAAATCATAATCAATCATTCAAATAAATGACATTAAAATCATCCGCGTCTCAAATTTCATTACTCATTATATACAAATTATTATTGACATCTTTAATAATCATTATTAGTTGTGATTGAAGTAATATAATTCTTTAACAGAAAGTAAAATTTTGAAAATTTATATTATTATTTAATTTCGTTGTTAAAATTGGTATGCCGATTAAATGATTTTATTATTTGTTAAGGTATGTATAGTATTGTTGTGTCTCAAACAATTCTGCAAAATCGGAAATACTGTGCCTCGATTGACGTGATTGAGTAGGAATATTTATTTATATATTTGAATTATAAAAAATGGAAGGATTGGTAACTGACGTGAATTGGTCAACAACGCTTAAAATTAGTACAATCAAACTCAAACACATAAAGTCAAAGAATTGACCTCCATCAAATTAACAAAAACGTAAAAAGTTTTTACTCAGATTGAGTCAACAATATTAAAATTAAGGTCTTAATATTAGTAATAGCATTGAAAATTATCTTCAATACATTATATATTTTAGGAAATTGTTAAATAGATTTAAATTATATTTATTATTAAAAGAATAATAAAAGTGTATGAAAATAAATGTACACTCCTATCTTCGGATTATATTTAAATTATAAACTATTAAATAGATTTAAATAAATGTTTAAAGGAAAGTCTTTGAATTATAAAAAATGGAAGGATTGGTAATTGACGTGAATTGGTCAACAATATTTAAAATTAGCACAATCAAACTCAAAGACATATAGTCAAAGAATTGACGTCCATCAATTTAACAAAAACGTAAAAAGTTTTTACTCAAATTCGGTCAACAATATTAAAATAAAGGTCGTAATATTAGTAATAGCATTGAAAATTATTTTGATGTTATTATATTTAAATTATAAACTGTTTAATAGATTTAAATTATATTTATATTTATTTTAGAAAACTGTTAAATATATTTAAATTATATATTTTAGGAAACTGTTAAATATATTTAAGTTATATTTATTATTAACAGAATAATAAGGTAGTGTTTGGTATGGTGGAATGGAAGGAGGAATGGAATGGACCATTACGAGGTGATGAAAAATAGTGTGTTTGGTTGGTTAAATGAATGGAAGCACCCATTCCACAAGGCATTTCATTCCCTCAAAACCATTCCATCCACCCCCCATGTTTTTTTTTCATTCAATCCCTCATTCACCCTTCACTAACAACACCATAACCCACCAACCACCACCACCACCCACCACCATCGTCACCACCCACCACCACTACCGTCGCCCACCACCGTCGCCCACCACTATCGCCCACCATCGCTGCCGCCACCACCCACCACCGCCGTTGCCGCCACCCACTACCTTCACCCACCCACCACCATCACCACCCACCACCGTCACCTACCCACCGTCGCCATCCAACACCACCCACCGCCGACAACCACCGTCGCCCACCACCTACCACCGTCGCCCACCACCCACCATCGTCGCCCACCCTTGCCGTCACCACCACTGTCGTCGCCGCCACCAACCACCACCACCACCCACTACATTGACCCACCCACCACTGTCACACACCCACCATCACCACCATCCACCTCCACCCATCTCCATCTTCGCCACCACCCACCACCGCCGTCGCCACCCACCACCACGCTACCGCCACACACCACCACATACCATCACTGCCACCAACCACCACCACCACCGCCACTACTCACCGTCGTCGCCCACTCACCATCACGGCCATCCACCTTGTCACACCCTCAAATTTCCACTGCGGGGTTTTACCGCGAGGCGCATGACATACCAGGATCCCATAGCCATAAGTCATATGAACGAACTCTAAATGCCCAAACCATTTAGTTCGTTTTCAAAAACCAAGTTTAGTTAAGCTGCGGAAGCGTAAACCAAATTAAACCTTTAAGAAACTATGCGCAAAACAACGCGCCCAAAATTAATGCCATATAAAAATGAAGGTAAAAGCATGATATGTAAATTAGGTGTATGCCCAAGACCCAATGCAATGAAACGTGCAGTGCTTTCTAATCGTGACACCGGAAGCTAACTACCTGCAAAAGCATGTAAATGGTGGGTCAACAAACAATGTTGGTGAGTTCACTAAGTAAAGTAGGTGAGTAAGTAAAAGCGTAGGTTTCCCAAACCATGTAACCAAATAAAAGCGTCGGTCTCCCAGACCACATAACAACAAGTAAGAACGTCGGCCTCCTTAGCCATAAGTAAACAGCTAATTCATATGCCAGGGGTAGCTAGCCCACTCATGATAACTAAAACCGGCGAATACCGAACTACTAATGAACAAGTTCCCATAACCGGGAGAATAGTGCCTTGCGTCATTGCCCATCAACAATGACATATGTTTTAAGTTATTAGTTCACACCCATGTTCCCAGCACGATGTGAGGTTTGTTAGACCTAATAGCGCTATCAACTAGTAACCCGCTTGCCCAACCGGCAATTGATTCGGTATTTTGAAGGACTTAAATGATAGGGTTGGTTTAGTTCATCAAGGACATATAGCATGAATTAGTAAAAGTAGATTCACCCCGTGAACCATGCACCCCAAAACCCGGGATGTGTAAAAGTAGTCCCAAACCGGACTAGAAACGTTAAGTAAGTTGTCTCAACCCGAGACACATGCTTTTGAGAAAAAGTAGTGAAACTCACCTTAGGTTGCAAGCAAATAAATCCAAACTCCAAAGTAGGGTGTGCTACCGACTCCCTAATACATGTGTCACTAAATGAGTATATGTGTAACATTATCACACCATATAACTCGTTTGTCCAAGACGTTTACATGTTCAAAACAATGCAGTGACACCTAATGACTCTATATGCACAAGTAGGTCCCACGTAACCCGTTGGTGATCATCATGATTATTATCAGTTAAGTGTCTCACGTACATCTCATACAAGTATCCAAGCAAGTTCATGTCAATTACATATCATATACTACCCCAAGTAATCACATAAAGACTCCATACACAATCTGCGTTTTCTGGGCAGATTGTGCGCTGTGAAAAGTAATTTATTTAAAATACTTAATGAATGAATTAACATCCCAAATTTTTACTGAGTATGAATCGGAATTCATCCGTTAACACGTAATTTTTCCTTGAATTAAAACTAAACAAAAAAATTATTAAAATTCATGCAACACAGCTATGTCCAGAAAATTTCCACAACAGTTCAGTTTAGTAGAAAAATTCCCAAAGATTGTGTATTCATCCAAACGGGATGAATCCACTTGGAAAAGCCGAGTTCTTCCAATGTTGACCTACTGTAAAAATTTCATAACCTAATTCTTTGTAAATCTCAAGTTATGACCATTTAAAGTTGACCCAATTTACAACTCCGAAAATCTGATATGACCTCTAATCAAATAAAATTCCAAAAACACCTCAAACGATCACCAAATCGCACAATCTTATACATTCTGGAAAGCTACGCTCAATTACAACATACTCAAACCAAGAAACAATCAAGAACAACAGTTTAAGATCGTGTTATAGGGTCTACAAGTCGACACATGCATTCTGTCCATTTTTAAACATGTAAGAATCTTAGTTTCTACAAACCCTAGACCCATGTTTTCGCATAATCAAGATCACAAACTCATAATATAGCATGTTCATAACATAACTCAGATCTAACACGCAAGTTTCATCATTAACATCATCATCTAAAACCCTAGATCAATCAATATTCATTTATATGCTATTTTCGTGCAACACATAACATGTACCACATAATAACACAAATACCAATTGTTTAATGACGTTAATACTTTACAAAACTCATGTTTTAATCTTTATAAATTCACATCAGACCTGGACAAACTTGTTTATGATGTTTTAGAACATAATGAAAAGATAAAACACAAAAGGTTTGATAGTATACCTAAAGCTCTTCGTTCGGGTGATTAATACTCAAGTAAAGCTCCAAAACTTGAGTGATTATGATTATAGCAGAGGTTATGAGGTGTATTTTTCGTATGGTGGCTACTATAGCTGATTAGGGTTGTGATTATGAGAAAAACTAGGTTTAAAATCGAGTTTTATAGCAAATACACTTGTTCCCCACGTAATATGCCCGTCCGCGGACCGCGGAGGTTTTATCGGGTCTCCAGCGGACCGCGGCGCCCCAAAGAATTCGTCTGGGCTTGGCCTGGTCCACTTTGGGCCGGCCCAAGTCCCTAATATTATTATTTTCTTTGTTTTGCTACACATTTAGGCCTTAAACCTTTAACCCAATATCACTACTAACCAACCCAATATTTTTAGACCCGAACTATCTTGTCGGTTCGTCGGGTGTCGGTTACGAGTTCGGTGACGCGTTTCAATTAAATAAACGAAATTGCATAATAATTCACCCACGGTTTCACATAATCACATAATGGCACATAACATCAATATGCAAGTTTGTAATAATCACTTTTTTACAAAGTCACCAACGTTCCGGGTTACCTACTTGTATACGTAGTCTGGTAATTCTCTGAATTACCATTTCATGCAGTTATTAACCTATAACCGTGCAACGTATACTCATCCTAATCAACCCTAGTTAATCAGAATGCATGAAAAGTATGTATAAGTAACTAGAGTCTAGTTAAAGTGTTAACCTGAAATTACGGGGTATCACACACCTCCACCTCCACCTTCCACCATCACCACCACTGCCGCCGCCACCCACCACCACTGCTACCGCCACATATCACCACCCACCATCACCGCCACTGACCACCACTCACCACCGATTTTATTCCTTCGTCTTTTCCTACCTATCCAACAACATAAAGTAATGTTTTGTTTCATTCCCATGTGAAAACCAAACAAGACATGGAATGGTAATGATCCATTCCATTACCTTGTCCATTCCATTACCTCGTCCATTCCATTCCCTCATCCATTCCATTACGCCATACCAAACAGACCCTAAAAGTGTAGGAAAATAAATGTACATTGTTATCTTTGGATTATATTTAAATTATAAACTGTATAATAGATTTAACATTGTTAAATAGATTTAAATAAATGTTTGAAAGAAAGTCGTATATGTTTAAAAGAATATCGTTTCATGACAATTGATTAAAGGAAAATTGTAATATCAAAATTAAAGTCGGTCAACAATATAAAAATGAATTTCGAAATATTAGTAATACCAATAAATAAGATTAAAAATTTTAATAAATAACAACTAAATCATAATCAATCATTCAAATCAATGACATTAAAATCATCATAAATAACATTAAAACTCTCTATAAATAACATCAAAATCATAATTTAAATTTCAAATTCAATGACATCTTGTGGTGCAACCTTAGTAACAAACATTTTGTACTGGATTGAACACTATTTGAAGACACGATATTCACCAATGGAAGTATCTTCTGATTGAAGCAAAACAGGCCATCCAATCACAATAAACCTTTATAAAAGCATTATATATAGAAAATTTAGAATGTGTAACTAATTATAAAATAAGAATATTGTAAACAAAAATGTTGAATATGCAAATAACAAACCTAACGACTTGAGAAACAATTTCTGCACGTAATATTAGTATTAGTATTAGTTAGTATTAGTAATTAGTAATATATTCGTAAAAATAATAATAGAAAAATTTAATTCGGTCAATAAGATATAAATGGGATTAAAATTAAAAATAGTAATATTAGTTTTAGTATTAGTAATATATTCGTAATTTAATTAGGTCAATAATACATAAATGAGCTTAAAAATCGTAATACATAACATTAAATTCGTCAATTATTATTAATATAATTAAAACTAATAAAAAATAACATTAAAAATGAATAAATCCTATTAATAATTGCAGGCAAGACCAATAATAATTCATAAAGATAGATTAAACATAAATTCGTAGTAATATTAATATAAATAAATGAGATTAAAAAATCGTAATAAATAACATTAAATTAGGCCAATTATTATTAATGTCAATTAGTATTAGAAATATATTCGATCAACAATACTATTTTTACGAATAGTAAAACTAAAATCGTAATTATTAGTAATTAGTAATATATTCGTAAAAATAGTGATAGAAAAATTTAATTCGGTCAATAAGATATAAATGAGATTAAAATTAGAAATCGTAATATTAGTTTTAGTATTAGTAATATATTCGTAATTTAATTCGGTCAATACGAAATAAATGAGATTTTAATTTAAATTAAAATTAAAATTCATAATATTAGTATTAGTATTAATAATATATTCTTAAATTAATTCGGTCAATTCGGTCAATAATAAATAAATGAGTTTAAAAATCGTAATATATAACATTAAATTCGGTCAATTATTATTAATGTCATTAAACTCATAATAAATATCATTAAAAATGAATAAATTCTATTAATTGCAGGCAAGACCAATAATAATTCCAACGAATAGTAATATAAATAATATTAAACATAATTTCATAAAGATAGAATAAACATAATTTCGTAGTAATATTAATTTAAATAAATGAGATTAAAAAATGTAATAAATAACATTTAATTTGGTCAAATATTATTAATATCAATAAATAAAATTAATATCAATACATTAATTGTATTGATAAATACAATTATTTTAATATCAATAATTCAGTCAATTACTATTAATATCAATAAATAACATTAATATCAACAAATAACATTTATTGATATTAATATCGATAATATCAATAAATAACATTAATTGTAACATACTAAAAATACATTTAAAATGATTAAATCTTATTAAACATAAATTCGAAAAAAGTAATATAAATAAATGAGATTAAAAATTTTAATAAATAACATTGAATTCAGTCAATTAATATTAATGTCAATAAATAATATTAATTGTAACATACTAAAAATACATTAAATCTTTTTAAACATAAATTCAAAAAAAGTAATATCAATAAATAATATTAAAATTTTTAATAAATAACAACCAAATCATAATCAATCATTCAAATCAATGACATTAAAATCATCATATATAACATTAAAACTTTCTATAAATAACATCAAAATCATAATTTAAATTTCAAATTCAATGACATCTTGTGGTGCAGCCTTAGTAACAAACATTTTGTGCTGGATTGAACGCTATTTGAAGACACAATATTCGCCAATGGGAGTATCTTCTGATCGATGCAAAACAGGCCATCCAATCACAATAAACCTTTATAAAAGCATTATATATAGAAAATTTAGAATGTGTAACTAATTATAAAATAAGAAAATTGTAAACAAAAATATTGAATATGCAAATAACAAACCTAAAGACTTGAGAAACAATTTCTGCACGTAATATTAGTATTAGTATTAGTAATTATTAGTAATTAGTAATATATTCGTAAAAATAATAATTGACAAATTTAATTCGGTCAATAAGATATAAATGGGATTAAAATTAAAAATAGTAATATTAGTTTTAGTATTAATAATATGTTCGTAATTTAATTCAGTCAATAATAAATAAATGAGCTTAAAAATCATAATATATATACATTAAATTCGTCAATTATTATTAGTGTCATTAAAACAAATAAAAAATAACATTAAAAATGAATAAATCCTATTAATAATTGCAGGCAAGACCAATAATAATTCATAAAGATAGATTAAACATAAATTCGTAGTAATATTAATATAAATAAATGAGATTAAAAAATCATAATAAATAACATTCAATTAGGTCAATTATTATTGTCAATTAGTATTAGAAATATATTCGGTCAACAATACTATTTTTACGAATAGTAAAACTAAAATCGTAATTATTAGTAATTAGTAATATATTCGAAAAAATAGTGATAGAAAAATTTAATTCGGTCAATAAGATATAAATGGGATTAAAATTAAAAATTGTAATATTAGTTTTAGTATTAGTAATATATTCGTAATTTAATTCGGTCAATACAAAATAAATGAGATTAAAATTAAAATTAAAATTCATAATATTAGTATTAGTATTAATAATATATTCTTAAATTAATTCGGTCAATAATAAATAAATGGGCTTAAAAATCGTAATATATAACATTAAATTCGGTCAATTATTATTAATGTCATTAAACTCATAATAAATATCATTAAAAAATGAATAAATCCTATTAATTGCAGGCAAGACCAATAATAATTCGAACGAATAGTAATATAAATAATATTAAACATAATTACATTTTTTTAATATAAATAAATGAGATTAAAAATGTAATAAATAACATTAATACGGTCAATTATTATTAATATCAATAAATAACATTAATTGTAACATACTAAAAATACATTAAAAATGATTAAATCTTATTAAACATAAATTCAAAAAAAGTAATATAAATAAATGAGATTAAAAATTTTAATAAATAACATTGAATGTGGTCAATTATTATTAATGTCAATAAATAATATTAAACATCTTAATAAATAACATAAAAAATAATAAATCTTATTGATTGAAAACAACTTCCATCTTAATTCATGCAAGCTATTTGATCCATATACACAAACATTCATCAAAAAACTTGAAGGACCTTAATATGAGCAATTCCTAAGAACATCTTAAGAACATCATTATGAATGTGACCTCCTCCAAAGACCATCATCGAACATACCATACCTTAGCCAAAACCAAACATCTAACCAATAAACTAATCGGCCATCCAAAGAAGCTAGCCATCAACCAAACAAACTTTTAACAACCCGATAACAAATCACACCCCAGGAACATGCGCAGGCCTTCATCCCAAGTCAAATCCGTCGGCCTAAACACAAACCATGAACGATATGACGGTAGTTAACCACAAACCTAGCCGAATACAAAGCTAGTTGCGGAGTTCGATCTAATACCTATGAACGGCTATGGATCTTCAAACAAAAAATAATATATATACATAAATCAGTGAAGAAGATACATACCTAGAAGCAAGAATGCATAAAAAGAAGAGTGATGAATGTTGGTTGGAAGATTTGTTAGTGAGGAATTGAGAGTGTGATGGAATAATGTACACAATTAAAATATAGAAAAGAGTATTTATAAGGACTAACTTGGAGCTCCATATTCAATATGGATACCTCAAACCCTCTCTAAGGCCTTGATTCAACCCAAGTGACCTCAATTATTATATAGATAGATTTGTTTATCTAAAAAGACATAAAAAATAAAACGACAACAATGACTTGGCACCACCACGAGCCCACCGTCCATGCCACCACCACCCCACTGATTTTGCCCCTGCTTGTTCCATACCCCTAATAATGATGTGGATGCCACATGTTGTTTCATGCCCCCTTAAGGGCATAACCACACCGTGTCGCATTAGGTACATCATTTGGATCTTTTTGACACCCAATATTAGGATGAACATTTCGATATAAAATGCTGCAAACCCAATATCAAAAATACCGACACCGGTTTAATATTCGGCATCAAATTCTGGTGATTTTTGGTATCGGTAGTTTCAATATCAGTTCAAACCGGTATCTTACCTTAAATTGCCGATACTGTACCATATATTTACAGTATCGGTATCGTAGCGTATATTTTCGGTATTGGTATCAATTCCAAGTTTTTGCGAAAATTGGTATCGACAAATTCGGTAACGGGATCAGTTTAGTACAGAGTGGTACCAAGCTCATCCCTACTCGGTGTGCCATTTATATATGTGTATACGTGTCATTTGTAGGGCTGACATAGCAGGTTAGACATGTCACGTATTCTTGCAAGGACTTACTGTATATTAGTGTATTATCTAAGAATACTAACACAAATTGCCTCAAGTATTGTTGCAATACTAAGTTCATGAGTGACTGGAAAGTTGCATGAGCATTTTTAAGACCAAATGACATTATCAAAAAATTATAGAGACCCTGATGAGTCCTAAAGGCAGTTTTGTACATCTTCATCATGCATTCTAACTTGATGGTATCCTAAATGAAGGTCTAACTTTGAAAAGATCTCAGCCCCTTGTAATTCATCAAAAAGTTTTTCTACTAAAGGAATAGGAAATCTATTTTGCTTGTTGCATTGTTTAATTTCCTATAATCAATAACATGGTCTCCAACTCCAATCTTTCATCTTAGCTAACACCATTGGTGAAGCAAAAGGGCTTTGACTACTTCTTGTAACTCTTGCTTCTAACATCTCCTTGACAGATTATTCAGTGATATTTTTGCATAGAATAATACCTGTAGGGCTTTTCATTAATCACCAACCCTTCATTTTGGAAGTAATAATGTGATCACATACTTGTGGGGTTTGGAAAACATCATTAAATTGTTATAATAGCTCCGCAACAAGGTTTTCATATCCCAATACTTTGGTTGCATGTTGAAACTGATTTGTATTGTCAGTTACATGTAATCTAAGTAACTGAGTCTTTACAACAGGTTCTCCTTTTTCCAGTGTATCCTGAATCTTCTCAACTAAACATAAAGTGACCATATTGTTCTCATATCCTAAAGTTCAACCCGGGTGTCATTTACCTTTTACTTCATTAGAAGGTCCTTAAATTCCATGTAATATTCCTTGATGTTAATAAACACTGAACACCCAAAAAACATGTCATAATTCTGTAATGACATGATTAACACATCTGTCCTATACCACACACCCTGCATAGCCTATTGAAAACCAGAGCAAATCTTCAAACAATCTATAGATTCACCATTTTCTATTGACATCTTCATTCCTTTAAGTGCTTTAACCGGAATGTTCAACTTAGCTATTTTTTCAATAATGAAATTATGAGTTGACCCTGAGTCTATTAAGATGTATATTTGTTTGGTACCAATTGTGCCTATAACTATCCTTGTTGGGAAAGAAGGAATAGAATTGTGGGGTTCTTTCCATAGTTTCTTATTCATTTCCTCTTTGTCGCTTGCACATCAACATTCATACATTCTAAACTTTCATTATCTTCATCATCCAACTCCAAAATAAAAAGATGTTTATTCTTACATATATGGTTTGGGGTGTATTTTTGTGTAGCCAAAACACTCTACTTTAGCTTTTTTATCTGACATTTCTTTTCTTGAAAGCTTTTTAAATTATTTAAATTAAACTTGGTAGTATTCACAAAAGTTGGTAACAAAGGTAAGTGGTTTGTATGGATTGGTGGTTTTCTTGAAAGACTTTAATCTCCCCCGTCTTCATATCGAAAAGGGTTTTCTATGAGATGGGAAATGAAAACGATTAGCCCCACACGAAGTTTGTGAATAAGTGATTGTCTGATAATAAGGAATATTCGTCTTTCTGCTAAAGAGGATGTACTGAACTCATAATTCATTAGATACTTTTTATGAATGTCAACTAAGTCTTATATGTAAATTGGTCCTTGTTGTTCAATCATTTGATGACAAGAGTCATTCTTCGTTAAATGATCACTAACAGAAACGTGAATAGGAAATTGCATTAGTAACCTATCCCAATTTATTGTACATATTTATATTTTCAGGATCAATGATTGTACAATGCAAACTAGAAATACTTTTTCCAAGATAAAGGAACAGATTACTCGATCTATTTCCGTATCACTCATGATATGTATAGTAACACATACATCCATTTCAAATGCATATCCCATTTTTGTACAACAAGGTTATAAAAATTCACCAGAAACGAGTAGGCGTATTGTAACGTAAAAAACAAGAAAAGATTAATAAAACAAAACAAAATAAAATAGACTTTATTTCAACCATGACTATAAAAAAGGCTTTTGATAATCTTAGAAATAGTAAGCAGAAGTCACATATTTTTTTGTTTATCTACTTATCACAAAAAAATGTATTTTTAAAATTATCACAAAGTCAGGTTATTAACTTTAATAAGTTCAAATCTTTGTACTATCATTTCACGTAATAGAAAAGACGGGGGAGATTAAAGATGAAGATGGGTTGTATAGTGGGTAAGGGTGAAAGTTGAATATGAGGGTAGTTTGGTAATTTTATATGACTTAAATAGAAATTTTAATGGCGTTAAATATTAAGAAACATCACTGGTATGGGAAACACCTAGGTTATTAGTTTACAACCACTATGATCATGATCAACTATGTAGTGTGCAATTGTGAAATCAACAATGCAATATATGCAAAGCACATAAACCAAGTGTGCAATTGACTCTTTTAAGTTTTTAAAATTCTTTGTGATGTTTCTAAAATCAATTTACTTATTTCAAACAAAATTAAAATGAGCCTCACCCATTCTTTAATTCAAAAATCAACAAAATAACCCCAAAACTGATTAATTCAAATAATCAGTTTATTGTTTAACAACAATTCATAGATTTTCTAGAATAAATACACCAAATCCAGCATTGGCATCATTTGAGTAGATTGGTTCTAAGTAAGTCTTAAACATAGCTTGTTACCTCTAGAAGAATTCAAGTTAATATGTATACGTACTCGCTCCAAAGTATTATTTCCTCGTATCAGTATTTCGTTTGTTTATTTACAAACAGCATATACATTATGTAATCTCGATGTAACAACCTGCGGATCCTATACCCGTTCGGCTTATAAATTCTAGACTAGAATTCTGAAGTTCTAGACAGAAAAAAGCCGAATGAGTGGATTGTGGTTGTGATTAATATAACAAGACAGAAAGTACCACGATGCAAATGAGCAGGATGAAGCTAGACCTCTACTCCAAGCTCCAACAGCAAGGTGTGGTTGGCTCTATCCGCTCCTACTCCAACGAACTGAATCGGGCCTGCAAAATAAATTTACAAAAACAATTTATAAAATAAATTAAAAATTGGATATGATGGTGGTGCCAATGCGACACGTTTTGATCTCTAATAACAATAACAATTACTAGGGGTGTTTATGGTCTGGTTTGGATGGTTTTGATTAATATTATGGCCGAACAGTTAAGGTTTTGGGAGACGACAAACCAAACCAAATTGGGCGGGTTTGGGTGGATTGGACAGTTTTACCAGTTTGGTTTTCGTGGTTCGGCGGTTTGAACTGATACCTATACATTTTTCTAATATGATTAGTTTGTATTACAATTTCTAAAATGATAAAAGATGTTTCCTTATTATAATACATACAGATTACATATATAAAGACACACACACACCCCTTATAGAAGTTAAATGGCAAGTTCCAAGTTTCAAATTGAACCGCACCCTTAAACCGCCAAACCGCAAACCGATTGGATCTCAAACCGGCTGACTTTCTTTGGTATCGGGGCGATGGTTTTTGAAACAGCCCTAACAATTATGCACTTTGACCCAAATCGTTTTGACATGTTGGCTTTGGAAATGGGACATCAAGTTTAAAGAGGCAAGTGCATACCGGGACTTATATATCTGTTTTGTAGGGCCCACTCCTCTCTCTTCGAAGCAAATTTCTTAAATGGTGCACCTGTAAACATCAGCATTGTGTTGTAATGGTTGAGCTGAAGATCTAAAAAACACAAGCACATGCGCATAGCTTTGACTATTTAAAGTCAAACGAGTTAAGAAACTGGCATTAACTCATTAAGTAATGATATCTGAAAAGATTTGAGTTTAACTCACCATCAAGCTCAACCATTGCCTTCTTTATCACAGGCTTGAATTTACCTGCCAAATTAAAGATGGACAACAAAATTTATCAGGTTTTTTTTAAATTCGACTCAAAGTCAAACCCAAAGTCAAATGGAAGAGTTAATTAGTCAATAAGATGGATAACTTACCGTGTCTCCTTTCAACGTCCATTAAAGAGGTCAATGCAATTCCACCAACGGTCCATTCTTCAACAGGTGCAGCCAAATTTCCAACCTGTGTGTATAAAACATTGAACTTTCTAGTTATCATTTTATACTATACTCGATTGTAAAAAGCGCAACACGCTTCAAGGCATTTAGGTCATGAAAGCCAAAGCGCGTCCACGAGGCAAGAGCTTCATGTACACGAGGGCTGACGCTTTGCTCTATTACAACCAGAAGTTGCACCTCCCTCATCTCTTTTGCACATCATCCTTTTTAACAAGTAAACAACACAAAATTTCCTCAACGGCTCAACCATTTAGTTCTTTATATATACATATAAGCTTTCTACTGACTCTAAACTTGACCAATTTTGACACGGATGTGCATGAGGCTCCGCCTCACCGTGAGGCGTTTTCTAAATGTCTTGTGCAGTTGTGCGCCTCAAGCCGCACCTGAGATGCGCTTTTTGAAATACTACAAAACTATCAAAGTAATAATGTATCTTTTTTTTTTGCTGCTACTTTCATTTTAGCAAAGTTTTCAAAGTTGACCCGTTAGATATAAAATATAACTAAATAGACCCGATTTTGGACTAATTGGTTGAAATTCTCACCTCTACTTTTAAAAAGTAAAGATATTAAGAGCTTAAAAAAGTAAACAAATAAAAGAATACATACCGAAGATATTAATCCGGATTTCCCACTCTCGACTAAAGCTCCAGCACCATAACCCAAAGCATAACAGTAAGAAGAGTCGAAATTTGAGGGCAAACCACATCGTCCTTCATACCTAACAGGTACATATTTCAAATTAGAACAGTGGGACCCACAGCACACAACTCAAAACTAAATTAAAAAAAAATATATAACACAAACTAAAAGGGAGGGTGCCAAAGTACCCGAAAAAGTGCGATTGCCCTTTAAATTGGTAAGCATATTGACCGACTTGCTTCCTCTTCTCTAGCTCACTTTCAACCATTTGAATAAGCATCTTCTCTGTTTCTATTTTGGCAACCTAAAGTACAAAAAGATTAAAAAAAAAAAGAAAAATCAAACTTACCAATAAAAAAGATTCCAATAAAAAAATTATTTAAAAAAATACCTGGACATTGCCATGGGGATCCCTTTCAAGCATCAGTTGATCTTGAATTGCATAAGGAAGAATCTCAAAAAGCAGCAGAGACTGAGGAGTAAGTCTTTGTTTCCACATTCCATTGTCATCTACAGTCTCATTGGCCAGAATTTCATTCAATTCCGCAATAAGTTGTTGCACCTGAAAACCAACATTATAAAAAAAATATACATGAAAATTAATACGGATGTTAACTTGCAGACCAGGCACATGAGATTAGTAAACTTTTAACCTCGGGAATGAAATCAATAAGGCCTTCGGGTATCAGTATCACGCCATAATTATAACCAAGATCTGCACGTTTACAAATTACATCCGCTATGTAGTCTGTAACGTTTTTCAAAGTCAGCTTCTTGGAGGCAACCTGCAATGTAAAGATTTTTAACTGGAACTTTTTTTATAATATGTGAACTTGCATGGTTAAACAAGAACATGTATATTTTGTTTTGGTACCTCCTCCCCAATCAGAGTAATGTTTGGATGAGTTTGCAAAGCGCACTCTAATGTAATGTGAGAAGCAGCACGTCCCATAAGTCGTACAACTGCAACAACAAAAAAATCCTTAAAACTTAATAAGAAGCATACAAAATTCTTACAAGTGAAAGTGAAGTTTAAGAGGCTCACAATGATAATATTTTCCTGTAGAACGAGCATCTATCATGACATTTCCAATTTGCTCAGCATAGATCTGTATAATCAATATAGTAGAAAATAAATAAAGACATCATAAAAAGAAAGTGATACCATGAGGCTTTCGTCACTCAGCAAACACTTAATGTAATTTATAACACCCTTATCAATAAGCAAATCCACAACTACACTGGGGGAGGGATGAGACATCCAAAACTAGAGCAACAGAGAATGTGCGGGTCAGGAAGATAGCGTAACAAGCCTAACTAGGTGGTTTTAGTACGGGTAGAAAAAGACCAGGTCGTTTACCCGCAAAACATAACCCAGATATACTTGATCAAAAGTAAATGGGTTGAAACTGCCACCTCTACTTAAAAGGTTAGGAAATCTAAGTAAAATACTCAATACAGAAATGTAATGCTACAATACAAAAGCTTTAATGTCTTTTCTTAAAGTCTGAAACAACTCAACAAGATGCTACAAAAAGACATCTCTAATGCTCTCTCATGTGTTTTTATCTATGTATGCATATGAAGCTTTCGTATTATCCAGATTAATATCAACGCAACTACATATTCAAACGCATTTATACTTCATTGTGAAGTTAAATGAATAAACTTCAATGACATAACTGGAATTACCTTACATGCAGTGTCAAATCCAAAACTTGTAGGAACCTCTTTGCATTTCAAGTCACCATCAATAGTCTTTGGGCATCCTATCACTTGGGTCTTCAACTTCTTACTCCTGTTGGATACAATAATCAAATTAATCTAACCAGAACCACCTATAAAACTATAGAATAAGAAATTTCATATCACTATGCATTTAATATGTTGACAGTAGTAGATAACTGACCTGAAGTATTCAGCAAGCAGGCAAGCATTTGTATTTGAATCATCGCCACCTATAACAACAAGCCCATCCAAATCAAGCTTCAACGCTATGTCTTCAGCTTGCTTAAACTGCAACCAGTTGCATACAGCTTCAATCAATATCAAAATTTTATATTCTCACTTCATTAACAAAACTGAACGCGTTGACATGGATATTAATCAACAGTAAAATCTGAGATATATAAGGCAAGGTTCAATGACTGACACCTGTCCTGGCGTCTCAATCTTGTCTCTTCCACTACAAATCATGTCAAAACCTCCCTGATGCAGTAAATTAAACAAATGAACAAATTTTACGACAAATCAGTATATACAGATGGATCATATATAAATATTTTACCTGATTTCTGTAAGGATATATATATTCAGGGGTCAATACTACATACTTTCCCTTCATAATGCCAGCTGGCCCACCCCTGAATCCATACACGGTACTTCCTTTGCAACGTGCCTGCAAGTAATCTAAACCGAAAACAAGAAAAAATATTAGACAGAAATATATAATACACATAATTCAACAAAATAAACAATAGGCAATGAAAGTATTAATCTCGAACCGAAAATCCCGGATATAACATTGTGTCCTCCTGGAGCTTGTCCTCCGGACAAAACAACTCCTATCTTCAAAGGTGTTCCTGGTTCAGTTGATTCACTAGGCACCAACATTGCTGATGGTTGCCCATATAGTGATGGAAAAAGTTTTGCAATTTCATCTGAGACATTAAAACAACCAAAACCTAAGTAAAAAAAAATCCTTGTATGACAATTTAGAATTGCAGTCTAAGTAGTTAACTCGGCTGATATATCGGTGATATATCATCGATATCTCGGTTATCGGACATCAACCAATATATTGGTACCGACATTTTGACTGATATTTTGTACCGATATTATCGGCGATATTGGCCGATATTTGACCGATATATCACCGATATTCCTGATATTGGTGTTTTTCTTCTTAGTTCTTCCATTTTTCTTACATCTTATAGTTGTTAGTATTGTTTTAAGTCTTAATTGTTAATAATTAGTGTTAAATAATTAGTTGTTAGTGTGTTGCAAGTTGTAAAAGGTTAATTTGTTAATGGTAGGAGAGTATATTGAATTGTTAGGGTCTGTTTGGTATGGGGTAATGGAATGGATGAGAGAATGGAATGGAGAAGGTAATGGAATGGACAAGGGAATGAAATGGATGATTACCATTCCATGGTCTTGTTTGGTTACACGTAAGAATGAAATGAATCATTACATTGTATTGTTTGGCATGAAGGAAAAAAAAGGAATAAAATCAGCGGTGGTGATGGCTGTTGGCAGCGGGTGCCAGCGACGGTGGTTGGTGGTGGGTGGCGATGGTCGGTAACGAGAGTGTCGGTGGTGGCGGTCGGTGCTTGGTGGTAGGTGGTGGAGGTGGCGGTTGGCGATGGGTGGCGGTGGTCAATAGTGGTGGTGGTTGGTGATGGCGGTAGTCGGTGGGTGGTGATGGATGTGGTCGATATCCCACCGATATCTCACCGCGATAACCTATATCTCAAATATCGGTCCTTCACCGACATCCGATATTTTACCGCATTAACTGCTTAGATTGCAGTGTCTCATGTTTTCAGCATACTTATCTCTTAATTAGGACCCCCCGGTTTTTTCGCTTCGCGGTCATGTAGTGTAAATCTTCCCAAAAATTTTATATGTATTGAGCGCCCAGTATGTGTAAAATATACAGTATTAAATGAACGAACTGGCTATAGGCTATAGTTTTTATAAGCCGAGCCTTGAGCTCAACATTTCAGCTTGTTAATATAAACGAGCCACGGTAAGCTTGACTCGTTGACTCGTTTAAATCAAAGGGCAAACTATAATATACATTAAATTTATAAATTCTTCTGTTTTATAAATTCCGCATTACATATATGTTATTTTACCCGCCGCCCAGTTATAAAACTTGTTGATTTTAAGTTGAATTACAATATACGTTAAAAATATTGCTCTCTGCTATTTACATACATCAATATGAGTAAAAAAAGAAAACAATTCGTTTCATCAAGGAAATATAAATGAGTTAAATGGTAAATACCTGGATTTCCAGAAGCAGAGCTAGGTGGGCCATTGACTAGTTTAAAAGGGTGTTTGAAAATGGAAGGGAGAGGAAGAGGATGATGGAGACGACTGTTCTGGACTTCACTGTAGACAGAGGTTATACGGCTACTCATTGGAGCCATTGATAATAATAAAGTGGATATAGAATCAATCGGTCGCCTTTGTCTTCTAAGACCATGTGTCCCCTTCTTGATCGGTCCACGTGGCTGCTGAGTCAGCATGGAGAGAGAAACTGAAAAAGGGGTGTAGTGGTGGCGCTTTATATATGGAGCCCCCTAATCTGATTGGTCCACGTGGATTTTATTTTTTATATTCTTTTAACTCAAAATAATTAAAATAAAAGGTAAATAAATATAAAAAAATTAGAAATAATATTAAAAAACACACAACTAATATTAAAAAAAAAAAGTTACAACTAAAATTAAAAAAAAGTTACAACTAAAATTTAAAAAAAAAATTACAACTAATATTAAAAAAAAACAAACACACTAGAGGTCATATTTTTTCAGGATTTGTTGCCTGTGAAGCATAGCGAGGCGTAGCGCGTCTCCTTCGAGGTCTTCGATCGATTTCGACAAAAACTCAATGTCTTTTTCCCTCTGCCTCGCCTCTTGGAGCTCGACAAACCTTTTATTCTCCACCACTCTCTGCTGCATCGTCTCCAAACGTCTTTGGCCAAGGTCGTGAATATCTTGAAGTCTACGGTTCATTTCTTCGAAATCATCCTTCAAGCCACCGCCTGCTGCCGAAGACGACTCCCCCTTCCCACCCTTTGCTGATCTTCTACCGGGTGGTCTAGGCATATCCTGCTGCTCCTCCTCCTCCTCATCCTCGTCCTCATCAACCAAATTAACATGATCACCTAAACTCACATAGCGAGCATCGGATGACGGTGTATCCGGATCTCGCGTCGAGGAGGAGGTTTTGCTACGTTTTGATGGTCCTCCTCCTCCTGATCCTCCTCCTCTCCTGATCCTCCTCCTACCACCCGACCCCATAGGCGGTACCTTAGCCCACTTAGGACTTTTTCTCAACATCTCCCAAATTTTCAAATACGGGAACGGTTGGCGGGTAGATCTCATCTCGTCCAACGCTCTCGTCAACACACCATCATCACCTTCCCCACTGCCCCTGTTGTCCATACAACGCTGGTAAACCTGAGAAAACGCGTGATATCTATTATTTATGTCCGACCACTTTCCCGATACGGAGTCGTTCTCTCGATACTCCCCTCTACCCATCGCACCAAAAAACAACGCTCGAATCCGAATCCAAAACTCAGGAAGATGTTGATAGTTGGCTACAAAAAAAATTTATACGATTAGAAATATATAACGAACAATATATATATAAAAAAAATAAATACTATATATAAAACACAAACAATATATATATAAAAATTTACTTACAAACTAGTGGATCCTCCGATACGTCGAGCCAGGCTCTCGCTAAAGCATATTCCTCGTCTTGGGCCCAACGTTCTATTTGCTTTTTTTGACGAGGTTGGGTAGCATCTTTCTTTTTATGCGAGCGTTTCCCGCGCCCGCTCCCACTCCCACGCCCGCGGCCCCCCCCTGTTGAGAACCCTCGGGTTCGTCGGTCTCCACTTGAGTTTCTGGCACGAGCTCGGCCTCCTCTTGAGAACCTTGGCCATAGTTTGGTGGAGGAAAAAATTGGCCCGGTTGTCCATAGTTTGGTGGAGGATAAAAGTGACCCTGGAGTAGTTGGGCGTATTGCATTGTGTTCGGGTCAAACTCCGCCCAATTGGGTGGCAGTGGAGTAGTAGTGTTTGGCCTCGAACCAGGGCGACCCGGGACCCCGAATGGTGAACCGTATGGAAACATGTTTTGTGTTGTAGAGATGATTGTGTTGTGGTGTGTGTGTTTTTTTAGTTTATGGTTGTATGTGGTGTGTGTGTTTGTTTATTGTGTTTATATATATATAAAATCTAAAAAAAAAAAAAAGTTACCGTTCAAAGAATTAAACAACCAACGGTCAAATTTTTGACCGTTTCAATCGTCCACGTGTCAGCTTGTCATTGGTTGGTTGGTTTGGTATATAGCGCTATAGCTATAACGCTTTGGCCGGAAAACACACCATAGCGCCCCACCGTTCCGGTGTTCCGGGCGCTATGTTTTAAATTCTCAGTTGGGTGGCGCCCCACTACGTATAGTCTAACAGTGAGGTGAACATAAAACCCGCCCCGGGAACGAACCAAACGATTAAATAAATATTGACACTTTAATAGTGTCCGGCTGTTAAAATGAGCCACACATATTTTACTGTTTTGCCCCTTGCTGCTTCTTTGCAAGCCTTACCCAATTATAGGGGTGTAAACGAGCCGAGCCCGAGCCAGACTGGGCTCGGCTCGGGCTCGTTAAGGTTTTGTAAAGCTCGAGCTCGAGCTCGGCTCGGTTCGAGCCTACAATCTTGAGCTCGAGCTCGGCTCGCTAGCAAAATCCAAAGCTCGAGCTCGGCTCGGCTCGAGGTGATTTGAGAATCTCAAACGAGCTCAAAAGCTCGGCTCGAGCTCGTAAAAGCTCGGCTATAACTTAGGCTCGCGAGCCCAATCGTTAAGGCTATAACTTAGGCTCGGCTGTAACTTAGGCTCGGGCTCGGGTTCGGGCTCTAGCTCGTTAAGGCTCGATTAGGCTCGCGAGCCCAATCGAGCTTTGTATCTAGGGCTCGAGCTCGGGCTCGATAACTAAACGAGCCATATTTCAGGCTCGGGCTCGGGCTCGGGCTCGGGCTCGTTAAGGCTCTGCTCGTTCGAGCTTTTTACCGAGCCGATCCCGAGCCGATCTCGAGCCGCTAGGTGTCATTTACACCCCTACCCAATTATCAAAGTTACAGTCACGAATATCTTATTTTTTTATTGATACACCATAGATACAAATGATTTACTTTTGCATTATAGTAGCTACAAATAATTTACTTTTGCTATATAAACTAAGTACGTATATACTCGTAACAAAGGTTCAGCTCCATATTTTGTATATATATGTATATTAATAGGACAGATGCATAGTAATACAATAACATTGGTCTACGTAATTGAAGAAAATTGCTAAATAGCGATACGACACTATTGACAATTGGTGAAAATATCTACGAAAGGCATTTATTTTAAAATAATTTGAACAAATAATAGTTACCTAAAATTATCGCTAATAATGTTATTTTTAATGCCCACCATCACTTAATGTTATTTTTTATGTCCACCATCACTTAATGTTATTTTTTATGTCCACCAAACCCTCAACGCAACAGGAGCTCCCGGCCTCCTGCAACGAACCGTCGCCTATTGTGCGTAACATGTATGCACAACAGCGGCGCCCGCGACGAAGCGCGGGCCAACTAACACCTAGTTCTTTTAATAGTTTATAACTTGTGAGTTTCTAGGTGTAGACAAATTTACAATTATTATTTTTTTATTATCTTTTTGTTGGTGGTGTTGTGATTTAGTATAAGATTTTTTGTAATAAAGTAAAAAAAAATAACAATTTTAATCATAAGAATAAGAAATAAATTTTATATTAAAAATAATAGTATAAACGAATGTAGAAATAAAAATAAAAATTTAAACTATAATATAAAAATATTATTCAGTAAAGTTACAAATTTTATACTACACAGGATAGTCAATTAAGATAAAACCAATGTTATTAAGGAACTCATCTCAGCACTTGATATCATATACAAACCAACTTGATTACTTGATGAGCTTGATGATTTGCGTGTACATGTATCATGTATGGTGTATTAGTTCAAGTTTGGTGAGTTTTATACATTAGAACTTAGTGTTTTAGTGTGTTTATGAACAATATAGGGTCTATACTCAAATAGAATTCAGTTTTGAGGCTTGTTCATATATAGGCAGTGTCGAGTTTGTTCATTGATAACACACGTGTAGTTGTGAAATAATATCATTGTGTTAAAATGTCATGTGTAAACTTAAGTTTAAACGTATGTTGAATTTGTATATTAACTCATATACAAACCAACTTGATTACTTGATGAGCTTGATGATTCATTAACAGAATGTTTTTCAAGGTAGCTGAAAATTTTTAAAAATAAAAGTAAATGAATTGCAATGTTTAATACGTTTATTTAATTTAAATTATTATTAATGTGGTATATCGTTTTTGAATGAAAGTATTTCTTCAAGATCCGTGTTGATAAACACCCTTGCAGCCGCCCCATCCTTGTGGTAGAGTGGCATGGGAAATGAGGTTTAGAGTTTGGGGATGAAATGTCTCAAGTTCAAATTTGATTACATCAAGGATTTACCGCAATGGGCTTTCAGGCAGGTGGGTTTAGGGGTGTAATCGAGCCGAGCAGAGCCAGGCTAAGCTCGAGCTCGAACTTAAACGAGCCAGCTTGGCTCGGCTCGTTTTTTCGGGTCGAGCTGAAAGCCGAGCTCGAGCTCGGCTCGTAAATGTTCGAGCCGAGCTCGAGCTGGTCCGAGCCAGCTCGTTATTTTTATAAAAAAATAAAATTACATATACACATGTAAATTTTTTTTATTTTTCTAATATTTTAATGAATGAAAGGCATGCTAAAAGTATTATTTGTATAATTTGTGTTTTCGTTCTATTATTTTTCATATTTTATTGATTAATTCAAAGTATTATTAAGTACATAAAAGATGTTTATCGAGCCACGAACCGAGCCACCAAGCCGAGCCACTGAGCCGAGCCACCGAGCCAAGACCCCTAGCTCGAGCTCGGCTTGATTACAAATCGAGCTGGCTCGACTCGGCTCGATAACAAAGCGAGCTTTTTCAAGTCGAGCTTTTTTCGAGCATTTTTCGAGCAAGTTGTGAGCCGCGAGCATTTTGTACACCCCTAGGTGGGTTTTTCCCGGTTCTGGGACTTTACGGTGGGCTTGAGCTATCCAGCACTTCGTTTGTTACGGGCTTATGGAGTGCTTTTGCAAGTGTAGCGGGTGACCTCGGGTAGTTGGGGCGTCATGTTTCGTTAGCCGTTAAAAAAAACATCCTTGCAACCTTGAAACAGTTTGTTACACCGAATTTACATATATTTGTTTAAGATGCATTATAAATGTTGTATTTTTTGAATATTAAGTTTTATACCTTTGTAGTTGTTCACTACCAAAATAGTGTAGGATAACTTGACTCTTAACATATAATCCGACATAGCTATGGCATGATGTTCCCACAAAGTTGAATCAATCTGTTGACCATTGAAATTGCTAATGAAAATTAGTACTTTACAAAACATGATAATATAATTGTTTGAAAGGAAAACCCATAAATATTAACTTTGTATCTCGAAGTTTGGAGTTGATTCGAGGAACCCTTGTCCCATCTTTCCTGTTTACATCCTCTAGCTTGTAACATACGATAACGGGTATGTTTGGCAAAACTAGTTGGTGGCTGGTAGCTGCAAGCTGGTAGCTGAAAGCTTTTTAAATATATTTGGGTGTTTGGCACAGTAGCTGCAGCTTTTAATAAAATGTATAAAATGACCAAAATGGGCATAATTAAAAGCTTGCAAGGAAAGTTTTTATTTTATTTTTAAAATAGAATGGGTATTTGTGTCATTTATTCATTAAAAGCTTGTAGCTACTATGAGCTTTTTCTTAAACACTAGTACTAGTAGCTTTTCACTGTAGAGTTTTTTCTCCAACCTAAAAGCTTCCAGCTCCTTCAACCAAACAAGGCTTTTTATTGAGTATGAGCTTTTTTTTAAAAGCTTGAAGCTCCTAAAAGCTCTTAAAAGCTCTTTGCCAAACATACCCAACATAGTCTAAGGGTATGTTTGACAAAACTAGCTGGAAGCTAGTAGCTGCAAGCTGGTAGCTGTAAGCTTTTTAAATATATTTTGGTGTTTGGCAGAGTAGCTGGAGCTTTTAATAAAATGTATAAAATGACCAAAATGGGAACAATTAAAAGCTTTTAAGAAAAGTTTTTATTTTATTTTTAAAATAGAATGAGTATTTGTGTCATTTACTCATTAAAAGCTTGTAGCTAGTAGGAGCTTTTTCGTAAACGCTAGTACTAGTAGCTTTTCACTATAGAGCTTTTTCTCCAACCTAAAAGTTTCCAGCTCCTTCAACCAAACAATGCTTTTTATTGAGTACGAGCTTTTTCTTAAAAGCTTGAAGCTCCTAAAAGCTCTTAAAAGCTCCTTGCCAAACATACCCTTAGTATGTTTGGCAAGGAGCTTTTAAGAGCTTCAAGCTTCAAACTTTTAAGAAAAAACTCATAGTCAATAAAAAGTTTTGTTTGGTTGAAGGAGCTGAAAGCTTTTATGTTAGAGAAAAAACTCTATAGTGAAAAGCTACTAGCTACAAGTTTTTAATTAGTAAATGACACAAATACCCATTCTATTTTAAAAATAAAATAAAAACATTTTTTACAAGCTTTTAATTATGCTCATTTTGGTCATTTTATACATTTTATTAAAAGCTCCGGCTACTCTGCCAAACACCAAAATATATTTAAAAAGCTTCTAGCTACCAGCTACCAGCTAGTTTTGCCAAACATATCCTAAAATTAGGGGTGCTTAACGGGTCAGGTTCGCGGGTCCAACCTGACCCGAACCAGAAAATTTTACATGAACCCGAACCCGACCTGAACCTGAAAATTGTGACATACATATGAACCCGAACTGAATATTCTCGGGTTGACCCGAACTCGACCTGTTCAATCTGATTTTTTTTATTTTTTCACAAACTAATGTATTAAAATTAAAATTTTACTACAAAAAACACAAACATATATAAAACATTTATGCTTTATTTATAAAATTTAATACCAATTTCTATTTTAAGTTATAAGTGTAACATAAAATACCTAACCAATTTAATTTATAACATAAAACATATTGTAAAAAACAATATATAGTATAAATATGTTAAACGGGTCAACCCACCAACCCGCCCGGGTTGACCCGAACCCGACCCGTTTAGCTAAACGGGTTCGCGGGTTCAACCCGAACCTGATCCGACCCATTTAGACTAAACCTAAACCCGCTAATTTCGTGTTAGGTTCGGGTCGTGTCAGAAATTTACATCCCTACCTAAAATACGAAATAGGAGACATTAATTCTTTAACCTATAATCTAATACTGTGGGATTTTTTCTGCTTGGCGAAATTAAATGAGTACTTAGACCATCTCCAACGCATTGCCGTCCGTTCCACCCCTGCCTAGTGCCATCTCACGTTGCTCGTCTGTCCTCCCCTTCCTCTGCAACGGGAGCCCTAGCTAATGGCCCACCTCCCCTCTCACACTCCTCGTCTCTCTCCTCTACGGGCGAGCCATTGACAACGGGCGGCTCCCCTCCTTCTCTCTTCCACCTCACCGTCCACGTCGGAGAAGATTGTTACGGGCGGCACTTTTCAAGCGGGTTGGAGATGGTCTCAGGACCTTCCCGGTTGCATTTTGTAAAAGTTTTTTTTTATAAAACAATAACAGTTTTTCATCATTATCCACATACTTCTTGTAGGTAGCAGGGTCGGCTCGATAGGCTCAGCAAATCAGGCATAAACCTAGGGCCCCTAAAAAACGTAAGGCCGCTTATTTTTATTTTCTACTTTCTTCATATATTACATGTGTATATAGCCTATATTAACAAACTATTAACTAAAAACATAAAAGACCAAACAAATAAAATGTCCATATCCAAAACTTGAATAACTAATGGCCAGATCCTTTTTTTCTTGAACGCATCCTCAGTTCCTATCCTCACTGTCTCAATATCAAGCGAAACAAGGATTATCCATGTAATGACTTCTTTCCTGTATTACTAACCTATATATGTAGTGCGATTTACTATTGAGTAACAAAAAAAATCAATTTTGCATTTGATATTTACGATTTTTATACCAATTCAAAGGACTCCAAAAACCTGAGACCGGAAATGTAGTTAGTCGAAGCAACAGATGGTGTGTTAATGAACAGGCACTCGTCAAGACTCAACATATTTTCAAACTCGTTAAATAACTTATGAAAACAGAAAATGAACTCTGTATTGGCATAGACTTAAATCAATTAAATAAACAATTTACTTCAATATATATATGAAAGATAATCTACTTTGGAAAAAGGAAAAAAGTTTTTAACACAATTAGGTTTACCATCTCATCCATAACGATATATCGAGTCGATGTGTTTTATGTTGATCAGTTCTGAATTTATGTAATGGAAAATATAAACAATAATAGATAATCTATACTATCTATACTACATTATAAAGGAGGAGACATGGACAACTATGTTCAAATTGTCCAAAGTTAAGATGGTTTACCAAGGGTTTCTTTACAATTTCCTAAAATTTTCCAATTTTCTTCCCTAAATGCCCCTAGAAGATAATCACGCTAGCTGTTTTCCCATTATGTTCATTCATGCGTTAAAGTGATTCTCCTCACAAGGGTTTCTCCTTCAATCGGTTATAAACTGTATATAGCTTGGGGCAGACAAAAAGAACAAAAATGTTATTACCATGAATATCGTTGGTAGTGCATCATGTATGCGCGCCAATCTATGCAATGACAAATTGTATGTACTAGAGTAGCGGTCAAGTTTCCAAAAGAAAAGGTTGGCGGTTGACACTCGATTAAAGTCATGAGTTGTTAAAATTGAGACAGTTTCGGTTTTTAGGTTGGATTTTGCACAAGGACCTAAAAATGAGATGTATGTGAAGACGGTACAATTGATACAAGTCTTTACTCATGTGGTACAACTGTTTAAAGTTGTAATGCTTATTTGTGGTGAATATACACATTCTAATAAAAGTATTGTGTAAAATATTATAGGCGTCAGATTGGGGTTTCTTTTTGAAAGATATAATGTACCATTTGAAAGAATCTTCCTGAGTATATTTTAAATAGTACATATTTTTTATGTTGAAAAGTAACATATACTTTAATATGCCCCATGTGATGTCTATGACACATGATAGAACTAGGATGTGCCTTTTTAAAAAAATATCAAATGCTAAGAAAAAGGAAATAAGATTTACTTTATGATAAAAATAATAATATTTAAAGTAACCTTTATTTTTCTTTCCCTAACAACATTTGTACTTACATGGGTGTATGATGTGGATGTCATCCATGCATATGAGGGCATTTGTAATAGACTAAGAAAGTCAAAAGCTACAAGGCAGGACGATCAGAATGCACAGAGACATCTTTTAAATAAATATATGATGCCAATGACTATTATATTATTATTTCTCATTTTGTGGAAATGAAAAGAGTTACGTTTGATCATTTTTAGACCACAAAAATGTTTTGGCATTTTGTGCATAAACTTCTTTAAAGCAAAGGAACTTTATACATTACATGGTGGAAAGGATGTATACACAAATCTGATTATTAAGAGGTGTAGAAGTGACCTCATGGAAACGTTCTCTCCTAACGTAGAAAAGAGAAAATAGATCGACGGAGCCGAACTACAAAGAGTTTTTGTTTTCTGTTCTAAGTAGCACGGCCCCAAGGTGGGCGCCAACTTGTTGCTACAACAAATATAGGTCCGGAGAGGGCCTGAACGTTCCAAGGTCGTCAAGCTTCTGACCTCGTCTGCTGCTTAAAGGGTTGGACCAGCAGCATGAAAGAACTCGTCAGAAGGGGTTAAAGGGTTTCGGTTCACCAAACGCAGGTCGTGCTGTCCCATTACGTTGTAAACGTAGATGGGAGGTTCAAGAGTTTTGATATTTTAGTTGTTATGATTCTGATTTGGGATCAACCCAAAATCAGAATGTTGTTATTATTGGTTGACTTAAGAAAAGATCAAATATAAGAGTATGATCTGTAAGAGAGGAACTCTTGATCCCAAGTTACAACTAAGGACCATCCACGTAAGCCTGATGAAGGCTGAGACCTGCGAGTAACAGAGCGTGATTCCACATGTAGTAGTGGCTGTTGGAGCCAGCTTGGTTGTGGAATCAGCATGGTTGTAGATTGCTAAGAATGTATAGCCGCAGCTCGGAGGCTTCAAGGCTTCAGCCTGTTGCTGCTGAAAGAGAGAGTATTTAGAGAGAGAGAGAGAGATAGAGAGAGGGATAGTGAGATAGATCTGATGTCAAGACCCATCTGAGTTGTATCACATGGTTTGCCCTTCTATTTGTAGAGTGTGATGAGTTAAAACCCTAATGGGCTTTCTTGTTGGGCTTGGTCTTGACCCAATATTATATTTAATGATTTTGGCTTCTTGGGCTATTGGGCTTGGCCCAATTGAGTACCCTACAGTGTAGGGCCTACACCATCACATATAAAGAAGGTCGTAGACACTCGATTATGCTAATTATGATTTGTGTTTATTTCATGTAATAATGACACGATCTACATATTTTCGTTATATGTCTAGATACATGGATGTGCTCTTTCAATTTTCAAACACTAAAGCACTAAAACATATCTACTGCAAAATCAAGCAAATCGCTCCTAGCTATTGTAGTTGAACTTTTTTCTCCCTTTTTTTAGCATAGTTTGTCAAAGAACATAATAACGATGTTCTTATTGTGATAACAAGAGTGTGATTCATCTTCTATAAATCCAGTGTTTCAAAATAGGATGGAACATATTAAGATAAGCTATGTTATATTAGCCAAATCTCTACGTTGATCGGTTGATGTTATCTAGATTAATTGGTCAACATTGATGATCGGACACTATGTGACAAGTTAGAATTATGGCCTTGGCTCGTATGAACTTTAGGCCCGATTTTACGCATGGGCATTACATGTTTTTGTTAAGTTATGCTATTGATAATAATATAACTTGTCACGCAGTTGTTCTTGTGTGTTTGATTAGGAGACACGTCTCCCCAACAAAAGTATCATTATATACACTAAGTACACACTTTAAAAAACATCTTATATCTCTTCAATTATATGTATAGAATGACTGAATGAGCAATGAGATTAGCTAGCTAGATAAATAAGAAATCTCTAAAGAGAAGATTCTATCTAGTTGTACAATCCTCTTGTGATTCTAAGCATGATTAGGGACTCAGGATCAAGCAAGCAAGCAAGCAAGAGTGAGAGGGAACTTGGGATCCACCTAAAAACAGCACATAATAATCTTGCTTTTATCCTAAACCCGACAAATATCGATTTTTTCGAGGCTAATTAATCCTTAATGGAGATAATATTATATACAATGTGTTGATTAAAGTAACCTATTTTTAATCATTGTGCACCCATAATTCATTAGGTGAGAGAATTAACAAAGTAAAGAACACTGCAAAGTTATGAACTTTTTTTAAGGAGTGATGCTGCTGCTTGCCATTTCAGCAGCTCACCAAACATGTTGGCAATTCTCAAAATACTAAAATGTATTAAAAAACTGATCAAAAGTGGTTGTTTGGCAGGTTGAGATGGAGAATAAGTTGGTAGTGTTAAGTTTTGAAGTGAAAAAGGACTATGTCAATGATGAATCCATGTGGTGTGGGTTAACTTAGGTATTGTCTAATGACAGGCAATACTCATGTGCCATAAGCACCTAGTTATAATATAGGTATATAACACAAAACTTATGGATTGATTTCGGTGTAGTTTAAACGGGTTCGGGTCAGTTCTGGTTAAACCCGTGTGCACTATTTGTTAAATGGCTGTACTTGTAGGTTTGCGGGTTGCCCTGCTTAACCTATTTATTTTTTATATTTAAAAGTACATATTTTATATCATAACTGATATTGATCGTTTATTTTATGAAAAAAATTAAAACATAAAACAAAAATGGGTGCTACGTTTTATAAATCAAACATAATTGTTTTATACACATTTGAATTATTAGTTGTAAATTTGTAATTTATAGCATTGATATGCAAAAAAAAGTAGAAAAAAAAACCTAGTTAAATGAGTAGTGTTCCCTTGCATATCATTTTTGGATTCATGTGTCTGACATGATTTTAGGGTTCATATCGTGTCTTATTGAGTTTATGTCTTGTTCGGGTTCAACCAATCAACTTGTGAACACGACTCATTTAACACACTCTGCTCCATGCGTTTAAACATGCATCCAAACTCCCTCTTTATCGTATCAAGCTCCATATTCACCATGGGGTACCACACTCCAGTTTGAATGGGGATACAAGATTATTCATTGATTGGCTGATTCAGTGTACTCTTAGTGACACAATCATGAAATCTCCTACTTGACCACCTTTTGCTTTTTGCTTTTAATCTCACTTAATTAGTCACTAGCCATAAATATATCTTTTTTACACACTGTCTTCATAAACTCCCCATAATCACAATGCAAACCTCTAGAGGTCTTCCCAAGAAGCAAAAACTTCCATATAAAGGATGCAAGACATTATGTTGCAATTGTAGGCTTAGTGTTTCATCTTCTTCTGAAGAAGAAACTGATAGCAAGAAATCAGACCGCTTTCCAACTGTCTCAAGCCTTGCACACGCGATGGTCCAAGAACGATTAGACCAAATAATTAGAGAAAGACAAGAAAGAAAATATGAAGAGAGGAGAAGAAGGGTGAGAGAAGAGGGTAATAGGTTGTTTGTGATGGTGGCCATGGAGAAATCGTCGTATAATCTTAGACAAGATTTTCGCGACTCCATGATGGAGATGATCACTACAAACCGGATTTCTGATCCTAAAGATCTTCGTCGTCTTTTGAATTGTTATATATCGATGAATTCTGATGAATTTCATAGTGTTATACTTGAGGTTTTTCATGAGGTTTGTTCAAATTTGTTCTTGTATTGTAAATGTCCTTGAAGACTACCATATTCTTTGTTAATGATCATAGATGTCAAGTTAAACATTATTCATCTTTTCTAGTTTCTCATATATGGTAAAATAAAGGGTTATGTAAATCGGGTAACATGTTAAAACGGGTTTAAGTGAAAATGAGTTATTAGAGTAATATTTATTAGAACATATGGGGCCTGGTTAATTCGTTAAGACTTTTAGTCCATTTCTTTCTACTCATAAACAAATATTAGTCAACTTTTTGATTTTTATATATTTAACTCGTAAAAGGGTAACAAAGCTTTAATTTAAATTACTTATTCATCAATTATTTAACTTTTTTACTTTCTAGTTTTTTTTTTTTTTTAAATCAACAAAGTTTATAAGATTTAACCTAGTAGCTCACATAAAATTTAAACCTAGTATACCTCACATCCAAGACTACTAAGAAAGGAAAACGGTTTAATAACTTATAACACATGTATAAACAAATTCAAAAAATAAAATTGATAGGAATCAAAGTACTCAACGGATAGATAATTTGAAATCAATTAGAACGGATGGACTACAAGTCAATAGAGATACAAAAACACCATTCGATCAATCCGTAAGGCAGCCTAATACAAATTTAGAATACATAACTCACTACCTAGACTTGTAATTGGATTTCAAAGAACACCACACAATAAGCCAATTTGGGTTAGCAGTGGATAAATCCGATTGCTCTAATAAAGAGAGAACTCAGAAAAAACAATTTCAATCAAAAACGCCCTGTCGTCATCCTTGTGATTTACAAATTACATATAGAATAGAAATGTAACCAATAACCCACGTTCCTAATCTTAAGGAACTTAACAATGAAAGACTAAATTAAATGAAGGAAATAAAATAGACAAAGATGATGAGGAAAACTACCAAAACATGGTAGATAACTTCTCCATTGGACGTGGCAGGTATGTTGTGTGTGCTTAAGAATTTAGTTGTCATTCCAAAAAGATCCATGCAAACCAACCATGCAAACCAACCTGGCCCATTTAGAGGTTGCTGACCCGCTCGTCGTGCTCAATTGTTAGTACTAGCGATCAGTAACTCCAACGGCTCGCAATTTCAAATTGTGGCATTTCACCGGGTCGCAATTGCTATAGATGTATAGTGATAAATTGAATCACCTTAATACCCCTAGAGGCCTAGACGAAACACCACTTTGTTTTACTTTTACAAAACCATTTGTGTTACAAAACCAAGAAACAATTACATGGGCCATAACGGGCTTAGGCCCATAAAGTAGTAAATTACTTTTATTTACTTTATAACATGTATTTTCTTTTAATCTGCAAAGATTAATTAAAAAAAATATGTATAAAAGCATTTGTACACTATTCATACCATGTAGGTATTCAGAAACCCGCTTTCTAAAAAAAAAAGTTCCGAGTGTGGAAAATAACCGGGTACACTCGCACGACTATTCTTAATTGTATTGATCAGGTACGGGTACAGGTAGGCTATTTAGCTCAAAATGTGTACCATATCCAAACCTGACGGGTTAATCCAAGTTCAACTTCAGGTATGAAGTAGCCAGGTATAAAAAAGTACCCGGTTTCAGGTATTTTGGTTGGGTTCGGTTCCATGACCAGTTTTTTCCCCACCTCTAATAACATGAGCCATGACATTTGAAATAACTTAGGCCCACAAAGTAGCCAGAAGCCCACAGCTCTTAACATTAACAGTTAACAGTTAACACTGTCGCTGAGACAGTACACAAAAACAACAGATAAACATGGGCAATGATACCAAGAGGTCAAAAACCAAAAACATGGGCAATGATAGGCTTAAGCCCATAAGCTATCCCATAAATCCAAGACAACAAACAATGAGACAAATATAATTAGCAATCATCCAAACCTTAGCATCTAGTCACTAAAAGAAGTATCATCTTAAAAATATTTAGAATCACATAAAACTCATGATCCAAACAATGAATTAAGTTTGGCACCAAAATGTTGTTTCAATAAACCTTTCCTCAAATCTAAAAACACAAACACAATTTTCCATTGCAGAAAAACAAAAACAAAACAAAACAAAAAACAAAAACATAACCTTTAAAGATTGTTCGCGATCATCGTCTTTGTTCATCAAATCTGAAGTCTAATCTTGTACCTTTTTCTCCCCGCCTTCGGCTGCTTCTGCATTCGAACAATGGTTCTTCAAAACCGTTGCGATGTCAACCTCTGATGCACCTGCAAGCTTGAACCGCTCAACAGCTGTGTCCAGGTTCTTCTCCCAACCGGTCAAACCCAACTTACACTCAACTTGAGATCTTTCGAAAAGCATATTACCCCAGAAAAGATGTATCTGAGACTTCATAACAGCTGCTTGTTCTGCTGCTTCATCACCCGAAACCTCATTGACCTTTGACTTTTTCTTCAATTGTTCTTCTTTCTTGCTTACATTCGGATCTTTAGCTTCTTTAGCTCTTTGTTCCTCAAGTTTTTCCCACATTTCTGTCGCAGACTTCATCTTCTCTTCAGCACTGTCGAAAAGCTGAATCGTTTCTGTCGGGTCCCACTTTGATAAATCGTCTTTCTTGGCAACGACAAATGACCAGTAAAGTTTCGCCATTTCAAACTGCTGCTGGCCTAATGCGAGTAACCCTTCATAAAAGTCGGGCTTTATTGATAACGCCTCTTCGTACTTCTCTTTTGCTAACGTGTATTTCTCTTTCACCCAATCGTACGCTGCTTGAAGCCGAGTTGCCACCATTTCTTGATCACCCGAGTCGTCTATAGGGATCCGTTTACGCGCTGCACACATGTGGACGTTTCCCCAGTTAAAGAAAGCCAAAGCCGCCACTTCCTGGAACTTTGAAGCGGCTTTGTCAAATAGAACTTGAGCTTCTTCGCTAGTGACGGTTTCTTCAAGGGCTTCTGAGCACATTTCCATTCCAAGCTCATGTAAATCGATATGTGCATCAGGGTCAATCCCGACATGTGTACGGAATAGTTGAGCAAATTCAAACAACCAATCATCCATTTCCACTTCTTTCAGTTCAGGATCCTCAGACGATGCAGGTTTATCGGTTTCTTTTTCTGTCTTTTGATCTGTCTCGGGATTAGATTGGGACGCACTATTGTCTACTTCAACCGGCTCAACCTCAACGGGTTTCTCTTCTTCTACCTCTACTTCTTCTAGTAACGGTGGCTCTTGCTCCGGACTAACCTCAACAACATGCAATTTCAACATCCCATATAGGTCGGATTTCTCAATAACGGCTTCTTTATCTGGAAGAACAAGACCATCTGCAATGGATTCAGCCAACCTAAGCTCTTGGGTACAGGTTATGGTTACTAAATCCCCATCGTCATCCTTGTATTTAATCAGAACCGAATTAGAAGACGGAAATCTTTTGCTTACAATCTCTCTCAACACTTTAAAGCTGCAATTCACTGGCATTTGCGCAAGACGTATGTCATGATCATACACAAGTTTCAACGACCTCCACTGAATCGCAGCCTCAGTAGCAGGCGGTTTCAAAGATATCGCCTTTTCATTCAGCTTATCCTTATCACCATTAACACCAGACTTACTAGAACCACTAGAAGGCTTCAGAACAAGCTTTGGCATTTGGTTCGTTTTAACCTCCGGATCAACTTCAACAGGCGGAACCGGATACGTCTTATCTACCTTATTAATACCACTAACACCAACCGAACCAGCCTGCCCGGTCTTCTTCGGAACAGGCCGTGCCGGCAAACAAGGACCAAGCCCAGCAATAGGGGCCCCACGGATAGCAGAAGCTCCAAGAGCCGCAGGCGAAGGGCGGCTCTGGAGATCCTGCTGTGCCTCCTGTCGCGCCCCAATAATCGGCCCTCTCAACCTCCTCGCTATCTCCAAAGCATCTCGATGACCCGGATCAGCACTTAACAAAGTCTGCACATCCAACATAGCCATTTCATACTTCCCCACCGCCTCAAAAGCCCTCGCCCTACGCAGCAACGCACGCACATACCCAGGCTGAACCTGCAGCGCCATCGAACACTCCGACACCACCATCTTATAATCAATCGGCTTCATTTGCATCAAACAAGCCGCCCTATTACTATGGTAAATCGCCCGGTCGGGATGGTTCTTAGGCGTAAGCTTAAGCGCATTCTCGTACTGCTCAAGCGCACCGACAAAATCCCGCGCTTGAAACCTCTTGTTCCCCTCTTCTTTAAGCTCATTAGCCCTCTTCAAGAAAATAGTTGAATCTAAATCAACACCACTACCAACACCACCATTAGACACAGTTGATACAGGTTTAGTGTTTACTCCTGACACATGACCAGTAGTTTGACTAGGGTTTTGACTTTGACTTTGACTACCACTACCACCACTACTCTTTTTCTTCCTACCACCAGATTTTCCCATGAATGCTAACTAAAGCAACAAACTTTGAACTAAAATAACAATCTTTAACCTAAAGGAACAATCTTTAACTTAAGGGCAGAAACTTTAAGATAAAATGGATATAAAGAATGATGGGTGAATAATAAATTGATGGAATTACCTGTGTTTTGGATAAAAGGGTACACTGTTGGTAGGCGATTGAAGGGTATGAGATTGTTTTGTGTAAAAAAGAACGGATATTGGGGGTTTATTATTATTATTGGGTGGTAGAATTGGAAACCCTAGATAGGAAAAGTAACAGAACAGGGGATGAGCTTTTTTTTATCAAGTGAAGTGAGGGTGACGGGGCCGACTTGTTTTTTTTTGTATAATGGGTTTTTGTAACATGGTTGGGGCTCAGTAACTTGGCTTATGGTTATTGGATAAGAGGGTGTTTGGGATTGAGTTTCATACCAACTTATTGACTTATTAGCTTTTTGAAAAAACTAATAAGTCAATAAGCTGTTTGTGTAACCCAAAAGCACTTTCTGTTTTGACTTTTGGCTTTTAGTTTTTTAAGGGTGGAAAAGCTGTTTTGAAAAGTTATAAATCCTAGCTTTTAGCTTTTGGCTTTTGACTTTTGGAAAAAAATTACAAATTTATCACCCATACAACCAATATTCACAATAAGTTAAGCGAAACATTTATAAAAATAACAATCTATTGACTTTTTGACGTTTCCCATCCCAAAAGCTAATCCAAACACTTTTTTTAAAACTCCTTTTCAAAAAGTCATAAGCCAATAAGCACTTTTGACCAAAAGCACTTTTGCATTTCCAAACTCAATCCCAAACACCCTCTAAATAGCCCCTCAAGTACTCTCTCATAATCATTTAATGGGTTTTTTTTCTTTTTTTTTTAGTGAACTATTTGATGAAAGGTTTGTTTGTGTTCGTTTATCTATTTTTTTAAGATTCTGAGAATATCAAAGTTCACTTTTAATGGTTTCATGAAGACTACGATAGTAGGGTAAACAAGATTTCACAATAATACAAAAATTCAAATTCAGGATTTGTCAGCTTGCAACCGGTAACAATTCTAACGTATATGATGAATGTTTAGCTATGTCTACTAGGACTTCAAGTGAATCACTTAAGATGGTAGAGAGTTTCTACGAAAACCAACTAGACACGACATAACATGTGACATCCAGCTAAAATCGAGTTTATTCGTGTGTAATTAATGGCACATGATTAACTTTAAACGTGTAGTTGATGCCAATTTGTTAAAACTGAGTTACACTAGTCTAGCGAAGTCCACATAGTATGCATAGATTTGCATTGGTTTAGTTAAAATCGTGATGTGATCATGTGGTGATGAAATAGTCTGGAATTGGCGTTGATGATTACCCAATACAAATTAAATAACCGAAAACGATACTACATGCTATGGGTACAATATGAATGGCATTTACACAAAATATAGGGCATTTCGGAAAACCAAAACCCTAGTGAGGAATCTAAAACCCTAATTTCCCTGGTAAAGATTAAAGTGTGAGTATCGCGTCCCATAAGCTTATAAACTTCTAAAAACACCCAACGAAAGCCTAATTAACTAACCAATACTTAAACTAGGCAATGTTTAAGTGCAATTAAGGCTTAATTAAGTACCCAAAATATCTCGTAACCGAAAATCAACCGATCTCTAATTAAAGAAACAAGTATTTAACATGTGGGAAAATGGGATGTGGGCCCCAAACCCACACTCCCATCCCATTCCCAAATATTTGGCATTCAAGAGTGTAGGGGATTTGAGGCATGGTGTCTTGATATGAATAATGTAGTTGGGGTACTTTCAGATTTTTTTTAAAAGATTTCCAACAATAATACAACATCATTCACCAAAACAACAACACAATATCTCTCTTCTTCTCATTTTCAATGATGGTTGCCATCTCTGTCAATACGTTCGGGAGACTTAGGCCTTGCGGGGGTAGACTCAGATTACGAGTACGTGTTACGCCGCTTACACAAGTCATTTCCCAACCTTGATATTGCATATTTCATTGATAAGGACACCGCTCCGCAAAAAGCCCAAAATACCATGGCGAGTGATCTTTATAGTAAAACTCCACAGATTTTGGGAGAGAAGTTTGGCGTCCCCCCCCCCCCCACTCGGCCAGAAAGCAGTGCCTGAATGCCTTCGAGTGCCCCAGGCCTTGACTTCCTGATAGTTCTCCCCACTGATGGACTTGGACAACACATGTCAGCGGTGGAGTATCAGGCTATTATGAAATACCGACTTATGATCTCATTGTCCATGTCGATGAGCCTTGTCCAAATTTGCAAAAAGGCTTGCGTAAACAGTTTAAGGGAACATGCGCACCACTATATGGAGTTTTCTGACTTCAAATACTGGCACGACTTGGTCATGGATGTTCTTTGGGACGTACTTAGGCGAGCTGGGATCTCTGAATTTCATGATGGTCTGCTTGAAGGGAGGTCCACTCTACGCCCAACAAGTATTCTTGTGTTCGGCAGGGTAGGTGAGAAACACGCTTATGTGGACCTCACCGAATGTTCAGTGAACCTTTTGATGAAAGGTTTCTCAGAATCCAGTTATAAACCGAATTTGTGGATCGAATACGCATAAACAACTCGGTTTCAGACGGGAGATTCGAGACGAGACAGAAATTAACAATAACAAAGTCATCACAGATTCGTATTACTACAGAAACGGTTACAGACACTGTCATCAGTAGGATAAACATCTATCTCGGGGCCGGGGGAGGTCGGGCATGACCTCCCCCTTGAGAGCATTCAAAGCACAAACTCAAATCTACAAAATGAAAACCAACACATGAGATTGCTATTTATAGTCCAATACAGAATTCCACCTTCGCCCCTTTGTGAAAGTCGAATGTGGAATATTTCCACATTCACCCCTTTGTAAAGGTCGAATGTGGACCAAAGTTCACCTTCGCCCCATTGTATAGGTCGAATGTGGAATGTTTCCACATTCGCCCTTTACCTTGGGTCGAACGTGAACTTTGTGTATTGTCCTATATATTTACAAATGCATCAGATCCATAAAATGCCCTTATGGATCACCACAATCTCATGTAATACAACACAAAGACTCAACCCTAGTCTATTCGACAGTGACGTCCACAGAAAGTGCATCAACAATCTCCCCCTTGGACGTTGCTGGCGACTCCTAAACACACCTAGCATCTTCAGTCAGTTATTGTTGAAGTATCAGACACATTGTTACATCAACAATCTCCCCCTTGACTGATGCTTCATCAAGTTTCTCTGAGATCCCATATGATAAATCAATCATGTTCTTGAGTAACTTCATCTTTTCGACAGAATACAAGCCGTAGACGAGTGGATCAAGCAATCAGAAGTTTTCTGCGGGAACTACCAATACTATTGAGGACTTGAAATGCTTCAGAAACTGAAGTTTTCGGCGGGGCCAACAATATATACCAATAGCTCTTGAAATTCTTCAGGACTGTGATCTTGAAACTTTCGCTGAATCTACGTGCCACATGACTCCTACTAGGATACCTCATTACTTTCAGAACATTGAAATCTCAAACTTGATTTCCTTCTTCATAACAACTCTTTTTGAACAAGTTCCTTCAAACACACAGGAACTGGGTTGACTGTTCTCATCTTGCGGAATACAAATATATCTGTTCTGGTTTCTGGCCCATAATAGTCATTTGAATCTAATTATCATACTGTTGATTCTCATGACTACCCCACAATAAAACGTTTCATCATCATCAATTCTTCAACAATTTGGGTAAACCTCATCACCATTCTCCCAAAAATCTTCAAAAATTGCCATTCGAAATTTTTTTACCCCTAAATTCTATGTTCGCCCCATAGTAACTTCACTTTCGCCCAAAATAGGGACCCAAATGTAGAATATGAATGATGAAGTCCACTGAGACTCCACATTCGCCCAGTAATAAGGTACGAATGTAGAAAATTCTCACTTTCGCCCTAAAAGTTCTACATTCGTCCATTTACACTCCACGTTCGTCCATCAAATCCTACGTTCGCCCAGTAGAATTCCACATTCGCCCTCCCGTTTTTCTGAAAAGGGGCGAATGTGCAGAACAAACGTGTTATTGTTCAATATTTTCTTCAAATCAGTCCATAATCACTCTAATTCTTCGAATTTGATGATGAAACTTGTTCAGAAAGGTGCGGAAATGAAAACCTAACCCTCGAATTCACAAAAACATGGAGAAATCACATGATTTCGGGTTCAATTAAGAATCTAGGGTTTCTAGGGTTTCAACCTTTCATTCAAAATCTGATTTTAACGTCTGAAAACATGAAAACGAGCTGTGATTGATTCAAATGACTGTTAGATCGTTCAAATCGGTACCACGGCTCTGATACCAGTTGAGAATCCAGTTATAAACCGAATTCGTGGATCGAATACGCATAAACAACTCGGTTTCAGACGGGAGATTCGAGATGAGACAGAAATTAACAATAACAAAGTCATCACAGATTCGTATTACTACAGAAACGGTTACAGACACTGTCATCAGTAGGATAAACATCTATTTTGGGGCCGAGGGAGGTCGGGCATGACCTCCCCCTTGAGAGCATTCAAAGCACAAACTCAAATCTACAAAATGAAAACCAACACATGAGATTGCTATTTATAGTCCAACACAGAATTCCACCTTCGCCCCTTTGTGAAAGTCGAATGTGGAATATTTTCACATTCGCCCCTTTGTAAAGGTCGAATGTGGACCAAAGTTCACCTTCGCCCCATTGTATAGGTCGAATGTGGAATGTTTCCACATTCGCCCTTTACCTTGGGTCGAACGTGAACTTTGTGTATTGTCCTATATATTTACAAATGCATCAGATCCATAAAATGCCCTTATGGATCACCACAATCTCATGTAATACAACACAAAGACTCAACCCTAGTCTATTCGACAGTGACGTCCACAGAAAGTGCATCAACAGTTTTTTCATGAAGACTACGATGGTAGGGGAAACAAGATTTCACGGTAATACAAAATTTCATATCCATGATTTGTCAGCTTGCAACCGGTAACAATCCTAGCGTATATGATGAATGTTTACGTTTGTCTAGTAGGACTTCAAGTGAATCGCTTCAGATTTTTTTTTTTCAATGTTGTTATTAAGGTGTATGGTATAGAGTTTCTACGAAGACCAACTAGACACGACATAACATGTGACGTCCGACTAAAATCGGGTATATCCGTGCATTATTAGTGGCATACAATTAACTTTAAACGTGTAGTTGATGCTAATTTGTTAAAATTGAGTCACACTAGTCTACCAAATCCACATAGTATGCACAGATTTGCATTGGTTTTATTAAAATCGTTAAGTGATCGTGTGGTGATGAAATAGTCTGGAACGGGCATTGATGACTACCCGATACGAATTAAATAACCGAAAACGATATTACATGATATGGGTACAATATAAATGGCATTTATACAAAACTTAGGGCATTTTGGAAAACCAAAACCCTAGTGAGGAATCTAAAATCCTATAATTTCAGCGGTAAAGATTAAAGTGTGAGTATCGCGTCTAGTAAGCTTATAAACTTCTAAAAACACCTAGTAAAAGCCTACTTAACCGACCAATACTTAAACTAGGCAATGTTTAAGTGCAATTAAGGCTTAATTAAATATTTAAAATATCTCGTAACCGAAAATCAACCGAATTCTAATTAAAGAAACAAGTATTTAACATGTGGGAAAAATGGGATGTGGGCCCCACATCCACACCCCCAAACCGGCCACACTCCCATATCATTCCCAAAATATTTGGCATTCAAGAGTGTAGCGGATTTGAGGCATGGTGTCTTGATATGAATAATGTGGTTGGGTACTTTGAGATTTTTTAAAAGATTTCCAACAATAATACAACATCATTCACCAAAACGACAAACACAATATGTGACACCCCGCATTTTCAGGTTCCTACTCTAACTAAACTCTAGTTAACTTTATTTACATTTACCGCATGCTACTTAACTAGGGTTAGTTAGGTGAGTCACACGTTGCACAGTTATAGACTAGTAACTGCATAACAGAGGTAATTCGGGGAATTACCGAACTACGTATACGAGTATCGAACTCTGAACGTTGGTGAATTGAGAAAATAGATAATTGTGAATTAATTGTTTGATATTAATTGCAATTATGTATTTCTGTGAATCTATGTTATGTGGTTACATGAATTTAAACCAAACGTGTTACCAAAATCGTAATCGATGAACCGTTTGTATGGTTGGGGCCTAAATACATGGGGTTACGCTTGGTATGGTCCAAAATAATGAAAACATCAAAGAAAACATGCAATACACTGGACTGGGCCGCCCGAAACGGGTCGAGGCAAAGTGAACGACCTTTCACTTGTGTCGAACGGCCGTTCGGCGGGCCCAGACAACTTAAACCGACTTACACACCTATTTAAGCAACTTTAAGCCCCATGCACCTCATAATTTCAACCCTAATCGTCCATAACAACCCCCATACAAAACATATACCCTCTAACACCTGCTAAAGCTTAAGAACATCATCCGGGAAGATTAGAAGGTGTTCGGGTCTTGATTGTGAAATGTGCTAGTTATATTATCTTAAACCTTTGTGTTTTTAACCTTCTTGATTATGTTTAAACACCATATTATGGTTTGTCCAAATCTGAAACAAAGTTAAAAATATTAAAACATGAGTTTTCAAAAGATTAACATGTTAAACATAAGGTTTCATGATGATTATATGATGGTGTTTGCATGTTAGTGTATGTTGTTGATTGTTGAACATCTAGGGTTTGTAGTGTAACGCCCCAGAAACCCATTTCGCTTAATTACGCCATTAGGTGTGATTAAAAAAATATTAAAACGGAGCTTAGACGATGGAATGCGGGTTATATGCTAATATGAAAATAACCTAATGAGTGTTATTATCTTTATAATGGGGAAATAACACTAGAAACAAGCTTGCATAGTTAAGTTTTTGATAATAAAAGGCTTTGGGGTAAACTTGAGGGACTTGTGGTGTAAATATAACACAAAACAAAAGGTCCAAACACACCCCATTTGGGGAAAAACGAATTCAGCCCTCAAAGAGGAAGTTATTGCTTCAAACAAGCCCTAATCACACCAAATTGAAGAAAAGATGCAAGGGGTTTTGAGGGTAGACTTGATGGGTTGCAAATTAAGGGTTTTCTACATGTTTTGGAGCTTTGGTAAGAACCCTAACCCTCAATTGGTATAAATTTCGAAACCCTCTTGTAGGTTTTGAGCAAAACATGTTAAATCCGTGATCTTGTTGATTATTAGTGATATCGATCATTCTTAATGGTTTAGGAATGAGTTAAAATGCTAGAAGTTTGCTTGTATTTAAAGATGATGATTTTGCTTTAGATTAGTAGCCTTGATGTTACTAAAATTGAAGGAAATCTATGTTTTAGGCATGGATTGTATAGGAATTGTATTCTAAATGTATTGCATGAATCTTATGTGTTAGTAAAATTGCAAGTTAATATTGAAATAGCTAGACCTAATGGCTAGAATGATGTTTTGATGTTGAGTTCAAAAATTGGATACTTGCTAAATGTTTAGTGAGTGTGATAATTATGAAAAATGTAGTATGCACACTAGGTGTTTGCTGAAATGCTTAGTTGACATAAATATGTGAAGATATGCGAAAAAGCCTTACAAACTAAAATGTTATGTGAGGAATGAAAGTAATTGGTAAAATAGGATTGCCTAATGATGATAACAAAGATGGAATGTGCACTAACCTTAATGAGTCGAGATGATAAATAAAAAGGGATGGTTCATAATTAGGACTATTGCCTAATGATTAGTGCATGCTATATGTAAAAGGTTAGTTTGACTTTTAAAAGTCAAACTAACCTGAATATAAGTTTGAATGAAATAGTGTGTGAAAACTCATGATATGAGTTAGTTATTGAAGTAATGACTAACTTGATTTGTCTTGAGTATAGAGAAGTTGATCTTGTCAAGCTAGGTGGAAGCTTGAGGAGGAAGGGATCAAACGGATAAGCGGATCATGGAATGCGCAAATGAGGCCAAGGTAAGTGACTTATCTTAAATAAGTCTCTTAGTAATAAAAAGGATTGTGTAAATATTTGTCAATTATGGAAATTGTGTTATTAACAAAGAATAGGTGTTTAATCATAAAGAGGAATAAGGAATAAGGGATTCTAGCTTGTAAAGGTTTAGAATCGCCAAAATGGTGGAAAAGTGCTTAGAGGAATATAAAATATGGGATCCTAGATTGTAAAATGTTAGAATCGCCAAAACAATGGAGAATGGCTAAAACTAGTTGGGACGTCTAACGAATAACGAAGTGTTGGTATAATGGGTCAAGTGATGTTAATATCACTTGACCCCAAGAATTGAAACTTTAATAATTGAGTGTTAAATGGTAAGATGAACGGGTCAAATGATGGTATGACACCATTAGGGTTCCCGGATAATAATATTGCAAATTGAGGATTTGTCACAGGTTGATGAATTGGAACGAAAAGCGTATGAGATGCCAACGGATCATATAGATGATTCGAATAATATAGGAATGAGCTAACGCTACCGGGTAAGTCCCTAGTGTAAAATAAGAATTTGGGCGAGTAAAAAGGGGATGGAAATCACCCACATGAAACGTGGGTGCCAAATCGGTGAGTCATTTTTATAAACGTGTCTAATGCGTGCTAATTCGCTTAGATGTGATTTAAAATATGGAATTCACGAAATTGGTAAAATGCTAAGTCCGCAAAGGCTTAGAGGTCTTCAAACATGTAGATGGGTTGAAAATAACGGATCATAATCAAGTTGAGTCTCCCATGGGTGACTAGTTTGAAAAATAAGCCGATGATGGTATTTTGGGAATTTTAAAGATTTATCAAAGGCTAAATCTATAAACCGGGTCATAATTAAACAACCCGGATGATGTTTTTAGTTAAACATGTGTCAAATGGGTTAACAAAATGATGGTTATGCTTTTTGAAAGGTCAAATAAGGTTTTGTATAACCAAAGGCCTTAACGGGTCAAACAATTAAAACCGAACTAAGTGGATTTTAATGGGTCAAAACCGAAAAGTAAAATATATATCTTGATATAACTTATCTATGCAGGTCTAAAATAATCTTGGGTATGTCCTGAATGTCCAAAAACACCCATAGTGAAGGGTGGGCTTGTGAAGGCATAAGTATTCATGCCTTAATAAAAATTGCAACAGGTCAACCCGGGCGGGTCACGTTCTGACCCGGGCGGGTAAAAATTAGAAAATGATAAGTCTCAGGTCAACCCGGGCGGGTCACATTCTGACCCGGGCGGGTCGCGACAGACAATCTGATTTTTAAATATATGTATAAAATCATAGAAAAATAGTTAGGAGGTGTTCTTTATATGCTTGAAAAGATATTTGAACGAAGAACATTTTTTATTTGAAAGACGAAGTCAGATTATGAGTTATAAAATGGGTAAATGCGACCTAAACAGCTGCTGGGCAAAAGTGCAGCAGTTTATTTTCTTGATATGGGGCCGTTTGGCCTGGTTCGTTCCGTTTCGACACGCAACGACATTTCTAATATAGTAAATGCAGTATTGGCAACCCCAATAACCATTACTTGTGTAATGGTGCCAGGTACACGTTCGGTAGGAGCTCCGGAGCACGGATCAAGTCAAGAGGAGAGCCGAACAACCCCGATCACTTATACGCTTCCGCAATAAATTGTCGTTTAAAGCACAAACCGTAGTATAGGTTTGTGATATCCAAAAGAAAAAAGAAAATAATAATGCAAAGTTGAAGGTCTCTATCAAATCAAAGTCTTTAAAATGGATTGTAGTTATAAAGGTAAAAGTTTTAACTGATCGTGATTTTTTATTAAGGCCAAAACTCGTAAGTTTTAGCATTTATTCGCGTGTTTACGGGTTAGGGTCTTACATGTAGATGATTGTATTCATGGTGAATCTTGCATGTTTTGGTCTTGTTAGTGTATAAGGATGTTGTATGATGATTATTTGAGGTTCTTAATTGATAACATACACCTAGGGTTGGATATAGTGGAGAAGATTGCATGTTTAAAATCTTGACAGAATCTGAATGACGACTTGTAGGCTCTGTATCATGACTTTAATGTATCTGTTTTGATCGATTCGTGTTATGTGTAACGCCCCAAAAACCCATTTCACTTAATTACGCCATTAGGTGTGATTAACAAAATATTAAAACGGAGCTTAGAAGATAGGAATGCGGGTTATGTTCTAATATGAAAATAACCTAATGAGTGTTATTATCTTTGTAATGGGGAAAGAACACTAGAAACAAGCTTGCATAGTTAAGTTTTTGATAATAAAAGGCTTTGGGGGTAAACTTGAAGGACTTGTGGTGTAAATATAACACAAAACAAAAGGTCCAAACACACCCCATTTGGGGAAAAATGAATTCAGCCCTCAAAGAGGGAGTTCTTGCTTCAAACAAGCCCTAATCACACCAAATTGAAGAAAAGATGCAAGGGGTTTTGACGGTAGACTTGATGGGTTGCAAATTAAGGGTTTTCTACATGTTTTGGAGCTTTGGTAAGAACCCTAACCCTCAATTGGTATAAATTTCGAAACCCACTTGTGGGTTTTGAGCAAAACATGTTAAATCTGTGATCTTGTTGATTATTAGTGATATTAACCATTCTTAATGGTTTAGCAATGAGTTAAATTGCTAGAAGTTTGCTTGTATTTAAAGATGATGATTTTGCTTTAGATTAGTAGCCTTGATGTTACTAAAATTGACAGAAATCTATGTTTTAGGCATGGATTGTATAGGAATTGTATTCTAAATGTATTGCATGAATCTTATGTGTTAGTAAAATTGCAAGTTAATATTGAAATAGCTAGACCTAATGGCTAGAATGATGTTTTGATGTTGAGTTCATAAATTGGATACTTGCTAAATGTTTAGTGAGTGTGATAATGATGAAAAATGTAGTATGCACACTAGGTGTTTGGTGAAATGCTTAGTTGACATAAATATGTGAAGATATGAGACAAAGCCTTACAAACTAAAATGTTATGTGAGGAATGAAAGTAATTGGTAAAATAGGATTGCCTAATGATGATTACAAAGATGGAATGTGCACTAACCTTAATGAGTCGAGATGATAAATAAAAAGGGATGGTTCATAATTAGGACTATTGCCTAATGATTAGTGCATGCTATATGTAAAAGGTTAGTTTGACTTTTAAAAGTCAAACTGACCTGAATATAAGTTTGAATGAAATAGTGTGTGAAAACTCATGATATGAGTTAGTTATTGAAGTAATGACTAACTTGATTTGTCTTGAGTATAGAGAAGTTGATCTTGTCAAGCTAGGTGGAAGCTTGAGGAGGAAGGGATCAAACGGATAAGCGGATCATGAAATGCGAAAATGAGGCCAAGTTAAGTGACTTATCTTAAATAAGTCTCCTAATAATAAAAAGGATTGTGTAAATATTTGTCAATTATGGAAATTGTGTTATTAACAAAGAATACGTGTTTAATCATAAGGAGGAATAAGGAATAAGGGATTCTAGCTTGTAAAGGTTTAGAATCGCCAAAATGGGGGAAAAGTGGTTTGAGGAATATAAAATATGGGATCCTAGATTGTAAAATGTTAGAATCGCCAAAACAATGGAGAATGGCTAAAACTAGTTGGGACGTCTAACGAATAATGAAGTGTTGTTATAATGGGTCAAGTGATGTTGATATCACTTGAGCCCAAGAATTGAAAGTTTAATAATTGAGTGTTAAATGGTAAGATGAACGGGTCAAATGATGGTATGACACCATTAGGGTTCCCGGATAATAATATTGAAAATTGAGGATTTATCACAGGTTGATGAATTGGAACGAAAAGCGTATGAGATGCCAACGGATCATATAGATGATTCGAATAATATAGGAATGAGCTAACGCTACAGGGTAAGTCCGTAGTGTAAAATAAGAATATGGGCGAGTAAAAAGGGGATGGAAATCACCCACATGAATCGTGGGTGCCAAATCGGTGAGTCGTTTTTATAAACGTGTCTAATGCGTACTAATGCGGTTAGATGTGATTTAAAATATGGAATTCATGAAATTGGTAAAATGCTAAGTCCGCAAAGGCTTAGAGGTCTTCAAACATGTAGATGGGTTGAAAATAATGGATCATAATCATGTCGAGTCTCCTATGGGTGACTAGTTTGAAAAATAAGTCGATGAGGGTATTTTTGTGAATTTTAAAGATTTATCAAAGGCTAAATCTATAAACCGGGTCATAATTAAACAACCCAGACGATTTTTTTAGTTAAACATGTGTCAAATGGGTTAACAAAATGATGCTTATGCTTTTTGAAATGTCAAATAAGGTTTTGTATAACCAAAGGCCTTAACGGGTCAAACAATTAAACCCGAACTAAGTGGATTTTAATGGGTCAAAACCGAAAAGTAAAATATATATCTTGATAGAACTTATCTATGCAGGTCTAAAATAATCTTGGGTATGTCCCGGATGTCCAAAACGCCCATAGTGAAGGGTTGGGCTTGTAAAGGCATAAGTATTCATGCCTTAATAAAAATTGCAGCAGGTCAACCCGGGCGGGTCACGTTATGACCCGGGCGGGTAAAAATTTGAAAATGATATGTCTCAGGTCAACCCGGGCGGGTCACATTCTGACCCGGGCGGGTCAAAATTCGGAGTCTTAATTTAGCAGATTAACACGGGCGGGTCACATTCTGACCCGGGCGGGTCGCGACAGACAATCGGATTTTTAAATATTCGTATAAAATCATAGAAAAATCGTTAGGAGGTGTTCTTTATATGAGTTTTAAAATGGGTAAATGTGACCTAAACAGCTGCTACGCAAAAGTGCAGCAGTTTATTTTCTTGATATGGGGCCGTTTGGCCTGGTTCGTTCCGTTTCGACACGCAACGACATTTCTAATATAGTAAATGCAGTATTGGCAACCCCACTAACCATTACTTGTGTAATGGTGCCAGGTACACCTTCGGTAGGAGCTCCGGAGCACGGATCAAGTCAAGAGGAGAGCCGAACACACCCGATCACTTATACGCTTCCGCAATAAATTGTCGTTTAAAGCACAAACCGTAGTATAGGTTTATGATATCCAAAAAAAAATAATAATAATAATAATGCAAAGTTGAAGGTCTCTATTAAATCAAAGCTTTTAAAATGGATTGTAGTTATAAAGGTAAAAGTTTTAATTGATCGTGATTTTTGATTAAGGCCAAAACTCGTAAGTTTTAGCGAATATTCGCCTGTTTACGGGTTAGGGTCTTACATTATGTGCATGTCTTAAATGGTCTTAGATTTCTGGAATGGGCAAGATCATACGATGTGGTGTTCGTTTGATATATTTTTGGAATTTGAATTGAATATGGGTCAAAACTGATATTCGGATTAAAAACTTAGGTTAACTTTATGCAACTGTAACTCGAGTTTTATGTAGAGTTAGGTTATGAAATTTGGACAGCAGGTCGATATTGGAAAAACTCGGGTTTTCCAAGTGGATTCATCCCGTTTGGATGAATACACGATTTTTAGGAATTTTTATCGTAAACTGACCTGTTGTGAAAGTTTTCAGAACCTAGATGTAGTATTTGATTTTTCAGAATTTTTCAACAAGGTTTTGTTACGAAATAAAAATAGTGGAACGGCCAATGGAATCATAGGAATATTCTGTAAAAGTTTGGTTGTCTAATTCTTTGTGCAATTATTTTTAGAAAAATCGTTTTGGGGGTGTACAATTTGTCCTAAAAACACAGATTGTAACATAGATGCATATGTGCTTATTTGAGGTCTTGTATGCGTTGATTTTGATTTAAACTTGCGTGTACACTTGTATAAGATGTATTTGAAGTGTATAACTAATATTAATCATAACATTCACCAATGGGTTCGTATAGTTTACTTGTACATGTAGTTACACTTTTTGTCACTTAAATGTTTTCACAACATTAAACGTTTTGGACAAACGAGTATGTGGTGTATGGTATGCACACACGTACTCACATGATATCACATATATTAGGGAGTCGTTAGCACGTCCTTATTTGTGAAGTTTGGATTTTTAGCTTGCAACCTAAGGTGAGTTTATGCGTCTCGGGTTTGAGACAACTTATTAAACTTTTTCTAGTCCGGTTTGGGACTACTTTTACTTCCCGGGTTTTGGGGTGCTTTGACTCATTGTGTGGGTTGGGTTTTGATCCTTGTGTGGGTCGGGTTTTGACTCCTTGTGTGGGTCTGGTTTTTGCTAGTTCGCAAACTTTGTCCTTGATGAACTAAACCAACACTATCACTGTAAGTCCTTCACATACCGGATGAGTTGCCAGGTTGGCAAGCAGGTTACTAGTTGATAGCGCTATCAGGTTTGACAAACCTCACACCGACTCAGGGGAGTGCGGGAGTGAACTGTGACTTAACACATTATCATTGTTGATATACAATGATGCAAGGCATTCTGCTCACATTTGTGACAACACGTACATTAGCAGTTCGGTATATTGGTGTTAGTTATGATGAATGGGTTAGCTACCCTTGACATGCGATGAGCTAGTGCCTAGTGGTTACTGGTTTTTGGAACCTAAACATTTACTTTACTTACTTTGTGAACTCACCCACTTAATGTTGACACACGATAGCATGCTTTTGCAGGTCGCTAGATTGGAGCACAAGTAGGTCATGCATCATATGTGTCATGGGAATTCTGAACACTTTAAACTATTTTTGTCATTTACTTATTTACGTTTGGTTTTGGGCGCATTTGTTTTGCGCATATTATTTACTTAACTACTTTTAATTTCGCTTCCGCAATTACTTAAACTTTTGGTTGACTTTTTAAACTTGGTTTTCAATAACGAACTAAATAGTTTGGGTATTTAGAGTCGTTCATGTGACTTATGGTTATGGGATCCTGGTGTGTCACGCGCCTCGCGATAAACCCCACAAGTGAAAATTTAAGGGTGTGTCACACGCTTCGCGGTAAAATCCCTCCAAGTTTATTTAGACTAGAGTCTCGTAAGTGGGCTTACATTTCTGATCGGACAAAGATCTCTCAGGGGGCGAAAGTGATTGCTTGGGAATGGAAACACAATCCTGATTCAAATCAGGAAATAGCGGAACTATTTCTGCTATTACAAGACCTGTACAATTTTAATTTCAGCAGTGAAATGGACGAGTGGAAATGGAAAGCGGACAGCAGCGGAGTTTTTACTGTTCGATCAGCTAAACATCTTCTTTATACTAATTATTCGGCTGATTATGGTCCAAAGATTGATTGGAAAAACTGGACACCTCTCAAATGCAAGATTATGGTGTGGAGAGCCGTCAGGGATCGTCTTCCTACGCGTTTGGAGCTATCTAAAAGGGGAATGCACCTGCAGAGCTTGGATTGTGTTCTGTGCCATTCGGATAACGAATCGGCTCTTCATCTATTTACAGGTTGTACGTTCTCCGTGGAGGTTTGGAGCAGGGTATCTATATGGTGCAAATTAAGTCCGTTTTTTGCTTTTGACGTGCAGGATGTGATTCGGTACGTTGAAAGCCAAGGGTTGTCAAAGCATAAGTCGCGCATTATAAAAGGGATTTTTTTTCACGACTTTTTGGCTGATTTGGCTGGAACGAAACAATCGCCTTTTCAATAACAAAAATAGAAGACCTGTTGAGCTCCTAGAAAACGTTAAGGCGACATCGTTTTTTTGGTTTCAACATAGAAGTAGAATTAAATGTATTGACTGGAATTTATGGTGTAATAATCCGTTGGATATGGTGTAATCGTTTTCGTTGCCTGTGAGTCCTTGTTTTGAGGACTCTCGTGGCCTTTTTGAATGAAGTTTCCTTTTCAAAAAAAAAAAAAAAACTTAATCTTGTTTTAACAACAAAAAGGTTTTTTGGACTTCATTTAATTTTTTGACTATCACAAAAAAAAAAAAAAACTAAAGATGGTAATGAGGGGCAAGAACGTAAATATTCATCAACAAGGAATCTAGGGTTTTTACGATGTGTGTATAAATACATAGCAGTCCCATAGTCTTCATTAGAATTACAATCTATATCGCCGCCTTATACGAAGTTCATGTTTAAAACCTCCATTTCTGCATTTTAAAACCTCGATTTTATTATTCTTCCTTTTGCAATCTTTGTTTTAGTTATGAAAATACCATCAGATTTCTTATTTTCATCTTTAGCAAATTGCATTATGTTACATTCCTCTGTTTATAAATATTTGATAGACAGTTACAAATTGTCTCGTCAATTTAAAAACAGGAGGATAAAGTAAAGCTGGCGAGATATCGTTTCAGTCGTTATTTTTCCAATTGACGGTCTGATTGTTGCTCGTCCACAATTTTTTTTTAACAAATCTGTCTAAAAACATTTTTCGTTTGATTATTATTGTCTGATTGTGGTGTTTTTATATGTTATCAGCTTTTTACTGATTACTGCTCGTTTGGTTTCAATTTATCGTTTTATTTTGTAATAATCGTTTGTGTATTGAGCTAAGAATTTGATGCAATTGTTAAAATGTTTTTTTTTTTTGTGGTGAGTTTTAGATCTTGAAAGAGCAATGTTAATCGTTGGTTGGAAGTCCAGGATAATTAGGTCTTGATTACAACAGTGACTACTTGATAAAAGACGTAAAATAAACTCAGATATTCAAATGCTTCATTTTTGAACCACAACTTGGTTGGGATATACCTAAATTCAAACGATAAAATATGGGTAACGATGTAGTATAGAAACTAAGGATCCGGATCATGTGAGAACTCCCCCCAGTTGTGAGAACTAGAGAACTCCATTGGACCATTAAGAGAGTGACACCTCACCAGCTTTATAGTTTTTTGTATTTTTTAAATTAAGGGCAATTAAGTCTTTAGCCCACAATAATTAGGGATAGTTTAATAATAACATCTCACCCCCACCTATACACATCACATCAAGTCTCTCTCTCTCTTTTTAAATAACAATAATAATAATAACAATAATAATCTCACACCCTCTCTCTCACACACACATCAGATCTCCCTCTCTCTCTAACTCACGTTCTCCCTTTCTCTCTCTCTCTCTCTAGCCCTCTCTCTCTAACTCTCGTTCTCTCTGTATCTCTCTCTAAAAAACACACGGGTTGAAGACGAAGGGAGGGCGAGACGACGGTGGGAGACGGTGGTGGTGGCTGAGGTTTGTTTTTGGGGGTGGTTCGTCGGTAGTTGAGGTCCGAGGGTGGTGGATCTGCGGTGGTGGCCGACGACTCGTATATTGTTGTTGTTGTTGTTATTATTATTATTATTATTATTATTTTGAAGCATTTAGGTTGGAGGTGTGGTTTGGTGGCTGAGGACCGACGGGCGGCAGAGGGAGGAAGACGACGGAGGAGACGGAGGTTTGTTTTTTTTGTATTATTATTATTATTATTACTGCTATTATTATTATTATTATTATTATTATTATTATTATTATTAAAACTGTTATTATTATTATTATTATTTTTGTTATTATTATTATTATTTTTATCATTATTATTAAAGCTGTTATTATTTTTTTTGTTATTTTTTTCTGTTATTATTATTATTATTACTGCTATTATTATTATTATTTATCTTTTATTTTTATTATTATTTTTTGTTATTATTGTTATTATTATTTATTATTAATGCTGTTATTTTTTTCTGTTATTATTATTATTTTGTTATTATTATTATTTTTTTCTGTTATAATTATTATTATTATTATTATTTTGGTTTTGTTTTACATTTGACGTAATATACATGTTGATATTTTTGGGGGTATTTTTTTACCATTGGCGTAATACGATTTGTATAGATGTTTGTTTTGGTTTAACACTAAGCGTTTTTTGGTGTAGTAGGTTGTGTATGGTAGATTTTTACACTGGTGTAATTACCCTGGTGTAAATAATTACACCAGTGTAAATCATCCTCATGATATGTTTGTTTGGTTTTTTTGCAGATGTAGCAGCGGGTATTTTTTTTTCTTTACAATAATGTATAGTATGATTTTTTTTAAAATGTTTTGTTTTGTTTTGTTTTGTTTTTACATTTGATGTAATACACAAAAATGATATTATTGGGGCATTTTTTTACCATGGTGTAATACGATTGTAAAGATGTTTGTTTTTGGTTTTAACACTATGTGTTTTTGTTGTAGTAGGTTGTGTATGGTAGATTTACATTGGTGTAATTACCCTGGTGTGAACAATTACACCAGTGTAAATCATCCTCGTTATATGTTTGTTTGGTTTTTTACACTAGTGTAAATAACTACACCTATGTAAATCATCCTCATCATATTTTTGTAAAATTATGTTTATAGCAGATTTACACTGGTGTAAATAATTACACCAATGTAAATCATACAGATTTATGGATGGATGTTTTATATAGATGTAAGTAAAACACTGATGTAAATTTTACACCAGTGTAAAAGCGAGGGGAGATGACAAAAAATGCACGTTTTTTTTTAAATAAGTTTTTTTTTAAAAGTAAATTATTTTAATTAAAATAATAAAATAAACTTTAAAAATATGATTGTTTTTAATAATAGAATAAAAAATATTTTTGTTTTTTAAAAAGTAATTTAATTAAAAAAAATAAAATAGAGTTTATTTAAAACAAAGTAATTAAAAAGATGAATATTTTAAATAATGGAATAAAATATTGAATCATATAATATTAATTTTCTTTCTCTCTCATGGGTAAAAGACTTTGATGCCCCTAAGTGTACTACAACATAATAAAATATTACTTATTAATCAAGTAAAGACAAAATACCCCATCTTTTGATCTCAACCATTGGATCATCAAGATCAATGGTGCACATGAGTTCTCTAGTTCTCACAACTCACCTTAGTTTTCACATGATCCTAACCCTAGAAACTAATGTAACGAGAAAACAACTATTTTAATCTAGTAAATAAAAATGAAGATGTATATTAAAAAGGTGATCTATGTTTGGATAAGGAGTAGAGCTAGAAACAACTATTGTATGGCGTGATTGAGACGGTGGTTTTGAAAGTGTGACTTTTTTTAAAAAAAAATAGTTTTAACCTATTTTGCTCTTGATGGAAGTAAAATTCCTTGAATATTGTTAGTGACTTGCGTAGACAATTAATAAATTACCTGAAAACATTGTGTTTTTTTACCGTATGAACAAAAACCTACAAATAAATCCGGTTTTTTTCCGGTTTTGTATAACACTATGGTATTCGTTGAAAAAAATAATAAAACGTTCGTTAATTTGGTATATTTTTTTAGTATCATATGTTATTAATGTTGTAAAATTGTTGGGAAACATGAGAAAAAAAAACTTTTAATAGAAATAAAGAGGAGGATGTCACGTGTAGTGTTTTGATTTATCTACACTATATTATAATACATGAGGGAGAAGTAGTTTAGGGTACCTAAAAGTTGAGAACTTATTTTTTTATTAATAACCCTAAAATAAGCGGGCTAAGTAAAAAGTCTAAATTTGTTCGGGTAAAATGTATACTTTTAGTTGTAGGCAGGACAGTACTGGTAAAAAATTCAAAAGGGTCTAAGGCTAAAGTCTAATATTTTAATTGTAGTTTGGAACGATTGGTAACTAGTTCAACTTGATTTAAGTTGCGGGCTAGACAGGTTGGTTTAACCCAAACACATCATCTAACTGTAAATAGTGGACTATCAATGCATCAATACACCCTACATAAATCCTAATAGATAATTATTTTGAATATGATAACAAATTGTTATATGGAGCTCCATCAACTTATCTATAAAAGTTGTTTTTTTCTTCATTCTTCCTTGACAAGTCTTCCAAATTTCATTCTCCATTCTTCCATTCGATTTTATTCAAGATAATATTGCATCATTTTTTTCTCAATCTTCATTTTTCTTTTGCTTTTCATCTTGATTCCCAATATTCTACTCCTGAATAAAATCGTTTATGTTCATACAGTACATTTAGTTATTTTTTTTTATCAATTTTCATTCTCTATTCCGTAATCAAATCATTTCGGATATATGCAGATATTTAATTTAATGTAATCATATTTTTTTATTTCTCATGTATCATGAATTCATGATGCTTGGTATATTCATTCTTATTTTTGATTTATGCATGTATATCATTTATTTATGAATGTATATCATCGATTCCTGGTATATTCATTTTTTTTATTTCTGATTCCGATTTATTTATGTATATCATCGGTTTAAGCATTTATATAATCCTAAATATATTGAATCGATGATTCCTACTTTATGCAGTTTTATTTTTCTTTGAACAAGTTTATGCAGTTTTACTTCTGATTTGAACAGGTATATCATCGATTTAAACTCTTATATCATCCTAGATAGATTGTAACAATATTATATGTTTTTTTGTAACAATATTATAGTAAAATTTTAAACTGTCTATACATAATGGTTTTGTAAAGGTTTTCAGTGTTTGGATGGCCTGATCTGCTTGAATCCGAAGGTATTACCATTGGCGAATATTGTGTATTTAAATGGTGTTCAATACAACGCATGCTTTTTGTTACTAAGATTGCATCACAAGAAGTCATTGATTTTCAAATTTCACATATCAATTTTTAATGTTTTTAATTTAATTTATTCAAATTATTGTATTTCAAATTTATGTTTAATGTTATTGAAATACATTCGATGGTTTTTGAAATTTTGTTTAATGTCATTTATTTATATGACCGAATTTATTGTCATTAATTCAGCATTAATGTTATTTACTTACAATAATAATAGTTGACTAATGTTAATGTCATTTAATCTAGAATTTGAATATTAATCATTGTTATTTATTTGCATTAATTTATATGTTGACCGAAGTTAATGACATTTATTATTATCATTTAACAATTACCGAATTTATATTAACATCATAATGATTGTTATTAACTTGAACGTCGATTTACCAAATACTAAATTAGTGATAAATTACAATGTTTACAATATTAGAATGTTAATGTAATTTTTAACACGTTAATTTATAGTGTAAATTATTTATAAGTCATAATTTAATAAAACTATTTTTTACTCATAATTTATACGTTGACCGAAGTTAATGGCATTTATTAATACGTTGGCCGAAGTTAATGAAGTTAATGAAATTAGATTAGCATCATAATAATTGTTATTTAATGTTGTTTTGACTGAATAAATAATGTTCAGTAAAAAATGTTTATTTTTCCTACCAAAATTTAAACTTGAAAGTCAAAATTGTTGATTTTTCCTACTAAATTTAAACTATAATGTCAATTTACCAAATACTAATTTTATTTAAATATCAATTTACCGAATTTAGATACTAATTTAAACTTTAATATCAATTTACTAAATTTAGATACTAATTTTATTTAAATACTAATTTAAACTTTAATGTCAATTTACCGAATTTAGATTAGCATCATAATAGTTGTTATTTAATGTTATTTTGACTGAATAAATAATGTTAAGTCAAAAATGTTTATTTTTCCTACTAAATTTAAACTTGAAAGTCAAAAATGTTGATTTTTCCTACTAAATTTAAACTTTAATGTAAATTTACCAAATACTAATTTTATTTAAATATCAATTTACCGAATTTAGATACTAATTTAAACTTTAATGTCAATTTATCGAATTCAGATACTAATTTAGATACTAATTTTATTTAAATACTAATTTAAACTTTAATGTTAATTTACCAAATTTATTAGCATCATAATAGTTTTTATTTAATGTTATTTTGACTGAATAAATAATGTTCAGTCAAAAATATTTATTTTTTCTACTAAATTTAAACTTGAAAGTAAAAAATGTTGATTTTTCCTACTAAATTTAAACTTTAATGTCAATTTACCGAATTTGGATACTAATTTTATTTAAATACTAATTTAAACTTTAATGTCAATTTACCGAATTTAGATTAGCATCATAATGGTTGTTATTTAATGTTATTTTGACTGAATAAATAATGGTCAGTAAAAAATGTTTATTTTTCCTGCTAAATTTAAACTTGAAAGTTAAAAATGTTGATTTTTCCTACTAAATTTAAACTTGAACGTCAATTTACCAAATACTAAATTTGTGATAAATGTGTTTTTGAATGCAAATTACAATAATTTTATTTAAATCCAGAAAAAATTATTTATAAATAATGTCATTGATTATTATACAAAGTTAATGACATTAATTTATATGTTGAAAAGCATCCATTACTGTTCCTAATGGTTTATCCCCATCATTCATCCATCACTATTCAGACACGTTATAAAAATCCACACCACCAACACCCACCCCACACACAATATTATTATTATTCTATACCAATGGAACCACCACCACCATAATCTACCTTTATCATTTCTAAGAACCACTTCTCTAGTTTTTAAGTCATTTCGTATTGAAAAATCCATCCAATGAACTCTGTATGGATCCAGTGTTCCGTGAGTGATTCCAATTTGTTGGCCGTTCAAAAAAAAAAAAAACCAATAAATATTATAATTGATGGTTTTTAAATCTTTTAGGTCTATTAGTTGCGCGTTTTAGAGTTTTAACGCGAATTTGAGACCCGGTACGGTAGGGAAACCTCTAATATAATCAAATTAGCTAAAAATGGATATTTATAATTGGGGAATATTATTATTGGCCAAATGGGTAAAAACCTTAATTATTTAGTATATATGGGTTTTTATAAATTGTAAGGTGGGTGTGTTATGTTATAAGTTTATATATATATATATAAGTTTATATATATATATATATATATATATATATATATATATATATATATATATATATATATATATATATATATATATATATATATAATACTCAACCCCCCCCAATAACCGGTCGCCCCCACCCCATAATATTATTATTATTTTTTTTAATACTAATCATTACTTATTAAATACTCAAACATTAACAATCCCAACACACAACACAATCCATTTTACACCTTCCATTACACACACGTAACCAAAAACTCTCCATCTTTCCTTCCGTCTTCTCCGCATAACCGAACCACCATCATCATCCACCATTCTTCTTTTTTTGTTCATCTTGTTATAAAAATGGACTCAAGAACATGAAGATATTGATAATCTTGGTGATTTTGAGCTAAAACCTTCAAGAATCTAGAGATTTTTAGAGAGAGAAACCCACATTTTACAAGAGTTTTAGAAATGTAAGTTCTTGAACAAAAACTCTAATAAAAATCTTATTATTTTCTATTTTAATCAAGTTTTCACCAAATAATCAAAAGGTTTAGAAGTTGGTTTTATAAACTAAACAATGGAGATGAGATAAAATGGAAAATGGTGATAAAAATATGTGTGTATGTGTGTGTCGTGAGGGGTGTGTATGTGGATTGATTGTTTTGTTCATTTGATGATTGTTTATGCTTAGATCTTTTGATTTTAGTATTATGGAAGAGGGTTTTCTAAATGGTTTTGAATCTGAAATAAAATGATATTTTGATATTCTTGATGGTCTAGATAAATGGTATAGGGGTGAGATTATTGAAATGTGGCTTGTTTGAGTTATATGTTCATGTATGTGCAATGTTTGATGATGAGTTTTAGATAATACTAAATATAGTTACAGGTCTGATCACAACAATATTTTGATGGTTTTCATAAGCTTAAAATAGTGAAAAACAAGTTTGGATAGGATCTACACGCTTGGGAGACCTTGCATGTAGGATCAAAACGTGTTTTTCGGCTTAAAACGCTAAAATACGAGCTTTTGAAGTGGATATTCCAAAACTGATTTAGAACAGGTTTTTACAACTTATATTGATGTAAAGTAAAGTGTAATAAAGTATTTATAAAAGACCTAAGTTAAAAATCTAGGTATGTTTGCAAAAGATGGGCAAAAACGCATGTTTTTGACAAGTTTTACAACTCTAGAACACTTATTTTTGAGTCTGATGTAAAACAGCTTGTTTAGTGTCAATATGTATAAAAGTCATTATTTAGGATGTATAATATGTTTACCATAGTAACGAATGTTTACAGTGCAAAACTATGCGATAAAAGTCGCCGAAACAGGACTTTTAAGGCGCATAACGAATAGGTTTTGTGGCTGAATTAGAACAACAAATTGGTCCTGTTTTGTGGTTTATATGCAGGTCCTAAATTCCAAATTAAGTTTATAGGATATCCATAGGTTAACATGAGGTATTGGAAACTTGTCAGATATGGAAATTGCTAGAATATGTTCAATTGTGTTTTGTATGTTCATGTTGATTTATATGAAATGATAGGTTTATTATGTCAAGAATGTGACATTTATCAAGGTATGGTACTTGTGTGAACACCTAAATGTGATTATAAGGGATAGGTAATTTAACGCTAAATGCATGCACGTGAGGTCTAAAACTTAACCAATTGTAGAAGTCACCAATGGGTCGATATGGAAAGGGTTAATGGAAATTTAATCTTTTGGGTTAAACTAAGTCGAGGAAGTTTGGTGAATAACTTGATTAGACTTAGAATGGTTGCTAAAATAGCATTGTGAATTATAGGGTGAAACAAGTAAAGGATTGTGGTTTGGACTAGTCTGATACGTGATTTGCTACGTTTGAGGTGAGTTTCACAACCCCTTTTCTTTTCACGATTTCTAAACGTTTTAATATCGGGGGATTAACATGATTAGTAGGACTAGAATTGTAGGACAATTGATGGCCTTAGGCAGGTGCACAAGGTGTGCTATGTTTACCTCGTCAGTCCCGTTGGACGGACACTTCCCTGCACTTCTTAATCATTAGCTCTTGGATTAGAGCCGTAGTTTATGTTAGTAGATCTATTGGGTTGACGCCCCTTTCTTGACCAATAGAGTGGGTCTTATGAAAAGACATAACCTTAAAAGTTCCTCTTGGACTAGGGGTCGAACTTTGGGGAAGACAAAGTTGTGGTTTGATTAGGAGCCTTAGGTTACAATCATCCTTGTTAGATTTTCACGAGTCTACATGGTTCTCTTTTAGTTGTACTTGATCATACGTACATTTTTGAATAAGGAATTTTGTTTATTGCCATAAAACCTATGATCTCGCCAACATTTTGTTGATGTTTTTAAGCATGTTTTTCAGGTAGCGATGCATAAGGGTTTGAGAGTGGGTTTAGCAGGGCACTACTATGGACATGATGTTGGGACTGTTAATCTTTAAAAACTATGTTTTCTTTTAATTTGTAAAACAATGTTAACTTTTAATTTCGTTTCATCTTGGTGGAACATGTTTTCTTGTTTTTAACAACTTTCACTGACCATGGAAATAAAATATGTTTAACTAGAGGATGGTTGCAAGATGTCCGTACGTAATTATGCGTGTGTTGCTGAACTTTGTGGTAACAACTTCCGTTACCTCATGACTTGCTTTCCGCTGTGCGCTGTCGGGGTGTGATAGTTATCTTTGTTGATTAGTACTTCCAGGAAAGATACAACATTCATCTTCGTTATCCCATTCTTTTTGTAATACGTTTCGAGAGATTATTCCTCTTCATCCAGATGATCATTCCACTTCTGTAATGATCAGGAACATTCCAAATAACTGTTCAGTTATGGATCATTTGATCATAAAATATATTCTCAAACAATTCCTAAAATCAATCTTGTGATAGTCTACACCTTTCTCCTGAAGGAAAACCTCTCTAGGTTTAGCATCACCAAACGGATTCACCTTAGGCCTCGGTTTGTCCACTCCCTACTGTAAAGGATCGTTTTATGTAAAACAGTTAGAAATGATCATACAAGTCTCTATTCCAGGTGCGGAAACCCTAGAACAGATACAAAATGATAGTTTATGAATCAAACACACAGATTAAGCTTTTCAATCACCATTCTCATTAATTACTTGATGAAATATGATTACAATTAGGTTTACAAGCAAAACAAACTGATTTAGAATAACACAAACTCTAGAGAGCTCTAGCATGACATACACTACTCAAATGATCAAAGTTACATCATAAAATAAAGGTTTTCCTTATATACTACTGCAGGTTCGACCTTCACGTGTGGTCGAATGTGGAATGTTTCCACATTCGCCCTCTTTGTCTGCATGAACCTGGAACTTCTCTTCAGTCACTTCTACATTCGACCCTTCTAATTCCACCTTCGCCCATATACTATTCCACCTTCTCCCTTTTGTAATTTCACATAACTTGTTTATGTCGCAATCCAAAGCACTAGTCGCACATTATGCATCAACAAACTCCCCCTCGACTATTGCTTGGATTGCCTTCGCGCTTCATCCATTCCTTTGTTCATCAGCTTCAGACGAAGTTGTTTACGTTGATCTTTTGTCATTTCTGGTTCCAATTTTCTCTTCGTCGAACGCTTCGACACTTCATTCACCTTTACACGCTCACCAAGTTTCTTCTCAAGATTGCTACCAGAATTTATATCATATGCAAAGCAAACTCCAACCACCTGTTGATATTTTGTTAGGATCTGAGTATTGGTTTGTTTTGATTAAGTATGAAATATGAATGAAGTATAAATGGAAAGTGCAGCGGAATAACAATAAATCAAAACATAGAGAATAATTGTTTTTAACCGAATGCTTTCATTAAAGGAAAGATTACAATTGTACAATTAACTCCCCCTCAGCCTGATCACTCAGAGAATGTTTGTCTAAAAGAGAATGACGAGTGATGAATAGAACAGTACAAGTATTGTTCTATTTATAGACAAGCTCAAACCTCTGATGATCAGTTGCTGACGTCACCTAGATAGCGACCCCTAACTGTCTAACAAACTCTAACAACTGTTAAGCTATAAACTACTGTTACATTGAAACTACTGACAATACAAGACTCTGTTAACTAAAACTCTGATGTCTTCTTATCATCTGTTGAACCAAAGTGCTGTTGGTTCAACAGACCTTTGCTCTTCAGATCTTTTTTCAGCGGTTGTTCTTTATCAGACTTTTAACCTTCAGACTTTGTCCATCAGACTTTTCATCAGCAGCAGTTATCTTCTAACAGTTGTTGAGCAGCAGCAGTTAAGGAATCAACAGATCTTTGGAGGAAGCTTTATTGTAACAACTGTTCTTTATTCATGATCAAACACTTAGTATATTTTGGCTTTTAATCATCTGTTCTTCTCCAGGTCAGCAGACCCAACAATCTCCCCCTAGAACAGATGATGCCAAAACTCTGCTTTATTCTTGATCTTTATTCCTCATCAGACTTTCTCTTATTTGCCCTTTTAGTTGTAATTCAAAGCTTAGAGAGAAGAGGTCTTCAGCATCTCTATCCAGTGTCAAGTTCAGAAGGGTCTGGAGATCTTCAGCACTTAGGCCAGGTGCATCATCCATACTTAACTTCTGAACACTACCATCTGACCTGAGCAGTGTCAATTCATGGGTCTCTTTATCAGACTTCCATTTTAGAATTTTAGAGTCAGAGGAGTGACTGGGATGCATCTTTATTTTGGATGAGTTAGGAGATGGAGGCCTGCCAATGAGTTCTCTGAACTTCTCTGTGACAGGGTCAGAGAAGTATCTGATTTGGTTTAAGAGACCCTCTTTTACATAGGTTTCAGTGAACTTTCTTGTGTCCTCTTCAGACATTTCCTTCTGCTTCTTGTATTGTCTTTTAGCAGCAATAGTAAGATCAGAGGTTTCAAGTAAACTGTCTAGTGTAAAGGCCTGAGAGGGTTTCTTGGGTGCATCATCATAGACTGGTTTTCTTGGAAGTTTGGGATTGGTCTTTCTTTCTTGTTCAAGATTCTTGTATGTTTCAATTAACCTGACCTCAGACCATCTAGCAACAGATCTCATCTCTCCATACTTGGCTGCTACAAGCTCTTGTCTCATTCTCTTGAATTTCAAGGCTCTAGCTTGATCTCTCCCTTTACTGAAATCAGGGGCAGAGGCCTTAGTAGGAGGATTCTTGGCCATGCTCTCAATTCTAATGAGTTCTTCTCTGAGAGCATGTGTGGTCCAGCCTGTGAATTGATTCTTTGTTGCTTTGTAAGGCTTGGTTGCCAAGATCTGTTCTAGTAGTGAATCCCTCACTTCCATTTCCAAGTCTCTGCTGAGAGGCATGGTAGACATGGAGTTGCTCAGGGTCTTAGCATAGTCTTCAATCCTTCGAACTTTGCTAAGCTCTGCTGAATGGATGCCCTGAGCAGTCCTGTCATCCTTCCCTTTGCATTTCTCTTTGATGACAGCATCAGCCTGTTCACCCTTGTATTTAAGATAAGTGTCAATGTTGGGTGGAACAGGGAAGCCTTTGAGAGATGGGAAGGTTCTTTCTGTTGGCTGATCAGTATTGTAGAAGGATTGAAGTTCCCCCTTGATTAAATCCAACTCAAGGGGATACTTCTCAGCCAATGGGGTGATGGTTGGTGGTGGTCTATGGGATCTGAATTGTGAAGTGTGTGGTGAGAAAGATGAGAGTGGAATGGCATTGACTGGTGTGGATTGTGAGCTTGGGGTGTTAGGTGGTGTGTTGTGGATGTTTTCATCTTGTACAACAAAGGTGGATTTCCTTTTCCTGCTATACAAGATTTTGGGTGAAGGTGAGGATGAAGCAGTTGTTTGGGAAACATCTGTTGGTCCTTTTGTGGAACCAGCAGTTGTTTGAGTTTTAGGTTGTGTTGTGGCTGGTTTAGTTGTTGATGGTGTGGTGATTGGTTTGGTTACTGGTTTGGGTTGAGCAGATGTTTTAGGTTCAGTGGTTTGGGTAGCAGAGGTTGTGGTGGCAGTGGTTTTAGGAGCAGTGGTTGTGATAACAGGTGTTTGAACAGCAGAGGTTTCAGCAGATAGTTTGGAAGGTGGTTTTCTAGTATGTTTGGCTGGCATTTTCTTTCTCTTAGAAGTATTTACATCTTCCACTTCTTGCTATTGTTCCTTTTTCAGCTGCACCAACATCTCTGCCTTTGCTTCCAAAGTGTCAGCCCTTTTCATTTTATCCTGAGCAGCTTTCTCAGCTTTTTCATTAGCTGAAGTGTCAACTTCTTTTGCCTTTGATGCTTGAGCTGGTTCAGTGACAGGGATCTGAACTTTTGGTTGCTGTGATTGTGGAGCTGATTTTGGTGACTCTGGTTTGTCAGCAGCTGGCTTCCCTTTTTGTGAGGGTGGTGCACCAAATGGATCTAGCTTTGGCAGCCTATCTCTGCCACTCTCCCCCTTTTTGGCATCATCAGCCGTAAACTCATTGTAAGTTTCATCTTTGAGAATGGTGGTAGGGGCAGAGCCAGTTGTCTTCAGCAGGTGTTCCTTGATCACCTTGATGTCAGCCTTGGTGTCATTGAATCTTGCATCCACCATGTTTCTGATCAAGGTCATGTAGGTTTCTTGGGTCTGATCTACCAGTTTTCTGTGAGCTATGATGATGGGTGAAACTGATTTCCATAGCTCACTGGCAATATCAGAGGTTGAGGGTTGACTTTTGGTAAAGTTGTTCAGTGTTTCCAATATTGACTTGACATCAGATTTGATGTCAGCAACAGAGGATTCAAGGTTTTGAACTTTAACCGTCAATTCTTGAATTTTTGACTCATCACCTAAGTTAATAGGATCATCTGAATCCCTACCAGAGGTAGTTTTAGCTGGTTCAGTTCTAGGAGGTGAGTCCATAGAATGAGATCCTGCTGCCCCTTTTTCTTGGTACTGGGGACTTCCAACTGATTTTGGGGACACAATGGTGGCCTCATCAGTTGTTGCCTTCAAGGAAGTCTTAGCAATGGAATCACTGTCCTGTTGTGAGACAATGGTCTCAACAGCAGTAGTGACTGCTTCTCTTGAAAACTCATCAGAAGTAACATTGACTTCTGGGAGTATAACCTCCTCTTCTGTTTGTGAGAAGGTAGTGGATATGATTTCAGGGGTTATGGTGAAACTGGTGTCTCCAATTTTGGAAATTATGGATGTAGGCTTTTTGTCTTGATATAAGACTTCAGCATTTGCCCAGAATTCTTGGAGTGTGTCCAGGTATATGGGAGCATCAACAATAAGAACATTTTTGTATTTTGAGTTATTGATGATGTCGATGGTGGAATGGAATGGAGTGTTATCTTCGGTTTTTACCAAATATGGAAGGAAATTATGAGTGGCTTTTGTTTGGAGATCCATTTTAATGGATTTTGATTGTGAAAGTGATGAACTTTTGATTGAGGGTTATGAGGAAGACGAAGGCGGTTTTCAGTATTTTGAATACAATGAGACAGTAAAACTGCTGTTGGGGGAAAGAACAGGGTTTTATAGGCTCTGGTGAAACCACTGATGTGGCAAAACTCTGCTTTTGAGAGCAGACGTGGCAAACATCTGATGGTTGAAACATCTGGTGGCATACAGCTGTTTTGTTAAACATCTGTTGCCAACCTCTGTTGTTTAACCAAAAGACTGATGAAAACAGTTGTTTTATCTGATCAGATGTTTGAAACAGATTTTTCAACCAACAGTGGTTGTTTTATCTGATCAGATGTTTGAAACAGATTTTTCAACTATCAGTGATTTGAATGAAACAGTGGTTGTTTTATCTGATCAGTAGTTTAAAACAGATTTTTCAACCAAAGTGTCATTTTAGCAAAATTTGATTTTCTGAAAACATTTTAATGCTTTTATTGAAACATTTTTGTTGTTTTAATCCATGTTTAACATTCCAATTCGAGAGATCAGATTTGTGAAGGTAGATGTGTCTAAAGCTTTTGTCAGCACATCTGCCAACTGATCCTCTGTTGGAACATGGTGCAGAGAAATCAAACCTTTCTCATAGCTATCTCTGACAAAATGATGTCTGATATCTATGTGCTTGGTGGTTGAATGAGAGACTGGATTCTTGATGATATTTTCAGCAGCTTGGCTATCCAACATGAGTGGAGTCCTTAATGCAGTTATCCCAAAATCCAGTAGTTTATTTTGAAGCCACATGAGTTGGGCTGTACAGCTTGCAGCAGCAATGTATTCAGCCTCAGCAGTGGATGTTGAAACAGCTGCTTGCTTTTTGCTTTGCCAAGAGACTAAGGCATTCCCTAGAAACTGGCACCCTCCAGAGGTGGACTTCCTTGTGGTATGGCAGCCAGCAAAGTCACTATCTGAATAACCTGAAAGCTCAATGTTTCCATTAGCAGGATACCAGATACCAAGTGTGGGAGCACCTTTTAGGTATCTGAATATCCTCTTTACAGCAATAAGGTTAGACTTTCTAGGAGAAGCCTGAGATCTAGCACACACACAGGTTGCAAACATGATGTCTGGCCTGGATGCTGTTAAGTACAATAAAGACCCAATCATGCATCTATAGTGTGTCTGATCAACCAGTTCATCCTTTTCATCAACAGTGAGTGGCTTGACAGTGCTCATGGGTGTAGTACATGGCTTACAATCATTCATCTCAAATTTTGTTAACAAGTTTTTCACATACTTGTTTTGATGAATGAAAGTGCCATTTTGCAGTTGCTTTACTTGAAGACCAAGAAAGCACTGAAGTTCACCCATAGCACTCATTTCAAACTCTGTTGTCATGAGTTCCCTAAACTCCTCACACATTTTATTACATGTGGATCCAAAAATGATGTCATCCACATATATTTGAACAATCATTAAATCTTTTCCTTTCCATTTTAAAAACAAGGTTTTATCAATTTTACCTCTTGTGAAACCAATGGATAAGAGAAAAGTAGAGAGAGTTTCATACCAGGCTCTTGGTGCTTGTTTCAGTCCATACAATGCTTTGTTAAGCTTGTAGACATGATCAGGATGGAATGTGTCTTCAAAACCAGGTGGTTGACATACATAGACTTCCTCCTGAATTTTGCCATATAGGAAGGCACACTTGATGTCCATCTGATACACCTTGATGTTGTGGGTGACAGCAAAGGCTAAGAAAAGTCTGATAGCTTCTAACCTTGCTACAGGAGCAAAGGTTTCATCATAATCAATTCCTTCTTCTTGTCTGAAGCCTTGAACCACTAACCTGGCCTTGTTCTTGACAACTATACCCCTTTCATCAGTTTTGTTTTTGAAAACCCACTTTGTGCCAATTGGACAGACATCCTTAGGCAGTGGTACAAGTTCCCATACTTGTTGTCTTTTGAACTGAAGGAGTTCTTCTTGCATGGCTTCTACCCAACTGTTGTCTTTCAGTGCCTCTTGGTACTTGACAGGTTGTGTAAGGGATAGAAAGCCTGCAAAAAGACAGATGTTTGAAGATTGGCTCCTTGTGAGCACACCTTCTCTGATGTTGCCAATGATTTGGTCTGGTGGATGAGCTCTGAGGTAGATTAGATCTCCCTGATATGGTATGATGGCATTTTGTGGTGAGGGACAGAGGTTTGGAGACTCTGTTGACATAACATCTGTTGGCACTTTTGAAGAGTCAACAGATGTTTGGAATGGAGGTGGAGGAATGGGTCCAAGTGGTGTAAGGTTGGACTGACTTTTGTCAACAGATGATTGACTCTTGTCAACAGATGAGTGAACAGTGGATTGATTGGGTGAATCAGTGGTTTGGAGATAGGACTGGCCAACAGTGGCTGACTCAGCAATGACAGAGTTTTGACAGTTGTTTTGAACTACTGCTTCCTCTGATGCAGGATAGACTTTGTAGTGGTCTGGAACCACAACATCTATTCTGTAGTCTTGTTGTGAAGATTGTGGAGTACCTGCAGGGTTAGTTTTGACAGTAATATCTTCAAATTTGAATTTATCTAAATCAAACAACTCAGCAGGGTTTGCTGGGATTTTCAAAGATGAAAGTTCATTAAACTTCACATTCAGAGTTTCTTCTATTGTCTTAGTCCTTGTGTTAAACACTTTATAGGCCTTGGCAATAGAAGAATACCCCAGAAAATATCCACAACCCACTTTGGCTGCAAATTTTGAAATGGAATCTTTAAGATTTAAAATGAAACACGGGCAGCCAAAGACTTTGAAAAATGATATCAGTGGTTTGATTTTAAACAGAATTTCATAAGCAGTCTTTTGATGTCTAGGGTTGATTAAAACTCTGTTTTGAACATAGCAAGCAATGTTTACAGCTTCTGCCCAAAAGGACAGAGGTAAACCAGAATCTGCTAGCATTGTTCTTACAGCCTCAATGAGAGTCCTGTTCTTCCTTTCAACCACCCCATTCTGCTCTGGTGTTCTTGGGATACTGTACTGCCTTACAATCCCTTTTGACACACAGAAATCATCCAACTCCTTATTCTTAAACTCTGTTCCATTGTCACTTCTAAGGACTTTTACTGGCAAGTCATATTGTTTTTCAACTTTGGTGACAAAGTCCTTCAAAATACCTGCAGTCTCATCCTTAGAGTGTAAAAAGTAAGTCCATGTAAACCTAGAAAAATCATCAACTATGACAAGACAAAATATTTTTCTTCTTAGACTCATGATTTTTACAGGGCCAAACAAGTCCATGTGCAACATTTGTAAACACTGACTAGTTTTGGACTCATCAATGGATTTGTAAGAGCTTTTATGTTGTTTACCTTTTAGACAGGAAACACAATGCTCATCACATTTGAATTCTTTTGATGGCAAACCTCTGACAAGGTTTTGTTTAGAGAGTGAGTTGATAGTTTTAAGGTTGGTGTGACCAAGTCTCCTATGCCACAATTCTGTCTCTTTGGTAGAGGCAGCTGAGAACAGACAGACATTTGCCATAGGGTTATCCTTTAACATATCAACAACATACACATTGCCACTCCTGTGAGCAACAAGTTGTGCTTTGCTCTCTGCAATGATGGTGTTAATCTTTTCTACAGCCTCTGGGCCAACAATCTTACAAGTTTGCCTAGTGAAGAATGACCCAAAGCCTTTGTCACTCATTTGAGACACACTAAGTAGATTGAATTTTAGATTGTCTATTAGATTAACATTTTCAAACTTAAGCCTCCCTGCTTTGACAGTACCAGAACCCAACACTTTACCTTTAGAATCATTACCAAAGGATATATCACCCCCTCCATGTGCAAGAAAGTCCAGAAGAAGGGCTCTACATCCAGTCATGTGCCTGGAGCCTCCACTATCTACATACCATAAACTGTCTAAACAAGCAGAAGCTCCCTGCACATCAGTAAGGATTTTAGTTTTGGTGAGTGTCCAAAGCCAAATTGGCATTGGATGGGTCCTTAGCTGTCTCAGCCTTAAGTTGAGGAGAATGATCAGTGGTTTGGACTAGCTTTTGAACTAGGTTCAACAACTGCAGTTGACCATTTGCCAGTGCTTGTATGTCAACACTTGGTCCAGCAGATGTTTGATCATTTCCTATCAGTTGTTGAAAACCATGAGGGTGTCTGTTCACTTTTGGTTTTGAAAGCCTCTTGGGCTCTTCATAAACATGTGGCAGACGGTGACAAGTGGGTTGTCCATATCCTCTTGGTAATCTGTTAGCAGGTGGAGCATCTGTTACCTGAACATCTCTGGGAGCAGAGTTTTTGTTCAGACTTTTGGTAACAGATGTTTGGACTGAGTCAAAAGTCTGTTTGGGTTTTCCTTTTGAAGTACTTACCACTTGACTTTCCAGAGTTTTAGCCTTATAATCTTTTATCTTTTCATCAAAATTTTTGAGATATAGGCACTCTTTTGTTTTGTGATTCTTTTTCTTGCAGATTGAACATTCTTTAGTTTTAGAATCATTTAAACTTGTTGTTTTGTTAATGTCATATGCTTTTAGAAGAAAACAGTTTTTGGTGACATGGTTCTTCTTTTCACAAAAATCACAAAACAAATTGTTCTTGGCTTTCCCTTTTTCTTTCTTCTTTTCAACAGATGTTTCATCATCTGTTGGAAGATTTACTAGAGGGATTACTTTGGCCTGTGGTGCCATTTTACCATCAGGGGTTTTGAAGGTCATTGGTTTAAAATTTTCAAAGACTTCACACTCATCTGACCATGTTGGTTTGAATTGATATTTTTCAATTTCATCAAATGAGGGTGTACCTTCCAATTTTTCAAGAATGATTTTCTTGCCATTGGGTTCAGTAACCTTGATTTCTTGACCTTTTGAGTTTGTAGGGATGACCTCAACCAACTGGGGTTCCTTTTTGTCAGTGGTTTGTGAACTTTGGTCAGTGGTTTTAAAACCAAATCCAAATTTCACATGACTTTTAGATTGTTGGTTGACAATCATCTCAAAACCCTTAGATGATTCCACCCATTTCTTACATTCAACTTGGGTGGACTCAAGCTCCTTCTTACAACTATGATATTTTGTTATCATAGTCTGAAGCTGGTCTTTGGTTATGCTTGCTTCATGTTTTAAACTGCTGATTTCAGACTCTTTTTCAGATATTTTTGATTTTAACTCTTTTGTAAGTTTTTCAAACTGAATTTCAGAATCTAAAATTTTCTTTCTAAAGTTTTCATTCACCTCTTTTATCTTAGCAAATGCCACAATACATTTGTCTGAGCACAAGTCATTTAAGATTTGAGGAGATACCTTAGCAGCAGCCATCAAAGCACAGTTACACTGGCAGTCACAATCATCACTACCCCAGGGGTCTGAGAGATTCACAACCTCCACTTCAGATTCTTCAGCTGAAACAACTTCACCAACAACACCATCAGTCACATTTTCAGACATAGATACCACCTCCTCAGAATCAGTCTCTTCAACAATTGTTTCTAATGCCATAAAACAAAAGTCCTTTTCAGTGTTGGCAACTAGAGCAATGTTGTCATCCGTTATCTCATCTGGTAGACTGCTCCAATCAACAAAGCCCTGAGTAAAGAAACTCTGTTGACTTGGTTGACTGGTCTCTGCAGGAGCAGAGGGTGGAGTAACAGTCATTGGCACTGGTGCCTGAGTAACAGGTGTTTGGACATAGTGATACTGAGGAACAGTGGTTTGGACATAATGCACAGGAACAGTGGTTTGGGTCTGTGCAAAGTGAGTAGTGTTTTGCACATTAGGTACATTAGGGATGGTTTGATAAGTGTTGGTCTGTGGTCTTTGGTTTGGATAGGTAATCATAGGAACTCCATTCTGACTCCTACACTCCCTAGCAAAATGACCCATTCTATGACACTTGTAACACTTTATCTTTGATTTATCCAACCCAACCTTTGACCCACCATGTAAACCTGGAAACCTCCTGCCAGTTTTCTTATAGAAGTTATTGGTTCTAATACTGAGCAGGGCAACCTGATGTAAGATGTCCATTTCTTCTAGGTCCAAAGGGTCAATATATTGCAAGTCATTGTACACAAAAGATGAATTATCAGAAGCCTGGATATCACCACTGGCTGTGAAAGCACAGTTGTTTGGTGATGAGTAAGAATCATTATTGAAACCAGTTGTTATGTCAATGTAATGATCATAACTCTGATCCTTACTACTTCCAGAACCATCATCCTGACCCAACAGTGCAGTATTACCAAATACATAGTCATCTGACACTTTGCCAGAATCCTGGAGCTTCTTTTTCTGGTTAAGCTCCCTTTCATAAGTCAGGAGCTTACCATGAAGCTGGGTCAGGGTTAGGTCTTTGAATCCTATAGAGTTTCTCATAACTATGGCTATAGTGTCCCATTTGTCCTGAAGTGATCTAAGAAACCTATGATTCAGTGTTGAATTAGGAAAAGTTAGACCAACCAGTTTAAGTTCACTAATTAGACAGTTAAACCTTTCAAACTGCTGTGTTAATGACTCCCCTTTTATGTGACTAAACGTTTCATATTGTTGGTTAAGTATTTCATGGTTGTTTTCAATCACATCATCAGTTCCCCCGAATTGCTCTTTGAGAGCATCCCACAGTTCTTTAGCACTATTGCAGTGCAAGAGACCGGCATAGATATCATTCGGCAGTGCCATGGCTACTATGTTGAAAGCCTTGGCATCTAGCTCGATTTTTTTGAAAATCTTGCTCTGAGTAGTTCTCAACACTCTTTGGTACTTGGATCTTTGGATCCTCGGCACTCGGTACCATTGGAACATGTGGTCCAAATACTACCGATTTCCAGCACCCTGTGTTCTGTTGTGCTAACACATGAGCCACCCGACGCTGCCAGATGTTGTATTCTGATCTGACAAGCATCGGAGGCTTGTTGTGTGTGCCAGTGTTGTGTGGATCTTGATTAAGTGAAGTCATTCTCTTGGTTTTTCAAAAACAAAGTCTGTTTATCAACTGTTGAAACGAAAATAAACTATTACTCTGTTTTAACCCGACAAACGAACGATATCAATGATTATGAGCTGATCTGTGTATTAAACTGATTGATTAGATCAGATTTAAATGACCGAGCTCTGATACCAATTGTTAGGATCTGAGTATTGGTTTGTTTTGATTAAGTATGAAATATGAATGAAGTATAAATGGAAAGTGCAGCGGAATAACAATAAATCAAAACATAGAGAATAATTGTTTTTAATCGAATGCTTTCATTAAAGGAAAGATTACAATTGTACAATTAACTCCCCCCCAGCCTGATCACTCAGAGAATGTTTGTCTAAAAGAGAATGACGAGTGATGAATAGAACAGTACAAGTACTGTTCTATTTATAGACAAGCTCAAACCTCTGATGATCAGTTGCTGACGTCACATAGATAGCGACCCCTAACTGTCTAACAAACTCTAACAACTGTTAAGCTATAAACTACTGTTACATTGAAACTACTGACAATACAAGACTCTGTTAACTAAAACTCTGATGTCTTCTTATCATCTGTTGAACCAAAGTGCTGTTGGTTCAACAGACCTTTGCTCTTCAGATCTTTGTTCAGCAGTTGTTCTTTATCAGACTTTTAACCTTCAGACTTTGTCCATCAGACTTTTCATCAGCAGCAGTTATCTTCTAACAGTTGTTGAGCAGCAGCAGTTAAGGAATCAACAGATCTTTGGAGGAAGCTTTATTGTAACAACTGTTCTTTATTCATGATCAAACACTTAGTATATTTTGGCTTTTAATCAACTGTTCTTTATTCACTGTAGATCGGATTGTAGTATAGCATGATGATGTCTTCAAAAGTACAGTTTATGAGCCACATTGGATCAAAAACATGTATCTTCTTGTAAGTGTCCTTCCCATCTCTCAACACGATCACCGCTTCAGCATTTCTCCAACCATAATACCAAACAACAAAGTCTACACTGAAATGCTGTTGTATTGGCATCAGCGGTATCTTCTTCATAACCACCGGAGATTTATATTTCAATGTCACCTTATTTCTTCCAGTCTTTGGATCAATAGCTTTATGAACTTTCCTTCTTGGATATTGAGGTTTAAACATACTCCACCTCGTCCTGCTCTCCCAGATAAGTTTATCAGCAAACCATCCAACCACACTGTTATTCACTGAAGCACCGGTCATCGGAAACCTACATATATCTCTCACTGCCCAGTACGGTTGAGTTTGTAAATCATGGAATCTATAAAAGTATAGAATTCCCTTCTCCCACTTCACAGCAATACATTCCAGATATCTCAGATACTTCCAATCTAATGCTCTTCCTTTAAACAACTGGTTGTGATATCTGTAGAATCCTCCCTGTGCTTCAGGTTTTGGTCTCTTTTCATCTGTTTCTTTCAGTTTCTGCAACAAAGTCTTCAATTCATCACTTTGTTCAGAAGATGGTTTCTGATCGCTATCACCAAACACATTCTTCATAAACTCTTTGCTTTTATTCTTTGCTTTATATTCAGCCTCTTTTAGATTTACTTCATTTAGATCTGGGAAAACTTCGTTACTTGTATCTCTGAAGTATTCAGGATATTCCTCATGTGTTATATCCTCTATCTCAATCTCTTCAGTCTCAGGAGTCTGCTTATCATCAGAATGATTACCAACATCCTTTTCAGGAATGTCTGGAATCATCTGTTCAGCCCTGATCTCCTCCAGTGTCTTTCCAACTTGCTGCGCAATACCTTCAAGTATTTCTTTAGAAACTGCAGCAGAAACTTCTCCTTCTTCAAGATCTGGATCGTTGTATTCTAATTCAAACCTCATATCATCAGTTTGAAATATTTCAGAAAACTTTCTAGTGAATTCAATTGTCCAAACTCTCTTATTCAACATCTTTCTGTAAACATTCTTATCATCATCAGATAAAGATCTTATCTTCTCTGTCCAAAATATATCATCATCAGCATCCACGTTTTCTCCAGATTTCTTCGAACTAGACTGACCAGAACTACCTTTCTTTGTCTGTCTTTCTTCAAATGTAAACTTAGTTGCATCATCATCATCATCATCATCACTACTATCCTCCTCATCATCATTCTTTTTCTCACCCTCAGCATCATCATCATCATCAGATCCATCATATGATTCATCATTCTTTCCTTCATCATCAGATGAATCATCATAGTCTAACTGCTCTTCTTCTTCTTCATCATCCTCCTCTCCTTCTTTCAACTTAGGAGCTTCATTGTAAAGTCTATCCAGCAGTTTACTCATTCTCTTGTTATCTTTCAGCAATCTTTTATTATCAATTCTTATTCCAGTGATCAACCTTCTGTTCCTCTTACTCCTCTCATCAATCTCATTCTTCTCTTCCTCTAGCTGTTTCAACTTCTTTTCAAGTTCATCTTGATTAGCTTTAGAGGCAACAACAATCTGTAACATCTTTTCTTCATTCTTTTTGAATTTTTCTATTTGTGCTTGTTGTGCAGATATCATTTTCATCATCTCTTCCATTTGTTTGTTCACCATCTCCATAACATCATCAGAAACTGTTACTTTGGGTCTGAAAGATTCTGCATCAGGCGTTTTCTTTTTCTTCTAGAATAAGTTTAAAACATTCTCTAAAGTAGTATCTAAATCAGGAACTACTTCAGGTTCTTTAGTAGTCTTTTTCTGCTTCTTGGTGATTGGTGAAGAAACTTGTGAGGATGTGCCTGCATCTGGAACTTTCTTCCCTTTTAACAACATCTCAATTTCTTTCTCTCTCAACTTCTTAGTGCTCTCTTTCACACCTCTCTTTGCCATCGACTTGTGCTTGGGTTTCTTCAGATTAACAATGACTGTAGAACCTTCAAAGTCTTCTGCACCAAGTCCTAGATCACCTTCAAGATCTATTGTCTCCTTCTGTAATTGCTCTTCAACAGACTTGTTTAATGATTCAGACTCTCCAGCAACAGTGGCCTTGTGCTTAGAGTTCTTTTTCAATGTTTCAGCATCCGAATCCCAACGTTCTTCCTCTTCTGTTTCTTCAGAATCTACAGAAGATTCCTCATCGACCAACTGAGTACCTTTCTTGGCTATACTCTTCTTCCTAGTCTTCTGCTTCTTAGCAGGTCCTTCTTCACTGATCTTCGCATTACCCTTCCCTTTGGCTCCGGCATTTTTCACTTGTCGCTTTCTCTTTGTTGTAGCATCAGCATGTACAAGCAGATCATCAGTATCAGATTCACTGTTAACATGTCTTACTTTGTTTTCTCCTGGGTCAGTATAACCCGGATTTATCAAATGCCCAAACAGATTCTTATGTGGAGGCTTCTCATTGTCAGAAATCCCTTTGTATCCCTTCATTCTCACCAACGTCCTTATATTCATATGATCCTGCCCTAAGATCTTTGTAGGATCTTTCTTTAACTTTGGATATTTATGATAAAAAATCATCATCAGAAATCTGGGATATAATAAGAATTTCTTCGTCTTCAAACCCTTTAGTAATTCTAACATATGATCCAGAATCATACCAACTATATTGAATGGTTTATTCAACGTTAAAGCAACCATCAACGAGCTTAAACTCTTTCTCATAACGTCATATCCTCCACTCACTGTTCCAAACACGTGAATTATTACATGAGCAAAGTACTTGAATTGAACGCTCAGCTTCCCTTTGTGTAACACTCCGTCAGTAATAGGACCATTATATTTCATTCTCAGAAAACACACTCTCTGCTCCGTCCATGACAAACACCTTGGATCAGTACAATCGTCATCTTTTATCATCAATGCTTCTCTTATATCATCTTCTGTTACCATAGCGAATTCACCTTGAATCTCACTTACAATAGCAATTTTAGACTCCCAGTAGTCATAACTAGGGCTGTTCAAATCGCTCGCCGCTCGTTCGGAAAATGCTCGAAAAATGCTCGCCCGATCTTCCGCTCGGTTGTATATGAGCCGATCGGCTCGGTTCGGTTTGTAAATGAGCCAAGCACGAGCAAAGGTACGCTCGGCTCGGTTCGGCTCGAATAAATTTTTATTTATTTAATAATAAATATACACACAATTTATAGATAAATTTATGGCTTTATATATAAGATTCTATTAGATTTGACTCAGTATATGCAAACAAAGTATAAACAACCCACTTAACACAATAAAAATATTAACACTAGATTTAATAGTAAAACAATAAGTCATGAGGTGATAGTCTTGACTTCTTTATGTTAATAGTCGTCCATCGCTAATTGTCGCTTGATATGACACATGCGTTACAATGCAACAATTGTTATCTGACGTATGCTCATCACCTTACCAGCCTCAATCTAAGCCTCATCCTTGGACATTGTGATCTCAATATTAGTGTTATCATCGGACATTTTGACCTTAGTTGTCACCGACAATGAATACATCGAAGGAAACATCCCAATTTTATAATCGTTCATATTATTCTCCGTTCGATTCTCGCTCGGCGCTCACTCGGAAAATATGCGCTCGAATAATGCTCGTTCGGTTTTTGGCTCGATTGTAAACGAGCCGCTCCACTCGGTTCGGTTTGTAAACGAGCCAAGCACGAGCAAAGCTCCGTTCGGATCGGCTCGGCTCGTGAACAACCCTAGTCATAACGAGCATTTCTCCAGAATTCTTCAACGATATCTTTGTAAATAATAGCAGGTGTTGCAAGAGCATGAATGATCCTGCTTCTTTTGAGAAAATCTATTATTCCGGAGAATTTTGTGTTTTTCTGTACGTCTCCGACAAAAGCACAACAGTTATGAGCGAGTTCGAACGGCCATGCTTCTAACACATTCTGAACTGGAGCTTCTTGTTCAGGTATCTCAACGTTCTCAGCTTGTTGTTCAGCCATTTGAATATCTGTATCACAAAACAAAGAAAATGTGTTTAAAACAATCAAAATTGACAAAATCTTAAAATTTGGTTTTTCAAGATTCCACATTCGCCCCATCGTAGGTACGAATGTAGATTTCTTGGGGGTACGAAAGTGATTATCATGGTTCAAAAGTGAAGTTGTTCGTTCGAATGTAAACCAAAATCCACCTTCGACCTTTCAATCTTACTTTCGCCCATTTAAAAGTTACATTCGACCTAAAATTTCCAGGTTCGACCCTTTCATTCTGGTCGAATGTACCTGTTTATAACCAAAATTTCGAAATTTTAATCTATGATGTTTTAAACTCTGTTCTTGATTCATTCATAACCTATACCAACCGACTAACTATTTTCCTCAATCAATTGAATCTATTGATTAGTTTTTATTAATTTTAAAAGTAATCTAGGGTTCGAAACCTTCAAGAATCGAAATCAAACAATTATACTGATATAACCCTAGATTTTCTAACCTTCTCCCCCTAAAATCAATAAGAACTAAAACCTAAACATCTGATTGCATTAAAACACAATCAAAACAGTCCAATGATCAGGCTAGGGTTTCGAAAGAGAAAACCCAAATTCTGTCATTATTCTTAGTCCATTACCTGTGATTTAATAGTGAAAATGATGAGTAGAAAACAGGGAATAATAATCGACAATAAGAAAAACCAGGGCAACAAGGGTTTGGGATTTTGAAAAATTTTGAAAAACTGAAAGAATGGGGGGTTGAATGAGCAGATGGTATATATATAATGTCCACTTTCGACCGTTCTATATGGGCGAATGTGAAATTGTGTCCACATTCGACCCTAGTTAAAGGTTCGAATGTGGAGACAAGGTTCGAATGTACAATAGTCATAGGAACACTCACATTCTACCAGTTTTTAAGGTTCGAAAGAAACAAAATTTCCACCTTCGACCCAACGAAGGGGCAAAAGTAAAATGGAAATTTTTTAAAAATTTACCAAATCTCAAAACGAATCCCGTTCAAACATTTTTCAACATTTTAAGAATCAAACATGCATTAGTTCATATTTAGATGATACAAAACTCAGATTGGTTAATCAAATCTCAGAAAATGACCATCAAACACCATCGGTTATCTAAAATAACTCAGAAATGTAAAACTTTTGGTTTTTCTGAAATTTATATTAAAACACACCTAAAATCTTTTTGAGTTTTTGTATCTTTTTGTAAAACAAATGTAAAATGCAGAAATGTAAACACAAACAGTAAATGTTTTGTGATTTCCGGTAAGAGGATCATATCAGTTATTGAGAAATCTGATCACATCGTTGATCTGTTTTATATATTATCATTAGAAACAATGTGTGATCCGACAACTGCTGATATTGTTGTCCACATAAACTTACATGCAAACTGTTATGCAGTGCGTTAAAATGATACGATATTAGGTGTATTAGACTAACACGTTTATGGTTCCTACACACACGACATACTCCCGTATCAAGAAATTGCACAAAGGTTCCTCGTAACGCGTGATTATGCCAATGTTATCCGTTGAGTTACAAGATATACAACACAGAGGTGTACAGGTCAGCAAATGAATGCAGCAAAGTAACATGTGCATATATACCAGGTTGAGGCTGATATCAATCACAGATTTTCATCAGTGAATTGATACGATGCAATTAATGATCTATGATCAATAATAAACATGAAGTTCCTCAATTCGGTAACTTTTAGGTTTTGGCATTAAAGCTCTTTTAGCAAATATTCTGATTGAATCTAGGTCCGTAAATTAATAAGACAAAAGTTCAATCAGAATATCCCAGATAACAATAACATAACGACCCGAAACCTCAGATTTTGGCAACTCTATCAAACGAAATTACGGTACTAAGACCATATGCCCATGAGGTGTTCAGCCACTAACGAGTAGTTCGTTATGTTTGTATCACTAAAGCACGCAGTAATAAGTCTACGAAGCCTATCAGCACATCACATGAAATCAACACACGCCTCATATTGCATTACATATCTTTAGCATGTATCAGATCCCCATTGATGTACTATCATTTCCTCTTTTTACTCCTGGAAATCATTTTGGATTTTTCTATTTTTATGGCTTTTTGAATTTTTCAATGTTTTTGGTTTTTCTGAATAAAGACTCCCCCTAAACTGTAAAGCATAATTTTGGGTTTTTGAATTTTCTGAAAAACTGGAAAAACTTAAAAATTTTAAAACTAAAAGCGATAAACCGAGGTGATGATCAGTCTTGTTTCTCTTTTATACCATTTACTTTTAAAAGATAATCAAATCTGGATTTATCAAAAGCTTTTGTGAAAAGATCCGCTCTCTGATAATCAGTGTGGATTTTGACCATATCGATCAACTCTTTTGCATAGCAATCACGGATAAAGTGATACTTAATCCGGATATGTTTAGATTTCGAGTGATTGACCGTGTCTTTAGTTAATGCAATTGCGGCTTCATTATCACCGTGAATAGGGGTTTTCAGAAATTGCAAACCGTAATCGACCATCTGCTGCTGAATCGAGAGAACCTGTGAGCAACAACTCGAGGCTGCTACATACTCTGCTTCGCAAGTAGATAATGCGACCGATGTCTGCTTCTTACACTGCCAGGTCACGAGCCTGCTCTTTATAAACTGACATCTAGCCGTTGTGGATTTGCTGTCTTTGTCACAGCCGCCCCAATCAGCATCACTAAATGCGATAAAGTCAAAATTATCATCATTAGGGTACCACAGTCCTCTCGACGGACAACCCTTCAGATATCTTAGGATTCACTTGACCGCCGTCAGATGACTTTGTTTCGGCTTCGATTGGAAACGTGCGCAGAGGCATGTAGCGAACATTTTGTCTGGCCTTGATGCAGTGAGATACATCAGGGATCCGACGATTGCTCTGTATGTAAATGGATCTGTCAGCTCCCCCTTAGCGTCAACACCAATCCCGTGATTAGGTTGTATTGGGGTGTCCATCGGCTTCGAATCTTCCATCTGGAACCGGCTCAAGACTTCAGATACGTATTTGGTTTGATGAATAAAGATCCCCGTTGGTCTTTGTTCCACCTGCAAGCCGAGGAAAAACTGCATTTCTCCCATCGCACTCATCTCGAACTTTTCCTGCATTACACGTTCAAATTCTCTGCAAAGAAGTTCGTTAGTAGAGCCAAAAATAATATCATCTACATAAATCTGGACGAGAAGCAAATCATCCCCTGTTTTCTTCGTAAACAGTGTGCAACCGACCAAGCAGGTACGTGCTGAGCTCCTCATACCATTGACGTGGAGCCTGGTGCAACCCATACAACGCTTTGTTGAGAACATAAACCTTATCCCGGTGGATAGGATCTTCAAAGCCTGGAGGTTGACCGACGTATACCTCTTCCTTGACCACACCATAGAGAAACGCGCTTTTGACATCCATTTGATACACCTTGAATTTCATATGCGAGGCAAACGCTATAAACATGCGGATAGCTTCTATACGTGCCACAGGTGCATATATCTCGTTATAGTCAATTCCTTCGACTTGATGAAATCCTTGAACCACCAATCTGGCTTTGTTTCTCACGATCACGCTATGTCATCTTTCTTGCATTTGAATACCCATTTAGAACCAATCTTCTTCCTATTAGGAGGTATATCCATAAGTGTCCAGACACCCAACTTCTGAAACTGCAACAACTCTTCTTGCATCGCCTCGACCCAAGCATCATCCAAAAGAGCTTCCTTGTACGTCCGCGGCTCAACCTGCGAAACATAACATGCAAACGACCAATCATTCTGACAACCAGATTTTTGTATTTTTGCATATAAAGCTAAAGCGCCGAGATTTTCTGGTGAGTTGACACCGCGTAGTTGTCCCCTAATCATGACACTGCTTCCAGGGTCACCAATAACTTGCTCGAGCGGGTGAATACGATGAATCCTAGATTCTGGATGTTCAGGTACAGTCACTCCCGTCTGAGTAGTCAAGTTCTCCACTGCATCCAGATCATTACCCATGTTAGATGATGAAGAAACATCTGGATTTGGGTTCACTGATGGTGCCTCTGTTGCATGATCTAGAATAGCTTTACCAAAGTCTTCATCATCTTCCGATTCTGAAGTATCAAGTGTAGTCGAAGCTTCTTGGAACACCTCTTCTTCTGCTACAGGAGCATTGGTATCATTAAAAGGTGTTGGAGGAGTTACGGTGATCGGACGCACCAACGGTGAAGTCGCCGCGTTTTCACATTCGTAAAGTAATCTTATAACAGCTTCTTCAACCAAGCTATCTAGATTGAATGATTCAAAGAAATCTTTGTAATCAAACATCCAATCAGGACCATTTCCCTGTACATTTTGAGTATACCGTTGAACCTCAACATTAGCCCAATCCTCCACCTGTCGAGTTCTTTTGTTGAATACCCGTTTAAGTGGGGTTGCATATCCCACAAAATATCCCTCTTCAGCTTTCGGACTAAACTTTTCACCGGGATTCAACATCGTACACGGAGCCCCAAATGGTTCTAGATACTCCAAGTTCGGCTTTCGTCAATTCAACAGCTCATAAGAAGTTTTGCCAAACTTCTTCACTGTTAACACCCGATTCAGAGTATAACAAGCTGCATAGATCGCTTCGTTCCAGAACATTACTGGAAGATTTGAATCTGCGAGCATTGTTCTAGCCGTTTCAATGAGAGTTCTATTTTTCCTTTCAGCGACACCGTTCTATTGAGGGGTATACGGAGCAGAATATTCATGATGAATTCCTTTGTCTTCACAAAGAGCATCCATCTGCGCATTTTTGAACTCCGTCCCATTGTCACTCCGAATTCTTTTGAACTTTAGACCGTAGACATTCTCCAGTCGAGTGAACAGAACTTTCAGATTGTTAAATGTGTCACTCTTATGTTGTAAGCACATCACCCATGAGAATCTTGAAAAATCGTCAGTAACCACTAAACAGTAAAGCTCTCCGATATGACTTTTACGTTTGACAGGTCCGAATAGATCCATGTGCAACCGCTCAAGTGGCATCTCAACAGAGTTTACTTTCTTCAGTTTATGGGATTGTTTGTGCTGCTTACCTTTCTTACAACTCACACACTTGTCGTTCAAATGGAAATGTTTGACATTAACACCTTCGACAAGCGCGTTCTTCACTAAATGGTTCATTTTTCTAAGATGAATATGTCCCATTCTTCTATGCCACATTATAGATTCTCTCTCTGTAGCCTTCGATAGAAAACACGTCACTTGGCCCTGAGTTGTCATCGCTTTCGACATATCAAGAATGTAAAGATTGTTAACTCTCGCTGCCTTTAACATTATCCACTCTTTTGGAATCTTAAAGCCTGGTTTGAGGATATAACAAGATTTGTCGTCGAAATGCACAGAAAATTGTTTGTCACATATCTGACTGACACTTAACAGATTATAGTCAATTTGCTTCACATAGGAAATCCTTTCAAAACTCACTATCCCGTTACTCACACTTCCCTCCATTGTGATGTAACCTCCTTTATTTCCCGCAAAAGCAACATATCCTCCATTAATATTCTTCACGTCAAACAATAGTGCTAGATCACCAGTCATGTGGCCTGAAGCTCCACTGTCAACAATCCAAAGACTGCTAACAGGGCCAGCTGAAGCTCCCTGCACACATCAAGTAAAATCATTAGTTCTTTCGGGGGACCCAAGCCTGTGTGGTCTTGGGTCTTTGAATATCAGCTTTCAAAGATTCATTCACATCAACATTTAGTTTTGAATTGATCTCTTTCTGTCCATTCAAAACTTTCTTATCTTGAGATTTACCAATTGATTTTGAGGTAGAAGCACCTGAAGAACCCGTAGGTGACCAAGATTGCTCCGAACGTTTTAGAATTCGAATCTGAGTTTTTGGAGTCTCAGTCGATTTCTTATTATCATTCTTAAATGAAACTTTCTTAGTTACCTTTTCTGACTTAACAGAAACGGGTCCAACAGTTGACTTAACGACAGGTTTTGGTGTAACCTTTTGTTTGTCAACCATTGTGTTCACCATTGGTTTCTTCAATGGTTTTTCCATAGCAATCCGGTTTCGACGATCATAGTTAAATTGACGATTATCCCTCTTTTGATAATAATTGTTTTGTTTGTAAAATGGTGCTGGTTGAGGAACAAAGCGTCTTTGAGGATAATAATGATTATCGACCGGCTTTCTAATGGATTGCCTCATCTCAACTTCGTGCCTCTTGTTCCTCACGTACGGGCAGTGAGCAAGTAAATGCCCTCTCTCCCCGCACTTGAAACATGCACGTAGCAAACGTATTGATTGGATATTGATCATCAACACATCTGCGCCTCAAACTCTCAGGAACTGGGTCCCTAGAGTAGGCCGGCTCAAGAAAACCGTTTGCCTTTTGCTTTAGTTTAATGAATTCAGTGACATGAACTTTTGGTTCTTTCGGAGTATCCAGATATAGTTTCTTCAAAATTTCTGGTGGTTCTTCATTGGTCCTTTCGTGTTTAGGAAACCAGATAGTACTCTCTTGCCAGATTTTCTCAATTTTAGAATAATTTGCGAATTTAATCGGATACTCCTCGTCAGAGATACTCTTATCGGATCCTTCCATCCGATAAAATACCTTGACGGGTTTGTCAACTGAATCATTTTGAACCTCTTTCTTCACCGATTGATTGACACGATGTGCGTTAGCCATCGGATGACAAAGCTGAGAAGGTGATACTGGTTCATTTGTGATAATGTGATTTTCTTTTGGAATATCACTCACTTTCTCAGTTTTGTCACTCTCAATGTCAGAATCATCAGTTACAGCAATAACTCCCTCATCATTCAAACCTAAAATCGGTCGTACATCAGAATTTGGGTCTCCAACACTAGAAGTGTTAGATTCATCTTCCGATGCAGAGTCAGATTTTACTGAGCTCTCCGGTGTCACTTGATGACAATTGTGATTTTCAAACAACACGGGAGATGGCACAGCTTTGTAATTTGCATTACTGGTTTGTGATGGTTCTTCAATGATATGGTCAACCACATATGCAATGTGTTTATAGCTTTCAAGCTTTTTGTTGACCTTTTCTGTAAAGCACTTGATGGTGGCCATTTCTAACTTAGTTTCTTCAAGTTCATTTATATAACTATTTATTGCCAATTATTTTAAAGAAAGTGTTTTCTTTAAGTCAGAAATGTCCTTTTTGTAACCATTAAGCACTTTGTTGAGTTCTCTAACTTCCTTGCGAGAAGATTGACAGTTAATTATAGCGCTCTCAAGTGGTACCCTGAGTTGCTTGTTCTCATCTGTCAATCTATCACAATTACCACAATACTTATCACTATGAATATCAGTTTTGGAATCAGAACTTACCTGCTTCGAAGGATCTGTCATAGCCATGAGAGCGAAATGAGCTTCCTTCCCAATAAAGAACTTGGAATAGTCGATTCTGGTAAAGGCATCATCCACAATACATGACTTCCTAGTCATCAGAAAATCAGCTTCGGCCAACAGTTGATCAATTTCATCATCTAATGAGTTCACGCTTGATTCCGAATCTGTTTCACTCTCCGAATCTGAGTATACTGAATCATTTTCTTCAGGAACATCTGTGACAGAATCAATAATGATTCCTGAGCTCTTCTCATCATGTTGTTCTTCAACTGGATCAGCTACCAAAACATCCATCTCTTCAATCGCCTCCTCAATCTCTTCTTCAGAAATACTTTCAGTTTCTTCAACTTTCTCAACTATATCCGACTCCTCTAAATCAATCTGCTGAGCAACACAAGCGACATTCCCAGCTTTTATATCTACAACACTAAGTTGTATATCAGTCCAGTCATATCCCTCATCATTTTGAATCACCGAACCTTGATTTTGATTATTAGTCCGTGGTTGATCATTTGGTGTTGTGATAGAAATGACAGTTCTGGTTGGGTTATTTGGTGTTTGAGTTTGAGTCTGGTTGAGTGTAATTGGTTGTCTAGTAGAGTTGTTCTGAGAGGTGTTTTGTCGGTTTTGGTAATTGTTTTGATTTTGATAGTTGTTGTTGTTTTGATTTTGATAAGAAGCTTGGTTTTGAGATTGACGGTTCTGGTAATTTGAGTTGAATGGGTTTCGGTTACCTTGTTTAGCTGGCTGGGTACACTCTCTTTTGAAATGACCTTTACGACCACAGTTGAAACATGTGACTTTTTCTTTGTTAAAGCCATATGTTGTATTCGGTGTAGTAGCCAAGTCAGTTATCCCAGTTTTCTCAATGAACTTTGTTGCTCGCCTCATGATACTTGCAAATGCCCACTGTATATCGATAAGCTCCATTTCTTCTTTGTTAATTTGGGCATAGTCCTCATTGGTTAGATTGTTGTTACCAATTTGACTAGCTACCAGACCATTGTATGAGGCAACCATTGTAGAAACCAATGCAATGTGTTGTTGAGCAACTTCTACCTTGACATTGTTCATGTTGGATGTCTCCAACACTATTGGTCTCTGATTAGTTTGATTTATCTGAGAAATATATTGTTGTTGTTAAGGTTGTGGTTGGTTTTCATTGTAACACGATGCTTGTTGCATAGGTGAAAAAGGTGATACGAATGAATTTGGATATGATTGTGGTGGTGTATAAGACGAAGTTTGAGCAAGGTAGTTGATTGGGTTTTTGGGTGGTTCCATCACACTTGAAACACAGGCAATATGAGGAGCAACTGTCTCACCAATACTTGAGTTACCCACTATAGACGATGTACCCGCGTGATACAATTCTGGGTTCTGAGGATTTACGATCTTTTAGCTTTCCTCTTCTCCTCAAGCTCTTTGTTTTCCAATTTCTGAATAAATTCATTGATGGTCCAGTACTTGTAAGCATCTTTCTCCTTAAGTACCTCAATGTGTTGATCCCAGTATGGTGGTAAGGAATCATTAAATTTATCCACCAAATCTGACATTGGAATCTGAATCTCATAATTTGATAATTCAGTTAACAGATGACAATATCTGGGAATCAACTCTTTCAGTGTTTCATTCCCAACATAACTGAAGTTTTCAAATTCCTTCTTCAGTTCTTCAATTCTTAGTCTCCTCGTCTTCTCATTACCATCATGATGATTCTTCAACATATCCCACAATTGTTTGGAAGTAGTACACGATCCAAACTGATGTAAAAGATCATTGGTAATGGCTTGGGTTAGTTGAGAATACGCCTTCTTCTCCACCGCAAACTTATTCTTTTCTTCTTCAGACAAACTCTCAGGAATCTGTTCACCGGTATTCTCTAACACTGGTGCAACGTATCCTTTTGAGTGTGTACCGCTGCTGCTGCTACACCCCAATAATCAGCTGCTGGTTGTTGTGAAGATGAAGCAACACTCTGTGGAAGCGAACTCGTCATTGCAAGGTAATTGATTGGTTGCGAAGACTGAGTATTCGACTTCTGAGTAGCTAGAGTCCAAGGATCCATGGTAACTTGCTGTTGTTGTGTTGTACCAGGCCTAGGTGTAGTCGGAAATCCCCACATGTTGTTTTTGAAGTTGAAAATACGACACACTTGAAAATCTCACAAATCAGTTCTACTTTCGTCCCCTTTTGTGTTTACGTGAGGTCGAATGTGGCAAACTCCTCACCTTCTTCCTTCTTCTAAGGTACGAATGTAGACTTTAACAGACTGGTTTCTCTTTCGTCCCTAACACCTTTCACTTTCGCCCTCCCGTATGGACGAATGTGGAACTTTGACCCGAAAGTGAAAATTCAACACAACAAAGTCCTAGGTTCGACCACGAAAAGTCACTTTCGACCATTAACACTCTTGGTTCGACCTCATAAACTCACTTTCGACCCTATGCTCTCTAGGTTCGACCGACCCATTTGAAAAAAACGGTTATTCTTTGAAAATTTGTTAATTTGATCTCAATTTTTCAAAAGTTGATGAATTTTGATGATCTTAATCAGGTTTTGCTTCGGAATTGATTTGGAACAACTTTAATAAGTCAAATTCTTGATTTTATCCATGAAATCTAATCCAAATCCTTCAATTTTCATCAAAAAAACCATTTTTCTTTGAAAACAGCAAAATTTTGATCAAATTTGGGTCCAAATCAGTTCAAAAACTATCAAATTGTAGTTGTATGATCTCTATTGGCTCTGATACCACTTTGTAAAGGACCGTTTTATGTAAAACAGTAGGAAATGATCATACAAGTCTCTATTCCAGGTGCGGAAACCCTAGAACAGATACAAAATGATAGTTTATGAATCAAACACACAGATTAAGCTTTTCAATCACCATTCTCATTAATTACTTGATGAAATATGATTACAATTAGGTTTACAAGCAAAACAAACTTATTTAGAATAAACACAAACTCTAGAGAGCTCTGGCCTGACATACACTACTCAAATGATCAAAGTTACATCATAAAATAAAGTTTTTCCTTATATACTACTGCAGGTTCGACCTTCACGTGTGGTCGAATGTGGAATGTTTCCACATTCGCCCTCTTTTTCTGCACGAACCTGGAACTTCTCTTCAGTCACTTCTACATTCGACCCTTCTAATTCCACTTTCGCCCCTATACTATTCCACCTTTGCCCTTACGTAATTTCACACAACTTGTTTATGTCGCAATCCAAAGCACTAGTCGCACATTATGCATCAACACCTACAATGCACCCGACACTTCAACCGAACTACCAGACTGCATACTCCTCGGCCTACTATTCGAATGCGGACTTGTCGGCCTACTATTCCAATTCCAATTCAATTCCAATTCAAATTTAATAGGATGGAAAAATGGGAGGGAAAACAAAATCGTACACAGACACAACACCACCATTGTTCATTTTCTTCTTCTCAACTTTACAATGGCTATCAAGAGTAAGAATCAATAAATCTTAGCTGCAAGTAATAAAATAAGAAAGAATCTTTTATTTAATGCAATTTAATGCGCATACCGCATTCGAAGATCCTTACATTGGAAACAAACACATGGAATGTATAGATGATTAACCATGTGGAAAGAATGTGTACATCCATAACTGAACATTTTTTAGGAACCGAAGTGTAAAAAAACAGTGAATTAGTTAAAATGAAGAGGTACCTTGAAGAGTAGATTCAGTGCAATCAGAATCTGAAGAAAAGTTATCATCATCATCATCCACATTGTTCTTACGTAAAATCAAGTTTTAGTTAGAAAAAAGATACAACAACTAATTGTCTCTAACAAATACTTTCCATACTCCTTTGTAATTGAACTAATACCCAACTCTCAAATGAGAAATTAACCAGTAAAACCAACGTGATCCAAGCTGTAAAACCAAACAATGTCCAACACCAAATCTCATTAAATTAACGAATAATCCATCCGTTTCAACTTTTGTTTAACTATTTTAGCAACTTCCATAGGAATTCTCCATGTCAAACATGGCCAGCTCTTCTTGGTGGTAGAGGATGGGGGATAGTTTAGGAGGATGGTAATGGTGGTTGATGTCGTGTGGATTAGGTCTCTTTTTAAACTTTCTTTTTATAGTCAACACTTTCCCGAAGGAAATGTGAAGACCCGATGAAAAGGAGTTATTAAAGGTGACCTTCAAATTAAAACACTTATCGAAGTTTTAAATATATAGAAATAAAACGATATCTGGTAACTAGTCTAAACCCACACGATAGGCAAGTGGACCTATCAAGCGTAGTATAGGTTATAGCAAGTACCGAGTATCGAACCCTAAGATACGACTTCCCCTACTCAGTTTCAAGTTGCTTTTAATAAAAATAAAGATAAAATAAAAGAAAGAAGAATGAGAGTGATCGGAATAAAAATCAACACCAAAACGAAGTGTTGCTTCGGGATCCGACTTTACCTTGGTATGGATTAATAGTAAGTAGTTTATTAAAGTGGTGTGAACTAGTGCGCACTTATGCTTAACTTGGAATTGCTACAACATTTTCCAGAGGTGGCTGTTATCGCAAGACATGGCTGTGTTCTTGTGTTTAAGTGAGGGTCTCCCGAATCGGTAAGCTCACCTCTCAATACTGACAAATAGATGACTCAAGACTGTGTATACCCAACCCTGAATGATCCACCTCCCAATACTGCAATAATGACATCTAGACACTTAAAACCTTTATGGACAACTTGCCGGTGGCCGGACAAGAAACCATTTGATAACATAAAAGAGTCAAGACCAACCGGTACAAGTTCATCTTTTACTTGAATTAAATAACTTTTTAAGAAGTGAATGGTCTATCAATAACTGTGTGGAAATATAGAGATAAAAGAAAATAAAGACCGTTTTCTTTTAACACGGGTTCATCAAACCTTAACCCGCGCCAAGGCTAACACATAGACCATGTAGCCAAGTTGCAATATTAAAGTCTGACTTATCACTAGGACCAAGTATATAGACCGTACCAACCCTAGGTGAGATTTTGGTAGTAGAGGATTAAGTCTCTAAGTGTGTGTATTTCTACCCACAAATGGACCAATCACTACTCGTGGGAATTGCTTAGCTCACAAGTGCGTGGGTTGTTACACACCATGGGTACACTCATGAGTCCTACCACTTCCTACCAAAACACCCACAAGACCATAGACTAATTAATTAATTAGTTAGTTAATTCAGAAAGCAAAGTTTTAAGTGAAAAGAAGTAAACAAGAACACAACACCACTTAACAAACATAAACTATATAATCCATACCAAAATAAGTCTTCACCCTAACAACACTTGATCAATCTAGCCTGACATTGGCTGAATAACAATCACACTATCAAAGGTGCATGAAGAACACATAGTGGTGAATGTGGGTCGATTAAAGAAGGTGTTTTGGATGAGTTTTGGTGATCTTTCTCTCAACTCTCTCTCACTAAGTCTTTATGGAGTGATCCCAGGCTCCAAAGGTGACTTGCAAGACCCCAAAGGTGGCTGAAGTATGAGTAAAACTCAGGTGAAAATGGGATGTCCAAAATGAGGAGTGGAGGGATCTATTTATAGGCAAACCAGCTCAAGCACGCCCTCGACATCGAGTTGGCACGCCCATGCCAGACAGCAGGTACTGTTGCAGAGTCCTTGCATGCAGAATTGTCTTGTACCAGGGCATGCACGCCCATGCAACCATCCTTGGCACGCTCGTGCCATTTAACTTTTTGTAACTGTCTGTTAGTCTTGGTCGGTTTGAGCCTTGGAGAACACGCTGTTGTAAAGCACGCCCGTGCACCTCCATTTGGCACGCCCGTGCACTCCTGAAATCTTTAGATTTGACTCCTGTTGACTCGTTGACCTGGAACAGTTGGCACGGCCGTGCCTACCCAGAGCGCGGCCGTGCTTGATCTGGAACCTTGCAAAAAGTCTTTAAATCTTTGTCTGTTAAGCCGGTTTTCACTTCTTTTCACTTTTCACCTTCAACACCTTAAATTATCATCAAAAGGAAACAAACCGTGACAATGCCAAGATAAAATCCTGATTTGAGGTGATAATAAGGTGAAAACATGTATATAAAACCTGCTAATTTTGGGACTCATCAGTGGTCATTGTATGTGTAAGACCCACCCCGTTAAAATGGTATTAAAGGATGATTTACGAGCTAATAAACTTAGTTTGGAAGTTTGTGTTTAAGACATTACATGTCCCACGAGTTTCGCAAAATTTTCTGCACATGTTGTTCATGGTTTAACATATGCACGATGAATTTAATAGTGAAAACTATAATGATGGAACCTTCCAAAAACCAAGTTTATAAACGTTTTTATTTAGAAGTTGCGGAAGCGGACGAGTCTTGTACGTTCGGTTCTTGGTCCGAGCCTTGATCATCATCGTCCAAATCTTGTCCCTGATTTCCTGGGGGTTATACACGATTAAAATAATCCGTTAAACTGTATTAAATTGATTAGAATAAAAAGAATAATGAAATTTAAAAGTTTGGGCGATCGTAGTCGTCTCCGCGGACCGCGCACGCGAATTTGCTAGCTCATGATCCTAACACAGTCGGGCCTTAACTTGAGGCGGCCAGAAATTTCAGATCTTATTAACACGGCCGGGTGACGGTTTTTGCTGCACTTTTATACTTAGCCAGTTTTGCAGCCAAGTTGCTGCACCAAGCTGCACTTTTCGATTCAATTTAAAAACACTCCCGAGGCTTTCCGGAACACGTTTAAATGTCCCCACACGAACTACAAACATGATTAATAAAAATTTTGAATTCCTTGTTCGATTTCTAACCCAAAATCATAATTTGTATGTCCCTCAATATGTTGACCCGTTAAGTTTTGCATATATCAAATTATAACATTCTATGATTTCTAAGGCCGATTGATGAATTTTCTATGCTTGTCAAGCCTCAAACGACTAGGTGACTTCTGCCCAAGTCATTTATACTGTGTTTGCGATGCCTCATGTCCGTGGCAACATGTGCCATTTCTCTCGGTCTTGTTCGCTCGGTCTCTATGACTTGCGACATGGTCTAAACATGATGTTTTTGTAACCCTTAGAAATCACAACTTCATTTCATCTAAAACATTTACCCACAATTTACACATCTTACATGAGCATATATGTACATATCCTACAAAGTCATAACTATGACTTACCTTGGCTCGCGCCCTTTTTGCTTCTAGACTAGCTTGAGGTAGATTACATTGAGTCTACGAATACACTCAAGCAACTAGCACAATTCGTTATCGGCTTAATGTCGACTCTTGGTCTAAGCTATTGTCTATCTAGCATTTTACCCAATTGACCTGATAGCCTAATTGGGATATTAACAACCTTCATCTAAGGCCATTTTCTTTGAATCGTGTATCTTGTTTAAACTTCCTTAAAAAAAAAATAATTTTTCATCATAACATATGTTACCAGGAAAAAATAAGCTAACATATGTTATGATGCACAACTTGTTTTATTTTAAAAAAAAAAAACCTTCGGCGCTTTTTTGATTTTTTTGGCTCAAAACTCTTAAAAACATGTATATTACATGCCCTAATTTTTTCAAAAAAAAAAGCTCGGGAAGTCAGAGTTTCCAGAGTTTACTCAAATATTTAGGGTTTCCAGAGTTTACTCAAATCTTTAGTATTCGTATGCATAGTGATCTAGTGGATCGCGTTTGGCTTATTATGAAGGCATTGCCTTTATTTCTGCGATTCACAGCCATCTATATATTTTAGACTTTTGATTGTCCATTCATCCATCTTGTGCTAAGGCCCATGAGGTTTATCTCGCTTTGTTCGTTTTTGACATGCCTTCATTAGGCCACATCAATCATTGTTTACTCTGACATGATCCTTGCTTGAGGTTAGGATTGTTCCTCTGGTGCGGATGCACCTCCGGTAATCCAGGGTCTCATACGAGCTCCCTTTTGATTTAGCGTTTAGTTTCTTTTTTTATTTTACGTCGTTTCACGGTCTAGAACCATGTTTTTTTAGTTTGATTTTGTGTGAATCATAGTTCATGCTTGCCCCATGGGTTTCTATTCTCGTTTGCATTCCCGTTTAGTGAGACGCGTAGTCCCTGGTTGCCCGTGAGCTTTCACGGATCGTTATGATTTTGTGTGATTCTTAGATCACAATTACTCGTAGGTTTCACGAGTTCATTACGATTAGTGTGACGCATAGTTCACATTTTCCCACAGGCTTTCAAGAATTTAATATGATTGAAGTTTAAATTATGACTTTACCTTGAGCTTAGCCCGAATCTTGGCTTTTGTTTTCCTCATTACAGGGTTCATATTGGAATACGATTTAGGCCTCGATTGTGGTTTATACTCGTTAAAAGCTTACCCTTCAGATGAGATTCAGATTGGTTTGTGATTTAACCCTTGATTAGGGTTCATTCCATTTAATAATTCACCTCCGTTTATGGTTCGAATGCATTAGTGACTTAACCTTGGAGGTTCAAGTCCACTTATGTTCTACCCTTGATTAAGGTTTGAGTGCGTTTATGACTTAACCTTTGATTGAGGTTCAAGTCCTTTTTACGGAATATTCTTAATTGAGGTCCGAATGTGATCATGACTCAACCTTTAATTGAGGTTCAAGTCTATTTACAAATTCAACCTTCTATAAAGGTTCGAGTTTAGTTACGACTTAACCTTTGATTAAGGTTCAAGTCTATTCACGAATTCAACCTTCTATAAAGGTTCGAGTTTAGTTGTGACTTAACCTTTGATTAAGGTTCAAGTCTATTCACGAATTCACCCTTCTATAAAGGTTCGAGTTTTATCTTGGCCCGTGTAACCGTTGTGGTAATACCTTTGGCTCTACGACCCGTGGGTCGTTTATGCATCGGTTTTACTTACCCGGTCTACCCGGCCTCTTGAGTCGTTTGGCAATACTTCCTTGCTATATGTCCTCGCGAGTTATATTTTGAAGATGTTGATATGCCTTTCTCCTCGCACCCAGTCCTTGTCTCGTGAAAAATAGGCGTGTAGATCACGAGAAGCCCATCGCACCATGTGTTTAACACTTACCTGGCCAGGGTAAGCAATCCGCACATGTCATGGTGATCTCATCGCGATCACCACGGTTGTCACACCCCAACCCGGCTAGGGCTGGCGTGTCACTCTTACAGATATCAAATCCAAAAACCAATCCATAATATTAAAATGAAAATCCTAATACCACTAAATTAATGAATCATGATTTCCAACTTCTTTTAACGCTCGCCACTAAATCCCCAAACTTCCCAGATTTCCTGCGAAAAAATAAGACAACACAACAAAAGAAAATACGGCTGAGCCAAAAATTGCCCAGTAACGGAGAAATCAACAGTACAAGTAACTTCAACGCAGCGGAAAAGCAAGACATAATAGAAGCGAGACCGAAGTGAACATACGAAAGGGAATACGAAAATCAAACGAACACTGTTTCAAACTCGAAACCAAACTTTTATATCGAAACAACTGACGAACATAATTCGCCGCAAAACCTGATACTTAACCGGAACAATAATCAGACACATACCGAAGCATATAAGAACAATATCAGAAACTTATCAGAACAGATACATACATCAAACTACGTGACTATTCATAACAATAAATTAAGTCACGTCAAACGGAAGCACCCACGAGCCTAAACAAACTTACAAACTGGTACATAGCTAGCTAGTCCATGCACCTATGAGATGGTGAGCGTGGCGTACACCCATTATTCCAATCTCCACAAAACAGAAACATATATCAGAAGTCAGAATCAGATCTAGGATATATCCATACGCCTTTAAGGGACCATGTTAAAGACGCCGTGATTTTGATTACACACTGTCACGGAAAGTGTTCATGTCGCTGACGCCCCAACGACAAGTCAAAACAAACTGCTCGGGTGACAGAGTACAAAAGCTAAGGCCATGTAAATAATTACAGGCAAACTAAAAATGACACTAACTGGAACATGCAACCATGAGTACAAGTAAGAGGTATGGCATGCTATGACACACTAACAACAAATTGACCAATACACCGACCCAAATAACGAACCAAATACAAACCAATGATACGTATAAGACGATGACAAACAGACTCTAAACATAGACGTAAGTCCGTACTACAAAGTAACGGATATAAATTTTATACTATGATGATACGACTAACGAACTCGTACACATGGAAGGAAACGGAAGTTATACTATGATTAAAAGAAAACAGAATCCGTACCTTAGTTAAGCAAGTAAAAGTAGATCATCTTCATTGAGTACGCGAACCTATAACCCGTTATTTTTCAGTTCAGTTTTATAATAGATTAACCTTGCTAGTGGTTCGTTTGTTAAAATTTTCCCGGCGACCAACATCCAAATCTTAATGATACACCCACAACTTAAAAACAATTATTATAAAGTTTGTAGATAAACGCCATTTGTCTACTAGAGTAAATTCTCTTTTTGTTTTATAAAATTCGATGTACGTTAATACCTTACTTGCCACTAAACTAGTGATAGTTATACATTTAACAATTTGTATAAACATTAGGATTACAACAGTTTCTAGGTTATATCTATTGCATTTCAAAAATATGTACGTATTAAGAAATTCTATTTGTTGATAAAAGGAGTAGGAAACTTTGTTATCAAATCTGTAAAATGTTATTATAACCATGTAGATAAATATAAACTTGGATGTCAATTTCCTACATGTTAAAGATATTCATGTGTGCATGTGATTTCCATCAAACATTTACCCAGCAGAGCACAAACCTCCCAAATAAAAATCAAGTTTCAGACCACATGATTTTAGCCAAAGAAGAAAACAACTAGATCTAAAAGCCAGTACCCCAAATTTGCAAAACTTAAAAGCCAATTTGTCATTATAGTTCCTAGTCGCCGGAAATAAATGGGTGAATAACTTTAATCAAACGACAAAGGGCCAAATCAATACCTTCATCGACGAGCGGAATAGTCTTGCGGAGACAATTAGATTAGACAACAATAGAAACGCTCGGTGGCGGCGGCCATGAACTCGCGTGTGGAGGCAATACGCTTGTGCGACGATGATGCGGTGATTCACGGTGCTTGATAGCAGCAGGATCGGAACCAAATCGAAAACTTCAAACGCCACGTCGCTAACCTAAAGGTGGTGCAGCCCGTGTGCAGCGGTGGTGATCTGAACCGCGGTGGCGATGGATTACAACGGTTGGCATTGATCAAGAGATAAACCAGAAACCGATGTGTGTGGAGTTCGAATGTGGTGTTCAAGGCTTAAAACGAAATTGAAGCTAGGCTAAAACGAGTAATTCCGCAATCAACGCCGGGATTAATTGAATGAGTTTAAATTTTGAATAAGAGATTTAGCGATAGATAGGATTTATATATTTTAATTTTCTATAGTAGTAACTTTCACCACCATTTGATTTAATCCATTTTTTTTTTTCGTACAAGTAAGAATATGTTTTTCACTTAACCATAATTTCATTTAAATATGTACTTTCATATAAAATTTTTATTTATTATTAAATTCCTAATATCACAACGGTACTCTTCAGGTGAACAATTTTCTTGTCATGCATCTTGTTTAATAAAAACATTATTGTCTAATTATTTAATGCATTTTTGTATACCCGCGTTATTAGGCTATTTGCTTTTTAACCGATCGTACAGTCTTGTCGATACGATCATGTCTTCCAATCCTCGGTTCGGCTGAGCCTTGGCGCACCATGACCGTGCAATTGGTACATATTCGCGTCTTAGGTAATCATTGTACCTTTTTATTGTATCACCGCAGTGATACAATTAGAATCCCCAACTTCCGGTTCTCTCTGACCGTGTAGATGGAATTTTGTGTTTTCGAGTTTCTAAGTGCTTGTTGCACACAATCCATCGCATCATCTAAGTGAGGCGACTGAGTTTCCCAATTTCCGGTTCAGCTGAGTCTTAGCTCACCATGACCGTGTAATTGGTGTGTTTCCTGGGCGTTAGTGTTTAGTACACTATTCTCTTAGTTCGTTCCTGATTGACTCATGTTCAATCATGATATAGATCGCTTTTGACGAGATTATTACATTTTGGAAGTGAATTCCTTAACGAACTGATGATCATACTTGAACCGAACGCTTAGACTCGTTTAACCTTGAGCTCTGATACCACTTGTAAGGCCCTACCTGATAACTAGGTATTATAGGATAATTTACGTGTTAATAAACTTAGTTTGGAAGTTTGGAATTCAAAACATTGCATACTTAACGAGATTCACAACTTTTAGTACATACGTATTATAGTTCAAAACGTACGCAAGAAGAAGTTACATAAAAAAAACGGTAACAATAACGCCTTCCAAAAACCAAGTTTTATAAGTTCATGTTCAAAAGTTGCGAAAGCGATCGAGTCTTGTGCGTTCGGTTCTTGTCCCAAGGCGTGATCATCATCTGTTATCCACGATATTGACTACCTACTCCATACCCATAAAAAAATCATTAGGTATCAAGTTTTGAGCTTAAAATGTAAGAAAAATGAATTTTTCTTGACCTGATACCCCCTCGTGCCCCATGAGGAACTCCTCATGGGGTGTGGGGAGCTCACCTTCTCCTCGCGCACCATGAGGGACTCCTCAAGGGGTGCGAGGAGCCTGTTTTGGGCAGAAAGTTTCTAAAGCTGGGCAATTTTTATTCCTTCCAAGTGTTAGCCAAATTTCATACTTTTTGGCTACATTTTTCCCTAAATTTCATGACCATTTGTGGGGCTTCTTAGAACTCGTTTATGGGTCATAATACGTATCTCTTACATGTTTATATCTCAAATGTAATTCCTTGTTCGGTTTCTAACAATATGACCATAGTGATTTGATTCATCTTCTACTGGACCCATTAAGGTTTGTATAAGTTGAAAACATGAAATTTTATGATTTCAAAGTTCTAGTTGTGATTTATTCACACTTGTCAAGCCTCGACTCGACTAAGTGACTTTCCGCCCAAGTCATTTTTGCCGTGATAGCAATGCCTCGTGTCCATGGCCACATGTTCCACTTCTCTCGGTCTTGTTCACTCGGCCCTTATGACTCGCGACATGGTTTTTATCTGATGTTTTTCTATCCCTTGGAAATCACAAGTTCTATCTCAATTACATGAAATCCTCATTGTTATACTCTCCTACTTATGCATATATGTATATGTTTATAAAGTCATAGTTATGACTTACCTTAGCTCGTGTCCCTTTTTGCTTCTAGACTAGCTTGAGATTTTTAATATAGAGTCTACGAATATACTCAAGCAACTAACAAAAGCGATGTTGGAAAAATGTTGACCCTTAGGTCCTTGTCTAACTAGTGTTCTACCCAATTGACCCGTTAGCCTAATTGGGACATTAACAACCTTCATCCAAGGTCATTTTCTATGAATTATGATTCTCGTTTAAGCTTCTTTTGTGACACTCCAATGGCTAGTTTCCAGGTATACATACAAAGGTATAACTAAGCATGTAAACATACTAAAATATATTGAGATTTAAGCCATCGAATGACTTACATTATGCGTGCTTCCATTTTACCTCATTCCGAGATTCCTTGACCGAACGGACTTTCTTGTACTCGCACCTAGATGTGTAATCCACATTGGTGATTAAAGTCATGCTCTTAGACATTAGTTATTTGACCACACAAGTTTGATCAAGCTTATCAATGCTTTTACTATGATTAATTGAAAACGAGTTTCATTGGGGCATTTTATGAAACACCTTGTAAGCGTCATTTTCCCAACTTAAATTTTAGGACATTAGGACCTCATAAGTCCATCCTTAACCAAGATTATCAATACTAGCATTCCTATAAACATCTTAATCATAGTTTATAACTAGTATTTCATGGTTTAAAGGTGGTTCCTACCAATCCACCAAAAACCCAATTCCTTTCATAACATGAACTATAAGGATATAACCTTCTCACAAGGATTTTGCTTAACACACACAAATTAAAATGTATTATGGTTCTCTCATACAAGAACAACCATTACAAGCCCTTAATTCACGTTTTTATAACAACCCAAGATTTTCATCATACCTAAGCATGAACATACCATTAAATTTAGCCAAATAAAATGTTACCTTGGTGTGTATTAAGCTTGGAAGATTCATTTTAGGGCTATAGCACTCAAAACCCCTTTGATTCCACCTTGATTCAAGCTTACTCTTGAGTTTTAGGGTTTGGGGTGTGTGTGTGTTCTTGATGAACGAATTTGGGGTTATGAGTTGAATTCTATCTTTTTTTTTTATAATGGTTTAACCAAACTCAAGTTTGGGTTACTTGGCAAGTTAGCCCCTTCATATTTTGTTAAGTATATGCTAGTTCAAGACACTAATCGAGTTAGTCTCGTATAATTGTTTAAGCCTTGTTTAGCTAACAAGGTTGACGGGTTTAATTTCCCTAGACTAGGAAATTCGCATAGGTCGTGTTTCATGCAGTTCAGTACATGAAAGACATGTGTGCTTAAATTATCATAGAATATGGTTTAGAAATTTTGGGGTGTTACATTAAGGTTCAAGTCAGGGTTCAGGATCAGAGTGGTAGTGTGTCGTTTATGATGTTTGATAGATGTGTCCAGTATTGATGGTTCATCGGCAAGTGATATAATGGAAAGACAGATGAAGCTTGATGATACTGAAGGCTTTTCCCAAGAATTATTTATGCTGCTAGATACGGTTTTGGCTTTCAAGATTGAAGTTTCTGAATACAATCTTAAAAATGACTACCCTGTGTACACTTTTCAGAAGATATGTGATGATGCTGCAATATTTGCTGAGTTGGTTATGGGTAGTGATTATGAAAATGATAATTCTGGAGAGGTATTTAATTACTTTTGGGTTGTTTTGTTAAATTTGGTAAAAAAGATTTTGAAGTTGAGTGTTACTTTTTTTTTGGTTTGGTTTGATCACTTCTTAGGTTAGTCAGGAAGATGATCAATTCAAGTGTGCTAAGCTTGATGAATTTTCTGATGATGCTTTCCAAATGTTATCAAAAGTGAGTATATATTTTTTCAAGTTCTTTAAGCTATCCAAAGACTTTGTTTTCTTCATTGTAATAGTTCATAGTTTTTATTTTTTATTTTTTTGTAGGATGTTTTTTCTATTACTACGGAGTCTTCCGTCGATGAAGGTTTAAAGGATTCTGGTACAAGGCCCAATGAAAAAAGGAGTATCGAAGACGCCGATATTTTAAATGTTGATGAACTATCGTTTACTACCAAAAGAAGCCGAAGCAGAGTTTCTAGGATGAAAAATTATGTGATTATAGAGTAAAGATTCCATGAAAATTTAGTAGAAAGTTTAATTTTTGGGAATGTTTAAAGTTGAACCATCTGTATCCAGTTTTAGCAGAAAATATTAATATTTTGTAAGATGGCAACTAATTTCAAGTCTTCACTTTTGTACTTGAAGTTTATTACTATGAATATTATCATTAGTTTTCGGTTAATACCTTTAGTCTATTGTTTTTAAATACTTAATTGAAGTAAATATTGGGCATTTAATTAGTTATAAATACTTAACATTCATATTTTTATCATGTAAATACATATGTTTCCAACTCTGAAAGTAATCTCGAGAGAGAACTCTTAGCAAATCATTTGTTTATTGAAAAGGTTGAAACTAAATGTTTTTATCATAATAATTTGTTATTCAAAACTCTGCCGTTTCATTTAATACGAAAACGTTTTAATCAAACTTTTTAACTTTGTTATATTATCAGAAATATAACATATGTTCTTTTAAAAAACATTATACTACAAATAAATAACGATTGAATGAAATCAGTTATTTAATCCTAAACAAACATTTATTGTCAAATCTCAATTGTAAATTAATCTCGAGTCTTCACTTTTTTGACTTGATTGATTGTTTTTCTGGTAACATTGGTTGATGAGGAACCACGTTTCTTTTGAGTGTTCTGCTTAGGAGCTTGCTATTCATCAGGATAAATTGGCTTTCTTGGCAGACTTGGATTCTTTTGTCTGTTTGTCACACCCTCAAATTTCCACGTGTGAGGTTTTATCGCGAGGCGCGTGACACACCAGGATCCAAGTCAACGGTCACAACAAACAACAACTATATGAGGAAAAATACGTAAACCAAACCATGCATAAATCCAAAAACATATTCTCGAAATACAGCGGAAGCAACATAAGTTTACAAAATCCCAAGTGAACATAAAACATGAGTTTAAAGTTTGACGACCAAATATGAAATATGATCCTAGACGCGAGTGTGACTCCGTGCGCCTAGCCCGACTGCTGCTACCTTAGCGATCTGAGAAAACATGCTAAAAATGTCAACATATAATGTTGGTGAGTTCATAGGTTTTTCAACATACATGCAATCCTAACCTATGTTAAGCAAATATAATCATATATAATCATCTAAACATCGTTTAAACACGTACTTGCATGTTCCACATCCATATACATATCATTTCATGTTTGTTACTTAATCTAATTCATGTAATTCACCCACAACGGGACTCATGACTTGTGTATGTGTGTGTGATTAACCCAATGATCCTCCGAATTATTGAACCCTGGACAATACGTAATGAAATATGACTTGACCGAACTAGTTAAATATGTTTGAATAAACGCTTTTCGCTAAGGTAGACTTATGTGTTTGAAAAATGTTGACCTAAACGTGCCGGGTGTCACACTGTTTATCTCCAGTAGTTTGTAGGTTTCAACCAAAACTAATTCAGACCATCTGGCAACATATCTCATTTCACCATATTTTGCTGCAACTAACTCTTGTCTCATTCTCTTCAATTTTAAATCTTTTTTAGCTTCACTTTCTTTGTCCTTCTTCGAGTTAGCTGGAGTTTTTTTTTTTCTGATTCTTATGATCTTTAAGCAAGCCTTCAATTTTGTATATTTTAGCGCTGAGTTCTTCAGAAGTCCATCCAACAAATTTTCTTTCAGTGACGTTGTAAAATTTGAGATTTAAAAGATGATCTATGAATTCTTTTCTTACACTTCTCTCCACTTCAAAAGTTGTATTTCTTTCATGCATTTTCTGGCTCGGTTCCAATGCAAAGTCTTCTATTTTACTAAGCTTATTAAGCAGTTCTTGCTGGATTCCATGAGCCGTGATGTTATCTTTTCCTTTGCATTGGGTTTTGATACTCATTTCAGTCTGTTGCCGTTTGATCTCCAAATACTCCTCAATATTCATAGGTTTGTCGAAACCTTCAATAGATGTGAAAGTTAATGATGAAGGATCGTCTGTTAAGTAGAAAGATTCTATCTCATGTTTGATTATTAATATTTCAAGAGGATATTTAGCTGGCAATGGTTCTAAATATGGTGGTTGGTAGATTACAAGGGCCGTTTTTTTCGGAACATTCATTTCCGGGTTGAAAGAAGCAGCAGATGTTATTTGGATTAGTGATTGATGTTGCAATGTTGTGGTTTGTGTAAAAGAATTTTTAGTGGTGGTGACTGATGTTGTTGAATATTGAATGGGTAGTTTACAAACTTCTACAGTTTGTTTTCTGACAGCTGTGTCATTGATACTTGATGTTTTCATGCTTGTTAGCTCCTATTGGCAAGTTGTTAGGAAGTCTCTAAATTCAGTTGTGCTTGTAACATTTGTTCGGATATTTTCTCTCCCAACAGAAACAACAACAAATTGTTTTGCTTCCTCATCAACAGTGTTTGAAACTGTAGTAGAAACTGGTTTATCAGATGTTTGCATATCAGTTGTTTGATCTTTGTTCCCCTTTTTGGTTTCATCAACATCAACGCCTGTTTCAAAAACAAAACTTGGAGCAGATCCAGTTGTTCTTAACAGATGATCTTTAAATGCTTTCATATCAGTTTTAGTAACTCTGTATAAAGCATGCACTTTCATGTTTAACGACTCCATCTCAGAGTTGTGTTTCATCTCTGCTAATTGTTGTTGACCATGGATTATTGAGTCAGCAGATTTCCAGAGTTCATTAGTAGCTTCTGTGATTTTCTCTATGAATTTTTCTTTCATTTCATCAAATTTTGTAAATAAGGATTCAAGTTTAGTTACTCTTTCCGCCAAATTCTGATATTTGGAAGCATTCGTTAAACTAACAGGATGTTTTGCATTCCCAACAGTTGTTGTATTTGTTTCAATGTTTTCAACAACTGGAAGTTTTTGTGAGTTGTTATCAATTTCAATTGTAACTTCAATTTTTTTCCTGCAAGGATGCTTGATTTGTCTTATCAGTTTCTATTTAAGAAACAGTTGTTTCAGCTCTTATAGTTACAAATTCATTTGAAATACCAACAGGATTCACTTGCAAGTCCAAGAGTGTGGTCTGCTCTGGCTGTGGGCTAGATGATTGATTGATTTCGTCAACACTCTCTTCTTGCTGTGTATTCTCAGTGATGGGTGATTGAGAGTGGCTGTTTCCAGTTTCAGATTTATCAATTGCCTCAAACAATGGATTAAAGGTAAGTGGAATTTTTGTTGGTGCATGTGAGGGCGACGGTGGTGGAGTTAAAAGACATCCAGCTCCAGGGAAAGGACTTTTAAAAAAATGTACAACTGAATCATCTAGTTCAATTTGTATGTGTTCTTCATTTACATGATGATCAGGTTGAGATGATAGATTGACAATATCTGTTTTTGGTGTTATTTCCATTGCTTCAGTGGAAGCATCAACAGTTGTTGTTTGCTGTTCTTCTGTGGTTGTAGTAGTTTCCTTTGGCTTTTAAAACTCTAGATATACAGTGTTTCTCTTCTTTTTTATTATCTTTTTTATTGGTGTTTCTTTGTTGAAATCACTGGGATGATTTCCATACAAGTGTTTGTGGTTTCATTTCCAGCATGAGCAGTTGAGTCCACAACAGATGTTACAACAACAGATGTTGAAGTATCACTGTTTGTTTGTTTTTTAGAACTCTTACCTCTAATGAGCTTTTCTATACTTTTAACATCCAACATTCTTGTAAAAGTTTCATTCGATAAGCTATTAATTGTAATAGCTACCCCTTTTTTAAAATCATTATTAGGCAATAGATTTTGTAAGCAGAAACTCAACAATCTTGGATATAGTAAAAAAAACATTACGAGATCCAGATTTTATAGCCTTTACATTAGATACTAAATCAGTAAATACTGTCTGAGACAAATTGAAATCACTCTCCGTTAAACTTGCATATCCTAGATACTGTGTTTTCAACGGTATCTCATTAAATGATGTTGTTTTTGCAGAGAGACATATAAGAAGGGTATGAAATAAAAACTTCATTGGTGGGGGAAAATTTGGTTTAAACATTGTGGATGCAGTCAATTGACCTTCATACCCTCTCTCAATTAACTCTGTTTGAACTTCATTTTTTTGAAAAGAAATATTACCTTGCAAATCGTTTAGGGAGAATGTGTTGCAGATGAATTCCGGTGTTATCTCGATATCTGTATTTCCAATTTTGGAGACAACTGCATAAGCTTTTTGTCTTTCTCTCGGCACTCGGCTTTATTCCAGAATTCTTTCAGAGTATCCACATATATTGGAGCATTAGCGGTGAGGATTGGTAGGTATTTGGATTTGGAGAGCACATCGATTATAGAGTGAAATTGATGGTTATGTTGTGTTTTAACAAGATATGGTAGATAGTTATGGCGGGTTTTTAATTGAAGATCCATACTAAAGATTGAAATAAACCAATTGAATTCAAATTAGGAATCGAATACGACAGAAGATTTAAAATTTCGTAGTCGAATGGATTTAGGTCGTAATTGATAGTGAAGCGCTTTTCTGGTGTTTGAATAGAATAAGTTAGTGGAAATATCGAATAAGAGGGGTTTTGTGTATGAAAAATTGTGAGTGACGTATCAAAAGTGATGCTGACGTGTTCAAAGTTGTCGGTAAACATATGTTCATAAGTCAAAAGGCATTTTAAAGGTCTGTTTCATAGGGTCAAATATTATTGGAAATTTCTTAATGGATGGTAGTTGCGTAAAAACAGTTGTTTACGACTTAACAGATGTTGTCAAACAGTATATAAATTATAATGAATTTCCCATTACAGAGTTTATGTTAGAACATGTATTGATAACTCAACATAAGATGTAAAATAGAGTATGCAATTTAATAATTAAGATAATGGTTAAGAAAATTTGACATTATAAAAAAACTTATTTTTTTATTTTTGTGTTCCTCTTTTGTTTCAATCTATATTAAATGAGCAAATGTTAACAGTTATTTTTTTACTCTATTTAAAACCATGGAATTTCAACAGTCTTTTTCAAGTTTATATTCCTTCAACCATTGTCACTTTCCTACTTTCTTTGTCAGATGCATAATGATATTTTGTTCAAATTCATTTCAAAAAGTCTTCTTAAAGATTCTTACAATCAAATAACTGTTAAGATTAAACATACTCTAAAGTCTGATACGCTTTGTATAAAAACATCTGTTGACATGTGAACAGTCGTTATAAAACAGAGTATACAACAAGTTGAAGATATATAACTATGAGTACTATATAATGAGTCAAAGTTATTATTATTCTAGTTCTTTAATATTAAAAATAAAAAATAAGTGTTATACACAATAAATTAGTGTCATTTTTTAAATAAAATAATCTAGATTCTTCATTTCTATAGTAGGTCTTATAGACTCTTAGCTGTTGTCACTGCAAATAATAATTATCACGTTTGAACTTATTGTTGAAAATGACGTCTTATTTTTTTATATATTTTGGATTTAAATAATGTATATTATTATCAGTAGTAATTATCAATTGAAATGGTAGCTCAGATGGATTTACAGTTTCATACACAGGCGTATAAAGTTTCAAAGAAAAATGAATTTCGATATTCAGATGAAATCTTCTTAATAGAAATTTTGAGTGAAAGTGTCGATGACCAAAAATTCTTTAAGTCACTTCATGTTGTAAGTTGGTTTTACTTTCATGATTTTGATGTAGTAATAGTTAACTATGAAAATGGTTTTGAAAAATTATTCATCCGAGAGAAAATAGAGTATTCGGATGATTTGGAGTTTCTTGAAGAATTTGAGCAGAAAACAATGAGCAACATTAGTCGGAATACATTTCATCTTAATCTGGAACAAATGATCAGAGCAAGGATAGTGTATTTGAAGGAGAAGTTGGAACAAGTTATGGAAGAATGAATATCTTATTGTAGTTCAATTGATGAAGATTATCAAATTTAATTTTTTTTATACGTTTGCATTTTCAAATAAGAATATTATTGTATTGTAGTTAAATGATGAAGAAAACAGGCAAAACATTTATAATTATGCCTTACAAGTTTTAAAATAGAGTATTCCGATGAGAAAGAGTTTCTTGAAGAAGTTCACCAGAAAACAATGAGCAACATTAATCGGAATATACATTTTATCTTAATCAGCAATAAATTATCACGGCAAGGATATTGTATTTGAAGGAGAAGGTGAAAGAAGTTATGTAAGAATCAATATCTATTGGAGGTCAACTGCTGAAGATGATGAAATTTAAATGTTTTTATATTTCTACATTTAGAAGGAGAAGGTAATGTTTTTATATTTACTTGAAATCTAACTGATAAAGTTGAAAACCAACTTTACGAATAGTTAGTATGTTCATCTTATAAAAGGGTAGGAATTTCCAATATTCATTTTCATTTTTATATATTCTTTTAACTGTTCTCACTTTACATCTCTCCGTTGCATATGCATAATGATATCATTTTGTAATGTTTTTCCATAAATTTTTCGAAAGATTCTTACCATCAAACAAAAATAGATTAGTAACGATATTTGTATTTTGTTTCTTTTACAATTCTTTCCACTTTGTATTTATTTTTGTTAAATTAAATATTTAACTTCAATTGATGTACGGTTATTAAGTAACGATTTTTAGATAACCATTGTTACTCACAACATCTTTTTATCAAATGATGTAGTAATACATCTTTTTCTTATTAGTATATTGGAAATAAACTCAAGTGTAACAATTAAGTATTTTTCAATCAAACTAAAATTAATAATCAGTACTTTGCAATCAAATTATGTATTAATAAATCTTTTTTTATTCGTATATTTGAAATAAAGTCACAACGTCTTTTTTATCAAAAAGAATATACTTATATTTATTATGTTTAGTTACTTATATAAATAAAAAAATAAACAACCTTTTCATGTCCAATTTAGATAAGACAAAAATCAAATCATTATTTATTATTTATAATGTAAAAAACGTAAAACATCATATGTTCAGTGGGAAATGAATAAATACGTTCATATTAGTAAAGCGTATTTGTGTTTGTCATGAAATTTGAATTAAAAAAAACATGAATTTGAACAATTGTTTCAGTGGGAAAATAAACAAATTAATACTGTATGTATTCAAGATTAATAAAAGAGAATTGTAGTTAATAGATTCACTATACTTAATTCATTGTAATTATTAGATTCATTATAGTTAATGCATTGTTTTTACTATAAAACTCGATTTTCATCTCTTTTTATAACACACTATTCAAACATTACCTTCTACATCTACAAAGGTTTATCAATCTTATAAAAATCTTATTAACATGGATTCAGCAGTAGCCAATGGTCAAAAATGTCAGAGATTCAGAAAATTATTTTGGAATGTTTTAAAGACGATGAAGAGTTGGAGATTCTTCAAGTTATTGAAGGTACTACACTCTTGCTTGAACATCACATATGTAAGACCAACCTCAAATTTAATCAGGTCATTGCAACGGATGTTTCAAGTGAAAGATGGATGGCCTTCTACTGGAAAATATAATAACAAATGAAAAGTTCAGTGAAGAGATAAAAAAAATATGTATGTCTTACCGAAACTTTCTTAAAGAGAAAAACAAGAAATTGAAGGAATTGTTGAATACTACAAATTAGTTATTTAAATGTATTTTTTTTATTATTATCGTTCTAATTATATTGAATTTTTTATTTTATATATTATGTCACTTATATTGTGACACCCGGCAATTTCCGGTAACTAACTTTTGAAAACTTAGTAAGTCTACCTTAGCGAGTCGCGCATACGTTACACATAACAGGGTCAGTCGAGTCGAGTCGCACACCATTGGGGGTTTTAACACACGCAAGTCTCAAGTCCCGGGAATTGGTGAATGAGTGTGAACGTGTTTATTTCCATGTATTATGTGTTTATAATCATTATGTGACTTGTCGGTATGTGAAAACGTGTTAACATATGTTAAAACGGAGTTTAACGCGCCAAATGCACAACATCAGACCCTGAAGGCGATTAGGATGACCTAATTGCCTTCATGGGGGCGATTAGCCTGATATTATAGGCGATTGGGGCTTGTTATAGGCGATTATGGGGCTAATCGCCTATAGTGAAGGCGATTAGCAGCCCTAATCGCCTGATAAAGCTGTATAATCGCCTATACTGTACCTGACGACTAGAAACGCCTATAAATACCACCCTTGACCTCCAAAACACCATTTATGCAACCCTAGCCGTCCCATAACCCATACCAACACACAAACACTCTCTGGAACTCGTTTTTACATCAAAACAACCATTTCCAAGCTTATTCCATCAATTTCTCTTAAATCCAAGGTGTGTTCTTCAAACCCAAACCTTTAAATGATTATATTTTACTCCCTAAACGTCCAGACCTGACTTATAAATGTTTTTGTCTTTGAAAATCCCTTTAAAACCGTTTATAAACAAACCCTCACCTTTATGTGTGTTATATGTGTTATTTGTGTTCAAAGGTAGGATTTTTAGGATTGAATCATGATTGTTTTTGTGTTGTTAAGATGTTTATGGCTGTTACAAGTTAGTATGATGATGTTCTAGGAGTTTGAATGGTTTTGGTTGTGTATTGTTGATACTTGATGTTTTGACCCATTTGAAGAATTTTGGATGATTAAGGATGATATGAGGTGTGTTGCTGATTGTTTGATGTTAGGGTTTGCTATAGGATGATGCTAGAACAGTAGGATGCTATCGGACAACGTGGTTATGTGATTAAATCTGGATATTTGCTATTTAGGGCAAGTTCTTGCATGTTGATGTGATGTTTACATGTTAAGTTGCTATTTTGGGAAAACGCTCGCATTCGGGACTGTTAGAATGATGAAAACTTAGGGGTTTTGCTTGAAATATGTTTGTTAATGTGTTACGATTGTTATTGGGTGTTTTCACACGTTTCGGATCTGATTTGGAGGGTTAAACGCGCGAAAAACCGGAACAGCTGTGCTATAGGCGATTGGGGATCCTAATCGCCTATGCTATAGGCGATTGGGAGCCCAATCGCCTGATATGAAGGCCTAATCGTGTATGTATAGGCGATTAGGAGCATAATTGCCTTCATTTCATGCAATTGTGATCCTAATTGCCTTCATTTCATGCAATTGTGATCCTAATCACTAGTTAAGCCCTGAATTGCATACCTTATGACCATAATCGCCTGAAATGCATGTGGATAGCCCTAATCGCATATAATAGGGGGCGATTAGCCTCTGTAATTGCCTGTTGACCATCCCTAATCACATGTTGACTTTCCTAATTGCATGCTAAGTTCCTAATCGCGTGTAATGCTGTTATAAGTGTATTTTGACATTCCGAAACCCGATTTGACACCTAGGAACATGATAGGAACCCCGTGGCATGCTTAGTAACATAGTAACACGTGTTTGGACTTGTTTGTGCGTTATTTGACCTATGTGTTAGAATCGTTGAACTTTAACGCATGTTAAGTACTGAGTTGCATGATTTGTGTATGTTTGAGTATGAGATGAACACGTGGAGTCTCGTGTCACCAATGGGATGTCGAGTCTTGTACATTTGGTCAGTTTAACAGTCAACGTGTTTTCAAACGAACGTGGTTATGGTCTGGACACTTGGGGACTATTTGACCTGCGGGTCAATGGTTCGGGTACTCATATGCATTCGATGATAGGTTGCCGATACTAGGGCTGTCATTTGCATTGTCTGTGGTTTATTAAGAAGAACGCAAGCTAAGGTGAGTTCACGGCCCCACTCTTTACTGGTTTTGCTTTCGGGGGAGAAAACATGTTGGGTACTGGTATTCATAAAACGTGTGTCAACTTACGTTTGAGTATTCATAAAAGGTGTGTCAACTTACGTTTTCGTATTCATAAAAGGTGTGTCAACTTACGTTTGAGTATTCATAAAAGGTGTGTCAACTTACGTTTTCGTATTCATAAAAGGTGTGTCAACTTACGTTTGAGTATTCATAAAAAGTGTGTCAACTTACGTTTTTGTATTCATAAAAGGTGTGTCAACTTATGTTTTCGTACTCATAAAACCTATGATTTGCTAAGTACTCGGATTGGTAAAGCTTACAAGGTAGTCGTTGGTTACTATATGGTATTACGAATTGGTGTTCTTGAATTCTTTATGCACTAGAGTATTCTTTTGGGTTGCTATACGATTTGTTAAAGTCCCGGGGAAAACCATGAATGTGCGGTGGTTGCACAACGGGGGAAATATGGATAGATCTATTTGAGCGTGACCGGCCCCACCCGTCGGCTTGGAGGGTCGGACGGGTGCATGTTGTCTCTTAGAGTATTCTTGTATTCTTGTATTCTTGTATTCGGGCAGGTAGTATTCTTGTATGCATGTATGCGTGTCCAGTAATGGTTTTCCAATCGTAGTAGCGACAGGTATTCATTTTGGATGGTATTCTTTGAGTAGTATTCTTCTAGTCGATTTACGTATGGTTTGGTCTACTTTGGAATATTCTTTGGAACTAACTAAGTTGCTTTTCACAAAAACCTGTGAACTCACCAGCATTATATGTTGACGTTTTAGCATGTTTTTCTCAGGTCGTTAAGGTAGCAGCATCGGACTTAGGCGCACGGAGTCTCACTTGGCGTCTAGGAGTTTAGTTTCATGTTTTCAGTACTTTCAGACTTCAGTCACGTTGTTTAAAGTTGTAATCAAGATTTTAAAAGCTTCCACTGTTGGTTTATGTTATGAAACTAAATGTTTTTATTTTACGTATTTTATCATATAGTGTTGTTTATTGTGACCGTTGACTTGGATCCTGGTGTGTCACACGCCTCGCGGTAGAACTTCGCAGGTGGAAATTTGAGGGTGTGACAGATTGGTATCAGAGCCAATGGTTATAGTGAACTAGGACTGCATGTGGAGTCTAGACTATAGCCGAGTCTCACACACTAGACGGTCACATACATTTGAGTCGTGTCTTTTGGTAAACATACTAACATTGTCTGGGTGTCGGTATCCTTACCACACAGTGTCACATTACCTATCTCATCCTTGGTTATTCCTAGCTTCACTTTATCTTCTTCTTCGGGTTTACAGTCGTGGGAACTTGTTTGTTGATCTTTTGAGTTGGCTATATCTTCCTAAGATGTGGGTGTCGGATGACTTGAGGTTCGATCTCGGGGCACGCCTTGAGGACCATGTAGAGCAATTTATCATTTCGGGTGCACACGAAATGATAAGTTGAAATGCATGGAAGACTTGGTGGATTTCGGGTTGGGATTAATGGTCACATTGGACCCGATCTTGGACTTTTCGCATTCTCTTGGTTTAGCGTTGGTGTTGGGTCTGAGAGTTTTGTTCTTGTTTCGGCAGAAGATGTCTGGAAGTCGTGGTGAACACAGTGGTAACGAGAGTCGTGGTAGCATCAACATAACCCCAGAAGCGCTGAAGGACTTAATCCAGCAACAGGTGACTGCTGCTCTTGCTGCTTACCAGACCGCTCAGCAAGGCGACGGTGGAAATATCGTTTATCCTCCACCGCCACCTCCTCTGGGCCAGCAGGTGTGTACTTTTAAGGTGTTCATGGAATGCGAGCCCCACATCTTTGGAGAGACTGAGAACAACAAAAGGAAACGGGAGGATGCCGAGGAGGATGTAGCCACAGCCGGAGTGCACCAGCAGACAGTGAGGCTCAAAGCTTCAGGGTCAGATTCAGGGCAGAAGCAGAATAGGTATGTGGGGAAGAACCCCAAGTGCAACCAGTGTGGATACCATCATGTTGGGAATTGTGATACGTTTCGTTGTAATCGTTGCCATCGGAATGGCCATCTAGCTAAGGATTGTCGGGTGACTCTTCGGCCGATTCGGGATATCATTGCTGCTCCCGTTCGACGGGGAAATCAGGGTTGCTTTAATTGTGGCGAGTTGGGGCATTTCAAGCGTACCTGCCCTAAACCAGAGCGGGGTGATAGGTGCTTTCGTTGTGGTCAATCGGGACATCTTAAGAAGGACTGCCCAGAGTTGAATCAAGCTGAAGCCAGGGCTGTAGGTGGTGGTGGAAACATTGAAGGTGGCGGACGAGCTGCTCGTGCTGATATCATTGGGGCTAGAGAGAACCAGGAGGACCCGGACACTGTTACTCGTACGTATTCTTTCTTACCTCTTGTTACGCTTTGGTTTTAATTTTGTCCGCATCGTGTGCGTTCGTATCTTCGGGTGTTTTCTTTGTGGTTTGGTTTTGTTCTCATTCTTTGGGTCGATGAGGGTCCTTTGGGCATGCTACTTGGACGGTACCAGTGGGTTAGTTATACCGATCATAGTAGTCTCCAGTAGGCCTTCGATCGGGGGGTCTCTAGCCTTGTATTCGCATTTGGGGAAGTGGTTTCCCTGTTGTTACTGTCGCATTTTGATTCATGACTTTCACTCGTTGTACTTTGGGGAAACGTTACTTGGGCACACACAGAGGTCGATACTCATCACTGTTGAAGCCGATAGAATCTCGGGACGAGATTCCTTTCAACAGGGTGATGATGTGACGACCCGGAAAATTTTTCCTTCTTATTGGTTTTCTCTCTTCAACTTCGGGAAATTTTCGAGACGAAAATTCTTTCAACAGGGGGATGATGTGACACCCGGCAATTTCCGGTAACTAACTTTTGAAAACTTAGTAAGTCTACCTTAGCGAGTCGCGCATACGTTACAAATAACAGGGTCAGTCGAGTCGAGTCGCACACGATTGGGGGTTTTAACACACGCAAGTCTCGAGTCCCGGGAATTGGTGAATGAGTGTGAACGTGTTTATTTCCATGTATTATGTGTTTATAATCATTATGTGACTTGTCGGTATGTGAAAACGTGTTAACATATGTTAAAACGGAGTTTAACGCGCCAAATGCACAACATCAGACCCTGAAGGCGATTAGGATGACCTAATTGGCTTCATGGGGGCGATTAGCCTGATATTATAGGCGATTGGGGCTTGTTATAGGCGATTATGGGGCTAATCGCCTATAGTGAAGGCGATTAGCAGCCCTAATCGCCTGATAAAGCTGCATAATCGCCTATACTGTACCTGACGACTAGAAACGCCTATAAATACCACCCTTGACCTCCAAAACACCATTTATGCAACCCTAGCCGTCCCATAACCCATACCAACACACAAACACTCTCTGGAACTCGTTTTTACATCAAAACAACCATTTCCAAGCTTATTCCATCAATTTCTCTTAAATCCAAGGTGTGTTCTTCAAACCCAAACCTTTAAATGATTATATTTTACTCCCTAAACGTCCAGACCTGACTTATAAATGTTTTTGTCTTTGAAAATCCCTTTAAAACTGTTTATAAACAAACCCTCACCTTTATGTGTGTTATATGTGTTATTTGTGTTCAAAGGTAGGATTTTTAGGATTGAATCATGATTGTTTTTGTGTTGTTAAGATGTTTATGGCTGTTACAAGTTAGTATGATGATGTTCTAGGAGTTTGAATGGTTTTGGTTGTGTATTGTTGATACTTGATGTTTTGACCCATTTGAAGGATTTTGGATGATTAAGGATGATATGAGGTGTGTTGCTGATTGTTTGATGTTAGGGTTTGCTATAGGATGATGCTAGAACAGTAGGATGCTATCGGACAACGTGGTTATGTGATTAAATCTGGATATTTGCTATTTAGGGCAAGTTCTTGCATGTTGATGTGATGTTTACATGTTAAGTTGCTATTTTGGGAAAACGCTCGCATTCGGGACTGTTAGAATGATGAAAACTTAGGGGTTTTGCTTGAAATATGTTTGTTAATGTGTTACGATTGTTATTGGGTGTTTTCACACGTTTCGGATCTGATTTGGAGGGTTAAACGCGCGAAAAACCGGAACAGCTGTGCTATAGGCGATTGGGGATCCTAATCGCCTATGCTATAGGCGATTGGGAGCCCAATCGCCTGATATGAAGGCCTAATCGTGTATGTATAGGCGATTAGGAGCATAATTGCCTTCATTTCATGCAATTGTGATCCTAATTGCCTTCATTTCATGCAATTGTGATCCTAATCACTAGTTAAGCCCTGAATTGCATACCTTATGACCATAATCGCCTGAAATGCATGTGGATAGCCCTAATCGCATATAATAGGGGGCGATTAGCCTCTGTAATTGCCTGTTGACCATCCCTAATCACATGTTGACTTTCCTAATTGCATGCTAAGTTCCTAATCGCGTGTAATGCTGTTATAAGTGTATTTTGACATTCCGAAACCCGATTTGACACCTAGGAACATGATAGGAACCCCGTGGCATGCTTAGTAACATAGTAACACGTGTTTGGACTTGTTTGTGCGTTATTTGACCTATGTGTTAGAATCGTTGAACTTTAACGCATGTTAAGTACTGAGTTGCATGATTTGTGTATGTTTGAGTATGAGATGAACACGTGGAGTCTCGTGTCACCAATGGGATGTCGAGTCTTGTACATGTGGTCAGTTTAACAGTCAACGTGTTTTCAAACGAACCTGGTTATGGTCTGGACACTTGGGGACTATTTGACCTGCGGGTCAATGGTTCGGGTACTCATATGCATTCGATGATAGGTTGCCGATACTAGGGCCGTCATTTTCATTGTCTGTGGTTTATTAAGAAGAACGCAATCTAAGGTGAGTTCACGGCCCCACTCTTTACTGGTTTTGCTTTCGGGGGAGAAAACATGTTGGGTACTGGTATTCATAAAATGTGTGTCAACTTACGTTTGAGTATTCATAAAAGGTGTGTCAACTTACGTTTTCGTATTCATAAAAGGTGTGTCAACTTACGTTTGAGTATTCATAAAAGGTGTGTCAACTTACGTTTTCGTATTCATAAAAGGTGTGTCAACTTACGTTTGAGTATTCATAAAAAGTGTGTCAACTTACGTTTTTGTATTCATAAAAGGTGTGTCAGCTTATGTTTTCGTACTCATAAAACCTATGATTTGCTAAGTACTCGGATTGGTAAAGCTTACAAGGTAGTCGTTGGTTACTATATGGTATTACGTATTGGTGTTCTTAAATTCTTTATGCACTAGAGTATTCTTTTGGGTTGCTATACGATTTGTTAAAGTCCCGGGGAAAACCATGAATGTGCGGTGGTTGCACACCGGGGGAAATATGGATAGATCTATTTGGGCGTGACCGGCCCCACTCGTCGGCTTGGAGGGTCGGACGGGTGCATGTCGTCTCTTAGAGTATTCTTGTATTCTTGTATTCTTGTATTCGGGCAGGTAGTATTCTTGTATGCATGTATGCGTGTCCAGTAATGGTTTTCCAATCATAGTAGCGACAGGTATTCATTTTGGATGGTATTCTTTGAGTAGTATTCTTCTAGTCGATTTACGTATGGTTTGGTCTACTTTGGAATATTCTTTGGAACTAACTAAGTTGCTTTTCACAAAAACCTGTGAACTCACCAGCATTATATGTTAACGTTTTTAGCATGTTTTTCTCAGGTCGTTAAGGTAGCAGCATCGGACTTAGGCGCACGGAGTCTCACTTGGCGTCTAGGAGTTTAGTTTCATGTTTTCAGTACTTTCAGACTTCAGTCACGTTGTTTAAAGTTGTAATCAAGATTTTAAAAGCTTCCGCTGTTGGTTTATGTTATGAAACTAAATGTTTTTATTTTACGTATTTTATCATATAGTGTTGTTTATTGTGACCGTTGACTTGGATCCTGGTGTGTCACACGCCTCGCGGTAGAACTCCGCAGGTGGAAATTTGAGGGTGTGACATATATGTAATAGTTTATACTTATTTAATGAAAAATACCAATTTCAGTATATCAATGATCTATTGTTAAAATCAACAGAGGATTGGAGCATGTGTTTGAAAGAAACCGTTTAATTAACAATTGTTTGAATCAACACTGTTTTACAAACAGGTCTTTTAAAAATTCTGCTTAATTGAGTCACTGCTTTTGAACAGATAGTACTAAATACAAATAAACAATTACAGTTATTAAAAATCTTATATGTATTTTTAACAGAGCATTAATCGTCAGTAGATTTATATTTTTGTGTTGTTGTAAGAGATGCAGTTATTAAGCATTTGATCAGTATTGTTAACTGGTATCGTGAAAAGAACAGACGTTACGAAATACACTTTTTCTTTTAAACAATAGATCGATGATTAATTTGGGTTTTACTAAACAGACCATAACAATTGGTCTGTTTATGTTTTTTTTAAGAAATAACAGACCCTACTAAACAGGTATTCTTAACAGCAGACGATTCGCTTCTTAATGTTGGTTTCACTAAACTGGCCTTAAGTTTAGGACTCGGACTCCGGTGTGTTTCACACGGGATGAAAGTCCCTATGTACACTTGTCAATCTCTCATGCCAAGTTCAATTTTATTCACCTCCTTATTTTGACAAGTCGCAACACCATGTAATTTTTATCTTTTTTCTTTTTTTTTAAAACAAAAATCATTAAATGAGGAATGTTATTTTTAGTAATCATTAAATTTGTTATTTTTATATTTACAGATTAAAGCATAATGCATTTTTTCGGCTTATTAAAAATTATTAAATGATGAATGTTATTTGTAGAAATCAATAAATTTGTTATTTTTATATTTATATCTATAGATTAAGGCATAATGCCTTTTTTTCGGCCTATTATTTTTTTTTGCTCATAAATTATGAATTCATTAATTTTCATTCTTTTTTCAATTTGCCGAAAATAATATGGTTAGTTTCAATTTAGGTCAAATATTATTTTTTCTTTGGACAACAAGTTACGTACATGTTATTTGGTTAGTTTTATAGTTTGATCACCGATTTTTTAAGTTTTCGAAAAAAATAAAAAATATTATAATACTATAATAAATTACAAAAATAACACAACCCAATATGTATATAATGATGGTATTACACATTCGTTATTTCATCCCTCTAATCAAATTATTTAATAGCAAAACAAGTTTCTAGCAAAAAAAGGTTTCTTGATCGTATCCCTTCTTTTAAAATTATTCATTTAATCAAATTATTTATTTTGCGATTATGTTTATAATTATAATTTTTTTGTTAGGTTATAATAGATCTTAGAACCGCCCAAATGGTAGCCAACGACGCTATTCTTCATCAAATTACGTATTGTGGAATATGCAATGTGAATTGTCTTAACGACGCTCAGTTTTTTGAACATTGCAATGGGAAAAAATATAGGTCAAAGGTAATAGATGTATATATAAATATATTTATATACGTTGTAAAATATATAATTATATATACTTTTATATATATATAACTGTATACACCTATATATAGGTAAAATTAAATAACTAATGTCTTGACTAAGGTTTTGAAGGCTCGTGGATTTATCAATGTTATGGATAACTAAACGTTTTGATTCCTATTGTCATGTCTTTTAATGTTACTACCAAAGTATTTTGAAAAACGTTTAGTGATTATGATTGCTTTGTTTATGCATTTATCTTTGGATCTTCAATATTATTAAATTTAATCTCTCATATTATTGTTTTGTGTTTTCTAGATTTTTAGTTTACATATTTATAAACTTGCATGTTTGGACGTAAACATTCCTCCATATATATATATATATATATATATATATATATATATATATATATATATATATATAAATACAAAACATATAAATTGTATGATAATTTTTGAACTTTCAAAAGTAAACTGATTATTATTCTTAACAACCTTTATAAAATATAATAAAAACGTCTTTACGAGTACACCCGTAAATTATAAGTCACCCAATATACATATTAATGCACAAAACCCAATTTATATGTTAATATACAAACAAATTTGATAATATGAATATATTTGATTCTAAAAACAAAAAGTATTAAATTTCGTACATTAATTTTATTGGATTATAAAAATAATTATCCATACCATATACGAATTGTAAATTTTGTCCATACCATATTGTAAAACAATGGTAATTTAATTTTCGGTCAAATCATATACGAATTCCTATTGATTTTAAAGTGATAAGTAATTACCATGTTGACTTTTTGGTGAAACAATTCTCATTTATTATATGGTTTTGGTATTCCTTCTTGAGCTTCTATTTCTTCCGTTGATATATTCTTATTCCAAAAACAAAATTTACGAATTCCAATTGTACGGTATAATAAATGAGAATTTATTATATGAATGAAACATTCTTATTCCAAAATCAAATTTCCTTTATCTTTCTCAATTCTTATAAACCCTAAAACAATATCTATTTAAAACACCCATCATTTTGCATGTATTATACATCAATGATTCATATTCCATAAGATATAACCATTCAATTTCTTCAAGGTAATGATCGATCCCTATTGTTTAAAGATTGATTCATATTATTATATTTGTATTGATTTTGATTATTCGTTATTTTTTTTTGTCAATTTCCGGTTGTTTTCGTTATCAATCCCTGGTTTATGAATCGTGGTGCCGAGTTACAGATTATTAAGCAAGGTAATTATTGATCATTATTGTTCTTACACTTGATTCATATTATTATGTTTGAGTTGATTTCGATTATTAATCATATTTGTTTTGTCAATATCCGGTTGTTTTCGTTATTAATCGGCACTCTCTGTCACGTTTCATATCTCTATATTACATCCCTGTGTCTATTTGTGTGTTTATCTCTGTCTCCTTTTAAAAAACGATCCCTGTCTTTTCGATCAGACATGGTTGGGTGTGTCGCTTTTACACGTACTTTATGTTTTAATTTGTTGGTTTATTTTTTTTTTTATAATTGAGGTTGTTGAATTGTTATTGTTGTTGAGTCTATGCTTACCAGTTTTTCAATTAAGTGTTTGTGTATTGTGTTCATGGTTGGCTCCTTTAGTTGCTAACCTCATTCGTTTAGGATTCGTTGTTTTGACTGTAAGACCCCCGTAGTGGGGCATTACTTGTGCAAATTTTTTTGAATTATAGCGCCCCAAACACCGTTACACAGGGGCGCTATACATCAAAATTCGGCCGGGGCTTTATACTAATAGCGCTATGTGTTTGTGAATTGGACCAATCAGACCTTGCCACGTGGCAAGGTCAAACATTCTTTTTTTTAATAACAATAATAATAATAAACATAATAATAATAATAATTTAAACAGAAAATTTATTAGATTAAATAAAATAATAATAAAAAAATAAATTATATAAAAAAATAATATTTATTAAAATTAATAATAAAAAAATAAATTATATAAAAAAATTATATTCAAACATTTGAATTTTAAACGGTTACTGTTCCAAATCGTTTGAAATTCAAAATTTCCCCCCCAAACATTTAAATTTCAAATTTTGAATTTCAAACGTTTCCCCCCCAAACGGTCATATTTCTAACCCTATAAATACAACACTTCCTCCCAATTTTCAGTCACACCTTTTCCTCATCCTCAACACAATGAATAATATGGGCGGTTTTCAACTAGGAGCTGCCGGACCGTCTAATGTCCGGCAGTACTCTCGCCGGGTCCGGAGACGGGGCCGGCCCCGGAGACTACCATTCACCTCCTCTCCTCCTCCTGCTGCTGCACAACCTCCTCTTCCTCCTCCTCATCCTCCACAACATTGGTTATATCCCCCTCATCCTCCTGCTGCGGCACCACCAACCTTCATTCCTCCTGCTGCTGCTGCACAAGCAACCTTTCCTCCTCCTGCTGCTGCTGCACAAGCAACCTTTCCTCCTCCTGAAGTCGATGATGACTTCACGGATGAAGAATGGGTCTGGGCCATGGATTATGCCATGGCTATTAATGAAATGGACCGACTAATGTTGTCGGCCCCCACCCCCCGGACTGCTGCTGCTATCCCCACCCCCTAGACTACCCCCACCCCCACCACCAGACTACCCCCACCTAGAGGTGTACAAATCGGTTTTTTTTTTAAAACCGAAACCGGTTTTTTTAGAAACCGGTTTTTTTGTTAGGTTTAGAAACCGGTTTTTTTAGAAACCGAACCGGTTTTAAAACCGGTTTTTAGTGAATAAAACCCAAACCGGTGAAACCGGTTAGGGTCGGTTTTTAAACCGGTTTATCTTAAAAAACCGGTTTTTTTTATTTAAAAAATCGGTTTTTTTTTAAAAAAAAATCGGTTTTAAAACCGGTTCATCCTTGGTGCTGAAAAACTGAAAAAAAAAACCGGTTTTTTTTGTAATAGGTTTTTTTTTTTAACCGGTTCTTAAAAAACCGGTTTTTTTTTAAACCGGTTTCGGTTAGGTTTTAGGTTTTTTTTTTAAAAACCGGTTTTTTTTGTACACCTCTACCCCCACCCCTACCACCAGACTACCCCCACCCCCTACCACCAGACTACCCCCACCCCTACCACCAGACTACCCTCACCCCCTACCACCAGACTATCCCCACCCTGCACCACCAGACTACCCTACCCCGTGAATATGGGGACCCAACTCCCGAGGACTTGGAAGCCCTCAGGGAAATTGAGGAGGAGGAACGCCTCTGGAGCATGCCTACCCCTCCTCGTGAGTACTACTATTTCCCCTCAGATGCGAGATCCGATGGACGGGACAGCTCACGTTCCGTATCCCCCGAGTACTACACACTCGAGGACTGCGACAACTACTCTCCATAGTGGAGAAAATTAGGATTAAATAAGTAATTTAGGAATTATCTAGTGTTTAATTAAGTAATTTAGGAATATGTAATGTTTAAATAAGTAATTTAGGAAGTGTGTAACTTTTTGTTTTAATATTATTTGTAACTTTTTTTTTAATATTAGTTGTGTGTTTTTAATATTATTTGTAATTTTTTTATATTTATTTGCCTTTTATTTTAATTATTTTGAGTTAAAAGATTAAAAAAAATTACACGTGGACAAATCACAAACAGGGGCTTTATAAATAAAGCCCACCACTACACCCCCTTTTCACTTTATCTCTCCATGCTGACTCAGCAGCCACGTGGACCAATCAGAATAATCAGTTTTTGGTATATTTATGTTTACGTATGTGTAGCGTGTTGTGTGTTGGCTTTGCGTTTTTAGTTTTTTTGTATTGTTTTTGGATTTATGCGTATTTAGTGTGTTCTGTTTTATGGTGTTGTTGAGAAGTCGTATACTTTATTCCTTTTTGATGTTGCGGATATGGAAATACTAACCGATTTTATATAAAAAAATGGTTTTCCCAAACAAGTCTTCAATTTGGGTCGTTTTTAAATGGTGTTGTTAAAAGGCCGTTAGTGGCAATTTACTAAATATGTCGTGTTCCAATGCTGTTTTTGAAGTTGTTCATGCTTTCTATGATGGAGATATTAATAAATTGAAGTTATGTCGCCTTTTCAAATTCTAGTCTTTTTATCCATTTCAAATATGTTTATGATTCACATTAGCACTGATAATGTAAAACCTTGAATACGTGTCCATAAATTTCACAATTAATGGGCTTGACATGAGCGACTTGCATAACATATGTTTTTACTTAAAGATATTGATGAAAAGAACGTCATATGGTTAGGATCGATCCCTTTTCAGTTTTTCGTCTATGAATAGATATTAAACTATTTAACTTAGATGTACTCAAACAATGTTCGTATGTTTCGCAATGACCATCAATAAAAGCCAATAACAGACTCTATCGAATGTTGGATTGTATTTCAGAGACCCCGTATTCTCACATGGCCAACTTTATGTTGCATTGTCAAGAGTTAAAAGTAAGGCATGGGTGAAATTACTTATATTAGATAGTGATGGGAATGTCAAAACTAAAACAAAAAATGTGGTGTATAAGGAAATATTTAGCGATATTGAATAACATGTGTATTCCTTAATTTTAAATTTTAATAAAATATTTCTACTATATTTTTTATAGGTTTTACCGCTCCAAATAATTGTTAATTGTTAAACCGCGTGTACACGCGGGCAATAATCTAGTTTATTAATATTTTAATCACATAAAGCCCCATAAACCCTACCACTACACATGCCATAAATGTTGCATAGCTATAAAAAATCGTGTTAACACATATTTACTCTCCGATTCCTACTCAACCAATGCCGATATAAATAAGGAGTAATGGAAATAAATAATCCTAACTATTGCTCTTTAGCCGATTTTGGTCCCAACTACGAAAATAACCACTAGCGGTCCCAACTTTCGACATATTGGCCACCAACGGACCCAAACTAACCGAGGCTAACTCCGTTAGTGTGATGTTGACGTGGCATGCCACGTAGGATCATTTGCCACCTAGGATCATTTTGCCACCTGGGAAGCCACGTCGAATGCCACGTAGGATCATTTTGCCACCTAGCATGTCAAGTCAGCATCACAGTAACGGAGTAAGCCTCAGTTAGTTTGGGTCCGTTGGTGGCCAATATGTCAAAACTTAGAATCGCTAGTGGTTATTTTCATAGTTAAGACCATTATTAGACAAAGAGAAATAGTTAGGATTATTTATTTCCACTGGTCCGATAAATCCAAACACATGCTAAGTGTAGTCTAAGAAAACATCAAAACTATTTAAACGAAAGCCAAACTTGAGGGTAAATTATGTACCTTTTCCAAAAAAAGAAGTCTATAATCGACCCCCCATCTCTCACATCGCTCACATATATTCTTGAATCTATCTGCAGATCACAAGCTTCATCCATGGACAACGATAGAGAAACACTAATAACAACAACTGCCCACAAACCAAAGTCAAGATCAAACTACCGGATCATCAACACCCTCGAGTCAGCAACCTTTTCATGGATCTTCATCATCGACCAATCTAACCATTGGTCATCTGCTCTGTCATGGCTAATGTTTTTCATCTTATCTATATGTGTACCCATCCTCTCACACTTTGTTTACCAGTGCAACACATGTGATTATAGTCACCGACGACCCTTTGACTTGATCGTCCAGTTGTCGCTTTCTGTTTGTTCCACTCTCTCTTTCATCAGCTTATCCTCGTTTGCTAGGAAATATGGTCTCCGACGGTTCCTGTTTCTTGATAAGTTGTCTGATGTTAGTGTTAAAGTTCGTGATGGGTATTCTGATCAGCTTCATGTACGTTATGTTTCTGTTTGACTTTTTTTTTTTAATTAGTTGATCGTATTTGAGTTTTGTTAATTGGTTACTCGCCAGTACTCGCTACAGGGTGGGTCACCGAGTGTAGCCAAGTTGGCTGAATATTCCGAGTACTTCCCGAATAGGCCGATTCGACCTCCCGAGTACTCGCCCGACTAGGCCGAGTACTCGCAACTCCCCAGTCGGCCGAGTTGGTAGCGCCTAGTGAGTTCCGCAACCATGATTTTAATAATTCCAACTTTAAACTATTGGCCGGGATTGATCTCAACTCAAGAAATGTTTACGGACAGTTAAAACATTGAACATATTCTTTTTAAGCAATCCCGTATTAACTAAAAGAATTTTATAGTCAATACGAGATCGCTGAAAAAAATGTTTAAAATTGGGAGTGCTGGTAAGCATTTCCTGTCTTGGGATTAAATCCGGCTAATAGGTGGGTTAACTTTCGGTTAGTATAAAATCGAAGGAAAATATATTTAAAGTTGGGAGTGCTGGTAAACATTTCCTAAGTTGAGATTAATTCTAGCCGGTAGGTGGGTTAACTTTCCGTTGGTGTAGGATCACTGAAAGAAAATATGTTTAAAGTTGGGAGTGCCGGTAAACATTTTTCGAGTTGGCATTAATTCCGGCCAATAAGTGGGTTAACTTTCAGTTAGTATAAGATCGTCGAAAGAAAATATATTCAATGTTGGGACTCTTGGTAAACATTTCTTGAGTTGGGATTAATTCCAGCGAATAGGACAAAGTTTAGGATAAAAAAAATTCAGTTTTTGATTTTTAAAATTCATATATGAATTGGATTGAATATTATCAAGATTTTCTAATAAGTTTGATGATTTGATCAACCTAATTGTTTTGCTTATGAAGTTGGTCATGTTTTTAGCTTTTCCAAAACAGAATATACGTGTCTTACAATCATGAATTTATGATTATGATTTGATTGGTTTGAATGTTTGTCCACAATTTCTGTGGATTTTTCAGGTTCCGTGATGAAGTTGTATATGTTTTCGTAGGGTCTAGATGACTTGTGCCTTTTGTATATTAAATGAATTTATTTTTAAATTTTCTACCTTCCTTAATTAATGTAACTTTTATATTTTACAGCATATAATTGGAATGATCTGTTTTAATAGTAATTAGTTTGATATATTTTTGCTACAATTGGCCTAATGTTGGGAATCATTGATCACAAAATGGGACAATGGGTTGGTGCATTTGGAAGAGTAGAAACGATAAGATCTTCAAGACAAAAGGGGTTAAAGTGGGAGAAATTGCGGCGGACATAAAATCTTTGTCATTTTTATGGTTTAAAAATAGGCCTAAATTTACCGGCCCTCGTTGGAAGGATTGGTGTAATTACCCTTTTGTACATGCTTTGATGTTTTTGGTTGACGTATTGTTCCTTGCTGGGGACGTTGCGTGTTGTGTTTAATGAAGTTTAAACTTTAAAGTAAAAAAAAAAAACCCAAAATGGGTTGGTCAAATATGGTAATGAGTTAACCAAAAATTGTGAATTTTTTTCATCAAACATGTGAAAGTGGGTTAGGTTCTAGTTGAATTTGACCTGTGACCCATCAGATTGAGACATCTGTTTTTCAATCTTCTAGCTTATTCAACATGTAAGCAAACAAAAAAACACTAAATTTTATAAAATATAATAAGTTTATGTAACCAGACAAAAATATTTGATTAGAAAGATAAACCCATGATTATTGTTGTGATATTTGTCAAACTAACATGCTGACCACATGACATTTTATATATCTGCAGAGATCAATGAAGCTATTGTGTTCATTCATCATCCCATGTTTTCTTGCTGACAGTGCATACAAGATATGGTGGTTTAGTTCTGGTGGGGACCAAATACCATACATTTACAACAAATACATAAGCCACACATTGGCTTGTACACTGCTGTTGTCTTCTTGGTTATACAGAACATCATTGTTCTATCTTGTGTGTGTTTTGTTCAAACTCACTTGTTATCTGCAAATACTTCGGTTGGAGGATTTTGCTAAAGTGTTTGAGAAAGAAGCGGATGTTGGTTTTATATTGATGGAACATCTTTCTATTAGAAGAACTCTTCGGATAATTAGTCACAGGTTTCGTGCGTTTATTTTGTCTACTTTGATCCTGGTTACAGTTAGTCAGTTTGCTTCTCTGCTTGTTACGACTGAGACGGGCTCACTTGTAAACATTTCCACTGCTGGAGAACTTGCGGTAAGCTTACTTGTTGGTTGCATTTGGTGTTGATACATAGCTAGAGCTGGCATTCGATCTGTTTGTGGGTCTAGCGGGTTGATTTGTGTATTAGTCATAATTTTTAAAAAATGGTAAAATTGGGTGGTTGAGCTGGTCGAATGCCATCCAAAATATATTCAAAGTGCATCATTACTTGTAAAATGGTTTATTTAAAAGTAAATATTTTTACTGCTGGAGATCTTGCGATATTTGCATTTGGTGTGGATACTTAGAACTAGAGGTCTTTCATCCGTTTGTGGGTAAAACGAGTTTTTAAATGGTGTAAATGAGGGTCGAATGCCATTCAAATTCGATTTAAAATGCGTAGTCACTTGTAAATTGGTTTATTTAGAAGTAAAATTTTCCACTGTTGGAGAAGGTAACTATGACGGGTCGAATGGCATCCAAATTGTGTTCAAAATGCAGTATTCCTCATAAAATGATTGTCTAAAAGTAAATATTCCACTGCTGGAGAACTTGCTGTAATCTTACTTTACTATTTGCATTTGATGGCTACTTTGACCCGTTTGAGTGTTAAACGGGTTGGTTTGTTTAGTACATTGCCTCAAATTGGTCAAATTGTAATGTGAAAATGCGAAGGGTATGAACGGTTTGATTGTTCACCCAAATTGTATTCAAAGTGCACAATTCTTTGTAAAATGGTTTCTTTAAAATAAATATTATCAATGTAATGTTATACCTTAAAATGAAAAAATTGGTTCGTAAATATATGACAGAACTTATGATTGTGTTGCAGCTCTGCTCCGTGACACTTGTGAGTGGTTTATTCATATGCCTACGTAGCGCTGCAAAGATCACACATAAAGCTCAATCTGTGACAAGTTTAGCAGCCAAATGGCATACATGTGCCACCATCGACTCATTCGATGATGTGGGTCCCATTGACACTCCGGTGTCTAACCTCTCCGATCGAGCTAATTACCACTTCAATGCGCATATGGATTCAGACATGGATGAAGGAGAAGAAGACGAAATAGATAATACGAAAATGGTTCCAATTTATAGGGATACAATCTCATACCAGAAGAGACAAGCCTTAGGTGAGTTTTAAATCGCAATAACAAGTTTGAACTGACGTTATGAATTTTGACCCATTTACCTATATATAGGTGGGTTGATTTGATTTATGTCGCCACTAGCGGGTATATACACGGTCAAACAGGCCGAAAGTCACTTGGAAGTGTTTTGTCATGCAACTGCTTAAAACCTCCTATAACACTTTCTTATAGAATATAAATTGATCACTGTTATCATAACCCGACCCAACCCGACCCATTTCAACCCAACCCGTTTTGACTGAACCTTATTAAGAATCTTATATCTTGTTTACTTGCAGTGAGTTATTTTGAGAACAACAAGGCAGGGATCACTGTCTTTGGATTCATGTTGGATAGAACATCACTGCACACCATCTTTGCAATCGAAATGTCTCTCACGCTTTGGTTGCTTAACAAAACAATCGGTTTCTCATGAACACGTTCGTTTTTGGCCCAATACTGAGTTAGTTTGCTGATCAAGATTTGGCTTGAGAAAAATGCTGAATTCCAAAATGTGAGTATGGTGTGTGTATCTCAACTTGTGTAATATTAGTTTGATGGAGATTACTTGTAAAATCATCGCCATAGCGCCACGTGGCGTCCTGTAATTGGTCAGTCGGCGTACTGTCTGTCAAAGTAACCATAGGGGTCAACCTGGAGTCAAGATTTTAGTCTACTGCCACGTGGCTTATGTCGCGTTCTATGATTGCTTGGAGTGATCTGATGTGTTATTTCCTAATAATGATTTCTTGTATACTGTTGTGAGCAGTTGTATTTTATTGATTGTTTATGCACATATTTGTATACCTGAATGGATGTATATGCGTTAGAAAATTTAGTTGAATTTTTTTATATTTTACTACCTTTTGTATGCAAATAATATATTACATTATGAATGTATGATAAATATTATAATAAATTGATGATTGGCTTATTCAATGTTGAGAGTTTGGCTACGAGTTAAGATGTGTTTAAACCGGAGTTAAGAGTGAATTAGACAGAAGTATGAGTCGATTTTAGTGATGAGCAGATAGGAACCCAGTACTGGGTCAGGGTCAAATTGGGTTGGGTCAGACCGATGTTGGATGGTGAGAAAGAAAACAAGAAATCTTGAAGTGGGGCTGAATGTTAGGAGAGTCAAAGTCAAGAGGGTCAAAGTCCAGAGGCTGATTGTGGGGACTGAAATTTAGGATTAATAGCCATTTTATTTTCTATTTAAGCCATTTTCTATTCTAGTTTTCTATGTCTTCTTTTATTTGAGTTGTCTATTGTTCTTGTATTGGAGATTAGCCCCTCTCGAATCGGGCCAACTATCCTAGTTTTTCAATAAAAATCAGCCTTTCTTTTCTAGTATTTATCATTTGGTTCCATTGCCGGGAATCATCAAAGCAAATATGGTGCAGACCCGGAACAATTCAGATGTCAACAACTCTCACCCTGACCAAGTTGCAGCTCAATTGGTTGCATTCGTTGCCCATTTGAATCCCTAAAAGGGGAATTTGCAGACCTAAAGTTTCAGGGAGATAAGCCCCGTAGCGGTTCTGGAAGGTATGGTGATGAGGAATCCTTTAGGTGACAACACCACAAATACCACCATCCTACCACCAAGATCACTTTCCCTTCTTTCAGCAATGGTGATCCACGAGGGTGGATCCTCAAAGCTGAAAAATATTTCAGGTTCTATGATATTGCAGACAACGAGAAGGTTGATGTGGCTTTTATGCAGCTGGAGGGAGAGGCGTTGGACTGATATTCGTGGTTGTCTGCTGATTAGTCCATAACCTATTGGGAGGAACTCGTCCATGCCTTGCAAAAGAATTTTGGTCCGACTGAGTTTCAAAACCCGGACGAGTTTTTTTGCAGCATTAGACATACGGGTAGTGTTCAAGAATACCACCAAGAGTTTGCTAAGCGGTCCGCACGAGTGTCCGATTGGCCAGATCACTGCTTGTTGGGGGGTGTTTCTGAACAGACTTAAGGACGAATTGAAGTCGGATGTTCGCATCCATAAATCTCGTACAGTCCACAAGGCTATGAGCTTAGCTATGGAGTATGAAACAAAACTCGGTCAGACACGATCAGGAAAGAGTTCTACGGAGTTTCTGGACAACAGCAAACCCACTGCAACAACCAGCAAACCTGCTGTAACACCCCCACCAGCCCCACATATTCGAATTTCTGATGCGGAAAAGCAGTCCCGATTCACAAAAGGGGAGTGCTTTCGATGCGGAGATAAATACAGACCTGATCACCGTTGTAAAACGGGTTTTTTCAACTTTTAGAAGCTGCTACTGCTCCAAAGGATCACAATGTAACAGAAGAAGAGAATCATCAGTTCAGTCAAGAGGAATTGGCTGAAATTAGCCTTCACGCAATGCTGGGAAGGTCACAAAATTTCACCCTTATCCTTCACAGTACTATTAATTCTTCTGATGTACTGGTTCTGATTGACAGTGGGTCAACTCACAATTTTGTGAGTGATTTATTAGTTAGGAAATTACAGCTTTTAGTTGTAACCAAATATGCAAGAAGGTGGTGTAGAAATTTGGGGATCTACAAATAACACAAGATTTTTACCCATTTGGATTAGGGGGCTGATGTGCTACTAGGTATTCACTGGCTAGCCACTCTTAACACAGTTCAGGCAAATTGGAAGCAAATGTCTATGATGTTCACCATCAATAGTAAGGATTACAAGTTGCAGGGAATACCACCAGATGCTCAGCAAGCTGTCACTTTTCGCCATCTCACTATTGAACCATGTAAGGTGCTCACAAATGGGCCAACAACTCAATTTTCTTACACCCTACTTGAGGGCAAGTCGTCTCTTCGGGCAAGAAGCATTGATAGGAACCCAGTACTGGGTCAGGGTTAAACTGGGTTGGGTCAGACCCAGTTGATGTTGGATGGTGGGAAAGAAAACAAGAAATCTCGAAGTGGGGCTGAATGTTAGGAGAGTCAAAGTCAAAGTCAAGAGGGTCAAAGTCCAGAGGCTGATTGTAAGGGCTGAAATTTAGGATTAATAGCCATTTTATTTTCTATTAAGCCATTTCCTATTCTAGTTTTCTATGTCTTGTTTTATTTGAGTTGTCCATTGTTCTTGTATTGGAGATTAGCCCCTCTAGAATTGAGCCAACTATCCTAGTTTTTCAATAAAAATCAGTATTTCTTTTCTAGTATTTATCATTAGCTTTTTAAATGTCTTTTACTCGATACGACTCCCATGCATGTGCAAGAATGTGCAAAATTCGGTTATAATGACTTGAAACTTGTTCATGCTCGTGACATGCTGCGGATGCTGGACCCATTTCTGTTGTTCTGTTGCCATTCACTCTCACCAATTTCGTTTTGCGTTGGTTAACATACACCTAATCTACATCTTGTTTTCCACAAGCGGCCAAACAAATAAAATCCTAGTGCGACCTTCTGATTGTAAGTTCATTTATAACATAAGACTGTACGTTGTGGCCCACGAGCCACAAGTTTGTACACGTGGCTAGCGCTACCCACAACGGGCCCACGTGAAGCGGTCAGCGAGCGATGGGACATGAGCCAGCTCGCGTCCGTTAGCGAGCTGGCCGGCCTTTTCAAATTGAAAAATTCAATTTTTCACCAACCAAATTTATTACCCTCCCTATATTCATTTACCTCCTTCTTCTTCTTCTTCACACAATTCTTCTTCTTCTTCTTCAAAATTCTCAAACCCTAAAACTTCAATTTTGAAACCCAACTTCATCATGGTGCAGTGGACCGAGGAGGAAAAGTTAGCACTCGTCATCGCGTACCAACAAGTGCACGGTAATGGTGCTTCGACAAGCCGGCGATCACCGAGTGATCATTGACTCCATCTCCCACAAATTCGGGGACTTGAAATCGGAGTGTAAAAACTTCGAAACCACGTACAGGGAGGTGAAGAGAGATCTCTCCGGGGAGAAAGAAGACGTGCTCCTCGCCTTTACCCACGTGGAGTATCGTCGCAAGGTTGGCCACCCCTTTCACCATGTTTCGGCGTGGCAAATGTTACGCTCAGGCTCCCACTTACGTTAGGTTTTTTTATGCATAATCGTTTGGTGTATTTTTCTTCTTTTTTTTTAGTGTAAGGTTTTTTTTTTCTAGTGTAATTTTTTTCCTAGTGTAATTTTCTTTTCTTTTTTTTAGTGTAATTTTCTTTTTTTAGTGTAATGTTTGTTTTTTATTTTAGTGTAATTTTTCTTTTATTTTTAGTTTAATGTTTTTTTTTAAAAAAATGTGGTAAATATTTAAATATATTTGGTAAAAAAAGCCGCTCACCTTGACCCACAACACCCTGCCGCGAGCAACCGCCGACCGCTACCCAGTGCCACATAGTCGTCGACGTGGCAAAATATTATTCGATCAATCCTCCACCCACCTGTACCCACAACAGACAGTCTAATACTAAATTTGAAAATTCAAACCAAGTACTTCATAACTAATCACAATCAACTGTGGGACTAATGGAGATGTTGAGATTGAGATGACACAACTGAGTGATTCGGACTGCATTAGAGAAGTTAAAAGAGAATTACTAAACCGCGTTCTTGGGGCACCAACACGTAGCCTTTAGAACATCTTTTGAAGCAATAGCCGCTTGCACCAAGTCTTGTGCACTAGCACAATGGCTAGAGTATCCAAACAAGAACGACTCACAATTGATCAACTTTATGGTCACATCAGCAGAATCCACTTGTACGTGTACTTGTTGTTTGGACAATAAAACCATGACAATCAAAATCAAACTGAACCGAACCGGATCATGCTGTCAACCATTTTTCTTTATAATCAAGAAATTAAGAAAAAGGAAAATTTGTGATGCGATTTTTGGTGTGTTGTAAGGTTTAAGTTAAAGGGTTTTATAAGGGATTGAAGGTACATAAATGATAAATAGTAAGGAATTTAATATGTATTAATTTGGAATGAAATTTCACTATTCATGAATAGTGAATTCTCATTCTAAATTATTATATATTTTTTTCCACAACTTATTATATAATATATATCATTTGTTTAATTTTATAACATAAGTTGTGTTGGCGGTGAAGTGGTTTGTAGTAAACTTCTATTGCTCAAGGTCACAAGTGCGATTCCTGGGAGAGGAAATTTATTTATTTTTTCATTTTAACAGCTTTACTTAATAATATATACAATTGTTTTCATATTCAAACATTAATTGTGTTAGTGGTGTAGTGGTTTGAAGTTTGTTTTGTTAAATAGAAGGTTGCAAGTTTGATCTTGCCAAGTTGCATATTTTTTTCCATTTCAACAACCATATTTAATGTTAAGTATAATCTATTTCATATTAAAACGCAAATGGGTTTGGTGGTGTAGTGGTATGAAATGCATTTTCATAACGTGCGTATGTGGTTCAACGTTTTATCTCTATCTTTTCCGGTCTAACAACCACGTTGCGTTTTACGTGTCAGTCTACTTTTTACGCAATTAACACGCCACAAATGGGTGTGCATGGTTCAACGTTTTTATGTCTACATTTTGTTTAGTTTATGTTTCTTTTTGTTTTATAGCTTTTTCTGGTATTGTTGGTCGCTGACAACAGTGTAACATTTACGCTAATTGGCACTCTTTTACCTTTCTATATAAAATTTTACTTGAATAATGTTTATAGTTAATTACCAAAACTGCCCGTATGGTTTGGGCCATTTTGCCAGTGCAGCCTAAAATTCAAAAAGTTGCTTGAACAGCCCCTTGAGTTTGATGAAATATGCCAAAACAGTCCATTTCGTTAACGGGGTTAACTCAACCTCGTTAAGTCATAGCAAAATCGTCAAGTCACTTATAAAATTTTAATCAGACCCACCACCTACCTCATCTTCTTCAATCCATACCACCCATCACCATCTTCACCTTTCACCACCACCACCCACCATCTCCTCCACCTTTCACCACCACCACCTTTCACCACCACCACCATCCACCCACCAACATGAAACCTGCCCATCACCACCATCTCCTCCTTTCCTTTCTGAAACCCACCCCCACCTCACCCCATCCCATAAAACCCAACCTAACCATCATTAGCAACCACACACCACCCGCAACACCGTCATCCTAAAGAAAAAATTTTGACCATTTAATTTGGGTCGTGATCTTTGCAGAACACGAAAATTGTAATATCCGCATTTTTCCATTTGTTATATTTAAGATTCAGTGGTAGCTAAAATCGTCAAAATTTTTATATACTTTCGTTTTATCCATTTTTTACACGTATACATACCTATATACGAAAAAAAAATACATGCATATATACTTTTATTAATAACAATATTTATAGTTTATAAAGGTTTTATTTATTAATATTTTCTATAAATATTTACCAACTACTAACCACTTCATTAACTATTTTTCACCCACATCCTAACTCCCAACCACCTTCTTTATTATCCCAACCCCCATCCTCCTTATAAATACCAACCTCCACCACCTCCTAAACACTTCCCAGAATCTCTAATCACTCCAAAATCTCTCTAATCTTCAAGAATATCAAGCAAAAATTCTGCTAAAAATTTGTAAGTTGCAAAGCCTTAATCTTCCTTTTTCTTCCACTTTCTTCACCTCTCCTCTTCTTCTAACCCCTTGGGAAAACCTGTAGGACCTTACTTTAGTTTGCTAAGGTAAATAGACATGAGCGGGACATCGATTTGAGGCCTCAAAGGTGGTTATTTGCTATTGTTTTTATGCACTAGAATATTATTTGTAATGATACCAACCGAGTTCACCAACAACTCAATGTTGGAGGGACTTGTGTTATGGTTAATGGTTGACAAAGGAAAGCCAAGGCTCATCCAAACAAAGTCACCATACTCTACTTTAATCTCCTAGTTATATTATCTAATACTTATATATACTTTCAAAACTTTCATTCTTCATCTAGTAATCTAATAACTTGGAAGGTTTGTGGATACATCCCTACCTTACCAATCTCTTGACCCTCCTTTTAACTCGGATTCGTTCCATACAAGAATGGGAAAATACTTTGTCTAAGACCCATGTTTAATATATGAACAAAATGGTCATGAAATGAAACTCTTTAAAATGGATTCACATTCCTAACTCTAACTCTCACCATCCGAATCACTTTCATGGTGGTTTTGTGCTTGGTTATTGACTTTAACTCTTGACCAACCGAATCATCTTAAAGATGGTTTGTGTTTTGGTTCGCCTTAAAGGCAATGCATGACTTCCTTGAACTTATGAATCATTCCTCCGAATCTAAAATCTATTCCTTTTCAACTCTAGAATAACCGGAGCTAAATCTCTTCCTCCCAAGACTCTTAATGGAATCTAACTAAACGCTCCCAAATGTGAGTTCATACTTGTCCCCTTTTTTTCTTTATCACTTTTGGGGCTCAACATGTATCATATGCAAATACACTAAATGATTTCATATACACACGCTCAATCTATCAAACATGCCTATATGCCATTGACATGCTAGAAATCAAATTCTAAGATACAAAAGCCGCTTAGCATACAACCCGTCTTAACATGTATAGAGCTATAGGAGTGGCACCCCGCCCCCTTATTGTGTCATGGTTAAGTTAACATCCTATCACTACAGTGTTAGGTCAAGTAGTGCCAACGCATGTTGATTATACCTTTTATATGATTTTGTATGTGCAATCTATAGCATGATGATTTGAGTAAAACATTTTATTATTATGTATGAATTCAAAAACTAGTATGCTCACCAATGCTTTATGTGTTGACAAGATATTTTATACATGTTGCAGGAAAAAACTTGATGAGATGATACAAGAAATATCACTTAAGATTCGGCCTTAGAAACAAACGAAACAATCTTTATTTTACTTCGGGTTTACGTTGATGTATTTTTTCATGAACAAATTGTATACTTGTTGAATCTTAGATACGAATGAAATCTATTTTAATATATTGTCACAATTTAGTGTTATGAAGTCTTTGAACAATTTATCACAAGTCACGCCTCGATGTATTCCGACATTGGTTGGGGTGTGGCAGATTGGTATCAGATCCATGACTATAGGGAATTAGGAAAATTGCCATGATTGACCTAGACTATAGTTAGGAATCTCTTATTGACCATTCCTTTATCATGCTAAATATACTTGCTTTTTCCTAAATTGCTTCTAATCTATTCTCTTGGACTATAAAAATTTTCTTTTTTTACCTTCCTTATGGTGGATTATGCTACACTCAAAGACATTCGTACACCACAAATGAAAAAAACTCACCAAAATAGGCGTGAAACCCTTAATTTGGTGACGACTTTCAATCCGCGTTATTCTTTTGTGTTTTTGAAACTACACCAAGATAGGCGTGATTTCCTTACCTTGGTGGAAATTTCACAAATCCTCCTTCTAGTGGAAACTTACCAATTGAATTGTGGAATTAATTTTCCTACCTCGTTGGACAAGTGCAAAAACCACACTCAAGAAACAACACCGCTAAGATAGGAGTGAAATCCGCAACTTGGCAACTAGTTTCAATCCTTGATTTTCAATCTCATCAAAGTCTCAAATTTACTAATGACAAGGGACGTGTAGTAACTGGAAGGGTGAATACCGTTAACCGAAAATTTCGGCGAGAGTATTTCTACCTATTAGGCCAAAGCATGTTTCCGAACTCAATGGTAAATTTGAATCACTTTGGTTAGTCTTAGTTCCGTTCCGGAACACTCTATTTTTTTAAACAAGCCTTTCTTTTTATGCAATACTGCTTTCAATACTACTTTCATGTAATATTTTATTATATATTCGATTTACTTGAAATTGTATCTTATCCGCTCGCACTCGATCTCAAGACTCGCGCATCAAACTGCTCTTGCAACCTCCAAACAATAATAATATTCACGAACCAACAAAATTTAAAACTCTTTCATTGTTACATGTTCATTCTAACATGATTACATGCTATGCTTTTTGAACAACCTGAACTTATGTGTTTATGTGGACAACTTGAAACTACATGCATATACAACATAATACTATGCCCTTATTGCAAAAAAAAAAACACTATTCCAGAAAATATTATACTTTAGTATTTTATTTAAAAACATTATTAATCCAGTTATTCATTGTTAAGAAAAATAAGTATGATTCATTAAAAAAAAATACCTTACAAAATTATGTTCCTACTTTATACATTAGTAGCAATTAATTTCTATAAAATAAATTATATTTTTATATGTGTTATTCTTAGTTAAATCGAAATTATTGCATTTATGGCATTTAAATTCAATATATATATATATATATATAGATAACAAATAAATATTTTAGAGTATTGTAAAATTACTATAAATACTCAAAAATATTTCTGCATCAAAAACCTTAACTTTATATATTTTTCATTCACATTATCGTATTTCACATTTTATTCGTATTTAAGTTACATTATACCAAATTAATTACAAAAGGAATTAATAATCGAATTATTAGTCTAAACCTTTAAGCATTTGTTAGTATTTAATTTACAAAAATGCGTAATACCAATTGTTATTTTACATTATTCTATATATGCCACATTTGATCCAAACCATATGATTCTCTTCACAACATACTCAAAGTTTTTAAACAAATATTTACCTATACTGCACAATTTCATTATCTCCCTTATTTTCTTGTTTTCATTCTAAATCTCCCATTTATTTCAAAATAATAATAATAATAATAATAATAATAATAATAATTTTGCTCCAAACATTATGCAATTACTTTTGTTATGTGTAGTTTTGTTAATGTCTCCTCGTGTTAACGATCATAAAACCCAAACCAAGCCATGTACACGATTAGTATTCAAGATTTTCCATGGTGAGCTACGATGCTGGACCACATACCCATAACGTCTATGACATTTGATCTTTTATAAAGCTTTAAAATGCTTAAAGTTTGAAAATAAAATCTTTTATAAACATGAAGTCCTTTTAGTTACCTAGTTTACAAATGTAAATTTCTTGTCAAATGTGAAACTTGATCTTCTAATACAGAGGTAATAATAAGAATCACAAGTTCTTTTTTTCGCAGACATTTATAAACTTTTTTTTAATACCAATCATTTCCATAAACTTGATTTCATGTTAACTATATCCACATATCTACAAATTTGCAAATCTTAATGAGTTAAACTATTTACCAACAATATTTTCATTTTTCACATCCAGGGTCTAAATTTCAACTATATTCCATATGCATCATTCCCTACGAAATTTGAATACTTATCAACCAAAAACTTCATTTCCCATTACCAATATTCCTTATCATCATCCACTTAATCATGTATATCCTCCATTTCTACAATCAAGATTTACGTATTGTTAATATCCTCCAATACATTCTACACCTACACCTCCTACAAAGCATAGTTACTCCTTAATTACTCTTGCCAAAGGGATGACTACTTCATTTTCAATAAACTCAAACATGGTTTTCTCATCCTGATTGTCCGTAGACGTTTATCTATGTACTATACAATTGGAACTACCTCTACATATACGTTTACAATTGCATCTTAACACTTTTACAAACACACTTTCAATTTTAATACATTTATCTACCCAAAAATTGGTAGAGAACTATATGCCCGCTCGAGAGTTGGATACATTTCTAGATACACCTTATTAGAAACAATTATACTTATAATACATTACTTGATATGTTTTGATACACATACATCTTTTCATAAACTATGAAACATGATACTTGAAATTCGATGCATATTCTATGCTACTTGCAAACTTGATCATATATGAAACTTGTTATCAATGAAACCTAAGACTTGATTATGCGGAAGACTAGATTTTCCCATAATATTGAAAATGGATATTGAAGGGATAGGGAGCCTAATCCAAGCGGAGGAGGCGTCCCTATCCCCATAAAACAGAATCCTCGCGCCAGACGGCGGCGCGAGGATCCATCAGCGCGCTGCTTGCAAGGTGTGCAAGGAAGCGCGCAAAGATAACAATTGATAAGCAAGAGCAACACCTGATAAGCGCGTACAGCCACGCGCGGAATCTTCCCCCATCACCTTTTGTACGAGGTACAGAAGACAACAAAAGGAAGATGCACAAGGATCTCTGGCAGTGTACGCGCCAATGACCAAGCGACAGGTGGCAGAAGTGGTCCAACAACTACTGACAAGGACGGCAGCATGGCTGTAGCCATGCTTCCACCATACCGTCGTCTACAGTGACAGCAGACATCCCCTGCTGATGTCAGAAGCATGGTCAACGACTGTAGCAAGGACAGGGGCGCCGTCCGCCAATCACAGCCTGCCACGTGTCTGCCTCGAGCAGCAGCCATGCTGCAATGTGACGTCATCCACAGTAACATTATTTTCCCGCCATTTCTGAAGAAGAGCTTGGACTTGGGCCTTAACCAGGCCCAACGAAGGATTATTCCTCATGGGCTCCACAGCTAAGCCCATAAGTTCTCCTATAAATAAAGGAAGACTTATCCTTGCTAAAGGATCCGAAAATTCTGATTGTAACCTAGCATATTCTCTCTTGTAACTCTTCACATTCATATATTAATAACAATCCGGCTAGTTACAGTGGACGTAGGTCACTCCTCGACTGAACCACTTACATCTCGTGTTCTTATTTACATTGTGTCACACACACTTACACACACCACTCTCACTGAGGTTTAACCAAACGGCTTGGGTAAAGGATTAATCCTGACGAACATAAGTATTAACCCCACGTAGATTAGTCTTAATCTCCGTGATACTTATTGTTTCTTCATTGGCGCCATCCAACGGTTAGAATTGCTCTTTTACTCATCTTTTCAACCCACCCATGGCTGAACCCAACCCTAGTGCTGCTGTCATAAATCGCTCCGGAGAGGGTGACACCCAACTCCCGGAGAACCAGGCAACACCACACACTATCGTCAAACAACCCACCTCAAGGCTCGAAAAGCCAAATGTTGAGGTTCGGGACGTAGACTCCGACGACGATAGCAGTGCCAGCTCCGAGGAGGACCTAGACCAGTGGCTCCTCCGTCAGAACACAAAAAATGCTGCAATTTACCAACGTAAACTCTTGCAGCAAGCCAAGAAAAAGGGCAAGGCCCTCACTTATGATACCCCACCCAAAAAGGGGTACAAACATAAAGACTCAACAGTCCAGGGCGCTGGTCATAGCGGGGAACTCGGCGGAGACGCCAGAGTTCGGGGCTACGCGAAGTCCCGGGACGAGCCTGACGGTTATGAGTCATCCAGTAGCAATTCTGGCTACAAGGGAAAGAAACACGATCATCGCTCGCGCCACAACGACGAGGATGATGACCTGGTTAGACCATTCAGGCCAAAAGCCTTCGCTGAAAAATCAAAGTTCGTCGCTCGCATAGCGACAGCTAAAATACCAAGGAAAGCCAAACTTTCTAGCAGCATCGGTAGATACGATGGCCTGCGTGATCCTGACGACCAGGTGCATGACTTCGAATGCGCGGGCATGTCAGTGGACTGGCCTGTCCAGGTTTGGTGCCATTTATTTGCCCAAACTCTGACAGGCGCAGCAAGAGTCTGGTTCGATAACCTCCCCGCGGGGAGCGTTAAAGATTTCGATGACCTTACCGACAAGTTCGGTAGTCACTTCTCGCACTTGCGCAAGCATAAAAAAGACAAGGCGCACATTCTGTTGTGCCGCCGCAACGATCATGAGTCCATTGAGGACTTCATCGTTCGATTTAACAAGGAAGCCTTGCAAATAGGCTGCGGGGAGGAGCTCACACGGGCAGCGTTCATACATAACGTGCGCAGCCCGGAGCTAATGAAGTGCCTCACAGGCAAAGATGGCATTCCGGAGTCTTGGGACGAGCTCGTCCACTCCGCCAAAATATATGCCTCCTTGGAGAAATCTTTCAACCAGACGCATGGTTTCCAACCGCAACACCATAATAATAATAAAAATAAAAACAAATCTGTCTGGAGCCGCATCTCGGGCACCACTGATGAAGGGAAGTATTCCCCAGCCGGAGATGCCCGCCAGATCATCAGCCCCAAACAAACGCGGGACCAACGTGGTCACTCCAAGAAAAACCACGATTGGACCCCGCTAACAAAGACACCATCTCAGGTTTTGAAAACCGAACAGGTTACGTTAAAGGAGCCCAATCCTTTGGGCAAATGAAGAAACGTAGACCGAAGCAAGTTCTGTGAGTACCACAATGACTTCGATCACCTCACAGACAACTGTTACACCTTGAAGATGGAGATTGAAGCCGTGCTGAAGTCAGGTCAGCTCGGTCATTTGGTCAAAAATGTTCACCGCACCGGTAAAGGTCAGGCGGGCGAAGAGAATCAAGCGGAAAGGTCACGAAAGAAAATTCGTGATCTCAACACTCATGCCGCCACATTGATTCCCCGTCACCATTGCAACATGACAAAGAAGGGCAAAAGCGCACACCCTGGAAAACGCGCCCGGGCACAACCACTTAACGATTCATGGAAAGAGGCCGACGTCCTCATGCCGAAAGTCAGGGGTGGCGCTTCCTGCACTGCTCCTCTTGTCATTACCGCTGTCTTCGGACATTACCGTACACGGTATATGTTTTTAGACGGTGGTAGCAGCACAGACATCATGTATGAGCAATGTTTTCAACAGCTAGACGCGGAAGACAAAGCAAAGCTTGTACCAGTCAATGAGCCAATTTCTGGCTTCATTCATGAAACCATCATGCCGCGGGGCATGCTCTCCCTGCCAGTGACATGGTCAGATGGCACCCATGAGCGCACAGAGATATGCGACTTCATGGTCTTGCCAGCTACTTCAAATCATGACATACTCTTGGGACGATAGGGCATCGCACGCTTCAACGCCAATGCTTCAACGGCGCACGCGATGGTCGGGTTCCCAACCAAAACAGGCATCGCCTTCATCAGAGGTAACAAAGATTGTCACACTACAGAAACCGCCAAACCCCCAAAAATGGTCAAGACAGACACCCGCACTGAGCCGGAAAAATGGGTTCTTAACCCTAAATTCCCGGAGCAAACGGTGGTCATTGGCCATGAAATCTCCGAGACCATACGGAATCATCTGAAGCAGCTTCTAATCAGCAACATCGATGTATTCGCGTGGCAACCAGCTGACATGGTTGGCGTCCTGCGCGAAATAGCGGAACATAGACTCAACGTCTACCGCTCGGTGGAACCAATAGTGCAAAAGAAGCGCAACATGGGTCCGGAGAAAACAAAGGCCATGAACGAACAAGTCACCGAGCTACTCAATGCGGGTATCCTTCGCCCCATCAGATACCAAACATGGGTGGCTAACCCTGTTATGGTAGCCAAAGCCAACGGAGGGTGGCGCATGTGTGTTGACTACAAAGATATCAACAAGGCGTGTCCAAAGGACTGCTACCCTTTACCAGAAATCGATCTAAAGGTGGATTCTCTAGCCCCTTACCGATTCAAGTGTTTCTTGGATGCGTACAAGGGGTACCACCAAATTCAAATGGCAAAGGAGGATGAAGACAAAACAGCGTTCCGCACAGACGCCGGCATTTTCTGTTACACCAAAATGCCGTTCGGATTGAAAAACGCGGGCGCTACATACCAGCGCCTTATGGACACGGCCTTCATCAACGAAATCGGCGTACGACTTGAAGTGTACGTCGACGACCTCGTAATCAAAAGCAAAGAAGAGGGCGACATGCTCCGAGATATCCAACAAACATTCAACCAACTGCGCAAGGTGCGCATGAAACTCAACCCGAGCAAATGTTCCTTCGGGATAGAGGAGGGCAAATTTCTGGGAGTTATCGTAACGCGGGATGGGTTCCGCGCCAAGCCAGAAAAAGTACAGGCCATCGAGAGGATGCCATCGCCCGCTTCCATCAAAGAAGTCCAAACACTTATGGGCCGCCTAGTCGCTCTCAACCGATTCTTATCCAACTATGCTTCAAAGTCGTTCCCGTTTGTGGACACTTTAAAGAATTGTTTGAAAAAGAGCAACTTCCGCTGGACACCAGAAGCGGAATCAGCGTTCAAAGAAATGAAACAATGCTTGATGAACCTTCCGACACTAACAGCGCCTCTTCCTAAAGAGCCTCTAACACTGTACCTATCTGTCACGGACCGGGCAATAGATGCAGTCCTCATGGTAGAGCGCAAAGGCGTGCAAACACCGATATACTACATCAGCCGCACGCTGTTAGATGCGGAAACAAGGTACACAATCATGGAAAAGCTGGTTCTTGCTCTTGTCCATGTATCTTGAAGACTCCGCAGATACTTCCAAGGCCATCTGATAAACGTCCTCACAGACTACCGGATAAACGACATACTCGCTAAACCCGAGTTGTCAGGGCGCCTGGCCAAATGGGCCATCGAGCTAGGGGAACACACGATCAACTATAAACCCCGCCCCGCCATCAAAGGCCAAGTTCTCGCGGATTTCGCCACAGAGATCCCAGCAGACAAAGTCCAAGAATGTCAAGCGGAAGAAACCCCTGCACCAGCGCAAGACCCATCACAAAAATGGTCCTTATTCACGGATGGGGCCTCAAACGAGGACGGCGCCGGTGAAGGTTTGCGCCTCATCAGCCCAGATAACCAAGAGTTCACATACGCCATCCGCCTCGACTTCAAAAGCACGAACAACGAGGCGGAATACGAAGCGTTGCTGGCAGGCCTCCGCATTGCGGAAAAAATGGGGGCCAGGCACGTGGAGGCACACGTGGACTCACTGCTTGTCGCGCGACAGATCAATGGGTCCTACGATGCAAAGGACGAAATCATGGCATTATACATGGAACAAGCCAAACAGCTCACGCGCCGATTCGACTCATGCACGGTCGAGCATATCCGGCGCAACGAAAACAAGCCCGCCGACGCGCTGAGCAAAATGGCATCAACAGTCTTCGAGCATATGGCCAAAGAAGTCCGAATCGAGGTCCTAGACAAACCATCTGTCCCGCCGCGACAAGTCAATGTCATCCAAACAGGCAACGCGTCCTGGATGACCCCAATCAAGGCCTATTTATCCTCCGGCACCCTGCCTGACGACAAGTCAGAGGCCCGAAAGATCAAAAACAAGGCCCTACAATACCAACTTGTAGACGGTACTTTGTATCGTCGCTCCTACCTAGGGCCGCTGCTGCGCTGCGTAGACTCCGCGGATGCTTCCTTCCTCCTAAGAGACATACACGAAGGAACATGCGGGTTGCACGCAGGCCCAAGAATGGTGGTAGCGAAGTTAATGAACCCAGGGTATTATTGGCCGGGCATGCACGTGGACGCGGTCAACGAGTTGCGCAAATGCGACAGTTGCCAGCGCCACGCTCCGAACACCTTGCGCCCCAAGAATAACCTGGTGCCGGTCACAGCGGCTTGGCCGTTTCAAAAGTGGGCTATCGATTTGGTAGGTCCATTCCCAACGGCTCCAGGAAACGTGAAATACTTAATCATCGCCATCGACTACTTTACTAAGTGGGTCGCGGCGAAGCCTCTAGCCAAGAAATTCATTTGGGAATTCATCATTTGCCGATTCGGCCTACCGTTACAGCTGGTAAGCGACAATGGCACACAATTTGAGGACCAATCCTTACAAGAATGGTTGGCTCAAATGGGTGTCCAACAAATTTTCACATCTGTCGCGCACCCACAAGGCAACGGTCAGGTGGAAAGAGCCAATCGCACAATAGTGGAAGGTATCAAGGCACGGCTCGGAACTAAAAAAACCGGGTGGGTGGATGAAGTTCCCCATGTTCTATGGGCCTACCGCACCCTTACAAAAACCAGCAATGGCAAAACGCCATTCAGCCTAACATATGGTACCGAGGCGGTCATCCCCGCCGAAATTGGCTGCCCTTCCGCAAGGGTACTCATGGCTAACACAAGAGACAACGACAAAGAACTCCGCTTGAACCTTGATCTACTAGACGAACGCCGCGAACTTGCTGCAATCAAAGAGGCAAAGTATAAAACGCAGCTAGAGCGCTACTACAACAAGCGCGTCAAAGCATCCGCATTCAAGATCGGCGACTACGTTTTCCGGAACAACGAGGCTTCCAACGCCGAAAAGCCCGGAAAACTAGCTCCTACCTGGGAAGGTCCATACATAATACAAGAAGTACTTGGCAAGGGCGCATACGCGCTAGAAAGACTCGATGGAACACCTATCCCGCGATCTTGGAACGGCGCGCAACTACGCCGCTGCTATTTGTAAAATATTTGTAAAACGGATACACATGCCGCGCTTATTAATGAAAATGGTTTCCTATATCTGTTCTTCTACTTGTTTTTTCCGCGCCGGGGTCTTCAAGACTTAAGTAAAACTACTGTCGGACCAAGACTGCGCACTGTTGACACGATAAAAGTCTTCAAGACGCGCCTCGTGCACGTCGGACTTATAAAAATCGCGCAACAACGCCGCACACTATGGTCTTCAAGACAAGTTTACTTGCCGGACTCAACGACGCGCGACACTCGTATAGTTGAAAACCTTATCTTCCAAACTTGTCAAATACAAGTTGGACAAAGGGCAAACACTGTACGAGCGCGCAGTCAAGGGTCTTCTAGGCAAGGCACGCACGCGCTTAACTCGGACCTTATGGCACAAGTTGCGCCCCGCTATAGTCTTCAAGGCAAATACTTACACGCCGGACTATCTAGCGCGGCGCGCGCCTAACTTCTACTTATAAATCGGGTGACGACTTGGTTAAATAAGCTAAGCAGTTAGAGCGAGAAACACAAGATACCAAGAAACCAAGAAATTTTCATTAATAAAAAAGGGACTTAAAAACCCTTGCTATTTACAAATATTTACAAGGAAAAACAAAAAACAAGAAGCGCCTAAAAAGTCTATGCATTAGAGGTGCCTTCGCCAGCAGCCTTCTGGCGCTCTTCCTCTAGGCGCTCCCGCTCAGCCTCCCGAACCAGCTCATCAGATTTGTCCATGAAATACTTCAGGGCGGCAAGAGGATCGGCATTCTTGTTGCAATCAGCAATCACTTGAAGGATAGGAAAGTCAACTTTTTCAAACTTGACCAGCTCTGCCTCATATTCCTCCTTCAGTGGCTTCCCATAATGCTCCGCATCCTCAATCCGCCCACCATTCTGAGCGGCTAAAAACCCATGTTCATAACCTTCACTATACCCATAAGCATGGGCGGTGGCGGCTATGGCGGCGACCTGGTCACCCAATTTAGGCTCTTGCCAGAACCTCTTGAAGACCTACAAAAGCACTAACAGTTAGTGATCTAAAGAACTTACAAAAGAAACGCAAAAAACAAGAGGATTGTGGAGAACTTACCCCAGTGATCCCATCAGTCATCAGCCACTTGACGGAATCCTGCATCTGGGTCTGGGCGACCATCGCTTCCTCCAGCAGGCGCTGGGCTGTCTCGCATTCCTTCACAGCCGCAGCACGAGCCTCCTCAGCAGAGCCAAGGTCTTGCTCCAGATCCTCCTTGGAATTGAGGATCTGGATCCTCTCTTGCTCCAGGAAGGAGACGCGCTCAGTAGCCTTAATTAAATCGGCATCCTTGGACTCAAGCTCCAAGCGCTTCTCAACAACCTGAGCAGTCCGCTCTGAGAGGGCCTTGCTCTTCTCCTCCAGTTGTCGGGTCAACACCCGGCCCTCCTCTTGCGCCTCGGCCAGAGTCTGCTTCAACTTCATAGTTTCAGCATTAGTCTTTTTGCAAGACTCTGTCCACATGCGCTTATCCGCCGCCGCGTCCCCTTCAAGTTTGGTGACTTTAGCTTCAGCCTCATGGGCGCGACGGCGATACTTGGCCACTTCAGCTTTGAAGGCGGCCTCTTTTTCAGCAAGGCCCGCCTTCTCAGCCTCCAAACGCTGGATATCCCGCCACACCGCCGCGTCCCGGCGGCGCAACGAGTCTATCATGGACACCTGAGTCGCCTGATTTACACACAAGGCAGAAATAAGATCAGCACGACTCAGCATGTCTTGGTGAGTGCGCTCGTAGGGAGGCACCACCTCGCTCACAAACTCCTCGGCGGCCACGGAGTTAGAAAACAAAGTATTCTCCCTGACCGCCCAGCGAGGGCGCCATATGGCGTCACCACCAGACCACTTGGAGCCATCATATGTCCTGGATGGCACCCCTTCATCAACGCCGAAGGACTCGCGCCGCACCTGACGCGAGCCTTCCCCATCGCCACCAACGCCAGCCTGCAACAAGGCCCATTCAAAACCATCCATCTCCACGGACCCTTCATCGCTGACGTTGGTGCGCTCCAGAGCTTCTTGCTCCTTCAACCGGCGAGCCTTCTCCTCCAGGAATTGCTGTTCCTGGAGACGAAGGCGTTCCGCCTCAGCACGTTGGGCCGCCTCAGCCTTTTGCTTAGCTTCATTGGCGGCAGCTATCTTCTCGGCCTCAGCCCCTCGAAGGGCTTCATCGGCCTCAGCCTTCTTCTTCTTCTTCTCAGCCTCCGCCCTCCGAAGGGCTTCATCGGCTTCAGCCTTCTGCCGGGCTTCCTCCCGCTGCGCATCCTCTTGCTCTTGCCAGAGCCTATCTTCCTCCATCCTGGCCGCCTCCGCAGATGGAGACGTAGGAGGAGGAGTTGGAACAATCTTGGGCGCAACTGAAACAAAGAAGGAAAACATACTGAAAAGAAGAACCAAAATAAAAGGCTAAGTACAAACTGAAGAAAGCAAAACTTACCAGGGGCTTTCTTCTTGATCAGCTTCTGAAATAGAGGCTGGCGCGTGGGAGCAGCACCAATACCCACGCTGAAGACAGGCGCCACAACCCCTTCACCACTTGAAGAAGGGGCCTTCTCCTTAGCAACCTCCCGAACCGGCGACAAGGGAGGAGCAACAGATTCTGGGATCTGGGTGTCACCTTCACCCCTTCCCCGCCAGTAGAAGCAGCAGGCACCTCCTTAGTGGCAGCAACGCTGCTGGAGGTAGCACCGGTTGTGCGCCTCTTCTTCCTCTTCTCTAACTTGGAGGATTCTTCCTCCTCCTCGTCCTCAGAAGCGGGCCCGTCCTTTCGGCGACGGCGCCCCTTCACGACCTCTCCTACTGAAACGGAAGAATCCGAGTCAGAATTTGTTAAAAGTCTCACAGCATACTTATGCTTCCGCGGAGCGTGTTTCCAACGGCCACGCCCCGCAGGCGCCTTCTGAGGCTCAACAATCTCTACTGAAGAGTCAGAGGCATCATCGCCAAAAAGACTAGAGAACAAAAGTTCACAGGACTCACCAGTGGTATAATAGGGCTTCGGCGCAACGGACATATCCGGGTAATAAAACCGGTCCGCAAGCGCCTCCAGACAAGACACTTGCCCCTCCGCCACAGGTCTCCACTTGATGCCCTTCTCCTTGCGAGCGGCATAGAATTGAAACTTGCTCACACCTGCGCAAGAAAACAATTAGAAAAAACTACAAACATAAACTAAATAACAGAGGGAAAGAACACTTACCCTCTGGAGCAATGTAAGGCTCCTTGCCGTCGCGAATGCCCAGGCGGCTCATCCCCAGAAGGAAAAAGATACCTTCTGTCAACTCTTTGAATTCCAACTTAGTGGCGTTGGCGGTAAGAGTTGTGAACCAGGCCTGCTTCTTGTAATCTTTGGGCACTGGCATATCCGCCACCCGCTGCCCATCCGTTATAACTTTCCAAGGCAAGCTGATGGGGATAACTCCCCTCTTGACAAAGAAAATTTTTTCCTTTGCCCAGTGCAAAGACTTATGGGTATGGGTGGCCATGGGTGGCACCCTAGGGCGCGGCTTAAACGAGAACCACATCTCGTCGCGCGCCAAGAAATAAAACACGTTGAACCTTTCCACAGTGGGTTCAACGTCTAAGGCGCGACACGACGCCTCAAAATGGACTAACCTTAAAAACCCGAAGGCAGTTAGTTGAGTGGGGCCAACGCCATATGCTACCAGAGTGTCAATCTGGAAGCGGGTGCAAGGAAGACGAAATCCACACTTGGTAAAGTGGGCTTCATACAAGGCAAGTTGCCCTGGGCCGGCAGCAAGAACAGTCTCCGTCGGAGACGGCAAAGTAGGCTCCCACTCCGGCAGGATACCGTAGACCCTGCAAAATTGGTCGAAGGCATCCTGACCCCAAACACAAAAAGTGTTGGTCATCAGCTTCCTTTCTTTTATTTTACCCTGCTCCACCGTCACCTCCTCCTCCACATCATCCACCACCGGTTCTTTTCCAAGAACATCACCGGAGGGAGACCCAGCAACCGAAGTATCAGACATTTTGAAGTAAATGAAAGGAAAGAAAGAGACAAAAATCTGGAAATGTGACCGGAAAACTTGAAGACACGCCGGAAAACTTAAAGAAGTCACCGGAAAACTTGAAGATCAGTCGGAATCTTCAAGAACAAAGAGAAAAATCTCACAAAGATTCACAAGAAACAAGGAAAGTTTGAAGATCAGAAAGAAGTTTCAACAACAAATCTTTAAGATTGATTACAATCTTTGAAGATTTAACGAAAACTTCAACTGATCTGAAGAAGTTTTGAAGAACAAGGGAGAAGATTGGAAGAAAAGAGAAGGCAAAATGAACGAGTAACCGTTCAAGAAGCCTTCCCACCCACATATATACCCACTACATTTATGGCAGTGGGACCCACAGGGAAAAGCAACCGTCATCACCTTTTTCAAAATGGAGAGCTACGATGAAGACACGTGTCATCATGCGCCAGCGAACGGCCAAGATCAAGCTTGGATAAATGATCCAACCGTTACTAGCTAGATGCTTGACACGTGGCAGCAGATCTCACCATTTTAAAACCTGGCAGGCGCGTGAACGCTCACGCGTCTGACAAATCACACGTGCAACTCGACACGTGGCACAATCACAACCACTCAAGCACCAAGTGGAGCGCGTGACAACACACGCGCCTGACACAGACGAAAGGTTGGTAACTGCACCAGAATGATGTGACAGCCAACAGTCAGCACAACAGACGAAGACCTGACTCGTCAGCAACCATCAGGCTTCCACCAGAAGGAACTGATCATTCGAATTCCAGGCGCCTTAACTCCCATTTATGAGAGACAAATTGAATGCCAATGATTCAAAATTTATTACAACTGCTGACGCGCTTTCACCATCAACAAGCGTGCAACTCCAAGGCGCAAATTTGACGTAAAACTAAAAAAGACGTTCCCCGCTCAGCGCCTCAACAGATCATGGCGACAAACGTCTTCCAATGCGCAAATTTGACGTAAAACCAAAAAAGACGTTCCCCGCCCAGCGCCTTAACAGGTCATGGCGACAAACGTCTTCCAAGGCGCAAATTTGACGTAAAACTAAAAAGACGTTCCCCGCTCAGCGCCTCAACAGGTCATGGCGACAAACGTCTTCCAATGCGCAAATTTGACGTAAAACCAAAAAAGACGTTCTCCGCCCAACTTTACAACAACAAACAGGAGAGCAAATCCCAAGACACAGCAGCAGATGAGCTTTCATCCGCGACTCCATACTTTGAGTCTAGCGCTCCACCTACTCTTCACAAAGAGCAGGAGAAGCCCTAGACTAGGGGGACTTGAAGGGATAGGGATCCTAATCCAAGCGGAGGAGGCGTCCCTATCCCCATAAAACAGAATCCTCGCGCCAGACGGCGGCGCGAGGATCCATCAGCGCGCTGCTTGCAAGGTGTGCAAGGAAGCGCGCAAAGATAACAATTGATAAGCAAGAGCAACACCTGATAAGCCCGTACAGCCACACGCGGAATCTTCCCCCATCACCTTTTGTACGAGGTACAGAAGACAACAAAAGGAAGATGCACAAGGATCTCTGGCAGTGTACGCGCCAATGACCAAGCGACAGGTGGCAGAAGTGGTCCAACAACTACTGACAGGGACGGCAGCATGGCTGTAGCCATGCTTCCACCATACCGTCGTCTACAGTGACAGCAGACATCCCCTACTGATGTCAGAAGCATGGTCAACGACTGTAGCAAGGACAGGGGCGCCGTCCGCCAATCACAGCCTGCCACGTGTCCGCCTCGAGCAGCAGCCATGCTGCAATGTGACGTCATCCACAGTAACATTATTTTCCCGCCATTTCTGAAGAAGAGCTTGGACTTGGGCCTGGGCCTTAACCAGGCCCAACGAAGGATTATTCCTCATGGGCTCCACAGCTAAGCCCATAAGTTCTCCTATAAATAAAGGAATACTTCTCCTTGCTAAAGGATCCGAAAATTCTGATTGTAACCTAGCATATTCTCTCTTGTAACTCTTCACATTCATATATTAATAACAATCCGGCTAGTTACAGTGGACGTAGGTCACTCCTCGACCGAACCACTTACATCTCGTGTTCTTATTTACATTGTGTCACACACACTTACACTCACTACTCTCACTGAGGTTTAACCAAACGGCTTGGGTAAAGGATTAATCCTGACGAACATAAGTATTAACCCCATGTAGATTAGTCTTAATCTCCGTGATACTTATTGTTTCTTCAGATATTCTATAATACTTGTAATATTCTATAAACTTAATTTTTCACTTAATGCATATAAATCGTCATAAAAACATTCTATCCTTTAAACTTGGAAAAGTAAACGATCCCTTTCTATTTCAACAAAGTCATAAACATTACTTCATGGATTACACTTACAACATTATAGGAATACATCTCGTTGGGATGTAGCCTTCTAGACAACCATTTTTGGTTGTAGTCCATACCTAAATTCATACGTGTTTATATTCGTATACATGCCTTGTTTCGTTATACTTGCTTGCCTACCTGCATACATCATCATTACGTTATCAAGTTGTCGCATATCAACATGTTCGTTTCACAAATACAATGTCTAGCTTTTAGAGTTAGGACAAATTTACGCCATATCCAGTGTTTTATTTCGAGTTAGTGTCATAGAAAGACATAACAATATTGAGGTATTGGTTATGATAGGTGGAGTCGAGTGACTGCTAGGTGGTCTTGAGTTGGTAGTAGAAAGGGAAGAGAGAAGTGAATGAAAGAAGATAAAAGGGCAAGACCCGAGTCAACTGAGTTGACTCGGTCAACATCTGGTTAACATAAGTCAAAGACGGGTTAACTCGAGTCAGTCTAACAGAGAGGTATAACCGTGTACCCGAACTAATTACATATTTAATATTGACAGTAGTCGCTTATCGTATAAGCACGTGTGGGACCTTTTGAACCTATCAGACTCAAATTAATAAACAAGCATATGTATAAATATTTATGACTAGATAACCTTTGAAGGATTCGATGTAGAGATATAGATAGCCAAATGACATGCCTCGGACATCGGAACATAAGATGTTATAAACGACTATTGAGACATTAAGTGAGATATACGAATGACAATTGAGATATCGAGACATAGGATATTGGACATAAGATGAATGATGCGGACTTTATTGTAACTTGGTTATTATACGATATTGGTACTTTGATAAACATTGGCACACGACTCGATAAACTAGTTAAAGCGATTAATGAACTTACATAAAGTATATGAATCGACAAAGTAAATTAATGAATATTAGTATATTGATGACTTGATAATTAAGGACGATTTTGTAACATTAATCATAGGATTGGCGACTAAGACATTGAACCATGGACTCGACTAGTTATCACAATGACATAATTGGACACAAGGAACCAAGTAGTGCATATGAGTATATGTTAATAAACTCGACAAGTAGAAGTTCGGATAAAGGGCTATATATTGTATTATTAGAAAGGAGGTGTTATTAACCAACGATAAAAGTAAACCACACCATGATAACTAAAGAACATAAGCGTGCCCACACGTGTAACCGCGGCATTGGTTACATGTGCTAATGATTATGAACTTGATAGGATCTTGTCAGCGAATAATAAATGGAATCTTGACTTGGAACGCTATGTGACCGGGTGAAACACTGCTAAGGTGAGTTCCGTGTACCATTCCCTTTTTTTGTTTTACTGTTTTGGGGTGAATGCATGCTTCAAGTGTTTTGTTTATTATGGGTATTAGTTATACAGAGCGTGATTTCCTGCTTACTTGTGATGCATACTAAACCAGGCACTCATTAACTCTAGGTGAGCCGACTTAATATATGGGTAGCACTACTTGTGGATTCCCCCACGCACAGTGGTTCGACCTGAGCCGGAAACCCCCACTGAGACCGACGGGTCATTGCGGCATATATTTTGCCATGGGAAACCTATGTGGCATGGCATAGGTTGAGAACTATAACAATAACAGGTATAGATTCTGTTGATACATCTAGGCATGGTTAGGCATGATGCTAGGTGCTAAGGGTTGAGTGGCCAGCTTGTATAACTGTAATACCATAACCATAACCATGTGTTAAACTCATAAACTTGTTTTTGAACTGTTAAACTGTTTTTGGATACACTTAACTACTTACACGGACTCACCGGCATATTTTGCTGACCCAAACTCTTTTTAAGCATGTGTTCAGGTACTGCAGATGAATGGATGGCAACGCGAGCTATATGATAGCTAGATGTGGATTAGAGATAAACAGGATAGAGATTGGATCGACTAGTGGATTACACTGCTTCGACGACCGCCGCGATTCGTCCCTGCATTAGACTTAGTTATATTTTCATATTGTATTTGTATTATTTTGCGACTAAAAGTTGTACAAATATTAAATATTAGTCATCGTTGCTTCCGTTGTGCAAGTTTGGTAACAATCTGTCGTTTCGTCCAGCCCCTCCTGGTCGGGTTGTGACATCTAACCCCTTGGGGAAGCCTCTAGGACCTTACTCTAGTTTGCTAAGGCAAATAGACACGAGTGGGGCACCGATTTGAGGCCTCAAAGGGGGGTTATTTGCTATTGTTTTTATGCACTAGAATATTATTTGTAGTGGTACCAATCGAGTTCACCAACAACTCAATGTTAGAGGGAGTTGTGTTATGGTTAATGGGCCAAAGCTCATCCAAACAAAGTCACATTACTCTACTTTAATCTCCTAGTTATATTATGTAATAATTATATATATTTTCAAAACTTGCATTCTTCATCTAGTAATCTAATAACTTGGAAGGTTTGTGGATACATTCCTACCTTACCAATCTCTTGACCTCCTTGTAACTCAGATTTGTTCTATACAAGAATTGGAAAATCCTTTGTCTAAGACCCATGTTTAATCTATAAACAAAATGGTCATGACATGAAACTCTTTAAAATGGATTCACATTCCTAACTCTAACTCTCACCATCCGAATCACCTTCATGGTGGTTTTGTGATTGGTTATTAACTTTAACTCTTGACCATTCGAATCATCTTAAAGATGGTTTGTGTTTTGGTTTGCCTTAAAGGCAATGCATGACTTCCTTGAACTTTTGAATCATTCCTCTGAATCTAAAATCTATTCATTTTCAACTCTAGAATAACCGGAGCTAAATCTCTTCCTCCCAAGACTCTTAACGGAATCTAACCAAACGCACCCTAATGTGAGTTCATACTTGTCCCCTTTTTCTCTTTGTCACTTTTGGGGCTCAACATGTATCATATGCAAATACACTAAATGCTTTCATATACACACGCTCAATATATCAAACATGCCTATATGCCATTGACATGCTCATCATCATCATCATCATCATCATCATACTCAGTTAATCCCACCTATAGCAAAACTAAGGTAGGGTCTGAGGAGGGTAAGATGTAGACAGCCTTACCTCTATCCCCTGAGAATAGAGAGGCTGCTTCCAGTGAGACCCCCGGCTCGATGTGGTTTTGTGTCAAGCCTTGGACATAAGGCACATAACACTTAGCAATCGGGACAAACTCGATTGGTGCATGTACCCCCTTGTCTTTTGGCTATCAACGCCACCACATGACGCATGATTAACCGTCCGTCGTTTTTAACATTATTTTCACGAAATTAGTAAAATAACGTTAAAACTAGTGCAACTTTACTTTTGCCCCCCAAGGGCCACACATATATACATTATATGCGCACACCGTAAGTGGGCCAAAAGCCGCTTAGCATACAACCCGCCTTAACATGTATAGCGCTATAGGAGTAGCACCCCGCCCCCTTACTGGGTCATGGTTAAGTTAACGACCTATCACTACAGTGTTAGGTTAAGCAGTGCCAACGCGTGTTGATTATGCCTTTTGTATGATTTTGTATGTGCAATCTATAGCATGATGATTTGAGTAAAACATTTTATTATTATGTATGTATTCAAAAACTAGTATGCTCACCAATGCTTTATGTGTTGATAAGATATTTTATACATGTTGTTCGAAAAAGCTTGATGAGATGATACAAGAAATATCACTTAGGATTCGACCTTAGAAAAAAACGAAACAATCTTTATTTTACTTCATGTTTACGTTGATGTATTTTTTCATGAACAAATTGTATACTTGTTGAATCTTAGATACGAATGAAATATATTTTAATATATTGTCACAATTTAGTGTTATGAAGTCTTTGAACAATTTATCACAAGTCACGCCTCGATGTATTCCGCCATCGGTTGGGGTGTGACAAAAATGACATACGCCTTGGATATCTTGCAATGAATGATCAATGCTGCACCAATACACATTTAAGTTATTCTAATTACCAACTGCTTTATGCAGTTGGTTGTTGTATGTGACGCTTTATTAGTATATTGTGTTTGTGAGAGTTGTACATTTGTGTTTGATAGGTTGTATCACCTATGGCTATAAATATCAAGACCATTTTCTTCTACTCATTCTTTGGCTTTTATCTGCTCATTTGTTTCTTTATGTAAGTCCCCCTCGCAGCCACAATGACACCAACGGTGGCTGGTGAGTCCCTTGGGCGGTTCCGACTGCTTTCTGCGGTTGGTTATTGTACACCATGCTTTATTAGTGTATTTTGTTTTTGAGGGTTGTACATTTGTCTTTGATGGGTTGTACCACATTTTGCTAACAAAAATTGTTTTGTTTCTTTCTGTAAGCCACCTTCGCTGTCCACCATTTTCTACGGTTTGATGCACCGAAAGCGGCCGATGAAGCCTTCGGGTGTTTTCGGCTACGGGGGTTGTTGTGTTTCTTCTGTTATTATATTTTTGTAGCCTTTAAATACTTTATATATGGTACCGATTCTTGAAGCTATGATGAATTCTTGAGCTTCTGTGGCTACGATATTGTGGTTCCGATGTAATTTTGTGGGTTTTTTAACGGTCGTTGTCGTGGCTTCTTTTCTTCCGGTCGTCTATAGAAGCCGGAAACATGACAGTGGCGGCAACGTCCACGTTTTCAGGGTTCTATTTTTAAGCTATGATGATAAAACTCTGTTTTCGGAAAGCTTATACAGATCTTTTTGTCTACTTTGTTATGGCTCTCTGCCTCCTGACGTGGCAACCTCTGTTGCAGCCATGGCAGGGATTCAAAGTATTAACGATCGGAATTATTGGCGATCTGAATCTCTGTTTTCGGGGATCTGATATCTAAGCCTCTGTCACGGAGATCTGAGCTTCAATGTTACCGACTGTTTTCTATTTTGAGAATTAGAAACGATCTGAGTGGGTTTTTTTTTTTGTGAAGGTCGGTGACGATGGTGGCTAAGATTTTAGATTGGTTGCCGGGTTTTTAGAGAGAGGGGGAGGAATGGTAGTGCTGGGTGGGGCTTTAGAGAAACATTAGTAGTTATGGTTAGGTTTTTTGAGAGGGGGATGAGTTGTGCTGGTGGTTGGGTTTGTAGAAAGAAGGAGGGAGGAATTATGGTATCTTGACGGTGACTGTGATGATTATGAGAGTAGTTTTGTTATGGTGTAGGTTTTCTAGAAAAGGATGCTCTGCTCATTTATGTTTTCAAGGCAAAGTCCACCGGCATAAGTGCATAACATCAACTTTGTACTTTTTAGTTAATCAAAAGAAATCACTCACAGTAACCAAAGTAGTAAAATATCATTATTTTCCTTTATTCAAACTACATCATCAAACTACTTCTGCTGATGAAAAGATAATTCGAAATTTGTTATTTTAATATTAGAGTAAATTATTAAATATTATGATCTATTTCGTGCTTTAGCATCAATTGTAAAGATATCATAATATTTACATATTTGAATTTGTTTTATTTATAGCATCAATTGTAAAGATATCACAATATTTAGAACCATGGTATAAAATCTTTACATCTTATATTTCAATAAAAATGTTAAGACTATAATGCTTAAATGGATATGGGCAACTCTATGAGGCAATGTAAACCAATGTAAGAGCTATTGACTTACGAGTTATGACAATATGTTACGGTTATTCAATCAGTTTTTATCATTCGTCCGTAATGCGAGGACTGAAACCCTTAAGCGCGCCGCAACGCGCGCGCGGTTAAATTCTAGTTCCAATTAAGTCCTAATAACAACCCTATCATGTTAACATTCTTCATGTCTCACAAGAATCACAGATGATCTATAATGTATATAGTTTACAGAATAGAAACAAATAAACAAATGTATATAGTCATCCCACCGCCCCACCTTCTTCCACCGTCCCATCACCTACCTCCTCCCGACACACCTTCCCGTCACCTCCTCTTCCCCTGTTCTCCCCTCAGCAAATACCCAACCAACCTCCATTTGTGGCCCTTCCACCTAGCTAACCTCTAGCCTATGTGAGTGTACTGACCTTCGAGCCTTGTTTCAGTGGCCCTTCCACCTATCTATTAACACTGTATACTGAAACCCATAAATCTTAATTAAGATAGACATTTATATTGAATGAGTATTGACAAGGTACGAAAGGACTGTGCTTGTCGATGAATTCTATTGAATCTTTTTACAGTTTAGAGAGATTAATCAGGTTGATATCAAAGTCTAGGGTTAGGGTTTTTAAGTCAAAGAATTGGGGAAGAAGAAGATTCAGAATTATAAATAGTTAAATACATTTGGAATTATAAATAGATGTGAGTTGACGATTTTGCCCTCACTTAACGAGATTGAGTTAACCCCGTTAACAAAATGGACTGTTTTGGCCCATTTCGTCAAACTCAAGGGACTATTCAAGCAGATTTTTTAATTTTAGGCTGGACTGACAAAATGACCCAAATCATCACAAGGAGGGAACTCTAATGTTTAAAGCCTTACATGAGAACCAAGTTTGTGGAGTTATGCTAAAGATAAAAGATCCGACGGTAGGAAAAATCCGAAATCATAGTAGTTCAGGGGTATATACCCTCAGCAGGATAGTGACCAAATGGTACCGTTCAATATCTATATCTGCTGCAAACCATAAATGCACGACAAAGTCAACCATATAATTCATCAATAACAACTAATGGAGAAATCGAAGCTTGGAAGACGATTTGAAGGAAAAATAGCGATTGTTACAGCTTCAACTCAAGGCATAGGTTTCAGTATTGCTCAACGGTTAGGCTTAGAAGGCGCCTCTGTCGTCATCTCTTCTCGCAAACAGGTTCTTATTTGTATTCCTCAATAATCACATTAAAAATAAACTGATTACATTTACTTTTAAAAATAAATTGTGTTTAAAGATGAAATATTAATGCTTAGAGAAACGTTGATGAGGCGGTTGGAAAGCTTAAAGCACAAGGAATTGATGTGTTGGGGTTGGTATGCCATGTTTCTAATGCACAACACAGAAAGAATCTCGTTGACCAAACGGTTCAGGTGAGGATCAACTTTGACCTGTATTCGTATATCACACTTGTGAATTCAAGAATTTGAAACAAGTGTTTTTTGTTTCCAATTTGTTAATAGGGTGCATGCGCTTTCGAGTTGATTATGTAGCTATGTTTGATCATGGTTTCTTTGTTTATGTATGCAGAAATATGGGAAAATAGATGTACTAGTGTTAAATGCTGCTGTTAATCCCTCTGTTAATCCCATTCTCCAAACTAAAGAATCAACCCTTGACAAACTTTGGGAAGTCAATGTTAAAACCTACATACTACTTTTACAGGTACGCCGTACGGTTGTTTGTAACTGTTGACCATCTCTTTTGACCACAAAGTCAAACTTTGGGTTCAGCAGTGTTTTCTTCTTTTGACAGGATGCATCCCTTCACTTATCAAACGGTTCATCGATTGTTTTCACTTCTTCGATTAGTGCCTTCCAGCCGCCGCCTGGCATGGCTATGTATGGTGTCACAAAGACTACTCTTCTCGGTCTTACCAAGGTATCAGAGTCCCATTTTTAGCATCTGTTATTGTTTGGATCGGGGCTTGGTATTTGGGCTTAGCCCAATCGGCCAGATCTCATCCGGGCCTAAGCCCAAGTCTTGACCCCAATCCGGACATGCGTCATTGTTTATAATATAGTTATAGTTCTTTTTTCCTTATGGTATTTGTTTAGGCTCTTGCAACTGAGTTGGCCCCAAACATACGTGTTAACTGTGTAGCTCCTGGGTTTGTACCTACACACTTTGCTTCATACATTACCAGCAATGAAACCAAGGTAAGCACTTCAATAACGTGTCAGTACCTTTTGATTGTACTTGTATGTTTGACCTTTGAGAAAATGTCTAAAATACCCTTTAGAGAAAGGCGTTGGAAGAAATGACGTCTCTCAAAAGGCTTGGGACAACAGAAGATGTGGGTGCAGCCACCGCTTTCTTAGCTTCTGATGATGCTTCGTATATAACGGGTGAGACTATTGTGGTTTCAGGAGGAACTCCTTCAAGGTTATAAATGTCTTTATTCGTCTTGCCCGTGTCGTTTGCAAATGGGTTCACTTATGACTTCTGATAAGCTTTTGTGTGACCTACAAGATGTTCATTTCTTGGCTTATAGTCACTGGTTTGCTTTAAATTTAAAATTTTTTTAATGCATTTGATATTTTTATTCTGTAGATTTTCGTTTAGTAAAATGACTATTTTACCCTTACAAAATAAAAATAAAAATAAAAATAAAATACTTGTTCACCTTGCCATCACTGCCTGGCGATGGCAAGTAGCCACCAGCCGATGCTCCCACCCTCTTCATGCCTTTATCATCGCCACCGCCACAGCCCTTAGCCCATCATTAACCACTAGCACCACCACTATTTCCGCCAGCACAACCACATGGCACTACGGATCTGGTTTCAAACGATGTCTAGAAGTTGGATGTCCTCTTCCACAGGGACCTAAACCCGCTCCATGGCTGCGGCACACCAGGCAAGGTGAGATGCTGATGGTTTACAAATTACAACTATTTGGCTAACCACGTGCCAGGTTAACTCACTTCTTACCACAACCATCAAAGATAAACAACCAGTTTTAAAATGGAACCACATGCATAATATTTTGATATCACTTCAGGTTAACTTATCTCACCACAACCATCAATCATAAATAGCAACTTCGAAATGGAACTACTGATACAATAGCTTGAGATCACTTGCGGATGCGGTTCCTTACATTTATAATAAAAACGATATTCCAGATCACTCTGAATTCGTTCCACCCGAGTCATTTGTTTGAACTAGAACTTAAAATTGACGATTATGTCAAAGTCGCATAGAAAATCCAAAAAAAAAAAAAAAACTATATCACATGAATTTAACATTCGGTGGTGTAAATGATAAAAGAGTTATAAGTGAGTGAATATCTTGAAATGATATTTCCTTCAACCTCTAAGTCCAAATGCTATAAACAAGACAAGGATGATCAAGACTAGAGCAAAGATCATATTAATAAATCTGGAAATGATAAAGGTTAAGGGGAGCTTATAGTTAAGAAGAAATAGAGAAGCAAATTGATATTGGTGACAGTTCTGGTCAAAGTTCTTCACAAGCTGTTGTTGAAAGCGAAAATCTTGGAGATGATATTAAAACCAATGACTGTCAGACTGTGTGGATTTGGATCCAATGATCCGGGTTCAAATAGTTTATACAAAGATATTGATGGTGAAGTAATTTTTTAGGGCCAAATTACAGTATAAAGATCCTGATATAGAAGACCCATTGAAAGAGGTTTTAACAGTGAAGATGCAGCCAATTTTGACGCTTTTCTTAAATCGGAAGCAAAGTTGGTGTTTAGAAAAATGAAGTATCAAAGACCTTTGAAAAGAGTATAAAAATCCAAAATTAATCATGTTACGAAAAGTCGATCTTACAAACTGTGTTTCAATAGGCTAATGTAGTCACACAAGTGAAGTTATCGCCTAAGTGACCGCCTAATTGTTGGTGCTTTTTGTGTGACAACAGCTGTCTAGATAGAATTGCTTAGCAGATAAGTGGTTTTGTATAATGTCTAATCGTCTTTATTGTATAAAGCGAACATAGTGGTAGGTGAAGAAGCCCACTAAGTGAACATAGGGCATGGATGAACTTAGTTAAGTTCGCCCAAGGCCCAAGCCAGATAGGTGGTTTTGTATAATGTGTAATCGTCTTTATTGTATAAAGCGAACATAGTGGTAGGTGAAGAAGCCCACTAAGCGAACATCCGGCATGGATGAACTTAGTTAAGTTCGCCCAAGGCCCAAGCCCAACGAACTCATAAAACATGTGGGTTTAGGGTTTGAAGTTGGTCAGTCTAGTTATTGCAGCCATCAAGTCGTGAGTATTGAGAATGTGTGTCTAGAGTTGATAGTAACCGGTTTTATAATCAAATATAAGACGAGTTTAAAAGTATTTCTCGTGTGTTATTACCTATTCGTTATCTTGTTCGTGCATCTAACAATCATCTAGTGGATTTCGCACTCTAGGGTGGTTGATCAATCTTGTAATCGATCCATTCTAGGGACCTACACTAATTCTTGGTTCTGGGATAAAATGACTTGAAAGCTGTGATTATTTGTTAAGGATAAGAAAAATACGGGACGATGGCTTCAATGGAACTATTGTCTTTCGCTGTCAATGATTTGAGCAAGCTGTATCCAAAATGGATACACTGTCCGAAGGTTTTGAACAAGATAGTAAACTGGTAAAGTGTCCCAGAAGGTAGTGATTATGAGAATGTGTGGAAAGATGCGATTGAAGAGTTTTATTTGAAGAAGCAAAAGTTTAAACTATGATTTGACAGCATCTGTCTAGGGGGATATTGTAGGGTTTTGAAGTGAGGCTGGAGTAGTTAAATCATAGACCTAAACGAAAATTAATTATTTAAGTTAATTAGGCAGCAAATTGTTTCTGAAAACTGGCGAACACTTACTATTGGCATGAAGCCAACAATAGCGAAGGTGAAAAGTTTAACGAAATGTGCACTAGGTGGCGAACTCTTTGTTTCGACTCAACAGGGTCCCAATAAATAGATCATCAGTGATTTGTGGTCTGTAATTGTTTCATTGGTAGCGAAATATTTGTATGTGCACATTCCGAATTGAATTAAAACAAGATTATTTAGCTTGCTTATGTTCTGTGATTGTTATATGTTTATGTAATATTGGATCAAGCATCTCCAGCTGTGTTGACCCACTTGATAAGCCTGATTCTAATATATTTAAATTACTCAACTGATGTTGCAAAGTGGCTTGATCTGATCCACTTTTACCAAGAGTAATCAAGATTTTTTTTTCTTCTTGTTCCTTATAAAATGATGACCCGTTTGCATCATTTCTATTAGAGTATATGTTCACAGAGAGTATTCATGTTGAGTTAGTTAGTTAGTTATACCGGTTGAGTAGGTTACCAGTGGTTATTACCGGCACAACCGGTAAGGCGGTGCTTGTGACTATATATATGTATGTTGTTCCCGTTTCTCATTAATTCTAAAAATAATACAAAAACTTACCTGATTAGCTCTACCTTTCTTTATGGTATCAGAGCTTGTTCAGGCTCCCATGGCTTCCGACACCTAATTCTCTGGCGACTGTTACCTTTCTGGTGACAGTTACTTTTCTGATCATCTACAACCTCTTTTTTCCGATCAATTTTTTTTTCTCCGGTTAACTTTTTGCTATTCTTTCTGTCATGTCTATGGCATTTTCTTCTGATGTCACCTCAAATACTTCATCATTCACCACAAATATACCAAACATTAACAGTTTGGTTCCGATCAAGTTAGAAGAACACAATTTTTTGAACTGGAAGCATCAAGTATTGACAATCCTAAAAACACTTGGTTTATTGACATATCTGAATCCAAACCTACCTGTTCCACCTGTTGGATCTAAAGATCGTGAAAATTGGGACAAAGCCGACGGATATGTGTCGAAAATCATCATCGCAAGTTTATCATCTTCTTTTCTATATCTTGCATGTGATACTCAAAACTCATCTAAATTATGGAAGAATGTAGTTTATGCCTTATCAAAACGATGTTGTGGAAATAATAGAAGTAATGGAACTTCTTATAATGGGACTAATGGAAATGGTAGAAAATAGAGGAACTTATGAGTGTACCCGTGGCGTGTAAAAGCCCGCGCACTTATATGCTAACCATTGACTCCATGTGTAGTGATTAGCCTATTTGTGTTGTGGAAACACTCACACTTTGTGGCGATCCTCGCTTATCAAACTCCTTTAAAGTCGGTACGGTCTATATACCTGGCCTTGGTGTTAAGCCAAGCTTTGGTTTTGCCACTTATTTACATGGTTTGTGTGTTAACTTTGACGTAAACCAAAGATTCCTGAACCCACGTAAAAGTAAACGGTCTATATTTATTCTTATTATTATATTGCCGCACAATTAATAAAGGTCAATCACTTTTTGATAAATTAATTATTTAAAACAAATGATAAGCGGACTCGGAGGGAGACGAGGCTTTTGCTATGTCAAGTGGTAGTTTGTCAATTGATACGGCTTTTGGCAAATTATTAACAAAAGAAAAGAGTAGTTGGATGTCAATATCACAATTTTGGGAAAAGCGTTCTCACGGATGAGACGTTGCATTTTGTGGGTAAAAAGTTTTCAAAATTCAGAAGTGAGCTCATTAGGATGTGAGACATTCATAATAAAATTAAGAACACAAACCGTCTAAAGATTAATGCGAAAGACTTAGTTTTTAAACGCACCACTTAAATAAAGATTTACTATTGTCTCATACCAAGTGAAGTCGGATCCCGAAGTAACACCTTTGTTTTGATATTGTTATTTTATTAACATTTAAATATATCTTTTTAATTCTTTTTAAAACATTCAAAAGCTACTTAAAAATCTTTTATTAATTTAAAAGCTGAGTAGTAAAATCGTATCTTTGAAATCGATACTCGGTAGCTAAGGTTACTGTGTTAATGGTAACCTTAGCTACATGCAAGAAAGCCTCAGGTAGCACCTAACCTAAAACAATTGACAATGTATCTTCAATGTTAACGTCTAACCTTAAACAATGTATAATTCTAATGTTAACATCTAACCTAAAACAGTGTATAACTCTAGTATTAATACCTAACCTAAAATAATGTACAACTCCTATGCTAACACCTAACCTAAAACAATGTAGAAGTCCAATGTAACTCTAATATTAACATATATCCTAAAGACTAAACAAATGTACAACTTTAACATACTAATATTGATACTTAACCTAAAACAATTTATAACTCTATTAACCTATTCTGCTCTGGTTGAAAATAGAATTCATATTTACTGGTTAGAACATAATTAGTGACTCGCCTATACATGATAAATGAATTACCTGAACACGTGTTTTTATCCTGTATGAACAAAACCCCACAAAAAAGTAGCCGTTTTTTTTATCTGTTTTTTATATTATGGTATTCGTTGAAAAGATAATAAAACGCTCGTTAATTTGGTGTAATTTTTTTAAACCTCGTAGATAAAAGATATTAACATTTAGAGTGCAGGGAGGGGGGGGGGGGGGAACCCCGGCGTGAAGGGGCTTCAAGTCCTCCACAACGCCCCATCATGGGGTGGAAGTGGCGTTAGGCCCCGGGGGGGGGGGGGGGGGGATCCCACCGGCATGGGGGAGAGGATGGAGGTGAGGTGGCGTGTGCTAGTTTGTGCTTGGTGGAGATGGTGGGACCTTGCTGAACATTAAAAAAACCTATAATATTAGGATTCGACCGTTTGGAAAGAAAAACAATTAATTTGACCGTTAATTCTAACGGTAATAAAAAAATTAATTTATATATATATATATATATATATATATATATATATACAAACCATATCCTCTTCTACCCACACACACTCTCATATTTTTAAAATTACTCTCCAATCTCTCATATTTTTAAAAATACTCTCCAAAAAATGCAATCTTCAAGTTCATCTAATTCGTTTGATCTATACGCTTTGGAGTCCCTATTCGAAGACGGCGTGGAAATGATAATGTCGACCGTTCATAAAGTCGTTGAAGCCATAGCAAGGAGGAAATTGAAGGGACTTCCTAACCCAAACGTAGAAAATATATACTTCGTGAACGACATGTCGTAAAGGATTTATTGGTACGTGATTACTTCTCACCCGAACGACATGAAAAAAGTTTTAGGCGACGTTTTCGTATGAGTCGTAATTTATTTTTAAGAATTTCTAATGATTTAGAAAATAATTACGAATATTTTCAACAAAGACCCGATACGCGTGGTAGCAAGGGATTTATCCCGTTGCAAAAGGTTACAGCCGCGCTTAGACAGTTGGCTTATGGATAAAGTTCCGACATAATGGACGACTATCTAAAGATGTCAGGTCGAACAGCTAGGGAAAGTCTTCCATATTTTTGTGCATACGTCATTGAACTATATTTAAAAAAAATATTTGAGAAAACCTACATTTAGTGACGTACAACAACTTTTGGGGTTTCACGAAGAAAAACATGGTTTTCCCGGAATGCTCCGGAGTTTAGATTGTATGAAATGGGAGTGAGAACTTTATCCAACTGCATGGTAAGGCCAACACTTGAGTTGATATCATGAAAAAACCATGTATGATGCTTGAAGCGGTTGCATCACTAGGTCTTTGGATTTGGCATGCATTTTTTGGTATGCCCGGTTCGTTGAATCATATAAATATTCTTAATCAATCACCAATTTTCAATGATCTCGTAAATGAAGTTGCACCAAAAGGAACATTTTTTTTGTAAACGGGGTAGAATACAAGTACGGGTATATTTTAACGGATGGAATTTACCCTGAGTGGGTTGTGTTCGTAAAATCTTTTACACAGAGGACTACGTTAGATGATAAGAGAAAAAAGTTTAACAAAGTTCAAATGACTTCTCGGAAAGACATTGAGCGAGCTTTTGGGGTTTTGCAAAAAAGATGGAAAATTTTGTCCATGCCATGTAGAATGTACGAAAAACCCCAAATAAGAAATGTGATGTACGCATGCGTTATTTTACACAACATGATTTAGAAGACGAAGGACGTGCAATATGCGAGTAATATGGTGAGGAAGCGCAATCAAGTCAGGGAGACATTACAGATGAAGTAAGAACGTTAAACAACTTTGAAATCAAGAATAGGCAAACACATCACAACCTTCAAGCGGATTTGGTCGATCATATTTGGAGTCTACCAAGATATAACGAATCCGACGATGACGACATTAACGATTATTAAAAACATATTTGGTAGTAGTTTTATTTTAAATTTTCGTTAATGTATTTTATTTTATGTAATTTTAATGTTTAGTTTTAGTGTTTAATGTTTACTTTTAATGTTTAATGTTTGTCTTAGACAATGATAGTTAAAAGATGACATAAAATTTAATAAAAACCATTACATAAAATTAAAATAAAACATTACATAATCCTAAATTACTTATTAAATGAAAACATTACATAATCCTAAATTACTTATTAAAACATTAGATAATTAAACCTAAATTTCTTCTACGGAGAAAAATTATCCCAATCCTCTAGAAAGTACTCCGGCGGTGACATCGAACGATTGCTATCACGACCGTCCGACCTAACATCCAAGCGGATGTAGCCATATTCAGGACTTGGAATATAGTATGGTTCATCATTCATACTCATATATTCCCCACCAATATCTGCTTCATACCATTCCTCATTTGGCTCTGGAGCAGGAACGTTTGGGGTGTGGGGTTGGATTGGGTCTCCACCAGTTGTAGCTTCCCCAATCTCATGACAACCATGGTGTAGTCAACAGCCCAGATATATTCCTCATCTGTAAGAGAAGCATCTGGATGAGGAGGAGTGTAACCTGGTAGAGGATGAATTATTGTTGCTCCCCGATGAGGAGTGTACATTGGTTGACGAGGAGGAGTATACACTATAGGAGGAGGAGGAGAGGACATTGATTGAGGAGGAGGATAGGACATTGATTGAGGAGGAGGAGGAGGGGAGGAGGACACTGGTTGACGACGTCTGCGACGAGAATATCGCCGGAGATTGGAAGGTCCGGCAGGCTCGTTAGGACAACCACCACCCATATCTGAATGTTTGAGTGATAATTGCTGAAAGTGTCTTGTATTTATAGAGTTAGAAACCTAGCCATTGGAAAAGTAGCCGTTTAAAAACTAGCCGTTGGAATAGCAATGGTTTGAAAACTGGCTGTTGGAATAGTAACCGTTTGAAAACTAGCCGTTTGAATATTATTTTTTATTGAATATTTAAATAATATTTATTAGATATTTAAATAAATTTTATTTAAATATTTAAATAATTGTTTCAGTAAATATTTAAATATTTTTTATTTATTGAATTTATTAAATAGATTTATTTTCCAATTATACATGAAAAAAGGAAAAAGAAAAAAAAAATTCAACGTGGCACTTTCCATCTTTTCCACTCCCCACAATTTTCACCCTTCACACATGAGTCCCATAAGTGCCACATGATGCTTCATGCCTCTCTTTCCCCCATCCACTCCCTATAGTCTTAAAAATTATAGAATGAAACATGAGAGAGAGAAATCCAATTTTGTTTTTAAAGTTTTTTTTAGTAAATGGCCAAATTCGTTCCTGAGTTTTGATCAATGTTTCCAGATCAATCCAAAATAAGAATTTTTAACACCTGAAGCACTAACGTTATAAATACAGTGCTAAATCCATCTAATTTACAAACTCTGTTAATTATCAACGTTAAATCAGGGACATATTGGTAAATTTCCATCATTTCTTTGTCCCTTTACACTCTATTCCAAAGTTTAATTAAAGGATGGAATAGAAATGATTGGGAAAGAAGTGAGGAAAAAATGTGTTCCAGAGTTTTTTTGTAGGAGGGAAAGGGAGGGAATGAGAGGGAAAATAAAAAAGGTTTTAGGGTGATTTTCAATCCTTCCAATTTGGAAGGAATTGGAGAGAAAGGAAGAGGAGGGAGATCATTTCTCTTCCATCCTTAAATGAAACTCTGAAACAGAGTGTTACATTCCCTCACCTTTTAATCAATATTATCAAATCCCTAATCAGAACATGAAGCCTAAGTTTACAAATAAAAACCGTTGCAATAAGAAACCCATGAAGAAAGAAAGAAGTGCTTGTTAATCATTAGTATTTAATTCCGAATAAGACTGTTCAGAGCAGGGATGGAAAAAAAACCCGAGCCCGACGAGTATACCCAAAACCCGAAGCATATGGGACGGGTATACCCGATACCCGACGGGTATGGGACAGGTTTGGTATTGGAAAAAAAATATTTTGCGAGTATGGGACGGGTATGGTATTAGGTGATACCCGACCCGATTACCCAAAACTAAATACCCGTCTACACGAAATATATACCCGAAGACTTTTAAGTTTTAATTTTTTTTTCTTAACTATTTTTTAGTAATGTTTCATTCTAAGATTCATATTTGAAGAATAAACTTTTCGTCTAAAATATATATATTCTAATAACATTATTATTTATATTTATATGCTATGAAATATATAAATAGTTTTCAAAATTCATACTATAACATATATTTACATATTAAAGAGAAAATTACGCAATTAGTCCCTGTGGTTTGCCTTTAGTTTCACCTTTAGGTACTAAGGTTTAAAAGTTTCATGTTAAGGGTTTAAGTTTAGTTTTGGTTACATAATAGGGTATTAGCACTAACGGAGGTTAATATTTAACTGAGTTTACCCTCATGTGACAAATGGTAAACCACAAGGACCAAATGTGAAATTTAAGTGGGGCCCACCTAATAATCTAAAATAAAAAATATTCATGCTTGTAGTGGGGGTCGAACACATGTTGATGGCCGGGTCGATCTTAACATCCAATGTTTAAACCAACTGAGCCACTTGTTAATTTGGTTTATTATTGAAACGTTCTTTTTATAAAACCGGTTATCAGAATATATCCTATACATACCATACACAAACAAAGTGAACAAATACCTTAGTAAGGAAAGATATTTTATCCAATAATTGTTGCAGTCCCAGCAAAAATAAGCTTAAAAAGCCATCCTATTTTCCTCTCAGCCTCGTCCTCCATTTCTCGTTCAGTCGTTCGTCCGGAAACCCTAAAAACACAAATGTAAGTTAAAAAAAAATTGTTAGTAACAGTTAAAATAGTATCATAACATCTCTCATAACATAAACTGTACAATAGAAAGACCTCGTTCATAATTTGATGACGAATAGTGACGTGATCGAACATTTACTAGTCTTCTTCTGCACAAATACTGCAATTAAAAAGAAATTGATTAGCTTACTGAGCATTTCAATGAACAGAGTTACGAATTTGGATGTGTGGTTCAAGTGTGTAATAATGGAGATTAAATTCAGTTTATGTAAGTATAAAATCATAGAAATCTGATTCAATGAATATAAAAAAAACATCAAAAAAAAAAAAAAAGAATAATATTGTATTTCCCTTCATTTATATGTTTAAGATGTGATATATAACAATTTACATATTTTCAATTCATCTTCCTTCAATCCAAATGTATTTAGTGATACGGTCATTACAAGCATGAAGGTTTTATGTGTTTGGTATGTATAAGATGTCTTCTGATAACCGGTTTTATAAAAAAACGTTTCCCTAATAAACCAAATCAACAAGTGTCTCAGTTGGATGAAACATTGGATGTTAAGATTGACCCGGCCATCAACCTGGGTTCAACCCCCACTACAAGCATGAATATTTTTTATTTTAGATTATTAGGTGGGCCCCACTTAAATTTCACATTTGGTCCTTGTGGTTTACCATTTGTCACATGAGGGTAAACTCAGTTAAATATTAACATCCGTTAGTGCTAATACCCTATTATGTAACAAAAACTAAACTTAAACCCTTAACATGAAACTTTTAAACCTTAATACCTAAGGGTGAAACTAAAGACAAACCACAGGGACTAATTGCGTAATTTTCTCCATATTAAATGTTTCAAAGATTATTATGGTAATGATAATATATATGTTATTTATTACAATTTTATATATTCTAGATTTTTTTAAAACATAAGACTATAAAAGAAAATAAAAAATATATATATACATGCAAATACCAACGAGTAATACCCGACAAAAACCCGACGGATAATGGGACGGGTATGGTATGGGATTTTATAACCGGGTATGGGTATGGTATTAGCCAAACCCGACCCATACCCGACCCGTTGCCATCCCTAGTTTGGAGTGGTTCAAGGACCTTTTGATCATTAAGATCAGTGTTTTGATGTTTTTTTTTTCAATTCGAATTACATCGTATGTTCATTTTGCGTTTTCTAATGTGTAAAGATTATTTATTTTTGTTATGGTACTGTATTTTATTATATTCATCGCCCTATAAAAAAATTCTGGATCCGCCACTAATTGCTTACAATTTGAACCGGCAATTCTTATGAATTTTTTACTTTGTTCGTATTTCTAGAGTTAGGGGTGTGCATGTGTCAGTTTAGTTCGGTTTGTACCATTAACCGTTACCATAACCGCTAGTTCGATTATGGAATTTTCTTAACCATAACCAAACTTCAGTCATGGATACTCGGTTATGAATTCAGTTACGGTTCGGTTATGGTACTTTCGGCTAAAGTATAAAATTAAGAGCCAATGGATCTAAAAACCGGAACCTACAATGTTAGACTTAGCTTGGGCTATTTTTTATAAGGCAATCAAGACTACGCATTCTATACTACCAATGTGGGATCACTTTAATAAAAGAATTCATTTGCTTTTGATTACAAGTTTAATTCATCATAAAAAAGAGCACTACATCAAGATCATTTTGTTGATAACATAATTTTATTCTAGTAAAAAACCTCTACATAGTTAATGTAAAACATAAATGTATTACATAAACTTAATATTACAAAATCGGCCGGTTCGGTTATATCAGTTAACCAAAGCTTCATAACCATAACCTCTCAGTCAGTTAAATAAATTTCATAACCATAACCACTGGTTATGTTGATTATTGATTAAAATTGGTTCGGTTATGTCGATTATGGTTTGATTATCGGTTATGGCGGTTAATTTGCTCACCCCTATCTTGAATTATAGATGTCTCTTTGTAAGCATTTAAAACTTTAACAAATATGCATGCATACATACATACATAATAGACACATCTACATATACATAATATTATTATATGTATTGTGGTGACACAGATATGATAACGACCAAAGGAATATTAGTTAAACCCAATATATATAAAATATATATTGTACTAACACAAAATGAAAACAACCAAAGAAAAGTTAGTTAGACGATATGTATATAGACACACATGTATATGTAAAAGGATGGTTATTGTACAAAAGATTTAATTGGTATAAACTGTAGGAGACGTTCAAAACTAAGGGTATCATAAAAAGATTCAATATTGTTAGCTTATAAAGACACTTTTGCTACGATTTTTAAACGTTCATAAGTTTTTCATACGTTAGTACTTAAAAATACACTATAGTAACGGGCATTTCATTCTTTTTAATATGATTAGGCTATAATAAGCTATGTGATTACATGTTTTTGTATTACCAAACGTGATTTTGTAATGTTGCGTGTTTACATGATATTATTGTCAAAATCACATAAGCACATAGTGGGTATTCAAAATCATGTAATAATACAGTCACGTAGTATTATGTGATTACGTACTGTGCAAAATCACGTAACTTTATGCTTGTTTATGAAAAAAAATGCATATTATGTAATAGTATAAAATCACGTAACATTATACTTGTTTACAAACAAAATGCATACTATGAAATTAGGAACTAGTATATAACGTAACTTTTATGTAATCATGTATTCACATAGTTTGTATTTTTTATAAATTAAAAAAGAAACATATATCAATAGACTACTCAAATTAAAGAGAATTAGATGTTGGTAAATAAGGTGTAATTTTTATTAAAAAGATATTATCATATGAAAATTATAGCTATTTAAAAATTATGGGGTACTGGGTTAGAAGTCACCAATAATGGATTTTTCAATTTTGCCCTTCCCATTTATTTCACTTGTTATCTAGGTACATGATTTGTAGATTTGGGGGACTACTTGAACTCAACCATTAGATTGTAAGATCAATGGCCAAAACCTCTCGTGCACTTTGTACGCTAGAAGATCTTCTATTTGAACCTTTACACACACACACAAATATACATATAGGGTTAGGTGAATTTTAGAATACGGTTTTAGTACGAGAAGAAAATTAAATCTTATTTTTGTTAGTAATGGTTAATATATTTTTGAAGTTTTTACTATTTATATAATTATTTATGTTATATATACAAATACCCATTAAACTAATGCAATCAAATATTTTTTAAGCATTAAAGTCTTTCATACACATGTGTTATATTATGCGTACATAACGTTCCTACACAAAATTTGTACATGTGTAGGTTCTATTAATTAATGAAATTGCTTTATGTATTTGTTTTATTTTCAAGATAGATGAATAAACTACACATTTCAACAAATTTCTTATATTTTTATTTTTTAAAATTATGAAAAAATGATTTATTTATCTTCTTCCCGCACTTCTCGCACTAAAACCTATTCTGAAATGAACCATCCCTCACACACACACACACACACATATATATATATATATATACACACACACACACGATATGGTTCAATTGAGAACCATAAGGTATTTGAGAACCAAATTAGCCATATGAGCCATTGATCTTTAGTGACAAGATAGTAAATACATACAATCTAAATTAGATGGTTTTTCTTCCATTAGGGGCAATATGGTGGTCTTGGTATTTGAGTTTAGAAACTCAGAAATAAGCATCTTTTTTTTACAAAAACTATTAATTCCTAAAAATTTAATCTCTCTCTCTCAAATTATCCACTAGGGGTGTTCAAAATTGGATTATCCACTTCTCAGATATTGAATATCTGAGTCCAAATCCCAAATTTTGAATATCCAAAATCAGATATTTCAAATTTCGTATTCGGATAATCCAACAGATATCCGAATCTTAAAACAAACAAAAAAAAATAAATCATTTCCTACTTATATTAAAACTAAAACTGCTTAATTCAAAGTTTCAAACTACCACAAACATTCAAAACAATCAAAGTTTCCAATAATCACAAACATTCAAAATAATTCAAAGTTTCAAACAACCTTAAACATTCAAATCAAATACGGAGATAAATTCCAAAAGTAGTTCGTCAACACGTAAACATTTGAAATGACAAATCCAGCCATAAGTCGCAGCTTGAAAACATCCAATATCCATCCATTGTAAACCGACAATTATCCAAATATGCTATAACATAATATATTATATACATACATGTATATATATATATATATACATATTATGTAATTATGCCATTACCAATCTTCATAAAAATGCTTCAATGGCCGGTTCTACCTATGTATTTAGTAACATAGGTTATTAATTAAAGATCATAGATAATAATTGTAATGCAACCATCATAATTTAATAGAAATACAATATCCATCCATTGTAAACAGTGGCGGATCCAGGATTTTTTTCCAATGGGTTCGCTGTTTTAGTCAATGGCGGATTGGACATAAAAATTTTCGGTTCGGGTTGGGTCGGTATCGACGTGTGGTTTTTTCAAACGAGTGTTTTTCCGTGAGAAATCCAACGTGTATCTTCGGCTCTTTCAAGTGACAATTATTGATTCTTTCCACGTCCAGTTTTAACTTATGAATTCAATCACATTTGAGTTTCTCTTATCAAATCTAATTGTTTGCAAGATGCACCAACAACATTTATTAAATTTGCTACTTCTTTGACAAATTTACAAATGTCAAGATGTTTGCTGTCAAATTTACAAATGTCTAAGATGTGTTTGTTTGCAAGGGCCTCTTTATTCAAAACCAATTTTTATGTTTTCCTTTGTGCCATTATGTCCTAAAAGATCTTAATATAGTAATATACCACCTAAATATGTAACTGGAAGATTATGAATTAGCATAGAACTTGAAACTTAGATGGTTCAACAAATTATAAAAACTTGAAACTTAAAAAAAGTCAAACCTTAGATGCTGCAGCGGTTGTGTGAGCAGGAGCAGCGGCGGTGGCCGGTGAGTAGTGGCGGAGCAACGGCGACAACACTACTAAAGCAATGGAAACGACCTTCTCTGCAAGAAAATGAGGCTTGACTTCCTTCTTTTTGTGATTTAAGAATGTACTTCTTAAAAAAAATTCATGGATTACGTATTTTGATTATTGATAGAGGAGTTTCCATTGTAAGGAATTAAGGATGTGAGATGCTACAAGTCTATAACCTACTGCTCATTGTTGTATGTTATTTTGTAGTGTTGTATGTTATTTCGGAGTTGGGGATTATTTTGTAGTGTTGTATGTTATTTGGAAGTTGGGGATTGGGGAAGAAAGAAAGAGGCTGTATGTTGGGCTTAGAATGAGACAACAGAACATAATAAAACCCTATTTTAGGGTTAGGTCAATTTAGTTAAAAAAATGCAGATGTCATGTTTCGAACTCGCGACCTACATTTTGAAAGGAGGAAGACTTAACCATTGAGCCCCTCACATGATATGGTTATGGGTTCATGAAAAATTTTCTTATGGGTTCATGGCTCATTTTTCCTATATATTTCTACTAAAAACCGAAAACCTAATGGGTTCGCCTGAACCCGTACGAGCTTTATTAAATCCGCCCCTGATTGTAAACCCACAATTATCCAAATATGCTATAACATAATATTATATATATATATATACATGTGTGTGTATATATATATATATATTATCTAATTATGCCATTACCAATATTCATTAGGGGTGTACAAAAAGCTCGCGACTCGAGGCTCGCTCGAAACTCGCTCGAAAAAAGCTCGGCTCGAAGAGGCTCGTTTTGTTTTCGAGCCGAGACGAGCTGGCTCGTTTTGTAATCGAGCCGAGCTCGAGCCAGGGGTGTTCAGCTCGTGGCTCGACTCGTGGCTCGGCTCGATGGCTCGACTCGTGGCTCGACGTATGGCTCGACTTAGGCTTGTGTATGTGTAATTTTATTTAGAAAAATAAAAAAAATATACATGATTATGTGTAATTTTATTTAATTTTATTGTTTTTTATTTAATAAATATTTTAAAAAAATAAAAAAATATATATATCGAGCTGGCTCGAGCCAGCTCGAGCTCGGCTCGAACATTTACGAGCCGAGCTCGAGCTCGACTTTTCAGCTCGATCAGAAAAACGAGCCGAGCCGAGCTGGCTCGGTTTAGGTTCGAGCTCGAGCTCGAGCTGGGCCTGGCTCGACTCGACTCGGCTCGTGTACAGCCCTAATATTCATGAAAATGCTTCAGTGGTCGGTTCTACCTGTGTATTTAGTAACACAGATTATTAATTAAAGATAATAGATAATAATTGTAACTAGGTATTCTCTAGTCGCGCGTTGCAGCGACAACGTTGGACGATGTTTGTTAATGCTTCGTCGAAGATTGTTGTTGTCGTGTCTGTGTTGTCTGCTATTTTCATGAAGGCAACATAAGTATATTTTGGTTCTTTCAGACTTTCATGAGTTTTGCACGACCATCTTGTTGGCGTCTTGTATGTCTTTGTTGGATACCAATTTAAAGATGACAAAGTTGCGCAGTATTTTCTTAAATCATGCCCGACCATTTTGATCCAACAACATTTCAACCATTCATTCCAGATCCAAAGGTTAACATAGCTCATAACTTTGTGCTTATCTACATGTCTCCATCAAATCCACGTGGTGGTTCTTCCCCGCCTGCCACGTTTCCTGTCTCACCACAAAATTTCCACCATCACTCCATGTTTCACCCAAATAAACCATCAATTTAACATTTTTTTATTAATAAACGTCATCAATGTTAATGCACATAAAGAAATGGGTTATGCTACAAAATTAATAAAGGGTATTTTGTCCATTTTTTATTGTCAGAGTGGGACTTTAGGTTAGCATTTGCAAAGTTAACTTACTAATGCCACATTCTGATGTTTTGAGAAGTAAAAGAGCAAACCTTTTTATCTTCTTCAATGGCTCAAATAGCTAAACGTCTCAGGCTAAAACCACCCAGACAACTAATAAATGCAAGACTTAGGTAACATATCAATAAAAAACTGTGGGTAAAAGGTAAGAAAACAGTACCTCCATGGGACGCTCTTTCACCTCATCCAAGTCATATATCCATGTTCATTTCAAATGTGTTTTATAGGTTCAGATGAGTTGTTCATGGTCAACGCGGTGTGCACCTAGCAAACTAGTGCAACAAAAAGGGGCCTAAAACCCCGATATAGATACAAATGTCCTAAAACAAGCAACGAATAGGTTTTGTAATGATATTACCACATAAAAAACTTGGAGATACGAAAATTGGATACAAAATATTGTTGGAAGATTATAATCAAAGACAATGAAGTCAATTAGCTTGTGCTACAAGAGTCAGAATAAAAGTCAAGCCGGTCTATTTGTATCGGTTAAATAGAGAGAACAAAACGGATTGCGTATTTGTGTCTAGTTTGGTTTTCTCTTTCCAAACATATCTAAATTGATCCATAACACTAATTGATCCCAGTTCCCTTGACACATAAAAAAAGAACCAAGTCACCATTTTGACTTGTTATCCAACCTAAATTGGCACCCAAAACCAAAAAGAAATTTTCTTCAATTGTCTCAAAACAGAAACTAAAAGAGATTGAGAAATTATGAAATACTTGGATCATGCTACAAACTACCTGGGGTCTTTGATAGTCTAACCAATCTATCTGAAAGCTACAAAACAAACAAATTGTAAGTCAATTCTAAAGTTGTAAAATTAAGATCCTACTGACCTCTCACTCTTTTCAATGCTTGTTCTTCAACTCCTCATCCAATTTAAAAATATGTGAGAATGGAAAGTGCAGTAACCAAAACAATTCTGAGAAAGTGAACAACAAAATTAATCAAGTGAAAGAACATGGTAAAAGGTAGCCAAAAACTATCAAGTGAACAGAATGTAATGAACTAAAAAAGTAAATGACCCAATTATAAACCCTAGTGTCTCCTAAAATCCTAAATAAATTCATTTTTTCAAGACTTAGAAGATAAAAGATAACTACAAAGAAGAAATCCAGAGTGCTAGTTCTTCAAAGCAAAACCTATAGCAGCATTAGAATCATTATCATCAACATATAAAAAAGAAATGAAATTGTAAGAAAATATATGGAATTGAGAGACTATTTGAGGGTCATGATTGCTTACCAACCCAATTACTTGATTATTGTTCAAAATATAAGACACATCAAGACTCCAGTTTGGTGGCGGGTGGTGTGTTGAGAGAAAATTTAGAGAGAGAAGAGATATGGGGCTAAGAAGTAAGAGAAGAGAGTGAATAATTCATAGGATGATGAAAAGTCAAGAAGAAGAAAGGTGGCACAATGATCTGAAATGTGTAAGGCATCCACCGTATCCAACACAAAAGAAAACCACGTGTAAAAGTAGGAAAAAAAGGGATACCAAAACCACTCAATCCAAACTCGAACCTGAGACGTTTTGGATAATAGGCAGCAACAGAACCACCAAACCAATAAACCATATTGCAAATTATCTCAACACATACATATTTATAAATCAACTAAAACAGAAAAACACTATTCATCTTAACTCTAAATTAATACAGAGTATAATGCAACCATAATTTAATAGAAATACAAAACTTAAGACCACTTGACTATTGTTAATAATCGAGTAATATCACAGGTTTGGTTATAAAACAGATTTGGGAATTGAGGAGTAATCGGAAATAAGAAATGGGAATAAACAAACAAATATTGGCGGTTATTATTTGGAGGGAAAAGGGTAGAGAGAGTTTGAAAGTTAGTTATAAGAAAACATAAACTTTCTATATACAAATGATCTTGATCCGGCCTATTTATATGTTCGAACCGGTACCAATCATAACAGACGCGACCCTTTACATAATTACATACTTAGGATATGTGTTTCTTACTAACCGGTGTGACATGGCACCGGTATTTGACCCATCTAGACTTATATCAAACTAATTAACATATGTACATTATTTACTTAACATAAGATAAATCAAGTTTATAAATAATCATCTAACAATCTCCCCCTTAAACTTGAGTTTATCTTCTTCGGTTCTTCTTCATTCTTCAGTTGAGGATGAACGGCTTCGCTTCTTTGGTGGTAAATCTTCATCAATCCATCCGTTTCCTTCGTTTCCACCGCTTGTACTACCTTGTTCATTGTTCACTTCAACGACTAACTCTCGGCCCTTATATTTGAGATGGTACCACTCCATCATCTCCAAGTATCTAACATACACTAGCCTTAGAGTTAAAGCTATATCTTCTTTCTTTACTAAACTCGGTAGTCCTCTTCCATAACCCATAGACATTGCGACTATTGCCCAATTTTCATCCTTTGTAACTTTATCATATCCACCAAACACTTGTACTTTAGTGTATAGATCCAATAAACATATTGGATATCCGGTTGTGTCTCGTGGTGGCATAGGGGCTTTGTCTTTAATTTTTAAGAAATCGTACATGAACCATTGTACGATCCTTTCGAACTCTAACTCAAACTTTCTTTTGTACCTTTCAACGGTTGTAGTAACATGGATTAGATCCATGAAAACTATGCAATCTTGCAAACTTGATCCTTGCGTTGGGTACATGATGGGACCTCTTTCCATATTGCCTTCATAATCATCTTTTCCGATTGAGAACTCTTCGAATTTCTTATACATATAGGCCCTTTCTTTGTCTTCAACATTTAGTGCTTCAACTTTGCCTTCAAATCTGACCCGTTTCTTTGCAAACGCTTCTAATGCGCCTTTTCCATCTTTTACAACAATATTTTCTCTTTCGGGACATTTAAATGTGAAGTGACTTTCACTATCACAAATTCGGCATAAGATTATCTTTCTTTTCTCTTGTATGATCGGTCGATGGATGTAACAAACATCTCCATCAAATTCAACTTCTAAACCTTCTTGGTTCAATTTTTCAATACTTAGCACATTTTTACGAAGTGTAGGGACATAGTATACCGATTTGATCTTGTGTACTTGCCCTCCGCTTGTAAGTATGACCGATCCCTTCCCTCTAAAATATTCTCTTCTATACCCACTTGGTTTGCCTTCAACACCGAATGATTTTGAGAAAGTGGCGAACTCGTCTTTGTAGCCACATCCATGTTCTTTGCGTGTGAGGCTTGCATACCATATGTTAATCCACCCTTTGTTATCCGTTCCTTTAACCATGAATTCGGTCTTTCCAATCTTCTTAGGACAATCCTTTCTATAGTGAAAGGGTTGTTTGCACTTTCCACAACACATGGCGTGTGGATATTCGGGAACGTCTTTGGTTTGTTTATTGAACTCCTCTTGCGCCTTTTTCTTCTTAGTGATCTTGTTCTTTGGTGATGATGCGATATGGAAGTGGGAGAAATTGATGTTCAGCGGATTCTCACAATCCTTCTTACTTGATTCGACTCTCTCGGTCGCCATAAATTGATCCTCTTGATCATAACAATTGACTATCGGCCTCTTGCCTTTGTCATAAATAGGAACATCTTCGGATTTCTCATCAACATCATCGAATAATCCTTTGGACGTGAAACGTGGCTCTGATGCCATGTTAATAATCGAGTAATATCACAGGTTTGGTTATAAAACAGATTTGGGAATTGAGGAGTAATCGGAAATAAGAAATGGGAATAAACAAACAAATATTGGCGGTTATTATTTGGAGGGAAAAGGGTAGAGAGAGTTTGAAAGTTAGTTATAAGAAAACATAAACTTTCTATATACAAATGATCTTGATCCGGCCTATTTATATGTTCGAACCGGTACCAATCATAACAGACGCGACCCTTTACATAATTACATACTTAGGATATGTGTTTCTTACTAACCGGTGTGACATGGCACCGGTATTTGACCCATCTAGACTTATATCAAACTAATTAACATATGTACATTATTTACTTAACATAAGATAAATCAAGTTTATAAATAATCATCTAACAACTATATCATCAATCGTTTCATGAATGATAATGGTGGGTTATTGCAATTGACATGTTGTCGTGGTACACACAAATTTAATCCCAATTACAACTAGTAGATAGCAGTAAATAGGTATCGAACACAGGGAGTTTGTGGAAAATGTGTTGATTCTATAGTCTTGCAAATTAACTACAATTAATCTAATGTGCAGAAATTAAAGATCAAGAGTTTGGATTGTTTGATTTATAATTTAAGTTATCAACTAATTGCTAATCAAGATTGGATTTTAATTCAGATTATGAGAACAATGACCATCCTAGGTTCCGGTTTCTTTTAACACTCGTGAAGAATTCCAACTAGAAAGAGTTACATAGACATAACTTGTGTAAAAATATTTGTTGTGATAAAAGGGAACAAAGTACTCAGATTATATCAATGCGAGGTTGTTTCCCGATGATCAATCAATCAATATTCAACCCCAACCCTTCCCGTGATATCTCGATTGTCAACGACACCAAGAACGTATGATTTAGATTAGAATTGAAACATCAATTAACAAGCTACAATCAAATATTCAAACACCATAATAACAAAGCAAACATACCAAGTTATCATTCTAGAAATTAAAGGAAACACACAAGAGTTATAGGAAAACCTTCACCTAAGATGATCACCACAAAGTTAGCTGGACATTGTTCGGTGAATCATCATAACATCAAAGTTCAAGTTCATACGAATCAAAAACTAAACCAAAATGTTAGAAATTGTTCCCAAATAGTTTCCAAAGCTAAAATTCGTCCCCAAGGTGCAGAGAAACGTCTCCAATCATGAATAATGTGAAAAGACTCTTGAAAACGGTTTAAAACAAGGCAGTTACGTTTTTCTCGCTGACCCCACTGTAACTTACGGTAGCCGCCTTAAGTTACGGTGGCCTTCAATTTCACCCGCTGGATGTCTACTGGGTTACGGTGGACTTTTGGGACCATCAGGGGCTACCGTAACTTACAGTAGCCACCATAAGTTACGGTGGACCCTGAAGCTTTTTGTTTTGTTTCTTCTTTCCATCCTTGCTTAATCCATTTCATTCCGGTCCATCTAAAGCAGCGTTTTACATTCTAAGCTCCAAAACGTACCTGAAACATAAGCAACTGTAGTCATCTAATTCAAAGTAGTTACACGATCAAATGCGGGATTAATACATCTTTTAACATCATAAAGGGTTGTCCCATGGACCACCCGTCACATCGCCACACTTAACCGTTGCTTGTCCCAATCAATCCGTCGAAACCATTTTCAAAACACAAGCGATCCTTATAAATCAAGCATTAACATGTTATCCTCTTACTAACCCTTTCTTAACACCCAAGACAACACACCCCTCACAATATCTCTCCTTTCGGTAACAAGTAAGCACTAGCAATTATGAGCTAGACACACAAAAGGCAAACAGGTGGTTGCACAACTATAGGCTTGTACCTGAATCGGTCCTCCTCTTTACAAGTGCCAAACATGAATGCAAATCAAAGGGGCTTTAGGGTTGTAACTTGGCTAGGTGAATAGGTAGGAAATGGAATATACATGTAGTAGAGAAGGACTTTACCCGGTCTTTTTTTACACAATGAATAAATACTAAACAAGACATAACTTCTATATACAAAACAATCACATGTTTTTTTTTTTTTCATACATACCAAGTAAACATTCAATAAAACATCATAACAAAACATCTAAAACACTACATCATAACAAAACTACACACTAAAAAAACACTACTAACACTATAAGACCAGGTCAAGTCGGGTATATATTTGGGAAACTAGTTAAGGGGTTAACAAATGATAGGCTTTAGGCACAAAATGGGCAACTAAATGTCCAAACCACCACCCTTCTCACTAACAAGTTCATATATGTAATTAATGAGGTCCAACCCCCCAAATCCGACACTCGCACTCACCAAGACGAGGCTACCTAAATGCCCTTATCCTTTCTACATTCATATTCAACTAAAGAATCGAACCGCATTCAAGCACAAGTTCTAATGCACCCCCACCCATTGCCACTCTCATCAAAGAAAGGCATTATTTATATACAAGTGTGGCTTCAACTCTCACAAAGAACAAAAGGGTATCAAGGGTTGCCAGTGTGTCACTTGGGATTAGTCCAAGGTGTTCAAATTCCCACAATGTTTAGCTTGATTAAAAAAATTTTTAAAACCTCAAAATTCCCCCATCCCCACACTTGGGATACATTGTCCCCAATGTATGATTTTGGGAGGATTTGATCGCTAAAGCTCTTTGACATCAACACAAAGCTCGAAATCTCAAACCACGAATTTCTTTTTGGTATGTTTTTCATTATATATATATATATATATTATATTATATTATATTATCACCCCACCAACTCGCACAACCCAAAACATAACATCACAAACTAAACACCACCCATCCACCCAACCATAAACATAACAAACACAAATATTTACAACTATACAAGAAAGAGCACGACCTGACTAGTAGTAGCGTGGTTGAGGAGGCCCGAGAACAAAAGGCATAATGTCATTCCATTCTCCAAAATCAAATGTACCGCTACCACTTCCGCTTTGTTGTGAAGCTTCTTGTTGTTGTTGTCGCGGGTCTATCCATTGTGAATGATGGAGCAGCGGGGTCGGATACGATACACTACCATCATAAGGTGGTAGAGACACATAATCCACCGGAGGTGGATCCACAACAACGAGCCGTCCGCATGCCAATCCGTGTGCATCCGCCGAGCTTGATCATCATTGTATCGGTTGTTCATCTCTAACTCATGGGAATAAGCATGTGCACGGTTCCACGATTCGGTTCGATCAAAGTTGTGCTTTAAAGCTCGCTCCATACTAGCACTCATCATTGTTTGGTGATCAAAGAGGGTACGCTCCGACCCTGAACATGTGTCGAAAACCGAGGCCGGAGGACGTTGGTTTTCGATGACCTCTTGCATAGTACCATCATATGCCCAATTTGACTTGAATGAGCGCTCCGTATAATAAAAAAGCACCACCATATCCCCTACATGAGCTCCCTTGACCCATATCCACATTCTCACCTTGAGGCTCATCCACGTAATCCTCATCCCCACTTAGGGGTTCATTTTCACTCTCCGGTTCATCATCTTCACCCGGTAAGAGTACTCTAGCATCAACTTTCAAGGCTCTCGACCCTCCGATTTGAGCTTGTGATATCCTCATACCCATCTTTCCGATTTCAAAAGGCTTGTGCCTTTTTAGTGCTCCTTTATCCTCCGATGTGATCGCTTTGAACTACTTCAACAACCCCGTAATAATTCGGCAATACGGAATGATTCTCCTCCCCACTTTGTTACGGCACATCCGAAGATGATTCATGATCAAATACCGTATCGGAAAGAGAGGAGACCCATTGAACAACGCATAAAGAATGGGTACCTCCGGATATCTTACCTCTTTCTTATCTGCGCTTCTTGGAATGACATTCAAGATGCAAATAGTTAGCAACAATTTTGCCTCAATCTTTAAATTGCTTCGAAGCAAAGTACCACTATAAGTACCCGACAAGAACGACCGCTAACATGTCATTCCACCTCGGATGTTTCTCCGGTTTAATCAATAGATCATCAAGACTAGGGATCATATAATCACGAGCAGGTAGACTATCGTATTTCGCCAACTTCCGCAACGTATCAAATGACATTTCCACCTTTATCCCATTAACCTCACCTGTCAACTTCATCTGTGATGGGCTATCATACCTGTTGCATTGCAAAGTAGCCATCCGTTCCTGAATTTCATCCATAAATAAGTTCTTGTTATCTTTATCGTAACAATTGTAGCGCCACTTCCCAACCTAGGGCTCGGAACCGGGCAAACACATTAAATGGCCTAAACTCAACTTTTCTAACTTCCCTTTCACACAGAAATGCAGCAGCTCTGTTTTTTAACTCGCTCATTCGATCATGAAATAATGTCGACTGCCACTCCTCTGGCTGCTCGTACAATGGACCCGCTTCCCACTTTGGTTTATCAGCCTAGTTCAATTCCACCATGTCTTCATCCTCATCACTGTCATCATCTCTTCTGTGACAACCGTCACCTCCACCTTTTTAATAAGTTGTCTATTATAGTCCCTCGTGTATTAAATGTTTCTATTTCAGTCCCTGTAAGTTTATCATTCGAAGTTAATAAAAAGATCGAATTCAATATTTATCATTTGCAATTGTCATAAGATCGTGCTTACGTTTTAAATCACATACGTATACGATATTTGACTTTAAAAGTATAAGATTTTTATGGATTTTATCCACGTTTTAAATCGTATGCGATATGTGACTTACTTAAAATTTATTATAAGTTGTAAAACTTATAAAGGTTAATAAATTTATAACATTAGTTTAGTTATAATCTTAAAGTTTAGTTTAAGTTTTAGAAGAATGAAGTTGAGGGACCCTTATTGCCAAATAGCAAAGTTTGAAATAAAATATATATATATATATATATATATATATAACAAAACCAAACAGTTAACAATCTAATTCCGGCCAACTTCCTCTTTTCCAGCCAAAATTCCGTCCACCGGAATTTAAATCCGGCGAGAATAAAAAACCGATTTTTAATGCCTCAATTAACAATCTAATCACTCTAATACATTTCTTCACACTTACACTTCGAATTCTAGCAATAAAATCAGTCTTTAATGCGTCATAAATCGGGTTTTAATCATGGAAAAGCTTGTAACCGTCAAGCTTTAAAAACGAATTAAGAAACCACATTTTAATCGTTCATTTAATCAATTGATAATTGCAAATCGTTTCTGCACTTGTAAACTTCATAAACCCACTAAAAAACATAGTAATTCGAGTCTTGAAAGCCCCTAATCGACCTTCACAAGTCTCGGCTTTGTTCTTCAATTTTCGACTCTAAATCGCGATTGTAAGTACGTTTTTATTATGCCATTTTGATCCTTCTATGTCATCCTTTGAAAGCCCCATCAATTCATATGATAACCATGTTCGAATCAGGTTATTAAGAAATCTAGGGTTAGGGTTCTTGGGTTTAGTCTCGATGGGGAAGAAGATGAACTTGTAATGTTGTTTAAAAATAATTATGTTTCAAATTAAATCAACAAACAATGATCTAGCCTAGTGGTGTGGTGTGTGTTGTGGACAGAAGAGGGCTGGGTTCGAACCCCATTTTCCTCTCTTTTTTCTTTGTTCCAAATTTTTTTTTGTATTATTGATTTTTATATAATAATATATAAACACATAAAACTTGTAATAATCATAGAAAATTCATTTTTACTCCAAAACTTATAAAAATTTAGGAGTAACATCTTGACACCATAAATAAAATTTTCACATTAAAAGTTTTTGGAAAATAAATTATTTTCATATTTTTATTAATTTAAATATTTTTAATCTTAAATAATTGATTAAAAATTAATTTTTAATGATTTAAATCCCAAGTTTTCTGGAAAATTATTTCTAAGTGTCATGAACTTAAATAAAAATTATTGGCTCAGAAAACATTTATTTTTATTAATTTTCCTATTTTTTAATCTTTTAAACATGATTTAAACTCATTAAATTCATTTTAAATACAAATAAATTGAGAAAAATTACAGAAAAAGTATTTTCACCTTTATACATCAGAAAATAATTATTTTTCATAAAAATATCGTTTTTGAATCATATCTTGTATTTTTAGGTTATTTACATTTAATTAGATATTATTAACTATTTCGTTAAATGTAAATTATTAAACTATGATTTATGGATATTTTTCTATAAAATAGAAAGTATTCCTATAAGTGGAAACATAGTATTATAATTTCTTCATCACGTATTAAAACTTAAATCATGATACACTTTATTTAACATTTTTATTAAATTCAAGATATAATAAAACTTCATCTTCCCTACATACGACTAGCAAACCCTAATGCCTTAGAACCCTAGATACTTTAGACTTTTATATATTTCCTTATTAGTATTCTTACACATTATAGGTTGAATTCTACGGAATTCCCAAGTTTATCTTGTGACGAGTTTTATTAGGATTTATCGCGCTTAGCAAAACTGTGAGTATATCTTTCCCCCTTTTTCATGTTTTACTATTTTGGGGTGATCCATGTACCATTATTATTATTAAACTATGTAGACTTTGAAATGTAATGTGCCTTATGTGATGCTTATGTGATTTGTGTGAATTGAAACGTAATCAAACATTAACCAATGGGCCGAGCATAACAATGAGTATTACTACGATTTACATCCCTTGTGTGATTATGGTTTCATTTGCGCCTTGGTCATTGTTATGTGAAACTTGATTCTTTTGGGGTGATACTTGATACTTGAAACTTTAGGGTTGATTTTGATGCTTTTATTCTACTAATTACATATTAGCAAACAGCATGGCACAAATATTACAAACGATTCTTGAACTAAAACATGGTATGCTCACTAATACATTATATGTGTTGACAAAATTATTTTGTACATGTTTCAGGTTATTTTGAGACGTTTTCTTAAAGCTTTTGGATTTATATTTAAGTTTCGACTTTATTGTACTTTAGTTAGACTTGTCGTTTGAGAATCTTTGTAACTTGATTTTCTTTTCAATGTAATAAGCTATATATTCAATGTATTCAAATTTACACTTTTAGTCCATGAGCTATTGAACAATCGTCACTACGTGACATCTCGATGTTTCCGCGCAACGGTTGGGGTGTTACAGATTGGTATTAGAGTCATGAGTCCTCTCGTGTATATTTTCTCTTATTTCTTATATTTTCTTTCAAGATATTTTTGCTATGATTCTTTCTCGTTATTCTTTCGGTATTTTTGCTTGGAAAAGAAGACACTCGTATTTCAAACGAAACGATATCACCAAGCTAGGAGTGACATCCATACCTTGGTGATTAGTTTCACTCTTCTATATATTCTACATCTTTGGGATAAATAACTTTGAAATAGGAGTGATACCCACACCTCAAAGGATTATTCCTTCAAAAGAAACTTAACCACTGAGCTGGGAGTGATATCCTTATATTAGTGACTAGTTCCACTCTTTCCTAATTTTGCTTTTGACATAACACTTTGAGCTAGGAGTGAAATCCACACCTCAAGGAGTTATTTCTACATCTTGTTTTAAAGTCTCGCTAAAAGTTTTGAAATTTACCAGTGACGGGGTACGTGCAATCGGGAAGGATCTCATAGGTTTAAGTACACTCCCCACAAGTCACTAATAATATTTCAATTTCTTTGGCTAGTCACCAGTTTCATTAGAAATATTTTCAGTATCACCTTTCATTATTGTTGCATTTTTCATTTGTTGTTTGAAACTCTTATCACAACTTTCTATAAGGATGTTATTATGTCTTTTGAGATTTTCCCTATTAATAGCTATCGCTATTAGTGCATTTTTTTTTCTGTTTTCCGTTATGGATTCTTAAGTTTTGTTTAACATTTGGATTTTTTAGTTCCATCTCTTGATGTTTATATACTTATTGATCATTCGCTTTTCATCATCATTACTAAAACTTCTATGCGCTATTTTACCGCATTAAAACTTACACTATTCCATTTATGTTTCGTGATTTTTATAACGCATCATTTCTCTTGTTCAAAAACATTTTCCTATGAATCAAATTTTTAAGCTTATTGTTTAACTTGATCACACTTTTGATTCTTGAAAGTTGCACAATTAAACACGAACGCGGTTTCAAACTTATTAATCATCTTGTTATTATCAACTTGTTTACAAAATTACTCGATCGATGTCACAGTATATCTCTAAACTATTCCCTTGTGTCTCTACAACATACACAACATCATAAATGCCTATCTATTCATCACACACCAGTACTACTCTCTAAAGTGATTACCTTAGTAACTTACCCCATGTTTTCACCTCATAAAAGCACAAAACCCAAGTACCTAGCTTTAGAAAAACTTATTCACCTTGTGCCTTGAAACATTTAGCGTGCTATGAGCTCAAAGAGATGCCTTCACAACTTTTACAAACAAACGATTTTTCAACCTCATGATAATTCAAGGTTTCAAGTTTAATCAAAATGGGTAAAACTCGGATTTTCACAACCATTTTATAAATATGGAAGATTTTTCAACTTTAATGGGGGTTTTAACTTGTAAACTGAAGAAATGTTTTAATACAGAAAAAGTCTTACTTCTTAAAATTCGTCAAGGCATTCGGGACCATATGCAATCCCTTACTTGTCTTACCCACATTTTTCAAACACTATCAAGGAGAATCAATCCAAACCAAATCAGACTCTCCATTGTCTTTAAACAACCCATAAACTTATACCAAAATTATCAAACACCAAGCTGATTCACTCAATCAACGTAGCACGAGAAATTGTGCGTAGTGGACTTTCAACGTTGAACTGGGTTTTGAAGGTAGGTTACCAGCTGACACTTAAGACTTGGAACTTACACGTTACTCACAAACCTTACTATATCAGTTGCTGTGACACGATCATTCTTTTAAAACTTAAAGTGGTATATTTTCATAAAGGTTATGTTACAATCTCTTCACATTGGTATTATTTCAAAACTTCGAACTTTTTTTTTACATTTGGAGTCTGTTCATGTCATTGACTTTCATCGTTCATGCTATTTAAATATTGATCTTTTGAAAAACGTTTTATTTACACATACCTCATAAACTTGTCCTCTTGCATCTTATAAACTTGTTTCACATATTTACCAGTCAAATGTAAACCTTCTTGTTTTCACATAACGGATCCAATATATGTTCGGGAAAAGAAATTTTCAACTAATAACATGCCTTATAACACTTTTCAAACTCGACTTCTCGTAAACACATGAAAATGTGTACCTACACAATCTTTTCAAATGAACCTATTTTGAATCTAAAACATTCTTCTATTTCTAAAAAGCTTATCCTCATATTTTACTACTATTCTTTCAACTATATCACAAAGTTCGAGTAAACTACGTTTTTATAAACGAAAATTTTTCTTTTAATACTTGCACTCTCGCAGACGCAAAACTTTTAGTCTAATAAAATATTGGACATATCCCCATCAGAGTGTTGCTAAATGTCTTTTATCGTGTAGTGCATATATGCAAAACTACTAAATTTAAACCCTCATGCCACTAGACTATATGTCTGTTCTGTGCACTTACATTTGCAGTAAATTTCATTATTTCATTCTTACATTATTTTATTATGTTCGCGCATTATTCTCGCATTATTTCTTTATTGGTTGTTATTCTTACACGTTACTTGAGATTACCTTTACAAAATTTATTAGCGGTTATTCTTATATCACGGATTTTGAGCATTATTCAACTCGTTTACTCTCATTTTGCGCAATTGTGCGATTTACTCGATTTATATTCAAATCAAAATTTTTATGCTATACTTATTTACTTATAGGAACGTGTATTTTGTACGCATACTTTTCCTATGTGAGCATGACCCTGTTAGACTTTTTCATAAATTGAACCAGTTATTTATTTGTGCGAGTGAACCCGAAAGGGGAAGGACCGCTAACCGTGCGTGATACTTACACCTTATTCTTATTACGGTTATTCGGGTGAACCTGAAAGGGGAAGAACCTCTAACCGCATCTTATACGTGAGCAGTATCTACTACTTAACACACTTTGGTTGCACGCATTTGTTTCTAGTATTACTTAGGATAGGGTTATGGAAAAGCATAACACCCTGGTGTAAGGTAAATCGATGATTACGGTCCGGAACGCAATCATGGGTTTACAGGTACATAAGGGTGGTGTGTAATTCTATTTAGGTTGTTGGTAGACAATCAGTACGAGTCCAAAGTATCGGGAGTGTGGTGGGTCAGCTGTGGTACACCCTATATATAAGCATAAATGATACTGGGAACGGACTAGGAGTCTGACCAAGAACCTACCCATTACTATCTCTTCATTAGATCGTGGATTAATAGCTAGCATTTTCGATAAGAACATTCTTACATGGGCTTCAATCCGTTTTCTTAGAGTCTTTTTCTTGACAACCCACACATAAAACTAAAACCTTATATACTCTTACACTCGGATATTTGGATTCTTGTTGCATACTTTAACAACGTACAATCAGAACCCTTTCTAAAGTAGGGGAGATTGCCTTCGTTAGTACCTCTGCCCCTCACCCGTTACACATTCCCAAACCTTACTCATTTAAACTCTCAACTTTTTAACTTTGGGTCAACTATCAAAGATTTCGAAAATTTTAATTTGGATATGAGACAACTATTTTAAATTTCGGTCAAATCATAACTGATATACATATTGTTAACCTACTTGACAGTTACAACGCCTTTTGGTTTCATAGAAACCTCCACTTAAAAGAAATTTTGAGACGAAATTTTCTAAAGTAGGGGTTGTGACAACCGCACCTCCACCATTTTAATAGGTTGTCTATTATAGTCCCTCGTGTATTAAATGTTTCTATTTCAGTCCCTGTAAGTTTATCATTCGAAGTTAATAAAAAGATCAAATTCAATATTTATCATTTGCAATTGTCATAAGATCGTGCTTACGTTTTAAATCACATACGTATACGATATTTGACTTTAAAAATATAAGATTTTTATGGATTTTATCCACGTTTTAAATCGTATGCGATATGTGACTTGCATAAAATTTATTATATGTTGTAAAACTTATAAAGGTTAATAAATTTATAACATTAATTTAGTTATAATCTTAAAGTTTAGTTTAAGTTTTAGAAGAATGAAGTTGAGGGAACCTTATTGCCAAATAGCAAAGTTTGAAATAAAAAAAATATATATAAAACAAAACCAAACAGTTAACAATCTAATTCCGGCCAACTTCCTCTTTTCCGGCCACTGGAATTTAAATCCGTCGAGAATCAAAAACCGGTTTTTAATGCCTCAATTAACAATCTAATCACTCTAATACGTTTCTTCACACTTACACTTCGAATTCTAGCAATAAAATCAGTCTTTAACGCGTCATAAATCGGGTTTTAATCGTGGAAAAGCTTGTAACCGTCAAGCTTTAAAAACGAATTAAGAAACCACATTTTAATCGCCCATTTAATCAATTGATAATTGCAAATCGTTTCTGCACTTGTAAACTTCTTAAACCCACTAAAAAACATAGTAATTCGAGTCCAGAAAGCCCCTAATCGACCCTCACAAGTCTCGGCTTTGTTCTTCAATTTTCGACTCTAAATCGCGATTGTAAGTACGTTTTTATTATGCCATTTTGATCCTTCTATGTCATCCTTTGAAAGCCCCATCAATTCGTATGATAACCATGTTCGAATCAGGTTATTTAGAAATCTAGGGTTAGGGTTCTTGGGTTTAGTCTTGATGGGGAAGAAGATGAACTTGTAATGTTGTTTAAAAATAATTCTGTTTCAAATTAAATCAACAAACAATGATCTAGCCTAGTGGTGTGTGTGTGTGTTGTGGACAGAAGAAGGCTGGGTTCGAACCCCAATCCCAGCGCCTTTTCCTCTCTTTTTTCTTTGTTCCAGATTTTTTTTGTATTATTGATTTTTATATAATAATATATAAACACATAAAACTTGTAATAATCATAGAAAATTCATTTTTACTCCAAAAATTATAAAAATTTAGGAGTAACATCTTGACACCATAAATAAAATTTTCACATTAAAATTTTCTGGAAAATAAATTATTTTCATATTTTTATTAATTTAAATATTTTTAATCATAAATAATTGATTAAAAATTTATTTTTAATGATTTAAATTCCAAGTTTTCTGGAAAATTATTTCTAAGTGTCATGAACTTAAATAAAATTTATTGGCTCGGAAAACATTTATTTTTATTAATTTTCCTATTTTTAATCATTTAAACATGATTTAAACTCATTAAATTCATTTTAAATACAAATAAATTGAGAAAAATTATGGAAAAATTATTTTCACCTTTATACATCAAAAAATAATTATTTTTCATAAAAATATCTTTTTTGAATCCTATCTTGTATTTTTAGGTTATTTACATTTAATTAGATATTATTAACTATTTCGTTAAATGTATATTATTAAACTATGATTTATGGATATTTTTCTATAAAATAGAAAGTATTCCTATAAGTGGAAACATAGTATTATAATTTCTTCGTCACGTATTAAAACTTAAATCATGATACACTTTATTTAACATTTTTATTAAATTCAAGATATAATAAAACTTCATCTTCCCTACATACGACTAGCAAACCCTAATGCCTTAGAACCCTAGATACTTTAGACTCTTACATATTTCCTTATTAGTATTCTTACACATTATAGGTTGAATTCTTCGGAATTCCCAAGTTTATCTTGTGACGAGTTTTATTTGGATTTATCACGCTTAGCAAAACTGTGAGTATATCTTCCCCCCTTTTTTCATGTTTTACTATTTTGGGGTGATCCATGTACCATTATTATTATTAAACTATGTAGACTTTGAAACGTAATGTGCCTTATGTGATGCTTATGTGATTTGTGTGAATTGAAACGTAATCAAAATCATTAACAAATGGGCCGAGCATAACAATGAGTAGTACTATGATTTACATCCCTTGTGTGATTATGGTTTCATTTGAGCCTTGGTTATTGTTATGTGAAACTTGATTCTTTTAGGGTGATACTTGATACTTGAAACTTTTAGGGTTGATTTTGATGCTTTTATTCTACTAATTACATATTAGCAAACAGCATGGCACAAATTTTACAAACGATTCTTGAACTAAAACAGGGTATGCTCACCAATACATTATATGTGTTGACAAAATTATTTTGTACATGTTTCAGGTTATTTTGAGACGTTTCCTTAAAGCTTTTGGATTTATATTTAACTTTCGACTTTATTGTACTTTAGTTAGACTTGTCGTTTTAGAATCTTTGTAACTTGATTTTATTTTCAATGTAATAAGCTATATATTCAATGTATTCAAATTTACACTTTTAGTCCATGAGCTATTGAACAATCATCACTACGTGACACCTCGATGTTTCCGCCAACGGTCGGGGTGTTCCATCTTCCCACATATTTCCTCTTCTTTGGTTGTTGTTCCGGTTGTTTGCCTTTGCCTCATGCAGAAGACGAACTAGCTCCCGTTGTTTCCTTAGTCCTCGCCATTTTTCCTACACATGACATCACAAAACAAACAACACAACCAAACACACAAAAAAAATCAGCCCCCTTTTCTCCACAAATCCCCACACTTGCTTGTTACTATGTTAGTAGATGTTAGTGAACAAAATTTTCATACTTATTTTTTTAAAAAATTGGACATGGTGCCTCTACAATATGGATATTCCCAAAAGTTCATAACTTGAACATCAATCTTACATCTACTACTATAATCATATTCAAATAACCATTTTTCATGACAAAAGCTAAGAACAAGCAAGTGTGTATAGACAAGTAACAACAATAACCTTTATCTTCACAATGCATCATCAAAAATAACAAATAAACATCACATACCTTAGATTGAAGATGCAAGAACACAAGAAAAACAAAAACTTCAAAACCCCCCAAAAATTTCGGCACTAGGGTTTGTCAATCGGCCATTAAAACGCGTTTTTCTTGCAAATCTTTCCTCAAAATTGGCAAGTACATGAAATTTTAGTCAAGATAGACCCAAAGTTCACTTGATTTGACCAAGAATTGAAGAATATATGAAGGATTGAAGGTTGGAGAGTTTGGAGTTTGTATAAGATCTTGTGGGGATGATGAAAGGGATAGATGATGATATGTGAGTGAGATATGTGAAAGAAAATGAGTGGTTAGGGATATATTCACGTGACTTGATAAGAATTTTTTTTTATAACTGCTGAATTCTGAACGACCCATTGAGTTCCAAGGTCCATCGTAAATTATGGTGGCCACTGTAAGTTATGGTGGACCTTGGAACTGAATCCCACCGTAAGGCAGTAAAGACCCATCGTATGTCCACCATTGTTTAATAGCCACCGTAATTTACGGTAGGCACTGGGTATTGACACTTTACCAAAATTTTCAGTTTTTTTTAATTTTTTTTTAATGTTTTAAAAACATGGAAAATTACCCTATCTCCTCGAAAATCCTTTGTTGTCCTCAACACGGTGCTAGAACTATTCGTAAGCCGAACGTCCCCACACTTGTTTCAAACACGGGCTTCAAGCGAAAACGGTAATTGTGCGAATGAACTAAAACAAATAAAATAAAAAAAATTACTATGTACACTACCAAACTTGCGGCTCTCATGGTTGTTCATCATCTACCGGGCGTAACATGTAGCCCGCTTTGTCAAGCTCCAAATTGTTGATGTCATTTCCTTCCAAGTATGGCTTTAACCGATATCCATTCACTATTTGTTGCTTGTTGGTTTTCTCATCTTGAATATCCACATCACCAAATCTCCCGACTCACCAAATAACATATGGGCCCATCCATTTGCTTTTCAATTTGCCCGCAAACGTTTTCAACCGCGAGTTGTACAACCATACCTTTTGACCCACTTCAAAGGTCTTCTTTCTCAACTTTGCATCATGGACCTTTTTGAGTTTGTCTTTGTACGCCGATGCACACTTGTATGCTTCGTCTCTAATTTCTTCTATTTCACTCAATTGCAACTTTCTCATCTTCCCCGCTTCATCATAGTCCACATTCACCGTCGTAATTGCCCAATGTGCCCGATGTGCTAACTCCATTGGCAAGTGATAACCCTTTCCATACACCATCCGGTAAGATGTTGTGCCAATTGGAGTCTTGTAGGCCGTCCAGTACGCCCACAACGCATCAACCAATTTGCTTGACCAATCCTTCCTATCCGTTTGAACCGTCTTCAAAAGAATTTCTTTAATTTGATGGTTAGACACTTCAACTTGTCCACTAGTTTGTGGATGGTAAGGTTTAGCAATCCGGTGATTCACGCTATACCGCTTCAACAATTTTCCAAAATTAAAGTTCTTGAAATGCGAACCACCATCACTTATGATAACTCTCGGAATACCAAACCAGGCAAAATGTTAGATTGGACAAATTTCCAAACAACCGAATGATCATTTGTTCTTGTTGCAATAGCTTCAATCCACTTCGAGACATAGTCAACTGCCACCAAAATATATAAAAACCCATTAGAATTTGGAAAGGGACCCATAAAGTCAATGCCCCATACATCAAATATTTCCACAACCAAAATTGGTTGCAATGGCATCTCATCCCTCTTTGATATGCTTCCCATCTTTTGACAATTCACACAATTCCGTGTAAACTCGCATGCATCTTTGAAAAATTGTGGGCCAATAAAACCCACACGAAAGAACCCGGTAACCCGTTTTATGCCCGCTAAAATTCCATCCACAAACGGATGAGTGGGCATGAGTTAAGATCTCCAACACCAACACCATTAGAATTGTTAGTAAAAACATTCATGCGGGTTGCATCCGTCGACTAAATCTGCCATAAAACACTCATCAACACCAACAACATTAGAATGGTTAGTAAAAACATTCAAGCGCATTTTTTCGGTTTCCAAACGTCATGTCGACTGTACCAAATCTACAATCAATCACAGCATGCGCGGTGCCCAAAAATGGCCGACCCAAGATGACATTTTGTTGTTGTTTTGGATCCGCGGATGAGTAGTCCAAGACTAAAAGGTCAACCGGGTAGTAAAACTCATCAATTTTCACAATCACATTGTGAACTATCCCTCGAGGTAGCTTATGAGACAAGTCGGCCAAAACAACCATTGTCTCTACCCTTGCTAACGGACTAAAATCATATTGGTCATATAAGCCCCTTGTTAAAATGCTCACCCCAGCTCCAAGATCTAGTAACGCCTATGCCATTTGAAAATTACCAACTTGTATATTTATTAATGGCGTGCCCGGATCTTGGAGCTTAGAAGGAAGCTCCCTATTCAACACTGCACTTACTTTCCCGGTTACGTCTACCCGCTTAGGCATTTTCTTCTTTTGTTGCCTTTTTTGTGTGCACAATTCTCTTACAAATTTAGCATATGCGGGCACTTGTTTTATTGCATCAAGTAATGGAAGATTAATTTTTACTTGTTTGAACGTGTCCCACATCTCCTGTTTTTGGGGACCTCTTGATGCAATAAAATTTTTCTTACCCAGGTCGAGTAAGGCCGATGGAAACGGGACTTGACTTCGTTCACTTTCATCTTTTTCACTTTTTTTATTTTCACCCAGTTCCGGTTTTTTAACATTTAATTCTTTAGGTATAACCGGTGAAGCTTCATCGTTGTCACTTTCATTACCCATGACATCCTCAACTACCCCTTCAACCAAACCCGGTGACAAATTGGCTTTGAATTCTTTTCCACTTCTTAACACACTTACCTGATGAACATTAACATTGTTACCTCGTGACGAGCCATGAGAAGGGTTTACCTTAGTGTCACTAGGAAGTTGACCTTTGTTTTTCTTCAACTCTGCCACATCGGTTGCCAATTGACCCATTTGAGTTGTTAATGCTTGAATGCTCTTGTCACGAACCTCATCCTTTTGCATCCGGGCTTCATCGAGTTGATTCATTTTTGCATGTCTTGTTGCATAGCCCGAAGCATATCCATGACTTCATTCACTCTTGATGAATTTTGAACCGAACCACTTTGAGCCGTTTGTTGAGATTTCCCTTGGTACCCATTGTTATTTCCACCCCTATAGTTCCCTTGATTGTATTGTTGACGAGGTGCAAAATTACCTTGAGCTTCTTGAAAATTTGGGTTTGCTTGGTTCACCGAGTTCTCATAATGGAAATTAGGATGGTTTCATAACCCGGGGTGGTATACGTTAGAGTTCATGTTGAAGTTTCGACCACTCCTTTGAATAGCATTCACTTCTTCTACTTGCCCTTCACCCACTCCTACTAAGCACATTTCTGCCGTATGGCCTATTTCTTGGCAATTAGTGCACACATTGTACACTTGATTCATGGTTTGCACATTTCCACTCTCTACTCTATGCATTTGTGGCCTTTGTATCACATGCCTTGCCCGTCTTGAGGATTGGGCCTTCCTTTTGGAAGTCACCGCCATTTTTTCTAAAAATGCCCAATCATCTTGTTCAAAGTTTGTGCCGAATGTACCATTAGTAATTGACATCAAATCACGTGCATCCTCCGAACTCAACCCTTCGTGAAAAGCGTTCAACAACTCCTAAAGTTGGATACCGTGATGAGGACAATTCCGTAGCATCATATATATTGAACCTTTCAAACGCTTCATGAAACATCTCCCCCGATTGTTGTTGGAAGCTTCTTAAACTTCTCCTTGCATCATTAGTCTTTTGGGAAGTGTAAAACTCATCCAAGAAAATCTGTTGCATATCGGCCCATGTAAAAATCGATGCGGAAGGTAAAGTGTGAAACCATCTCTTTGCTTTGTCTTCCAAAGAAAATTGAAAAAGGAACAACTTGACATCATCCGAAGAAAACCCTTGACCTCCAATGGTGTTGCAAATACAATCGTACGTTTCCAAATGAATGTAAGGTTCTTCCGTTGCTATCCCCTTAAACTTTGGTAAACTTTGGAGACCGGTTGTTCTAACTTCAAAAGTTCTTCCGTCCGCATGCTGAGGAATCATTATCGATGAAGGATTGTTAGAGATAATAGCCCGGAAGTGAGCTTCAATTCCCCGTACGACCTCCCGGTGAAGTCTTCTAGGGGCACCCATTGGTGGTTTTGGTTGACCCATTTGCCCTTGCATAGGCCCTTGAGGTGCAAATGGTTGTTGATATTGGTATTGATACATTCGCGGTTGTTGTTGAATCGGCCTTTGAAATTGAGTTTGCGTATTTTGAGGACGCACTTGATGTAGCGGTGTAGGGCGTTGCAATTGTGGCCCATGTGGTCTAATATGTTGCACCCCAACCGGTAATATACTCGGGTCTTGAAATTGTTGTATCAATTGACCCGCTCCTCCTTGAGATCCCAAATATCCTCCATCACCCCCATAATAAAAGCCTTCTTCGTTATACCCACTAAACTCATCTCCATAACCATCATCATATCTATCCCTTTTAAAACCCGAATATTGCCCAATTTTAACGGATGAATATTGGAAACCCGATTAGTTTGGTGGTTGGTACGTAGATGTAGTATGGATGACGGTTGAGCCTTGTGCTAATGGATAAGTGGAAGATGATTGACCCGTAGTTGGGAAAAAATGGGAAAATGGTGGAATTGTGCTAGAAGGGCTAAAAGTGAAATTGGATTCAACTTGAGTAGAAATCGGTTACGTGGTGTGGGTTGGGGTACTGTTATGAGGTGGAGTAGGACTGGTAGTGGCATTAGGCATGGTGGTATTTGGTGAAGGTTGTGTAGAAGTAGGTATGAATGATGAGGTCGTTTGACCCGTTGTGGGTGGTATTTGGGTTTCTTGCATGATGTTTCTTGGTATAATGGGTGAAGTGGGTGAACCAATAATTCTATTTTCTCGTACCACAACTCGGTTTTGCCTCAATGTTCTTTCAATTTCCGGATCAAACAATAGTGGTGATGACTCGTGAGAGCCTCTAGTATGCATACACCTGAAGTACCTGCACACTAAACACAACCAGCATAAACCCGAAAATGACAAACAAAACTACTAAATTAACACACGTTGCGCACTACTCTCGAGCAACAACACCAAAATTTGACGTGCTGTTGTGGTACATGCAAATTTAATCCCAATTACAACTAGTAGATAGCAGTAAATAGGTATCGAATACAAGGAGTTTGCGGAAAATGTGTTGATTCTATAGTCTTGCAAATTAACTACAATTAATCTAATGTGTAGAAATTAAAGATGAAGAGTTTGGATTGTTTGATTTAAAATTTAAGTTATCAACTAATTGCTAATCAAGATTGGATTTTAATTCTGATTATGAGAACAACGACCATCCTAGGTTCCGGTTTCTTTTAACACTTGTGCAGAATTCCAACTAGAAAGAGTTACATAGACATAACTCGTGTAAAAATATTTGTTGTGATAAAAGGTAACAAAGTACTCGGATTATATCAATGCGAGGTTGTTTCCCGATGGTTAATCAATCAATATCCAACCCCAACCCTTCCCATGATATCTCGATTGTCAACGACACCAAGAACGTACGATTTAGATTAGAAGTGAAACATCAATTAACAAGCTACAATCAAATATTCAAACACCATAATAACAAAGCAAACATACCAAGTTATCATTCTAGAAATTAAAGGAAACACTCAAGAGTTATAGGAAAACCTTCACCTAAGATGATCACCACAAAGTTAGCCGGACATTGTTCGGTGAATCATCATAACATCAAAGTTCAAGTTCATACGAATCAAAAACTAAACCGAAATGTTAGAAATTGTTACAAATAGTTTCCAAAGCTAAAATTTGTCCCCAAGGTGCAGAGAAACGTCTCCAATCATGAGTAATGTGAAATGACTCTTGAAAACGGCTTAAAACAAGGCAGTTACGTTTTTCTCGCTGATTTGTAACTTACGGTAGCCACCGTAAGTTATGGTGGCCTTCACTTTCACCCGCCGGATGTCTACTGGCTTACGGTGGACTTCTGGGACCATCAGGGGCTACCGTAACTTACGGTAGCCACCGTAAGTTACGGTGGACCCTAAAGCTTTTTGTTTTGTTTCTTCTTTCCATCCTTGCTTAATCCATTCAATTCCAGTCCATCCAAAGCAGCGTTTTATCCATTCTAAGCTCCAAAATGTACTTGAAACATAAGCAACTGTAGTCATCTAATTCAAGGTAATTACACGATCAAATGCGGGATTAATACATCTTTTAACATCATAAAGGGTTGTCCCATGGACCACCCATCAGCAATGTTAACTGCTTCATACCTATGATACGATAGAAAAAAGCACATTAAAAATGCGTATGTCTAAAAAAGCAAATAATAACGTACTATTACGTACCTTATTCTAGTCTCTCGTTATCAAAAATGGTATCATCAATAATTATTGCAATGTTAGAAACACGCAACCAATCTTGTGCACAAACCAATGCTTCCACCATTCTAGGGGTCAAGGAAATCAAGCACACATCCCCTAGTAGTAAGAGACGATTCAAAGGCAATCATAGAAACTAGAATTGCAAAAACATCTTGGGCTATCCTATCAAGAACACGATATTGAAATTATTGAACTTTTCATCATTTTAATATGTCGGATCGTTAGCCCATGGGTTCCTGATCTACTCCAAGATATTGGTCCTGAGTTCTTCAATGTCCATTGTTGTTTAGTTCACACTCCCTGACATACTAGGATTAGAAGTTTTAGATGATGACACCTAAGTATCCTTCTTTTGTTTGGGCATAGAATTCTCATAAAGTTTAAACAAAGCCTTCAAGTTCAACATTAGAGTATCAATAATACTCGCGGCTATAAACTTTTCCTTAACAAGCTATTCAATACATTGTCGTTTTCCTCTTGGGAAAAGCACGGCTATAAAGAAAATTTGATTGAGCTTAAAGTACATCCTCTAATACTTCATATACTTTTGTTTCATGTGAAGTGCCACTAAACGGATTGAAATATCATCATTTGTTAGTACATTTTGTGTATGTCCCCAGCTATGTGATCTAGGTCCAAGGAGGGGATTGTTAGTGCATTTTATGTATGTCCTAGGTCATTGGCTAGGTGTATAATTTAAATTGTAAGCTTGACGGCATTTTGGTAATTAACAACCTGAGGAGACTGAGCCCTCCAGTCTCCCCATGGCAAGGAGACTAAGGAAGGAGACTGAGCATTAGTATATAAACTTAGTCTCCCCTCCATTTAGAGAGAGCTTTAGAGAGTCAGGGGCTGTTTGGTTGATTAAGTGTTGAATCATTAAGAGATCTGAATGGTTAAGAGGTCTGAATGGTTAAGTGCTGAATCATTAAGTTGGACCTCTTAATGGTTAGTTTTCTTGGCTCACATTGGTAGGAGAGACTCATTAAGGTTTAGCATAGTTCAATGCTTAATGGTTCATCAACATCGCAAATCTTAATGGTTCAGCCTTAACCATTCTATTCAAAAGCTGAAACAAACGCGCTGAATGCTGAATAAATGGTTCAGAGCCTCATAAAAAGCCTTACAAAACAGCCCCTTAGTCATTTGTGTATCTTAAGTATGAGTTTTGTATTTGGCTATGTGTGACTATAAATCAAAGGAAGTTTTGATTACTTGTTTGTGTGTTTATCATATCTATAGTTCTTTTTAATATCCTATGTCGCAAACAAGATGAGGGAATCTGCGGCAAACCCGATAGTTCTTTTTAATATCGTATCGTATTTTTGATATGTGACAAACCAGACCAGACTTAAACTGTCAAACTGACCGGGAAATTTTGTCTCACACTATGAAATTTTAACATCTAAAAGTAGTTAAAAAATTGAGATTAATTCCTGAATTCACCACTGTTTACCACTTGGTTGTGCATAAGTTTGTTGTACCTTTAATTAGCTTTTGTTGGTTGTGTCTAATTTTGTTTTTTTTTTTAATTCTATTTTATTTAATATTTAGTTGTTTTACTTTTAATACCAATACTTTTGCATTTTTTGCAATTTAACGCAACGTGCATGTGTGGTTCAACATTTTTACCCATTTAACGGTTTTGTCGTAATGCAGGGTTCCTTGATCGGCATAGTTATTGTTAGTGTTTTACGTTTCGCATGTATGATTCAACCTTTTTACGTCTACCTTTTGTTCTTTTTATATTTTTTTCGCTTTTTATTTCTTTTGTTTTATAAGCTTTTACGGTGGTGGTCGCTAACGGTGACGAAACATTAGTGCTACTTTTATAAAGCATACAGCTCGGGCATTTGTTTTTTAATGTTATTCTAATTGTGTTCTAATTTAAACAGTCATTTATAATTCATAACAGCTCCAGGGCATCATCGATTATACGATAAAGTGGATTAATTCTTTATCTTAAAATTAGTCAAATAACAGCAGCTTGGCTTATGATTTAAATAGATTAAGGTGCTGTTAAGCTGATCATCAGCAAGCAATAATAATGAAGTGGTTGTTCTCAGCCCACAAAGTAACCCAACGTTTCCTCTCTCATCTTAATGGATGTTCTCATCAGCGATTTTTCCATGCTTCGAAGCCAATTGGGTTGTCAAAACCCTATCAAATGCCTTCTAAATCCTTATATTCTGGTCACTTCCATAGCACCTCCACAATCCTAGATGCTGCTGAATCGTCATACAGGTTAGCATTAATGGCAAGCTCTATCATTTTGTTGTCTAAATATATTATGAACTATTATTTTCAAACATGCATCTTATACGTAGGTTATGGTTTATTAATATTATTGCAGGTTACCAAATGGTAATAAGATTGAAAACGATATTAACAAGGTAGATCTTGAACTAATTTCAAGAGAAACCATCAAACCATCTTCTCCTACTCCCCAACATCTAAGAACATTCAACCTCTCTGTTATAGACCAATTTATGCACGACGTTTACACTCCTTTAATCTTATTTTTTCCCAATATCAACAAAGATAGTGTTAATGATGCTGTAACTAAAAGATCAAGACATCTAAAAGAATCTTTATCTGCGATTCTAACATCATTCTATCCGTTTGCTGGAAAAGTTAAGGACAACATGCAAATTGAGTGCAACGATGAAGGAGTCTATTATATTGAGGCTCGCGTCAAGGAGACCCTCGAAGATTTTTTACATCATCCAAGTGATGAAAGAGTGAGGTGGTTAAAACCGGAAAAACCTTGCACTGAAGAATCTTCAAAAGGAAATTATGTTATGGGTATTCAGGTAAATTTTAATACTAACATCTCATCATAATGTTGAATATGTCCGCAAGCATCTGGTTGTCAATAAAAATTTTAGATACAAATTGGTATTAAATAAAATTAGAAAACATGGAAACGTAGACAAAGAATATAAATCAAACGTGGTTAAATGAAAACTAAATTAAAAATATATTAGATTTACAAGTTTTTTTTTAATAATCAAAAGCAATTTATAAATTCCGAATAAAAAGCAGCCAATTACAAGTGACACACAGGTAAACAGGCTACAAACTGCGCCGCTATCCCTTTTTGTATTGCAAACCCTACTCTATTGAAATAAAACACTGGGCCTTAGCAGACGGGAAATGAAAAATAAAAACAGTAGGGGTCATGAAAAAGTTTCAATTGATAATGGATTCTTGGATAAACATGTTGAACTTGAGATATATGATGTCAGGTGAACATTTTCAAATGTGGTGGGATTGGGCTATCCATGAGCATGTCACACAAGATCTTTGACGGACATACATGTTTTATATTTTTAAAAGCATGGGCAGCAGCTACTAGAGGTTTAACCAAAATTGTTTCACCAAGTTTTGTTGCTTCTAAGATCTTTCCTACCAATCCTTGCTTAGAAAACGCACCGTCTTTCCAGTTATTTTCTTCGGAAATTATTACTACAAAAAGATTTATGTTCGATGCTTCGGCCTTGGCTATGCTCAAGGCACAACCAGTAGTAGTCAGTGGCGGGTCAACAAAGCCACCAACTCGCACAGTTGCCACAACAGCTGTAATTTGGAAGGCTGCTGCAAAAGCGGCATCAAAAGTTAGACCCTTTGGTCCAAAGTCACCTCATGCTTTATTTTCAGTGGTGAATCTCCGAAATAGGGCATCACCTCCGTTGCCAACAGAATCCGTTGGAAACCTTATTGATTTAGCTGGTGCAGTATGCTATCCTCATGGCCACCTAGATTTGGTAACGATGATGGGTGATATAGCAGACTCAATGGCAAGAATAAACTCAGACTACTTTGGATACTTGAAACAGCAGAAAGGGCAGACATTATTGAGTGAGGTATTGAAGATATCAAGCCAGCTAACAGGAGGAGACTGCTTTGGGGCTACAAGCGTGTTAAATAGTGGAATGTATGAGTTGGATTTTGGATGGGGAAAGCCACTATGGTTTTATATAATGAATCCTATGAATGCCAGGGGTGTGGCGTTGAATGACACACCCAAGGGTGGTGGAGTTGAAGCTAAAGTTACATTAAGTCCAGATGAAATGGAGATATTTGAGCATGATTCTGAGCTTCTGTCCTATGCCACTGTAAACCCTAGCCCACTTGATTTTGTTTATTAATAATAGTTATAAAGTGTTGGTTCAGGCCCCAAACTCACACACACACTGAAACACACTCTCTCGTATATGTATGTAATGTGCAGAAGGTTTGTAAAAGAAAAAGTTGAAAGCTAGTGTTCTATTATTCATCAAAGCTTGGGCCTTTAAATAGCCTTAATATACAAAACAAACGTACATAAAATAACAATAAAATATTGCCTAGTCTTCCTAAAGAATCGGACTATTCTTCAACAGAAGGTAACGTGCATATTGACCTACTCCATGCACATGTTTATTTGACTCCTTCATTTGACTGCCATGCAATCACGTGCAATAGTAGTGGCCCCTCTTTAACCAAGCAACACTAATTTATTCACTAAATAAACCAAACTTAAATATCGACCCGCAAGCACTGAACCCGTGACCCAATGACCCGTGAACCAAACCCGATTAATCCAACATTCACCCCCTTAATCGGTTTGTTCACACCCGTCTAATCACAGCAGTGTTTCTCAAACCATCTCGACCCATACCGGACACCCGACCTCAACCTCGGTCACGTCCAAAGTTTTCCCCAACTCGACTTATCCTAGACACCCGGCCTCCACCTCGGCCCCGTCCAAAGCCGTATAACACTACCACTAGCACCGCCACCACTACCGACTGTTGCTTTTCACCACACGGAACCCGTTTTGTGCACAACACTTCCGTGAGAGCGTTCTTCTACCGATCAAGAAAACAAAGCCACCCGCTTCTACCGTTTTCCATCACCTGCTAAACGAACTAAATCACAGCCACCCGCTTGATTTTTTCTGCCCGTTTTTCCTGCAACCTGGTTAACCTCTTCTTCTGGTGAAACCCACAACTCTGCCGGATTTTAACAACTTAACACAGCCACGAGACACCCCGGTGTTCACCCGTCACCCCCGTCATCCTAACCGGTACTTCACCCTCGACAACAATTGACACAAACACCCGTCTTGCCTTCGTATACTGCTGTGAAACAACCCCAAACAACCACGAACGGACACCTTTGTTCACCCCGGTCACCTCGTCCACAAACAACGGTACTCCCCGTCATCTAACCCCGGAACGCCTGACCCGAACAACTCGCCGTCAACTGTGGTAAAATACCCTTGCACAGTCAACCTGCTGTCCAAACCCTTCTTTTTTCACGCCTGCCCTCCACCAACCGACACACCCGCCGGCGGCGAAGGCTTCCCGATACGAGCCCTAGGCTCTGATACCAAATGTTGGTTCAGGCCCCAAACTCACACACACACTGAAACACACTCTCTCGTATATGTATGTAATGTGCAGAAGGTTTGTAAAAGAAAAAGTTGAAAGCTAGTGTTCTATTATTCATCAAAGCTTGGGCCTTTAAATAGCCTTAATATACAAAACAAACGTACATAAAATAACAATAAAATATTGCCTAGTCTTCCTAAAGAATCGGACTATTCTTCAACAGAAGGTAACGTGCATATTGACCTACTCCATGCACATGTTTATTTGACTCCTTCATTTGACTGCCATGCAATCACGTGCAATAGTAGTGGCCCCTCTTTAACCAAGCAACACTAATTTATTCACTAAATAAACCAAACTTAAATATCGACCCGCAAGCACTGAACCCGTGACCCAATGACCCGTGAACCAAACCCGATTAATCCAACATAAAGCGTGCCAAGTTAATTAATATTTTCTGAGCCTTCATGTTTCAAGATAATTTTTATATTTTATTTTTTAATTAAAGATAGACACATAAAAAGCAAATTACAGGAGGATGACAGATAAACGGGTAACAAGCTATACCGTTACTTCCTTTTAAATTTTGAAACCTACCCTACTAAACATGAATCCTTAATCCCCCCGGATTGAGGAATTGATGTGGACGATTCTTTGCACTTAATCCAGGAAGTTGATTGCCTCGGGAGCGAGATATCCAAATGTATCGAAGGCAAAAGGAACGAAAGCATGTTGTGTCTAAATATATGCTTGTTCATTCTTGGCAACCTTGTTTGACTCTGCCTTCAAAACCGCTTACCCCGTCATGAACCTGCTTTCCTGGAGACGTACAAGGGGAGACACTCCGATGAGGCCACACAAGTATGTTACAGTCTGATTAGTCGAACATAAGAACATCAATTGGGCGAAGGGTGGACCTCCCTTTAAGCGGGTCAATCAGAAAATTTATGGGCGCCCCTTTTCTTAGGAGATCCTGGCTTGCCTAAGCACGTCACATAAGACATCCCTAACCAAATCGTCTAGTTATTTAAAGCTAGGTAGCTCCTTACACTGGACCGCATACTCCTCAAAGTTATCTAAAAAGGTTGTTTTGCAAACAAAGCAAGGCTCATCCACAGGGAAAAGGGGATCATAAGTCGGTATTTAACCAGTGTTGCAAAACTTGGTTTGGCCTTGTACTCGGCGACCTACCCTGGAGCGAGTACTCGGACTAATCGGGGGAGTACTCGGGGGTCAAATCGGCCTATGCTGAGAGTACTCGGAGTAATCGGCCAACTCGGCTATACTCGGCGACCTACCTTGGAGCGAGTACTCGGGGAGTAATCGGTCAACTCGGCCTTGTTGTGCAATAGAGTATTTAACAATAGCCCAATACTCACCGCCGACATGTGTTGTCCTGTCCCATCAATGGGGACAACTATCAGGAAGTCTTGGGCATGTGGTCCTATAACTTCAAAGACTATGCCCTAGCAGCCACAAAATCATACGTTGAGACATCCGCTGGCCAATAGAGCCCCCAAACTTATGGTCAGGGATGCCAACTGCCATTGAAAATCACCAAATTGGGGACCCCCCACTCACCACATTGTCTTTAATCGTGCCCCGGAGACCTTTGTCGAATAGGGCTACGACCTGGTCAACAAACACGGGTTGGTAGGTTCGAAGGCCAAACAAAAGCTTAGCAACGCCCTTACAAGAACGAAGCAGCAGAAGCTCAGTCTTCTAGGGTCCCGCATACGAGGTAGGCATCTCATAAGGTCCACCACACAAGAGTCCCTTTTTCACAGGTAGGCATCTCACAAGGTCCACTACTCGTATCCCCGCTAATAGTCCCCCCAAGAGTTTCACACTCATATCTGGCCTACTTATAACGCTTGGGAAAAACCTGCCTTCACCGTCATCCCATTGCACGACAACAAGAAAACCTCAATTTTCTGAATGTTGAGCTCAAGCCCCAATACATGTCCCTCGGATCTGATGGTATCCATAGTTTTAGCTGCTTCTGTTGTGACCCTATAATCGTGCCATCATCTAGGTAGTAGGAATAGATGGGAAAAGCACACCCATCTCGCACATGAAGGACCGGAGAATGCAAAACAATAGCACAAATGAGGGTTCCTCGGGGGTATCTTTACAATAACTTTATATATAAATTATAATAATTAAACTATCACTATTCGGAGCTTCTGTCATATGGCACTAACAACCCTAGTCCTCTTTTAGTTGCTCAATACATGTCATGGATTTGGTCTCTTCTTTTTATTACTCTAATTACCATGTAACCCTGAAGCATGGATGCATACTCTCTACCTATTAATAGTTTATACAAGAGATTTTATGAATCTTATGTTAAATATACACCAATATCATATCGACATGTTTCAAATATTAATAATTACTTAGATTATTTAATTTTTATAACTTTTAATAATACTTGAAGGTTTAAAACTAGATTTAAGTATTGTTTTTGTCCCCGTTGTTGGAGGCGGAAGGAAAGTTGAGTCGCTAGTTTTTTTGAATTTCCACCTGAATCCTCAACATTCATCTGATTTGTCAATCAAGTCCTACACACTGACATTCAGTTTGAATTTGGTCAAATTAAACACAGTCAACCTTAAGACCACGGGTGCAATGGTCATTTCGCTACAAAATCAAAAACTTAAATCTCTTACATCCTCTGTACTATCAAATCTTAAACTATTGGAATATAGTATTAGGGTTTTTATATTGAGCCCACGGGCCCGATTTATCTTTATATATTGTAACCCTATGTTCAATGGAAATCAACCAATTCAGTATTTCATTATCTTACATGGTATCAAAGCCACCCTAGGCTCTCTATCACCTCCGTTGTGCACTCACACATACGAACCCTAGCCGCTACTTGGTTCAAACCCTAGATAGGGCGGTGTGCCGCCAACCTCGCTGCCGCCTCCGTGTCCATTCCGGTCGTTATTTTAGTTTGTTAATTGTGTTATTTTTTTATTTCATGTTTTAATAAAGATAGGGTCTCGAATCATGGTCTTGATGTTGCTGCCAATCACATCTTTGTTTTTTGTTGATTTGGAATCTATTATCCATCATCTATGCATCATCATCCATCATCATCTTTAAATTTTTTAAAGTTGGTGAGATCATGGCCAATTATAAAGCGGTCGAACCCCTCTTTGTTTTCCCACACCACCTCTCATTTGCTGCATCTCTAACTTTCCAAACCCCCTACACCCTCACACCACCTCACGCCTCACCATCACCACCCCTATACCATCCACTTCCAAGCTAAGGGCACCCGTCTCCAAGGAATTAGAGACACATTATCAGCTAGGACTAATGCGAACTCCATTTTTTTTCTTATTCTCGGGCTCCGCTCATTTAACACTAGCTTAGGCTAGAGGTACAATCTAACCCACATTTCCATATGTTAACTATCAAGGTTCACCCAAATAATGTCTTTTATACAAAAACTCTTAACAAATACAAAATGAGAAATGTAAATGAGGATATGTGAGTATGTGTATGTATGAGATGTATAAAGGTATGTGTGTGTGCCTGATACACACACACACACACATATATATATATATATATATATGTATATATTCAGAAAACTCAAAAAAAAAACTCATTGTGTGATCCAAAGTATGCCACGTATGTACTTTTAATTTGAACCTTTAAGGGCATTTTTAACATTTACACTCATCCATTTTATCTCTCTAGTGTCACACCCTCTTTTATAAGTTAGACTTTCTTCTCTTTCCAATTCATAACATCCCATCTTTCTATCTCTCTCGCTTCAAAACCAAAATAACAAAGATTGGTTTTCAAATCCTCACAACACCAACATTAACGACCACCTAACACCATCATCGTCGTCATACAAACCTACCACCCACTCGCTGCCAATAAAAACGATGACCATACAACACCTACCTCCACTCGCGTTAGAGCACTGACCTAGGAAGGAAGTGCTAGATCCGAGCTTAACACTTTCGGGTTACGGGTATGATTTAATAATGTTGGAGAAGACCCAAAAGGTGACGACAAAGATTAACTGGGTTGACAATGATGATGATGATGATGATAGAGGAAGACGGCGACGGACGGGGAGTTGAAGGCAGAGTCGGCTCAAGGCGGTTGATCATGACAATAATAGTTGAAAGTAGTAGAGTTAAGCATCTTATTTAATAAATTCCGGTCGTCGTCAACAGTAGGCACTACAACAGAGGTATACATATATTGTTTTGTTTTAAGAATTTTTTCCAAACGGGCTTTTTAAATTCCAGTTGTCTCGATGGTAAGAACCGGAAGATGAAGCTAGCCTTCATTTTAAAATTCTATAAACCAGCCTTCTTTTTATCACTTTAAAAAGGGTTCCTGGAATTCGTTTGTTTGTTTGCTAGAAAAAGTAGACAACTTTTAGTTTAAAGTGAAAAGTAAAGGAGGTATCCTAGTAATAAGTCAAATGATTCAAATAATTTTGCTGGATAATAAATCTATTTGAAATCATCTCAAATAATGGAAGATGTATGAAACCATTTATTATTTCTTTATGTATTTATTGTTTCAACTATTATCTCTAACATTTATACAATATTGTTTTTTGAAAGGCCAACAAAATTTTTATTCATATACCTCCGACTAACAAACCGTTAGTCCGAGCCACCAAATACATATAAGTCACCACAAACAGACATGAGACACATTACATCATTGGTGCAAAATTAGAACTAGACCAATCCGCCCATGATATTCCACTAATGTTAGCCCGGTTTTTTAACCAAAGAAAGCTAAAGCTCTTTACATGTTCCTTGATCCTCGATAAGTTTGCCGCCTTCCCATTAAAATTTGCATCATTTCGCCATCTCCAAATGGTCCAAACAGTGGTCTAAATTATGGACAAAACAAACTTCCTCCATTTTTTCGACCCTCTCATTCTTTTTTGAAGGACTGCAATATCCTTTAGCTCCAACATGTATACCCCTGACAACCTGCACCATTGTGATATAAAGTTCCAAATATCCAAGGCAAGCCGACAAGACACGAACAGGTGCATAGCTGTCTCCTCAACTTCATTGCAGAACTTGCATGATGAAATCGGCACAGTAATGTTCCGTAGACGGAGAGCGTCGGCTGTAGCAAGCCTATCTTGAACCAACCTCCACACTAGGAAGTTAACCTTGATAGGGACCCAGTTGTTCCACACGAAATCCAGTTGACGGTTCACAAAAGACCCAGCCTAAAAACATAGGATTGCAAAGCATGCGATAGTTCCTGAAGTTCTGACAGTTCACCTTGTGAAGCAGGGATCCGATGCCACATAAAACGAACCGCTCGGACGCCACTTACATGCAGGATTCTATCAGCAATAGTCGAACAACCACTTTTCCTCATTTGGGGAACAAGTGGGTTTCCGATTAAACGAAGCAGTAAACATGGTGGAGGAATTAATCGTTGGTGAAGGTGTGCAAAAGGTGTCCTCACGAATCTACTATCTATAAACTTACAGGGAGTCGGGGATTCAAACAAGGTGGATTGGGTACGAGGCTTGAAAACTTCACATGGCGCCCACTTTATAGCGGTACAAGAAACGAAGGTGGAAGGTAACATTGGTTATTTGGTTAAAAAAAATTTGGGGCAGTTCTGTTTTCGAGTATAACTCGGTTGAGGCTGTTGGGAGATCTGGGGGTATTTTGTCGGTTTGGGATCCTTCGTTGTTGGTTTGCAATAACGTCATAAAAAACAGGAATTTTCTTGTTATTTCTGGGCACTTAACTAGAACTGGGGAAGTTTTGAATCTGGTTAATATTTATGCCCCCAAAGACCCGATTGATCGTAGACAACTATGGCATGAGTTATTGCAGATTATTAGGTCCCATGTCGGTATGTGAGTCTTGCTCGGGGATTTCAATGACGTACGTCGCCCGGAGGAGAGACGTAACTCTGAATTTGTTAGTTTAAATGCTCGACATTTTAATGATTTCATTAATAATGCAGATCTTCTTGAGTATCACACGGGGGGGGGGCGATAGTTCACATACATGTCTGATAATGGCGTGAAGATGAGCAAACTGGATCGTTTTCTTGTGTGCACGAACTTTATGGGGAAATGGCCCACGGCTTCGGTTCTTGCTTTGTCCGGTATTATATCCGACCACAGCCATGTCTTATTATCTTGCATTGACATGGATTTTGGCAAGATCCCTACTCAATTATTTAACTCGATGGAATCCTAGGGCTGTGGTGTATGTTGAGCAGCTATGCACTGAATTTGTATTCTCAGGTCCTTCAGACTTGAAGTTGGATGTGAAACTTAAATGGGTCAAAAGGAGACTGAAGGAGTGGGTTTTGGAAAAAAAAAGGTGATCATGAACCAGGTGTATTCAGAAAAGATGAAGAGAATGGAGGAACTCGAACTTTTAGCGGATCAAAGAACTTTGGTTACGAGCGAATTGGAGGAGAGAATGGAATGTCGTTCGTTTATTGTGGAGTCGGATCGGTTAAAAGGTATTGATGTCATACAAGAGTCCAGAGTTCGTTGGGCAAAGGAAGGTGATGAAAACTCTTCTTTTTTTTCATGGGGTCACCAATTCAAACACGAGCAATAATCGTATTAATGGTCTCATGAATGGTGGTACGTGGGTGGCCGCTCCTTCAATGATCAAAGTCTTTGCATTCTCATTCTTTGCTGACAGATTTCAGGAGCCAGTGGTGGGTAGACCCAAGTTGGAGTGCCCTAATATTTGTAGGTTGTCCGATACAGAAGCATCCGACTTGATACGACCATTCTCTCTGGAAGAAATTAAAGGGGTTGTTTGGGAGTGCGACGGTAATCATGCGCCGGGTCCGGATGGAATTAATCTCAACTTCATAAAGAAATTCTAGGGTTGTCTAAGTGAAGACTTCGTGGACTTGTTCAGCCATTTTTATGCAGTGGAACAGCTAGGGATTAGTTGTATGTCATTGTTCCTTGTTCTTATTTCAAAGAAGAACGATCCGGGTGGCCTCAATGACTATAGACCGATCAGTCTCGTCGGGTGTATAACTAAGATTGTATCAAAAGTGTTGGTGAATCTCTTGAGAGAGTTTATTCAAAAGTTGGTGTTGGTTGAGCAAACGGCTTTTTTGTCTAATAGAAGTATTCTGGATGGGGTCGTTGTTCTCAACGAAGTGATTCCTTGGCTCAAAAGAAATAGAAAGGAGGGGCTTATTTTTAAAGTGGATATCGAGAAGGCATACGACTCTCTAAGTTGGGAGTTTATCGTTTCGATTCTTTTGCAAATGAATTTCCCGTTGAAGTGGTGTAAGTGGGTCATGTCTATTGTGACCTCCGCAAAAGCTTCAGTCCTTGTCAATGGATCTCCTACTCAAGAGTTTATGTGTAGTCGGGGTTTGAGACAAGGTGATCCCTTGTCCCTTTTTATCTTTGTCCTTGATATGGAAGCACTTTCTAAAGTAATTAATAAGACTTGTAATATTGGCGTTTTCGAAGGTTTGACTTTGTCTCCCAGGGAACCTATGCTTTCGCATTTTCGTTATGCGGATGGCGTGATTTTTTTGGGCGATTGGACCTTTGATAATAGTATGGGTCTCAAAAGGCTGCTGAGATGCTTCCATTTGGTCTCGGGTTTACGTGTGAATCTTCTTAAGAGCAGCCTCTTTGGTATGGGGTCGATGACGTTCATATTCAACTTATGGCCAACGCGTTGGGTTGTTCGAGGGTGAGTTCCCGTTTAAATACTTGGGGCTGCTCGTGGGAGCGAATATGAATATCATTAAGAATTGGCAGCCGGTTGTTGAAGTGTTTAAGAAGAGGCTTTCGATTTGGAGGGCAAATACCCTTTCATTCGTCGGTCGAATCACGTTGATAAGGTCGGTGCTAAACGCTCTACCAACTTACTATTTTTCACTGTTTAAAGCACCAGTCGGCGTCATTAAAGTACTAGAGAAACTACGCAAAGAATTTTTGTGGGGTTCACTTTCGGATAGGGACAATGTTAATTGGGTGTCCTGGAAAACTAGATAGCTCCTAAAGACTGTGGTGGTTTGGGGTTCGAGTTGCTTCAAATGGCAAATTTGGCAATGTTAGCCAAATAGTGGTGGCGTTTCAAAACTAAGCGTTGCAACCTTTGGCGTAAGGTGATTTGGGATATTCACGGGAATTCAAGATCTTGGAGCTTTATTCCGGTCAGATTGTCATTGCCGAGCCCGTGGAAGAACATTTGCAGCATTGCGAGGGAATACGAATCACTTGGTATCGACTTGGAGTCCTTCTTCATTGGCAAACCGGGACATAACAGTGATATGCTGTTCTGGAAGGAAAAGTGGTTGTTCGACAGCCCCTTGTGTGATAAATTCCCGTGTCTTTTTGATCTGGAAAGGCTTAAATACGCGACTAACCGAAGCAGTAAACATGGTGGAGGAATTAAGAAAATCCTTGTATGTTAACAAGGAGGTCATGAGTTCGAGGTTGTATGAAAATGAGTCGAGTTAACATTTTTGAAGGTTGTATGAAAATGGTGGAGGAATGAGCCCACCCCCCCTCGTACCGAATTTTACATATGCACGACTCGCGTACCAGTTTTCGTACCGCGTTCCATGTGACTATGGTCCTGTTTTTTTACAATAACGAACAATTCCATTGTATTTAATTCTATGGCCAACTATAACAACCAACCCTTATTAATTTCTGTACTGCAATTTAGATTGTATTTAATTCTGTGGCCAACTATTACAACCAACCCTTATTAATTTCTGTACTACAATTTAGATTGTATTTAATTCTGTGGCCAACTATAACAACCAACTCTTATTAATTTCTGTACTGCAATTTAGATTGTATTTAATTCTGTGGCCAACTATAACAACCAACCCTTATTAATTTCTGTACTGCAATTTAGTGTTACTAATAATGAGTCAGTTATAACCTTCAAAAATGTTAACTCGACTCATTTTCATACAACTTTTGATTCATTTCGCGTACTTAACAAACATTTCACAGGTTGGATAGGCGTCAATACTCCAACTCTCTCTCTCTGTATGGGAAATGATCGGATGTGGACCGATATTGATCATCGGAAAAAAAGAACGGTGGTGACTACCTTCTACGTGACAAATCTTCTGGTGGGCGTGTCAGATAGTATGTTGTGGAGATCTTTCGAGTCGTTTGGAGTGTTGAAAGACTCATATGTGGCTAGGAAAAGAGACTCAAGGGGCAACTACTTTCGGTTCATCAGATTCGCTAGTGTTAAAGACGTGAATGACACACTTAGGAAACTGAACTCAGTCAAGATTCTTGAAGCTGTTGTATTGGTGTCGCTTGCGAAGTTTGACAAGAAGCACAAAGCTATTAACCATCCTTTTCCGGTGGTTAGACAGGAACAACAGGTCAGGGGTAGTTCTTCGTATAAATCTCCGGCTCCAGCGGTGGAAGGCCAACGGTCGGCTGTTCTGGCCCCGGCCGGTCTCACCCCAGGTATGGCTTACACCGGTGCCGTTTCTGTATTAAATCCTCCAAACCAAGTCCGTCGATAATGGTGATGGCTGATGATAGGATAGCCGTGTACCCGGATTTCTGTATGATGAGGGCGGTGATTGTGGAGGTTAGGAATGTGGTTGGTTTGGAGGAGATAAAAACCTTGTTGAACATTGGTGGTTATGTCGAGAACCCGGTTTCGTATCTTGGTGGTTAAAATGCATGGTCGTTTTCAAAGAGAAAAGACTTGCTCTAGACTTTAGGCCTGGAGCAGTGTGGTCGCTAATGCAGAACTCTGGAAGTGTCAAGATTTGGAGTTTAATCACCTGGCTTGGTTGAAGATCGAAGGAGTCCCAATCCAGTTAAGGGATAACAAGCTATATAATCGTATAGGTGGTCACTTTGGTAAGTTGGTGAGTGAATCTCTGTTCTCTTGGACGTCGCCCGATAACTCTTGTGGCAAATGTTGGGTTTTAGTTGAAGATGGTCAAAGGATTGACGAAGTTATCCTTGTTGCACAAGACGTATAAATTTTGGGTTATGGAAGACAATAATCCTCATTTGAAGACGATCGTTGATGATCTTGTGTCCATTACTCCTTCTTCTCCGGCTAAGTCGGAAGCCTTGATGGATGGAATGAACGATGAGATGGAGGAAGGAGAGTTTGTTGCTGATCATGTTTCATTGCCTCAACGTGGTAATTATCCGGTGACTGCTGCGGAAGTAGATGAACAGTCGAATACCCAAGCAGAAGTTGAAAGGTTAGTGCATGGGGAAGGGGTGCATGGGGTGGAGAAGCATCAGCTTAGCATTAATGATAGTTTGGAACACGTGGCAGCTGCTTTTAATAACGGTGGGTGCTCTAGGTTTGAATGGCTATAAAAGTAAATCAAGATCCAGGAAATAACAAGAAATGAATTTTAATATATGTAATAAATAAAAACCATATTTGTTATATAAGATTTTTTATCTTATATGTTTAAATGGATGAATGATGATATTTTTTTTAATAATTTTGTGATTTAACTTATTCATTTATCCAACTTTATTTCTCAAATGTTTTTATTTTATTTTAACAATAGATGTGTGTTTATTAAGTAGGTTGCTTTGAATGTATATTGTGGGTTTCATATGTTAATGCAAACGTGTTGTATTTTCACAAACCCACCGTATTCATTTTGTCTTTGATATTTTTATTGAGACATATTAATTAAGCAACCACAGCAGAAGCAAGTTTAAGTTTACAACCCATAATCCAAAATAAGTAGTTCAAAACATGACAGGAATGTTTGACCATGCACGACACGTGAGACTCAGTGCGACTCCAGTGCGCCTAGTCTCGTTGCTACCTTAGCGACCTGAGAAAACATGCAGTGTTAGTCAACACAAACAGTGCTGGTGAGTCACAGAGTTTTAAGTTTGAAAAAGTACGTAAGTTCGCAATAACCAGACCCAACAATCCTTACATATATACCTGATGCTAGCTAGACATCGTCACATGATACTAAAGTGTCGTGAACCATTGCTGAACGTTAGAATGCCTCAATACCCGCCACCGGACATCACCTGGTGTCGTAAGTTAGATAGGAGAAATGTCACCTAGTACCCAGGCCCAATAGATCTATTTACACTTTCCCTGCTATGTATCCACATATTAATGGTTCACAAGTTAGGAGGACTTTAATGATCTAATGTCACCTAGTACCCAGGTGATATAATGTAATACGTTGGTCTAAAAGTTCGTAAAGTTTGTACCGCATGTTTCTCCCCCAAATATGAAAAAGTAAAATGTGGGGCTATGACATTCACCTTAGATTGTGTTCTTCTAAGTTAGACACACAGACAAAGAAATTATAGTCCCTAATACCGGCGACCTATCATAAAGCGTGTGTAAGTGTTTTGACTAATAACCCGCAGGTTGACTAGTCCCTGATTGTTCAGATCATGACTTTGAATGTTTGAAAATGTGACACCCAAGGAAAATCCCACATCGGCCGTGGCCAGGAGAGATCCTTGGTTCATAAGTAATGTCGTGCCTCTTAAATCACCAACGCGTTTTGGGGCTTAATGTTAGTGGATGAGAGGAGAACTCCACAGTTAAGCGTGCTCAGGTGGGAGAAATTCCAGGATGGGTGACCTCCTGGGAAGTCTCCACTTGGGCACCCAAAAACAAATCCGTGAGCTCTGGATGGGCAAAGCGGACAATATTGGTGGTGAGAGGGGCGGGGTGTTACAGGTGGTATCAGAGCCACTCCTGTGTCGTTCGGGATGGTGGGTGCATACCTCATCAGGGACGATGAGACTCTAACGGGGGGTGAATGTGACACCCCAGGAAAATCCCACATCGGCCGTGGCCAGGAGAGATCCTTGGTTCATAAGTAATGTCGTGCCTCTTAAATCACCAACGCGTTTTGGGGCTTAATGTTAGTGGATGAGAGGAGAACTCCACAGTTAAGCGTGCTCAGGTGGGAGAAATTCCAGGATGGGTGACCTCCTGGGAAGTCTCCACTTGGGCACCCAAAAACAAATCCGTGAGCTCTGGATGGGCAAAGCGGACAATATTGGTGGTGAGAGGGGCGGGGTGTTACAGGTGTTTCGATGTGACACCCGGCAACTTCCGGTAACTAACTTTTGAAAACTTAGTAAGTCTACCTTAGCGAGTCGCGCATACGTTACACAAAACAAGGTCGGTCGAGTCGAGTCGCACATCATTAGAGTTTTAACATACGCAAGTCTCGAGTCCCGGGGATTGGTGAACGAGTGTGAACGTGTTTACTTTCATGTATTATGTGTTTATAATCATTATGTGACTTATCGGTATGTGAAAATGTGTTAACATATATTAAAACGGGGTTTAACGCGCAAAATACTTGGAACAACACCCTATAGGCGATTAGGGTGAGCTAATCACCTAAAGGGTGGCGAGTAGCTCACCCCAGGTGGCGATTAGGGGACCCCAGGTGGCGATTAGGGGGCTAATCGCCTAAGGGGGTGGCGATTAGCAACCCTAATCGCCTGCAACTGAACCATAATCGCCTGCAACATGTCTGACGACTAAAAACACCTATAAATACCACCCTTGACCTCCAAAACATTATTTACACAACCCTAGCCGTCCCATAACATATCTCAACCCACAAACACCCTCTGGAACCCATTTTTACACACAAACAACCACTTCCAAGCTTATTCCATCATCTACTCTTAAATACAAGGTGTGTTCTTCAAACCCAAACCTTTAAATGATTATGTTTTACTCCCTAAATGTCCAGACCTGATTTATAAAGGTTTTTGTCTTTGAAAATCCATTTAAAACCGTTTCTAAACAAACCCACACCTTTACATGTGTTATATGTGCTATATATGATTAAAGATAGAGTTTTTGGGATCTAATCACGATTGTTTTTGTGTTATTATGATGTTTATAGCTGTTACAAGTTAGTATGATGATGTCCTAGGAGTTTGGATGGTTTTGGTCGTGTATTATGGATACTTGATGTTTTGACCCGTTTGAAGGATTTTGGATGATTTAGAATGATATGAGGTGTGTTGTTGATTGTTTGATGTTAGGGTTTGCTCTAGGATGATGTTAGAACAGTAGGATGCTTTCGGACAACGTGATTATGTGATTAGATCTGGATATTTGCTATTTAGGGCAAGTTCTTGCATGTTGATGTGATGTTTTCATGTTAGATTGCTATTTTGGGAAAACGCTCGCATTCGGGACTGTTAGAATGATGAAAACTTAGGGGTTTTGCTTGAAATATGTTTGTTAATATGTTTGGATGATTATTGGGTGTTTTTACACGTTTCGGATCTGATTTGGAGGGTTAAACGCGCGAAAAACCACATTTGCTGCACTATAGGCGATTAGCAATCCTAATCGCCTATGTTATAGGCAATTAGGGGCATAATCGCCTAAGACAAGGGCTACTCGTGTGATGTTGTAGGCGATTAGCCTCATAATTGCTATCAGTCCATGCAATTGTGATCCTAATTGCCTTCATGTCATGCAATTGTGACCCTAATCACTAGTTAAGCCCTGAATTGCATACCACATGACCATAATCGCCTAATATGCATGTGATTAGCCCTAATCACCTAACCTAAGTGGCGATTAGCCCTGGTAATTGCCTGTTGACCATCCCTAATCACGCGTTGACTTTCCTAATTGCATGATAAGTCCCTAATCGCATGAAATGCTGTTGTAAGTGTATTTTAACATCCCGAAACCCGATTTGACACCTAGGAACATGATAGGAACCCCGTGACATGCTTAGTAACATAGTAACACGTGTTCGGACTTGTTCGTACGTTAATTGACCTATGTGTTAGAATCGTTGAACTTTAACGCATGTTAAGTGCTGAGTTGCATGTTTTGTGTATGTTTGAGTATGAGGTGAACACGTGTAGTCTCGGGTCACCAATGGGATGTCGAGTCTTGTACATTTGGTCAGTTTAACAGTCAACACATTTTCAAACGAACCTGGTTATGGTCTGGGCATCTAGGGACTAACTAACCTACGAGTTATTAGTCTAAGTACTTGTAACTGTCATATGTTAGGTCGCCGCTTTACGGGGCTAGCATAGCTTGTTGGTTTAAATCACTTTCGAAGTAACGCAACCCAAGGTGAGTTCACGGCCCCTCTTTTATATGTTTTCTTTCGGGGGAGAAACATGCCACGCAATTTAACAAACTCAATGCTTTCGTATAAACATGCAACTCCTTTTTGGAAATGCTTTACTCATTTTGAATACGTAACTGTTTTTGGGAAGTAACTTGTTGTAAGCACGCTACGCTTTTGAAACACTTTTGGGAAGTAACACTTTTGGAAATCAACACTTTTGAATGCAACGCTTTTGAAACACAACTCTTGATTTGCAACACTTTTGTTTACTACACGACGAAACAAGGAGTCCCGGGGGAAACCATGAATGTGAGGGGTAGCACAACGGGGAAATGTGGATAGATCTATTGGGCCTGACCAACCCCACCCGTCGGCTAGGAGCCGGGCGGGTGCATATTGTCTCTAGTTTAGCAACACAAGCAACTCAAACACGGGCAGCAACTCAAGCAACGCTGTCAGTAATGGTTTCAGCATCACCGTCGTGGTAGTAGTAGGAAACGCTTGATTGTTCGTTTGTTTATTTGTCTAACGTATCTTATGACATGGTATTTTGTGATCAACGCTCAACACACGGGAACTTATTGTAAACTTAAAACCTGTGAACTCACCAGCATTATATGTTGACCCGTTTTTGGCATGCTTTCTCAGGTCGCTAAGGTAGCAGCATCTCAGGGCTTAGGCGCACGCGTCTGCACGGCGTCTAGTTTAGGTTCATGGTTTTGTTATTAAACAAGTTGGAAACTTTTGGGATTTAGTTTTGTAAAACAATGCTTCCGCTGTTATTTCAAATGGTTTGGATTCGTGTTTTTTTATTTTACGTATCTTATCATATAGTGTTGTTTATTGTGACCGCAGGTGGAAATTTGAGGGTGTGACAGAAAACGTGTTTAAGTGTTTGACCTGACCACACACAACTTGACATCCCGTTGGTGACCCGTTACATTAGTTGATCAAGCATACATAGTTTACATAAAAGAAATGCACATAAAAACACTTAGTTTACATTAAATTTCCATTTCTGCAGTCGTGGGCACGAACCAAAAATACATCATTTGGTTCGTACCTTTCAATGGGGTCGAATGGAATTAATCCCATTTCATTCAACCTTTCGATGGGTTGAATAAAATGTTGGTTTGACCCATTTTCCTGCTGCATCATTTAAACGAGCAAAATCCCATCAAAACAGTCTGAAAACGTCACGAAAAGCTACAAATCACAGCAGTCAACCATATATACCCTAACTACATGCAACCATAAAAATTTTTACTTACAAAGATGTCCATTTCACATAACAATCACAACCTTTCCCAAAATAGCAAATTATGAAAATATCACATCAATTGCATGAAAACTTTACCCAAAATGGAAACTATCAAAATAGCATTATATACATATCAAGGGTTAGGATACTTTGAAAACCAAGGTGAGTTGTGAGAACCATAGGAACTCTTTTGAGCCATTGATCTTGATGATCCAACGGTTGACATCGAATGTTTAGACTTTTTGTCTTGACATGTTTTTTTAAGTATTTTTTAATATAATAAAATGAGTGAAAGGGTATTTGAGTAAAATGGCATGTGAGAGAAAAACCTATATAATATCATATTATTTTTTTATTCCATTACTAAAATAACCATATTTTTTTAACTTTAATTTATTTTTTTAATTCATTTATTTTTCTAAAAAAAATAATACATTCAGTAAACTTTCAAAGTTCACCATTGTAAAATAATACATTCAAAAAACGTTTTTGCACCAGTGTAAAATTTCAAAGTTCAACAATTTTACATCTGCTAAACTGTCATCTCTCTCCATGTATGAAAACGTCGTTACACCAGTATAAAAATTATAAATCTACTATACACAAAACTATTACAAACAAAATACATTGTATTACACTAGTGTAAATGCCCACGGTAAATGTATTACACCTAGGTAAATGCCCACCAAAAAAAACATCTATACATTGTATTACACCACAGTAAATGCCCACCAAAAAAACATCTATACATTGTATTACACTAGTGCAAAAAAACCCCAAAAACAACATATATACCACAAACTTCTACAGAAAAAATACATGAGTGTAAAAAACCAAAACTACAAAAGATGTATACCTCAAACATCTACACATTTAATATTTTACACTGGTGTTTTTTACATCATCATCTTCACAGCATCTCCTGACAAAACCCAAAAAATTAATATTTACACTGATGCACAAATAATATCAGAAATAATAATAATAACATAAATAATAATAATAATAATAACAGGAAATAATAAAAAATATTAATAATAATAACATAAATAAACAAGAGTCATCCCTTGGTGGGGGTGTGGGAAACACCCCTGGTGCGGTCCAAAGAACAAAGTCCCGGTCACTAAAGAAAATATCAGCGGAATAACTTTTCTTAAAAAGAAGGTGGTCACCAGGAATCAAACAAGGGACCTTGGAAACCTCATGGTTAAGCTAATTATTTGATTATTTAGAAGTTTTAAGTAATTCAAAAATCGTCGACAATGTCAAATTAACATAAATAATAATAATAATAACAGAGTTATTAATAATAATAATAATAATAATTAAAAAAAATAACATACCATCGTCACAGATCCACCACCACCGCAGATCCACCACCACCGAGCCCCAACCACCGTCATCTTCATCTTCATCTTCAAACATCCTAAACCCCACAATTCACCATCGTCTCCACCCACAACCCCATCCAAACCTGAAACCCCACCATTCACCATCGCCTCCACCGTCATCTTCAACTTCATCTTCAAGATCCACCACCGTTTCAGATCCACCTCCACCGTTTCAGATCCTTCCACCACCACCTTCAAACCATTGTCTGTACCAACAAACACAGCCCCCCTCTGCACCATCGAAAACCCTGCACCATCATTTCTTCTTTTTTTTAGAGAGAGAGAGTGAGTGAGTGAATTGTGTGTATGTGAGAGAGAGATAATCTGATGTATTTAGAATTATGATTATTGTTATTATTATTATTATTATTATTTAAAAAGGGTTAGTTGGGGTGGGGGTAGGGTGGGGTGGGGTGTTATTACTAAAATACCCATAATAATTGAGTACAAAAGACTTTATTACCCTATATTAAAAAAATACAAAAAATTACAACGCAGATTATGTGTCACTAGGTGATTGGTCTAGAGGAGTTCTCAAGTTCCCGCAACTCAGAGGAGTTTTCAAAATATCCGGATCCTACATATCAATAAGCACATATTTATATGTATTAGTAAATCCCTAATCATCATAATCATCATCATCATCATGAACAAACCCTAGATCTAGCATAAAATCCCCAAGATGGGTGAAATCCATTAAACATCAGATAGTCAACAATATACCCATAAATCATGTTCCAAATTAGTCCTAAATCATCTATATAACATCTACACATCATTTCATAACATATAACACATAAAACAAATCATCCAACATCATTAACATTTCGTTTTTTAGACGAAGAATCATTATCCAAGTAGGGATTTAGTTTAGAAAGATGTTAGGAAGGTTTTTATTCATGAAAACTCATTTGAATCAGATCTGGACTCTTAGGGTTTATTAAAAATGTATGAAATTTTATCAAAAAAGGGTTTAGATGATGAACACACCTTGAATCCTCTCTTGTTTTGATTATAGAATGTGTTTTAGTTTTAGGATCTGAAAAACAAGGGCAAAAAGTCCTTTCTACAGGTTTGGGGTTGAGAGAGAGTACTTGGAGGCGAGTTAGGGTTGTGAAATGATGAAAATGAGGCAAAGTGTTATATTTATACCCAGTTCCGGTTCGTACCCGGGTCGAACCAATTTAATTTGGTTTTATTCGACCTTCTAGTTTTTCATTTGACCCTCCCCTAGGTCGAATGGAAAACCAGATTCCTTATTTGATCTTTCGATTCACAATCGTACCATTTTAACATATGTTAAAACACTTAATCACATAAACATGCATTCACAAATTGTACATCATTCATAAGGCATCTAATACTTAATAACTCAATCCAACTATGTAATTTCACCAACAACAGGACTCAAGACTTGTTGATGTGTGTGTGTGTGTGTTTCCCCCAATTATTCCCTGAACCATTGAACCCAGGACAATATGTAAATGTAAATCAACTCCTGATGATTCCCCGAATCATCGAACCGACTCAACTGACCTAGTTAAGTTTGTTAAGTAAATGTGTTGCTAAGGTAGACTTGTGTGTTTGTAAAAAGAGTTAACTGAAGTTTGTCGGGTGTCACATGATGTCATAAAAACTCATGTTCAAGATTGTGCTCAACTTTATAACAAGATCTGTGAAGTGAATATTTGTAAGTTGTATTTATAGATTATAAAAATCAATCGATTCTATTCCTTCAATTTCGAGAAATTTTAAACATGTTTTTGTTTATCTTCTGCGAATTGGGGGTATTTGCAGAGGGTGTGTGTGTGTGTGTGTATATATATATATATTGATAAGTTATAAGTTGCATAGGGTGGTTTTTTGTTTGTTTTAGTTTGATGTATAGATTATGCTTTAATTTGAGTTGTTTCATATGTTACAGTTGCATATGTTTGATAAGTTAAAAGGAGCATAGGGTGGATTTTTGTTTGTTTAGTTTTATGTGAAAGTTATGTTTTAATTTTTAGTTGTTTCAGATGTTACAGTTGCATATGTTTGATAAGTTATAAATTTCATAGGGTGGATTTTTGTTTGTTTAGTTTCATGTGAAGGTTATGTTTTAATTTTGAGTTGTTTCATATGTTATAGTTGCATATGTTTGATAAGTTATAAGTTAGGACTAAGTTAGGTTGATTCCAGTTGCATATGTTGATAAGTCATGAATTAGGAATAAGTTGTGTTGATTCTAGTTGCATATGTTATAATAGAAACAAAAAACCAATTTTTCATATGGATTTTTTAACTTGGATGGAATGAATGTTTACCTATATTTCATATGTTACATTTGAACTATTGTAGGTAAAGAGATTTTTGTGTGCAAAGCGAAGATGATTATCAAGAATGAAGCATAGTTTAGATTTTTTTTTTTGTTATGGTAGGTTTTTTAGCACGTTTGATCTGTAATTTTACCTCTGTTTCAAATGTTACTTTTGTTTGTCATTTGTAGAAAACATTTTCGTGTACGTTTGAATGTTTGATCTGTAATGTTTTTTTATTAATCTATACATTCCATGTGTTTTTTAACAACTCTAACATATGTCACAATATGTCTAATACTTGTCATCAATTTTAACATATGCAACAAGATATCACATATGAGACTAGAGTCTGTGCAATACCTCTTAAAGTTATGTAGTAGCACATCTGATACTTTATACGTCAGGACATTCTATGTGTAATGCTTTTTTATAAATAATTACATATTGCCATATCAACTCTTTTTACGTATGCAACAATACCGGTAACTCTTTTTACATATGCAATAATATACTGGTATGTAATAATAAAACGAAAAATCTGGTTTACTAAAAACAAAATTAATAAATCTAGATGTGACAACAGTCAGTAAGCCAGGTTTGTATCCATACATTTTGCATCTTTTATTGCTATTACATGTGCATCATTTCATATTTTTCGCATTATCCCCCCCCCCCAGCCTAGTGAACCAAGAATTAGTCCAAGAACGAACCCTGAGACACCTGTTTAGTCATACAATGCCCGGACACTCACCAAACAAGCACAAAATGAGGTTGTTCACCCTCTAACATATGGTAACTTCCCTTTAACATATGTGTACAAAACTCAAGGTAACTATAGTGTTTGATCACAAAGGACACTAATACATGTTAATGTCGTCATCGGGCATCCTTGCCATTAAAACGACATTAAGCCACCTCTCAATACAACTAGGTGGACCATAACTTAATACAAGCTAGTAACTCGTTCACATACACACTACATTTTCAGATAGTGTTATCTAAACCATGTCCTCACACAACGACTTAGTATTAATCAAGAACTACCTATAATTGTGTAGATATCTACACAAACCAAGACACTAACCACCTAGGACTCTAACTTAACAAAGACTAGACACATGGAAGCTATCCTATCTATAAACTATGTGTGTGTATATTAGATATAGCACATGTAATTACATCAAACTAGGATACAACTACACTTTTTACACCCTACAACCATGCCTATCCTAACCTTCTTGTACTACCCTAGTCGATCCAAACATTGAGGTGATGAACATTTTCGTCTTGATACACACTTACACCAAAGTAAACTAGTAGACAACCTACAAACCTCCCCCCTAGTGATGATCATCGGCCCAAAGTAACATTCCTCATCCATCACCATCACTTGACAACTATTGAGTTATACCAATTAAGGCCTAAACCTTTCTTACACCTCTTGATACCCCTTGATCCTTACCACAAATACACTAATACTACCTATGTATATATTCGGCCGAATGGAGACAAACCAAGGATCCTCATGTGTCACCATCACACAAGTGTCAAAGTTTATACATAAAAGGAAAGAACACTAGAATGTGCACCACCCAACATAACCACCCTTACCCCTTCTTGCCTCTTGACAACTAGCGACCAAAGGATGACAAAGACAAGAGATAAGAAGCTTCCAACCATCACCATCATCAAGATACTTTGTCTTATCCTTTTGTCTTGTACTCGATCGGATGGAAGCAAGAAGGAAAGCATGATAGTTGTCAATGTTTCACCAATAAAGTAATGAGACAAACCTTCCATAATCCACCTATTTAGTCAACCATACCCCTTCTAAATCTCTTACAAACCTACGGCTAAAGGACAAGGTGGATACAAGACAAATGGTTTCATGGAAATGAAGGTAAAACAAGGAATGATTTCCCCATTCCCAAGATGGAAGACATGCCTCGTAGGGAGAGATCACAATCGGCCGAAGCCAAGGAGGATGAAACAAGAGGAACCATTGTGTTGTCAACATTATCATCCTTTTGTTTATCCTAAGCATGATCGATCCATAGCTAGTTGATTCACAACTATCTTTGTTTTTGTCCACACCTTAGCCGATCCTCTATATAAGGAGGCCACATTCCACTCTCATTTGCCACACCAACACATTCTTTCACTCTCTAAACTTTTGGGTATTACACCTTGGAGCCGAAGCTTTTCTAGCTCTTGGAGACTACCCAACCTTCGATCACTTCTAGGTAAGGTTTCCATGCCCTTAAACTATGATCTAGTCTAGTCTACCCCACTTTAGTCGGCTCTAGTTGATTTAAACACATAAACACACACACATTGTCATAGATTTTTCTTAATCTTGCTCACTAGTGAATACATTGTCTTAACACTACATCAATCGGCCCTTGTTACATCTTTGGGAGGCCGAAACTATGTTTTTATATCACAAAGATCACGTGTAGCACCATGTATAGAATCGGTTTGTAATAAAACACACACTTGATTCAAGCTTAAGGTTAAAGACTAATGTGGTGTTAATCTAACCCGTTTTCTCACAAAAGCTCACCAATAATACTTCACAAGGCATTATTAAACCCAAACATACAAGCTTAATCCATGTTGTAATCGGCTTGAGGCCCTATGTGGAGCTTTATAATCGGGTACCATCTAATAACATGTGTTAACAAGGCTAGAACACGTGTTAATCTCAACTTAGGTGTATTAATGCCCTAAACACATGTTAAGATAACTAGCTTTATCACAAGTACAAAACCAAGGTTCACATAACTCAATAACCAAGTCCACAAGTGTCGGGTAGACAAATTGTATGATAAACAACTAGAACTTGTGATTTACCATGCTTCCAAATAAATCATAGGGCAATTACTATCTGGACGGTAGTAGCTACGTAATTCGGCTTCGCTAGACCGCATACATCTCTATCAAGGTGAGTTTTCACGGCCCCATTTTACTATTTTACATTTCGAGGGAAATACATGCATCAATACTTATGTCATTTTCAAGTGTGTGTACATTCTATCGTGACTACCATGTGGAGCATGAGATATATTGGTTCATGAGCTCACTAGTCCTCGTACGACGTTTACTGTAACCATTAGCTAAACATTTAGCCATGGAACACTTTAATAGATCTATTGGGTTGACACCCCCACTCTTGGTTAGTCGCTCTAACCGGTTACATACAAAAGAGTGTTAGTATTCTACTATACATACATTGTCTTTAGTGTACAGTGCGCAAGGCACAACAGTCAAGAGGTTTGGTTATGGGACTCATGGTTTGCACAGTGATCATTTGCTTAGCTAGCTTATGATTAGTCATACACGAATTGCACGTCAGTTTTACTTGTTACATTCAAACCCGTGGACTCACCAACATTGTTGTTGACAAATCTTTGTGCATGTGTTTCAGGTAACTAGATGACGAGCCGTGGAGATTTGGGAGAGGGGTTTGAGCAAACACTTGGTGGTACCTCGAAAGCTTGGGTTTTGTCAATCTTATGATATTTTCGTACTATTTTCATGAATCTAGTCACCACCTCATCTTAAAACAATGTTATTTGAATAAATGTACGACATTATCCATCTTTTGATGCTGCTATTTTAATAATATGTGTGTTGCTTTAACCTTGTGCTTGAAAACCTTTCGATGGTCGCATTCCCGTGTTTCTGCCTTGGCGGGGTGTGACACTAGAATTTTAAATTAGTATGTTAAAGAAGTTGTAGAGAGAAAAGTAAGAGAGAGAAGGTGGAGAAAGGAGGTTGGTGGGATGAAAGGTGGAGAGAGAAAAAGGTGGAGAGTGAAGGTTTGTGATAGGAAAGGTGGAGAGAGTGTGTTAGTGAGATGAAAGGTGGAGAGAGAAGGTATAGTCAATTACCACTCTACCCTTACACACCTTCTCTCCTACTTCATTGCCTTTTTTTTTAATTAATTATTGTAGAATCAATCTTGACCCTTGATCAATTGTGATCAATGGCTATGGTAAGGTTTGCAAGGTTTTCTTAAATTGTTGTGGTTTTCTCTCTAACCTTGCCCTATATATATATATATATATATATATATATATATATATATATAGCTCATACAAAGTTCTGACCAAACTGTCAACTGAAGATCTACATGCAATTCGATACCTAGAACTAGAGCAGGGACCATTCCTAACAAGTCAACAAGTCAGGGAACTCAAAATGTCCATGGTTAAAGAAATATGGAGGATCCTTTACTGCAGAAAACATTTAAATAAAGATTAGATAAGGTTTTGGCTTCATCAATCTAGGGGGAGATTGTCGGTTAAGCATAGAAAGTGTTGAAGAACAAAGGACAAGTGATGATGAAAAATGAAGCTGAGACAAAGTGCTGAAGAGTAAAGTTTTGAAGATAAACCAGACAAACATCTAAAGAACAACTTCTGAAGAACAACTCTTGAAGGATTACTCATCAGTAGTTGATTATTCATTAGCAGTTCCAGCAGAAGCTTCCCACCGCCTTGAACTTTAGCAATTTCATATTATATTTGTTTTTAATAGATATTTTGTACAAGTACCAATGCTACAGCCTGTTGTAGTATTATACTATTAATCTTAAGCTTCTTATGTACATTTTCTTGTATATAAATAGAAGGGTTCATACCTTCTATTTAATACACAGACTTTAAATCCGAAATCCATTATCTAATATATGAGAACCATTTGAGTATACACAACTGTTTTATCATTTACTGTTTTGATTCTCATATACACTTATTACACTTTAGTTAATCATTTGAGTGGAGTATTTACTGATCCTAAAAGTAAACTGTTAACTTAGAACAATTATTATTATTCCACTGCATTTACTTTGATAAATTAATTGTTCAAGAAGAAATTGTGTAACTTAGGTCCCTACAATGGGTTCTGGATAGGTCGAATGGCAGCTGAGTTTGGGTCGAATGAACATTTTTAGATCTCATTCATGCTAGTTTTGGTACGAATAGCTATTAGTTCATTCATATTCGAGCTTGTGATTCTCATTCGTACCTTGTGTTTCTCATTCGTACCCTCGAGAGGTCAAACAGAATTCCAATTCTCTCATTCGTGCTAATAATCAGGTCGAACAGGTGTTCTAAATTTCCATTTGTACCCACGACTTAATTTTCAAAAAATTTGTCTAAGTGTTGAACTTTTCAAATCATGGATAACATGTGGCGATTTCCAATGAACCGACCAAACACAAATCAGCAACAACAACCACCAATGAATCCTTGGGCTTTATATTCACTTCGTCAGAGAGCAGGTTCAATGCGGTCAGGTTCGTATATTACATGTTCCCTCTCGATATCAGGTTGCTGACATATTTAGTAAGGGTCTTCCGCGGATTCTTTTTGAAGACTTTCGCTCTAGTCTCAACATTTGGTCACCTCCGGATTTGACTGTGGGGGTGTAATAGATAATATTGTGATTGATTATGTAATTATATTGTAATTATTGTATTTACTATGTTTCCCAATATACTCGACCGACATGTATTATAAATTAATTATCAATGAGAAGGGTAGATCATCCATTGAACAATACCAATCTCACATTTTGCAGTTGAGAAAGGAAAGAAAATCGCACAAAAACCGATGGTTAACTATTAGGCAGTCGTAGCCCCGGTTCAACTAGTTGTGGAACCTCCTCCTCAACAAATTCCGGATTATTGGGGTGTTGCAACAGCAGTGGCACGGATTCAGAAAACTTCTTCGATCAACTTGTTGAAGAATGATTTGTCCACCGGGAATGGAAACCGGCCTCCAAAGTTTATGGACATGACTGAATATCCATCATGGCGTAAAAGATTTAAGATTCATTTGGAATATTTGGATGGCGTTGAGGCATGGAAAGTTATAGAAATAGGGTATGTGAGACCAACGGTGAAAAAGTTGACTACTCCTATTGCTTTAGACGAATGACTGATGCAGAGAAGAAGAAGTATGTTGCTGAAAAGAAGGTGTATTCACAGTTATCTCAAGCTTTGACTCAAGATCTCCTACATTAGTTTGGACCGTGTAAAACTTCAAAGCAATTGTGGGATGCACTTCAAAGTCAAAATGATGGGAATGAGAAAACAAAGAAACTAAGAATGAATGAGTTGAAGAAAGAGTTTGAGAATTTCGGCTTTGTGGGAAATGAGACTTCGAAAGAGTAGACTACTCGGTTTTATCATCTGTTATACCGGAGTTGTCTAACTATAACATTTCTTACCCCATGACTGAATGTGTAGAAAGATTTGCAGATGCATTACCAGCATATTGGAGTTAACATGTTGAAGCTGGAGAACAAAGAATTTGAAGAAAAGAGGAAGGCAAAAAGAGCACAAATTCCTTGGAATCCTAATTTGTACTTTGCTAGTTCTTTACTTCAACTGTACCTAATGTTGGTGTGAGTTCGACACCACAAACAGCTTTTGTTTCGAGTGTTGAACAAACTAATCCGGTGAATTACACTGGTATTCCATCATCTTCGTCCTATGTTACACTAACTACATCTCCTTCTGCACCATGGATGGCTATTCCATCAATGAACATGAATCAAGCATCCTCATCTAATGCTAGACAAGCATCCTCAAGTTTGAGGTCTATTGTATTGGAGACTTCCAACTTAGATAATGTGACAATAGAAGTTCTCAAAAGCATGTTGGTTTGTTGTCTGCTTTTGTAGCTTCATACAATGGACTCGTGGCGGGTCAAATTGAGAATAATAATTTGACGAATGAAGATTACTCGTAAATCGACAAGGAAGAGATGGAGCTTATAGATATCCAATTGGCATTTGCAAGTGTTGTTAGGAGAGCTCAAAAGTTTATGAAGCGAAATTGAAGGACCGATTTGGTCACTTCACCTAACACAACATACAATTTCAACAAAGCCAAAGTTAATTGTTTCAATTGTGGAACCAAAGGACACTTTGCTTGTGAATGCACCAACCCTAAACAACAAGTTAACCGAAATTCATTCAACAACAACTATTAAAACCAAAACCGTCAAAATAACTATCAAAACCAAAATCGACAACACACTCCTTTCAATACTAACCAAAGACAAACATCATTCCTCAGTAAACTCAAAATACCCCAAACACTAAAAGAAACATTGTTCCAGTAAGCACTCCCACCAATCAAAACAAGAATGATAATAAAGCATTGATGATTCAACAAGAAGAAGGGTTTAACTAGAGTGACATGCAGTTGTGTAACACCTCGTTTTGCGATTAAACAAAATGAAAATGTTTATGAAATTGTATTTTGTTAAATAATGGATAACAAGACTAATTGAGATATAAGAACGGAGTCAAACCCTTAGTATTATAACAGACTGTTTAATAATAATAATAATAATAATAATAATAATAATAATAATAATAATAATAATATATTATTATATTTGAACCCTGCTCCATTTTTAATGAAACTTAGGTTGACGCGTAATTAAAAATTAGCTCGTCTTAAGAGTATATTCAAAGTTTAGTAGAACGTTTTATTTTAAAAGTTATACGAGAAAAATGAGTGAAGCAGTTGAATTAATTATAATAATATTACAATTAAAACACATGTATTGACATTTCATTGTACATTTGCGAGAGCTTATAAGCTAGCAGGCTAGCACGACCCTCCCATCCCACATAGAAACAGAAACAAAAATTTCCTCCACCTCCTTTGTTATAAATATAGCATATCAGTTGAATGTAGAAGTATAAGTTTTAAAGGGAACACTCTAATATAGAGGATACCCCGTTGGGTATTGTTAATAGTCGTTTTGGAGTACAAGTAGAAGCACGAGTAGGGAGACTCTACGTCAACGTGCCGTAGATAGTTTTGAAGTATGTTCTCGTCTAAGTTATGATTTGTTAGTTATTATTATTTTATTGGTGTTATCAGTATTAGTATAGTATTATAATTTTTAGGTATTAGGATTATTATTAGGGGTGGGTATTGGGTAGCCTAGCCTTGGTTAGGCATGGACTGATCACCCATGCTTAAACAAGGCAGCGTTAGCCAGTATACAACCATGATAATAACTAGTTAGGTATACCATTACCTAACCAAGGATTATGAAATTTGCTAGGATCTGAGTTTGATTTGTCAAGATTGTTTAAGTATCAAATAGATGAATGAATACTAAAGATGGAAAGTGCAGCGGAAATATAAACTATGTAATCTTAACAAATGGAATAATTGCTTTCAAACAAGTACTTTCATTAGTCATCACAGATTGTGAAATACTAGTACAAGTTATTACAATTCTCCCCCTCGGCCTGATCACTCAATACTTTGTCTATGCAGAGAATGTGTGAAGTGATGAATAGAACAGTACAGGCACTATTCTATTTATAGACAAACCAAAGCACTGATGACCTAAGACTAACGTCACCTAGACAGTGACAACTAACTACCTTAACAACATAAAACATCTGCTAGACTAAACTACTGTTACATTGATTAAACCACTGGTAGACAAATAGCTGGTATGTAAACTTTGATGGTCTTCAACATCTGCTGGAGCCTAAGTGTTGTTGGCTCCAGCAGACCTTTGGTCTTTGTCAGCACTTTGTCTTGTTCCATGTCAGCACTTTAATCATCAGTTGTTTTCTTCAATCAGCAGCACTTTAGATCAGCAGGACTTTAGTTGTCAGCAGTTAGAGTCATCAGCCGTTTGGGAGGATACTTGTATAAAGTACTGTTTTGTTCATAGATCAGTAGATAGAATATTTTGGCTTTCAATTATCTGTTCTTTTTCAGGTCAGCAGACCTAACAATCTCCCCTAGAACAGATGATGCCAAAACTTGTCTTTATTTCTGATTTTTATTCCTCATCAGACTTTCTCTAATTTGCCCCTTCAATTGCAATTCAAAATGAAAGGAGTAGAGATCATCAGCTTCCCTTTCTAGTTCCAAACTCATCAGATCCATGAGATCATGTGCACTCAGACTATATGCATCATCCATGCTGAGTTTTTGGATCCTTCCATCTGACCTGAGCAATGTCAATTCATGGTTGGTTTTGTCTACCTTCCATTTTAGAATTTTTAAGTCAGGAGGATTTTCAGGTTGCAAGTTTATTGAAGATGAGTTTGGTGATGTAGGTCTCCCTATGATTCTTCTCAGTTCTTCACTGATGGGATCAGAGAAATATCTTACTTGGTTTAATATCCCCTCTTTCACAAAGGTTTCAGCAAACTTCTTTTGGTCTTCTTCAGAATCTCTTTTTGCCTCTTGATTTGTCTTCTAGCAGCAATGTTTATGTCTGATGAAGGAAGTAGGCTTTCAAATGAAAAGGTCTGATGGGATTTACCAGTGTGTTCATCATCAGAGTAAGTTGGTTTTGGTGGAAGAGTTGGATCAGTCTTTCTTTTCTCTTCAAGCTTCTTGTATGTTTCCACCAGCCTTATTTCAGACCATCTAGCCACAGATCTCATTTCACCATACCTAGCATCAACCAATTCAGCCTCATTCTTCTGAACTTTAAAGCTCTGGCAGGGTCTTTGCCCTTCCTGAAGTCAGGTACATCAGCCTTTTGATTTCCCTTCTTCAATTCTTCAATCCTCTGAAGTTCTTCCTTGAGTGCTTGAATGGTCCAGCCTGTGAAATGTTTCCTTTGGGCTTTGTAAGGCTTGGTGGCCATTATCTGATCAAGAAGAGATTCTCTGACAATCTTCACCATTTCACCACTGATGGGCTTTGCAGACATGGACTTGCTCAGGTCATTGGCAAAATCTTTAATCCTTCTCAGTTTGCCAGGTTCTGCTGAATGGATGCCCTGAGCAGTCCTGTCATCCTTCCCTTTGCATTTCTCTTTAATTATCAAGTCTATTTGTTGAACCTTTTGTTTCAGATATTCATCAAGATTTCTTGGTTTAGGCAAGTTCAGGCTTGACAGAGATGGGAATGATAGTTTTGTAGCATCCTCTGTATTGTAGAAGGATTGAATTTCCCCCTTGATCATGTCAAACTCAGGGGGATACTGAGCTGCTAGTGGGAGTTCAAATGTTGTTGATCTGGTGGTGGTGAATTTGGAAGTGTGTGGTGAAAAAGATTGGAGTGGAATGGCTGGAATGGGTTGAGTTGATGGTGGTGTTGTGGTTATGTTCTCATCTTGCACAACAAAAGTGGATTTCCTCTTTCTTTTGTACATGATGGTGGGAGATGGTGCTGAGTGGTATGTTAACATCTGGCACTTGTGTAGTACCAGCAGATGTTTGATGTGGAGATGGTATGGGCGATGAGGTCAAGGCTAAAGCTGAGGTGGTTGTAGTGGATGTTGTGGTAGATGGTTTGGCAGTTGTTTTACTGGTGGCAGTAACAGAGGTTTTTGTTTTTGAAGGAGACTGCCTGACATGAGAAGCAGGCCTCTTCTTCCTTTTGGAAGTTCCAACATTTTCATTTTCCTGCTGTTGTTCTTCTTTCCTTTTGGAGAGATTCTCTGCCTTGGTTTGTAAAGTTTCATCCCTGATCTTTTTAGCCTCAGCAGCCTTTTCAGCCCTTTCATTAGCTGTTTCATCAACTTCTTTGGTCTTGGCTGCTTCAGCAGTGGTTTGGTCAACAGACTCTGGTGTAGGCTCTGGAGCAGACTTTTATTGTTGAGAAGGTGGAGCCCCAAAAGGTTTCAGCTTCTTCAGTCTATCTCTACCACTCTCCCCCTTTTTGGCATCAGCTGCTGTAAACTTATCATCATCTTCATCTCTTAATATAGTGGTGGGGGCAGAGCCAGAAGTCTTCAACAAATGATCTTTAATGGCTTTGATGTCTGCTTTTGTGTCATTGAACCTTGCATCCACCATGTTCCTGATCATTGTCATGTAAGTCTCTTGGGTTTGATCTGCTAGTTTTCGATGAGCTATGATAATTGGGCTGACTGATTTCCATAGCTCACTAGCAATGTCTTCTTTGGATGGTTGACTTTGTGTGAGAGTCACCAAGGTTTGCATGATGGTCTTGATATCACCTTTGATCTCAGATACTGATGACTTAATAGCATTAACTCTCCCCCTCAATTCTTGGTATTTTAACCCATCACCCAACTTAATGGGATCATCTGAATTCCTACCAGATGTGGTAGATGTAACTGGTTCACTCCTATGAGGAGTATCAATTGGAAAGAAACCAGATGCCCCTTATTCTTGGTTCTGGGGACTTCCAACTGGTTTTAAGGTCACTACTGTGGCCTCAGCAGTTGTTGCCTTCAAGGAAGTTTGATTGATGTAACCACTGTCCTGAAGTGAGACAATGGTCTCTACAACAGTAGTGGCTGCTTCACTTGAACTACCACTCTGAGTTACATGTAACTCAAAGGGTATGGCCTCCTCTGTTTGTGGGTTAGCTAATTGACTTTTCTCTGAACCAGTCACTTGTTGAGGCATACTCTCAGTGATAGGTGGTTGAGAGGAACTGGTTGTGTCCAGAGTTTTGTCAATAGCCTCAAACAATGGTTGCATGGTTGGAGGAATTGATGGCGAGGGTTGTGGAGTGACAAGAATGTTAGCCCTAGGAGAAGGACTTGTAAACAGATGTTCAAGTGAATCATCTATTCCATGATGTGTGTCCCCTTGGCTTACAACATGATCCTTTTGAGAGGATTCATGAGGAGTTTGGCTTGGTTGAGACTTTACCACTTGTTGAGAGGAAGTATCAATAGTGGTTGTTTGTTGCTTTTGTGTTGCAACAAGATTTTTCTCTGGTATCTCATCCTCCAGAGTCACCTTTTTGGGTTGTTTCTTGGGGGGTTTGTGGATGGAATGTTCGTTTTGGTAGTGGCTGGTGTGGGTTTCACAGCACTGGATGTAGTGCCATGATCACCAGGAGCAGTGGGCTCAGTAACAGAGGTTTGCACAACAGTTGTTGTCTTAACTCTCTTTGCTTGTGTTTTGGAAACTTTTGTTTTAACAGGTTTTTCTTGATTAGGACCTAACATCCTTGTAAAAGTTTCTTGGGACAGGCTGTTCATTTGAAGGCCTTGCCCTTGTTTATAATCCTTTTCAGGTAAAACCTTTTATAGGATAAAACTTAGAATTCTTGGATACATCAAAAATGCATTATTTGACCCACCCTGAACCCCCTTCACATTATTCACCAAATCTAAAAACAGTGCTTGCGATAGATTATAATCAGTGTTTGTCAAAATAGCATATCCCAAGTACTGGACTTTTAAAGGGATTTCATTAAAAGAAGTAGTTTTGGGAGAGAGGCATACAAGCAGTGTATGAAAGAAAATTTTCATGTTAGGGGAAAAAAACTTTTTGTAAATGGTTGCCCCAGTCAATTGGCCCTCATAGCCCCTCTCTATGAACTCTGTGTGGAGTTCAGTTTTGTCAAAAGTTTCTTTTCCTGTCTGATCATTCAGTGAGAAAGTGGTGGATATGGTTTCTGGGGTGATGGCAACTTTAGTATCGCCAATTTGTGAAACAATGGATGTTGGCTTTTTGTCAACGAATAGTACTTCAGCTTTCAACCAGAAAGCTTGAAGTGTGTCTTCATATATGAGTGAACTGGAAGTCAGGGCAGTTTTATATTTTGATGCATTCAAGGTATCAATGATGGGATGGAAATGACGATTGACATCTGTTTTAGTCAGATATGGAAGATAATTATGGGGAGCTTTCAATTGGAGATGCATTTTGTGGATTACAGAGAGAAAGTCGATGTCTTTTTAATGGAGGTTTTAGGTTGAAGAAGGCGGTTTTGGAATTTTGAATTCAATGAGACGGTGGAACAACTACTGTGGATAAACAGGGTTTTTATAGTCTCAGGTGGAAACCGCTGATGTGGCCAAAATGCTGCTTTTGAGAGCATACATGGCAAACACCTAATGGAAGGTCTGATATTGTGGATGACAGTTGTTTATAACATCTGTTTGACTTTAGTCAACAGATGTTTGTGAAAACAGTTGTTTTATCTGATCAGATATTTGAAACAGATTTTTCAACCAGCAGTGGTTACACTTAATGAAACAGAGGTTGTTTTGCCTTGGACAGACTTTTCAACCGAATCTATTTTTAAGGTTGAATTTTTTATTTTCTGACAACATTTTAATGCTTTTATTCATGAAAACATTTTATTTTATTCCATGTTTAACATACCAATCCGAGAGATCAGATCTGCAAAGGTAGATGTGTCTAAAGCTTTTGTCAACACATCTGCCAACTGATCCTCTGTTGGAACATGATGCAGGGAATCAAACCTCTTTCATAGCTGTCTCTAACAAAGTGGTGTCTGATGTCGATGTGCTTTGTGGTTGAATGGGAGACTAGATTTTTGATGATATTTTCAGCTGCTTGACTATCCAGCATGAGTGGAGTCCTCAGAGCAGTTATACCAAAATCCAGTAGCTGGTTTTGAAGCCACATAAGTTGGGCTGTACAGCTTGCAGCAGCAATGTATTCAGCCTCTGCAGTAGATGGTGAAACAGCTGCTTGCTTTTTGCTTTGCCAGGAAACCAAGGCATTGCCTAGGAATTGGCACCCTCCTGATGTTGACTTCCTTGTGGTTTGACAACCAGCAAAATCACTGTCTGAATAACCTTAAAGCTCAATGTTCCCATTAACAGGATACCAGATACCAAGTGTGGGAGCACCTTTTAGGTATCTGAATATCCGTTTCACAGCAATAAGATTTGACTTTCTAGGTGATGCCTGGTATCTTGCACAAACACAGGTGGCAAACATGATGTCTGGCATAGATTCAGTTAAGTACAATAAAGACCCAATCATGCATCTATAATGTGTTTGGTCAACCAGTTCATCTTTGTCATCAACAGTGACTAACTTTGTGGTACTCATGGGTGTACTACATGGTTTACAATCATTCATGTCAAATTTTGTAAGTAAGTTTTTAACATACTTATTTTGGTGAATAAAAGTTCCATTTTGCAGTTGTTTCACTTGGAGACCAAGGAAGCACTGTAGTTCACCAATGGCACTCATTTCAAACTCTGTTGTCATGAGTTCTCTAAACTCTTCACACATTTTGTTACATGTGGACCCAAAAATGATGTCATCCACATATATTTGAACAATCATTAAATCTTTTCCTTTACATTTTAGAAATAATGTTTTATGAATTTTACCTCTGGTGAAACCAATGGATAAGAGAAAAGTGGAGAGAGTTTCATACCAGGCCCTTGGTGCTTGTTTAAAGCCATACAAAGCTTTGTTAAGCTTGTAGACATGATCAGGATGGAATGTGTCTTCAAAACCAGGTGGTTGACATACATAGACTTCCTCTTGAATTTTGCCATAAAGGAAAGCACATTTGATGTCCATCTGATACACCTTGATGTTGTGGTTGACAACAAAGGCTAGGAAAAGTCTGATGGCTTCCAACCTCGCTACAGGAGCAAAGGTTTCATCATAATCTATTCCCTCTTCTTGTCTGAAGCCTTGAACCATGAGCATGGCTTTATTCTTGACAACAATACCCCTTTCATCTGTTTTGTTCTTGAAGACCCACTTTGTGCCAATTGGACATACATCCTTTGGCAATAGTACAAGTTTCCATACTTGTTGTCTTTTGAACTGAAGGAGCTCTTCTTGCATAGCTTCTACCCAACTGTTGTCTTTCAGTGCCTTTGGTACTTGATAGGTTGTGTGAGAGATAAAAAGCCAACAAAAAGACAAATGTTTGAGGATTGACTTCTTGTGAGCACCCCTTCACTTATGTTGCCAATGATTTTGTCTGGTGGATGAGTTCTTAGGAAGATTAGATCTCCTGTGTATGGAACTATGGCATTTTGAGGTGAGGGATAAAGGTTTGAGGCATCTGCTGTTGAAACCTTTGTTTGCACTTCTGTAGTGCCAACAGAGGTTTGGAATGGAAGTGGGGCGATAGGCCCAAGTGGTGTAGAGGTGGATAGACTTTTGTCAATTGAGGATGGACTTTTGTCAAAAAATAATGGATCAGTGGTTGAACTTGATGAGGTAGTGGTTTGAGGGTAAGACTGGCCAACAGTGGTTGACTCAGCTGTGACAGAGTTTTGAACATCTGCTTGCCTTGAATCAGGATAGATTTTGCAGAAAGACTGTGGCACCACAATGTCATATCTTTAATCCTATTGTGGAGATTGTGGTGTACCTGCATCGTCAGTTTTCACAGTGATATCTTCAAATTTGAATTTATCTAAATTAAACAATTCAGCAGGATTTGCTGGGATTTTCAAAGATGAAAGTTCATTGAACTTTACATTCAGAGTTTCCTCTATTGTCCTAGTCCTTGTGTTAAACACTTTATAGGCTTTGGTAGTAGAGGAATATCCCAGAAAATATCCACAATCTACTTTGGCTGCAAATTTTGAGATGGAATCTTTTAGATTTAAAATGAAACATGGGCAGCCAAAGATTTTGAAAAATGATATCAGTGGTTTGATTTTGAACAAAATTTCATAAGCAGTCTTTTGATGTCTAGGGTCGATTAAAACTCTATTTTGGACATAGCAAGCAGTGTTTACAGCTTCTGCCCCAAAGGACAGAGGTAAACCAGAATCTACCAGCATTGTTCTTGCAGCCTCAATAAGTGTTCTATTTTTCCTTTCAACCACCCCATTTTGTTCTGGTGTTCTTGGAATACTGTACTGCCTCACAAATCCTTTTGACGCACAGAAATCAAATAGCTCCTTATTCTTGAATTCTGTTCCATTGTCACTTCTAAAGACTTTTACTGGCAAGTCATATTGTTTCTTAACTTTGGTGACAAAGTCCTTTAAACTACCTGCAGTCTCATCCTTAGAGTATAAAAAGTAAGTCCATGTAAACCTAGAAAAATCATCAACAATAACAAGACAAAATCTCTTTTTCCTAAGGCTCATGATTTTTACAAGGCCAAACAAGTCCATATGCAACAATTGAAGACATTGACTTGTTTTGGACTCATCAATGGATTTGTAAGAGCTTTTATGTTGTTTGCCTTTTAAACAGGAAACACAATGCTCATCACACTTAATTCTTTTGGTGGTAGACCTCTTATAAGGTTTTGTTTGGAGAGTGAGTTGATAGTTTGAAGGTTGGTATGACCCAATCTCCTATGCCACAATTCTGTCTCTTTGGTTGAGGCAGCAGAAAATAGACAGACATTTGCCATAGGATTGTCCTTCAACATATCAACCACATACACATTGCCACTCCTGTGAGCAACAAGTTATGCTTTGCTCTCAGCTATGATGGTGTTAATCTTTTCAACCACTTCTGGTCCAACAATCTTACATGTCTTCTAGTGAAGAATGACCTATAACCTTTGTTACTCATTTGTGAAACACTAAGAAGATTAAACTTAAGATTATCAATTAGATTAACATTTTCAAACTTGAGTCTCCTAGCCTTAACAGTCCCTGAACCCAAAACTTTACCTTTTGAATCATTACCAAAGGATATATCACCCCTCCATGAGCAAGAAAGTCCAGAAGAAGGGCTCTACATCCAGTCATGTGCCTAGAGCCTCCACTATCTACATACCATAAACTATCTAAGCAAGCAGAAGCTCCCTGCACATCAGTAAAGAATTAGTTTTGGTGAGTGTCCAAAGCCAAACTGGCTTTGGATGGGTTCTCAGACTTTTCAGCCTCAAGCTTAGGAGAATGATCAGTGGTTTGAACTAGTTTTTGAACCAAGTTCAACAACTGTTGTTGACCATTTGCCAGTGCTTGAATATCAACACTTGGTGCAACAGATGTTTGACAATTTCCTGTCAGATGTTGGTAACCATGAGGATGTCTGTTCACTCTTGGTTTTGAAGGCCTTTTGGGCTCTTCATAAACATGTGGCAGACGATGACAAGGTGGTTGTCCATGTCCTCTTGGAAACTTATTAGAGGGTGGAGCATCTGTTACCTGAACATCTTTGGGAGCAGAGTTTTAACTCAGATTCTTGGTAACAGATGTTTGGACTGGGGCAAAAGTCTGTTTGGTTTTTCCTTTTGAAGTACAAACCACTTGACTCACTTGAGTTTTAACCTTGTACTCTTTTATTTTTTTCATCAAAATTTTTGAGATACAGACACTCTTTGGTTTTATGATTCTTTTTTCGATAGATTAAACACTCTTTGGTTTTAGAATCACATACGCTTGTTCCTTTGTTGATATCATATGCTTTTAGAAGAAAACAATTTTTAGTAACATGATTCTTCTTTTCACAAAAATCACAAAACAAGTTATCTTTTGATTTCCCTTTTTCCTTCTTCTTTTCAACAGATGTTTGATCATCTGTTGAAAGATCTTTTAAGGGAATGATCTTGGCCTGTGGTGCCTTTTTACCATCAGGGGTTTTGAAGGTCATTGGTTGGAAATTTTCAAGGACATCACACTCATCTGACCAGGTTGGTTTAAATTGATATTTTTCAATCTCATCAAATGAGGGATAACCTTCAAGTTTTTCAAGAGTGATTTTCTTACCATTAGGTTCAGTGACCTTGATTTCTTGACCCTTTGAATTGGTTGGGATGATTTCAACCAACTGTGGTTCCTTTTTGTCAGTGGTTTGTGAAATTTGAGCAGTGGTTTCATTAAAACCAAAACCAAATTTCACATGACTTTTAGACTGTTGGTTAACAATCATCTCAAAACCTTTTGATGATTCCACCCATTTTTGGCATTCAACTTAGGTGGACTCAAGCTCCTGTTTACAACTTTGATATTTGGTTATCATAGTTTGGAGCCGGTCTTTGGTTATACTTGCTTCATGTTTTAAACTGTTGATTTCAGATTCCTTTTCAGTTAATTTTGATTTTAACTCTTTAGTGAGTTTTTCAAACTGAATTTCATCTTCCAAAATTTTCTTTCTAAAGTTTTCATTCCTCTGTTTTATCTTAGCAAATGCTATGATACACTTATCTGAGCATAAGTCATTTAAGGTTTGAGGTGATACGTTAGCAGCAGCCATCAAGGCACAATTACACTGGATATCACAGTCATCCGTACCCCATGGGTCTGAGAGATTCACAACCTCAACTTCTGATTCTTCAACTGAAACAGCTGCATCAACAATATCATTAGTCACATTTTCAGACATAGACACCACTTCCTCATATTCAACCTCCTCAACAATGGTCTCTAAAGCCATGAAACAAAAATTTTCTGGTTCATTTTCAGACTTTGCAATTAGAGCCATGTTTTCATCTGTTAACTCATCTGGTAAGCTACTCCAATCAACAAATCCTTGAGTGAAGAAACTCTGTTGGGTTTGTTGACCAGTCTCTGCAGAGGCAGAGGATGAAGCAGTAGCTACTGGCATTTGTGCCTGCGCAACAGGGGTTTGAACATAATGAATCTGGGGAACAGTGGTTTGGACATAGTGCACAGGAACAGTGGTTGATGACTGTGCAAAGTGAGCAGTGTTTTGCACATTTGGTCCAGGGGTACTTTGGGAAAACTGATAAGTGTTGGTCTGAGGCCTTTGGTTTGGATAGGTAATCATAGGTGTACCATTTTGGCTCCTACATTCCCTAGCAAAGTGACCCATTATGTGACATTTGTAACACTTAATCTTAGATTTATCCAACCCCACTTTTGACCCACCATGTAAACCTGGATACCTTCTGCCAGTTTTCTTATAGAAGTTATTAGTTCTAATACTGAGCAGAGCCAATTGATGCAAAATGTCCATTTCCTCTAAGTCCACAGGGTCAATGTATTGAAGGTCATTATACACAAAGGGTGTGTTGTCAGATGCCTGAATATCACCACTTGCTGCAAAAGCATAGTTGGGTAATGAGTAAGAATCAGTGTTAAAACCAGTAGTTATATCAATGTAATGATCATAACCCTGATCCTCACTACTACCAGGCACCTCATCTTGACCCAAAAGTGTTGTATTACCAAACACATAATCATCAGACACTTTTCCAGAATCATGAAGCTTATTTTTCTGGTTAAGCTCTCTCTCATAGGTCAAGAGCTTACCATGAAGCTGGGTCAGAGATAAGTCCTTAAAACCAATTGAGTTTCTCATAACAATTGCAATAGTGTCCCACTTATCTGGTAGTTATTTAAGAAACCTATGGTTCAAAGTTGATTTTGGGTAAGTTAGACCCACCAATTTTCGTTCACTTATTAAGCAATTAAAACTCTCAAATTGTTGTGTTAATGACTCTCCCTTCACATGACTGAATGTTTCATATTGTTGATTCAGAATTTCCCGGTTGTTTTTAATAACCTCCTCAGTCCCACCAAATTCTTCTTTCAAAGCATCCCAAAACTCCTTTGCACTGTTACAGTGTAACAGCCCAGCATAGATATCATTTGGTAGTGCCATGGCTACAATACTGTAAGCCTTAGCATCTAACTTAATTTTTTGATCCTGCTCAGAGTAGTTTTCGACACTTTTAGGTACTTGGACCTTGGGATCTTCGGTACTCGGCACCATCGGAACATGTGGTCTGAAGACAACCGACTTCCAACACCCAGTGTTTTGTTGAGCAAGAACATGGCTTATCCGACGTTGCCAGATATTGTATTCAGATCTGACAAGCATCGGAGGCTTGTTGCTCGTGCCAGTGTTATGTGGATCTTGATTCATAGAAGCCATTCTCTGACTGAGTATAAAACAAAGTGTGTTTAAAGAAACTTTGAACGTAAAATAAACTTTTACTCTGTTTTCAATCAACAAACAAAGTGATATCAATAATATTGAGCTAATCTGTTTATATTAAATTAATTGATTAGATCGAATTTAATTGACCAAACTCTGATACCAATTGTTAGGATCTGAGTTTGATTTGTTAAGATTGTTTAAGTATGAAATAGATGAATGAATACTAAAGATGGAAAGTGCAGCGGAAATATAAACTATGTAATCTTAACAAATGGAATAATTGCTTTCAAACAAGTACTTTCATTAGTCATCACAGATTGTGAAATACTAGTACAAGTTATTACAATTCTCCCCCTCAGCCTAATCACTCAATACTTTGTCTGTGCAAAGAATGTGTGAAGTGATGAATAGAATAGAATAGTACAGGCACTGTTCTATTTATAGACAAACCAAAGCACTGATGACCTAAGACTGACGTCACCTAGACAGTCACAGCTAACTACCTTAACAACATAAAACATCTGCTAGACTAAACTACTCTTACATTGATTAAACCACTGATAGACAAACAGCTGATATGTAAACTCTGATGTTCTTCAACATCTGCTGGAGCCTAAGTGTTGTTGGCTCCAGCAGACCTTTGGTCTTTGTCAGCACTTTTTCTTGTTCCATGTCAGCACTTTAATCATCAGTTGTTTTCTTCAATCAGCAGCACTTTAGTTGTCAACAGTTAGAGTCATCAGTCATTTGGGAGGATCCTTGTATAAAGTACTGTTTTATTCATAGATCAGTAGATAGAATATTTTGGCTTTCAATCATCTATTCTTTCCCAGGTCAGTAGACCCAACAAAATTGTATTAGGACCCTGAGATAGTACCTGATTGGACTAGAAAGTGTAACCAACCGTTAAACAGGTGAGTTTTATGAATGTTTTCAAATATGAGCATGCTTGTCCAAACTGGTAATTGTTATAATTGTGTTCATGACGGTTGTACACATGTATATAATCAGAGCAAACATACACATGATATTTGGGGACCGTTATACGTCCTTCTACCACAAGATTTGTCGGTACAATATCTGTATATAATGGGCATTAACTGTATGGGATGTTAGTCACGGGCCCGGTGAGGGTGGCAACCCAGTGAGGGTGTCGAGTGACTTTGGGTTATGATGTCATGGGCGGGAACAAGTCATGAATGATTAAAATAATATGATTTACAACTTGTGTACATTCATGAACTCACCAGCATTGTCTGACGTCATTTTTAAGCATGTGTCAGAGGTAGTGATGGCTAGTTCTTGAGCATGTTGTTTATCATGAAGCTGGTGGACCAGTGGAATAGGATATGCTAGTTCGTATGGGTTGATGGAAAAGTTATATCTTCAGCTAAAAATAGTTTATCAAACTTTGTAGTTTTTAAGTTTCATCTTTTGTACCTCAAAGTTTACGTTAATGAAATAAAAGTTTATGTGTAAGTTGGTATCAATTGTGTATGGTGCATCCTTATCTGGGTGTGGTGTCATAAGTTGGGAGTTGAAGAGTTATCTAGTGGGAATATGGCATGTTATGCTCAGAATTAGTAGAAGAAGTGAATGAACAAGAAGACGAATCGGTTGTGGAACAAATAGTTGAGAAAGATGTGACTGGGATGGTTGTTGAAGAAAGTGCGAATGTTCAAGATTCATATTGCACGGATTCTGAAAGTGAAACTGATTCTGAGGCAAGTCTAAACTCGCTTGAAGATAATGTGGATCAGTTACTAGTTGAATCCGACTTTCTAATCAGCAAGAAGTCTTGTATGGTTGATGATGCTTGCACCCGGATCAACTATTCAAAGTTCTTCTCTAGAAAGGAAGCACATTTTGCTCTTATGGCTATAACTGATTCTTTGACCCTAGTAAGTTCTAACTCACTTCCTAAATGTAATGATTGTGTTACTTTTCTAGGAAAGTGTGATAGATTAGAAGAACAGATTCTCAATTTGAAATCTGACTTGGACAATGCAAAAACAGCAAATGAGAGTATTAGAAAGAATGAAAAGACTTTAATCAAAACTCTTGAAAGTTATAAAAAGGATATGTCTGAGTTAACTAAAACTCTTGCTAATAAACAAGTTGCAATTAATAATTACATCAATCAAATTGAAGACACGAAATTAGAAATGGCCAAAGTCAGATGTCTTTATGAGAAGATGAACAAAAAGTTGGAAAGCTATCTCAATGTGAGATATGTGCTGGACCACATATTTGAACTACCAAACAAAGATGGTGTTCCAAGTAGCATCAATTATAAGTCTTTTCCATCTCCAATGCTATTTGCAAATCACAACTTTGATACAATAAGCACTGAGAGTTCAAAAACATCAACTTCCACATCTGAAAATGAATCAAACACCCCAAGTGTGGGTGATCCATATTCAGATGTGAAACCGGTTCTAGGAATAAACAATGAAAATGTGGTAGCAGTCACTGATGATTCTGATTCAGATGTTGGGGACGAACCTGAACAAAAAGTTGAAATTCCTTTGGAAAATCACATTGCGTGTGATCCAATTCCAAAAGTTCAGGTTTCTCCTAAGGTTGAGACAAAACCGAACCATGAGTTAAGAAATCTGAATCGAAAGAATCAGTTAAGAAACCTAATGTGAAAGAATCAGAAAAAGGAGTGAAAATCATTTATCGGATGGAAGGATCCGATCAAATATTTTCTGATGAGGAATATCCCATACAGTTTGTCAATTATTCTAAGATTTCAAAAATCAGGCAAGAAAGCACAATTTGGTTTCCTAAATCTAAAAGGACAAATGACTTTTGACCAGAATTAATTCAAAAACTGTATGGTGATGATTCTAAGAAAATTAAGATTCATGTGACTGAGTTTGTCAAACCAACCAAGATTGTTGAACCGTCTTACTCACTGGAGCCTGCTCCTGAGAGTTTAAGAAGGAAGTGTATTGAGTATAAATACCCGGTAAACACTTTTGCGAGTGTTCATGATAAGCCGGAGTTTGAAGAATACCGTGCCTGTTTTAAATGTGGGGAGTGAGGACGTTTACTTGTTCACTGGACTTATGTGAGACACAAAAGGCATGAAGTTGAGGTTAGAAAGAACTAGAATTCGAGAGATGTTTATCCTCAAAGGCAAAATGGTCAACCAAGAGGAAAATAACCGATTGTCTATGACAATCGTAATCGAATTTCTATGAACCGAACAGAGAAAAAACAAATGGTAAACACGGTAAAAGATAAACAGAAAGTTTATGTAGTTAAACCATCTGTTAAGTCAGATACCGTGCCTTCGTCTGTTAAATCAGACAAGGTTATCAAGAATGTTCAAACAAAGGTCTTAACAAAGAAAATGAAAAGGTTAAAATTGATAATTTTAAACAAATTCAAATCTTGAAAAGACCTGAGCAAACTTGGTTACCTAAAGGTTCTTCTAATGCTTCTATCTCATCTTCAAATGAGTCAATTAAAGTTTCTGAGAATGTTGATCAAAGAAAAGTTATTCCTATGAACGTTGATTTTGGACGACCCAAGACTGTAAAGGCTTCGGTCCCCTATAAAAACTAACTTTTTAATTGTTTGAGCAGGGAGTTCTAGCTGGCCCTGTTAGCAGTCTTTGGATTGTTGACAGTGGAGCTTCCGGGCACATGACAGGGGACATGACACTCCTATTTGACATCAAGAATATCAATGGAGGTTATCTTGCTTTTGCCGGTAATAAAGAAGGTTATATAACAATGGAGGAAAGTGTAAGCAATGGAATTGTGAGAGAAGATATCATATGTGAAGCAGATATACTACAATCTTCTGAGTGTTTCTCAAATTTGTGATAAGAAGTTCTCAGTTCACTTTGATGATAAAGCTTGGTACATCCTAAAGCCTGGCTTCAAGATTCCTAAATAGTGGATCATGTTGCAACTCCGAGAGTGAATAATCTTTATATTCTTAATATGAGCAAGGCAACCACGTCAAAGGGCTAAGTTACATGTTTCTTGTCAAAGGCTAATGAGAAGGAATCAATCATGTGGCATCGGAGAATAGGACATATTCAACTCAGGAAAATGAACAATCTTGTGAAGAATGGTCTTGTTGAAGGTGTCAACGTGAAGCACTTCCATCTAAATGACAAGTGTGTATCATGCAAGAAGGGCAAACAACACAAACACAAACACTCGCACAAACCCAAGAAAGTGAATTCCATGAGTTCCCGCTTGAACATTTGCACATGGACCTCTTTGGACCTGTGAAACACAAAAGTATCTGTGGGGACTTATATTGTCTAGTTGTTACTGATGATTTCTCACGATTTTCATGGGTGATGTGTATGCAACACAAGAGCGACACGTTTGATAATTTGAAGCTTCTGTTTACCCGTTTTGAGAACATTTATGGTTTAAAGATCAAAAAGATTTGAAGTGACAATGGGACGGAGTTTAAGAATTCATCCATGGATGCATTGTGTAAGCAAAAGGTATTCATCATGAAAATAATGCACCTTCTACTCCACAACAGAACGGGGTTGCAGAAAGAAAGAATAGGACTCTAATAGAGACGGCAAGAACGATGCTTGCTGATTCTAATCTTCTAGTTATTTTCTGGAATGAAGCGATTCATGCAGCTTGTTATACTTTGAATCGAGTGTTGACGGTGAAGCGTGTTTTCAACACAAGAACTAAATGTGCTGAAGAATGGTCTAGTGTAGATGCATTATTGTGGTTTTCGCTCTCGGATTTACATTATATAGATGAAGATTACAAGTTTTGGACATTTCATAAGTTGATTCATACCATCGTGGGGTCGAAGGAGTCTCAAGGAGGCCGAATGAAGATTATTAATGGTCGAATGAAGTTTTTGTTAAGGAATATTATTGGTTCGATATATCGACAGGTCGAATGAGTTTATTCGAACTCATACAAGGTCGAACCAGGATGTCTATATATGTTTGATGTGTTTAGAAGTTAGAACTTTTGGTCAGTTGTTAAGGTGTTTGTGTGTGTGTTCTAGTAACGTTCTAGAAAGGCCTGTTTTCGTTAATACTGGTATGTAAACGTTATAAGTTGATTATTATTAATGAAAACTTGTTGAAAATGAATGTTAACGTGTTCTGATTATGATTTAATCATTTTGCATATCAATTAGGGTTTCCGCACCTGATTTACTCATACTCGTGTGATATCTTGTGTTCTTTGTGATAAAACGATTCTACAAAGTTGTATCATAGCTTGTGCTCAATCACTCGACTGAATTGATACAAATTGTTCAGATTTCATATCAATATCATCAAAAAAAATTTTGTTTTCATTGAACATCGATAAACAATGGTTTTTGATTGATTTGAGTATGTTTTTACGTGTAAAATCAAAAAATCTTTCACAAAAGTTGTTTAGATTCAAATCCGAATCAAAACCTTCACATTTACAACTACAACCAATTCCAAATTACTAGGCTATGTTGGGACCAACTCAACCCGCTGTTAGACCTCCTTCACAACCAATTCCAGATTATTGGGGTGTTGCAGCAGCTGCAGCAGTGCAAAGTGAGACAACAAATTCCATAACTACTTTAGTGAATAACCTTTCTATGGGAAATGGGAATAGACCACTAAAGATGTTGGATATGATTGAGTATCATATATGGCAGAAAAGGTTTAAGATTTATCTTGAAGGTTTACATGGTGGTGAGGCGTGGCAAATGATTGTTAAGGGACATGTGCCACCGATGATTGAAAACTCCAACACACCGATTGCACTTGATGATCTAATGGATGATGAAAAGAGGAAGTATGCAGCAGAGAAGAAGGCATACTCACAGTTGTCTCAAGCTTTGACAACTAATCTACTTCATCAGTTTGGTCCTTGTTCTACTTCGAAGCAACTTTGGGAAGCACTAAAGAGTAGGAATGATGGAAATGAAAAGACAAGGAGACTTAGAGTTGAAGAATTGAAGAAGGAATTTGAGAACATCAGCTTTGTGTGAAATGAGACTTTGAAAGAACTCACCCCTAGATTTTTTTCATTTGTTATCTAAATTGTCTAACTATGAGATTGTTTATCCTATGTCTGAGGTTGTTGAAAAGTTTGCAGATGCATTGCCTCCCTATTGGAGTCAACATGTAGAGGTGCTGAGAGAGAAGGATTCATTTCCATATTGGTCAATCAATGAGTTCATTCAGAAGCTGGAAAACAAGGAAATGGAAGAACGAAGGAAGGCAAAGAGATCCCAGATTCCTCAGAATCCGAAGTTATACTATGCATGTTCTTCATCTTCGACCATTCCAAGTGGAGGTGCGAGTTTAGGACCACATACTGCTTTTGTTTCTAGTGTTGAACCAAACAGTGCTGCAAGTTATTATGGTGTATCTTCCGGACCATCATACACACCAATTCAACCTCCAATGCAAGCTGCTAGTCATTATGGAATGAATGTGACACAGCAATCTACATCAAATGGTGGATTTCAGCAAGCAGCACCAAATGTGAACCAAACTCCATCAAGCTCGAGTTCCATTGTATTAGAAACTTCTAATATGAAGTATGTGACTGTAGAAGTAGTCCAAAAGCATGTTGCTTTAGTTTCTGCTATTGTTGCTTCATACAATGGACTTGTAGCAGGTCAAATTGGTAACAAAAATTTGACTAATGAGGATTATGCTCAGATTGACAAAGAAGAAATGGAGTTGATTGATATTCAGTGTGCGTTTGCTAGTGTTGTGAGAAAAGCCACTGAATTTATGGAGAAAACGGGTAGAACCGATCTTGCTACATCACCGAACACAACATATGGCTTTAACAAAGCAAAAGTGACATATTTCAACTGTGGTACAAAAGGTCACTTTGCTAGAAAATATACCAAACCTAAGCAACAAGGAAACCAAAACCCTTTTAACACAAATTACCAAAACCGAACCCAAAACAATTTCCAAAACCAAAACAACTTTCAAAACCAAAATCGTGTTTCATAAAATACCAACCAAAAACAAACATCAACACCCAATCAAACTCAAAATACACCAAACCATGAAAGAAACATAGTTCCAATATCCACTCCAACTAATCAAAACCAAAGCCAAAACACTAGTCAAGCTATGGTGATACAACGAGATGAGGGATTTAATTGGAACAACATGCAACTTGGTGGTGAAGAGATTTCTAGGGGAAATGTTGCATGCTTTGCACAAGAGTTGGTGAGTGAAGAAGTAGAGAAAGTTGATGATTTGGTAATTGAAGAGGTAGTTGATGAGATGGTGAATGAACCGGTAGTTGAAGGAACCGTGTGTGAAACGGTTGTTGATTTTGATTCTGATTCTAAGAGAGACAGATTTTGATGCTAGTGTTAATTCACTTGATGATGATGTGGAGCAACTTCTCGCAGAAGCCGACTTCTTGATCAGCAAGAAGTCATGTATGGTTGATGATGCTTCTACGAAAGTGGATTATTCCAAGTTCTTCTCGGGAGAGGAAGATCACTTTGCTCTCATGGCTATGACAGACTCAACAAACCTGGTAAGTTCTAACTCATCTTCTAAATATTGTGGTACATGTCATAGACTTGAAAGTGAGGTTTCAAAGTTAAAATATGATCTAGACAGTGCTAAGAATGCAATTGAAACATACAGTAAAAATGAGAAAACTTTAAACAAAACCATAGAAAACTATAAGAATGATGTTTCAGAATTGAATAGGACACTTTCAAACAAACAAATTGACATAAACAATTACATCAATGAGCTTGAAGAAACTAAGCTAGGGCAAAGATTAAATGTTTTTTCTGAAAAAGTGAACAAGAAATTGGAGAGTTATCTCAATGTGGCCTATGTGTTGGACCACATTGTAGAAGAACCAAGAAATGAAACCATTCATTCCAGTGTTAATTACAAATCTGTTCCATCCCCGGTGTTGTTTGAGAATCACAATCATGATATTGTGACACCGGAGAGTTCAGATAAGTCTGACTCTGTATCAGAAAATGAATCGAACACCTCTAGTGTGGGTGATCTGAATTCTGATGTAAGACCGATACTGGGAGTGAATGATGAAGGGGTAGTAGCTGTAACTGATGATGAGTCTGATTCAGAGGATGATGAGCCTAGGAAGAATGTTGATATTCCTTTAGAAAATCACATTCAAACCATTGAGTGTAATCCAACACCCAAGGTTCAACTTCCTCCTAAGGCTATAAACAAGCCGAATCCATCAGTTAAGAATGAAACAAATGAGAAACCGGTGAAAGTATTTTATCGGATGGAAGGATCTGATCAAATATTTTCTGATGAGGAATATCCCATACAGTTTGCTAACTATTCAAAATTTTCTAAAATCTGGCAAGAGAGTACTATTTGGTTTCCAAAATCAGAAAGAACTAATGATATGCCACCATATTTGATTAAGAAACTGCATGATAATAATTCCAAACCACCGAAAGTTCATGTAACTGAATTCATCAGACCGGTTGAATGTGTGAATGGTTTTGTTGAACCGGCTTACTCATTAGAGCCTGCTCCAGAGAGTTTAAGACAACAGTGTATTGATGATCAATACCTGGTCAACACGTTTGCACGTCATCATGAAAAGAATAAGTTTGAGGAATATCGTGCCTGTTTTAAATGCGAGGAGATAGGGCATTTACTTGCTCACTGCCCGTATGTAAGACACTAAAGGCATGAAGTTGAGTTTAGGCAAAACCATAGAAATTCGAATGTTGGTTATCCTCAATGACAGTTTTATCCTCAAAAACAATTTTATCCACAAAGAGGAAACCAACTGAATGTTTAAGACAATCGCAATCAAATTGCCATGGAGAAAAGGTTGAAAAGGCCTATGGTGAACTTGGCAAATGATAGGCAAAAGGTTTATTCTAAACCTTCTGTCAAGTCCGTCGCTGGACCGTCGTCTGTTAAATCAGACAAGGTATCTAAGAATGTTCCTTCATGAGTTATTTCTAAGAAAACTGAAGAAGTTAAACCTAAATTTCAAACTCAAAATAGAATCTTGAAACGCTCGAAACAATCTTGGACACCTAAAGGTTCTTCAGGTGCTTCTAGCTCGACTTCAAAAGAAATGAAGGTTTCAGAGAAACAAATTGTTGTTAAGAAAAATGTTTTTGAGAAAAATGTGTCATTGAATGATTCTAATGCTGATACTCAAAGACCCAAGACCACAAAGTTTTGAGTCCCTCGTAAAAACTAATCATTTGTTGATTGGTGTAGGGAGTTCCAGCTGGCCCTGTTAGCAGTCTTTGGATTGCTGACAGTGGAGCTTCTGGACACATGACTAGTGATATGACGCTCTTGTTCGACTTTAAGAATATTAATGGAGGTTATGTTGCGTTTGCTGGAAATAAAGGAGGGTATATTACAATGGAAGGGAGTGTGAGCAATGGGATTGTGAGTTTTGAGAAAATTTCGTATGTAAAACAGATTGATTATAATTTGTTGAGTGTGTCTCAAATATGTGATAAGAAGTTCTCAGTGCATCTCGATGACAAATCGTGTTACATCCTTAAGTCTGGCTTTGAAATACCAAAGGAATGGATTATGTTGAAGGCTCCGAGAGTGAACAATTTGTACATTCTGGACATGAGCAAAGCTACTACAACTCAGGGCCAAGTAACATGTTTATTGAAGGCTACTAAAAAGGAATCCATTATGTGGCATAGAAGAATGGGGCATATTCATTTGAGGAAAGTGAATAACTTGGTAAAGAATGGGCTAGTTGAAGGAGTGAATGTGAACATTTTCATTTGAATGATAAATGTGTTTCATGTAAGAAAGGAAAACAGCACAAACATTCCCACCGACTCAAGAAAGTTAACTCTGTTAGTATTCTGCTTGAACGTCTACATATGGACCTCTTTCGACCTGTTAAGCGTAAAAGCATCAACGGAGATTTATACTATCTTGTGGTTACTGATGATTATTCTCGATTTTCGTGGGTCATGTGCATGGAACACAAGAGTGAAACGTTCAATAATCTGAATATTCTATTTACCCATTTGGAGAACATTAATGGATTGAAGATGAAGCGAATCCAAAGTGATAACGGGACGGAGTTCAAGAATTCTATGATGGATGCATTGTGTGAAGAAAAAGGTATTCATCATGAGTACAGTGCACCATATACTCCACAACAGGATGGTGTTGCAGAAAGGAAAAACAGGACTCTAATTGAAGCGGCTAGAACAATGCTTGCAGATTCTAATCATCCGGTTATTTTCTGGAACGAAGCAATTCATGCAGCTTATTATAAATTGAATCGTGTGTTGACTGTGAAGAAGTTTGCAAAGACTTCTTATGAGCTACTCAACTGACGCAAGCTAAACTTGGGGTTTCTAGAACCATTCGGGGCGCCGTGTACAATGTTTAATCCGAAAGACAAATTTGGAGCAAAAGCTAAAGAAGGTTATTTTGTTGGTTACGAAACACCAAATAAACACGTGTTCAACAAAATAACTAAATGTGTTGAAGAGTGGGCAAACGTGGATGTTCAGCGTTACACTCAAAATGCTCCCGGCATTGGACCTAATTAGATGTTTGACTACAAAGAACTCGTTGATTCATTCAATCTAGAAAGCATGGTTGAAGAGGTTGTTTTATGACTTTATTACGAGTGTGAGAACGCAGTTACTTCACCGTTAGTGCGTCCGATCACCGTAACTCATCCTGCAGCAGTTTCTATTGATACCAATGCTCATGTGATGACTTCAACTGAAGAAGAAGTTTTTCAAGATGTTTCTGATACGTTTGATTCTTTTGAGTCGGAAGACGATGATAAAGTAACCAGTGAAGCAGTCTTGAATGAGCCTACAATATCATCTCCAGTGAAACCTATTCCATTTGTATCAACAGATATTCCTTCTACTTTAAATTCGGGTAATGATCTGGATATGGCAGAGAATTTGAATGTTCAAACGGTGATTCCTGTTCCAGTACATCCGGAATCTCAGATTCACAAGGTTCATCCGTTAGAACAAGTTTTTGGTGATCCTGGAAGTAGTGTGATGACATGTGGACAATTGAGGTGTGCATCACCAAATGAGAACATTGGAGCCCTTGCCTTATATTCTGCAATTCAAAAGTCAGGTGAACAAAATGATTGGTCATTTGCTTGTTATGTTTCGCAGGTTGAGCCTAGGACATACAAGGATGCATTGAATGACCAATCATGGTTGGACGTGATGCAACAAGAACTTCACCAATTTGAAAAGCTTGGAGTATGGACTTTGATTGACCTACCACCAGATAGAAAGAAGATTGGTACAAAGTTGGGTTTTTAAGTGTAAGAAAGACGACAGAGGAGTGATCGTAAGAAACAAAGCTTGATTGGCCATTCAAGGTTTTCGTCAAATGGAAGGAATCGACTACAACGAAGTCTATGCACCAGTCGCACGTATATAAGCAATCCGAATGTTTCTATCGTACGCATCTTATATGAAGTTCAAGGTGTATCATATGGATGTTAAGAGTGCATTTCTTTACGGTGTGGACAAGGAAGAGGTATATGTTGGGCAACCACCGGGTTTTGAGGATCCTGTCCACCGGGATAAGGTCTACAAAATGAATAAGGCGTTGTACAGTTTGCACCAAGCCCCTCGTCGGTGGTATGAAGAGGCACATACTTGCTATCCAAAGGTTTCAAAAGAAGATTAGTTGACTGTACCCTATTCACGAAAAGAACAGAGGGTGATTTGCTTCTAGTACAAATATATGTTGATGATATTATATTTGGTTCTACTAACAAAAATTTGTGTAGGGAATTTGAAAAGGTCATGCGGGAAAAGTTCGAAATGAGCTCAATGGGAGAAATGCAGTTCTTTTTGGGATTGCAAGTGGACCAATCATCGTCGGGAATCTTTTTTCACCGGGCGAAGTATGTTTCCGAAGTTTTGAGCCTGTTCCAGATGGAGGATTCATCACCGATGGCCACTCCCATACAACCTAATCACGGGATTGGAGTCGATGCTAAAGAGGAGCTCGTTGACCCCTACATTTATAGAGCCATTGTCGGATCACTGATGTATTTGACCGCTTCCCGAACAGATATAATGTTTGCAACATGTCTTTTCGCGAGATACCAATCAAAGCCGAAATAATCTCACCTTGCTGCAGTTAAACGTATCCTACGTTATCTGAAGGATGTCCGTCACTCGGGTTATGGTACCCTATTGATGATAACTTTGACCTTACTGCCTTTAGTGATGCAGATTTCGGAGGCTGTGACATTGACGCCAAATCCACAACGGCCTGATGTCAATTTCTGGGGAGCAGGTTAGTAACCTGCAATGCAAGAAGCAGACGCCAGTTGCACTATCCACATGTGAAGCCGAATACGTGTCAGCCTCGAGTTGTTGTTCACAAGTGCTTTGGATACAACAACAGATGCGCAACTACGTTTTGCAATTTCTTAAAACCCATATTCATTGTGATAATGAAGCAGCCATTGCACTCACTAAAGATACCGTTCATCATTCTAAGGCTAAGCATATCCGGATACGATATCACTTTATTCGTTATTGCAATGCTAAAGGTTTGATTGATATGGTAAAAATCCACACTGACTATCAACGTGTTGATCTTTTCACCCAAGCTTTTGATAAATCACGTTTTGATTTTCTATTAAAAGCTAATGGTATAAAAGAAAAGCAAGATTGAAATCCTCATCGGTTTATCAATTTTTCTTTTTTTTTTTCTATTTTCCAAAAATTAAAAATCCAAAAATATGTTTTTAATTTTAGGGGGAGCTTTTATTTCAGAAAAACCAAAAACATTGAAAAAATTTGAAAAACCATAAAAATCATAAAATCCCAAAATGATTATTCCTGGAGAAAAACAGGAAATGATAGTACATCAGTGAGGAACTTTTACATGCTAAAGAATTGAAAAGTATAAATTTGACATGTGATGATTTTGTGTGATGTGTTGGTAGGCTTCGTAGACCTATTAATGCATGCCTTAGTGATACAAACATAACGAACTACTCGCTAGTGGCTGAACACCTCATGGGCATATGGTCGTAGTACCGTAATTTTGTTTGATAGGGTTGCCAAAATCTGAGGGTTCGGGTCGTTATGTTATTTGTTATTCGGGGTAACCTGACTGATCTTTTGTCATATTAATTTACATATCTGGATTCAGTCCGGATATATGCAAAAGAGCACATATGCCAAATCCTAAAGTTACCGAATGAGGAACTTAAATGTATGACAATGATCAAAGATCATTTAATGCATCGTATCATATCTATGATGAAAATCATGTTTGATATAAGCCTCAACCTGGTAAGTGTGCACATGTAACTTTGTAGCATTGATTTGCTGACCTGTACACCTCTATGCCTTGTACCTTCTAATAAACGGATAATAATGGCATACCACGCGTTAAGATGAAGCTTTGTGCAAAATCCTAGATATGGGAGTATGCCGTGTGCGTGAAAACCATAAGCTTGATAGTTTTAATACATCTAACGCGTATCATTTTAAAGCAATGCATAACGGTTTGCATGTGAGCTTATGTGGACAACAATATCATCATTTAGCGAATCTCACATTGTCTTTAATGTTAATATGTTAAAGAACAATGGTGTGATCAGATCTCTCGCAAACTAATATGATCCTCTTACTGGAAAATCACAAAAGGATTGTTTGTTTATGTTTTGTTTACTGCTTTCTGTTTGATTTTCTTCATATATGCAAAACTCAAAAAGATTTTTGGTGTTTTTAACATAAATTTCAGAAAATCCAAAAGCTTTTACATTTCTATGTTATTTTAGATAACCGATGTTGGAAGACGATCATTTTTTGGAAGTTTGACGAGCCAATCTGAGTTCTGTATCAATTAAAATCAAAATTTTGAAAGATTGAATGTTTAAAAAGTTTGATGTTGCCAATACGAGGATCGAATTGGACATTTTGGAGAAAATCAGTTTTCCAAATTCCCCATTCGCCCTTTCGTTAGGTCGAGTGAGATTTTTGTGTGTTGATTCGTGCTTTTCTTTAGGTCGAATGCACTTGGGTTTGTTAAATTTTTCATTCGAATCCAAGGTTTTTGATTCGGGCTTTTACTAGACCCGAACCAAAAAATCTTATTTAATTTGAACCTTCAAGAGGTCGAACCAACTTCTCTATACAAACAACTTATGTCCATTCGAACCCCTTATTCTCATTCATGATTACTGTTACCGCACTCAATCCTCTCTAACTCACCATTTTGCCCGTGCATTTTAGAATTGATAATATTGTTTCCTATGATCCTAAGGTGCTTATATCTTAATTTTTACAGGTTTTAATCCAGGAAATTGTTCAGAGTGTTGGATTTAGAAACACTAATTGATAGTTTTAGGGGAGAATCAATCAAAAACTAGGATTAAAAACAAGTTTTTAATGTATTTTATTTTTGAAACCCTAGTTTTTGGGGAAAACAATCAATTTAGTGTTGTTGGTTAAAATTGATGGTTAATTAAGTCTTAGTCGAACATGTTAGAACACAATGTAATCAAAATCAGTGGTTAAAATGTTTAAAATCAAAGGATTAAATTTTTGAATAATGAACTGTTTCATTCGAACCTATTAAAGGGTCGAATGATGTTTTTGTAAGTCGAATGAATAGTTTTTCGTTCATTCAGGCTTATGAAAACTGGTTTGGACCCCTCGAAAGGTCGAACCAACTGCTAAATGAATAAAATTTTCAACCTTTAACGATTTTTCAATTTGAATGAATTTGTTTTGTGTATTTGTGTATGAACAGATAATATGGCAGAACCAAAAGCACCAAAAGAGCTCAGATTTGAACCAAAGCACAACTGTTGCGCATATATTGGTGATGTGGATGAGAAGTACGCCGAATTCAGAGGGATCGTTGATTTTCTGAAGAGATCCAGGATTGTGTATTCGATTGTTCAACCACACGTCATTTATAAAGACCACTAAGAGGAGGTCTAGAAAAATGTTGCCTTGACTTTCTGGGAAGGAAAATCTGTATTTCACAGGAAGATTCAGGGTATAGATGTGCTAGTTGGTGAAGCTAATTTCAGGAGGGTTTTACAGTTGACGGACAAAGAAAAAGATCCTATGAAGCTACCGTGGTCAGCGCAGAGAGGATGTTTTCTAAGGATGGAGTATTTTGCACCTATTACAGAATGTCAACTAAATAAGGCAAATGTATCTCCACCATTTAAGTATCTGTTACATGTACTGATACATGTGTTTGGACCTTTTCGTGGAAGATTTTACGTACTCAGGGATACTATAAGTTCTCTAGCCGTTGCCTTGATACTTAAAAAAGAGTATAACATATCAGGAATGTCATTTCACCATATGAAAGAGATCTTTGATGGAACAAAGACTAACAAATTCTTGATGTACCCAAGGTTTCTCCAGATGATTTTTGATGATAAGTATCCAACTTTGGTAAGAGATCCCACTAAGGTTATGAATCAAGAGCATATGGACGAGATGACTCTGAACATAATGAGGACGTATAAGGGGAAGACAGAGATTTCACCGAGCAGAAGATAGTTTGGTCATCTTAGTACTGTGGGATATGTGGATCCAGGAAAGGAGAAAGTCAGACATGACAATAGTGATTCTGATTCGGACTCTACGTTAGTGCCTGTTGAGAAAGGAAGCAAAGCTAAGAGACAAGTTAAGAACAAAGGGGCTAAGTCAAAGAAGAAGGTAAAGATATTGAGGCTATGACAAAGACTAAGAAGAAAGGAAAAGCCAAGACATTATTGATTGATGAAGATTCTAAAGAAATAGATATATAAGAGATTTGGGATTCTGATGACGAAAATGTGAAGGATACGAATCCCAAGGCCACTGGTGATTCAACTCCTAATCCTATTGATAATATTGTTGATGAACAGCTTAGTAGAGGGTATGTGGAAGAAAATGAAGAGTTGATTGTTGGAGAAGCAGATTTTGCAGGTTTACCAGTTGCACCTATATCTAACAAGCGTGGACGTATAAAAGAATATGTCGAAGAGAGAATCTGCAAAGACCAACAGGCAGAAGGATATTTTTTATTGAAGGGCAAGAAAGTTCCACAAGCTTTAAGTTCACAACCAACACCCCCAGCAGCAAAGAAACAGAAGGTTGCTAAAGAAACAGATACTCAGCAAAATCCTGATGATGTTTCAAAGTCACTGAAGAGTATCTTGTCAAGTTTAAAGTCACCTGCTGCTACACCTCAAGCTAAATCAAGTTCACAACCCAAAGTTACAGTTTCTGATGATGTTATGAACTTGGTAAACAAGAAGATTGGAAAGGTGATGAAGTTATTCACGAAGCATGAAACTGATATTAAACAGATGAAGGAGAATGAAAAAGACATGCTTCAGATTGAGAATACAGAACTCAAAGAATCAAGCAAGAAAGCTGGAAGAAGAAGTTACCAGTCTCCAGATTGAGAATACAGAACTCAAAGAATCAAGCAAGAAAAGTGACAAGAAGATCTTGAGGATTGACAGAGAGAATAAGAAGTTAAGAAAGATTATTAGTGATCTATATTCTAAAGCACCTCAATTGAAAGGTGTTGATGATGAAGAAGATGAAGATGATGAGGAGGATGAGGAAGAACAGCTTGGTTATAGTTGAACAAACAAGGATGATGACTTAGACGATGATTATAATGATGATGCTTCAGGTGGTGATGGGTTGAACAAAGAGAACTCAGCAAGTTCAAAGGAATTAGATGATGATATTGATAGCTATACTCGGCTTCAAGAAGCAAGAAACAAGGTGAAATGACTGATGCTAAGAAGCAGAAGCTGAAGAGAATGATGAAACGAGGATTGTGACTTGGGAGTTGACGAGAAGTTTAGAGATATATTTGTGAGTGACAATATGAGGTATTGCTTAGAATATCAAGATCCTGAACTGGAAGATGGCAAGGTTAGTGCTGTTGTGACAAAAGAAATACTTGAAGGAGTTGCGCAGCAAGCAGGAATGTCTCTACGAGAGTTGATGAATAAACAAGAGATTCCTGATATTCCAGTGACGGAACCGGGTAAGAATGTTGATGACAGAAACACAAACAACTTCAATGAGGTAGAAATTTAAGACATATCTCATGAAGAATACCCGAAATACTATAACTTGAAAGATCAAACCAGCATTCCAGTGATTAATGATGAGATTTTGAAGGAAGCTGAAAAGATTGCTGATGAGAAAGGAAAGAAAGTCATTGATGAAGTATTTGATGATGAGACTGAGAAGGAGAATGTGTAAAAGTAATCAGATGCTTTAAAAGCTTACTTGAAGAAGTTGAGAGAAGAGGTTGATAAACGTCCAGTGCCAGTAATTCAAGGAGAATTTTATAAGTATCATTACAAGATGTTCAAAGGTAGGGCGTTGGAATGGAAGTTCTTTCCTCAATTAAAGTGTATTGGGATCAAATGGGAAAAAGGAATTATCTATTTTGGACGCTTTCATGATATAAGAACTTTACCATATTGGGTGGTACGTGATGTATGCCGACACAAGTTATGTGGAGTTGAGAATGCCAATGTGTTAGAATATATGGCTAATAAGATGACTAGAGAGAGCAATACGAAGTGGGATGTGTTCAAGCCACAGTATCCGAAGAGGATTGTGCATAAGAAGATTGATCCGAAGAACAACCTACCGTATGTGACTCTGAGGTATAAACCACCAATATGCTTGAAGAGAATTCCTTTGATGCCAATCCAACAATATTTCAGCAAAGATTTCGCATTCTGGTATTACAACTGGAGAACGGGTGAAGTAGTGATTGTGCTACATGACAAGAATCTGAAGCTGATGTGCAAGAAGATACGCGTGTTCCATCCAATGTGGTTGATAAACTGTACACAGGATGACATTGACACGTTGTATTACAACCAGATTCACTTTGATGTTTCGGATCTTGAGCAAGCTTTGAGATTTCAAAGAGTTGCAATATTTTGTTTTGCATGGGGAGTATACACTGGTTGTGATTACAAAGGATTGTTGGGAAAAGAGATGAAACTTAGACCTGAACCGAAGAAACGTCCATCAAATGTTGAAGGTACAAGTATGAAGAAGAAAGCAAAAATTGTCTTGAAGAAGAAACAGACGAAAGAATCTGAGCAACAACCAAGGGGGAGTTTGTAGATGCATTACTGTGGTTGTCGCTTTCAGATTTACAATATATAGACGAAGATTACAAGTTTTGGACATTTCATATGTTGATTCGTACCATCGTGGGGTCAAAGGATTCTCAGGGAGGTCGAATGAAGTTTGTGTTAAGGATTATTATTGGTTCGATATATCGACAGGTCGAATGAGTTCATTCGAACTCATGCAAGGTCAAACCAGGGTGTCTATATATATGTTTGATGTCTTTAGAAGTTAGAACTTTTGGTCATTTGTTAAGGTGTTTGTGTGTGTGTTCTAGGAACGTTCTAGAAAGGTCTGTTTGCGTTAATATTGGTCTGTAAACGTTATAATTGATTATTATTAATGAAAACTTGTTGAAAATGAATGTTAACGTGTTCTGATTACGATTTATATCATTTTGCATGTGAATTAGGGTTTCTGCACCTGATTTACTCATATTCGTGTGATATCTTGTGTTCTTTCTGATAAAACGATCCTACATCTAGTGTGGATGTTCAACGTTACACTCAAAATGCTCCCGGTGTAGGACCCGACCGGATGTTTGACTACAAAGAGTTGTTTGAGTCATTCAATCTAGAAAGCTTGGTTGAAGAAGCTGTTTTTCGTTTATATTACGAGTGTGAAAATGCAGTCACTTCACCAGTGATGCGTCCAATCTTCGTAACTCCTCCTACCACAGCTTCTAATGATACCAATGCTCTTGTTGCTACTTCAGCAGAAGAAGAGGTTTTTCAAGATGTTTCGGACACTTTGGATTCTTCGGAGTTGGAAGATGATGAAGAAGTCACTAGTGAAACAGTCATGAACCAGAATATTGTATCACCTCTAGTGAACCCATATCAGTCTATATCTACAGAGGTACCTTCTATTTCAAATGTGGGTAATGATCTGGATTCAGCTGAGAATGTTACTATTCAGACGGTGATTCATTTCCAGCACATCCGGAATCTTGGATCAACACTTATCATCTGTTGGAACAAGTCATGAGTGATCCTGGTAGCAGTGTGATGACACGTGGTCAATTAAGGCGAACACTGTCTCATGATAATATTTGAGCCCTTGCCCTTTATTCTAAAATTCAGAAATCAGGTGAACAAAATGATTGGTCATTTGCTTGTTATGTCTCGCAGGTGGAGCCGAGATCATACAAAGATGCTTTGAATGACGAATCATGGGTGGATGCAATTCAACAAGAACTTCAACAATTAAAGAAACTTGGAGTTTGGACTTTTACCGATCTACCAGCTGGACGAAAGAAGATTAGAACCAAATAGGTTTTCAAGTGTAAGAAGGATGATCGTGGAGTGATTGTTCAGAACAAATCTCGATTGGTAGTTCAAGGTTATAGCCAAACTAAAGGAATCGATTACAATGAAGTCTATGCACCAATAGCACGTATAGAAGCTATTCGGTTGTTTCCTTCGTACGCATCTTACATGAAGTTTAAGGTGTATCAGGTGGACGTTAAAAGCGTTGTACAGTTTACATCAAGCCCCTCGACAATGATACGAAATGCTCAGCACATACTTACTTTCTCGAGGTTTCAAAAAAGGACAAGTTGACTGTACCCTTTTCACGAAGAAAACGGGGGGTGATTTGCTCCTGGTGCAGATTTATGTTGATGATATTATATTTGGTTCGACTAACAAAAGTCTTTGTAGGGAATTTGAGCATGTTATGCAGCAAAAGTTTGAGATGAGCTCAATCTGATAGATGCAATTTTTCTTGGCTTGCAGGTTGATCAAACACCGTTGGGGATCTTTATCCACCAGATGAAATATGTTTCGGAAGTCTTGAGCCAATTTCAGATAAAGGATTTAACACCTATAGCCACTCCCGTTCAACCTAATCACGGGATTGAAGTTGATTTGAAGGGTGAAGCCGTTGACCCTTTTACGTATCGAGCCATCGTCGGATCTTTAATGTACCTGACTGCTTCTCGGCCGGATATAATGTTTGCAACATGCCTTTGCGCAAGATACCACTCGAAGCTGAAACAATCTCACCTTACGGCAATTAAACGAATCCTACATTATATGAAGAGATGTTCATCACGCGAGTTATGGTATCCTAATGATGATAACTTTGACCTCATTGCTTTTAGTGATGCAGATCATGGTGGTTGTGCTATTGACTCGAAATCCACAACGGTTGGATGTCAATTTCTTAGGGGAAGGTTGATTACCTGGCAATGTGCGCCTCGAGTTGTTGCTCACAGGTTCAGTGGAGACAACAACAACAAATGTGCGCCTACGGTTTGCAATTTCGGAAAACCCCTATTCATTGTGATAATGAAGCTGCCATTGCATTAACTAAAGATACCGTTCGTTATTCTAAAGCTAAGCATATCCAAATACGGAATCACTTTATTCGTGATTATATGCTAAGGAATTGATAGACATGGTAAGGATCCACACTGATTACCTACGTGCTAAGTTGTTCACAAAGCTTTTGACAAACCACGGTTTGAGTTTTTGTTATCAGGCAATGCTATCAACGAAAAGCAGGATTAAAATCCTCATCGGTTTATCAAATTTTTATTTTTGTTTTACTTTTCAAAAATTAAAAATCCAAAAATATTTTTTTAATTTTAGGGGTGGTTTCTTTTCAGAAAAAACAAAAACATTGAAAATTTTGAAAAATCGTAAAAATTAGAAAAACCCAAGGTGATTTTTCCTGGAGAAAAAGAGGAAATGATAGTACATAAGTGAAGATCTATCACATGCTAAAGAATTGAAAAGATCATATTGACATGTGATGACTTTATGTGATGTGTTGGTAGGCTTCGTAGACCTAGTAATGTGTGCCTTATAGTGATACAAATATAACGAACTACCTGCTATGTGGTTGAACACCTCATGGAAATATGGTCTTGGTACCGTAATTTCGTTTGATAGGGGTGCCAAAATCAGAGGTTTCGGGTCGTTATATTGTGAGTTATCTGGGGATGGCCTGACTGATCTTTTGCTGTATTAGTTTACAGACATAGATAAGTCAGGGTATCTTAAAAGAGCTAATAAACCCAAATCCAAAGTTACCGAATGAGGAACTTCAATGTGTTATGCATCATGTCGAATCTATGATGAAAATCATAATCGATATATGCCTCACCCTGGTTGAGTACACAAGTTGCTTTGCAGCATTGATTTGCTGACATGCCACCTTTGTGTATAACTTACGGATAACTTCAATATAATCACGTGTTACGATGAAGCTTTGTGCAAATTCCTTGATACGGGAATATGTCGTGTGTGTGGGAACCATAAGCTTCTTAGTTATTAATACACCTAAAGCGTATCATTTTAAAGCACTGCACAATGGTTTGCATGTGAGTTTATGTGAACAACAATATTAGCAATTGCCAAGTCTTACAGACTATAAAGTTTAAAGGTAAAAGAAAACGGGTGTGATTAGATTTCTCTTTAACTGATATGATGATCCTCTTACCGGAAAATCACAAAAAGTTTTATGTTTGTACATATTTACTTACTGCATTTCATTTTACTTTCTGCATTTTATGAAAAACTCAAAAAGATTTTCAGTGTGTTTTAGCATATTAATAACTTGATAATAGTTAAAAATGATGATTAGGAAATGTTAATCGAAGATCTTAGAGGAAAATGGTACAAAAATCATGGTTTAAATCGTTCCATATGATCAAATTAAATTTTCAAAATTTGGCAGTTTCCATTCATGCCATTTTGGGTACGAATGAGAAGTTTTAAACTCCATTAGTGCTATATTGGGTACGAACAAGAAGTTTTAAACTTCATTTGGGTTTTCTAAATTCCACTCGGACCCTCGTTGGTTCGAATGAAAATCAAAATTGTCAAAATTTGCTAGGTTTCAATCCGATTACTCATTTAATGAAATTTTGATTGTTTATGTATGTGTAGAAATGACAGAATTGAAATTCGAACCAAAGCATAACAATTGTTCTTATCTTGGAGAAGTATATGGAAAGTATGAAGTGTTTCAAGGCATAATTGATTATCTTCAAAGATCAAGGATTGTTTACGCTATTTCACAGTCGCATACTATGTACAAAGAACATCAAAAGGAGTTTTGGACGAATGCGCGTCTTGATTTCTTTGACAGTAAGACAATTATTCGAAGCAAGATCCAAGACAAGGTTTTATTGATTTCTAAAGAAGATTTCCGAAGAGTGCTATGATTGAATGATCAAGAGTCTGACCTGATCAAACTATCGTGGAAAGTTCAAAAGGGATGTTTTCTTAGAGCGAAGTATTTTGGAAAAATCACAGACTGCCAGTTGAACAAAGCTAATGTGTGCGCGCCATTCAAGTATCTTTTGCACGTTATCATTCACGTGCTTGCACCGATCAGAGGAGGATTTGATGTTCTTCGCGACACTACTTGTTCTATGGATGTTGCTTTAATCCTTAACAAAGAATTCAACATTTTAGGAATGTTATTTCATCACATGAAAGAGGTTATTGATGCAACAAAGACGGATAAGTTCATGATGTATCCGAGGTTTCTTCAAATGATCATTGATAAGAAGTATCCAGATTTGGTGAAGGATCCATCTCAGATAGGGAATCAAGAGCATATGAACATGATTACTTTGAACAGAATGAGGATTTACAAAGGGAAATCAGAAAAGCCACCAATGAGAAGATTATTTGATCACTTGGTGAATCCAGGATACAAAGCCCCTCTGAAAGATGATTGGAGACATAAGGGAAGTGATTCTGAAAATGATGCTCCGTTAATTCCAGTATTTGGTGATGAGAGAGCAAAAATACAATCAAAGAAGAAATCAAAGAATGAATCAAAAAGAAAAGGAAAAGAGATAGAAAGCTCATCAATGTTAAAGAAGAAAGGAAAGAAGACATTGTTGATAGATGAAGACACAGAAAGTGATGAGGAGTTTGATTCTAAAGAAGAAAAGACTAATAATGATGTTGAAGCAGATCCCAAGGCCACTGGTGATTCTATGAAAACACCTACTCTCGTGGATGAGTTAGTTGCTGCTCAGTTGTAGAAAGGTTATGATAAAGATCCAGATTTTGATCCGACAACTAAAGCGTTAGATCTTGATGAGATTATAGGTTCTCCACAATCTCCAAAGTCAACAAAATGTGGACGTCTAAAGTCCATGTCCAAGAAGGAGTCAAAGAGAGCGAAAAGAAAGAAAGATGTGGAGAGTTTGCTTAAGGGAACGAGTTCTTCAGCTGTTCCAACTACTTCTGCGACAACAACTCCAGTTGTTTCCCAAGCAAAAGAACCTGAGAACAAAAGGAGAAAAAGTTCGAAAGATGTGGAGATTTTGAAAGAGAAACTAGCAACAGAAACCTCACAACAAATACATCAAATATATCAAAGTCTTTGAAAGATATGTTATCAAGCTTTGACAAGTCATCCTCAGCAAAACAACGTGAATCCAGTTAACAAGCTGTTGTTACCGTTTCTGAAGATGCTATGAAGTTAATGCAACAGCAGATTGCTAGATTGATGAAATCCTTTGATGTTTAGAAGGCTGTTATTCTAAAGAATCAAGATGAGAACAAGTAGCTGAAAGAGAATGAGCAAGATATGTTGAAGATCATAGTGAATTCAAAGGAGAAACAAGACGAACTGGAAAATGAAGTGACAGATTTGATGTTAGAGAACTCAAAGCTGCAGTTATCTAATGTTAACAATGAAAGACGTATTGTGGCAGTGGAGAAAGAAAACAAGAAGCTGAAAAAGATTATCAGCAAACTATATGAGAAGGTTCCAATGCATAAAGATGCGAATCAAGAAGAGGAATCAAGTGATGAATCTGATGATGAAGAGGATGATAATGGTGATCAGGGTGAAGAGAAATCAGATGATGAAAATGGTTCTTATGATGATGATAATAATGATGATGGTGGTGATGGTAAAGATGGTAAAGATGGAGAAGGTTCAACGAATAATGATGATATCAAGAACTACTCCTATGAGAAGAGGCAAAGGAAAGAGGAGGATAAATCAGCAAGTTCAAGTAGAAAAGAGTCAGGTCAAATGACTGATGCTGATAAAGAAAGATTGAAAAGTATGATAAAGAAAGGATATGTCTCAGCTAGATTCATTGCAAAGTTCAGAGATATTTTTGTGAATAATGATATGAAGTATTATTTGGAGTGTCAAGATCTTGAACTTGAAGATGGTGAAGTCAACGCAATAATGACGAGAGAAATCTTACAACGCATTGCTCAACAAGCTAGTATGAGTAAAGAAGATTTAATTAAGAAGAAAGAGATTCCAAAAGTACTAGTTGTTGATCCAAGACACCATTCAGATGATTCGAATGTGGACAACTTTGATGAGATTGAGATTGAAGACATTTCTCATGAAGAATATCCTGAATATTACAATGTGAAAGACAACACGCAAGTTCCATTTGTTGATGATGAGATCCTGGGAGAAGCTGAGAAAGTGGCTGACGATAAGGGTAAAGACGTTATTGATGAAATCTTTACTGAAGCTTAAAAAGAAGATGTTAACAGGCAATCAAATGCTTTGAAGAACTATCTTAGACGATTACGTGAAGAAGCAGGTAATCATCCACTTCCACCTATTCAGGGAGAATTTGATCGCTATCACAATCAAATATTCACGGACAGAGCGATAAGTTAGAAGTTCTTTCCTCAGTTAAGATGTATCGAAATTAAATGGGAGAGAGGAATCTTGTACTTTAGTCGTTTTCATGACATCAAGACTCTTCCATATGGGGATGTACGTGATGTATGCAGACACAAGATGATTGATGCTTCGCATTCGGGTTTATTAGAGTGGATGGCAGAAAAGATGACGTGAGAAAGTTAAACCAAGTGGGATATGTTCAAGCCACAGTATCTTCAAAGGATAGTTCATATGAAGATCAATCCGTTGAATAATCTTCCATACGTGACATTGAATTACAAGTCACCTACTTGTATGAAGAGGATTCCGTTAATGCCAATAGAGCAAAACATCAACAAAAATTTTACTTGTTGGTATTACGATTGGAGAACGGCTAAAGCAGTTATTATGATGGATGATGAAGACAAAACAAAGATGTGCAAGAAAATCAGAATTTTTGATCCTATATGGTTGATTAAATGCTCGAGGCATATGATGTTGAGACGTTGTATTTCAATCCGATTCATTTTGATGCGTTGGATATTGCTCAAGCATGGAGATTTCAAGTTGTGGTCAAGTTTTGTTTTGCATTTGAAGTTTATTCTAAATGTGCTTACAAGAAGTTATTGGGAAAGTACTCAATGAAATTCTAAAAGCAAGTGGAAAAGCGTCAAGTTCAAGTTGAAGCTGGAAAGACGAAGAATGCCAAAGACAAACTGAAGGGTGTTCTACGCGACAACAAGGGAAAACTTGAGCTACAGACAAGGGGGAGTCTGTAGATGCATATTTCATATATGTGTCTATAGCTTTCGAGTAGTCTAGGTCGATAAATGTCGTTTGTAAAGTTTATGTTTTGATAGATAGTTTTGGTACTGGTATTCAAGAGGTCGAATAAGAACTGGAAGTTCGGATTCGGACCATGTAAGGTCAAACTGTGACACCCCGCATTTTCAGGATATTACTTTTACTGAACTCTAGTTAACTTTCATGTGCATTCATGACTAAACACTTAACTAGGGTTAGCTAAGAAGGTCTTTCAATATGTTATGGGATAATAACATATGTTAGATGTTATTAACGCACGTATAACTAGGAAAATGGTTGTCTTGACACACACACGAATCCTATAACCCGAACGTTGGTGATTTGTTGGACATGCATGATTATGTGAACAATTGAGTGTTGATGTATGTGGATTAACACGTGTATGTGAGTTACATGCTTATGTGAATTATTGCGTATTAATTAACTTGTACGTAAACGTTATGAGATACGTGCACTTATGATAAACATAATACGTATTGATAAAACAGTAGTTTTATATATGCTAGTATGACTATTATTGTCGGGGTTGATCTCGAGAGTTATTTAGGGCTAATGGGCTCAATTATCTGACAAAAACCCGCCAAAGCCCGAAAGACTTGGCCCATGAGCCTAACCCTAGCATATCCTTTATAAAAAAAAATAAAACAAACCCTAGGGCTCCTCTTTGCGCCGTGGGGTTTAGAGCACACACACACACACTTTTCAACTTCAATCTTCATCAATTCTCACTAGTTCAAGTCGATTCGGGTGATATCTTGGAGTTTTAAAGAGCCTAGCATTGCAAGGTATACCATTTATATGTTATATGATTGATTATGATGCTTGAAAAGTTGTAAAAACCCTAAGAATGTTATGTATAAAAATCGCAAATGATGATATGTTTAGATATCTTGATTGTTTAATTGAGATTGTTGATGAATATGGTTAATAGAAATCATATCTAGGGTGTATGGTATGTAAAAACCTGAGATTGAACATGTTAATATGAATGTTATTGTGCTAGTATGAGGCTATTGCATGATTTTGGGTTAATAAGAATGATTAGGGTTCATGAGAAGCATGTTATTAGAATTCTGATTTTCTGACAGATTCATTGTGACGAATTGTAGGGGCTGTAATGGGTTGGTAAATTGATAGTTTTGATGATTTCTTTGCATGATTGTGATGTACATAGTCTTATCTTTTCATAATGGGCAAAATCATCAGATTTGGACATTGGTTGAGTCGTTTTTGGAATTTTAATTGATTAGGGGTCATATCAGATTTTCGGAATTGAAAATTTGGTCAACTTTAAATGGTCATAACTGGAGATTTACAAAGAATTAAGTTATGAAATTTTTACAGTAGGTCAAAATTGGAAAAACTCGGATTTTCCAAGTGGATTCATCCCATTTGGATGAATACACAATTTTTGGGAAATTTTCTACTAAACTGACCTGTTGTGGAAATTTTCTGGACATAGCTGTGTTGTACGAATTTTTATAATTTTTGTGTTTGGTTTTAAGACAAAATAAAAATAGGGATTTGCAACTGAATCCCCATGAATACTCAGTATAAATTTGGAATTTTAATTCATTCGTTAAGTGGGTTAAATGACTCGTTTTTCACAGCGCACAATCTGTCCTAAAAACGCAGATTGTGTACGAGGTATTTATGTGACTATTTGAAGTTGTATGTGGTATGTAATTGACATGTACTTGTGTGGAAACTTTCATGAGATGTATTTGATGTGTTAAACTTATAATAATCACCATGATCACCAACGGGATACGTAGGACATACTTGTGCATGTAGAGTCACTAGGTGTCACTACACGGTTTTGAACTTTTAAAAGTATCGAATAAACGTACTATGTGGTATATTGGTTATGCACGTGTACTCACATAGTGACACATATAATAGGGAGTCGGTAGCGAGTCTCTATTACGTTGGAGTTTGGATATTTTTGCTTGCAACCTAAGGTGAGTTTCACTACTCTTTTCTTAAAAGCATGCGTCTCGGGTTTGAGACAACTTATTAAACTTTTTCTAGTCCAGTTTGGGACTACTTTTACATCTCGGGTTTGAGGTGCTTTGACTCCTTGTGTGGGTCGGGTTTTACGATTCCTTGTGCGGATCACGCTTTCATCAGTTTAAAACTTTTACTGTCCTTTGTGAACTAAACACGCTCTATCATTTAAAGTCCTTACATATTATTGGGTTAATCGCTGTAGGCGAACGGGGTATTAGTTGATAGCGCTATTAGGTTGTGCAGCAACCTCATGCTTGAGGTGCTTGGGTTACGGGCATGAACTTTTGACCACGCTCTTGAGGAGCAAAAACTTACCAGTGTTGATAGACACTGGTACTAAGGCAAATTAACACCTTCTGTATGTTCTCAATAATCTCCCGTTTAGTTACAATGAGTGGGCTAGCTACCCCTGACAAGCTTAACACTGATGGTTTAAAACTTTGGTAACTTATTACCTACTACTTAAACTGTGAACTCACCGACATTTTGTTGACACACGATATACATGCTTTTGCAGGTAGTTAGCTTCCGGTGTCACAATTAGGAAGTACCGCACGTTCACTGCATTTGGGGTCTGGGGCATACACCTAGATTACTTATCGTACTTTTACGTTTCCTTCATATGGTTTTAATTTGGGCGCGTTGTTTTGCGCATGGTTTTTTTTTAAAGTTTTAAATTCGGTTTACGCTTCCGCAGCTTAACTAAACTTGAATTTTTGAAAACGAACTAAATGGTTTGGGCATTTAGAGTTCGTTCATATGACTTATGGCTATGGGATCCTGGTGTGTCATGCGCCTCGCGGTAAAACCCCGCAGTGGAAAATTTGAGGGTGTGACACAAACCAACGCATTCGGACCTTCGATAGGTCGAATGAGTTTTGTCTATATATAGGTTAGTTGGGCAGCAGTTAAAAAGAGATCTAGTCAGTTGGTTTGTGTTCCTAAGCACCGATACTCTGTCCAGATAACCAACCCCAGAACTAAGAGTTTATCTTATATCGAGTATGTAACCGTTCATTTCAAGTTAATGATTAAGATAAACATTGAAAATGATTTCTTGTGTGATTCGACATCGTTATATCATTTTTCTAGATTGTTAGGGTTTTCGCACCTGACGACTTACAAATTGTCTTGATTAACTATTAATTGATAAATTCTATAAAATTTATTTATGATATATAACCAAGGTTGCAAAAGTCGCTAGGCGCTCTCAACTCGGCCGGCGGGGAGTTGCGAGTACTCGGCCTAGGCGGGGAGTACTCGGACATGGTGATTTATGTAGAAATTTAATAATTTAATGATTATATATATGTCATAAATTCATAAAAGTATGCCAAATACTAAAACTATCTCAAAAACAGCAACTAGAGGCCTAATTTGATTGATTCAGGCCGAGTTGGCCGTTTCCAAGGCCGAATTTGACCGATTCCAACCCGAGTTGACCGATTCCGACTTGACCGATTCCATCCCGAGTTGACCGATTCCATCCCGAGTTGACCGATTCCGAGCCGAGTTGGACCGATTCCGAGTTGGGATGGCCGAGTAGGGAAAACTCGGGGCGCCTCACCTCCGAGGAGCGATTCCTCGCCGAGTACTCGGCCGAGTTGGCCGAATTTTACAACACTGCATTCGGACCTTCGATAGGTCGAATGAGTTTTGTCTATATATAGGTTAGTTGGGCAGCAGTTAAAAAGAGATCTAGTCAATTGGTTTGTGTTCCTAAGCGCCGATACTCTGTCCAGATAACCAACCCCAGAACTAAGAGTTTATCTTATATCGAGTTGTAACCGTTCATTTCAAGTTAATGATTAAGATAAACGTTGAAAATGATTTCTTGTGTGATTCGACATCGTTGTATCATTTTGCTAGATTGTTAGGGTTTTCGTACCTGACGATTTACAAATCGTCTTGATTAACTGTTAATTGATAAATTCTATAAAATTTATTTATGATATATAACTGATAAACTTTATTATACAATTTTTATTTTCATAAAATTTATTTATTTAATATATATATTAAATATTATACGTTTAATTATAAATAACTTAAAAATTCTAAACATATAACTAAACAATTTTATAAAATTCTACAAATATTATTTAAGACTTATAAACCAATAAACTTTATAAAACTAAATTTTATTTTTTGAAAAATAATTATTAATTTTTTTAAACAATTTAAATTATTTTAACCATAATAAAACTAAATTTTATTTTTTGAAAAATAATGATTAATTTTTTTTAATAATTTAACTTAGTTTTTTATTACTTTTTTAAGCATAAACTTATTTTGTAAAATCTTGATCAAGGGTGGTTGTACTAAAATACTATAGTGTGAAAATAATTTTTGTATAATTATTTTTATAAATAAAGTTTGTATAATAAATTATAACATATTAATCAAAACATGGGATTAATATTCAAAAACATTAAATTTTAGAAAATTAAATTATATTGCTGATCTAAATTGGTAAAAATAATTTATGTGAAATTTTAGTGCAAAAATGAAAGGATTTTTTAAATCTAAATTTCATTTGAATCAAAGTAATAAAAATGTAAATGAGAGAGAAAAAGACTTTTGTAGTGAAATCAAAGGGTGAGAAGGCATCACCTAGTGCAATGTGACACACCATTTTTCATTTATTATATATAGATTTTTTATTACTTTTTAAGCATAAACTTTATTTTATAAGTTAAATTGTTTAAAAAAATAAGTTACATTGTTTATAAAATGCATTCATGGTTAAACACAGGCTACATATGTAAATTATCTAATCAAGTTTAAACTGTTATCAGGGTCCAGCCCAGTCGGTGGATAGGCTTGTGATAAAGCTCGAACTGGTCATAGACCCGGTTTCGATCCCCACCATCCACAACCTGTTTTTTTTAAATAAATATCATTATATTTTGATTATTATCTTTTAAAATAGGTTTAAAATAACAAATCTGATTTTATAAATTCTATATAATTTATTTTATGATATATAAATGATAAACTTTATTACAAATTTTTATTTTGAGAAAATTTATTTATTTAGTGTATATATTAAATATTATAATTTTAATGATAAATAACTTAAAAATTCTAAACATATAACTAAGCGGTTTTATAAAATTCTATAAAAATAATTTTAGACTTACAACCTAATAAAATTTATAAAACTAAATTTTATTTTCGGATAATGATCAATTGTTTTAAACAATTTAAGTTATTTTAACCATAATAAATTCATAATAAATCCAATTTTCATCATTTTTGCACCAAAATTTCACGTAAAATATTTTTATCAATTTAGATCAAAAATAAAATTTTATTTTCTGAAATTTTTGAAATTTAATATTTTTGAATATTATTATCATGTTTTGATTAATATGTTATAATTTATTATATAAACTTTATTTATAAAAATTATTATATAAAAATTATTTTCACACTATACTATTTTAGTACAACCACTCTTGATCAATATTTTACAAAAAAAAAATCCTTTTATTTATTTAGTTTCTTAATTTCTCCTCTTATTATTTAATTAACGACTATTTTAATTAATTAATAAATGATTGTCAATCCCCAAATTAGAAACCCAAGAATACCTGTAGACTAACTTAGACTTTTATGCTTTCCCAACACTTTTATATATATATATATATATATATATATATATATATATATATATATATATATATATATATATTATCTTAACATGATTAGCAACTTGCCTAGACATGATTAATTAGCTAACTTAACACACAGTGTTTTTTTTTTTTTTTTGCATGACCAAAACCCACTAAAAAGTCGTCTTTTTTTTTCGTTTTTTGTATAACACTAGGGTATTCGTTGGAAAAATAATAAAACGCTCGTTGACTTGGTGTCATTTTTTTTAAAAGTGTTGTATAAAAGATATTAATGTTAAAAGATTAAGAAGTGCATGTGCGTGTACATGAGAGAGAAAAAGACTTTTGGAGAGAAATTAAAGGGTGAGAAGGCATCACTCAGTGCAATGTGACATACCATTTTTTGTTTATTGTATATATATAGATGGATTTTTTTATTACTTTTTTAAGCATAAACTTTATTTTATAAGTTAAATTGTTTAAAATAAATAAGTTAAATTGTTTAAAAATGCATTACGGTTAAATAAGTTAACCAAAGTTAAATTTTGGTGCACTAGATAGATTTTTTTATTACATTTTTAAAAGCATAAACTTTATTTTATAGGTTTTAACTTCAAATATTTATAACTAGCTTTTATCCTGGGAGCGTCCGGGGTTGAAATATCTAATATGACATAATAAAATATCTAATATAACAACTTAATTAATGATTTGCCCTATGATTAATTATTATTATTATTATTATTTATTTTGAATAAATCTCTGCCATAAGTTATCATATTCAAATAAAAAAAAAACGAATCTCGGCGCCGGAGTATAAATCTAGTGCCATTACAAAATATTATATAATGTCATTAGTCTAAGGGTTATGTGATGTGTTAAAAAATTCATGGGTATATAGTTCGGGTATTTGGGTATGTGGTTTCGGGTAATCGGGTCGGGTATCACCTAATCCCAGACCCGACCCAAACCCACAATTTTTTTTTAAACTAATCCCAAAGCTGACACAATACCTGTCGGGTTATAAAAAATAGTTGTTTTTTTCTCCGTTATTTATATAGCACTATGGTACTCGTTGGAAAGATAATAAAACGCTTGTTAATTTGGAGTAATTTTTTTCTTTAAAAAATCTCGTATATAAAAGATATTAACGTTTAAAAGTTATGAGAGGAAACATGAGAGAGAAAATAATAAAAGTTGAATATTTAATTTTAGTAGATTAGATTTTAGTATATTATTTGCTTTTTTTAATTGGTGTATAGGTGTCACCTATGATCCTACATGGCATCTCTCAAAGGAAATAATGCCTAAATAAATGACATGTAGGATTTTAGGCTTTGCAATATATATAGATATAGAATATAGATAGTTTACTAATGAAAATTACGGATCTTTCTTTTTTTTGGAAGATGACTTTGTTTTACTCAGAAGTTGTCATACCCGTACAGCAGGCCCTGACCCTCTACATCTCCAATCTATGTTGTCTTAACCGGGCCCACGCTGGGGGTTGTGTGGGCTGTTAGCGGCTCCCGCCCGGAAACCGTACTGCCTCCACACGAGCTCTGTTTTACTGTCGCCTGCTAGAGTAACGGCCGGATGAAAACCGGGTCAACTCAGATTCGAACTCCGTCCACCACGAAAGGCCAAGCCCTCCCCCTCATTGTCATATCCTACCAAAGTGGGGTTAATGGGGATCGAACACATGATCTCACAAGGAGAATCATGAGTCGCCTACTACTAAACCACTATGGAAGGATAATTTACAGATCTTCTATAATATATAAATGAAAGCTAATGAGGGACACATGGCACCTTATGGGGGCTTTTTTTAAGTTTTTTCCGCTCATTTTACTGAGTCAATTACATGGATCATGGATACTCCATCTACTATTAAATTATTTTTTCTCTTTCATGTGCATGGCACATGCAATTTCCCCCATGATTTTTAAATGTTAATAACCTTTTTAAACGGCATTTTTTTCAAAAAAAAAATTACATCAAATTAATGAGCGTTTTATTATCTTTCCAACGAGTACCATAGTGCTATACAAAAAACAAAATAAAACGAGCGTTTTATTACTAATGGGTCTGCTCTGAAACAAACTTCTGATGACAACATCTGTTGAGTGCAAACCACTGCTGTCATCAGAAGTTTGTTTCATCATCTGTTGCTTGCTTCATCCGTGGATAATCATCAGCTGTTTCATTCATCGGTGGTTACTGATTCATGAGTGGTTTTCAATCAGCTATTTCATTTATCAGTGATTACCAAAGACAGAAGCACAACCACTAATGAATGGATTTCCAGCTTTAGTTGGATTTAGTCTTCACAGGATTTCACCTAGTCTACATATAGAGAGAAAGACATAAAGAGACCGGATAAGATTAAAAAAAGGGAAAATGGCCAAAATAGCCGGTTGACCGGGTGTTTTGCAAAAATAAACCTCTCCCCCCTCTTTGGAGAGACGGGACACGGCTCCCAACGAGCCTGAACCGTCTCCGAGATCCTTTGACTTTAGATCCAATAGCCAACCGACACGTGGCGTCTCCCATCCCGAGGCTGTCCCGTCTCTCTCCAGACGGGTCAGAAGTCAACCGTCTCTCTCCCAGACGGGTCACATTTCCCTATGCCGTCTCAAGCCGTTTCGGGAACCGTCTGAACCGTCTCACTAGTGTATATAAATACCCGAATTCACTTAACAAAATTTGCACCCACCACCCTCCCCAAACCTTTCATCTTCCAAACCAATGACGTTTTTTGGTTTCCCAACCGAAGCCTACCGGCTTACGAAAATATTGTCCGATTACTTGGATTGTTGTTTCATCTGCGTACGGCTACTTGGATTGTTGTTTCATCTGCGTACGGCTACTTGGATTGTTGTTGTATCTACAATGTGGTAGTCTATTTTATTTGCAAGAAGAGTTCTTTGTCTATGAAGCGCACATACACCATTCAAACAAAGTTATTAGTTCTTAGCAAGTAAATTTAGGAAGTTTGTTGTAATAGTATAGTTTGGGAAGTTTGTTGTAATAGTATAGTTTGTTTATTATTATTGTAATAATATAGTTTGTTTAATGAAATATTAATGAAATATTTACTTTTATATAAAAAAACATAAATAAACATGGGATGCATTAATAAAAAAAGAGTGAATTGCCAAATCCGTCCCTGGGGTTTGGCCAATATTGCTAGATCCATCCATTTTGAGAATTTTCGACTTCTGAGCCACTGAACTTTACACTTCTGTGCCAAATCCGTCCAAATCACAAACCCAGTTAAAAAATTCTGTTAACTCGAGGGTATTTTAGTCATTTCACTCGAAAATTCTCTATAAGATAAGAAAAATAAAAAAGAGGGTTGCCAAGAGTCGAACCTGGGATACAACCCGGTTCAAATCCTTAAGCAAAGACACACAACCACCTGGTCTGCATCAGATTTGGTATTTAATTCGATTTCGAAATGATTTTATATGATCATTAACCAGAGTCATCTTCCCCAACCTAAATCCTAAGAACCTTAATTCTCCAATATGTTGCAACCTCTTTCGCGGTGAGTGTACGTTCTATTACATATTTTAATTAATTAAGATATAGATGGTCTGTGCCTTTCACTTTGGTTAATGACGGTCAAAACTGGTTCAGTTGGGTCGGGTTGGGCAAGAAACCGGCTCATGTCGGTTTGAGAGTCAAGAAGGTGAAGCCGGTGTGGAACCAGTGGGTTCATTGGGTTTAGGATGAAACCAGTTTTAATATCGGGTCAGGTTGTCAGGTTCATATTGGAAACCGTTTTTATCCAGCCATCTCTACGTGTAGAGTCAGGTACGGAACCGGGTTGGGGAAGGTGAAGGTCTGTGTCTTTGCTTAAGGATTTGGCAACATATTGGAGAATTAGGGTTCTTAGGATTTAGGTTGGGGAAGATGACTCTGGTTAATGATCATATAAAATCATTTCGAAATCGAATTAAATACCAAATCTGATGCAGACCAGGTGGTTGTGTGTCTTTGCTTAAGGATTTGAACCGGGTTGTATCCCAGGTTCGACTCTTGGCAACCCTCTTTTTTATTTTTCTTATCTTATAGAGAATTTTCGAGTGAAATGACTAAAATACCCTCGAGTTAACAGAATTTTTTAACTGGGTTTGTGATTTGGACGGATTTGGCACAGAAGTGTAAAGTTCAGTGGCTTCGAAGTCGAAAATTCTCAAAATGGATGGATCTAGCAATATTGGCCAAACCCCAGGGACGGATTTGGCAATTCACTCATAAAAAAACATAAAAAAACATAAAAACATAAATAAAATTCGATTACAAATAAACTAGTTAAGATGATCCCTCATCATTTGCCAGGCGGACAAATGTTTAAATTCTTTGCCCTCCCTGTTTTGATACTGTCTTTTGGTGTGTCTAATTGCCGTGTCTTCGGGAAAGCCAGGGGGTACCAACTGAAGTGTCCGGTTGTGGTACCCGTTGAAGATTTGACACTTCGTGGTCAAATCGTTCAACTTCCGGCTAAGAGACTCGGTTGTCCGGTCTGACCCTCCAACCAGCCGATTGTACTCGTGCAATATACGGAACCATTTGTTGGTTTGGTGGGTGCTTTCTTCGACGTGGCGCCATGCTGCAATAAGTGCAATCTCCTGTTCTTCGGTCCATCGTTGCGGTGCCATTTGTGGATGGTGTTAGACGGTGGTGGTGGTGTGGTGGTGCTGATAGTGTTAGACGGTGGTGGTGGTGTGGTGGTGCTGATAGTGTTAGACGGTGGTGGGGTGATTGTCTGACGGGAATGGGAACGGTATTTATAGGTGGTGACCTGGACAACCGAAGCGCCGGACTAACCATCGGGACTCACCGGAGACGACGATACCCGATGTCTCGGGAGACGGTGAGTCCCCGTTGTAAAATGTGACCCGTCTTGAGACGGTTCCCGAAACGGCTTGAGACGGCATGGGGAAATGTGACCCGTCTGGGAGAGAGACGGTTGACTTCTGACCCGTCTGGAGAGAGACGGGACAGCCTCGGGATAGGCGACGCCACGTGTCGGTTGGCTATTGGCTCTAAAGTGAAAGGATCTTGGAGACGGTTCAGGCTCTTTGGGAGCCGTGTCCCGTCTCTCCAAAAAGGGGTGAGAGGTTTATTTTTGCAAAACACCCGGTCAACGGGCTATTTTGGCCATTTTCTCTTAAAAAAATGTGTTGTTGAATACTTGAATAATCAACCAACACTCTTGTTATTAAAAAGCTTCCTTTTAAGGTTCAAGATTGGTGCTTTGTGTATAACAGCTCTAAACTAGGTAAAAATGAAACTAATTAACCAGTATGATTGGTTTAACGTTGTCAAAATTCAAAGGAAACTCAAGACCACCATCATCTTTGAGCCGTAATATATAGAACATACATATGATCTTCTTCGTCCTTATGGTTCACACGACGTTCGATCTTTGTGCTCCAGGATGATGTTACCCAAAATATTATCCAACTTGTTGCGTATCTTCACTATTTTGTTTCTTGTGCCAGTAACTAGCTGAGGCAATATTGTGATAGATGGATATAGATCAGAAACATCAAAACCACTAGATACTTTAACACTAATGCTAGTAATGATGGTGTTAGTCAAGATATAAGTCCTGTTTGAAGGTTGAGTGTTTTTAATCTATGTGTAGCTATGAACTCAACAAGGTCCCGCAACACTTGTTCACATATAGATTGAAACAGTTGAACTTTTTTAGCACTTAAAAGCTCCATGACGGATATTTTACGCATTTGTCTCCAATAATCACCGTAGGGAGAGAATGATATGACCTTGTAGTTGTATCCGATGATCTCACCGGTGTGTGAGAAGCTTGGGCCTGTTTGCAAAAGGAGATGAGATTATGACCATGGAGATTTGTCCGAGTTGTAGACCAACAATTGGTCCATGTTTTTGGGCTATGTTTCTTAGAGCATGATGTGGGGGTGCTCCTAGGAGATGATGTAAGTGGCCAACTAGAGGGAGCTTCCATGGTTGTGGAGGAAGGTTTTTGTTTGAATCAAAAGAGTTGAAGGTTCTGAATAATCTCTGGTGATTATTATGAAAATTAAAAAGAAGATGCAAGCAAAGAAGAAAAGGGAAACTGGATATCCATGTATGTTTATTTAAGTTCAACTAGTTTGTTAGCAGTTTTCTAATGGAGATGATGAGGTGGTGGCTGGTGGTAGTCGGTTGTGGAAGCTTGTGGTGGTGACTGATGTTTATGGTAGAAGAGAGAGAGAGAGAGGATACTTGTTTATATAGGGGGGATTCAAAAATTAGAAAAGAGGGGAATGTTAAAAAGACTAAAATAACCCTAATTATATTAAACTAGGTTAGAGCCCCGTGGGGACCCACGGTGCAAACCAAAGTAAATTAAAAATAATATTAAACTAAGAGTTGTATCATTCAAGTTGAGTGTCAATAAAATCAATCAATATATGCAACATAATATTAACATGCAATTCCAAAACAAACAATCAACTACCATGAAAAAAAAACAATCAAAATGTCATACTTGCATTGGTAAGTTCACATATTAGGCAGTATTACAAAGAAAGATTACTAAAAAAAGAGGGATAAAGACAATATGACGTAAAAATCAAACATTATCAAATTTCTCTTTTGGCCTTGCGCTTCTTAATTTCTCGTTTTTCCAATTTGTAAACTGAAGTTAGAGTAAGCACACCTTCAGTCTTGATGTACCTAAATGTGGCAAAACTACCATTTTCTATCCCATTTTCCTTCAACCATTCACCCCAATTTTCAATAGCAAACCTAAAATCCTCTTTTGACTTCTCCATACGAAGCGACATCTGAAGTTCAATACCGTCAAGATTCCTTACAGTTATAAGCAGACTGCTTTGTTCAAGTTCCGCCATCTTAACAACTTCCTTTGGCAGACGCTAATGAAATAATAAACATATAATCATATATAATGAAATATAAACTAACATATGAGTAAGTAAACTTTTTGAATAAATTAGTAAGAATGTTAACATAAAGAGGAAAATAAAATACTCACAATGCGATCCCTAGTAATAATAGTGAAGTCATGATATTGTTTATCATTTAATTTAGCAATCATCTTTTGGAAGAGGTAATATCCTGTATCACTGTCCTTGACATGACGAAGTTCTTCTTTTGTAATTATAGTTTGATAACCTTCAAACCCAAAAATCTTTAGCTTAAACTTTAGTTTATCAACTTGATGATAAACCATCAGGTATGGAACCAAAGGCAAGCTTTTGAATAAATCTGACCAACCGTTAATAAAGACAAAGTGGTTTTCAATTTTTTCGACAATCACTTTCTTCTCAATCACATTATTCAGAAACACTAATACATCCTTGTTTTCCAGTTTGTCATAATTCATGTTTTTTCCTATAGAATCAGGAATGACCTGCAAAGATAGTGAGTAATTGTATATCCCTATAAAATAATTATATCCTTTAACTAATTGGAAAAAACAATACCAAGAAGTAAGGTGTATCTTGGTAAACGCGATATGCAAATAACTCAGCATGTCGTTTCTCGTTATCTAAAGGTGAAGCAATTATATTCATGTTGTTCTTTTGGAAATCATCAGCATAATTCCATTCAGTACCAAGAGGGAAAACATCAAGCTGATAAGTATGTGTATCATATGGGCTAAAAACCAACAAATCTCCTTGATTCAATTGTAGGTCCTCAACCATCTTCATCCAACCTTCGGAGAATACTGGTTCATTATTGTGTGTAGTTACACGTACTTTGTAATACCGATCAGCATCAACTTTTATATCAAACTGACAATTTTCTGAAATAGTTTGGATATACCGCCTGATAAACCGATATGGTAAAACCTGCACATGTGTAAAATATATCAAACAATAACATGTACTTTTAAGAATATAAAGTTTAAACAACGAATAACATTAGATTTGTAATACCATAAACTGTTTGTCAGGAATTCCAAGTTCTATATAAAAGGATGGAAGCACCTTCAAAACCTGATTATATATAGGAAATAATTTATGATGTTATAAACCATATCGATTAATAATTTATCATTATGGGTTTGAAATTGTCAAACATTTTAGACAAAATCGTATATTCACCATAAAGCCGAAAATTAATATATACCAACCAATAATCATCGCAACATAACAAAGCAAAAGTGCAAATAGCTTTTACAGGTAAAGACGATAGTTCATGTTTTCAGTAGGCGCATACCAATAAATAAACCAAAATTATTAACGACATTCAAATCAAAAACATATTTATTTATAAAAAAAAGGATGTTAACACGAAAAAGGGGTGATCTCGTAGTTCTTGGTCTGTGAAGATGCGTTGTTAGGTGCTCCATTTTATTTTCAAGGCTCCGCACCTGAGCCTCGTTAGACTCAGCAGAAGTGTAAGGTGTAAGTGAAGAGAATAGAAGAGATGAAGTCCGCCCCTTAGCCTCCCACCCGTCGAGCAGGGACGAAAGTCGGCCTTATAAAAGATATTCAATCCGTCAGAATAGAAGTTAAAGAGGGTATTTATGCTCGGCGTGTCCTTTATATGGATATAAGAGGCCAGGGAGCCATTCCATTGACTCGTACTGATGAGAATTTTACTCCACGGGAAATGGAACAAAAAGCTGTTGAATTGGCCTATTTCTTGCGTGTACCAATTGAAGTATTTTAAGAAATGAGCCGCTAAATGAATGATTTCTCAGCAGGAGGGCAAAAACGCAAGAATCCTCTTTTTCTAGAACATAACTTAATTGAGGTTTCTTCAGAACATTCATTCGAGTCTGGGAAAAAAATTACGATTAATAATGAAAATCAAATCAAACATAACAATACTAAAGAATGATACAAGAATAGGGATCGAACATTACCTTGAACAAATTGAATTTTGTTAGTCGATATAATATAAATGGTTGATGAATTACAAATGTGATATAACGTGGGTTTTAAAGACATACTGAGGTTTAGGGTTTTAAAGATTTGTTGTAGGATTGAAATCTTGAATTTGAGAGAAAGGATTCTTACAATAATTGCTAAAATAAGGACATCTACATTGCAAAGGTATAGATATAGTTATTAATAAAACTTTATTAATTTTAAGTTTATTGCTGTACATTTATTACATTGCTATTTTTATAATTCAATTAACAATCAATTTTTAGGAAAAAGTCAACATTATGTTATGTAATTACGTAAATACGAAATTATGGCCGGTTCCATTAAATTGTCATTACTTTCAATTGTGAAGAGAATAATTTTTTGTTTAAAACCTTTTGAAAAAAACGAATTGTTTTATAAATGTTCAATAAAATTAGATTTTTTATTTTTGTAATCATGTTTATGGAAATTATGTATGTTTTAAATGGTCACAATAAATGTGCCAATAATAGCTTACGTAATTTATGGACAATCTGTTAATATAACATGTATACAAATTTGGAATTAATGGTTTTATTCTAAAAGTATATAATCTTCCGTTGAAAAATATCTCTCAAGTCATGCACATTAACCTTTAATGTTATGACCATCTTATTTTGTTCTGCGAATACCGTATATTTTTTTTATCTTGTTATTATATTTTTATGATTGTTAAGGTAATATAATTTAATATTTTGTTATAAATTTTGAAATCTCATTACAAATTATAAAACGACCGATATACGATACAAAAGGTAACAAATGGCTAAATGACTTAGACAAAATAGCAAACATAATAAAGACGACAAAACGATAATATTAAAGACGAAAAATATAGTAGGAATCTACTAAATCCGAAATATAAAAGATACGACATTACGAACAAAAAGTATTAATTATCACATAAAATTAAGAAACCCATGCGCCTTCAACATCTTTTTGTGCTTTTTCCCGTCAACATGTGCATTCAACATGTCATAAACAATATATGACATAAAAAAAAACGAATCTGGAAAACTTTAAATATGTTCCGATTGTCTTCAACATGTCCGATATATAATAAAAACGATGACAATGAACATTTTTTCCTCAAATCTGAAATGCTTCCATATTACCGATTGTCTTCAACATGTCCGATATATAATAAAAACGTTGACAATGAAGATTTTTTCTTCAAATCTGAAATGGTTAGATATTACCGATTGTCTTCAACATGGCCGATATATAATAAAAAACGATGACAATGAAGACTTTTTCCTCAAATCGTGAAATGGTTCCATATTATCACTAACCTTTATAAATCATGATGTATTCCTTCAATATTCAATCAGGTTACATCAAAGTAATTTATTCATTTAAGATAACATAAAAGTTTTACAGGTTTGAGAATTGTAACACCCCGACCGATGGCGGAATCATCGAGGTGCCACGTAGTAACGATTGTTCAATAGCTCATGGTGCTAAAGTGTAAATTTGAATATATTGAATAAATAGTTTATTACATTGAAATGAAATACAAAAATACAATGATTCTAAAGTATCAAGTCTAATTGAAATACAATAAAGAAAAGCCTAAATGTAAGTCCAAAAGCTTAAAAGAAGCGTCTCAAAATAACCTGAAACATGTATAAAATAATTTTGTCAACACATATAATGCATTGGTGAGCATACCCATTTCGTTCAAAAAGTATTTCGCAATTTATGTGCTATGATATTTGTAATATGTAAAAGGGTCAAAATCAAGCCTCACATCGTTCAATAATCGTTCACACATCGTTCAAGAAAACCATAACAATGACCAATGACTTAACTCGTTCACGTAAGTAACCAAGGGAAATAATTCGTAGTACTACTCATTGTTAGGTGCGGCCCAAAGGTTAATGACTTTGACAAATCGTTCATACAATTCACACAAAACATATCAAGAGCACATTGCTTTGTAAATAACATACGTAAGTTTAGTAATAATTGTACATGAGTCACCCCAAAAGAGTAAAACAGTAAAAAGGGGAAAGATATACTCACATCGATTGCTTGATGGGTTGGTGCGTATTCTTGAATATGTTAACGATTAAAGGTAATGTGGGATACGAAGAGTATGAAGAAGAAAATGTTGGCCAGAGTTCAAAGACATTTCAGTGAGTTGATTTATACAGGTTTTCACCACATGGTTCGAACCGATTTTTGGTTAATGGTCGTAATACAACATGCTCAGAAAGTCATGATTGAAAAGCTCTCGATCCAAGGTTGAAAGGTTTTTCTTTAAAAAATGGTGATTGAATAAGGATGTTGATCCTTTGGATTTGTCACTTGGCTTGGCCAGTGAAAATTATAACATGTCCAACCCTAATGTTCCTTGGGATGAGACAGTTGACGTGGTTGAAAAAGAGAATGGCAAGATACAAGGGAGAAGCCGTCGGGTGAAAAAAGGGGTAAAAGTGTCAAGGTTTAAGGTGATGCTTCCGGTCGAGATAATTGATCGGTTAGCATAGTTTTGGGGGTCTATGACGTTTTGCTTAGGCGTTTAGGCTTTGGTAATGTCTTTTTCGTGATTTTCATTTGTTTTGGTGTACCTCTAGCTTCTTGCTAGTTTGTTGGTGGAATATAAGTTTTCTTCTCGGTTAAAAAAAAAAAGAATAAGGATGTTGATCCTTTAAATAAAAAGTAAGATCTCTTCTAAATGATAAATATCAATCAATTTCATTTAAATTTATTGGTAATGTTTATATTAAATTAATTAATGCTATTAATACTCAATAGGAATTAGCAACGTAACATTCTTTGACCGAAATAATGTGGCAGAGATTTAGGACAAATTTAACGGAAAGAATTTAAATTTTATACATGTGTTTACTTAATAAATCGTTTTTTTATTAAATAATATATAGGCTAAATAGTTGTAAGCAATACGTCAATTAAATCTATCACTATGGATTAAATATGTATACTCTAGTATTACAATTTCAAAATTCCAAACGAAGCATTAGATTCACTTTATATTTAAGCACATCTTTAGTCACAAAATGGTTTCATATTATTATAAATTTCCATGATATTTGTTCTAACTTAATATTTTATAATTTCCAAAATATATCATAATTAAATAATGTATTCATATACGCGTTCGGTTAAAAATCTAAAGAACTCAACTTTTATTAGATTAAAAAAAAAACATAGGAAATACACGGGCTAGATTTGACAACTTGCTAAAAGATAAGGGTGACGGTTGTCACAAGAATCATATGATATGGCTATTTTTAACGTTTATGAATCGGAACACGTTACAAAGGAATGAACTTCCTTCGATCTAAGTGAAAAAGAGACATACCTAGAATGAAGAATGAATAAAAAGAAGAGTGATGAATGTTGATTGGAAGATTTGTTAGTTAGGTATGGAGAGTGTAATGGAAGAATGTAGAAATGTAGAAAATCTATCTATATAATAATTGAGGTGAGATTGGGTTGAATGGAGCCCATAGAGAGTGTTTGAGCTATCCATTTTTAATATGGAGCTCCAACTAGCTCCCTATAAATACTCTTTCTAATTTTTATTTCCTACATTCCTACATTCTTCCATTATACTCCTCCAATACCTAACTAACAAATCTTCCAATTACCATTATTCACTATTCTTTTTTTTCATTCTTCATTCTAGGTATGTTTTCTTTTTCATTAGATCAAAGCAAGATCAATACATATGGTTCTCAAACCTGTAAATCTTTTATGTTATGTTATATGAAAACATTACTTTCATGTAACCGGATTGAATATCGAAGGAATACATCGTGATTTATAATGGTTAGTGATAATATGCAAGCATTTAACGATTTGAGGAACAACTCCATATTCAATCCGGTTTTGAAGACAAAATCTTCATATTTGAAGACAAAATCTGGAAACAATATTTAATGCCTAACCATTTTCATATTTGAAGACAAAATCTTCATTCTTAGCGTTTTAATTATATATGTACATCTTGAATACAATCCGTAAAATGGAAGCAAGATCAGATTGTTAAGTTAATAATTGTATATGAAATGGTTAGGCTTTAATTAACTGTGGTTGGATCTTTTTTCATTTGAGATCCATAGGTGATTCATTGTCATCTTTATGTTTATGAGTCAAATATGATATTCATTGAATGTTTTGATTGTTTTGTCATTTGAATACTAGACTACCATCCGAATACAAAGTTGCGAATATGGCTTATCACAAGGGAGAGCAATTCTTCAAGGTCATGCATGACCCTTCCGCAAGAGTTTTGGTATGATTGTAAATTTCGTCTGGATAATTATCTTTGTTTCCAAAAATTTTGGCGTAACCATTGTAAATTTAAAAACTTTTCTTTTTAATTGCCTATTTAATAACATTAACTAGAATAATTAATTTCAAAAATCGTATTTTAACTATTTAATAACACTAAAAAAATTCAAAACCTTTTGCCAATAGATTGTTAAATTTCCAAAAATTTGAGCGTAACATATGTAAATCTAAAAACTTTCCTTTTTAATTGCCTATTTAATAACATTAACTAGAATAATTAATTGCCTATTTAATAACATATGTAAATCTAAAAACTTTCCTTTTTAATTGCCTATTTAATTGCCTATGTAAATTATGTAAATGTTACAATTATTTCTACATCCTTGCCGAAATTGTGTTTCTCATTAATTGTAATAAATTAATATTCTAGACATTAATTTCTTATAAATCAGAGATCAATTCGTTTTAATCAATAAAATTATTTCTATTAATAGATAAGTAATATCTTCTAATTAGCCAATAGGTTGTCTAATTTCCATAAAATTTGGCTAAACCTATGTAAATTTAAAAACTTTCCTTTTTTTAATTTAATTCCTTAAAAAAAATCTCTACGCTTGCAACAAAAATCATAATTGTAATTACAACATACCATATTAATTAGTATACAAAGAAAAAATATTTCATTAAATCAAAATTCGTGTTTTGCCTATTTAATAACATTATCGTGATTGTGTACATTAATTAGTATAAGTTATGTAAATTATATAAATGTTACAATTATTTCTACATCCTTGCCGAAATTGTGCTTCTCATTAATTGTAATTAATTAATATTCTAGACATTAATTTCTTATAAATGAGAGACCAATTCCTTTTAATCAATAAAATTATTTCTATTAATAGATAAGTAATATCTTCTAATTAGCCAATAGGTTGTCTAATTTCCATAAAATTTGGCTAAACCTATGTAAATTTAAAAACTTTCCTTTTTATAATTTAATACATAAATATACGTATGAATGGAGTGTATAGTCCCATTTTCCGTATATTACTTGAATTACATAGAAAAATAAACAAAAGGTTCACCTTCATAATTGAGGTCACTTGGGTTGAATCAAGGCCTTAGAGAGGGTTTGAGGTATCCATATTGAATATGGAGCTCCAAGTTTCAAGTATATATAAACTTTTTTCTTTTTTTACTTTTTCATTCTCACCAACATAATTCTCTATTTCTTCCTAACAAATCTTTCTATCCTTCTTCTTCATCTTTCATATTTTGTTGATTTTCCACAAACGATTCATGGTAATCCTATCATACTCTTCTAATGTTAGTTCCTATTATTATTTTTGCTTCATTATGTAATAAGTTTGCTAATTAAATTATTACATTTTTGACTTTGGTAATATAATTGATTGTCATTAAACTCATTCAATTTTCCATTTTTATAATTCAAATGATTGCAATTAGTTTGCTAATTTTAAGCATCATTCATTAATATCCGTAATATAATTAATTATCATTAAACTTATTTCAATTTCCCATTTTTCTAATTTAAATGAATGCAATTAGTTTGCTAATTTTAAGCATTATGCATTGATTTCCGTAATATAATTAGTTTGCTAATTTAATTATTATATTATGACTTTCATAATATAATTAATTGTCATTAAAATCATTTAAATTTTCCATTTTTATAATTCAAATGATTCCAATTAGTTTGCGAATTTTAAGCATTGTTAATTGATTTCCGTAATATAATTGGTTTGCTAATTTAATTATTATATTATGACTTTCGTAATATACTTAATTGTCATTTAACTCATTTCAATTTTCCAGTTTTATAGTTTAAATGATTGCAATTAGTTTGCTATTTTTAAGCATTATTCATTGATTTCCGTAATATGATTAGTTTGCTAATTTAATTATTATATTATGATTTTCGTAATATAATTAATTGTCATTAAAATCATTTCATTTATGGTTTAACATAATAAACGTATTAATTTTTTTGTATGAATGATTGATTTATTATCTATCAATCATTCCCGAAATTTAGGATTACCATAATTTATATTACTATTAATACGAAATTGATTAAATTATACAAATTGATTAAATTAATAAGAGATTTTTGAATCTCTGATTTTGTATAACTGATTAAATTATATGAATGATTATATTATGACTTTCCTTTAATTATTTTTAATATATTTTTATTATGTTAGAATTAATTTTATTTATGGACATTAATAATAATTGACCGTATTTAATTTTATTTATTACGATTTTTTAACCTCATTTTTTTATATTACTATTAATACGAAATTATGTTTAATCTGTTTTTACGAAATTATGTTTAATAATATTTATTGACATTAATAATAATTGGCCGAATTTAATGTTATTTGTTAATATTTTTAAGCTCTTTTATTTATATTACTGTTTTTTCAAATTTATATTTAATATTATTGACCAAATTTAAATTTTTATATTATGACTTTTCCTTTAATCAATTCTCATTAAATGATAATCATCAAAATCATTTCAATAATAATTGACCCCTATTAATGTCATTTATTTTGATTTTTGAATTTCATTTATTTATATTACTATTTTACGAAATTATTTTTAATCTCTGTTTACGAAATTATGTTTAATATTACTTTTATTAGTATTTTTTCAATTATTATTAGTCTTGCCTACAATTAAAAGGATTTATTCATTTTTAATGTTATTTGTTTTTTGTTTTAATGACATTAGTAATAATTAAACGAATTTAGTGGTATTTATTACGTTTTTTAGTGTCATTTATTTATTATTGACCGAATTAAATTACTAACATATTACTAATACTAATGCTAATATTATGATTTTTAATCTCATTTATTTATTATTGACCAAATTAAATTACTAATACTAAAACTTATATTACGATTTTTAATTTTAATCTCCTTTATTTCTTATTGACCGAATTAAATTTTTATATTAAGAATAAATTACTAATAATAATACTAATATTACGATTTTAGTTTTACTAATCGTAAAAATAGTATTGTTGACCCAATATATTACTAATACTAATACTAATTTTATGATTTTAGTTTTACTATTCGTAATAATAATTTCAATAGTAATATGCAAATTTTAAGATGTCAATAATAATTTGTCGATAATTGGTAAGTCAATTTAAAACGCTGATGTTTTTAATCTAATTTATTTAATTATTGATTACAATTTTTGAGGTTAATATTGAAAATCTTTAATCTCACTTATTTATATTACTATTTTTTCGAATTATTATTAGTTTTCCTGCAATTAAAATGATTGTTTCATTTTTAATGTTATTTATTATGATTTTTAATGACATTAATAATAATTGAACGAATTTAATGGTATTTATTACGTTTTTTAGTGTCATTTATTTATTATACACCGGATTAAATTAAATTACAAATACATTACTAATACTACGATTGTTACTCTCATTTATTTATTATTGACCAAACTAAATTACGAATATATTACTAATTCTAAAACTAATATTACGATTTTTAATTTTATTTCTAATCTCATTTATTTCTTATTGACCAAACTAAAATTTTCTTTTACGACTTTTACGAATATATTACTAAAATATATACTATGTTCAAAATAATTTTCAATTATATGAATAAATTAGTAAATAATTTAAATTGTTAAGTTAACTTTTGTCATCCATTTACTATTAATAGTAACATAAAGAATAAACATAACATCAATATAAAAAATCCTCATTTGTCATGATACCCTCGATCATTAACAACATTCAAATTATTTCAGAAATTATAAAAAAAACTCAATTAATGATAACAGGAAGATTCAAGCAATAATTTTGGTAAACAAAATGTATTTAATAAATACAATTTAAATCTATTCTTTTAATAATAAATATAATTTAAATCTATTTAACAATTTCCTGAAATATATAATATATTCAAAATAATTTTCAATGATATTACAAATAACGACTTTCATTTTAATATTGTTGACCGATAAACGTAAAAACGTTTTTTGTTTTTGTTACTTTGATGGGGTCAATTCTTTGACTTTATTTATTTTTATGTCTTACAATACACTTATTAGTAATTAGTAACGAAATTAGTAATGAAATATCATCTTACGTTATCAGTAACAACATTAACTAAAAGGCGATTCATAACATTAAAAAACCTCATTTGTCATGAAATCCTCCATCTTTGACTACATTAACTAAATAGCGTTTCAGTGATACTAAGAATAAGAATATTACGTCTTTCATTTAAATATCTTTGACAGATTAAAGTTATCATATTATGTTTATAAAGAATTTTCCTTTAATCAATTGTCATGAAACGCTAAACATCATCATGATTGCAATAACTGTGCTAATTTTAAGCGGCGTTGACCAAATCACGTAAATTGTCAATCCTTCCATTTTTATAATTCAACTATATAAATAAATCCGACTTATTCGATCAGAATTGTTCGAGACACAATATTCCGATTAAGGAAGCATTGAAACAGGTCAAATGGATAAAAGGTTGCCCTATAAAAAACCTCCCATTTTGACATATTATTCAACCCATCCACGTTACTATCTTTACTCCTAACGAGTTTCCCATGTAGCTTTAGTATTGATTTTTCACCGTGGTTTTAGCTTGATTTTTAGGTCATTGGTTATGAGTCAAACCATCAAAACAGTTCAGGGTCTTCTAGATATATTTACCTTAAATTCTTGATGATAATACAGTTACAATGCCAAATGTCTTTCTTTTTTTCACCAGAGTTTTTTTTTTTTTTTTGACAAATTTTACTGTTTTGTTATTCTAACGGTTCAGGGATCCTATAAGTAGACATAAATTCTTTTCAAAGCCACAAGTTCCAAATCGTCTTGCCATATCAAACCGTGTTATAGACGCTAAAATAATTTCACGGAGTAACATTGGAATGCGAACTTTTATCCAGAGAATTAGGCTGTCCCCATCTGATAAGAAGATTCCTTTCAGATTTAACAGAAAACAATTCCCTCTTACTTTATGTTTCGCAATGACAATAAATAAAAGTCAAGGACGAACCCTATTTTGGATAGGTCTGTATTTGAAAGATCCTGTTTTCACACATGGGCAGTTGTATGTCGCTGCCAAGTGACAAAAGTAGAAATGGCCTGAACATACTAATATTGGATAAAGATGACAACGTTAATAATAAATGACAAATGTTGTCTATAAAAAATATTTTGAAGTTTGTGAATAAGTATGCGATCATATTTTGCATAAATCCTTTTTTTATAATTTTTTGGTTGTATGATTTGTTAAGCTACATTTATTTACTTTAATCTTCATTTGCATGCCGTTACAATAAATATATGTTTATTCATTTCATTATTTGTTTTTAAATCACGTCTAATCAAACATTTGTTGATTCATATGTCTGTTATTGGGTAACATTAAACTTTTTTTATGATAATTTACAATCAACCAAAATTCATACGAATTGTATTACGTAACTTTCAATAAATAAAATTTGCATACTACCATCTTTATAGATTTTTTTTCATTTGACATGGACATGTACCGCGTGTACACGCGGGGCTCTAACCTAGTAAAAAATATAGAAAGAGTATTTATAGGGAGCTAGTTGGAGCTCCATATTCAAAATGGATACCTTAAACCCTCTCTAAGGCCTCCATAGGGGTGTGCATGGGTCGGTTTGGGTCGGTTTTTACCATTAACCATAACCGTAACCGCTATTTCGGTTATGGGAGTTTCGTAAGCATAACCATAACTAAACTTCGGTTATGGTTAATCGGTTATGAATTCGGTTATGGTTCGGCTATGGTTATTTCGGTTATTAACCAAAAAAATCAACCAAAGCTAACTTTCGGCTAAATTATAAAATTAAAAGCCCATGGGTCTTAAAAACTCAGAACCTACAATGATAGACTTAGTTTGGGTTATTATTTATAAGTTAATCAAGACTACACTTTCTAGTTAAAGTATCAATGTGAGATCCCTTTTAATAAGATATTAACAAAAAAACATATTTAACCCCTTGGTTACAACTTACAAGTTTAATTCATCATAAAAAAAAAAGAATACTACATCAATATCATGTTGTTAATAACATACTTTTATTATAGTAAAAAATCCTCTATATAGTTAATATAGAACATAAATCTATTACATAAACTTAATAATACAAGTTCGGTTCGGTTATATCGATTAACCAAAGCTTCATAACCGCTCGATCGGTTATAGAAATTTCATAACCATAACCATTGGTTATGTTGGTTATCGGTTAAAATCGGTTCGGTTACGTCGGTTATGGTTCGGTTATGTCGGTTATGGTTAATTTTGCTCACCCCTACTCTAGTATTACAATTTCAAAATTCCAAACGAAGCATTAGATTCACTTTATATTTAAGCACATCTTTAGTCACAAAATGGTTTCATATTATTATAAATTTCCATGATATTTGTTCTAACTTAATATTTTATAATTTCCAAAATATATCATAATTAAATAATGTATTCATATACGCGTTCGGTTAAAAATCTAAAGAACTCAACTTTTATTAGATTAAAAAAAAACATAGGAAATACACGGGCTAGATTTGACAACTTGCTAAAAGATAAGGGTGACGGTTGTCACAAGAATCATATGATATGGCTATTTTTAACGTCTATGAATCGGAACACGTTACAAAGGAATGAACTTCCTTCGATCTAAGTGAAAAAGAGACATACCTAGAATGAAGAATGAATAAAAAGAAGAGTGATGAATGTTGATTGGAAGATTTGTTAGTTAGGTATGGATAGGGGTGAGCATTTCGTGGTTCGGACCCACAGGAACCTTGGACCCGACCCGCGAGAACCTTGGACCCGAACCTTTTTAAATATATGGGTCGGTTTCCGGTTCTAGATTTATATGAATTATCGGTTCCGGGTCGGGTCGGTTCCAAACCCACGGTTCTAATATAAGAACCACAAGAACCGTTTGAATTTTAATTAAAAAATAATCTTTTTTATTCTTTTCACCATTCGTTTATACGTGTTATTGTAATCGATTTCATGTAATATTAATACAATATTAAAAATATTATTTATAACAATAACAATGTATTTTTCTTAAAATATTTTTCGGCTTGATGTATAGGCATAGTTGTGATATATTATATAATATATATTATATCCAAATTTGAAGTAAATATTTATGTATCTCTCTGATGTGTGTGTGTATTTATGATGTACACATAACAGATTCACATAATGTTTCGAGTGTTGAGAATGACAAAATTGTTACGAAAACATAAGTCGAGAAACGAAAAGTGACTTAAAAAAGAAACCCATTGGCTATTGTTAAAACCATATGGAGAAATTCTTTTACGAGCGATAGGAAAATGTATCCACTAAAAGTGGCTATTACATTAAAAGGTTCTAGAGGGTCAGACCCTTTACCCGACCCATTAGAACCTTTAGGACCCGAAACCACATAGCCTTTTAAGGTTCGGTTCGTGGTTCCCAATTTCAACAATAAAAGGGTATACGGTTCTGGTGGGTCCGGGTCGGGTCGGGTCGGTTCCGGACCCTTTGCACAGCCCTAGGTATGGAGAGTGTAATGGAAGAATGTAGAAATGTAGAAAATAAAAAATATAGAAAGAGTATTTATAGGGAGCTAGTTGGAGCTCCATATTCAAAATGGATACCTTAAACCCTCTCTAAGGCCTCCATTCAACCCAAGTCACCTCAATTATTATATAGATAGATGAGGTATGTTGATAATCTAAGTCACACATTGAGTTTACTTGGATTTCTTCAAATTCCAAGGTTTTTCCTCTATACTTGTAGCCTATATATATTTAAATATTTGGCTTGAAAAGTTTGAAACTACACGAGGATGACAAGCAAACGGAAAACAAGCTGAGCTGCTCGTATATTTCTAAAACGAATGTATAATTTTTTTCTCTATTAAGAACATACAAGGATTTAAACTTACACCATTTTTTAGGGGTATCATGCAACTCGGACACTAGACAACTAGGTTGTGGAATAAGAATTATATCACGAATTCGATGTAAAGAATTATAAAGTTGTATTACATCGTACAAAATTCAATGTGTTCATCAAATTCAAGAATTATACATCTGCTGATATTCAAAAGCAATCCACTTAACCTCATAGTTCTCACCAAAATTCAATATCATTGGCATACATGTAAAAGGATCAACTAAAGTCAAACCTTCAAGATGAACTTTGCAGACGTGATTTGATCCATGATTCCAGGTGTTGGAGCTCCTGACTGTTTAGCGAATGCGCAAGACCTGGATATGCCTGTCATTTGATCGGCACATGATTGTAAAAATGCAGACTAGTCAGACGAGAACCAGCTATGTAACTGTCCTGTTGAGCGTATTTTAAGTTTTGAACCATCCCCGTTTGAACACTGGTTGAACCGGTGAACCGGACAAGGTTGTCAAACTGGATTTCATAAAAAAATTACCTTCAGATTTCATTTACAGATTAATTTACTACTACAGGCTTTAATATTTTTATTTATCTAAGGCTTCTTGCTAAAACTTTAAATCTGCAAATTCTAAATTGATTATGCGTGTATCATTCACTTTTAAAATACTTTTAGCATCATCCGGTTTCTGAAACTAGTCAGTACACCACTAAGCTGGTCGGTTCGATGACCGGTGGGCTTATTAAAACATTGAGAAAATGTTCAAGTATAGGGTACCTTTGCCTTTCAAAATAGCAAATAGAATAAAAATTTCTAGAGTCAAGAGTGAATTACTACCTTAAATTCACAATTCATGCCTACGTGTTGAAGGAATGGTGGGCCTGCTTGCCCGGCTTCAAATAACACTGTTCCGTCAGCTATACCATGTGACCATAATATCGGAGTCTGTAATACAACAAAATTCACATTAGAAGATAGTACAAACATTGCAACTTTCGCTGCTAAAAATAAATGTCTGTCAGCTAATGTGCAAGTAGGGTTGGGTAACGGGCCTGTACACGTTTGGCAGAAGCGGGTCATTTTTATTATGGGTCAAAACGCGTTGGGTTGAACCATGAACATTTTTTTATCCAGTTTTTAGAGCTATCTAATACACAATTTGTTAATGATAGATAAATGAAACTACAAAGTTATCATTGAATATAACTATGTATGTTGTTATACTATATGCTTTAAACACTAGACGTTCGGAGACTTTCAACCGGTTTGATCCGTTCCCCTTTTTAACTAAATTTCCTGATTTGACCCGTTTGGTATAAAAAGAACCCAAAATGAACACAATCACAAGTAGATAGAAACGGACCCTTTTTGCCTCTGGTGTGATCCGTTCTATTATATAACTTGAATTAAAAGGTACCCATCCACTAAACACTGCGCCCCCACCAAGAGTTTTTGGATATAAGAGAACACTAGCCAAGGTCAACGCACCTGCAACATTTAAAAGGCTATTGTTGTTGTTTTGTATTCACACACAAACCTGTTTGTAAGCTTTTGTGTGTGTAAGAGAGAGAGAGAGAGAGAGAGACCTCCTTGACTAAATCCACAAAGAAAAATATTTTTAGGATCAATTCCAGCAGCCACCTCCTTGTCAATCATTGCATGCACATTTTGAACCGCTTCAAGCAATGAACTTTCATCCAAAGGAGAATTCTGCACATTAAAAAGCTGTTAACATCTCCGTTTTATGGGATTATTGAGATAAGAATAAAAACCACTTTAGAAGTGCTATTGGATAAAAGGCTGGCCTCCGTAAGTGAGGCATGCGACTTCGTCTCGCACTTTATCTTCGAGGATTCTGCACCATGGTGTGCCTTTCAAAACTAAGGTTATAACACAATTGTGTGTTATACCATCCACGAAAGAACTACTTGAGAGATTCAAGTCAGAGGCCAACTTAACACAAGATGATCGTGTGTGTGTGAAACCCTCAAGAGAGACGAGAGTTTTAGATATCAGGGATGCTTCACATAGGGAGAGCTTGTGTGTAAACTAATGGTGAGTTTAAAAAGTGAAGTTAGAATACTGACATTTTGTTTGTACCATAGTTGTCAATAGTGGATAACGGAAAATACCAACAAGCTACCGATACGCTACGTAGCGATAGGGTCCATAGGGATGAACTAGCGGATGCTGTTTAATGTTTAGCAATGCACTAGAAGAAAATTTTAGAGATATTTTATATGCATATTTTACCAAAAAAAACTACCAAAATCCCGCTATTTGTCGCTATCAACCATATAGCGACGCATGAGCACTGTGCTATTCGCTATAGCGGTCGCTATTAACAACTATGGTTTGTACTTTGTAGCTATTTTCATTGTAAACAGCAAACACTTACTGGTTTGGTGTAAAATATATAGCTGTGGTCCCAAAAACAAAGTGACTACAATAACAAATTAGCATCATATTTATCAACTTCAGTTGCCTAGCATAATGTTTTAAATTATTAATGTTCTTGAAATACCCATAAATATATAGAACGATAAATTATTGCGGCCACACGTAAAACTGGTAAAAAGAAGAAATTAGCAATTATGTCCTTTCGTCTTCAAAAACTAAAGACCACTTAAAGATTAGATACATATCGATAAAACAGTTATGTGACAACAAAGCTTTTTTCCTTAGGACAGTGAGATGGCAGTCATCCTAAGGGTTCATGCTACATAGGGATTCATAAAAGATTAAACTAAGGCACTACAGATAAAAACTTACAGCCGTTACAGGTATCTCATGAATGTCAAACCAGGAAGGCATCAAGGCACCATCTGAAAAGGTTATTGTTAAGACATAACATAATGATTTGAAGAAAGTTCATAAAAATAAAAATAGTAGTAAAAAAAGCAGATTGTCATACACTGCATCTTTCTATGTCCAACGATTAATTCACAAGATCGACTAATAAAATGTGTTCTGATAATAATGATCTAGAAGAAGAGTGAAAGATGATAAACCAAATATTACACCAAACAACATAATTGCTACAGTATCAAACTATCACAAATGACCTCTCGAAGCATATTATGGCGCCCCATGACAATTCTTTTGGAATGCTACTCGCCCCTAGAGCTTTACTTACTTCCATATCTCTTTTTATATCATCTGCACTTTGCAATTTGATTCCACAGGCAATCAAAGCTTCTCTTGGAGCTTATAGTCTTTTGCATCTCATTGATTTACCAAAAACCGTGTTTGTTCTAAAATACATGTCAATCAGTCATCATCTATTTTCAGATACTATTAGCTCCTGTTTGACGCCTCAAGTCCATACTTTAAGTCATTAATCACCATTAAACATACTTAGCTTATCCCTATTTTGTTTGACCACTTACTTTTATGTTTTCTAACAACCGTTCTCCATCCAACTCCATGCCTACTCATAAGTGTTCTATTAATAAAGTATTTACGACTAACAAATCATAAGCTCCAACATAAAAAAAAAAATCGTCTTTTTGTTGTTAATTCTTATTAGCATCCCTAAAACCTCCAAGAATCATAGCCTTAAAGAAGATTCCTCTCGATCTCCTAAATTTGGCTCTTCATAGTTATTCCCGATGCATATGACTAATAACTATTATAACCAGCGATTGCGTTACCCCCCCCCCCCCCCCAACCCAAACTCCTTTTCCTCTTTTTTTTAATAGTTTGTAGTAGATAAAAATGCTTAAAAATATCGGACGGCATATGGATCAGCTACTGTTTGTAACCGCCTCTTCAACAAATTTAATTAACACTACTACATTTAATTTAAAGTTTAAACCATCAAAGAATGTTCCAATCATGATCTTGATCTTTCCCTCCAATCCTATGAGACGTCTCAGGTTCGAATCTTGAAGGCGTGGTTGTACAAATCGCTAGGCACTAGTTGAGCGGTGGGTACCGACTACCAACCAGCAATTAACCACGATTAATCGGATTGGAATTTTACATGTAATTTTTCAAACTTATATATAGATACACAAAAGTTTAAAGATTTTACATATAATTTTTCAAACTTATTAATCAGATTGGATTAACAAGCATAATTTTTCAAATACTTCAAAGTTTTTGCCCAATTACGACCGATTACCAATTTAGGTCCCACTAAGTAAAATTTAATCTATAACCTAGTAAACTACCGATTACCGTCTACCAATAATCGCCTATTAATCCCGACTTTTACAACACTGCTTGAAGGCACCTACCCAACACAACCTACAATTTACCTAATCCCATTGGTTGACAAATACGAGTAAGAGCAAAAAATCGGAGACTTAAAAGTTAAAACATAAATAGAAACAGATAATGTAGTGTTGTATGTGAGTGTGGTTGAGGTAACAAACAAATAAACTATATTAATAATAAAACGATCATAAGTTAATAATAAATGGGACATACAATTACAGGTAACAGGTTGAGAAGGAGCAGAAGGGAAGGACCAGCGAGTGTTGGTGAAGTGAGGGGAAGTGAAGAGGGATTTGATTGGTTCGTTGGCTGGACCGGAGTCGCCTAGACCGTGTAGCCATAAGATGAAGCTTCCACAAGCCATTGAGATTCAGAAGCAGAAGTAGAAGTGTGTTTAGGTGGAATGAGTTTGGGTTAAAAATTAAAATGATGATTTCTTTTTGAAAAAAATGGTAGTTTAGTTTTGCTCAATACGGGTTCCGGAGAGAATGAAATCAGGTTGAAATGGGTCGGTTTAGAAAAAGTATGGTTGAAATGGGTCGGTGTAGAAAAGTAGTGACGTCCGGGCATTGCAAGCTAGTTCCAGAAAGATTGAAGTTATATATGCAGTCATATTATTGGCTATTTGGAAACTTTGGTTGGCGAGGAATAAAAAGGTGTTTTCGGATGTGAACTTGGTGACACCTTCGATAGTTGAAGATATCAAAGTCGAAGCATTTTGGTGGATGACCAACCGGGCGAAAATTACGGATCTGGATAAAACGGCGTGGTGGAGCTTCTCCTATTTCGATAACAGATAAAAAAGAAGGCTGCCTGCACTTGTGGACGAAGAGGGATGGTCCTGCTCTGCTGTTTTGGTTTACTCTTTGTTTTGAAGTTATGAATTGTAATTTTGGGTTGTAATTGGCCCATGTAGCCTCTGGCTTAATGTGCCCGGGTGATTCTGGTGTTTGTTTATTAAATTAATTAAAGCTCCGTTTGAATGTTCAAAAAAAAAAAGTAGTGACAGTGGAGGTGGCTATGACGATGATGGAGATGACTAGAAGGTAGTGTCAGGGTGACGGTGGTGGCGGAGAGAGAGGTGGTGGTGTAGATTGAGATGTAACGGTTAGGAGGTGGAGTTAGTTGCGGCGGCGGAGCAATAGCGGTGACATCAAGCAAATGTTGAAAACAAACAATGATTATAGGTGGTGCTAATTCATTTGGACCATTTTTAAGTTAATAAGGTTTTTTTCTTCTTTTTTTTTTGTGTGTTTTTTTTTTATCAATTTGAGATGACACAATGAACATGCATACAATATATTTTCCCTAAGTCAATTATTGCAACACCGAAATTAGTCCAAGTACATTGTATATATATATATATATGCAATGTATTAAAGAATGCTATATTTAGCAACTTTGGTCTGTGAGAGTAAGTCCACTGTTGCGCTACAGTACCTCGAAACAAAACTTTTTTGAAAAACGTGCAGGTTGTACGGTACAAGATATTGAAGCACCCTCTCATTTAGTCTTTGTGGGTTTGTTTTTTTCCCTGCCGCCACTCTCCTCTATTGCTCTCGTCTCTCCCTGCTTTTACGATTTCTCTGTCATCTTTCCACTTTAGACTAATACTGTAGAGTGAGGCAAAGCTAAGGTGGTTGTGGATGTATCGGTCGGTGGATTTCCCATCCGTTTCTGATCGGGTATGATTGTGACAACAATCGGTGGTGGTTTTGAGGTTATAGTTAACGGTAGTGTTGAAGAAGACGATGGCATAAGGTTTTAAAGATGATAACGGTGATGGTGGTTCCGGCGAAAAGCCGTGGTGGCTATTGACGGTGGTGAACAGTAACGATGTTGGTTTGCACGACGGCTGATGACGTTGGTGGTTGCCGTAGCGCCGCTGGCGGAGACCCTCTCAGACCACCGGTCAGAAGTGTTGCAGCTCAGACTAGAGCAGGTAGTGACGTTAATGGACCTTGACACCTTCATTTCTTCTGCTCTTATGCTTTTTATTAGACTATTTAGAAGTCCAAGTTGTATTTTTTTGGTAATTGGTCAAAGTTGCAACTTGGATTTGGTTGGTAACCTACATATTGCATTTTATGGTTAATAAATAATAGATGCGAATGGCTTTGTTACTTGGGTCAGGCTAAATATGGTAGAGTATGGATCAGATTACAACTCCATCACCTACTATTTCCGATTGATTGTTACATTTTGGAAGTTTCAAAAACTTAAAAGGTAAGGTTACTAAGGTATAATGAACTTTCTTTTCTCACTTTTGAAAGCTAAATGGAAAATAATAACGATAATAGAGCCGTGCATCAACCGGTTATTATTTCGATCACTTTGTCCGGCCGTTCAACCGGTTAGGGTTTCGATCAACTTCCGGTAAGCCCTTTACTTTTGCATGTTCACTATTTTGTTAGATCGGGTGTCCCAGAACGTGCCGAGTCTCTGTTAGAAATGGCCAGTGTAAGTATTTTAGAGGCAATCATATTTGAAATCAAAATCAATTACCTCCTTTTACATTAGCTTCGCTACACCCTCCGATGTTCTTCAGACTTTGACTCCAACAATTAGTAAGCGAGTTAACGTTTTGAAATAGATTCAAGGGTGGGAGAAGACGTACTATTAGTTCACTTTATTACGGATATAGCGCAACAAACTAGCAAGAAATCGGAAATGTGGTCAATATCACGAAGAATAAAGACATACCGTCTATGCCCAAATAAAAATGGATGTTTTCATAAGGAATCCATCGAACAATCCTTAACAAAAACTATGTGTAAGCCTATGACAATGGTACACTTTTAAACATAATGCAATCAACCTTCCTCCATCACGGATGCAATATATCCGCGCCGCAAAATTATAACTCTTATGGTTTTGTGAGTATAACAGTTCCGCAGCGTAGCGCGGGGTATATTTCTAGTATATATACAATTATCAACATAACGGTTCTTCAAAGTCACTTTAACGGCGTTAACTACTTTCCCACACAACATAACAAACATTTGTACACCTTACCCCTATTTCGATTTCCTTCTTTCCGTTGTCTGATTCCTCCATATACTCTCCCTTCCATTTTCTCTTCTACAATGCCTTATTCTTCAACCATGTCAACCGCAATCGAACACCGGTTCCAAGATTCCATGAAGAACACTTTTATTGATGTCATCCCCTGTTTTGCAAATTAAAACAGAGATGCCAATTGGAACCGAAATTCGATCACAACTTTATTGTTTATTTATTAAGAGATTACCACCCTCAAGAATCGATCAAGAAAGCATCGTTGATTACAACCCAAAGCATTTAACAACATCAAACTAAAGAATATCTATTTCCGACAAAGATGCCGACGAACAGAAACCAGAGGAGTGAATCCACAAATTACCGGTTCAAATTCCAATCCACTTAGCGTTTTAAGAATCAACTGCATCAAATTCATTTGTTCGATATCAAAATCTCAACTTTTTCGATGTCCCTGTTTCAAACCACTAAACCATTCACAAGAAAAATAATAAAATTATACGAGAAAATTGCAGTTTTCGTCCCTGTGGTTTGCCTAAACTAACAGGTTCAGCCCAGGCTTAACACCCTGAGTACCTGTGGTTTCATTTCCTAACACTTTACGTCCCTCCTTCTAACGGACGTCACGTTTTCCGTTAGTTTATGGTCAAATGACTGTTATACCCTTAATTTTTTAGGTGAAATGACTCTTATACCCTCCTATCTTCTTCCCCAACCCACCCAACCACCCACCACCACCATCACCACCACCTGCAACACCAACACCACCACCACCACCTGCAACACCACCGCCACCATCTCCACCTGAGTAAATGGACATTTTTGAGTAATTATTGATGATTCAGAAGTAAAACTTGAAATAGTGTACCAGAATATCATCCTCATCCTCAAAGTGATTGTTGGCGTGCCTGTCGATTAAATCAAGGGGGTTTACACACAATACAATACAATTAATTAATTAATTAATTAAGACAGATGGATGATGATGATACCTTTGGAGTTTTACTGAAAGAACTTGAAGCGTGCAGAAAGGGCAAGATGACCAGCTCATATCAAACTCTCAGAACAAGATACTTACAACAAGACTATATGCTGATTTTTAAAATAAGTCAAAACCAAATTAATTTCAAAACCCTAGTTCCATTATTCGCCTATGGAAACGGAGAACGTACCAGTACCATACCAGGGTGGGAGACGTCTGATCGCATAAATCTCCACTGCTGGATAATGATTTTACAACAAACCCTATACTTTTTCTATTGTATGAAAAAAGCCCCAATTTGGTCGCTCGAGAGGTTGCTACTGTTGAGAAATTGGAGCATTGGATTGGGTGTGATGATGATGATGATGATAATGGCGGTGGAGATGGTGGTGGTGGTGTTGCAGGTGGTGGTGGGTGGTTGGGTGGGTTGGGGAAGAAGATGGGAGGGTATAAGAGTCATTTCATCTAAAAAATTAAGGGTATAATAGTCATTTGACCACACACTAACGGAAAACGTTACGTCCGTTAGAAGGAGGGACGTAAAGTGTTAGAAAATGAAACCACAGGTACTCAGGGTGTTAAGCCTGGACTGAACCTGTTAGTTTAGGCAAACCACAGGGACGAAAACTGCAATTTTCTCAAAATTATACCCAAAATTTTACAACTTATTCAAATTTATTGATATGAAATAAGAACATAACTTTTATTTTAAAAACTAAACAAGTCTAAAAGGATTAAGATCGGTGGATCAAATATTTTGAAAATATAAATCAAATTGAGTTTTTACGTAAATATGTATTCAATTCCACAAAGAAGATTTTTTCATAAACTAATACGATTAAAGAAAAAATGGGACAAATTACTGCAAAATTGATTTGCAGGTATATTGACTTGATAAATGTCAACATTTGATAATTAAGAAAGGAAAGTCAAAGAACAAACTATTTTGATTATATTCATTAGGGGAAGTCAAGAAAGTCTGAATTTAATTGTTTTTAGGATAAGTGTTATTAAAGGGCCATCGTTTTGGATCTTCATGTTTACATAACTGTAAAAAAAACAGCACAATATAATTTTGTTTATAATTAGGAATAGTACTAATTTTGTTTATAATTTTTGTTAAACGGAACCTTCGTTTTTTATATTTCTCTTTCTAAAACACAATTTTCATAATTCAAAATAAATAATATATTAAGGTAGCGTTTGGTATGATGGAATGAAAGAAGGAATGGAATGAACCATTACAAGGGAATGAAAAATAGTGTGTTTGGTTGGTCATAGGAATGGAATCACCCATTCCAAAAGGCATTCCATTCCCTCAAATTCATTCCATCCACCACCCATGTTCTTTTTTCATTCCATCCCTCATTCACCCTTCATTAACAACATCATAGGCCACCACCCATCACCACCACCACCAACCACCATAGTCACCACCCACCACCACCACCAACCACCATCGTCACCACCCACCACCAACCACCATCGTCACCACCCACCACCGCCACCACCACCAACCACCATCGTCACCACCCACCACCACCACCAACCACCATCGTCACCACCCACCACCACCACCAACCACCATCGTCACCACCCACCACCGCCACCACCACCCACCACCATAGTCACCACCCACCACCACCGCCACCACCATCACCCACCACCACCGCCACCACCACCGCCACCACCACCCACCACCACCGCCACCACCACCATTGTCACCACCCACCACCATCACCCACCACCATCATCACCACCCACCACCATAGTCACCACCGCCACCACCATAGTCACCACCGCCACCACCATCACCCACCACCACCACCACCGCCACCCACCAACACCGCCACCACCACCACCACCACCGCCACCCGCCACCACCACCATCGTCACCACCCACCACCACACCACCATCACCCACCACCATCGTCACCACCCACCTCCACCGCCACCACCGCCACCGCCACCCGCCACCCGCCACCGTCGCTACCCGCCACATATCACCACCCACTATAACCACCACCCACCACTGCCACTCACCACCGATTTTATTCCTACGCCTTTTCCTGCCTATCCAACAACACAAAGTAATGTTTTGTTTCATTCCCACATGGCAACCAAACAAGACATGGAATGGTAATGATCCATTCCATTACCTTGTCCATTCCATTACCTCGTCCATTCCATTCCCTCATCCATTCCATTACCCCATACCAAACAGACCCTAAGTTTTTTCTTAAATAAAACCAAAATAAGTTTGAATTTAAAAATAAAATTAATAAATATTAGTTTTTGACTATAAAGAAAAGTCAAAATTACTAAGGTTATGATTAGGTTTACGTATATTTCAATTTAGGGATGAGCATACAAGGCCGAATATTGATCCTGTCCCGTCCCGATCCCGATACCGTACCGAACCGAGGGGTTTCGGGATCGGTATCGGTACCCATATTATGGATTTTCGGTTTCGGTATTATCGGTATACGAGATCGGTATGGTATCGGTATTTTTGTCACACCCTCAAATTTCCACTGCGGGGTTTTACCGTGAGGCGCATGACAAACCAGAATCCATAGCCATAAGTATCATGAACGACTCTAAATGCTCAAACCATTTAGTTCGTTTTTGATAAAACAGTTTCATAGTTTAACCAAACAATTTAAAGTAGTGCGGAAGCGGAAACAAAATAAACAGGTCACAAAAGTCTGCGCAAAACAACGCGCCCAAAACCAAAGTTTAAAAGTTCAAAATATTAAATGTTCATAACCCAAGACACAGAATGATGCATGCCCTAAATCGTGCTACATACCTAGAGACCTGCAAAGCATGCTAAAGTGTGTCAACATAAAGTCGGTGAGTTCACAGTTTGGATAACAAATGTAAAGTTGTCAAAAGACCATAAGTTAAAGTAAAGTGTCATCAGTTTAAGCTTGTTAGGGGTAGCTAGCCCACTCATTGTAACTAAACAGTTGATTATTGGGAACATACAGAAGTTGTTATAAGTTTTGCCTCAACACCAGTGTCTATCAACACTAGCAGTTCAGCTCCTTTAGAGCGTGGTCAAAAGTTCATGCCCGTGACACAAGCACCTCAAGCATGAGGTTGTTGCACAACCTAATAGCGCTATCAACTAATACCCCGTTCGCCTACAGCGATTAACCCAATAATATGTAAGGACTTCAAATGATAGAGTGTGTTTAGTTCACAAAGGACAGTAAAGTTTTAAACTGATAAAAGCGTAATCCACACAAGGAGTCCAAAACCCGACCCACAAAAGGAGTCAAAAACCGAGTTGAAAGATTAGTCCCAAACTGGACCAGAAAATGTTTACCAAAGTTGTCTCGACCCGAGACGCATGCTTTCGAGAAAAAGTAGTGAAACTCACCTTAGGTTGCAAATAAAATTATCCAAACTCCAAAACAATAAGGTGCTACCGACTCCCTATTACAAGTGTCACTAAGTGAGTATATGTGCATAACCAATACACCATATAACCCGTTTGTCCAAGACGTTTAAATGTTCAAAATCGTGTAAGTGACACCTAGTGTTTCTATATGCATAAGTAGACCCTACGAACCTGTTGGTGATCATGGTGATTATTATCAGTCTGGTATCTCAAATACATTACACACAAGTGTCCATACAAGTTCATGTCAATTACATACCATATAAGACTCCAAATAGTCACATAAAGACTCCGTACACAATCTGCGTTTTTAGGACAGATTGTGCGCTGTGAAAAACGAATTATTTAAAATACTTAACGAATGAATAAAAGTCCCAAATTTTTACTGAGTATTCATTGGGATTCAGTCGATAACCCATATTTTTGTTTTGTCTTAAAACCAAACACAAAAATTATGAAAATTCGTACAACACAGCTATGTCCAGAAAATTTCCATAACATGTCAGTTTAGTAGAAAAATTCCTAAAAATAGTGTATTCATCCAAACGGGATGAGTCCACTTGGAAAAGCCGAGTTTTTCCAATGTTGACTTACTGTAAAAATTTCATAACTTAATTCTTTATAAAACCCGAGTTATGATTGTTTAAAGTTGACTCAGTTTGTTAACCCGAAATTCTGATATGACCTCTTAACCAATAAAATTCCAAAAACTACTCAAACGAAGTCCAAATCGGACGATTTTGCCCATTACGAAAAGCTAAGACCATGTACATTACAACCATGCCAAGAACACACCAAAACAATAACTTCTAACCCACGTAAAAGACCCTACAAGTTAACTTTCAGATTCTGCCCAAGTTTCAATCATGCAATAACATCATTTATCTTGAACCCTAGTTGCATACTATCGATCAACAACGCCAAATAAACATTCTACAACATCTATAAGACATTATCTGATAATAACCTAGCAAAATTTATGCATATATTATCATTCACAAACCTTAGTTATCTAAAACATCAAGAACACACATGATCATGCAAAACACATAACATTCATTACATAACAATATGCTTGACCCTTTTAATCTTCATAATCATCATGTTTTAACTTTTATAAAATACTTTCAGACCTGGACAAACAAGGTTTTGATGTTTTAAAACAATTTAAAGAAGATTAAAACACAAGAGAATGAAGATTATACCACAAGCACTTCAAAACAATCAACCGAATGCGCTCCAAGCTTCCCGATCGATGTTCTTGAGCTTTTGCAGGTGTTTAGGGGTTAATATATCGTAGGAGGCAGTAGGGGGCGATTAGGGTTGAGTTTAGAGGTTGGATGGGGCTTTAAGAGTGTTTAAATAGTGGATTAAGTCGGTTAGGGCTCGTCAGTCACCCGTGAGCGGCCCGCTCGGAGCCTGTGAGCGGCCGCTCACAGCTCCCAGCCCGCTCTGGGTGGCCTGCTTCGTTGTACGACGTGTTTTCCTTCGATGTTTTCGCTATTTTGGACCCTAACAAGTGTAACCCCTTGTGTTAAGACCCCAACCATCCTACCGGTCCACCCATTACGATTTTCATTAATGCTTTCGGTTTAAGTTCACGCAATCACATATATCACATATAATTTGCACACAATTTCACAGAGTTTCATAGAAGCATGTAATTGCAATCAATCTCAAACCATTACTTCACAACCACCTTGTTTATCAATTCACCAACGTCCGGGGTTCACTACTCATGTAAATAGTTTGGTAATTCCTCGAAGTACCGCTTTATGCAGTTATTAACCTAATATTGTGCAGCTTGTGACTAATCTAGCTGACCCTAGTTAACTAGAATGCATAAAAAGTTTGTACAAGTAACCAGAGTTTAGTTAAAGTGTTAACCTGAAATTACGGGGTATCACATCATCCCCAAGTTGAAAAGAATTTCGTCCCGAAATTCAGCAAGTAAACAATAAAGCCAGCTAAGAAAATTGTGTGCTTGGTTTCCGGATGTCACAATTTTAAGGTAAAACCGAACCGATACCTTACCGTACTGTACCGTATGTGTTCAATATCGATATCGGTATTGGTTTTTTGGACTTTTTGGTATCGTTATTGTCGGGATCGGTATCGGTTCGGTACCGATACCGTCCCGAGCTCATCCCTATTTCAATTCGATTTCCGTAATCTATCAATTTCATTCGATGAATCTTTTGTTTAATTTGTTGTCTGAATGTTAGTTGTACGTCATGTTTTGGTGTAGTGTTGTAGATGGAGAATAAAGAAAAAAAATGCATAACCTAAACAGTTTCGCATCTCATATTATGATATTAGAGACATTAATAATCAAAATCCCGCTGCAACGCGCGGGTTGCCATCAACTTGTTATAATACAAAATTTGTAGTTTTCATCATCAATCTTTTTTTGGATCTCATTGTTTACTATCTTCATTTCATCATCATCATCCCCTCTTCCTCCTTTCATCGTTTGTTTTGTGTACTCATGCATCGTAATGACGACTGTGAAGGGGTCACCCTAAATCCTAAACCTTAACCATAATATGGACCAGTTTTCTCTCATAACTGTCTCTTTGGAGTGTCTAGAAGTGTTGTATCGGACATGGTATTATCCATATTTCTAGTTGTCTGGTGTTTAGAACGACAATACTGATGTCAGTATTTGAATCTTCAAACCCACACGACAATACTGTGTGTAGTTGTCAACCAACTAATCACGCCAATTGCCAATGATCTCCAGCTCAGCTGGTTTGAGGTAGGGTGGGTTTTCCCTTAGGGGTTCCCATCCTGAGGGAAGGTCACAGGTTCGATTCATGCACACCACAAAAAAAATTCTCCGTGACGGTTTGAGCTTAGGCAAGGAGGACACCGGTGCGTGGGTAGGGATTCGAACTTGGGACCAATAGGTTAGAGTTGTACAAGGATTTCCATTGATCTACACCTTTAAAAAAAAAACTAATCACACCAATTTTGTACTTGAGTGAAAACTTTATGGGACTACACTCAGAAAACAAGGCTTCTTCTTTTTAAATTGTGGGCACTTTCAGTTAATCACGTAGGTTATTTAGTCAATGTGACCTTCAACGTTCCAGTTTTCAGTCATCTATAATGATTGATTATTTACTTTTAACCCAACCAATGTGTAAATCTTGTAGAGCTTTCCTATAGAATGTTAAGGTTGTGGAAAAGAATATTCTTAAGTGCTCCAGTCAAATATATATTGAAACCACATTGCCATCATGCCAAAAGTCATAGTTTTAAAAAGTACAAGACCCAGCGAGACAATAGGGTTCCGGATGGCAATAGGCAAAGACACACATCACGTACTTAAATCCTACAAGGATAGATGCACAACCTTCCTATGCACATAATATGCCCATGAGGCGCTCCTAATAAGCACCTCATGCAATTTTGACTCATGCCTCATGTACGCTTGCCAAGCAAAAGTGCTCCACCCATTTGACACGCTTTTTCAAACCAAGCCAAAAGAGTGACAATGTGAGTTTGGGACCAATGTGCACTATTATGTCATGTTCAAGACGCTTCCATACCACTAGAACAAAAGGTGCACTTTAAACTAATAACACATTCAAAATGTGGCGATGTAATAGCCATGGGGTAATATACACCGTCTATTACAGTACAAATGAAGATGTTTAAGGTCCTAAAACAAATGCGTCGTTAAAAAATTATAACAAACCATGTTTTTCCCTTAGTTTAACAAAGTATACGCGCTTTTTTAATAAATCACAAATACAGTATCTAATGTGGTTATCATTATATTGCATCTACATACGTATCTTCCAATATTCAAGAACTCATGCCTGAAGCAATCTTACTGACCTCACAAATCAAAGCCTGCCAACAAGAAACCAAGTTCATTATTCCAGGCATACAGGTAAAAGGTCAACTATAGTCAAACCTTCATGATGAACTTTGTAGACGTGAGTTGATCCATGATTCCACGTGTTTGAGCTCCTGATTGTTTATCGAATGGCCAAGACCCGGGTACGCCTGTCATTTGGAGATTGTTATAAAAACCAAATGTAAATTACCCAAGCCCTTCAACAAGGTCAAAAGGAGAAGTTGAAACCCTCATGACATTGCAAATGGGACAGAGTGAGTAGTACCTTAAATTCACAGTTTATGCCTAACCCTTGAAGGAATGGTGGGCCTGCTTGTCCAGCTTCAAATAACACTGTTCCGTCAGCTGTACCATGTGACCACAATATCGGCGTCTGTGCATACAACCAAACGCGCATTAGGAGCGCAAAACTAGTTACAGTTATCTCTCCATCCTATGTAACCACAAAATTTCCACTTTGGAATTGGGCTAATCGCACAAAAATGTAACCAACTTTGGTCAAATTTCTATCTTAGGCAACACCATTCTCTTTCAGGCCAAAAAAGACAGTTACAATGTCAAAAAGATTTTGTGGCAACTGACATGTCATGGTGTGGCAAATGAAAACTTGTAAATTGGAAGGAAACCCAATAATATTGATTAGAGTCCACAAGATTCCCTTGCTTATTTTTATTAGATTACAAACGTGCAACTTTAGTGCAATGGAAAGAGTACGTTTTTATGTTTGTGTATGATAGCTGATATATGCAAATATACATGTCTAGATCACTAGTCTATTTGTCAAATGTACCTGTTTTGCTTCTGCAGTGATCTGTTCTATTATAGAACTAGTCGAGTTAAAAGGTACCCATCCACTAAAGACTGCACCCCCACCAAGAGTTTTTGGATATAACAGAGTACTAGCCAAGGTCAATGCACCTGCCATATTTACAATAATGTTAGTGCTGTTTAGTTTACAAACCCCAGATACATACACACTCTTTGTGTGTGTGTGTGCGTATGTGTGTGTGTGTGTGTGAGAGAGAGAGAGAGAGAGACCTCCTTGACTAAATCCACAAAGAAACACATTTTTAGGGTCAGTTCCAGCAGCCAACTCCTTGTCAATCATTGAATGCACATTTTGAACTGCTTTAAGCAACGAACTTTCATCCACAGGAGAATTCTATACAGATCAACAGTTGCACGGCTTTTACTCTTTCCGTTCCACAAAAATAGCAACATATCCACTTGGGTTTAAATTATCTGCCTTTCATTATCCTTACAAGTACAGGGATCAGATTGCTTTGGTCCACATTATTGAATGGAATTTTTGGTATTAGATAATAGTCAAACAATTCCCTATGTCTATGTACCAAGTAAAAAATGCGCTTCTAAGGAGACACTACTACTGTTTAAGCATTTTTGTTTCTAATTTACTAATCATATATATTCCATCATGTCAAAATACGAAAATATTATTGAAAATAGCATAATACATATCAACACTAGTCACGAAACAAACCACTTTAAATTATTGTTGTTTTTGAAATGGCCACAGGCATCAGGAAGGATAAATTATTGTGGCTACACACGTAACTGCTAACAGAAGAAGTTATTAACCATGCACATGGCCTTCTAGATCAATTAAATTTTACATCCCCTAATATTTACCGTATAGAATATAACGAAAGCTTGAAGACGACTTTGTAGGTGGAAATTTAGAAACATGAATAGATGCAGATAAACAAAATGGTGATATATCATGTGACCCGTCTTAAAGAACGAGGACAACTAGTGAACATCGTATGTATCTTAGATCTTAATCCTTATTAAAAAATTTCTTTAAGCCAGAGGGAGAATACATCTTTGACAGCTTTCTGAAGTTTAGACGTCACAAGGATTCTGTTAAACTAGGAGACCAAGATCAATACAGAAGGAAAATAACTTACAGCTGTTACAGGGATCTCAGGAATGTCAAACCATGAAGGCATCTCAGCACCATCTGCAAAACAGTTAATATTAGCAAATAACTAGAAGAGTGGAAGACGGTAGACCGATAATCACACCAAACAACATAATTATTCTGCAACGATAAACAATAATTTTGTATGCTTGTACCATACAACGTCCCTGAATTTTTTTAATTTGTAGAATGCATATTAGTCAAAAGCGTGCTTGCCTAGGCGCAGCCATATTGCCTTGCATCCATCAAGGCGCAAGGTGCAAATTTAACCAAAATTACGCAAAAAAACGGTCTGAACAGGTCTGAGACATCCTAAAAAGAGCCTTAAACTGGAACCAACCTAAACTAGCCTTCAATCCTTAAATCAGCCTAAAAATGACATGTTTATATTGTGAGACTGCCTTTAAAACACCGTCGCTTTTTAAGCACATTCCGCCTAGACCCCAGTCTCAACCGTTGCGCGTTGAACTACCTAGGTGGAATGATAACATGCTAATTTCACAGCCCATCAGCAGTATCCCTCTAAAACTCAAACAAATTGCATGTCTAATTACTCTCCCTACATCAAAAAACATCTTCTAACATACTTAATTAATTAGATTGAATGTAGATCATTAAAGTCAAATAGGGAAATCAATCGAAACAAAAGGCAAACCAGCAACAAGTTACAAAGAAATTCAACAAAACCCTAAACCTTAAACCTACCAATACACATATGATCCATAACCTAAAACCACAAACCAAACATAAAAACACGAATAAATCGTTAATAAACGATAGGTACGTACGGTTACACGTAACAGGTTGAAACGGGGCAGAAGGGAAAGACCAACGAGCGTTGACTAATTGGCGGGAATTGAAGACGGCTTTGATTGGTTCGTTGGCTGGACCGGAGTCACCTAGACCATGTAGCCATAAGATGAAGGTTCGAGACGCCATTGATGCGGAACCAATACTTGACTGTGAAGGAGATGATAATAATATTGTGGTAATGGTGATGGAGAGTGTGAGTGTAAGTAGGGCTAGTGGTTTTATAGCGAATAATAATAAGGAAGATGGCTTCATTTTTTTTTGTTTTTTTGTTGATCGTGATGTTGTTTGAGTTACATATAATAAAAACAACAATTGTAATGATTTTTTTGTTTTTTTCTTTTCTTTTAGTAATGTTTCTTTTAGAGTAAATAAAAAAAGTTTGTTACATACAAAAAGTTAAGAATATCATTTTCGTCGTTGGTTTAGTTTAGTCTTAATACTCTCAGTCTCTGGGATTTGTCGAGTTAACACATTACATTCCTGGAGCTAACGATCCTTACGTTTTTTATGAAGAAGTGGGCTTGTTTGAATAAAGAGGTGGTATGGTTTGAATTTGAAAATGAGGTAGAAAACAGGGAATGGTTTGAATTTAAATAAAGAAAAAATTATAAAAAGAAAACCTTTTTAAATTTTTTTTTAATCAAAACAGTCAATTTCATTCCATAAAGCGAAAATTACATCAAGATAGCAGGCAGATGGGCAACAAGTTGCGCCGTCACCCCTTTCTGTATGGCGAACCCTAGTCTACTAAAAACAACCCCCCCCCCCCGCGCGGAGTCGAGATATTACTATGTATAACCCTGTTGGACCCTGGTAAAAAATGGATAACTTCCGGTGCCAGAGACCCAAAGGTATCAAAAGCTAGAGGGACGAAGGCGTGTTGGTTATCTTCATAGGCTTTAGCATGCTTTTCCACTTTCTTCGTCTTTGCCTTTCTAACCGCATGCCCTGCTACAAACACATTGTCCCGCAAACCAGCTAGAGGAGATACTCATGTTAAGTCAACACAAGTGTGTTTTCCCCCACCCACCCAAAGACAAGCAAATCTGTTGGTCGCAAGGTGAATCTCCCTTCCGCGGGGTCTGTTAGAAAAATAGTCGTTGCTCGCCGTGACCATGGTCACATTGGCTCGCTCATGCCCATGGTGAACCTATCTGGTTGCGGTGTTCGCGAGCCAGATGGCAAGGGGCTTGGGTCACGCTTCCTAATAATGGCACCACAATGACACAACGTATAGTCTAATGGGGACGTTGTACCCCTAGACAAACATGTATGTTCCAGAGTTTCATTTAGCAGGGGAAAAGAAAGGAATTGGAAGGAATGAAGGAAAAAATGTGTTCAAGAGTTTTTGTGTAGAGAGAAAGGAAGAGAACAGGAGGGAAAATAGTGGGGTTTTTAGACATAAAACATGTCTTTCCAATTTGGATTTTGGAAGGATTACGAGAGAAAGGAAGGGGAGGAAGATAAGGAGGGATTCAATCCTCCCCCCCCCCCCCCTAAATGAAACTCTGTAACAGATAGGGTTGTTCAAAACGCTCGGCGCTCGTCGTTCGCTCGCCGCTCACTCGAAATTTGTTCGGAAATTGCTCGCTCGGTTTTCCGCTCGGTTGAAAACGAGCTGATCGGCTTGGTTCGGGTTGTAAACGAGCCAAGCACGAGCAAAGGTCCGCTCGGCTCGGTTCGGCTCGACATAATTTTTATTAATTAATTTTATATATACTTCTATATATACACATTAATTACAATTATGTTTATAGTTTTATACGTGTCACTCTATTGGGTTTGGCTCAATATATGCATATATACAATTATATCTAGGGGAAATGGAATTTAATAATCCCAACTTTGGGGGGTTGGAAGGCAGCAGTCCCAACTTGAAAGTTGTATCATAGCAGTCCCAACTTGTCAACCTTTTTATTTTGTTGGTCCCAGACTAACCTCAGTTAGTTTTCTCTGTTAAGTGCCACGTTGGCATCCCACGTGGCATTCCTACGTGGAAGTGTGGAGCTGTCAAAAAAGAAGGGTGGGCCCATTATCCACCATCTCCATCATCTTCATCATCTTCACCATCTTCACCACCACCACCACCACCACCGTCATCTTCACCACCAACACCACCACCACAACCACCTGCCACCACTGTCAACCACCACCATCTCCGACGACGCCCACCACCACCACCTTAAAAATTCTGTTTCCCTCCTACTCACCACCACCACCACAACCACCTGCCACCACCGTCCTCTTCACCACCACTACCATCTTCACCAAACCCACTTATAAATACCACGAATTAAAGCCATATAATCATTCCTGCATCTTAGTAGATCCATTTTGTGCAAAAACCCCATCAAAAACATCCAAATCAAGCTCCAATTCGTTGGTTTTATGCTCGGTGGCCGAACACCCTTTTTAAACGATTACACCTCGAAAACGAACAGGTTAGTGTGATTATTTAGTATGGTTTTGTTCGGAATTCGTTTTTCTATAATAGCCCTAACATTAATTTGATTAACAGGTTCAAATCGTTGGTCAATTGATCGAGTATAGAATTAGGGTTCTTCGTGGTTGGTGGTTGGTGGTGGTGGCAGGTGGTTGGTGGTGGTGGTGGTTGGTGGTGGTTGGTGGTGGTGGTTGGTGGTGGTGTAGGTGGGGTGGTGTGGCACTTAACAAGTGGGGCCCACATTTTTTGCCAGTTGGACATATACTGTGTCACGTAGGACTGCCACGTGTGATGCCACGTGACAATTAACAGAAAAACTTAACTGGGGTTAGTTTGGGACCATTAGAATAAAAACATTGACAAGTTAGGACCGTTATATTACAACTTTCAAGTTGGGACTGCTCCCTTTCAACCCTCCAAAATTGGAATTATTAGATTCCATTTCCCCTTATATCTATAGTTATTGGCCCAGTCAACCTAATGATAACTTAACACTAAGTTTGTTTAATTGTAACCCTTAAGTCGTGAAAAAACATGTTTGACTTCCTATTCTCATTAGTTGTCCACCATCAATCATCTCCCGCTATCAACCAATGCCACAACGCGAAAATCGTTCTCCGTAGTATGCTTATCACCTCACTGGCCTCAACTAGAGCCTCATTCTTGAACGGTCGAACCTTAGTCATTGAGAATATTAAAGGAAACATCCCAAATTTATGGTTGTCCGAAAACACTCACCGCTCGTCGCTCGCTCGAAAAAATGTGCGCTCGAACAATACTCACTCGGTTTTCGGATTGATTGTAAACGAGCCAATCGACTATGTTCAGTTTGTAAATGAGCAAAGCATGAGTAAAGATCCGCTCGACTCGTGATTAGCGCTAGGAACTGAGCGGTAATCATAAATCAACACCTCAAACTACAAAACATCGTTTACAAAAAAACATAAGGCGTCACAGTCATCATCTTCCGCAGGATAGCTCTTACCATAATATTCTTTAATTTATAATTTATTACTTGATTATATTATTATATTATTTATAACAACTAGCTTATTAGACTATTTGGTGTGCCTCCCCTTTCCCCCAACTCCCCCAATTGCCACATCAGCGCCACATCATTTCCCCCATTTCCTCCCCCAAAGTTTGGAAATGCCTTCCCCCAATTCCCCCTTCCTTTTTTTATATATAAAACTTTGATTTAAAAAAAAAAAAAAAAAAATGGACCAATCACAAGAGGCGGTGGGCACGGGGAGATTTCCACTATCTCACCGGAAAAATAACGGGGGGCGGTGTTCCCCGAAACCCCGGATGCCACCTCACCACCCCGGACCACTTCCCCGATCCCACACCATTTAGTCTTATAAAAAAGACCATCTCACCAACCATTTGTGTACATCAAACTCTTTCTGCATTCTTTTAAAGATTCTACAGAGCGAAACTAAATTATTCAATGGCGACATCAAAGCTACAGGCTCTCTGGAATCACCCTGCTGGCCCTAAAACCAGTCAGTCGTTTCTTTTATATCCTTTTTATTTTTTATTTAATCATAACAATAATAATTACGTAAAATTAGGTCGATAAAATTTGTCCTTTTTAGGCTGGATTGATTATCTGATTCACATGTCGTTCGATTTTGTTATTGAGATTATCATATGTAGTTTCATAGATTTGCCATAGTTTGACTTTTAAAGTCAAAGGTAATGTTTTTAGTTGCAAAAATGGATATGTTTTTTATACTAATTTTCCCCAATTTTTTTTTAATCTGGTTTATTTTTTGATGAATTTGTTCTGGGTATTAATCTTTTTGTAGAAATATTAAGAACCCATAAAAAATTTAAACTTGACTGGTAATCTGTTTGACTGTTAAAGTCAAAGGGTAACAACTGTGAGAGAATCATGAGAGTTTGTTCATATTAAGGTTTTGAGTGATAAGAAAAGCTATGGGGATCTTTAAGGAGATAGATTATGTGTATGCATGTGAGGACTAGAAATAGTTATGCTAAAATTTATTCAAGATGTTGAAGTTTGATAGTATAGAAGATTATATTCGTAGAGAAGGAAATGGAAAAAAAATTTATGGTTGGCGGTTGAGGCGTGCGCCTCGGGGTGAGAAGCAAAGAAAACGTGTCTCAGGCGGGGCTCCTCATGGGGTTATTTTGTATGTATGTCTCTATGGGTCAAGGCGGTAAGAAAACGTGCGCCTCATGGGGTTATGTGTGTTTTTGACGTTTTAGACTTTCTGTGTCAATTATTTTATTTTTGATGTGTGTTTTTGATGTTTTCGGACTTTTTGTGTCAATTATTTTATTTTTTATAAAGAGATATATAATACTTATGTTTATTTTTTAATTCCGCTTCGAGGCTGGATTTCTTAAAGGTCAGTTATATGACTAGAGATATCAAGTTAAGTTTTTGCAAGCCGTTGTATTCGTGAAGATATTGTTTTGACGTTGTAGTTGTTTACGTAGTTGCAAGACTTACGCGAGTGATTGTTTTAGTATAGATAATTATCCCCACCGGCCACCGCAACAATAGTTGCCAACAAGTCCAACTTCCACTACTTTCTGCCTTAATCCCTTGAAGGTCACCTGCCCAGCGCAAGTTACGTGTGTATTACATGGTCTCACGGTTATAAAGAAAAAAAAAGTAGCTGTCAAAATGGAGAAAATGACATTGTATGTATCTATGGTGGTATTGCTTTGATATTATTAATCATCATATTCCAGGAATTATCAGATGATTAGATCTACTGATGCTTGAAACTTTTTTTTTTTTTTTAACTTTCATTTCTTTGAAAATTTGTTATCTTAAATTTCTTTGTTTCACTGATCGTTTATATCGACTAATGTGTTGTTGTAGTTCATTTCTGGGCTCCAACTTTTAAGTGGGGAATTAGCATAGCTAACATTGCAGATTTTGCCAAGCCACCTGAGAAACTTTCATACCCTCAACAATTTGGTATATATTTTTTTATTTATTTGTTAACTTTATTCATAAAGTAAAATTTCCTATTTGACTTTACAATGTAAAGCCAATCACTTGTTTATCATTTCTCTCCAGCTGTCACAGCCACAGGAATAATTTGGTCTCGGTACAGCATGGTAATTACCCCGGTAAGTCAAATTCTTACACTCTATCGGTCTATTTGTACCATCAGTTTCAAGTTTTTGATTTGGCACACAAGTTAACTAAAATGTTACATTTATATTATGTGCAAAATACTCATCAATAACGACAAATACATGAACTTCTAGATCCTAGTTAATGACTTACCGTCATAGACTCGGTTGTAATAATGACATTGAACATTTTGATATCTTTCAAGGATTTTGTCAATGTACTTGTTGGGACATGAGACCATTAAGAACTGATAATACAAAACTAAGTAATTTACTTTTGATTAGTTGCGACTTGCGACTAAGTATTTTGTTACTGACAGTCAAGGTTGACGCCGACAACTGTTTCCTACCAATGGAAAACAACTTACTATAGCCGGGTTGATCAAAGCTAAAGTTAAAGTGTTTTGGTGATAAGGATTAAAAGATTATGTTGTTACAGAACATTTTTATGAATTAAGATCTTTCCGAGGTTCCATTCTAGTACTTGTACAAATTGTCGCATCAATTTGGTCATTCAAGTTTATAAATTATGCCATATTCGTCATCTGGTCATATGATAACCTGTTTAATCGGTATTTATGCTTACATGGCACCCACGTGGCATTTCTTTTGAATTATTAAAAGCTTCACATTGGTCATTGTACACATTATCTTCCCAATTTAATTGTTGAACTTCGTAGAAATGTTTCATTGTCTTGCTTTCAAGACTTGTGTTTTTGTCGTAATTTTTACTTTTTGTCCATCTTTGATTCTATTACAGAAAAACTGGAACCTTTTAAGCGTAAATCTCGCGATGGCTGGAACAGGATTGTATCAACTCTCCCGCAAAATCCGGTATGTCAAAACATTAGATTGCCATCGACATTATTTCTGTCAAACGTATGTCACTTTGTTATCTTTCAGTTTCCAGGTGTTATTTTAGTAGGAATTCCATTGACTTTAATGTTGACTTTTTTGTCAAATGTCTAAACCATTCTTCAATACAGTATAAGGCAATCTTGTGGACTAAAATTAAGAATTCCAGCATTTTGCAATCGAGTAGTATAAGTTGAAAATTTTCTGATATTAGTTTCTTGAGAAATCCTAAGATTGAATTTGTTGCGGTTCAAAGTTGACTTTGTACGAATAAGAGACAAGTTTTGACATTTGTGATCGGATTTCTCAGTATTAAGTACGAAACTGACATGGAACATGTTACAAATGTCAATTGATAGTTACTATGGATTACGATTGTGTTTGCAATTCTTGGTTTAAAAAAGCGCGCCTCAGGCGCGAGGCGCTAGGAAAAGCGCTTTTTTTTGCCTGAGGCGCTCAACTACATGAAGCGCCGTGAGGCGCGAGGCGCCAAGGCGCTTGAGGCGCCGCCTCAGTCAAAATTAGGGTTTTTTTTTGGGCCAAAAGTCCAAATCAGGTTTTTTTTTAAGATTTTTAAGTGTGTTTCGACTTTAGTGTATGTTAAATGAAGTGTTTAAGTGTGTTTATAATTATGTTATTGTGTTTAGGATTGATTAACAAGTAGAATATGTAGTATTGACTTGTATAAATATTTTTTTTACTCTTTTTTACCTTGGGCGCCTCACATACGTGAAGCTCTCGCCTCGCGCATTAAGCCCCACGTCTCGGATTTTGGAACCAAAACGCCTCAGAGCGCCTCACGTTTTTTTAAACCAAGGTTTGCATTGACTTGCAGGCACGACTATTTTAACGAAGAGGAAACCGCTGCTCTAAAGGAATGACGATCAGAAACCCAAGGCAACAAGATCAAGTTCCTGCTACAAAACGATTTGCTTTTATAAACTTTTGTATCGGTCGTTTTACTTTTGTTTTCTGGACAATGTTGGAGCTTAATGCTTGTTCTAAAATAATGTCATTTGTTCTATTTTTTGAGCATTTACAGTTTTCATTTCCTGAGCTTCTATTGTGATAAATCCAGAGACAAATTAAAACAAAAATTAAAAGAGATGACATGATTCATATATGAAAATCTCAGAACTTGTTTGACCTCAAAGTCAAAGGATACGTTACAAGTTAAATCACCAAAACAATATTTCCCAATCTTTCATTTGGTACAGAAAGAGTTCAATTAGATGACTTTCTTTCACATTCTTTCCCAATGTAAAAAGAAAATAAAAATAAAAAAATGAACATTTATCGTTCTTGATCTTCCGTCTCTTGTCAGTCTTCATCTGCGTCACGAGCATTCAAATCCAATTTGCTTTCATTGAGAGCCTGTCTTCCTGCATTTGAGTCTTCAGAAAGCTGAAAATAAAGAAAGTTTAAAATTTGTTTTCGAACCAACCCAGCCGGACCCAAGTTGCTCATACTCAAGATCAAGTTGACCCGTATAAAAAATCACTGATTTTGACATGCTGAATAGACCGTTCATTTTGCCACCCGTGTGAGTTGAATTCGGCGGTTCCTTGGGTGACGGTTCTTATAGAAAGGAAAAAAAAACATGTGAACCAACTTACCTCATTCTCTTCCATGGGAACATCATTAATGTCTGGTTTTCCATCAGTTGGATCTGTCTCAACAGATTCATCAAGATGCTCGTCTGGCGATTCTTTCTTTTGTTCTTCGAGTAATGCTATCTGATGTAATCCATTCACAAGAAACCATCATGCAACATAAAGGAGGAGACAGTTTCAATGAAAGTGTTTGATTTTTAGTCAAATACTTCAAAATTCATAATACTATTTGACCATATAAGTATGAGATGACCATTTCAATGGGAAATTAAATAACTTTCAATTAGACATGTTTAGTACAATGTTACCCATTAAACGCTCAAACTTAAGACTTGTTTTAAACAACAGTCAGATAAAGGTTTCAAACAAGCAAGCGTATCTCGGAAACCCAATCATAGAAAAGCTACTTATAGGGTCTGCCGGTCTGGGGAGGGTGAGTCGACGGCAAACCGTTGCTCCCCTTAAGCCCCCCCCCCCCCCCTAAAAACACCCCTTTCTTTAACATGTAGAATGTGGTAAGCAATGTAACAAAGTGTAGCTATATGAAAACCAACTAGACCAAAGAATACTAATAGTAACAGTAGTAGCTACCAATAACATACAGTTGTCACTTGTCATAGAACTGTATTAGTAATAGATAGCAGAGCAAGTAGCAAAGAAACAAATAAAGTAGTACTAAAGGTACGCCCACCCTTGTGGTGGAGTGGCATTCAGTTGAAGAGCGAATACGGGTGGCGCGCCGGTTCGACTCAGATAGGAGGCAAGGTTTTACCGATTATTCCACTGTCGTGCCTTCAGGCGGGTGGAGTTCGGGTTTCCGCGCATCTGGGAGAGCCAAGGGGCTAGCGGCAGTCGAGTAGTTGACCTTGGCCACAACGCCCGGTGTCATGGAGGTTGGCACGTCGTTCCTTGCCGTTCAACAACAAAAAAAAAAGTAGTACTAAAGGTATCTATCTATAGGCACCCCTATAAGGTCTAGACATCAAGTTGGATCTAAAGCAAAGCTAAGGCAAACTGAAATGTACAAAAGAACCCAAGTGTAGGCAACGGAAAATACGATCCCAAGGCAAATGTAGTACAAAATCTATCTACTCTCCTAATAGTCCATAACTTTTATCCTACATTTCCAAGAACTATCTCTGATCATGTTCTTTGAGAGGTGCAAGGCTAACAAATTCTAGTCATCTAGAGGTTTCAACATTGCTCAATTTTACAAAGAAAAAAAAATCCCAAATGAAAAATCTACATATGCAAGTCATGATATCGACATGACGATATTATATATTGACAAATGTCTAATACACAAAGTAAGCAGCTATGTATATTTTTTTTATACCAAAAAAGCTTACACAAACATTAGGTCTAAGTTTCATAATACAATTTGAACTTCATAAATTCAACATTGCCTAGATGGAAATCATGTCCAAGATTTGTCTCAACACTGCCAAACCCGATACTACTTTAGTTACTTAGAACTTGTGGCTATAACAATAATATGATAACTTTAGTTACTATCTGTGTCCTTCTCTAGGTTCATAATATTGTTTGCCGTTTTTAGCATGATCAATGTTTTCAACCTTAATTTTATCTGGGAAACATTCTTTCTTATGATTGCTTCTTTGTCATACAATAAACATTCACATTAGGTCAAAAACAATGTAATGCATTGCCCTAAAACTTCAATCCACTAAGACTCTCTGCGCGCATCGAACACCTCAATATCCCATTCAAATTTTCAAACCACCCCAAACAAGCAAATATTACCATGTTAAATTCTATCATTTAACGATCATATACACAAAACATAATCAAATTAAAAACACCAGAGTCCGCCTTCAGCAATTCAAAACACACATAGTTGATCAGATAACTTTACCATTTCAAATACAATCAGTGTTGCAAAAATCAGGATTAATCACCTATTATTCAGTAGTTTACCAATTAAATTTCACCTAGTCGGACCTAAAATCGGTAATCGGTCAAAAACAGTAAAAAAGGGTCAAATTTCTGTCAAAATTGGTCAAAATCTTAGAAGTATTTGAAAAAAAAAATACTTATTATTCCAATCCATTTAACAAGTTTGAAAAATTACCTATATATTAGTTTAGAAACTTTCATGAATAGTACTAACGGGGTTACTATTCAACTCCGTTAGGTTACTATTCAACTCTGTCAAGTTACTATTTACTCTGCTTTTTTAATTTTTTCCTAAATCCGTTGTTTTTCTACGTTAAGTTACTATTTGGCTCTATTTTTTTAAATTTTCTTTACTCAACTCTGTTAGGCTACTACTCAATTCCGTCATGTTACTACTCAACTCAACTCCGTCAACTACTATCCAACTCCGTAAAGTTACTATTCAAGGCCGTCAAGTTACTACTCAACTCCACTCAACGCCATTAGGTTACTACTCAACTCCATTAGGCTACTGTTCAACTCCGTTAGCTTAACGGAGTTACTATTCAACTGCGTTAAGTATTTAACTCCGTCAAGTTACAATTTACTCTTTTTTTTTAACTTTTTTCCGCAACTTCGTTTTTTTTTCTCTGTTAAGTTACTATTTAGCTATGTTTTTTTTAATTTTCTTTACTTAATTCCGTCATGGTACAACTCAAGTCAACTCAACTCCGTCAACTACTATCCAACTCCGTCAATTTACTATTCAATGCCGTCAAGTTACTATTCAACTCCACTCAACGCCGTTAGGTTACTACTCAACTCCGTTAGGCTATTATTCAACTCCGTTAGCTTAACGGCTTTACTATTGAACTCCGTCAAGTTACCATTTACTCTGTTCTTTTAATTTACTTTTTCTCGCAACTCCGTTTTTTCCTTCGATAGGTTACTATTTAACTCTGTTTTTTAAATTTTCTTTACTCAACTCTGTTAGGGTGCTACTCAATTCTGTCATGTTACTACTCAACTCACCTCAAGTCTGTCAACTACTATCCAACTCCGTCAAGTAACTATTCAATGCCGACAAGTTACTATTCAACTCCGTTAATTATTGGTTCGCTACATCAGATCCGAAATCCAATATTCTTGCAACTTATACACCAGTAACCGACACTAGAAAATTAAAAGAAAGGCTGTTTTAATACTAAAAGAAATTGCATCGTCCATCCACTGTTGTGCGTTACATATACAGAATTAGATACCGGTTGAACCTAGGCGCAACGCGCCGCCTCAATTACCACTAGTTTCTGTGAAAAAAGATTTCGTGTTTCCAAAAATTTAATAATATTAATACATATACAGATATACTTCATTAGTAAACACTAGTGGGAAACTCGCGCGTTGCGGCGGGACTGTTAAAAAGAACAAAAAATAGGCAAAAACATTGAATCACGCACACGCGTGGCGGCGAGTTCACTCACCATATTAAAAAAAAGTTAAAAATTATCATAGAAAAAGTTAAGTAAGTCGAAACCGTAACATAACCACATAAAAAAGAAATAAAAAACTAAAAACATACTTTCATGACTTATTCGCCTATGCTTAGATGATTGTATATTATCACACACAATTCTCTTTTAAACGAAACTTACATTCAAACGTATATAAAAAATAGAACCAATAAAGAAACTTTGCTTTTCTCAATAACTTAAGTTTCCATGTTCAATCATTTCCCCTCTAGGGTATTTATTAGGAATACAAATTTTATAATGATATTTGTATTTAAATAATACTTATCTATCAAACATCCAGAGTTTTTTTTATTATTAGTTATTCAACTAAATTATAACTTATTAAAATCATCATAACAATTTGATATCAAATTTTTGCATATTACAATATGTCAAATACTTTTTGTAGAAGAAAATTCACTTTCATCTAATTTAATCATGATTAGTTGACGTAATTACATAAAACCTTTGTTTGAAATTCATTATAAACATAAACTTTTTTATCTAGTCATAGAATCCAGTGACGTAGAGTTATGGTAAGATTAGGCATGTTTACGTGCATGAATATAATGTAATAATTTTAAAATGCAAAGCGTTACCTCATGATTAAAAACACGTCTTTCATTATTGATTTCTCGATTTCTTATAGTAATATCAAGTTTATAAAACGTTAACTTTTATAAAGTATATAATTCTATATAAAATATTATAACAAAACATGTAGCATTATGAATTATTTTTTATATTTATCTATTTAATGTTTTCAAAGTAATTGTAAAATTAAATTTCATGAGTTCTCGTAAACATCACTTAACTCTTGACTTCATTGTAATTAAATATGGTGTTCTAAAGACAAAATTGCCCTTAAAAGTAGTTATTATATGCATTGGGTGTTGTACCATAAGCAATTGAACTTGTACCTTTTAAATTTTAAGAAGTCCTTGTCAAATGCTTTATAATATAGTATAGATAAAAACATTTTTTTATTTATATTTAAACCTAAATTTAAAAATACGTAGTTACTATTCACTCTTTCAACGTTGTAAATAACTAGGGGTTAGACCCGCGCTTCGCGGCGGGGCAACCCGATTTTTAATCGTGTAGTTATGTGTATATCTCCCGGTCGCATGTCTTGATCGTCATGTCTCATCACCTGATTAGACCCGTGTGTTTCTATATATCCCAAGTCTCATATGTCGCATTTAGGCATATATTCAATAATAATCATATCGAGTTCATGCATACCTAAAGTTCGGAAGATACATCTGTTCCTATGTGTTCTTATAAATGTATATAGACGGTTATGGGGTTTTAGCTCAATATGCATCACACATGATATACATTTAACATGTTTCTTCGAATAATATAAACATGACCAAAGCTGACCCCTAAAATCTGTGTTTTATTTACCAATATAATTTCCTTGGCAAGTTTCACAATTGACTTCCTGCTGGGCCATAATGCCAAAATCCAAATCGATGGTTTCTATGTCACTATGTGGATATCTTTCATTTTGCCACTGGCTTTAATAAATCATAAGTGAACCAAATTGCATGATTGATTAGAATTCAGAATTGACTTCCAAAGGCGTGGGCATTATTAGCAATCTAGATATGATCCCCTGCATACAGGTTTGTTTCTTTTTAATTTTGACGTGCAGGGGTTTCTTGACCAATAACTAACCAAAGTATAATTTCTTATACATATTTTACAAAAAAGTTTATTTACACCACATTAATTAAATTAAAATAAAAAAGAAGTGAACAGCCACCAAACAGTATGAACCGTTACTGAGCACGACTATTCATCACTGACCGGATTTCAAAGCCAGAGAAACTCCATATGTTGTCGTCACCGTTCCATTAAAAACACTTGAACCATTCGCAATCACCAGTAACACCATCGCCGCCACCGCCACCGCCACCGTATTATTCTTCTTCTTTACATGTCACTACTGCCACTGGAACAACCATTTTCGGACGTCATCACCTACTCACCATTTTTGTTCCGCCGCCTCCAACATCTTCTGATCCGTGTCGTCGCCGTTAAACCCACAAACAACAGTGGCGTTAGTTTTTAGAGAGAGAAAGATCAGGGATAGAAGAGAAGAGGTGAGGGTTTCGGTGAGAAAAAGAAAGATTAGAGAGAGAGAATAGGTAGCCGGATAAAAACTCAATGGCAAAAGCGTAAATAATATTGAAAAAGCTGTCTAAATTGTACACTGTAGGTTACTGTTCACGATTGATTTTGTTGTATATATAGAATGAATCATTGTTTTTACACTTTAAAAAATTTGATTTAATTACGTAAAATTTAAAAGTTACGAGGATAAGTTTTTTTAGCAAAACAAAAGTGTCATGTTGAACAAAAGTAGCAAGGCACATTACTCGCTTGATAATGTTTGCATAATTTTGCTTTATATTAGTTACTTTATAAAGGTAAAATTAAAATAATATGCGAGGAATATCCACTATGCCATTAATTACTTAATTTTCTATACTATATTAGGCTGAATTTATTGAATAGCATTTTATGATAACAAAATTGCTAACTTCTTTTAGTTTAACTAGATGGAAACCCGCGCGATGCGGCGGCGATAAAAAAATACATTGATTCATATACGCTTGCTGTTAATTCTTCTTCATCAGAATAATTTTATGGTTTATAACACGTTTCTTATACAAATCATCAGCATACTCATAAAGGCTTCAATATCATCTATGAAACTCAATCAGTTGGTCCAAACATTTAGAATAATACATAGGTCGAAAGGACTATACCATTGATTAATGATAGTCTATGACGTCATACATAGGAATAATAATGATGCTCAACCATGATTTATGTTATTGTACCAAAAGCGCATATTATAATAGTTCGATTTTTTTTACTCATTCATTTTCTTTTAGGCATGAGATATTTTTGTTTATTTTCTTCAGTAAACAATTATTATAAAACTGTATCATATGTTTATTAGTTAGTTTAAACCCTCATATTCAAACATTATAAAACAAGAGACATAACTCAAGTATTTTATATTTTTCAGCAAACCTCAACATATTGTAACCCGTAAACCTGTTATAATCCATTAGATGTGAATAATTTATCTTATACATTGTTACACTTTTCTTATGTTAACATAAATATATGTTCATCCACCATGTAAGACTAAGATTTGATTTTTTTTTCTATTGACCATATCATTTGTATCTTACTTTATTTACGAGATCTAAACCCATATTATATATAAAAAAAAGCCTTATTAAAATTGATCTCATTTCCACCATGTGAGACTAAGATTTGATTTTTGTGTTTTTCTATTGATCACATCATTTGTATCTTACTTTATTTACGAGTTCTAACCCCATATTATATATACATATATATATATATATATAGGCTAAAGGTAGGGAGAAAACCCTCTAAAACGAGAAAACCCCCGGAAACCCAACTAGTGGTTCTCATTAATCCACATCACTAATCTTTGTTTAGGAGGGAAAGGTTAATTTAGTCATTTTGCTTATCCTTTGATTTGCCATTTACTGACATAATTAGTACTAGATGGTTTAAAAGTCAAGTACTCTCTCTCTCACCTGATTATTATTACTTACCCCCTTTTCACCATTAATAATCTATTCTCTCACTCTCTCATTAACTTCGTTTGAATCTTCTTCTTGCCTCATTAAGTGATTCATTCGATGGAATCGAATCCTCCATTGAATCCACATTTAATGTTCGTTGATTCTCTCAATAACCATGCAGCGCCTGATTATGTTTCAAGTTCCTCTCCTGTATCAGAAACAGAGCTTGATTCTGGTTCCCAAGGTTTGTACCTGTTTTTTTTAACGCCGATGATCTAGTAGGCTAGCTTAGTATGTTGTAGTACTGTGTTTGTATGTTTACTGATCATTAGTTATTGTGTGTTTATGATCATAGGGTTTTATATTCATAAAAACCGATGATCAGAAACAGAGCATTATTGTGATCATTACTTATTGTCTGTTGATGATTATATTTTTTCTTTAACATGGTTACATAGTGTTAGTATGTTTTATATTCGGTTTCATACTACCATCATCAAAGTTATTTTTTTTATTGTGGTTTATAAGGTTTTTTATTTTTTTGTTGTTTACAGGCTTTAGTGCTGGCTCCTCATCTGGGTCCTCATCTTTGTTTGGGAATGTTGATGGAGTGGATCCTGTTGATGTGAATCAAAGAGGACCAAATGAAAATGTACATGCAGGGGTTGAGTTTGGTAAGCAACTTTTTCCAAAGATTCAGTTTAGTTATCATGAACAGAGCATGATTATGTACATGGTGATAGCCATTTTGGGAAAGAATCTACGTTATATATGTTACATGTGTTACATATCTGCTGTTTTTGTAGACCTTTTTTGTAGCAAGATTTTGATAAAAAAATATATTTTTGGTAACTGTTTTCGTGTCTAATATATTTTAAGTACAACATAATAAAAAAAAGTATATAATACTAACGTGTGTAACACAGCCTTGCAAAGATGGCTAAAGTTAACAAGATCAAACGTAAATATAGAAATCTAATATGTTTTTACTTAACAGATGCAAATGAAGACAGGGAGTCGTACTATGTTATTTCAACCCCCAATGGCACCCAATTCTGGATCCCCAATGTCAGTCCTCGGTATTTGCCTGCTATTGGTCAGACTTTCCCGACGTTTGAGGCTGCAATGTCAATGTATGAAGAATATGCAGAGCAGGCCGGTTTTTCACCTAAGAAGGGACAAACCAAGAATTGGATGGGGGAACCCACACACAAGTATATCCGTTGTTGCAAATACGGTAAACCTCAGTTTAACAAAACCTTTGACACTTTAGATGAATCTTCTGTTAAACCCCGTAAATCGACGTTCAGCCTTTCAAACTGCCAAGCCCATGTGTTATTGTCAATCACTTGTGGGGGTTCGTTGTTTAAAGTGATTCGTTTCAATGATGTTCATAACCATCAGCTATGGGATAAAAATAACATTGACCTTACAAAGATTTCTCGTAAACTTTCTTTCTCGACCAAGCAGTTTATTCATAACATGTCTCTAAACCGAGTTGGACCTTTGAAAGCTCATCGGTACTTAGTGTCTCTTAAAGGCGGTCACCATAATGTCCATGGAACTGCTTCTGATTTCAAGAACTTTAGTAAGGACCTTCGGATTTTTATTGGCGAGAGGGACTCGTCTTTATTCCTTGACCGCTTGGGTGATCGGCTTGAAAATTTGCCAGACTTTTTTTATGACTTTGTGGTACGCGATGGTAAGCTGCACTCTGTTTTTTGGGCTGATGAAATTTCAAAATTGAATTATAAGGCCTTCGGTGACGTTGTGTCGTTTGATGCAACATACAACACAAACAAGTAAGTTACCTTAACGTGCGTTACAGATTATCTGTTTTGCATTTTTCACTACTTAACATACGTAAATAACAATCTACTCATTATTATAATTTCCAGGTACAACATGATATTTGTCCCTTTCACTGGTGTGGACCACCACAAGCAGTGTGTGACCTTTGGTGCAGGCTTGATAGTTAATGAAACCATTGATTCCTACGTGTGGTTGCTTGAAAGTTTTTTAAAAGCTCATGGTTCACAGCCCAGGCTTGTGTTGACTGACCAAGACCCGTCCATGATGCAGGCTGTACCACAAGTTTTCAGTGAGGCTCGCCACAGACTATGTATGTAGCATATAATGAAAAAACTACCCAACAAGGTAATGTTATGTAGGCACCCATGTTCTGTGTTTAACTTATATTAATTATGTCACGCATATGTTTATAATGTCCTACCTTTATTTATGCTTTGTACCTAGGTTGCTAGAGATGTTTTAGCCAATACTGAATTTCGGTCGTGCATTCATAAATTGGTGTGGAACATTTTCATAAAACCTTCAACCTTTGAATCTCGATGGAATGCGCTGCTAGAGACATTTGGTCTTGAAGAAAACCAGTGGTTGAGCGATATGTTTGCAATCAAGGAATTGTGGGTGCCGGCGTACTTCAGGGAGATTCCAATGTCATGCTTGATGAAGACTACATCCAGAAGTGAGAGTTCCAACAGTGCCTTCAAAGTCAATTCCACTAGTGCACACACACTAGTTCAGTTCATGTTATGTTTTGAGTCCCGCCTTGATAGCCAACGTTACCGTCAGCGTGTTGCCGAGTTCAAAACTTCATCGACTGTTTTTTCGGGTCTACAGATTTAGACATTGAGCAGCATGCGTTTACGCTGTACACGAATACTATATTCGAGGAAGTTAAGAAGGAGATTTTGAAGGGCAAGTTTTCGTGCTACATATCGAATGTTGATGAACAGGAGAACATGCCGGCCGTCTTTTCAGTCACACAACTCGACAAGCGTCGTGATGTTACCAACGTTTACCAGGTACTAATTTTTCCAACTTCTTGTGTTTTTTGTATTTAATGTTACAACAGCTAATAATCTTAACAACAGCTGCTTAAAAAAAGGCTGCTACATGTGTAACATGGGTTGTTCCACTCTGTAAGAAGGTCTTTTTGATTATTACTCCCTGTCATTTAAGTTTTCTGCTCAATCTTAAAATATTATTGTTAGTTCTAGCTCATGCTACATAAGTAACAACTTACTTGTACCAAGCACTATATTGCATGTATTTTGATTTTCTGTACTTTTTGTGAGTCAGGTTTTTCAGATGTCAATACTTTAATGTTCCTGTGAATTACGTTGCTTCTATAATTTATGCTACATGTGTAACCAGTTAGTTGCTACATGTGTAACAAGTTAGTTCAAAAACATGTGACAATCTGCTGAAACTAATCTTGCTTTTATATACCACCTATAGTGTTCATATTCTTAATATTTGTTGCACTCCATAGGTCTTACCATTTGGTACAATGATGCAGGTGCGTTTTGAAAGCACTGATTCAACGGCTGAATGCTCATGTCGAGGTTTTATGCGTCTTGGCTACCTTTGCCGCCATGTCTTTGCTGTTTACATGATTAATAAGGTTGACCGCATCCCCCAGCAATATGTTGTCGACAGGTGGTTACGTGACACACTACCCAAACATGTGTATTCTATCACCGGCCGTTATGGTGTTGACACTCATCCAGGTTCTCTGTTGAGGAATGAGATACTTGAACTTGTAAGTGAATGTGTTGATGTTGCCCGAACAGATCAAAGCGCGCTTGCGGACTTGGTTGAGCAGCTGAAATCTATGAAACTGAACTTGTTATCCAGGGAACCTATTTCTGTCGCTCCGACTCAACAGTCTCAATCTGATGTGGAAGACATTATCGGGCAATCGGCTGATACTGAAATCATGGTTGAGAATCCTGATGTGGCACGCAACAAGGGTTGTGGTAAAACTCGCAGACTATCGGGAGCTGGTGAGAAGGCCAGCACAAAGCGTCCCAAAATGCCTAAGGCCCCACGCTTATGCAACAACTTCCACCAATATGTCACAGATCATGATGCAAGGAATTGTGAGAAGGTTGCTGCGATGAAGAGGGCCAAGGAGGCGGCGGCAAAGGCCGGGAAAGCGTAAAACAAGTGGATGGCAGTTGATGGGGCAGCATTACTAATCTCTGCTTTTTGAACCATGTTGGACTCCGGTAACAGTTAGAAACATCTGATGTCCCTTTTGTTTGTTACGTGTGTAACATGGTTGCTACATCTTCATGTTTTGTTGTTCCCCAGCTACTTCTATGTTTTTTTGGTATTTGACTAGTTTATGTATGATGCTCACCCACCAGACATGATGTTTTTGGTTTTGTAATATACAATGTGGGCCTACGATGTGGTGCGTTGTTTTTATTAGGTTATGTGTTTTACTTTACCCAGTATTGGTAACATATGCAACACAGAATCTCCACTGACATGTTTATTATTATATTAAACATCCCTTTGTGTGGGCCCATGGACAGGAACTGTTTGAGCATGTGTAGTAGATTTTGTAGGGAAGAGAAGTACCAAAATGTAATAAAATAATGATAGACATTATATACCACATGAATAGAATAAAATATAAATTCAACTTTATCACCCAACAACTCAATATTGATTTGACATAAAGCAAAGTATACCATTCAACTTTACCCCAACCACCCATCATTTAACTTCATTTTTATAACCCATTTTCTAAGTAGATTGAAGTTCCATAATAATAGTGTTCCCAACTTACCAAAAGAAACACTTTTTCCAAATGGATACTCCTTCAAACCCTCATGCAGCCAAGCGACAGAAGATCAACGTCGATCAGGAGGTCACTTCAAAAGTAACTGATTTTTGGGCTTTATTGGAGCGTACCGAACGTCAAGCCAATGATGCTTCGAAACATGTTACTGCAACGAATGATCAAACACTAGCGAACAAAGGCGGTGACACGACAATGATGGAAGATGGTTCTAGTACTCACACACCATCGGGCGATGCAAAGATGGATGTTGATGGAGGGACGTCAGTTGGCACTGCGTACTCGGTAACAAAAACGGATGTACCAATATCAGACTTGGAGTGTCCAGGTGTTGAGTACGACCATGAGTATTGCGGTTGTCCATTGTGCCCAAACTCACCAAATACCCTCGCTAGGTGGGCAAGCTATAACCCCTGGGAAGGCGAGGATAGCGAAGAGTCAGAGCTGAGCCTGGAAGCGCAGTATGGATCATTCTCACCATGAGTTGGCAACTTATTCTCATGGTTCGTCGTTCTGTGTTTTTTTTTTGTGTTTTCGTCTATGTACGTTTCGTGTGGAAGACAGTTTATGTAGGTTTTTATTTTCATGTGTTTGTTTAAGACGTGTAGGGTATGTCAGTCTGCCCGTGTGGATCTATGTTATGTATGTAACAGGGTGTTTTGCCACCTCAGTACCATATAAACCATCTCTTAGGTACTACCTTACAATTTTGCTAGCTATTATCGTATGCAAGATTCTTATATACTATCCGCTTAAAACAGTTTAACATATGCAACATAATACATGTGCTTAAAACATACTACCTGCTTAAAACAGTTAGGCGTTTGACAATTGACCATATTAGTTAAGTTAGGTTAACTTATATTACAGACCCCATAAGTGTATCTTCACCCCAAAAAGTGTTCCAACACTACACAATCATCATACAGAGTTTTCAACAAACACCTACACCAACATCGGAGGTTGTGTCTTCAAGCGTGCCCCTGCTTCCACCTCACCCTTCTTTGTGTTAACCGGTGAACGCATCATTTGTATGTTACTTTATTTACGAGTTCTAACCCTATATATATATATATATATATATATATATATATATATATAGGCTAAAGGTATAGAGAAAACCCAAAAATTTAAGAAAACTCTTGCAAACCCATCTAGTGGCTCACATTGCTCCACATCACCCATGAGTAGAAATATTATTTTATGTCTGGAAGGGTATATTAGTCATTTTCCTTTTCCCCCCATTTAATATTTTGAATCTTTCTCTTCTCCCTCCTGCCCTTTTCTTAGGTAGATATTACCAAAATAATAATAAAAAAAAGCTTTTAAAAATAACGTTAAAAGACTTGCTAGTTCCAGGATTCGAACCCGGCCAAGATAGCAGAAAGAACAAACCAAGTTTTTACATGAATGTTGTGTCTTTTATTCAGTTGAGATTATTAAGTTTTTTTTTTCACCTCACAAAGGTAGATGTCGGTGACGATTGTCTGTAACATGACTACTACAATGGCTTTAAATAAGCAATCAGAGTCGTCAAATTATGAGCCAAGGAGGTTTTCAATCTCTATTTGTTCATAAGTTTTTCGTTTGATTCATGTATTTGGGCTTCTAGGATTGTGAGTCTTAGGCCACATTCTAAAACATGTCAAAATTAGGGGTGTTCTTCACGTCAGGTAAATGAGGTTGCCGTCGCAACGCGCGGCATTCGGCAACAACCTAGTTATATATAAAATATTGAATTTTGTGTGTATATATACTAGTTTGAAAAATTACATGCAAAATTCCAATCCGATTAATCCCAACTAATCCCTAGTCTAGTAGTGAAAAACATCCGAACCGTTAACCAAAACCTATATTGAGTTATAAAATCTTATTTTATTTTTGGAAAATAAAATGTTTAAGCTCTTTTTAATACGGGAAAAATCATAAAAGTGAACATTGACGAAATATAAAAGCATGAATGAACATTGGAAGAGGCTAACTAACCACTCAGAGTATTGTTATTTTGAAATGAGTGGCTGGGTTTTAAGGGGGGTCGTGAACCAGACCTGAAGGATCCTCGGGGCTTCGTTATGGATGTGTACCGTTGACCGTTGAAAAAAAAAATAACCTATAGCCTCTTCACAAAAAAGAAAGAGGGATTTAAGAACATGACACCTAGGTAGAGGTGTACAAAATACCCGAACCCGAAAAAAATACCCGAACCTGGGTATTTTAAAACCCGGTTATTTAATACCCGAACCTGACCCTACCCGTAGGGTATTTTAAAACCCGGTTATTTAATACCCGAACCCGACCCTACCCGGTTATTAAATACCCGAACCCGACCCTACCCGTAGGGTATTTTCGCAAACTAATGTATTAAAATTAAAATTTTACTAAAAAAACACAAATATATATAAAACATTTATGTTTTATTTATAAAATCTCATACCAATTTCTATTTAAAGTTATAAGTGTAGCATAAAATACTTAACCAATTTAATTTATAACATAAAACATATTGTAAAAAAAATATAGTATAACCAACCCGCCCGAGTTGACCCGAACCCGACCCGTTTAGCTAAACGGGTTCGCGGGTTTGACCCGAACCCATTTAGACTAAACCTAAACCCACTAATTTCGTGTTAGGTTCGGGTCGTGTTTTCGGGTCGTGTCGGAAATTCACACGCTTACTTGAAAAATAGGTATCTAGTACCCGAAAATGGGTATACCCGAAACCAGGTATTGAAAACCCGAACCCGAACCCGACATGAACCTGGTATATAGGACGAAAATACCCTACCCGAACCCGTCGTAATACTCGGTTATACCCTACCCCGTCATACCCGAACCCGGGTACATAACCGAACCCGGGTATTCAAAAAACCCGGTTTTGTACACCTCTACACCTAGGGGTGTTTGGGATTGATTATTCAAAACAAATTATGCGTTTTGGAAAAGCAGGTGTGGAGCTGCTTATAGATTATTGCGTTTTGGTAGCCTAAAAAACTGATTATTTGCGTTTTCAAAACGCAAAACGCAATCCCAAACACCCTCTTAGTTATGTAGTCTTTAAAATTTGGTGTACCGACTATTTTAACCAATTGAATTATAAAAGATGTTAATTTTATGTCTGGAACGGCTTGGTTTTTGTCTGAAACGGCTAGGTGCCGGCTGAAGCGGCTGAGCCTAGTCGTTTCACTCGGCTTAAACGGCTCAACCTCCCTAACTGTTAGAACCTAATCTTCGAGATTTAATGATGGAAAGAAAAACGAAGATTTAATGATGGAAAGAAGAAATTTGACGATAAAGAAGACGAATTTGGATAGAAGAGATCAAAATATGATCTTATATTTTAGAATTACGAAATTCATCATATCAAGGGAGGAAAGCCGAATATGCTACCGGATTTATGATAACTCTTATGACAAATCTAATAAGCAAGTCGATTGATGACAAGCCCATGCAAGTCAACAATTGTATACACGATAAACAATGAGAAGATTCCAAACATCCAACCTTCCTCACTATGCAAGTAGGAATAAAACAAATAATATATTTGTTTATTCAAACCTCATTATCCTTTATAAATAGACGGAAAACATACAAACAAGAAGAGGTGAGTCCTAACCAACACCTTAAGTTATACAACTCCACATCCTAAAACCCTCATCGATACCTTATAATTCTTTTAGTCATTGCTTTGTATTAGCTAATAATCTCTCAATCATTTTGTAAAACAATATACAGTGATATAAACTCAATATTTTGTACTTGTGTTTCTTGAAAGTTGATTTCTCATTTCGCACACTATTTTTAATATGAAATCAAGGATCTGTATTCTGGGACTAATACTAGATGTTTCCCTATATCCCTGAGCTGCTTTTTGCTTTTTTTTAGCAACTCGTTTCCGCGATAGCGTTTTATACTCCTACTCCAAGCTTTTAACCATAGCGGCTTGACTCAGCTATTTCCCTAATATGTAGTGGGTTCCCTAAAAACGACTATAAAGATGTACAACGAACTTAAAGGCTTCATGCAATACTATAGACGCATACTCGTGCATAATAAATACATAACATCACAAACGTGGTATACAACGAAACGATTAATGTTTCGCTTTCGCACGACTGTAATATAAAATCTCCGAAACGACCTAGAAGAGGCTTCATTGAGCTAGAAAAACTAATCGTTCGTGTGAATGTAAATATAAATATGTAAACAAACAGTATAATAAAATCAATATGGATTGGGATACATGCAAAGTGTACATATTGTAGGGTTTTTCTTGCAGAAAATATAGTTCTAAACTAAAAAAAATGGTTATAACTTATACACAATTACACATAATTAGGCAAGTGTACATCATGTAGTAGTATAACGTGGTATAAACCAAGTGTCGACCCAAGGCTTTGATGTCCCCACTACTTAAGCTTTGTTGTTATTTAGTTGGATCATAAGATGGGGAGTGTTTTGATTAAGTAAGATAAAAATAAAAGACAAAAATTGAATACATATAAAATAAATGAGGGAGGTGATGTTATGTCAAAGATTAAATATATCTTTAGCCTCGAATCACGTGATAGTAATAAGTAAAGTTTGAAGTTATTTGAGTGGTGAGGTAAATGTGGCATCCAATCATGAGATGAGAATTACCAAATCGTGCAAACTATCCTTAAACTATCCATACGTTTGCATACAGTGGAGAGACCACATCGAGCGCTCATCTCTAAACTATCTATACGTTTGCATCTTTCTTAATTCTATTTTTGCACAATTGATATGGCACCTAACTTGCCACGGAGTAAATTCTCTTCTAGTTAAAGTTATGATGAAATTGAAACATATTGTTTGTTTACAAACAAAGATTGCAACATTGTTGTAATACTTATGTGGAACTTCATTTCGATGCGATGAGTTATTAAGTTATAGTTTAATAGTTTATGCTATATCTGCATGTGCTTTCTACTTTGCATTTGTTGGCACTGTTGCTCATGTTTATGTTGAGCATAAACCTGAATTTGATATAGCTTTTAGTTTTTTTTTTACTTGTATTGAAATTAGGTACGCTATTGCTTCACCTATTTTTGTATTGTGTGCATCTATAGCATTTGATTAAAAAATTCTAGGCATGTTTATAAAGGTTACAACATTATTTTATCTATTCTATAAGTTGAACTTTCAATTGATCTAATGAGTTATTAAGTTATAATTTGATATTGTATGCTACATCTGGAGGTGCGGCTTCCTTTGCATTTGCAGGCTGTAAAATTTACGGTGTTCTACAGGTTCAATACAACCAGTTTGACAGAATAAGTGTTGTACTTTTAAGGTACACTACTAGAAATCAACTTATATTCTTGAATGATACATGTATTGTATTTCTTACTATACGCTACCGGAAATCAATCATGTACTTTGGAAAAATTAGGGAAAAGAATTGAATTATAGTAACATAACACCCTAAAAGTTTACAGAACGGGATGCATATGCTAATTATTTTGTGTTGGTCAAATTGCAAACTTAGTAGTGAAACGTAATGCTCTTAATTTTGCGTACTTGGTTATAACATAATGCTTAAAATTCCGATGTTGTGTAGTATTCGTACTTCTAAGTGTTATATCTAATATCTAGTATAATCTATACTTCTATACTATCTATAAAATACATTTGATTACAACACCATTGTAATTTACTTCAAAGGTTAAGATGTCTCAATTTTTGTTGCGTATGATACAAGTTCTCCAAGCAATAGTTCTTAATTTGCCCCCTATTTAATAAACATTTTATAATTAATACATTATTCAATGGACATCAGATTATTTAATTCACTATATTTATTATTATTATTTTATTTATAATACTTTAATTTAAGATTTAAACTTACATTTCCTATTTATATTTTTATAATTAATGACTATTTAATGAAGTAATATCTTATTTAATATTTAATTATATACATTTTTTTTGAACGACCAACAAATTGAAATCACTCACGGAACACTGGAGTATCATCGTGCCACCAATGTTGCCACGCGATCATATTCCACCACCAAGTCACCAATTCAGGAGGAAACTCATAATTATGAGAAAACCCCCTTTGTGAGATTCGAACCCAAGACCTTATGATCCCTAAGTCTTATCTCACCACCAAGATGCCGCTGGGCTATAATGCCTTTGGCATTTAATTATATACATACTAAGCATATACGTAGTAGTAGTAGTAGTAATAATAATAATAATAATAATAATAATAATAATAATAATAACTGAATATAATAAGTGTTTAAGGTAGGTATGATTAGATCGTTTTCTTAAAAAAAACATTGGTAACACCGTTATATCTCATACGCCAACCCACCATAAACAAAATTAATATTATAATATGTGGAATTCACATTGACCCGTGTTACGATCAAGCTATGGGATGTCTGTGTAGGCCTTTTCCCAACTTTTATCTTGGCGGTTTCACTGATAAGGGCACTGCCCCCAAAGCCTTAGAAAACTTTCGTAAATGCCCTTTTTAGTAAATGTCACACCCTCAAATTTCACATGCGGAGTTTTTCCGCGAGGCGCGTGACATACCAGGATCCAAGTCAACGGTCACAATAAACGACAACTATATGTAAAAAGATACGTAGAACAAACCATGCAATAACCAAAAACCATGATCTTAAAGTATAGCGGAAGCAAATTAAGTTTTACAAAACAAGGTAAAGATAAAACGTATGTTTAAAGTAAACATGCTAAAAACGTCAGCACATAATGCCGGTGAGTTCACAGGTTTTAAGTAAAATGTTTCATGAGTTTTGAAAGCACCATCATGTTACTACTATGATATAAAGACGCTAGCTAGGCGTGTGAACCTTACTATGACGATACGTCGCATGAACCACCCAACGAACTACCGCAACCACGGCTAACGAACTACCGTAACCACGGCTAACGGACTGCCATGTTAATGGCTAACGAACTACCGTATACCCGGCTAAATGAACTTTCACATTGTTGGCCACATGAACTGGGACTCAACGAATCTCATAGTAACAAAAGATAACCCTAGTATAACATGATAAGTAAAATACGAACACGTAGCATGTTTCTCCCCCGCAAACGAAAACATTAAAAGAGGGGTCGTGAAACTCACCTTAGGTTGCGTTACTCGAAACAATTAAATCAACAAGCTATGATTGCCCCAAATAGCGGCGACCTATCATAAGATGTGTGTGAGTACCCGGACTAATAACCCGTAGGTTAACTAGTCCCCAAATGTCTAGACCATAACCATTATACGTTTGAAAACATGTTTGACTGTTAATCTGACCACACAAGACAAGACCCGACATCCCATTGGTGACCCGACATCCCACGTGTTAGCTAAATACAAGGTATCATGTAATCATATGCAATTATACACTTAACATGCGCAAAAGTTCACCAAGTCTAGCATACAGCTCAAATAATGCATAAACGAGTCCGAACACGTGTTATCAGGTTATTAGGCATGTCATGAGGTTACAAACATGTTCCTAGATGTTAAACCATGTTTCGGGATGTCAAAATACACTTACAACAGCAAAACACACGATTAGGAATCAAACAGGCAATTAGGAAAGTCAACAGGCAATTAGGAAAGTCAATCAGACAATTAGGAAGGCTAATTGCCTCTATATCAGGCAATTAGAGGGCTACTCGCCTCTATATCATGCGAGTAGGAGGGCTACTCGCCCATAGAGCATGCAATTAGGGGCTACTCGCCCCTTTATCAGGCGAGTAGGAATCCTACTCGCCCCCTGTAGTCCATGGACCACTTTTCGCGCGTTTAACCCTCCAAATCAGATCCGAAACATGTAAAAACACCCAACATCAAACCTAAATCATTAAACAACCCATTCCAAGTAAAAAAACCCCCAATTTATCATCATTCTAACAACCCTAATTGCAAGCATTTCCCAAAATAGCATAATATCATGAAAACATCACATCAAGCATGCACAACTTACCCTACACGGCACATATCCAGATTTCATCACCTAACAACGTTGCACAACAACATCCTACTGTCACTACATCATCTTAGAGAAAACCCTAACATCATACAATCAACAAAACATACTACAACACCCTAAATCCTTCTAAATCATTCAAACGGGTCAAAACGCATATTATCATCAAAACACAATAAACAACCTTCAAACTCATAGATAAACATCCTAACAACTCATTTATATCAGAAATGCATCAAACACATAAGAATCCTCATGTTTTAACCATAAAAATCATATCTTGCATGAATACACCACATAGAACACACAATGAAGGATTAGACTTGTTTAATAACTGATTTCAAAGGTTTTCAAAGACACAAACATCACAAAACCAGGTCTGGACCTTTGGGGATCAATATAATAACATGATAGAGGTTTAGGATGGATAACACACCTTAGGTTTTGTTAAAGAATGATGTGTAAAGCTTGAAAGGATGGATTCTAGGGCAAAAACGTGTTCCAGGGGTTGATTATGGTGTGGAATGGCTTTGGGGCGAGTTAGGGTTTCACAAATGATGTTTTACAACACAAGGGTGGTATTCATAGGTGTTTCCAGTCGTTCCAGAGGTTACATGCGAGTAGGGGTTGCAGGAGGCAATTAGGAGCTCCTAATCGCCCCTGTTACAGGCGATTTGGGCCTCTACTCGCCCCCTAATAATGCTACTCGCCCCTGCTGGGGGTGATTAGGATTCCTAATCGCCCCCTGCAGGTGTTTATGGGTTTTCAGCGAGTTAAACACTATTTTAACACATATAAGCACGTATTCACATACCGACAAGTCATATAATGATTATAAACACATAATGCATGATGACTAACACGTTCACATTCGTTCACCAATTTCCGGGACTCGAGACTTGCGTGTGTGCGTTAAACCCGGCGATTCTACAAATCACCAATCCTTGTTCACATGGTTATGGACCGACTCCCAATGATCCCGTGGATCATCATAAAGACTCCTGATGATTCCCGGAACCATCATAATGACTCAGTTAACCCAGTTAAGTGTAACATATGCATGACTCGCTAAGGTAGACTTACTAGATTTACACAAGTTATTAACCGGAGTTTGCCGGGTGTCATAGTTAAACCGCCCAAAGTATAAGAGAAAAATATGTCTATCCCCGCGGCAAAAAGTAGTAATAGAATATGCTTGCAAGGGCCCATGCACAACATTTCCTGTTTGTTATTCCTATTGACGGATTAGGGCAACACATTTCGGCGGTTGAGTACAGGGTTGTTCTTAAATGTCACTTGATGATTCTCATGTTTTCGGATGACGAGCCTTGCCTAGTTTGTTGCAAGTTCTGCTTAAATAAATTTGGGGAGCATGCAGTCCACTGCAAAGAGCTTGTTGGGGTTCAAGTACCACCACGATTTGGTTTGTGATGCCTTATGGGATATTCTCAAGCGGGTAGGGATATCGACCAAAAAGAAGACACATGTGCACTTTCAGACTGACCTAATGGAAGGGAGGTCTACTTTGTGCCCAATAGATGTCCTTGTGTTCGGCTGTGCGAGTGGGAAACACGCTTGCGTTGACCTTAGATATAATGATTATGTGGCGGGCCATGTGATGTTGAAAGCGCAATTAAAGAAAATGGACAAACATTCTAAAGCATGCGCGGATAATCAACATGTTTTCGTCCCCTTCGCCCTTTATACATTCGACTATTTGGCCCTGGATGTCATTAGGTTCCTTGATAGAGTACAACGGGTCATACACAACACTTTCTCAACCCCAAAGGGCCACAGGCCTGTTTTTATCAGACTAGACGAGAAAAAGATGGCGACACAACTTATTGCTCGTCTACAAGCCATCTTTACGTAAAGTTACCTTTTGACATTTATACAGCATCACATATATATTCTTCGAATAAACTTAAAAAAAGGTAAGATATATTATACACTAACTGACGGGGCACCTTCACGTTGAATTCCCCCAAAAAGCTGTCGCCGTTATCATCCCTCATTCCGATCGAATTCTCCCCATTCCGATACAAACAACCACCGATCTAACGCCGTTAAAGGTCCGTCTAATTCACCGTTACCCTCTTCACTCATCTGTTTCTTCCCAATCTTCTATTTTATTTTCATCCCAATGATCTAATCTAGGGCTCTTATTCTCTTCAATATCGTTGATTTAGGGCTTTTTTTTCTTCTACTTTTTTTTAATCAGTGTGTTATAATATTAGTTTCCGTTGATTTAGTGGTTAAACTTGTATCATTCGATCTGATGTTATTTTTAATGAGTTTTGTATTTATTGGTTTTGATTTTTGCGTTCTTATAGCAGGTCTTACCATTGATTATTTACAGTGTTGTAAGAATTGCTAGGCGTTAGTTGGGTGGTGGGGTACTGACCATCGGTTAATCGGATTGGGATTTTTATATGTGACTTTTTTTTTAACTCTCTCAATGACTTGTATTTTAAGTAGATAGGATTAACTGGAGGCTAGGCGTGATTTATACAACCATGATTGTTTTGTAGTTGTTAATATTGCTCGTAGCGAGCGCTATAGCGAATAGCGTAGCGAAGCGCTCATTCATCGCTATATGATTTTGGCGTCTCCATAGTGAGTAAATAGCGGGATTTCAGGTGTTTTTTTCGTGTTTTGTTTTAATGTAAATAGTGATAAAATATACATAGAAAATGTTTCTAAAATAGTGCTCGTTGTTTCGTGGCTATCGCTATGGAGCGTATTGGTAGTTTGTCGCTATCGTCCGCTTTTCGCTATTGACTAGTATGGATTGTTTATAAGAATTATCATATATGTTGATTGACTTCAAGTGGTTTATGATTGATTGATTTCTATGGTTTGAATGCTAGAATAATAATTAGTTTTTTGATAAGAGTTATCATTTATGTTGATTGAATTCAGTTGGTTTATGATTGATTGATTTTAGGGATTTGAATGCTGGAATCTTAAATAGTTTTGTTTATCTGCAGGTGGAACATTTGATGGTTTTAGTAGTGAAAGAACATTTTGTATGTGATGATATGGTTTTAATCTGCCATTTGCATCTTCACTCATGTGTTTCTGCCTAATCATCTAGGGTTATTTTCATCACAACGATCTAGCGTTGTTTTTCTCGTCGATATTGTTGATTTAGGGCTTTTTTTCTTGTAGTTTTCACTCAATTAGTTATGTTATTTGTTTTCGTTGATTGAGTGATGAAACTTGTATGATTTGATCTGATGTGGTTTTGAAAATATGATATGATGTTGAATTTACGGAGTAATCGTGAGATCTTAGTTTTTTGGTTGAATCGTGACAAAATTATCGGGTTTGAATTAATTGATTTTGAAGTTTTGGTTCTCATACCAGGTGTTATGATTGTTTATAAGGATTATTGTTTATGTTGATTGCTTCGAGTAGTTTCTGTTTATTTGATTTCTAGGGTTTGAATGATGGAATATTAATTAGTTTGTTTGATAAGAAGTATCATTTATGTTGATTGACTTCTTGTAGTTCATGATTGATTGATTGATTTCTAGGGTTTGAATGCTGGAATGCTTTATAGTTTGTTTGATAAGAAATATCATTTATGTTGATTTACTTCAAGTAGTATTTGATTGATTGAGTCTAGGGTTTGAATGGTGGAATATTGAATAGTTTGTTTATCTGCAGGTGGGTTAGTTGATGGTTTTTAATAGTGAAAGAAATAGTTTGAAAGTGATGATATAGTTGCAACGTATTGGCTCGGTGAGAACATATACATATAGATTTATATGGCAGATGGTATATCAAGCTTTTGGGGGCCCGTCACATCCTCCCATGAATGGTGTGAGAAGAATTATGCGGTTTCGTCTTATGTTGCTGAGTTTTATAATACCATATCGAATATCCCGTGCATTGTTTTGGCACTCGTTGGCCTTTTGAGCTCGTTGATACAACGTTTCGAGAAGAGGTTTAGTGTCCTACACTTGTCAAACATGGCACTCGCGATTGGAAGCATGATGTATCATGCTACACTACAACATGTGTAAGTAAACATTTTTCCATGTCTTATTTTTACATATCCAGATTTGTGTGATACTTTTCTTTTAGTAAATGTGAGAACCTGTTAAGGGAAACTTATGGTCCCCAAAAGGGCTAAATGCAAGAAACAATTTGAAGCTGATTTGAACACAAGGACTGCTAAACAGGAATCAGGCACTTACCAAGCGCTATTCCTTGAAAGTAATTAAGATTAATAAATAATGCGACATTTGGCCTTGTATATCAGAAGTCAGAACTTAATACATTGTTTTCTTGAGTTTTTTTAATATTAATATGTTTATTTTATAGTAATTTATTTTCCCAACAAGCTTATGATAATACTAGTAATACTTTTCATGTTAAGAAGATTGTATTTGTATTTGCTTTAAGTTTTGATATTAGTTTTTAATAACAGTTAATAAGATTGTTCAACAAAAACATGATGAGCTGAGTTTGATCATGAAGATAAATACTCTTCTATGTAAAGTTGACCATGACAATGAATTTATTGAACAATCTTTTAACTGACACTAAAAACTGATATTAAAATTAAAAAAATATGTTTGTTTTTGTACCATTAAATAAACTCATGTTAAAAAGATTACATGATTACATTTCATTTTTATGACAAAGTTAAAAAGGTTGATCAATAAAAACATGTTGAATTAAGCTTGGTCATGAAGGTAAGTTCTCTTGTATTAAAAGTTGACCATGAGAATAATATTATTTGCAGGCAACAACAAAGTGATGAAACACCAATGGTATGGGAAATGCTCCTCTACATCTACATCCTATATTCACCGGATTGGCACTACCGTAGCACCATGCCCACATTTGTCTTCCTCTACGGCATCACATTCGCTGTTCTCCACTCCATTATACGTTTCGATATAGGTTTTAAACTTCATTATGTGATGCTATGTGTATTGTGCATTCCTCGTGTGTACAAATACTATATTTACACACAAGATATACGTGCCAAACGCCTCGCAAAGTTCTACGTGGCTACCCTTTTGCTTGGTAGTTTATGCTGGTTAGTTGACCGCTTCAGCTGCAACCAGATAGCCAGCTGGCCATTCAACCCGCAAGGCCATGCGATGTGGCATGTCTTCATGGGCTTCAATTCTTACTTTGCAAACACGTTCTTGATGTTTTGCCGAGCCCAACAACGTGAATGGAACCCAGAAGTTGTTCATTTTATGGGAATTCTTCCTTATGTGAGGATCAAGAAACCAAAGACACAATAAGATCACCAAACAGAGGTAGATATGGGATTTGGGGATCAGCAAAGATAGCAGGTAACGTCTTAATTTTATTTTTCTGGAGACCGATTTAATATGGTTTTTGAAGTTGTAGTTTGTGAAAGTAGGATTTGCATTGATTGGTTTGTTTAGTAATTTTATGATAATTTAAGGATTGTAGTTCTTTTATTCTTATAACTTTTGTAGGTTTCCATTTATAGTACTTTCGCTAAAGAGCATTTGGTGTGACAAACATCAATCATCAGATTTCATTTCTCGCTTTCATTCAAAAATATTGTATTTTAAACAAATTATCAAAACCCGTCTTTGTTTTTGGTTGTTTTTGAAGTACTACTGTACCCAGGGTTGCGAGCCCCCTCAAAGTCCCCAACACTCTGTTATGAACTTTTTTTTGTTCATCAGTCTGGTTTTAAAACCGTGGCTATGGACACCAGATTATGGACTTGAGTTCTCAAAATATCGGTCCAGAACAGGGTTACGGATACCAGGTTCGCAGTCTGTGAAGGGTTGCTAGAGAATGTAAAGTTAATATTATTGTCTTTTCGACAACATAGTTATGAATCCAGGTTCACTGACCGTGGTTTCATTTTAATGGTGTCCTATGCATGCTTCATATCTTCTTATCAATTTGTGAAGCTTCTTTCTTTTCTACAGCTAATAAAAATCATTGTTTTAGACTACGCATGTGTAGAAAGCCCATTTTCCTGATATAGATTTATTTTCTATAGTAGGAACGTATCGCTTATGATTTGTTTTCATAATACAATGAAAATGATAATCCACTAAATATAGAGATTCTAGGAGTTTATCGGTTCAAATACTGTCCTAGAAAAATCATGCATTACATATGAGAAGTCGGATTGATGGTGTAATAATCAATTGTGGTTATGTAATTGATAATTTTCGATTATAATCACACTTGCAAGTAGATGGTGTCCGAATTTACTAGTTGGAGAAGCAACCAGAATAATTCAAGATGTACAATTCATCAGGCTTACCGCTTTAAGACAAAGTAACCAGCAAGTAGTTGTGAAGATATGGTGTGCTTTTACATCTTCTAGTGAAATCAGGAGTCAGTTATGGTTGTCTTTTGGAACAACTCAATACATCATTTCCTAATGATGCATCCAATTGCGAATGCATTCGACATGCTAAAATGTATATAAAGCTTTTCTTTTGTTGTATCATGGTTTCTAGTGTTAACTGAGATCTTTTAAATCACTTCGAAGATTTAGAAAACTGGAGTAATGGTAGTTGGGGGACTAGTATTCACACGTTTGTTTATTGACATTTAGTTATGCAAAGACCCATAAGTTCATAGACATGGTCCTGTCATATTGGTGCAGTTATGGACTTGTGAGAGATTACTTTAGACTATGTGGTACGTGCTTGAAAGGGCATTATTGGTGCCACATCAGTGGGGCATGGGGCGCAAACACGCCCTAGAAAGGGGGCGGCCGGGGACTTAGTTGGCTGGTGGGAGTGGGGCTCTTTGGATCTTATTTTTTTATTATTAAACTAGATTATATCCCGGGAGCTTCTCAGGATAGACAAATCTAATATGAAGTGACAAAATGTATGTTACGATGTAGCATATAAATTAATATACTATAATACGAGAAAACAACAATTTTAATCATCTGAATGAGAATAAAAATATATGTTAAAGGAAGAATGTATGTTTGGGTGAGTAACAGAGCCAGAAGCAACCATTGTAGAGCACGATTAAGGCGGTGGTTTTTAAGGTGTAACTTTTTTTTAGAAATGACCGATTTTAACTTATTTTGCCCCAGATGAAAACAAAACTCTCATTTACAGTTTCATTTAGTGTAAAGAATTCAGTAAAAGTTGTGTATCACATGAGCTATAACGTTTTTTTGTTCTATTTATTATTAGGTTAGAAAATTTAATATTACATAAGGTAGGATCTATAAAATATTAAATGGTTTTTAATAAGCAAATATATTAAAAGAATTAGTTAAGAAAATAAGGGTTATGATCAAATACACAAAATACTTGTTGTAGGAAGGGTGAGCGGGATTGTGATCCATTGATCTTAGATTTGAAGGGTTACATTAGTTTGTGGGAAAAAATAAATATTAAATTAGAGGAAAGGGCATAAAAAGAAAACCACATTTGTTGATTTTCTCTCCGCACATGTAAGGCACATGTCAATTTCCCACACCATTTTAAAACGTCTATATAACTTTTTTCATATGATATTCTTTTAAAAAAATCATCATATTAACAAGCGTTTTTTATGTTTAATATGAGTAACACATTGCTACATTAGATTGAAAAAAAATCGTGTTAGCTGGGTTTTTTTTTCATTGTGTCTTCTACTCATTCATTGTGTTATAGTATGCAAATGTGCGTTACAAATATGTTCATTGTGTTTTTTTGCCCACACATGATTCAACTTTATCTATTGTGTTTTTAGTATGCCTTCCAATATGTTTTACGCAACTGGGTTTTGCGTTTCTAGTGTATATTGTGTTTTATTATATTGTTCATTGTGTTTTAGTCTGTTGTTCATTATGTTTTTAATATGTCGTTCATTGTGTTTTATTTTGCTATTCGTTATGTTTTATACCATATTTTTCATTACTTTTTTAGTTCGGAATTCATTGTGTTTACGTTCTCCATTGTGCCTTAGACAATTGGGTTTTCAATTTTTCTTTAAAAAATATAACAATATGTACTCATATTAAAGATAAAAAGACGTTTGATTTTATGGTATATTTTTTTTTAAATTCTGACGTATAAAAATGTTATGAGTGTTTAAAAAATGGGGGGGGGGGGGGGGGTAGCACGTGAGTGGCTTGTTCATATTCATTTTTCTTGTTTTGAAAAAACTACCCTTGCCACCTATTAATTCATTGGACATATTTCACTCTCTAGTGGTTTCTCACCCTTTTTATTTTTGTTAGCCTTTATAAGATTTCTCAACCTAAAAAAATAAGTTAGAGATAAACGCGAAATTATGATTTAATAATATTATTTCATACGAGAGAGAATTGAGATAATCATAAGATTTTATTTATTATATAGTAAAGAAATACCTTTTTGCTTTGGTTGATTGCATTCGCTAGTGAAATGACCTTTGACTCCACAATTGTAGCAAGTCACTTTTGTTTTGTTGAAGCCATAAGTAGTATTTAGTGTCGTTGCCAAGTCAGTTCGGCCAGTTTTTTTCCATAAAATCCTGAGGTCTTCTAACAATACTTTCGAAGGCCCATTGAATGTCAATCAAATCCATCTCATCCTTGTCAATTTGAGAATAATCTTCATTGGTGAGGTTGTTATTCCCAATTTGTCTCGCTACCAAACCATTGTATAATGCAACAAACGCTGAGACGAGTACTATATGTTGTTGAGCCAGTTCAATTATTACATTGTCCATATTAGAAGTATTCAACACAATAAGACTCGAGCTTGAAGAATCTTGAGAAGTTGGCATCTAATTTGGCATCACCGGAGCTGCTAACTATGGAGTAGACTGAGATGTCATATTCATTGGAGGTTGTTGCATGTAAGACTGAAAAGTCAATTCATTGTCAGGAATTGGATTCAGGTTTGAAATAAATGTTGTTTGTATTTTGGAACTGGATGTCATTGTAGGGATTGTTGGTGTAGAAGATGTTGGGTCTGCTGACCTGGAGAAGAACAGATGATTGGAAAGCCAAAATATACTACTCAGTTGATCCTGAATAAAACAGTATTTACAAGATACTTCTTCCCAAAAGACTGTTGATCCTAACATCTGCTACACTGAACAACTGTTGGAAACAACTGCTGTTGCAAAGGACTGCTGGATAAACAACTGCTAGAGAACAATTGCTGACTAAAGGTCTGTTGGAGCCAACAACACTTTGGATCCAACAGATGATACAAGACCATCAGAGTTTTCCTCAACATCAGTTTACCTTAGCAGTGTTTTACAATGTAACAGTAGTTTATAGTTAAAAGATGTTTTATGTTGTTATTCTGTTAGAGGTCGCTGTCTTAGGTGACGTCAGCTGAGATCATCAGTGGTTTAGATTTGTCTATAAATAGAACAGTGATTGTACTGTTCTATTCATCACTCAAAACATTCTCTCAGACAAACAATCATAGAGTGATCAGGCTGAGGGGGAGTACTTGTAATATTGTAATCTTTCAATTAATGAAAGCTTTCGATTAAAAACAATTATTCTCTTGTTTTGATTTATAGTTTATCATGCCGCTGCACTTTCCATATATATTCACTTCATTCACCTCATCTTTTATTTAAACAAATCAAAACAATCAAACTCAGATCCTAACAATTGGTATCAGAGCTTGGTCAACTAAATTCGATCTAACCAATCAATTTAATATAAACAGATCAGCTCACAATTATTGATATCGTTTGTTTGTCGGATTGAAAACAGAGTAATAGTTTATTTTCGATTCAACCGTTTGTAAACAGATTTTGTTTTCGTAAAAATCAGAGAATGGCTTCAATTAATCAAGATCCACATAACACTGGTACTAGCAACAAGCCACCGATGCTTGTCAGATCTGAATACAATATCTGGCAACGTCGGATGAGTCATGTGCTAGCTTAACAAAACACTGGGTGTTGGAAGTCGGTTGTCTTTGGACCACATGTTCCAATGGTGCCGAGTACCAAAGATCCCAAGGTCCAAGTACCTAAAAGTGTCGAAAACTACTCCGAGCAAGATTTTCAAAAAATTGAGTTAGATGCTAAGGCTTTCAGTATTGTAGCCATGGCTCTACCAAATGATATCTATGCTGGGCTGTTACACTGTAACAGTGCAAAGGAGTCGTGGGATGCTTTGAAAGAGAAATTTGGTGGGACTGTGGATGTAATTGAAAACAATCGTGAAATACTTAATCAACAATATGAAACATTCAGTCATGTGAAGGGAGAGTCATTAACACAACAATTTGAGATGTTCAATTGTTTAATAAGTGAACTAAAACTGGTGGGTCTGACTTACCCAAATTCAACTTTGAATCATAGGTTTCTTAGATCACTTCAGGACAAATGGGACACGATTGCAATTGTTATGAGAAACTCAATTGGTTTTAAGGACTTGACTCTGACCTAGCTTCATGGTAAGCTCTTGACCTATGAGAGAGAGCTTAACAAGAAAAAGAAGCTCCAGGATTCTGGAAAAGTGTCTGATGATTATGTGTTTGGTAATACAACACTTTTGGGTCAAGATGAGGTACCTGGAAGTAGTAAGGATCAGGGTTATGATCATTACATTGATATAACCACTGGTTTTAACACTACTTCTTACTCATCACCCAGCTATGCTTTTGTAGCAAGTGGTGATATCCAGGCATCTGACAACACATCCTTTGTGTATAATGACCTTCAATACATTGACCCTGTGGACTTAGAAGAAATGGACATTTTGCTTCATTTGGCCTTGCTCAGTATTAGAACTAATAATTTCTATAAGAAAACTGGCAGAAGGTATCCAGGTTTACATGGTGGGTCAAAAGTGGGGTTAGATAAATCAAAGATCAAGTGTTATAAATGTCATAGAATGGGTCACTTTGCTAGGGAATGTAGGAGTCAAAATGGTACACTTATGATTACCTATCCAAACCAAAGGCCTCAGACCAACACTTATCAGTTTTCCCAAAACACCCATGGACCAAATGTGCAACACACTGCTCACTTTGCACAGACCTCAACCACTGTTCCTGTGCAGTGTGTCCAAACCACTGTTCCTCAGTATCATTATGTCCAAACACCTGTTGCTCAAGCACAAGTGCCAATGACTGCTACTTCATCCTCTGCTCCTGCAGAGACCAGTCAGCAAAGTCAACAGAGTTTTTTCACTCAAGGCTTTGTTGATTGGAGTAGTCTACCAGATGAGCTAACAGATGAAAACATTGCTCTAGTTGCCAACTCTGAAAATAATTTCTGCTTTGTGGCACTAGAAACAATTGATGAAGAGACTGATTCTGAGGGAGTGGTGTCTATGTCTGAAAATGTGACTAATGATGTTGTTGATGAAGTTGTTTCAGCTGAAGAATCCGAAGTAGAGGTTGTGAATCTCTCAGACCCATGGGGTACTATTGACTGTGATTGCCAGTGTAATTGTGCCTTGATGGTTGCTGCTAAGGTATCACCTCAAATCTTAAATGACTTGTGCTCAGATAAATGTATCATAGCATTTGCAAAGATAAAAGAGGTGAATGAAAACTTTAGAAAGAAAATTTTGGAAGATGAAATTCAGTTTGAAAAACTCACTAAAGAGTTAAAATAAAAAATAACTGAAAAAGAATCTGAAATCAGCAGCTTAAGACATGAAGCAAGCATAACCAAAGACCAGCTTCAAACTATGATAACCAAATATCATAGTTGTAAACAGGAGCTTGAATCCACCCAGGTTGAATGTCAAAAATGGGTGGAATCATCTAAAGGTTTTGAGATGATTGTTAACCAACAGTCTAAAAGTCATGTGAAATTTGGCTTTGGTTTTAAAGAAACCACTGCTCAAAGTTCACAAACCACTGACAAAACGGAACCACAGTTGGTTGAAATCATCCCAACCAATTCAAAAGGTCAAGAAATCAAGGTTACTGAACCCAATGGCAAGAAAATCATTCTTGAAAAATTGGAAGGTACACCCTCATTTGATGAGATTGAAAAATATCAATTCAAACCAACTTGGTCAGATGAGTGTGATGTCCTTGAAAATTTCCAACCAATGACCTTCAAAACCCCTGATGGTAAAAAGGCACCACAGGCCAAAATCATTCCCTTGAAAGACCTTCCAACAGATGATCAAACATCTGTTGCAAAGAAGAAGGAAAAGGGAAATCAAAAGATAACTTGTTTTGTGATTTTTGTGAAAAGAAGAATCATGGTACTAAAAACTGTTTTCTTCTAAAAGCATATGATATCAACAAAGGAACAAGTTTAAGTGATTCTAAAATTAATGAATGTTTAATTTGTAAGAAAAAGAATCACAAAACAAAAGAGTGTCTGTATCTCAAAAATTTTGATGAAAAATAAAAGAGTACAAGGCTAAAACTCTTGAAAGTCAAGTGGTTAGTACTTCAAAAGGAAAACCCAAACAGACTTTTGAACCAATCCAAACAGCTGTTACCAAAAGTCTGAGCAAAAACTCTGCTCCCAGAGATGTTCAGGTAACAGATGTTCCACCAGTTAACAGATTCCCAAGAGGATATGGACAACCAACTTGTCATCATCTGCCACATGTTTATGAAGAGCCCAAAAGGCCTTCAAAACCTAGAGTGAACAGACATCCTCATGGTTATCAACATCTGACAGGAAATGATCAAACATCTGTTGGACCAAGTGTTGACATACAAGCACTGGAAAATGGTCAACAACAGCTGTTGAACTTAGTTCAAAAGCTAGTTCAGACCAGTGATCATTTTCCTAAACTTGAGGCTGAAAAGTCTGAGAACCCATCCAAAGCCAATTTGGCTTTGGACACTCACCAAAACTAATTCTTTACTGATGTGCAGGTAGCTTCTGCTTGCTTAGATAGTTTATGGTATGTAGATAGTGGAGGCTCCAGGCACATGACAGGATGTAGAGCCCTTCTTCTGGACTTTCTTGCTCATGGAGGGGGTGATATATCCGTTGTTAATGATTCAAAAGGTAAAGTGTTGGGTTCTGGAACTGTTCAAGCAGGGAGACTTAAGTTTGAAAACGTTAATCTAATTGACAATCTAAAGTTTAATCTACTTAGTGTATCACAAATGAGTGACAAAGGATATGGGTCATTCTTCACTAAGAAGACATGTAAGATTGTTGGACCAGAAGTTGTTGAAAAGATTAACACCATCATTGCTGAGAGTAAAGCACAACTTGTTGCTCACAGAAGTGGCAATGTGTATGTAGTTGATATGTTGAAGGATGATCCTATGGCAAATGTCTGCCTGTTCTATCTCTCTAAACAAAACCTTGTCATAGGTTTACCACCAAAAGAATTCAAATGTGATGAGCATTGTGTTTCCTGCTTAAAAAGAAAAACAACACAAAAGCTCTTACAAATCCATTGATGAGTCCAAAACCAGTCAATGTCTACAACTGTTGCACATGGACTTGTTTGGCCCAATTCAAATCATGAGTCTAAGAAGAAAGAGATTTTGTCTTGTCATAGTTGATGATTTTTCTAGGTTTACATGGACTTACTTTTTACACTCTAAGGATGAGACTGCAGGTATCTTGAAGGACTTTGTCACCAAAGTTGAAAAACAATATGACTTGCCAGTAAAAGTCTTTAGAAGTGACAATGGAACAGAGTTTAAAAATAAGGAGTTGGATGATTTCTGTGTGTCAAAAGGGATTGTAAGGCAGTACAGCATCCCAAGAACACCAGAGCAAAATGGGGTAGTTGAGAGGAAAAATAGAACTCTTATTGAAGCTGCAAGAACCATGCTAGCAGATTCTGGTTTGCCACTGTCTTTCTGGGCAGAAGCTGTAAACACTGCTTGCTATGTTCAAAACAGAGTTTTGATCAGCCCAAGACATCAAAAGACTGCTTATGAAATTTTGTTCGAAATCAAACCATTAATCTCATTTTTCAAAATCTTTGGCTGCCCATGCTTCATTTTAAATCTTAAAGATTCCATTTCAAAATTTGCAGCCAAAGTAGATTGTGGATATTTTCTAGGATATTCTTCTACTGCTAAGGCCTATAAACTGTTTAACACAAGGACAAAGACAATAGAAGAAACTCTGAATGTAAAGTTCAATGAACTTTCATCCTTAAAAATCCCAGCAAATCCTGCTGAGTTGTTTGATTTAGATAAATTCAAATTTGAAGATATTACTGTCAAAACTAACAGACCAAATCATTGGCAACATCAGAGAGGGTGTGTTCACAAGAAGCCAATCCTCAAATATCTGTCTTTTTGCAGGCTTTTTATCTCTCACACAACCTGTCAAGTACCAAGAGGCACTAAAAGACAACAGTTGGGTAGAAGCTATGCAAGAAGAGCTCCTTCAGTTTAAAAGACAACAAGTATGGGAACTTGTACCACTGCCTAAGGGTGTTTGTCCAATTGGCACAAAGTGGGTCTTCAAAAACAAGACTGATGAAAGGGGTATAGTTGTCAAGAATAAAGCCAGGCTAGTGGTTCAAGGCTTCAGACAAGAAGAGGGGATAGACTATGATGAAACCTTTGCTCCTGTAACTAGGTTAGAAGCTATCAGACTTTTCTTAGCCTTTGCTGTCAACCACAACATCAAGGTGTATCAGATGGACATCAAATGTGCATTTCTATATGGCAAAATTCAGGAGGAGGTCTATGTATGTCAACCACCTGGTTTTGAAGACACATTCCATCCTTGTTATGTCTACAAGCTTAATAAAGCCTTGTATGGACTCAAGCAAGCACCTAGAGCCTGGTATGAAACTCTTTCCACCTTTCTCTTATCCATTGGTTTCACAAGAGGAAAAATTGATGAAACCTTATTTTTAAAATGGAGAGGGAAAGATCTAATGATTGTTCAAATATATGTGGATGACATCATTTTTGGATCCACATGTAACAAAATGTGTGAAGAGTTTAGGGAACTCATGACAGCGGAGTTTGAAATGAGTGCTATGGGTGAACTTCAGTGCTTCCTTGGTCTCCAAGTGAAGCAGCTGCAAAATGACACATTCATTCATCAAAACAAATATGTGAAAAATCTGTTAACTAGATTTGAGATGAATGACTGTAAGCCATGTAGTACACCCATGAGTACCGTCAAGCTACTCACTATTGATGACAAGGATGAACTGGTTGACCAGACACACTACAGATGCATGATTAGGTCTTTATTGTACTTAACTGCATCTAGGCCAGACATTATGTTTGCCACTTGTGTTTGTGCAAGATCCCAGGCTTCACCCAGAAAGTCAAACCTTATTGCCGTGAAAAGGATATTCAGATATCTAAAAGGTGCTCCTACACTTGGTATCTGGTATCCTGCTAATGGAAACATTGAGCTTTCAGGTTATTCATATAGTGATTTTGCTGGATGCCACACCACAAGGAAGTCTACATCAGGAGGGTGCCAGTTTCTAGGGAATGCCTTAGTTTCTTGGCAAAGCAAAAAGCAAGCAGTTGTTTCAACTTCAACAGCTGAGGCTGAATACATTGCTGCTGCTAGCTGCACAGCCTAACTCATGTGGCTTCAAAATCAACTGCTGGATTTTGGGATAACGCACTACAGACTCCACTCATGTTGGACAGTCAAGCTGCTGAAAATATCATAAACAATCCAGTCTCTCACTCAACCACAAAGCACATAGACATCAGACATCATTTTGTCAGAGATAGCTATGAAAAAGGTTTGATTTCTCTGCATCATGTTCCAACAGAGGATCAGTTGGCAGATGTGCTGACAAAAGCTTTAGACACATCTACCTTCACAAACCTGATTTCTAGAATTGGTATGCTAAACATGGACTAAACAACAAAAATGTTTTTAAATAAAACATTAAAATGTTTTAGAAAATAAAAAATTCATTCTTAAAAATAGCATTTTGGTTGAAAAATATGTTAAAGATAAAACAACCACTGTTGGTTGAAAAATCTGTTTCAAACATCTGATCAGAGAAAACAACCACTGTTTCCTTCACTCTATCCACTGATGGTTGAAAACTTTGTTTCAAACATCTGATCAGATAAAATAACCATTGATATATATATACACACATATATCTATATTATTCAAAAAAAAAACTAAGTGCTGTTAGCATCAGTACTTTGGTAAAACAACAGTTGTTTGCATCAGACTTTTTGCAAACAGCTGTAAACCACCAGATGTTTGGCCATTAGATGTTTGCCACGTCTGCTCTCAAAAGCAGAGTTTTGGACACATCAGCGGTTTCACCAGAGGCTATAAAAACCCTGTTTTACCACAACAGTTGTTACACTGTCTCATTGTATTCAAAATACTCAAACCGCCTTCTTCTTCCTCAAACCCTTACTCAAATTCCACTTACTCTCACACTCGAAATCCATTAAAATGGATCTTCAAACCAAAGCCACACACAATTATCTTCCATATCTGGTGAAAATAGATGACAACGTTCCATTCCATTCCACCATCGACATCATTTTAAACTCCAAATACCTAACAATCCTCACCGTTGATGCTCCTATTCATCTTGAAACCCTCCAAGAATTTTGGTTGAAAGCTGAGGTTCTTCTTCAAGACAAATAGCCTACATCCATTATCTCAAAAATTGGAGAAACAAGTATTTCCATTACACCTGAATTGATATCCACAACCTTCTCACTCAATGATCTGTCAAGTAAGGACTATTTCCCTAAGACAGAGCTTCACACAGAGTTTCAGGAAAGAGGTTATGATGCACAGATTACTGGGTCAACTCTTTTCAAAAAGTTTTTCCCACCAGTCATGAAATTTTTCTTTCATACCCTCCTTCTCTGTGTCTCAGCTAAGACTACTTCCTTTAATGAAATTCCATTAAGGATTCAGTACTTGGGCTATGCTATGTTGTCAGACTCTGACTTCAACTTATCCCAGGGACTGTTTATGGACTTAGTTTCAAATGTGAAAGCCATAAAGTCTGGGTCAAATAATGCTTTTCTGATTTACCCAAGAATTTTAAGTGTAATCCTTCAAAAAGTTTTACCAGACAAAGATTTTAAAAAGGGTGAGTCTTTTCAAATGAAGAGCTTAACTGATGAAACTTTCACAAGAATGCTGGGTTCTACTACCCAAGAAAAAGTGTCAAAAGTGTCAAAAGTTTCAAAAACACAAACAAAGAGGACCAAGACAACAACTGTTGTCCAAACCTCTGTTGTTGAGCCAACTGCTCCTGGTGATCATGGCACTACATCCAGTGCTGTGAAACCCACACCAGCCACCTCCAAAAGAAAACGTTCATCCACAAAAACCACTACTACAACCAAAAGGGGGCTTCTGGAAGATGAGATAACAGAGGAAAACCCTGTTGCAACACAAAAGCAACAAGAAACCACTGTTGTTACTTCCTCACAACAGTTGGATATATCTCAACCTAAACAAACTCCTCATGAATCCTCACAAAAGGATCATGTTGTAAGATAAAGGGAAACACATCATGATACATTTGAGTCACTTGACCATATGTTCACAAGCCCCTCTCCCAGGGCTGATTCTCTTTTCACTCCTCCACCTTCACCAACACATGTCCCTCAAACTATGCAACCTCTGTTTGAGGCTATTGATAAAACTCAGGATAATCCCAGTTCCTCTCCTTCACCTATTAATGAGAGTATACCTCCACAAGTGACTGGGACTGAGGAAAATCAATCAGCCAACCCACAAACAGTAGAGGAGGTTACACTCCCAAAGTTCAATGCAACTCTAGGTGAGTTTTCAAGAGAAGCAGCCACTACTGATGTAGAGACCATTGTCTCACAACAGGCAATGGTTACATACTTAAGACTTCCTTGAAGGCAACAACTGATGAGGCCACTATTGTGTCCCCAAAATCAGTTGGAAGTCCCTCGAACCAAGAACAAGGGGCATCTGGTTCTCATCCTTTGGACTCACCTCCTAGGACTGAACCAGTTACAACTACCACTGGTAGGAATCCAGATGATCCTATTAACTTAGGTGATGGGTTAGAATACCAAGAATTGACGGCCAGAGTACAGTCCATTGAAAACTCTGTTGCTGATATCAAATCAAATATCCAGACAATTTTGGGTTCATTGGCTACTCTTACCCAAAATCAACCATCCACAGCTGATCTTGCTAATGAGCTATGGAAATCTGTTTCTCCCATCATCATAGCTCACAGAAAATTAGCTGATCAGACTCAAGAAACCTACATGCAAATGATCAGAAACATGGTGGATGCCAGGTTCAATGACACCAAAGCAGACATCAAAGTAATCAAAGATCACCTGCTGAAGACTGCTGGCTCTGCTCCTACCACAATTCTCAGAGATGATGATGATGATGATGCATTCACTACCGATGATGCCAAAAAGGGGGAGAGTGGCAGAGATAGATTGCCAAAGCTGGATCCATTTTGTTGTCCACCCTCACAAAAGGGAAAATCAAAGTCTGCCAACAAACCAGAGTCTACTCACACAGCACCACAACAACAACAACAACAACCAGATGTTCAAACCTCTGCTGCTACTGAAACTGTCAAAACCAGCAAAGCAAAGGAAGTTGATACCTCTGCTAATGAAAAAGCTGAAAAGGCTGCTGAGGATAAGCAAAAGAGGGCTGACACCTTGGAAGTTAAAGCAGAACGTTTGGTACAGCTGAAAAGGGAACAACAACAAGAAGTTGAAGATATAGGTTCTTCTAAAAGGAAGAAAATATCTGCTAAACATACCAGTAAACCACCTTCTAAACTTGCTGCTGAAACTACTGCTACCAAAACCACTGCTACCAGAACCACTGCTACCAGAACCACTGCTGCCACCAAAATCACTGATACCACCACAACATCTAAACCTATCACCACAACCACCAAACCAACCACCAAACCTACTACTACAACCACTCCACCACCAAAATCCCAAACAACTGCTGGTTCTACAAAAGTATCAACAGATGTTAACACAACCACTGCTACAACATCACCATCACCAAAAATCTTGTACAGCAAGAAGAGAAAATCTACCTTTGTTGTACAGGATAAAAACATTCACACATCACCACTTACTACTTCAACCACACAATCTACACCCTTAAATGCCATTCCACTTTCATCCTTTTTCACCACACACTTCACAATTCACATCTCATAGACCACCACCAACCATTACACCATTGGCTGAGAAGTATCATCTTGAACTTGATCTACTCAAGAGGGAATTGCAATCCTTCTACAATATTGACCAGCCATCTGAAAGATCTTTCCCATCTCTTCCAAATTTTCCTGTTCCCCTAAACATGGATACATATCTGAAATACAAGGCTGAACAGGCAGATTCCATCATTAAAGAGAAATGAAAAGGGAAAGATGACAGGAGTGCTCAGGGCATCCATTCAGCAGAGCTTAGCAAATTGAGAAGGATTGAAGATTTTGCTAAGACCCTGAGTAACTCAATGTCTACCATGCCTCTCAGCAATGACTTGGAAAGGGAGGTTAGGGAATCTCTTCTTGAACAAATCTTGTCAACTATGCCATACAAAGCAAACAAGAAACAGTTTGCAGGCTGGACCACTCATGCTCTTAGAGAAGAATTAATAAGAATTGAAGACATGGCTAAGAATCCCCCAACAAAGGTCTCTGCCCCAGATTTCAGTAAAGGCAGAGATCCTGCCAGAGCCTTAAAATTCAGAAGAATGAGACAAGAAATTGTGGCTGCAGGCTATGGGGAGATGAAGTCTGTTGCAAGATGGTCAAAGCTGAGGTTAGTTGAAACTTACAAAAGATTAGAAGAAAACAGAAAGAAAGACCCTACCTTGCCCAGAAAACCTGTCTATGCTGATGATCCATTGATGAAGAAACCTCAACAGGCTTTTACATTAGACAACTTACTTGATACTTCTGATCTATCTGCTGCTGCAAGAAGACAATTCAAGAAGAAGAAAGAAATGTCTGAAGAAGATCAGAAGAAGTTTGCTGATACTTTTGTAAAGGAGGGTATCTTTAATCAAGTTCTCTACTTCTCTGATCCCACCTCTGATAAGCTCAGAGAAATGATTGGGAGACCTCCTTCACCAAACTCATCCAAATTAAAGGTGCATCTCAGCAAATCCTCTGATTCAAAAATTCTAAAATGGAAGGTCAACAAAGACACCCATGAATTGACTCTACTCAGATCAGATGGAAAGGTTTAAAAACTTAGCATGGATGATGCACATGGCCTGTGTGCAGAAGATCTCCAAACATTGCTAAATCTTGAGCTTGAAAGAGATGCTGAAGACCTCTTCTCATTGCGCTTTGAGTTACAATTCAAAGGTCAAATTAGAGAAAATCTAATGAGAAATAAAGATCAATAATAAAGCCTAGTTTTGGCATCATCTGTTCTAGGGGGAGATTGTTAGGTCTGCTGACCTGGAGAAGAACAGATGATTGGAAAGCCAAAATATACTACTCAGTTGATCCTGAATAAAACAGTATTTACAAGATACTTCTTTCCAAAAGACTGTTGATCCTAACATCTGCTACACTGAACAACTGTTGGAAACAACTACTGTTGTAAAGGACTGCTGGATAAACAACTGCTAGAGAACAACTGCTGACTAAAGGTCTGTTGGAGCCAACAGCACTTTGGATCCAACAGATGATACAAGACCATCAGAGTTTTCCTCAACAGCAATTTACCTTAGCAGTGTTTTACAATGTACCAGTAGTTTATAGTTATGTTTTATGTTGTTATTCTGTTAGAGGTCGCTGTCTTAGGTGACGTCAGCTGAGATCATCAGTGGTTTAGATTTGTCTATAAATAGAACAGTGATTGTACTGTTCTATTCATCACTCAAAACATTCTCTCAGACAAAAAATGATAGAGTGATCAGGCTGAGGGGGAGTACTTGTATTATTGTAATCTTTCAATTAATGAAAGCTTTCGATTAAAAACAATTATTCTCTTGTTTTGATTTATAGTTTATCATTCCGCTGCACTTTCCATATATATTCACTTCATTCATTTCATCTTTTATTTAAACAAATCAAAACAATCAAACTCAGATCCTAACAGAAGATGATGCACGATACAATTCAAGATTCTGAGGAACTTGTGCCCGAATTGCTTTTCTTCTTTCATCAGCATCTTTGTTTTCCGTTTTTTCGAATGAATTCATTTATAGCCAATCTATCAAAAGTATCCAACTCTCTTAGCACATCCAAGTATCGACTCACTATCTTGGTAAAGCATCATCAAATCGTTCCACACATTTCAACATTCTATAAGTAATACCATATGAAGATATTTAGATAGATCTTTCAAACTTTCATTCCCAATGCAACTGAAATTCTCAAATTCTTTCTTTAGCTGATCCATCTTGATTCTTTTTGTGCGTTCATTACCATCATTTCTGTCTCGAAGTGGCCACCATAGTTGTTGTACAGTTGTAAATGGACCAAACTGATGTAAGATATCTTGATTAAGAGCTTGTGACAATTGTGAGTACGCTTTGTTATTAGCAGCATACTTTTCTTTTGTGTTTCAGTCATGTCATCCAAAGAAACTGGCACTGTAAAATTTTCTACTAAAGGTCTGAGATAACCGGATTCAATAGCTTGCTATGCTTCTCCACCATCTAATCCTTCAAGATGAATTTTGAAACGATCTTTCCACGAAGGATACTCAGACATATCCAACATCTTTGGTGGTCGATTTCCATTTCACGTAACCATGTCAGTCACAAGCATAGATATTGACGAACTAGCTTTATTTGTAGTAGCCGCCATTCCCCACATGTTGAAATTAGGTGGTGGTGCTACAACTTGTACAGCCGGAGCGACAACTTGTCACCAAATGTTCATTTGTGGTGGTTGAACCATTTGTTGTTGCTGCTTTACTTTTTCCATCGCGTATACCCAAGGATTGATCAGTTGCTGTTGTTGGTTACCATCCCCACGACCCATCGAAAAATTTCTCCACATATTCCCCAAATAGTGATAAATTTCTACACTTAGACAAAAATATTGAAATCTCAATCGAACTGGCGAATGGAAAGATTCTTAAACACGAATGTACTTCAATTCACACCGAATGGACATAACCTACACGAATGAGAATCAATCTGGACCTATTCGTCTGAAACAAGTGCACGAATGAAGACTGAATGCACACAAATGAAAGAAACTTGACTCTATTCTCCTGAAAAGGACACTGAAGAAACAATAAGTATCACGGTGATTATCACTAATCCCCGAGAGGGTGATACTTATGTAACGTCAAGAATAATCCTTTACCCAAACCCCTAGGTTTAACCCCTGTAAGAATAAGGGGTGAGTGTGTACGTGTGAGCTTAGTGAGTATCGACACAAGATGTAAGTGGCTCGGTCGGAGTACGACCTACGTCCACTGTAACTAGCCGGAATATTATTAATGATCAAGTATAGAGAATTACAAGAGACTAGTACTAGGTTACAATGAATGATTTCGGATCCTTTGGCAAAGAGATGACTACTCTTATTTATAGGGGAACTCGTGGGCATAATAGAGATGCCCACGAGAAGTTATCCCCACTTGGGCCCGGCCAAAGCCCAAGTCCAGGCTCTTCAGGAAAATGGCGGGAAAAGGCGGATCACTGTGGATGACGTCAGGTTGCAGCATAATCGTTGCTCGAGGCGGACACGTGGTAGCCTCTGACTGGCGGACAGCGGCCTCATCCTGGCTACAGTCGTTGACCATGCCTCTGCCACCTGATTTGACGTCTGACAGTAGCAGGGGATGTCTGCTGGTCACTGTTGACGACGACATGGTGGAAGCATGTGGCACAGTCATGTAGCCGTTCCTGTCAGTAGTGGTTGTACCACCCTTGCCACTTGTCGCCTTCCCATTGGCACGTACTCTGTCAGAGATCCTGCTGAATCTTCCTTTTGTTATCTTCTGCACCTCGTACCGAAAGTGGCAAGGGAAGATTCCGCGCGTGGGCGCACGCGCTTATCAGCTGCTGTGTGTTACTTATCACTTGGCAACCTTACGCGCTGGCTTGCTCTTTGCTTCGCCAGCGCTGCGGAGGAAACATGGCGCCAGGATGCCGGTTTATGGGGATAGGGGCGCCGTCTCCGCCTGGATTAGGCTCCCTATCCCTTCAAGTCCCCCTAGTCTAGGGCTTCTCCTGCTCTTTGAGGGAGAGTAGGTGGAGCGCTAGACTCAAAATGTCGAGTCGCGGATGAAAGTTCATCTGCTTCTGGTTGCTTTGGAAATTTGTTGGCGTGGACGTGTTCCGCCATGACTTGTGTAGAAGTTAGGCGGGGAACGTCTTTTTTGTCGTTTCGTCAACTTCGCGCTAGGGAAGACGTGTTCCGCCATGACCTGTGAAGGAGTTGGGCGGGGAACGTCTTTTTTGTTTTTATGTCAAATTTGCGCTGGGGAAGACTTGTTCCGCCATGACCTCTGAAGGAGTTCGGCGGGGAACGTCTTTTTTGTGTTTATGTCAAATTTGCGCCGTTGAATTAAATGCTCTTGAGTGATTAATGCGGGTCTGAAGTTGTAATAAAATTGGAATCATTAGCAATCAATTTGTCTCTCATAAATTGGAGTTAATGCGCTTGGAATTCGAATGATCAGTTTCTTCTGGGGGAAGTTTAAGGGTTGCTGACGTACCAGGCTGTTGTCTGTTGTGCTGACTGGTGTGTGTCACATAACCAGGGTGCAGTTACCAACCTTTTGTCTGGTATCAGACGCGTGTGCTATCACGCGCTCCACTTGGTTTCCTAGTGGTTGAGATCGTGCCACGTGTCATGGCGCACGTGTATCTTGTCAGGCGCGTGAGCGCCCACGCGCTTGCAACTTCAAAAATGTGACATCTGCTGACACGTGTCGACCATCCGACGGAGTGACAGCCTGGAGCAGTTCCCAGTGCTGATCTGATCCGTCTGATGGCGCATGTGACACGTGGCGTCATCTGGGCTCTCCAATTTGAAAAAGGTGTGACGGTTTGCTTATCCTTTGTGGGTCCCACTGTCATTAATGCAGTGGGTATATAAGGCTCTTTGAGGCTTCATAAACGGTTACGCTCTCAAATTTTCTTCCACATTCCTTTCTTCTTCTTGTCTCTTCTCCGGCGATCATTTGAAGTTTCCGTTCAATCTTCAAAGATTATTGCAATCTTGAAGATTTATTGTTGAAACTTCTCGTCTGATCGTCTTCCTGTTGTTATTCTTGTTATCCTACCATCCTTCTTCATACTCACTTTCAGAGTTTCTCTTAATCTTCAAATTTTCCGTTGAAGATTCCGGTGGATCTTCATGTTTTCCGGCTATATTTCCCAGTTTCCGGTGCCTTTTTCTTTTCTTTTCTTTTTAGAAGATGTCTGAGTTGTCAGTGAGCCAGTCACCCTCTGGGGAAGCTCTTGGTAAGGAGCCGGTGGTGGAGGAGGTTGAAGAGGAGGTGACGGTGGAACAGGGGAAGATCAAGGAAAGGAAACTGATGACCAACACATATTGTGTTTGGAGTCAGTCTTCTTTTGAAGAATTTTGCAAGATTTACGAAATCTTGCCGGAGTGGGAAACGACGTTGCCGTCCCCCACTGACACTGTTCTCTCTGCCGAGAGTGGGCAACTTGCCCTGTATGAGGCCCACTTTACTAAGTGTGGGTTTCGCCTGCCTTGTACCCGCTTCCAGATAGATGCGCTGGTGGCTTATGGCGTTGGGCCTACACAACTAACCGCCTTCGGTATGCTGAGGTTAGTGCATTTTGAGGCGTCCTGCCGCGCCTTGGACGTTGAACCCACTGTTGAGCGATTCAACGTGTTCCATTTCCTAGCGCGGGATGAGATGTGGTTCTCCTTTAAACCTCGCCCCAAGGTGCCGCCGATGGCCACCAACACTCCCAAGTCCCTGCACTAGGCGAAGGAGAAATTTTTCTTTGTTATGAGGGGTGTCATCCCTGTGGGCTTGCCATGGAAGGTGATTAGTGACAGGCAGTGGGTGGCGGACATGGCGGTGTTGAAGGATTATAAGGCGCAGCCTTGGTTTGTCACCCTTACCTCCAACGCTACTAGGTTGGAGTTCAAGAATTTGACGGAGGGAATTTTCCTCCTACTGGACATGAGCCGCGTTGGTATCCGCGCGGGCAAGGAGTCCTATATTGCTCAAGAGGGTAAGTGGTTTCCTTCGCTTGTGTTTGTCTCTTTCAAAAAGTTTTACTAACTGTTTGCAATTGTAGGTATGCGCAAGTTCCAGTTCTATGCCGCCCGCGAGGAGAAGGGAATCAAATGGCGGGCGTTGGCTGAGGGTCAAGCTTCCTATTTGGAGGAGTTTGTTGACCGCTTCTATTATCCGGACCCCAACAGCGCGCCCAAGCAGTATGGTACCACTGGTGAGCCTTTCGATCCTTTGTTTTCTAGCCTTTTTGGCGATGACTGTACTGATTCTTCAGTAGAGATTGTTCAGCCTCCTAAGGCCTCTGCGGGGCGTGGTCGTTGGAAACACGTTCCGCGGCGACATAGATATCCATTGAAGCCTATTTCAAGCTCTGACTCGGAGTCTTCCGCTGTAGTAGGGGAATTTATTAAGCATCGGAGGCAAGATGGGACGCCTTCTGAAGATGAGGATGAGGATGACTCGTCCAAATTACAGAAGAAAAAGTGGAAGCGCCCTGTTAGCACAACTGCTGGCTCAATGGGGGCTTCCACTGAGCCGGCTGATGTTGAGGGAGATGGAGGCGCATCCGGGGCCTCTGAGGGAGTTGTTGCCACTGAGACTACCCTTGGGGAAGGTGGTAAGGGCAAGTCTACTTCCCCCAGTGGAGCGCAAGGGGGGGTCGCGCCTGTTTTCTCTATAGGCATTGGTGCTGCCCCTACTCGTCAGCCTCTGTTCCAGAAGCTGATTAAGAAGAAAGCGCCTGGTAAGTTTTGTTTCATTATTTTTTCAAGTCTTTTCTTTGTTCCTCCTTCGGTATATTTGTTTTTCTTTGTTGCAGTTGCGCCCAAGATTGTCCCTACTCCTCCTCCTAAGTCTCCGTCCGCGGAGGCTGCTAGGATGGAAGAGGAAAGGCTTTGGAGGGAGAAGGAGGAGGCGCAGAGGCAGGAGGCGGCCAATGAAGCCCTTCGGAGGGCCGAGGCCGAGAAGATTGCTGCCGCCAATGAAGCTATTAAAAAAGCTGAGGCGGAGAAACAAGCTGAGGCGGAACGCCTACGCCTCCAGGAGCAGCAGTTCTTGGAGGAGAAGTCTCACCTCCTGAAGGAGAGGGAGGCCAAGGAGCACTCTGATGTTGAGGCTCAAGAAACGGCCCATGAAGTTGATGGTTTTGAGAGGGCGCTCTTGGAGGCGGGTAGTGGGAGTGCTGGGCAAGGCTCGCGCCAGACTAGGCGTGAGTCGTCTGGGGCCGGGAGTAGGGAGCCAGCTGGGACCTATGATGGTTCCTTCTGTACTGGTGGTGACGCCATTTGGCGTCCTCGCTGGGCAGTCAGAGAGAATACTTTATTCTCCAACTCTCTGGCTGCCGAAGAGTTCGTTAGCGAGGTGGTGCCTCCTTATGAGCGCACTCACCAGGATATGTTGAGTTGTCCTGACTTGATTTCCGCTATATGTGTCAATCAGGTGACTCAACTGTCCATGATGGACTCGTTGCGCCGTCGTGATGCGGCGGTGCAACGAGACATTGAGCGCTTGGAAGTAGAGAAGGCGAGCCTCGCTGAAAGAGAGGCTGCCTTTAAGGCGGAAATTTCCAAGTATCGTCGCCGCGCCCATGAAGCTGAGGATAAGGTGGCTAAACTTGAGGGGGATGCGGCGGCGGAGAGGCGGCGGTGGTCGGAGGCCTGCAAGCGCACCAATGAGGAAACTATGCGCTTGAAGGAGCTCCTGGCCGAGGCTCAAGAGGCAAGGCGGGCTGAGACCCGGAAGCTTGAGGAGAAGTGCAAGGCCCTCTCTGAAAGAACTGCGAAGTATGTGGAGAAGCGCATGGAGCTTGAGTCTAAAGATGCTGCACTTGTAAAAGCTACCGAGCGTCTCTCCTTTTTGGAGCAGGAGAGGGTCCAGATCCTTCGCGTGAAGGAGGATCTGGAGCAAGACCTTGACTCTTCTGAGCAAGCTCGCGCCACCGCCGCCAAGGAATCTGAGACCACATGGCAGCTGCTAGAGGAGGCGGTCTCTGCTCCGGATCAAATGCAGGATTCCATCCGCTGGCTGATGACTGAGGGGATTAAAGGGGTAAGCATCCTTAGTTTCCTTCTTGTTTGCCTTGTCTTTTGTTTGTCATTTCTAACTGTTTGTTTTCTTCCAGATCTTCAAGCGTTTTTGGCAGGAGCCCAAGCTTAGCGACCAAGTTGCTGCCATAGCTGCCACCGCCCAGGCTTATGGGTATGGGGAGGGTTATGAAGATGGCTTCTTGGCGGCTCAGAATGATGGGCGCCTTGAAGACGCGGAGCATTACGGGAAGCCCTTGAAGGATGAGTATGAGGCGGAGTTAGTCAAATTTGAGTAGGTTGACTTCCCCATCCTTCAAGTGATTGCTGACTGCAACCGCAACGCGGACCCTCCTGCTGCCCTTAAGTACTTTATCGAAAAATCTGACGAGCTGGCGCAGCAAGGGGAGCGGAAACGCCAAGAAGAGGCGCGTCGAAAGGCATCTGGCGAGGGTAGTTCTGCTTTAAATGATGAATAGGCGCTGTAATGTTTGATAACTTGTAATTACTTGTAAATATTGAAGGGTTTTTAATTCCCTTATGTTAATGAAAGAATTTTGGTTTGTTATATCATGTGTCTTTCTCACTCTAACTTCTGTGTGCTTATTTAACCAAGTCGTCACCCGGTATGTAAGTAGAAGTTAGGGTGCTCGTCTGGCTAGACATTCTGGCGTCTAAGTGTTTATACTTTTGCCTTGAAGACTGTAGCGGAACGCGACTTGTGCCATAGAGTCTAAGTTAGGCGCATGAGAGCCTTGCCTAGGAGACCATTGACTGCGCCTTCGTGTAGTATGTGTTGCTCTTGTCCGACTTGTGTTCAACAAGTCTAGAAGACAAGGGTTTTCCATGTACACGTGTTCTGCGCGTCAGTTAGGTCCAGCAAGTAAACCTGTCTTGAAGACCATGGCGTGCCGCGTTTTATGCAAGGTGTGCAAGTCCGACGCGCACAAGGCGCGTCTTGAAGACTTGCGTTGCTTTAACAGCCAGCAGTGTTGGTCCGACATAGGTTTTGCCCAAGTCTTGAAGACCCTGGCGCGGAATGTGTAGCCGTATTACAAGTATATTACAAATAGCAGCGTCGCAGTTGCGCGCCGTTCCAAGATCGTGGGATGGGTGTGCCATCTAGTCTTTCTAGCGCGTAAGCGCCTTTGCCTAATACTTCTTGTATTTTGTATGGACCTTCCCAAGTAGGAGCTAGTTTTCCAGCCTTTTCGGCGTTGGAAGCCTCGTTGTTGCGGAAAACGTAGTCCCCGATCTTGAACGCGGATTCTTTGACGCGCTTGTTGTAATAGCGCTCCAGTTGTGTCTTATACTTGGCCTCTTTGATGGCAGCAAGATCACGGCGTTCTTCTAGTAGGTCAAGGTTCAAGCGGAGTTCTTTATCGTTGTCGTTTGTCTCGACCATTAGTATTCTTGCGGAAGGGCAGCCGATTTCTGCGGGAATGACTGCTTCGGAACCATATGTCAAGCTAAACGGCGTTCGCCGTTGCTGGTTTTTGTGAGGGTGCGGTAAGCCCATAATACATGGGGCAGTTTGTCTACCCATCCTGTTTTCTTGGTTCCGAGGCGTGCTTTAATGCCCTCTACTATTGTGCGATTAGCCCTTTCGACCTGACCGTTGCCTTGCGGGTGTGCGACGACGTGAGTATTTGGTGAACGCCCATTTGGCCAACCATTCTTGTAAGGATTGGTCTTCAAATTGCGTGCCATTGTCGCTTACCATTTGCATTGGCAGGCCAAATCTGCAAATAATGAACTCCCAGATGAATTTCTTTACGTGCGCGCCGTCAATCTTAGCCAGAGGTTTTGCCTCGACCCATTTGGTAAAGTAGTCGATGGCGACAATTAGATACTTTACGTTGCCTGGTGCTGTTGGGAATGGGACTACTAAATCGATGGCCCATTTCTGAAATGGCCATGCCGCCGTGACGGGCACCAGGTTGTTTTTTGGGCGCAAGGTGTTTGGGGCATGACGTTGGCAACTGTCACATTTGCGCAATTCGTTGACCGCGTCCACGTGCATGCCCGGCCAATAATACCCTGCGTTCATCAACTTTGCTACTACCATCCTTGGGCCCGCGTGCAACCCACATGTTCCCTCGTGTATATCTCTGATGAGGAAGGAGGCGTCTGCGGAATCTACACAGCGCAGTAGTGGCCCTAGGTAGGAACGGCGATACAAGGTACCGTCTACAAGTTGGTAGTGTAGAGCCTTGTGTTTGATCTTCCGGGCCTCTGACTTGTCATCAGGCAAGGTGCCGGAGGATAGGAAGGCTTTGATTGGAGTCATCCAGGAAGCGTTGCCTGTTTGGATGACATTGACTTGTCGCGGTGGAACAGATGGTTTATCCAAGATCTCAATTCGGACTTCCTTGGCCATGTGTTCGAAGACTGTGGAGGCCATTTTACTTAGCGCATCAGCCAGTTTGTTCTCGCTGAGCCGGATATGTTCAACCGTGCAGGAGTCAAATCGGCGCATGAGTTGTTTGGCTTGTTCCAGGTACAAGGCCATGGTGTTGTCTTTTGCATCATAGGATCCGTTAATCTGTCGTGCGACAAGTAACGAGTCCACGTGTTCCTCCACGTGCCTGGCCCCCATTTTTTCCGCAATGCGGAGGCCTGCCAGCAACGCTTCGTATTCCGCCTCATTATTTGTGCTTTTGAAGTCGAGGCGGATGGAGTATGTGAACTCGTGTTTATCTGGGCTGATGAGGCGTAACCCTGCGCCGGCGCCGTCGTCGTTGGAGGCCCCATCTGTGTAGAGGAACCACCTTTGCGACGGGTCATGTACCGGCGCGGGTGATTCTGCTGCTTTGCATTCTTTGACTTTATCTTCAGGTATCTCTGTGGCGAAGTCCGCGAGGACTTGGCCTTTAATTGCGGGCCGGGGCTTGTAATTGATCGTATGTTCCCCCAGCTCGATGGCCCACTTCGCCCGGCGGCCCGATAGCTCGGGCTTGGCGAGGATGTCGTTTATCCGGTAGTCTATGAGAACATTTATCGAATGGCCTTGGAAATACCTGCGCAGTCTTCGAGATGCATGGACGAGAGCGAGGACCAGCTTTTCCGTGATTGTGTACCTTGTTTCCGCATTTAACAGGGTGCGGCTGATGTAGTAGATCGGTGTTTGCACGCCCTTGCGATCAACCATTAGGACCGCGCCAATTGCCCGCTCGGTGACGGACAAGTAGAGCGTGAGCGGTTCTTTGGGAAGAAGCGCTGTTAGCGTCGAAAGGTTCATTAGGCGTTGCTTCATTGCTTGGAATGCTGCTTCCACCTCTGGGGTCCAGCGGAAGTGGCTCTTTTTCAAACAGTTCTTCAAAGTGTCCACGAACGGGAACGACTTTGAAGCATAGTTGGACAGAAATCGGTTGAGGGCAACGAGGCGGCCCATTAGCGTTTGTACCTTTTTGACAGAGGCGGGTGACGACATTCTTTCGATGGCTTGCACCTTTTCTGGGTTGGCGCGGAAACCATCCCGTGTCACTATGACGCCCAGGAACTTGCCCTCTTCCATCCCGAATGAACATTTGCTCGGGTTCAATTTCATGCGCACTTTACGCAGCTGATTGAACGTTTGTTGAATATCCCGGAGCATGTCACCTTCCTCCTTGCTTTTGATTACAAGGTCCTCTTGTCTTCCTCTTCTTTAGCCATCTGGATCTGGTGGTACCCTTTATATGCGTCCAAGAAGCGCTTGAACCGATAAGGGGCGAGAAAATCCACTTTTAGATCAATTTCCGGTAAAGGATAACAATCCTTAGGACACGCCTTGTTGATATCCTTGTAATCGACGCACATGCGCCACCCTCCATTAGCTTTTGCGACCATGACAGGGTTGGCCACCCAAGTTTGGTATCTGATGGGGCGGAGAATGCCCACGTTGAGCAGCTCGGTGACTTGTTCGTTCATGGCCTTTGTTTTCTCCGGGCCCATACTGCGCTTCTTTTGCACTATTGGCTCTATGGAGCGGTAGACGTTGAGTCTGTGTTCCGCTATTTCGCGGGGGACACCGACCATATCTGCCGGTTGCCAGGCGAAGACATCCATGTTGCTAATTAGGAGCTGCTTCAGATGATTGCGTATGGTCTCGGAGTTTTCATGGCCAATGACCACCGTTTGCTCCGGAAATTTAGGGTTGAGTACCCATTTTTCCGGCTCAGTGCGGGCGCTCGTCTTGACCATTTTCGAGGGTTTGGCGGTTTCTGCCACATGGCAGTCTTTGTTACCCCGGATGAAAGCAATGCCTGTTCTGGTTGGGAAGCCAACCATCGCGTGCGCCGTGGAAGCAATGGCGTTAAAGCGCGCGATGCCTTCCTGACCCAAGAGTATATCATGATTGGAGGTGGCTGGCAAGACCATGAAGTCGCATATCTCCGTGCGTTCATGGGTGCCGTCAGACCATGTGACTGGCATGGAGAGCATGCCCCGCGGCATGATGGTCTCATGAATGAAACCAGAGATGGGTTCATTGACTGGTACGAGCTTCGCTTTGTCTTCCTCGTCTAGCTGTTGAAAACACTGCTCATACATGATGTCAGTGCTGCTGCCGTCCAGGAACATGTACCGCGTGCGGTAATGTCCAAAGACTGCGGTTATGACAAGTGGGGCAGTACAGGAAGCGCCGCCCCTGACTTTTGGCATAAGGACATCGGCCTTTTTCCATGAGTTGTCAATCGGTTGTACGCGGGTGCGCTTTCCGTGCTGGGTGTTTTTGCCACACCTTGTCATGTTGCAGTGATGACGAGGGATGAGCGTGGCGGCATGAGTGTTGAGGTCCTGGAATTTCTTCCGTGACCCCTCCGCTTGGTTTTCATCACCTGTCTGACCCTTGCCCGCGCGGTGGACGTTCTTTACTAAATGACCGAGCTGACCAGACTTTAGCGCGGCCTTGATGGAGCCTCAAGCTATAACAGTTGTCTGTGAGATGACCGAAGTCATTGTGATACTCACAGAACTTGCTTCTGTCTACGTTCCTTCTTTTCCCGAGGGGATTGGGTTCCTTCAATGTGACCTGCTCGGTTTTTAGAACCTGAGATTGTGTCTTTATTAGCGGGGTCCAGTCGTGGTTTTTCTTGGAGTGTCCACGCTGGTCCCGCGATTGTTTTGGACTGATGATTTGGCGGGCATCGCCAGCGGGGGAGTACTTTCCCTCGTCAGCGGTGCCTGAGATGCGGCTCCAAACAGATTTGTTTTCGGTGTTGCGGTTTGAAGCTATGCATCTGGTTGAAGGATTTCTCGGAGGAGGTGTATATTTTGGCGGAGTGGACGAGTTCGTCCCATGACTCCGGAATGCCATCTTTGCGTGTAAGGCACTTCATGAGCTCCGGGCTGCGCACGTTATTTATGAACGCTGCCCGCGTGAGTTCCTCCCCACAGCCTATTTGCAAGGCTTCTTTGTTGAACCGGACGATGAAATCCTCGATTGACTCGTGGTCATGTCGGCGGCATAACAGAATGTGCGCCTTATCTTTTTTGTGCTTGCGCAAGTGTGAGAAATGACTGCCGAATTTATCGGTGAGGTCATCGAAGTCCTTGACGCTCCCCGCGGGGAGGTTATCGAACCAGACCCTAGCTGCGCCCGTCAAGGTTTGGGCGAATAAGTGGCACCAGACCTGGACTGGCCAGTCGACCTGTAACAGTACGGGTACTAGGCCCAAAATTTTTCGTGTCTAAAAATATTATAACGAATGAACCATTAATTATGTATAGTAAAATACGAAGCCGAATCGATGAGTTACATAATTATTTTAACAGGGAAATAATATTATACCCGCTACGCGACAGGACCGACACCCGTTAACGAACCCGCTCGAGATTTCCTTGTGATTAGTCACTAGGGGAGGACACTTGTCCCCCCCCCCATGGCTTGCCAACACACCTTTAGAAACCACTCATGGTTTCTAAAAAAACCATCAACTATGGCCACTATATAAACCAACCCCAAACCCATTCCTTTCCCTGATGTCAATAATCCCACACACACATAACATGATGATGGAGAGAGAGAGAGGGACCGGAGATAGGGATTCCGGCCACCGCCTCGGCGGCGGAGCTCCGATCAGGGATAACCAACCCCCTGTACCTACAACCAACCCATATCCACCCAACCTTCTAATCTAGAGAGAGAGAGAGAAAGAGACGAGAGAGAAAGATGAGGGAAGCCGGCTCCGGCTCTGGTCTCCGGCCAACCAGCATTATCTGAAGAAAAGGGGAGCCAGGAGAAGGAAAGAAGACGAACGACCGGCGGTGGTGGTGCTTAGGGAAGGTGGTGGCGGCAGTAACTCCTAATCAGGTTAGGGTTTTGATGGGATTATTGAAGGAAATAGAGGAGAACGAGGAGCCGCCGCTGCTCACGACAGTGTGATTCCGAGTTCCAGGGCTGTGGATTCGGGCCAGGGACTCTAACCCAGATATGATGAAGGCTCGATGGTAATGATGATTGCTGGGCTGAGACTTAGGATTCTGATTAGAGGATCTTTGCAGATTCGTGACCATAAGGTAAAACCATTAAATCCTCTTCTTATAAATTAGGTATTGATTCTTGAAGTAATGTCGTGATATGGTGGAGTTTTGATGATAATGGTTGATTAGCAGGAAGAGGGGAGAGTATTGTTGATTACTGTGATAGGGAACTGAAGGAGACAAGGAGACGGGTCAAGACCCGAGTCAACTAGGTTGACTCGGTCAACAAAAGTCAGCGGACAGAAGGTCCGGTCAAACTTAGGACCCGAGAGGTATAAACATAAGGACTCGAGCTATTTTAAAGACACAGTATTATAGTTACACGGACCGACACGTGTGGGACCTTGACTCGCTTTCGGACTAATTAGATTATACAAATAATAACTAATAAACTTTGAAATGTGCGTATATATATATGACATAAGCTAACAAGTTAATCCATATATATATATAGACTTTATCGAGAAGGATTATGTTTGACAATACGGCAACAATGGTAGTTTAGCCTTGGATGGTAAGGATATTAGAAACTAAATAATTGATAATCGGACGCCAAACCTATAATGACTAAAAGCATAATACATGACGGATTGCATTAGATGTATAAACTACCAACTAGAGCACAAATTGGGACAAGATTGTATAAAACATATTATGAATAGTAGACATATGAATAGTGACGGTTAGTTAGATATGTATTTGGACACCTAAACGAGCGACATAATGTATCCAAGTTGTAAAGGATTCGGACTAGTCGGATGACATAGATAAACATGATAGGTGCTAAACTAAATTACATACATGTATATATATCGCTTGAACTTGGTTATATGACACTTAGCTTTGGGATATAGCCTTGAGATATAGTAATGGTACAAATGACATTAAGACATTGATGTTAGAGATGTGACCATGAGCATAAGGCATAAACAAGAACTATGTATGTACGATTAGAAAAGAGGTGTTAATAATCGATGTAGAATGAACCAAATCTAGACAACTAAAGAACCTTGACGTGCCCACACGTGTAACCGCGATAATGGTTACACGCGCTAATGTTATGAACATTGAATAGGATCTTGTCAAAAGGTTGATAGATGGAAACTGGACGAGGAATGTTATGCGACCGTGTGAATGCAACCAAAGGTGAGTTCGTGTACTTCCCCTTTTTGTTTTACTGTTTTGGGGTGAATACATGCTTGCGTGTGTTTTATAAAACTGTTGTGATGTGACAAGATACTTGGCTGCTAGATATACTTGACACTCATTAACTCAGAGGTGAGCCGACTTAATATATGGGTAGTACTACTTGGGGAAACCCCCACGCAAAGTGGACTCGGGACGTAAGGGCCCGGGAAACCCTCCACGACGGTTATGGAACCATTGCGGCATATATTATGCCTTGTAGATCTATAATAGCAGTAGATAGATCTAGTGTTAGGGTTGAGGTGTTGCTTGTACATCACGTGTGTTAAACTGTATAAACCTGTTTATGAAATGATAAACTGTTTTTGGATCCACTTGATTACTTACACGGACTCACCAGTATGATTACTGACCCGACTCTTTTTAAGCATGTGTTCAGGTACTGCATTCGGATGATTTTGGGAGCATACGGATTATGTTCGTTTGTTAGCTAGTAGCGGATTAGAGGTTATTGGTTAGAAGATTCGGCTATATGTTGCGGTTAGAGCATCTAGAGATATGTGGATTAGAGGATAACAACTCGCCAGCTGCTTCGACGACCGCCGCGTCTCGTCCCTGCATAGTTACTAGTCTATATATTTTAGTTGTGTATTTACATTTTTGGATTAGAAATTGTATAAACAAATAAATATTTGTTACCGTTGCTTCCGTTGTGTAAGTCTGTTACCAATCTGTCGTAACGTCCAGCCCCCTCCTGGTCGGGTTGTTACACGACCGACATTCCCGCGCATTCAAAATCATGAACACGATCATTAGGGTCACGCAGGCCATCGTATCTACCGATGCTGCTAGGAAGCTTAGCTTTCCTTGGGATTTTTGTTGTCGCTATGCGAGCGACGAACTTTGATTTTTCAGCGAAGGACTTTGGTCTGAATGGCTTGACCAAGTCGTCATCTTCGTCGTTGTGGCGTGAACGGTGAGTATGTTTCTTTCCTTTGTGGCTGGAGCCACTGCTAGACGACTCGTAGCCATCAGATTCGTCACGTGATTTTGCGTAGCCCCGAGCTCTGGCGTCTCCGCCGAGCTCCCCGCTACGACCATCATCATGATCGACCGAGTCCTTCTTTCTATACCCCTTTTTTGACGGAGTATCATAAGTGAGGGCTTTGCTCTTCTTTTTAGCTTGTTGTAAGAGTTTTCGCTGGTAGATCGCAGCACTCTTGGTATTCTGACGGAGGAGCCACTGGTCTAGGTCCTCCTCTGAACTGGCACCACTGTTATCGTCAGAGTCCACGTCACGGACTTCGAGAACTGGCTTCTCGAGTCGTGAGGTGGGTTGTTTGACGACAGTGCGCGGTGTGGTTTGGTTCTCCGGGGGTTGAGTGTCAACTTCCCCGGCCCGGTCAATGACAGAAGTGTTAGGGTTGGGTTCAGCCATGGGTGGGTTTAAAAGATGAAGAAAAGAGCTGTTATAACCGTTGGATGGCGCCAATGAAGAAACAATAAGTATCACGGTGATTATCACTAATCCCCGAGAGGGTGATACTTATGTAACGTAGAGAATAATTCTCTACCCAAACCCCTAGGTTTAACCCGTGTAAGAATAAGGGGTGAGTGTGTACGTGTGAGCTTAGTGAGTATCGACACAAGATGTTAGTGGCTCGGTCGGAGTACGACCTACGCCCACTGTAACTAGCCGGAATATTATTAATGATCAGGTATAGAGAATTACAAGAGACTAGTACTAGGTTACAATGAATGATTTCGGATCCTTTGGGAAGGAGATGACTACTCTTATTTATAGGGGAACTCGTGGGCCTAATAGAGAAGCCCACGAGAAGTTATCCCCACTTGGGCCCGGCCAAAGCCCAAGTCCAGGCTCTTCAGGAAAATGGCGGGAAAAGGCGGATCACTGTGGATGACGTCATGTTGCAGCATAATCGTTGCTCGAGGCGGACACGTGGCAGCCTCTGACTGGTGGACAGCGGCCTCATCCTGGCTACAGTCGTTGACCATGGCTCTGCCACCTGATTTGACGTCTGACAGTAGCAGGGGATGTCTGCTGGTCACTGTTGACGACGGCATGGTGGAAGCGTGGGCATAGTCATGTCGCCGTTCCTGTCAGTAGTGGTTGTACCACCCTTGCCACTTTTCGCCTTCCCATTGGCGCGTACTCTGTCAGAGATCCTGCTGAATCTTCCTTTTGTTATCTTCTGCACCTCGTACCGAAAGTGGCAAGGGAAGATTCCGCGCGTGGGCGCACGCGCTTATCAGCTGCTGTGTGTTACTTATCACTTGGCAACCTTGCGCGCTGGCTTGCTCTTTGCTTCGCCAGCGCTGCGGAGGAAACATGGCGCCAGGATGCCGGTTTATGGGGATAGGGGCGCCGTCTCCGCCTGGATTAGGCTCCCTATCCCTTCAAACACGAATGGAAGAAAAAATGCTCTATTCGTCTGAAACTAAGACATGAATGAGAGAAAAACTACTCTATTCGTCCAAACTCTACCTTATTCGCCCTGCACAGGTCTGTTCATCATCTTCAACCTGGAAAACTTTTGATTTTTATCAATTTTTTAAAAATTTTCACCAATTGTTGTAAAAATGCAAAGGATTTGTGTACGATTGGTTTTGGAACATATTTTCTTAAAGCTTTTCTCAAAAAACACATCAAAATCCAATCGAAATCATTGAAAAACCATGTTTGATCCAAAAACCTCAAAACAAAAATATAGATCTAAACCCTGATTTAGATCAGCTTTCATGAAATTTTTACTGATTTGCAATCGTGAGATTGAGCCTGATACTCTGATCCCACTTGTCGGTTCGAATTCGGGTCGAATCAATCGTAGCTCACAATCCTATAACCCTTGGGTGCGAAAACCCCTTAGATCTAGCAAAACAATACAATCGAACCACAAACGAAGTAAATCAACACATTATCAATCACTTTAAACATGCTTTGTATTAGATCAAAGATTTAAACACGTTACAGACCCGAACTAGTCCAATATAGAGCACTAATAAAACAGAGCAAGTGTGTGTGATATGATAACTAACTTATCAAAAACTAACCAGGCAAAGTGAAAGTATTTATAGACAAACTCCATTCACTTGAATGCCTAGGCGAATGACAGCTATCTTACACGAATGGTTGTTGTGGATAGCCATGTTAGGAATCATGGTATCATATACGAAGCGGAAGCGGTTTATATATTTAACAAAAATGGATTATATATACAATATATATACAAGCCGATTTATATATATAAGTTGTTAATTGATTTTATTAATCCGATTAATAAAATATTCCCAATCAGGATCTCAGTTAAACGCGTATAAACAAATAAATAATATAAACAACCATAGGAAGTTTAGTAATCAACCTTTGACGACTACACCGGAATTGTAACACGCGGGTTACAACGAATCCTCGCTAGTAGGAAGGTCATAACCGAGCACGAGCTAATCGGGAGCAACAACTTGCAAAGGAAGGCAGCTGTGGTGGTGGCCGAACAAGACAGCAGGGCGGCAACCCTTCTTGGGTGGCAGCTGAAAATTGTAAGAGGGAGAGGAGGAGTTTTTGTTTTGATAAAACTTGTGATTAGGGTTTACACCCTAATCCCCTATTTGTAAAACAAGTCTTTTGGAATATTCTCATAATATTCCATATCATTTGGAATATTCCCATAATATTCCATAATATTAATCCAATTAATATTAAGTCCCTCTAGTTCAAAATATTATTATTTCATAAATAATAATCCACCTACATGTGAACTTATCTGATTCGTGTACCAACGTGTAACTCTTTGGATCATACCGGGTCGGGTTACGTTGACCTCGAATTTAATTACATCGGACATGCTATATATCCAACAATCTCCCACTTGGACGATTTTAATTAAATGAGTCAACATGTGCAGAGTTGGACGCCTAGCTGCATCGCACTGCACCCAACACAGTATGACACTTTACAGTCGTCAACTAATTCTTTGAGTTCAAGCAACGCTTTACTCAACCAAATACTATAGCCCTGATAATTCTATCAATAAGTCCCTTTTGTATAGACATCCGTTGATCATAAGACATGGATCATTCATTCTTATATAGTGATCAACCATTCTCTATTCTCGTCTTTAATTCAAAGTGGTCTAACAAACTACCTTAGTCCGGGCGTGGCCATGCGTTTATACCAGTTTGAGTTAACGAGGGCGCCAAAATGTCTAAACTTCTAATCCTATAGAAGTACAGAATTCCATCAGCGTCATACAACTCCCACTTAACCTTGGATTTCTCCCAACGCTACCCGGATTACTACCCATGTTTCAGGACAGTGTTAGATAACATCAAAGATAGTCCTTGATCAATGTAGTTTAATATGTGCCTTAGGAAAAAGGACAAATTGAACATATCAATATCAAAACATCTCATGACACAGATCCATGGAGATCGTTTTGAAGCGAGTTACATCCAATATCATTCCCTAATGATATCTGTGAATTATGATTCTCAAACCCTTGAGTTATTTATCTCATGAATACAACCATCTCAATTCACCATAGTCTTACATTCAAATTCATTCCCATGTAATTTGATCAACTACGGACAGTTTAGAATACTCGTATTCAATGATTTAAACATACAAACAACGAACACATTTACAAAATATTTAAATTTGCATTTAACCCATTAAATCAAATAAATATTCAATGTAACTATTATAGTTCAAAATAAAATACCAATACTAACTACAGATTATGCCCACTGTCTAGAAAATCTAAGCCCTATCTTTCCAGCACGCTCCTCATGTTTAGCTTGAGGTAAAGGATTAGTAAAGGGGTCAGCCAGATTTAAATCTGTAGGAACTTTCTTTATTACGATGTCTCCACGCTCTATTATCTCTCTAATATAGTGGAATTTCATGAGTATATGCCTTGTAGTCTGATGTGACCTTGGTTCCTTTGCAAGAGCAATGGCACCAGTGTTGTCACACAATATCTCTTCTTTATGCTAGGCATAACATCGAGACCAGTAATGAACTTCATCATCTAGACAGCCTCCTTTGCAGCATCCAATGCAGCATTGTATTCTGATTCACAGGTGGATTGAGCAACCACACTTTGCTTAGAGCTCTTCCAAGTAATAGCTCCACCATTCAGAATGAAAACATATCCCGTTTGTGACCTTGAATCATCACGATCAGTCTGGAAGCTTGCATCAGTATAACACTTAACTGACAGCTCCTCATCCAATCCTCCATATATTAAGAACATGTCCTTAGTCCTTCTCAAGTACTTAAGAATGTTCTTCACTGCAGCCTAGTGACTCTCTCCTGGATTCTGTTGATATCTACTCGTCATGCTAAGAGCATACGAGACATCAGGTCTAGTACATAACATGGCATACATGATAGACCCAATAGTAGAAGCATATGGAACTCTTTCCATTTTCTTCTTTTCCTCTTCAGTGTTTGCACACTGCTTGCTATTAAGAATGGTTCCATGTGCCATGGGCAAGAGCCCCCATTTTTGAGTCTTGCATTGAGAAGCGTCGAATGACCTTATCAGTATATGTACTTTGACTCAAACCCAATAACTGCTTTGATCTATCTCTATAAATCTTTATTCCCAGAATATAAGCGGCTTCACAAGATCTTTCATTGCGAAACATTTACCCAACCAGGTCTTAACATCTTTAAGCATAGGGATATTGTTTCCAATGATTAGTATGTCATCTACATACAGTATGAGAAAAGTGATATAGCTCCCACTAGATTTCTTATAAACACACGGTTCATCTTCGTTTTTGGTAAAACCAAACTCTTTGATTTTCTGATCAAAACGGAGATTCCAGTTGCGAGACGCTTACTTTAATCCATAGATGGATTTTTTCAACTTGCACACCATATTAGGATTCTTTGTATCGACAAAACCTTCAGGTTGAACCATATAGACATCTTCCAGTAAGTGTCCATTAAGGAACGCGGTCTTGACATCCATCTGCCATATCTCATAGTCATAAAATGCAGCAATGGCAAGTACAATTCTAATAGACTTAAGCATGGCTATTGGCGAGAAAGTTTCCTCATAATCAATTCCTTGAGTCTGAGTAAAACCTTTCGCTACAAGCCTTGCTTTGTAGGTTTGCACATTCCCATCCATGTTAGTCTTCTTCTTGAAGATCCATTTGTTTCCTACATTCCGACATTCGGTAGGAAGATCAACCAAATCTCAGACTTGGTTATCATACATGGATTGCATCTCTGCATTCATGGCTTCTTGCCATTTCTTGGATTCTGAATCCAAGATTGCAGCTTTGTAAGTAGCAGGCTCAGCTTCATCAATCATGAAGATATCTTCATACCTTTCAGGTGCACGACGATCCCTAATACTTCTTTGAACACTTGGTGTTTCTGTTGTTTCTTGAGTTCTCTCAGGTTCAACTTCAACAACCTGATCGGTTACTTCTGGTTCTGTCTGAACAACTGGTTCAATCACTTGTGACTCTCGAATGTCTTCAAGTACCACATGGTTATCTCCAATCCCTCGCGCCAGGAGCTCTTCCTCCAAGAAAGTGCCTCTGCGTTTAGTGAAAATCCTATTTTCAGTGGGGTGGTAGAATAGGTAACTGTCACACCCCGCCTAGGCGGAAACACGGGATGCAACCACGAAAGGTTTTCAAGCACAAGGTTTGAGCAAACATTCATATTTTATTTAATAGTAAGAGTACCAAACATGTTCAACGGTAACAACCATCACAAAGTACATTTTAAAACCCTTCACGGGGTCTGACATGATAGAATCGTGCTCTGTGGCTGGCCCTGGTTAGCCACGCCTTATTTGAATTAATAAACTTTAATTTGATTTTATTTTTTATTAATTGTGGGTGTGTTGATGTTTCGATTTAGTTGTTGTTGTTTGCACCTCATATGCGATGTTGTCTTTGCTGGTTAGCCACGCCTTGACGAAACTTGAGCTTTGTTTCACGGTCATGTCATGTATGTAATAGATTGTATTTTAAGTTTTAACACCAGTTAAATGACTTTATATGCTCTTTATAACATGTAGGCGATCATGTGAAATCTTTCAGTGCCTGACATGATAGAATCGTGCTCTGAGGCTGGCCCTGGTTGTATAAACGTTAAGTTATCAACACAATGGATAACTAAGGTACTGATTTTGATTGCTATATAATTATTACAATGTGGAAAATTGCAGGCTTTCTAATACAGGTCGTCTTAAGAAAGGTCATGTCATGTATATAATACATTGTATTTTAAGTTTTAACATCAGTTAAATGGTTTTATATGCTCTGTAATTGGTCATATAATAAATTTGTTATGCACATGTTGATTAGGTGATGGATGAATATGAGAAGACGCATGGAGATTCATGTGTACAAGCAAATAAAACCGATCAAGGTCCGTATCTTAATGATGCATTAACCAGGTTTTCTTCTTTTATCATTTTTTATTAAGTCATATTAGATTTTTCAACCCCGGGATCTTCCCGGGATAATCAACTAGTTAACTATATATAAAGTAGTTTGAACGTTTTAACATATATATAACATTTTGACACTATACAAGTTGTTTAACTAGTTATTTTCACATTTTATTTTTATGGAATTGTGATTATATAAAATTTCTTGGTATTACAACCAACCCCTCCTCTAATTAGATAAATCTATATCTATTAATAAAAGAATTGAATTATTATGATGTGACATTCAATGGAGGCCTCAACCCTCCCTTGAATGTGTTACGTGGCATGTTGAGGTGAGAGTGTTTAATTTTTTTTATTATTAAATCTAATAATAAAATTAATTAAAAACCTATACAAGATATGTATATCTAAGAATTTAAAATAAAAGATTTGGTAAAAGATATGTATATCTAAGAATTTAAAATAAAAGATTTACTTTACCAATTAAAAACCAAATTGGATTTTTCTCTCTTATGTTTCATCTCATAATTTTTAAACGTTAATATCTTTTATATACGAGAGTTTTTAAAGAAAAAAATTCCACCAAACTAACGAGCGTTTTATTATCTTTCCAACGAGTACCATAGTGCTACATAAAAAAACGACTATTTTTTGTGGGGTTTTGTTCATACATAAAAAACACAAAGTGTTCAGGTTATTCATTAATCATGTATAGGCAAGTCATTAATTATGTTCAAACCAGTAAATATGAATTCTATAATATTAGGGTTATACATTGTTTAAGGTTAGACGTTAACATTGGAGATACATTGTTAATTGTTTTTGGTTATGTGATACCCAAAACTTTCCTGAATGTAACTGTAAAGCGCATCAGTCTATTTCGTATGTAAAATTAATATGTCATATTAGATTTTTTAACCCCGGGACGCTCCCAGGATATAAATCTAGTTTTTTTTTTAACGGAATATAAATCTAGTAATCAATAACTAAATTGATATTTAACCAGCTGGGCTAGCCCAGTTGGCCACCTCAATGAGGTTTCGGACAAATAACCTTAAGGTTGTGGGTTCGATTCCAAGGGGGGGAGGGTTTACCCACATTTGTGGGGTTCCCGCCCGAGGGTTTTTCGAGGGTTCGAAGCTCTGTTGTGGCACCGCTGGAATACATGTGCCCCAGAGTGCGGCCTAAGCTCTACTACGGTGGAGTGCCCGTCTCGAACTCGCGTGGTTCAGGCTTTCAAGCAAAGGGTTTTCCAACTGATCTGCGCCTCTCAAAAAAAAAAAAAACTAAATTGATATTTGAATGTTTTGATTTATGTATTATTATTATTAAATTAGTGGTATCGTGTCCCAGTATCGTATCTTAAATTAATTGTTGCGCACACCGGGGTGGTTATTAGCTGCACATAATAATTCAAGTTTTAATAAATAAGTGTATGTAGGGCATAAAAAAATAAAATAAAGTAAATAAAGGTGTTTAAGTTAGAGTTTAATGCAGATGTGACAACTACAGTGTTAAGGAGTTACGTCATAGTGATGGCTATCATTAATGGCGTCGATGACACCTATTTACCTTTGGTGACAAATGGCTAGGTGAAGGTCTGGCAACAATGGTGACTAAGTCATGAAGATCCAAACCCTGCCTTCAGAGTTAACTAAGTGCGTACGTAGTGGAGCGTTTTGGGGTGGGCATTATGATTATAACGGCCCTTACACCGTCTCATTGGGCGTTATGGGGCATTATGGGCAGGGCCGGTTCAGAAAATTCAGATGTCTGGGCCGAGCTACAAAAATTGTGCCCCTTAGCCTTAACTTTAAGCCTTAACGAAATAAATAATGTAAACTATTTTTTAAGCTACGATTAAATTAATATCAAATTGATGGATCAAATCTTCTTGGGGGGAGGTTGGTAGTTCGAATCCCACAAAGGGTGAAAATATAAATGGGTGAAAGTTTGGCAATTAAAAAAAATTGTTTCATAACAAAAATAAAAGTTAAAAAGGAAGTCAAAACCAACCGGTAAAAAGCAAAAACAACTAAGTGTGAGCCCTCTTCGTTTCATCTTCTTCATCCTCTCTAGTCCTACACTCATTAATAAACATGCAATTTTTTTTTCAAACCATTTCATTTTCTTATTTAATTCTTAATCTCTCTCAACATTTCTTTACTTTCTGTTTTATATAAACTACCATTCACTTTGATTAATACTTGATTAACAACTTTGGGGCTCAAACATACGAAAATCCATCGAATTAAGGATATCACTGTTAAGAAAACTTGGATTGTCGGAGGGTCCATGTGCCCTCGAGAAAATGGGCTCGGGCCGAGAGTCCTCCCCGCACCCCATAAGGGCCGGCCCTGATTATGGGGGAGGGACTATACATGACGGGCGTTGTCAATGAAGAAATCAATTTTACATTATTTTTTTAATTAGTTTTCATACCCTCTTCTTCTATACCCAATCAAATAATAACACATCCAATCAAATAATAATATTTTAATCCTCATGGAGCTCCATAACGCCCCACACCCACTACACCATCTTTCCCATAACCCCCCTAAAGCCCCTTCTATTACTTTATAATATTTTATTTCCCATAACGTCCCTCTACTACACATGACCTAAGCAAGTGCAAGATGCAGGGTGTCTAACGAATGCGAGTGTAAAGAATCTTATAAGGATGTTCGTTAGTAAATATTAGTTCGAACCCAAACCCTAAGTGAATTAGATTGTGAGACAAGAAAGTGCCAATTTCATAATTGATGACTATGGTTTTGATAATTAAGTGAAACGTTTAAATATAATATATTAATATAGGGTAGAGTTCGTATTAAAAGTCCATTTTTTCTAAGAAATGTAAGACGTTTATGTAAGTATTATGTTAGAAAAACAATATAAGTATCAATTTAAAACACAAACAAATGAATTCTAAGCATTAAATTGTAAACACATTGGTTATCTTTAAAACACACTGATTATATTTCTTCGCATAATGTTTTAGATTGAGTAAATGGCCAAATCCGTCCCTGAGGTTTGATCAATATTGCCACATCCATCCAAAATGAGAATTTATGACATCTGGGCCACTGTAGTTTCAACTTTATTGCTTAATCAGTCCAAATGACAAACCCAGTTAAAAAAGTTTGTTAACTCGAGGGTATTTTTGTAATTTCACCTTATAAAATCACAAACCCTTATAAAATCCCCAATTCTCTTCTCCACCTCCATTTGTTCTTCACTGCAACCCTATAAAGTTTGTCCTGTTGACCGAGTGTTGACCATGGCTAACTTTCGTTGACTGTACAGTTGACTCGGTCAACTTTGGTTGACTTGTTCATTAACAGCCGACTATTACCCAAACCCATTACATCACCACCTGTGCACCACCGCTGCCCCACTGTTGCCCATCACAACCACTCGGTAACCACCAACGTTATCCACCAAATCACCATCGTCTATCACCAACACCCGACACCATTCCCGAGACAAACCCCCAACAATCCTCAGTCACCACCATCATAACTCACCTTCAACAACCTCCACCTCCTCCGTCTTCTGTACACCAACAACACCCACCACCACTGTCGTTTGTCTTATCACCATCAACATCCACTCACGAAGATTATCAAAGGGAAAAGGGATTTTACCTTGGCTTGCTGTAACAGGATGACAGGGGAGTCGGAGCCGCTCGTCAACCACCACCATCCGCCGTTGGCTCTGTCAGAGAAGGTGTGGCCGACGGTCGATGACCAGGACCGATCTTCTTCCTCCTTTCAGATCTCTCTTTCTCTGCTTTCTCTCTCTAGCACCTCCGATCGATTTCCCCTCTCTCTCTCTCTCTCTAGACCTTTTTATCAGTGCTTGTAAGGTATGTTTGTTATGAGATATGAGAGTGACAGTGTGAGTGTTGGTTATTTAAAAGAGGTAACTGTGTATGTATGAGATAAGAGATATGTATGATTTATGAACGAGAATGTATGTGTGCAGGGAAATGGGTTTTTACAAATGAAGGTGTGATAAAGGGTTGCAGTGAAGAACAAATGGAGGTGGAGAAGAGAATTGGGAGGGTTTGTGATTTTATAAGGTGAAATTACAAAAATACCCTCGAGTTAACAAACTTTTTTAATTGGGTTTGTCATTTGGACTGATTAAGCAATAAAGTTGAAACTATAGTGGCCCAGATGTCATAAATTCTCATTTTGGATGGATGTGGCAATATTGATCAAACATCAGGGACAGATTTGGCCATTTACTCTTTTAGATTTAATGATTAGAATATATTTGATTGTGTTTTAAATTATTAATTTTATTGTTTTTTGTATATAACATGATACCAAAAGAATATAAAACATTTCTCCTAAAATTTAAAACACACTACCTACATAGACTTCTTACACTTCTTAGGAAAAAATGAATATTTTAGCCAACTCCTTACATATACATATATATATATATGGAGAGGATAAAATGAAAACCCTTTATTTTGGAAAAACCTTGCAAACCCTCTAGTGACCATTGATCAAGTTTGATCAATGGTCCACAATAATTGTTGCTTTTTTATTTAACTAATGCAATTTAATTCACTAAATTACAAAAATAAGGGTATTATAGTAATCTTGTTTTTTGAAAAATAATATTTAAAAAAGTTGATTTTATACTTGTCAAGTCATCTCTCTCTTACTTTATTGCACCATTTTCCACAAAAAACTAACATGTGTTAGTATCATGATACAAAACATGACCTCGTATGAGGCATCACTAACATGTCTTAACAGACGTATACTAAAATAACAAAATAAAAGAACACATAAAATGTATATTTATTTAAGAAATGATAAAAACGATCATTATAATCAACACTAAAACGTATAAAAAACGTTTTATACAAACAAAATTATTTGTGAATGATAAAAAACAACCATAACAACAGATCTAGCTATGCTTCATTCTTGATACCCATCTTCATCTTTAACATAAACATCTTATCACCTGCAAAAAAAATACACATGTTAGTTGGGCTCTCCAAAACACATGTTTTACTGAAATAACGTATGTCATATGAACCCTAACACATGTTAGTTGGGCATATACTAACGTTATTTCACAACCTGACATAAAAACATGTAGAGTAAAATTTAAAGTAGACAAGAAAGAATTATAAATTTGTGTGGACATAAAATTGATTTTTTCACAACCTGACATTCATCGAACTTACATTATTATTGTTTACACAAAGTAAACATTTTACACACATTTAAAACATTTCCCCTAAAAGAAAATCAATCTAAAATCCATGTACTTAACTAAAAAGCAACAAACAAAATGTAAGGTATATGTTTGTGTGAGTAACTACCTATGCTTTGTAGTGGGGTAATTTTTTAAAGTCTACAAGAAGACATGATAACATGCTACGTTCTATATACCATATGCAATTTTACCTACACGCCGGTAAAAAAAATGGAAGTAGCAGTTTGACTCATTAGCAACTATTATTATACTAATAGTCCCACTCAATACGTTGAAAGTGTCAAATCTGGAGAGATCGTCGAGGAGAAGTAAGCTTTATAAGATCCACATTAAGAGGAGGTTGGAACGGCTCATATGTAATCAAACTCCAAAGAAGCATACCCATAACTTTTTCCACATGATAAAAGCAATGAAATAAAACTGCTAATCAAGTGCACCATAAATTTCTGTCAGTGGCATCGAAAGGTGAAATTGGAAGTTAGGTTAGTTGAAAATATTCCACATAAGACCTCACAACTTGAGAACTTTATAGACGTGCACAAATCGGTTTTTTCTAGGAACCGAACCCGTTCCAAACCGGTTCGTGCTTGGTGTCGGTTTGAAAGATCGGTTTCGCTTTAGTTTGAGCTTTATAAGATCCATATTAAGAGGAGGTTGGAATGGCTCATATGTAATCAACCCGCAAAGAAGCATACCAATAACTTTTTCCACATGATAAAAGCAATGCAATAAAACTGCTAATCAAGTGCACCATAAATTTCAATTAGTGGCATCGGAAAGTGAAATTGGAAGTTAGGTTAGCTAAAAATATTCCACATAAGACCTCCCAACCTGAGAACTTTATGGACGTGCACAAATCGTTTTTTTTCTAGAAACTGAACCAGTTCTAAACCGGTTCGTGTTTGATGCCGATTTGAAAGACCGGTTTCGGTTCGGTTCGGTTTGGGTTCGGTTCGGTTCGGTTTGGGTTCGTGAACCAATTCATGCGCACATTTTTTTTATGAAAAGGCATCACAATTATTTTTTTTATGTAAAGTTCTACTTTGATTGATTCTTACAATCTTTTTAAGGTGTATAGGTATATATTTGTATGTGTATAAACCTTTTACATAATTTTGTTATATATAACTTTTTTTTTGTATAAAATTGCAATTTTTTTAATAAAATGTAGTCGAGGTTGCAAAAGGCGCTAGGAGCTAGGCGGGCCTAGGGACCAGGCAAAAATTAGGCGGAATTAGGCGTTTTGGTATTTTATTCGTATTATACACACACACACACACACACAAATTTAGGTGTTTTTTGAAAATATGTTAAGATATATACACATAATATTTAGATATATTGTGACACCCCAGCAAATCCCACATCGGTCGTGGCCAGGAGAGATCTTAATTCATAAGTAATGTCATGCCTGTTAAATCACCAACGCGTTTTGGGCTTAATGTTAGTGGATGAGAGGAGAACTCCACAGCTAAGCGTGCTCAAGTGGGAGCAGTACTAGGGTGGGTGACCTCTTGGGAAGTCTCCACCAGGTGCAACCAAAAAAAAATCCGTGAGCTCTGGATGGGCAAAGCGAACAATATTAGTGGTGAGAGGGCCCGGATGTTACAGATGGTTTTAGAGCCACTTCTGTGCCGTTCGGGATGGTGGGTACAACCTCATCAAGGACGATGAGACTCTAACACGGGGTGAATGTGACACCCCAGGCAAATCCCACATCGGCCGTGGCCAGGAGAGATCTTGGTTCATAAGTAATGTCTTCTCTGTTAAATCACCAACGCGTTTTGGGCTTAATGTTAGTGGAGGAGAGGAGAACTCCAAAGTTAAGCGTGCTCAGGTGGGAGCAGTACTATGATAGGTGACCTCTTGGGAAGTCTCCACCAGGGGAACCAAAAATAAATCTATGAGCTTTAGATGGGCAAAGCAGACAATATTGGTGGTGAGAGGGGCCGGATGTTATATATACATAATACTAAGAAATACTTGGAAATTTAAAAAAAATAAAAAAAATAAAAAAACTACCGCCTAGGCCCGCCTAATGCCCAAAATGCCCAGATCATCGCCCATGACCTTATTCCGATTTCTTCTTCAGCCTAGCGCCTAGGCCGCCTTCTGCAACACTGAACGTAGTAATTACTTAATTTTATTTGATACCTTTCTCAAATGCTTTATAATATAGATTATAGATATAGATTAATGGTTATTGAAGGTTATGATAAAAGAATATGTACAAGTAGGTTTTGCATGAAGGGAAGAAAAGGAAAAAATTATATGTCATTTGAGTTTTAAGCATGAGACTTTTCCTATGCCATCTTAAAATTCATGTAAAATAGCATTTGTAGACATCTCTTCTCCTTTATAATGTAGTATAGATAAGTTCTAAACGAGAAACTAAATAATAATAATAATAAAGTGTGAGAAGCTGTTACCGTAGGAGCCACCGGTGACAGCAAAGGATCGTCATCCACTTCATTATTTCCTTATACTTCTTTCATTTTGACTGAATAGAAGTTGTTACCTTAAGCCGTCTTCCTAACCCCCTTTCATTAATAATAATAATCCCAAATTAATATTATTCTTGCAAACACTTATCCTTCCGTCAAATCCTGTAATGATCAATTAACCCCCAAACGTAAAACCTGTCATCTGATCTTTGTTTAGGGTTTGGTAAAGGATATGAAAGAGAGGTTCTGATAAACTGGAATAATATTTCGGTTTTGATGAGGAGTAATAGACAACTAAGCACGTGAAACACGGAACTTCAAAGGTCGGAGGTGGTGGCATGTGGTGGTGGTTTCATCTTCTAGAGAGAGACAGAGAGGGTAGGGTAGAGAGTTCTGAATTTGATTTTGAAAAAAATTGAAGAGAGAGAGAGACAGAGAGGGGGGAAACAATATATATAGGGAGAGAGTGAAGGGGATAGTGGAATTGTCTATATTGCCATTTGAATAATATAATATAGTGGGTGATGTGGCTTAATATGGACCATGTATAGGGTTTCTAGGATTTTTCCATTTTAGGGGGTTTCTTGTATATACTTCTACTTTATACACACACACACACACACACATATATATATATATATACAGGTAAAGGTTATTATACAAAAACTATATTTTGTGAGAAGGGTAAGAAAGGATGTCATAGTGACATGTGTCACTAGCAAGAAGGACAATTATGTAATTTTAACCAATTAATAAAATAATTAATTTAATTCTTTTTAATTAATGGAGAGTGATTATAGGAGATTGTTTCAAAATTCTCGTTGGTTTTTCACATCACCGATTATCAATACATTTCAAACATATTTTGTTATTTTTGGATTGATAATATTGATATTATTTTAAAGATTTCATCCGAAAATAAATACATTATCTTTCTAAAATTCAGCAAATTAGTTATGTTCTTAGAGTCTCATATATTCGAAGTTTAGTAGATGATTGCCAGATAATACCACTGTGTTTTATGTTCATCGCAAATCAAAATGAATAATACATTGGCTGACAATATCGATGGTCAGTTTTTTTCAATTCTGTTATGTGTTTTTCAATTTTGTAACGTGTATTCATCAATCATTTTTGTTGTGTGTATTTTTCTCAATTGTGTTATGTGTTTTTTATTCATTTGTATGCATCTAATATTCATTTATTCATTTATGTAGTGTGTTTTTTATTCATTTGTATGCATCCAGACTACGTATGTGTAATATAAATCATTCGTTGTGTTTTATATTCAAATAAATTTAACTAAGTTTTGATTCGCTGTTAATAGTATAATAACTAAGTTTTTAGTCGTGATGTGTTTTAAATTCATATAAAGGATTCAGCGGTTAACTCTATAATAACTGATTTTTCTAGACGTGATGTGTTTTAAATTCATATAAAGGATTCGGCGGTTAACACTTTAATAACTGATTTTTTAGTCGTTATGTGTGTTAAATTCAAATAAAGGATTCAGCGGTTTACATTATAATAACCAAGTTTTTAGACGTGATGTGTTTTAAATTCAAATGTAAGATTAAGACGTGATGTGTTTTTCATTGTGTTTTTTATACAATGTTTTATGTGTTTTAAATAAAATGTAAAGTGCTGGTCGTTTTGTTTGACATTCTTTTTTATCATTTGTTTATGTGTTTTTCAATGACAGAGGGACCATCATACCAGCCTGTTGGTATTTTATCTGTTTCCCCTAATTCTGGAAAGAAGTTGTATTCACCAATCGTACACCCCTCGGTGAAACCACAGGAGGGAATGTTGTTTAAGACACTTGAGGATGCTTGCAAATTTTACAAAAAATATGCTAGAGATGGAGGTTTTACTGTTAGGAAAAGCACCAACTACACAGACAAGGGTTTGATCAAGAGCAAGTATTTTGTATGTTCAAAAGAGGGTTACAAAAAATTTAAGGTTTTTGACAGCTCAAATGAAGGTTCGAGTAGCAAGCAGTTTCGAAGGAGACCTTCCATAAGGACTGGGTGTTTAGCTCGTATTTGTATAAAGTTCAATGGTAAACTCAATCTTTATGAAGTTTATCAGTTCAAAGAAGAGCACAATCATTCATTGGTCGACGAGAGTGACAGATACTTACTACCTTCAGCCCGAGGGTTAAATTATGTACAAGAACAGCCTGTGAATGCGTTGTCAGCAATAAACGTTGGACCTGTAAGAGCTTTTAACATAATGAGGACTTTGTACGGTGGTTTCGACAAAGTTGGTGCGACCAAATCTGATTTTAAAAACTTCAAGAAAGACCTGAATTCTTATGTTGGAGAGCAAGACGCTGACATGTTGATTAAACGTTTCAAGAGGAAGAAAGAGTACATGCCAAATTTTACCTTTGAATTTATAACTTCTGGTGAGGGTGTTTTACAGGGTCTTTTTTGGGCGGATGAACAAGCTAAACGGAATTATTATACATTTGGTGATGTTGTCTCATTTGATGCTACATATAGGCGAAACAAGTTAGTCCTTTGTTATATTTGTGGTTCTTATAAATACTTTTTATACACTTTTTTGTGTTTTGTTTATCAGGAATTTGTTTTATCTTTTTCTTATTTTGTTAGATACAATATGATGTTTGTTCCATTTACTGGGGTCGACAACCACAATAGGAATGTCACATTGGGGGCTGCAATTATTGGGAATGAGACTGCAGAAACCTATAAGTGGTTACTGGGCGTGTTTCAAAAATCGTTCGGCCATGCACCTCCAGTTATTGTTACAGACCAAGATCCTGCCATGAAGAGGGCAATCGAAGATGCGTGGCCTGATACCAGACATCGTCTTTGTATGTGGCACATTATGGACAAGCTGACAGGAAAGGTACAAATCATTTTAATCATATTGAGATTTTACGAGTGGGTTATAAAAATTGTGTTTTATATTTATGTTTTCATCGTTTTTCAGGTTGGGCCTGTGTTGTGTAATACGACTGAGTTTAAACAAAAGTTATGTTCTATCGTTTGGACGGATACACTAATACCAGAAGAGTTTGAGGAGCAATGGTCAGCCATCATGAAGGAATTTAATTTGACAGATCATGAGTGGCTTAATTCTATTTATGAAATAAGGCATTTATGGATCCCAGCATATTACCGACAACAAACAATGTCTGGCCTAATGCGAACCTCGTCACGATCGGAGAGCGAGAACCATTTTTTTGGCAAGTTTTGCAACCCTAGATGCACTTTGGTTGAGTTTATGTCTCACTTTGATTCAGCAATTGAGGCACAGAGGCACGAACACAGGAAGAATGACCATGATACTAGAAACACCGAACCCGATATATGGAGCGATTTTGTTATGGAGAAGCAAGCTGCGGCGATTTACACACGTACGATTTTTTTTCGACGTTCAATTGGAAATACAAGCTGCAATTCACAGTTGCCATAGTGCTAAATATGAAGAAATTGGCGATTTCATCAAGTTTTATATCAAGGATTGGGAGCAACTAGTTACATCATTTTATGAGGTTTGATATTTTTTTATTTTTAAATACTACATGCTTTTTGTGATAAATTACGAACGTATTTTTTTATCTTAATAATCATATCATTAATTTCTTTTTATATTTTGTCAATATGAATTAAGGTTATGATCCGCAAGGAAGATGTTACTGTGTTTTGTAGTTGCAAAAGGTATGAGCAATTTGGGCTGTTATGTAGCCACATATTTTGGGTTCTCAGGTTTGCTGATATCAGAGAGTTTCCTAAGCAATACATATTACGTCGCTGGACAAGGGAGGCGGTACCAAATGGTGATCCCGGTGTTATTATTAGATATGAAGGTGATTCTGAACAAAGTGTAGATGTTAAACGTGTTGTTAGGGAGATATCATATGGATATGAGTCGATTGTAAACAAGTTGGCTACAGACTTTGAAGCGCTGTGTTCGTTTAGAGATTATGTTAACCAGTTCCATTCAAAGGCCGATGAAGCGCAGATTAATGCACCACGTAAGAGCCGGAGGGATCGTTTGGCTGAACTTACTGGTAATGTTCAAGCACGTAATATTACTGTTCGTGTATCGGTTGGTACAAGGTGGAAAGGCATGGGTAAACCTAAGCGTATGATGTCAAAGAAGGAACAAGCCATCAGTCAAGCTGGGAAAAAACAAAGACAATGCCAAAATTGTATGGGGTATGGTCACAACATTCGCACATGCAAGGAACCTAAGAAGGTGGTTACCAACGTTGATGAAGATTATGAGGATGATAAAGAGGAAGAGGAGGAGGACGTGGCGGAAGAATATGAGGATGATGAAGAGGAAGAGGAAGAGGAGGAGGAGGAGGAGGAGAATGAGGAGTAGCGAGTTTTTGGTTTACGTTTTTATTGCTAGACTTTGTTTCTATTTGGATGTTTTGTTTTTTTTTTATTTTGGTTGCTGTTGGACTTATATGCTTTTAGGTGTTTTTACACCAAGTTTGAATAAAGTGTGTTTTATTTTTCGATAGCCAGAAAAATACCTCTGTGTTTTAATGTTCATCGCCAATCAACATGATTAATACCATCGCTAACAATATCGAATGGCAGTTTTTTTCAATTGTGTTATGTGTTTTTCAAATGTGCAACGTGTATTCATAAGTCATTTTTCGTTGTCTGTTTTTTTTTTCAATTTTTTTTCAATTGTGTTATGTGTTTTTTATTCATTTGTATGTATCCAGACTAAGTATGTGTATTATAAATCATTCTTTGTGTTTTATAAAGTCTGTTTTATTTTCGACTTAGTTTAACACCAGCTGTTTTAATAGATAAACAAGATCAATATAATCAGAATCAAACACACAATATTAACTCAAAGATTTAACCACAAATCCAAATAAACATAAACCATTAAACCATTGCATACTAGTTTTGCCCATTGTATCGTAGTAGGCATAATAGCAAAATAGATGTTAGTAGTGCCACATCAACCAAAAAGATAAGTACCTGCCTATCATATAGACATCAAATATCAACCATCTAGACGTTTAATTATATTGTCATATGCACTTTCATCCAACACCTTTCTGTCCTCATCGGTTAGCCCAAGGTACCTGCTCACTCCAGCCTCGACAGTGTGTTTTGATCTGTTTATATCACACAAGAGGATTTTTGCAATGTACTTGCGTCGAAGTTCATTAAGTTCACGACCTTGCTTTCCTGACACCTCTGTTGAAAAACCACATCGCCACTCTTTCAAAGATGTCCCCTTGTATGTCTCCATATGTCTCATCAGGAACACGCCGCAATCTATCCCATTGTTTTTCGTCTTCCATGGAATATCCAAAACCTTGGGTATGCTCTTTTTGATTTTTGCTGCAGCCGATGGTGAAACAGTTCTCAAGTATGCTGAAAAGGCATCACGCTGTGAAACATACGCTGTTAGTTGCTAAAAATTATAATGTGTTTTTTTTCTCAATTAACGGACAATAAATATGTTTACCATTTTTTCTGGCCATCCCCTGTATCTGATGGAGAAATCTACATCTGAGTCAATGTTGTCGATCACAAGTATTTCATAGGTGGTCATGTTGAAAAACAGCAAGTAGTAATGATCAAAGCTGTGCATTGGGATGTTTACAAACTGGACGCCCTTTATAGACTTGGTCTCTGTCGATGCTAATACCGAGTCCATGTTCTCCGTGAAGTGTAGTACCCTAATTTCCTCACTCTTATCATAATCGTCTTTCCACTAATTCATGTTAAACAAACAACGATTTTATGTTATAAACTGTGTGTTTTATATATATGAACCACAATTTTTTAAAAAGGTAAAGATAACTATTATCATCATTGAAGGTATAATTTTTGTTATCCATAACATATAAATAATTTGCAGGACTTACCAACATTAAGGGCGAACAGAACAGCCGTGGCGATGTGCCTTTACGGCGGTACCTCTCCTCATAGTTGAGCACGTTCGACCACGCGCTGAGCACATTCACATGTAGCGAGATACCCGGGCGTAATGACTCCATAAAGGACCGCATAACTGTACAACCCGGAACAGCAGTAAACACATCATCCCTGTGAAAACGCAAAAAAATATTAATTATAGTAGACTTGTTACTAACATTATAGAAGAAACAAAATTAGATGATGTGTTTTTACCATTTACTATCCCAAGCCGAAAACATATAATTGGAAACCACTTCTTCAGATTTTTCTAGCCTCTCATGTAAACCTACAACGCGTTTAACATACGGCGACCTCATTGCTTCTGGTAATTGCTTCACACGTCCTGGTCTTGGTGTTTTTGCTTGCAATTTGTTAGCTTCCTCACACCTTGTGTCACCACGACCATCAGACCATGATAAAGGTTTTACATCAAAAACCTTCATTTGTTGTTCTGGTGTCTTGTCATAATTTCCTTTTTTAAAAATATTTTCAATTTCAGTAGCCATCGAGGCGGTAATTGGAGACATTGTTAGTCCTTCACTGGAACATGTCTTCCCCACGTTTTCTGGTGTGTTTTTTCCAGACTCGGAACCATCTTCGACTTCCACGTCACCACATAGATGATTTATCATTATCTCATTCCATTGTTTCTTTTTCTCTTTTATTATATTGTTGTCTGGGTATTTACCAAGTGCATTTTGTAAACTTGTTTTAACCCTACCAACCAAGTCTTCAAATTCAACGAATGAGTTCTCCAATAGTCGCGCATGTACCTTACAAAGACGATTACATGTGTGTTATAAGTACATACATTTATCAAGATTTAATCAAATGGTTTATACAATGTACCTCGACATCTTCGTTTCTATTAAAATCATCATTTGCGGCTATATTAATATCCGGATCCTGAAGCAACTATATATTTAAGTAAACAATCATATTATTTATAGTTTTTAACTTATCAAAAGACAAGATATACGTGGTTTGCGCTAATGTACCTCATGGTATGATCCAGAAAATGTGTTTTCATGTTGGATATCCAGCGGCGCTGCAACCACCTACGCGTTTAAGAAAACTATACTAAGTAACTTTAAAAAAAATAGAATTAAGTCATACGATATGAACATGAACATCCCAAAACTAACAATATTACCTCGGTGTCAGGTTCACCCCATGTGTTTTCCTGTCCTTGTGTGCATTCAAGCCCCAACACCACCGGTATTATGTATTCTCCATCGTCACCTACGTATGGTCGGATATCCTGTGAATCTTGTTGTGAGAAGAAGTAGTCTTTGCAATGACGAAACGGACCTAGACCTAGGTCGTCATCATCATCCTCAACAATATTACCCCAATCCTCGACACCCATTTCCTCATTTCCACTGGCCCCCGCGTTCTGTAGTGTATCAGCCGTCTGATACATTTCTGCAGCGTCATCTGGTACACTCTCCTTATTGAGGTCCTCTTTAGGTTTTAGATCACGGACTTTATCTGCCTTTTTTTTCGAGCATGCTTTTTTCAATTTAGGCTGCTCCAAAACTTTTACATCACGTCTGGTGTTGTTTTTGCGACTAAATGCATATTCGTGCGCACCAGAAACCCTGTTCTCTCTCTCAAGTTGTTGCTTGAATAACAGGCTGTCCAATGGAGTCGTAAGCCCGTCCAAGACTGCATCATCAATCCACTGTATTAGATGTGTGTTTGGGTGGTCTGACATATCAACAACCTGTTGATCATGTGCTAAAGCAGCCTGCATTTTCAGTCAAAAAACATAAATCACAACAGTTTTTTATTTAAATATGGTAGTTACAAACATGTTGATCATGTGTTTTACGTACCGCAAGTAATGTAAGTGGCCCATAAAACTGTTTTGTTTTTTCGTTCCATTTCCGCGCCGCCCTGTTTAAACAGCGAATCATGTATTCGCACCAGTTTAGACTAGTGATCTTTATTCCTTTTTTGATTGAAGGTAGGAAATACAAGTTGACGCTATTGTTTTGTGTTGTTTCACCCATCACCGTGTTGTACAACACCAAGAAGTTCAAAATAAAAACCCGCCCACTCCAATTCAATTTCTCAGCATACTCACGGAACGCAACGAGGAAGACTCTTGGAACATTCTCCTCAAATTGTTCCCTCCATTCTGAAACTACAACATCATGTTTGTTCGGCCTTTTATTCTCTTCTATTAATGTGCTACCAAAGGGAATGCCGAAGATGGTATGTACCAAATCCTGTGTTATATTAATCTGGTGACTCCCCAAGTTCAAAACACAGGTATCTGGGTTGTAGTTTTGAAATAACCAGTACCCCAGCTTTGGAGGTATCGAAGCTAGCTTAAATCCCAAAAGTGAACCGAAACCAATACTTTCAACAGCTTTCTTCTGCGAACCATCTAACGATTTTAGAAACTTACTTAGGTGGCTTGGTGGACCACGTAGAACAATCTTAGTCCCGGTATATTCTGAATACGGTCTTGTAGGTAATCGGGCTACCATGTTTTTTGTGAATCTCGCTACCTTTGGAGGTGGGTCTACAAAGTCGTCGTCTGGGTCCTCATTTACAAATGGCCTAGTTATCTTCTTACTTGTGTCTACAAAGTCATCGTCTGGGTCATCATTTCCTGTATCAAATTCACACGATTTATAGTTATCTATATAGTAAATAACTAACATTAACACATTTTCAGAATCACCTGTTAATTTTTTTGTTTTTGCAGACGCGGCTTGACTTTCAGGAGAAACATCCAACATAATTGGATTTTTTACTGATCGACCGTCTGTTGCTAACCGCCCACTTCTCCTAACTGTGTTTTTACAAACAATTACAAGAAAAGATTTTTAAGCTTTTGTTTGCACAATCACTTCTCCTAACTGTGTTTTGCTCAATCACTTACCCACTGTGTTTCACCATCATTATGTACTAAAAACACATTGGTAATCGGTATTGTGTTGTAATTATACTAACCTATTTTGTAATCATTCTCCATATACCCAAAAAACTCAACCTAAATTTAACCACTAACCGTGTATTGTCTTATGTTCCAGTCGAACAACTTAAAACACATCAGTTATTTAGACTAAAAAAAACCCATCAATAACATCAGTCGATTACATGCAACTAGGTTTAAACACATCAGTCGATTATAGATGAAAAACGCCCAACAATAACCAGCAAAAACACAGCAATGTTCATCATATCAGTACAAAAAAAAAAAAAAATAAATAAAACCCATAAAGAAGGTAATCGTACCAAAAAAAAAAAAAAAATAAAACCCACAAATGAAAACACACCTGAACCAAATCGTGCCGGCATTGCAATCAACCTTCTCGCTGCAGCATCCCTTGCATTTTCCGATGATCGTTTCCCTACCATTGAAGCTTACGAAGTAAGAAAAAACCCTAATTTTTTTGTGGAAAAACACAGTGTTGAATGATCGAAGACTTACGTTTATATTTTTGGCCAAATCTCTTATCTTCATCCACAATAATCGCTGATTTGGTTTCCATTATTTTCGTTAAACACACTGATGATCTCCGAAGTTTTCTCGCGTTTTTTTGGAAGGAGCGTAATGCCGAAGAAAGGTGGAGTGGGGCGGTTTAAATTCATATGTGTGTTTTTGCTATTCTGCCCTTGAACCATTAATATATTAGTTAATTTTAAAACACAATTTACAAATTTGGTCCCTATCTAATCTCAACCATCCAATAACTTGATCCAATGGACACACTTTTTTCTTACCTTTCTCACAAAACACACTTAGTGTATGTTAACCCCACCCTATATATACATATATATATATATATATATATATGGGAGGGATAAAATGAAAACCCTCTTAAGTTAAGAAAACCTTTGAAAACTCATGTAAAAAAACATTATTTTTCTTTGAAAAAAATAACCAATGCAAAACATATGTTTTTAAGCATTTTGGGGGGAAAAAGCGCCGATGGGATTTAAAAAAATAAAATAAACAAAGTTGCGTTATTTACATATGTTTCAGCTATTTAGCTGTTGTAAACATATGTTTTCAGCAACTTTGTTTATTTTAAAAAAAAAAATTCCGTCGGCACCTTTTTTATTTTTTTGGTCCAAAACGCATAAAAACATGTATTTTACATTGGTTATTTTTTTCAAAAAAAAAAATAATGTTTTTTTACATGGGTTTTCAAAGGTTTTATCAACTCAAGAGAGTTTTCATTTCATACTTGACCTATATATATATGTATATATATATATATATATATATATATATTAAAGAAATGAGTTCTAATTAGCTCGATAGAGATGATTATGGTGTTGAACTTGTGGTTGCCGCAATTAAAGAAGGTTGTTTTTTAGGGCACCCTAGCGGGAGGTGCTGGGGGTGATGGTGGTGCTAGTGGCCAGACGGGCACGATGTCGTCTAGCTAGATTGAGAAAGAGACCTCTGGGCCTAAGGCTGGTGAAGGCCTTCCTCCGCAGGGCGGTTCCTTTGTGAGGACAATGGAGGCAAAGGGTAGCGGTTCTTAACTGTCACCTTATTCAACTCTCGGTAATCAATACACATGCGGAAACTCCCATCCTTCTTCTTAACAAACAAGACTAGGGCTCCCCAAGGTGAAGAACTAGGCCTAATGAAACCCCTATCCAATAGCTCTTGGAGTTGGGTAGATAGTTCTTGAAGTTCGCCCGGTGCTAGGCGGTACGGTGCACGCGCAACTGGGGTCGCTCCTGGTGCAAGATCAATTTGAAATTCCACTTGACGAACAGGTGGAAGTCCAGGTAGTTCCTCTGGGAAGACATCTGGAAAATCTCGAACTACGGGGATGTCCTCAATTTTCGTTTCAACTTTAGCTCGAGTATCAGAAATGTTAGCCAATATGGCTGGGTAGCCCTTCCGAATACACTTCTTGGCTTTCAATAAAGAGATGATGCCCACCATGGCACCACCACGATCACCCTGGACAGATAAGAGTTCTCCACTAGGGAGAGGGATACGAACAATATTCTCCTGACAGAGAATTTCAGCGTGTTGCTTGGACAACCATTCCATGCCAATCACAAGATCAAAGTTTCCTAGGGTGATAGGTAAGAGGTCGATGGCAAACAATTGTCCATCTAGTACGAGCTTACAGTCACGATGGATGTGGGTTACCTCAACAGGCTTCCCATCAGCTAACTCTATAGAGTACGGGGTATCAAGAAGTGTAGGAACTATCCCTAGTTGTTTGCTAAGTTTTGATGACACAAAACTATAGTCTGAACCATTATCATATAAAACAGAAGCGAGAGTGGGTAGATAGTTCTTGAAGTTCGCCCGGTGCTAGGCGGTACGGTGCACGCGCAACTGTGGCCGCTCCTGGTGCAAGATCAATTTGTAATTCCACTTGACGAACAGGTGGAAGTCCAGGTAGTTCATCTGGGAAGACATCTGGAAAATCTCGAACTACTGGGATGTCCTCAACTTGGTTTAAAAAAGCGCGAGGCGCTCCGAGGCGTTTTGGTTCCAAAATCCGAGGTGCGGGGCTTCAAGCGCGAGGCGAGAGCTTCACGTATGCGAGGCGCCTAATATTAAAAAAATATAAAAAACATTTATATATATGTCAAGATGACATATTCTACCTTGTAAACAAACATAAATACAAAAACATTATTATAAAACACCCTTAAACACTTAAAAAGAAAAAGAAACTTAACATAAACATCAAAGAAAAAGAAAAAAAAATAGAATTTTTATTTAGCCCAGCAAAAAAAGGCCTGATAACAATATTTGGGCTTTTAACCTAAAATAAGGCCCAATAACAATAATATGGGATTACAAACCTAACCCTAACACAAAAGAAAGATAGCTGCCACCATTTTCTTCTTCTTTTCAACAAAACTTCGTCATCTTCTCTTACAAAACATTACAGCAGCAGGTATGTTCATACGATTTCTTCTTTTAAATTCGTTTTTTTTCCTTCAAGCTTGTTCCTATTCATATGATTTCATTCAAAAATCGATCACAACTTCTATATTTTGTTTACTGTTTATGTTATTGTTGCTAATGTTTATGTTATGTTACTTAATTTCTATATTTCCTTCAAAACAAAGTGGATTTCGGGGCGCCTCAGCTGCCGAAGCGCTACCGAAGCGCCAGGCTTAAAGCGCCGCCTCGAGAGCTTCATGGAGTCGAGCGCTTTTTGACAAAAAAGCGTTTTTCTTATCGCCCCGCGCCCCAAACGCCTTAAGCGCGCCCCAGGCGCGCTTTTTTAAACCAAGGTCCTCAATTTTCGTTTCAACTTTAGCTCGAGTATCAGAAATGTTAGCCAATATGGCTGGGTAGCTCTTCCGAATACACTTCTGGGCATTCAATAAAGAGATGATGCCCACCATGGCACCACCACGATCACCCTGGACAGATAAGAGTTCTCCACTAGGGAGAGGGATACGAACAATCTTCTCCTGACAGAGAATTTCAGTGTGTTGCTTGGACAACCAGTCCATGCCAATCACAAGATCAAAGCTTCCTAGGGTGATAGGTAAGAGGTCAATGGTAAACAATTGTCCATCTAGTACGAGCTTACAGTCACAATGGATGTGGGTTACCTCAACAGGCTTCCCATCAGCTAACTCTATAGAGTACGGGGTATCAAGAAGTGTAGGAACTATCCCTAGTTGTTTGCTAAGTTTTGATGACACAAAACTATAATCTGCACCAGTATCATATAAAACAGAAGCGAGAGTGTCGTTTAAGGAACACGTACCCGTCACGACGTTGTTATCAGTCCTCGCTTCCCCAGAGCGAATCACAAATGCCCTTCCACGTGCCCCATTGTTGTTGCCGTTGTTGTTGTTGCCAGTGTTAGTGGTATTGTTGTTGTTATTACCCCTATTGTTCCCATTACCGTTCAGCTGGGGACAGTTTTTCTTGAAATAGTTTTCACTACCACACTGGAAACACCCTTTCCACCCTTCTGTTGTTGACCCTGCTGTGGTGGATTACCCTGAAGATTGACTCTACAGTCTTTCTGCATGTGCCCCAGCTTGCCGCAACGATCGCACTTAACCTTGTTACATGGCCCAGAGTGGTGGTAGTTGCACTTAGCGCACTTGGGACGATGTCCCTGATAACCACCTTGAGACTGAGTGCGATTGTTGCTGCTGTTGTGGTTGTCATGTTTCTTGTTCGGTTGTTGCTGCTGCTGATTACCATTTCTTGGGGGTTTCCAGTTGCATTCTCCCACTTCCTCTTGTTATCAGTAGTACCAGAAGATGAAGCACCTCGAGGGGGTAGCAGTCCCTCCTCTACCTTCTGGTCTGTCAGCTGGTGTGCCATGCGAATCACCTGCTGAAGATTGTTGGAGTTTGCAGCAGTAACCATACCCTTGATTTGTGGCACCAAACCCTTGATGTACAGTTCAATCCGCTTGTAGAGCGGTGTAGGGTAGTTAGGGCACATAGTTGCCAACTCATCTGACCTAGTAGTGTAAGCTTCAATTTCCGACCCTACCATTTTCAGATTCAGGTACTCAGTTTCCAGCTTCTGAATTTCTTCCCGAGGACAGTACTCCTCCCTCAACATCTCCTTGAAAGCCTCCCAAGGCGTAGCATTTGCCACATCCACACCCAATATCTGTTTCTGAGAGTTCCACCAGGATAATGCCGCGTTCTCAAGGGTAGCAGCGGCATATTTGACCCGGTCAGCTGGTGGATAGTTACACATAGCAAAGCACCACTCCAACTTTTCGAACCACCTAAGTAGTCCGACTGCACCTTCAGATCCCCAAAAGTTTTGAGGCTTGCAGTCCATGAACGTCTTGTAGGTACAGGCTGGAGGGTGATGTGGAGGTTGGCCTATGTATAAAAGCGAAAGTCACAAATGAGTAAAAGAGTTTAACGCTGGAGTTTGTGCAAAGAGAGTAAAGCGATTTGGCGTTACCAGCTTGAATAGCTGTGAGGGCTTCAACCACCCTGTCGTTGATAAGTGCAGTCAGCTCAGCTTATGTCAGGTTGATGTTTCCCCGTCCGTGACCTCTTCATGCCATAGTAATTCTACATTTACACTATACCCATGAGAAAACAATAATATGTCCCACATACAATCGTTCACGCAGTACAGTAAACTAGAATGTCATACACGCAAGAATAATAAAATAAAGAAATCAATCGATAACAATAATAGTAATAGTAGCATTCCAAACACAAGCCAAACAATCCTCAAGTCTCACGTGATAAAACAAAAGTCAATAAATACTAGAATAATAAATAAATAAAATCAATAGTCTTTGGGGTCCATAGAGATGACTGAGCCTTCATCCTCACTCTCAACCTGTATCTCAGCAGGTTCTTCCTCCTCCTCTTCCATGAGTGCTGCATCGAGTGCTGCTCCCAGGGCATCAAATCCATCCTCCATGGGTTCCTCTTCGGGATCCTCCTCAGGATCCTCCCTCCATTCTGCCCTAGAGCTTCCATAAGTCTGTTTCGAACCAAGGTTAACTCCTCTCTAGTCAGTGCTAACTCCTGTTTTGTAACTGTAGCATCATGCCTAGCTGCATCAGCTTCTTTCTTAACCCTTCCCAGTTCACCAAACAAGTGATCAATCTATCCCACCATATGTGTCAGTGTCTCATCAGCATTTCTTCTCCAGAACTGAAACTCCTTAACAGCAGTGAAGGCATTCTCTAACTCAGTATGCACATGCCTCACCATCCCTGCAAGTGGCCTCTCCCACGAGTCAACAATGGGAGGTACTCTAGCTGGCACTCCATAGCTCACAACCTATGAGTGCAATATGACTGTGAACCAAAGCCAGCGATTGGTGGCTTCATACGGCTCAAGTGACGAAGATGGACGCTCGTAAGGATCATAAGAATGAGTGTTGGGACAAAGAGGATTGAAGAAACCACCTTTTGATAACCTTAGTCCAAATCATATTCTGCCTAAGTATAGAAAGAACTGCTGAAGAAGAAACAAGAAGTACTGAAGAACAAATTCTCAAAGTACTGAAGAGTTAACCATTAGAAGTTCTGAAGTCTAACCAGACACTACACTGAAGAACTACTGAAGACAAACTACTCATCAGCAGTTTGTCACTCATCAGCACTTTGTCATCAGAAGCTTCTAACCGACTGAAGACTTCAGCAGTTTAGTATTATATTGTTTTGTTAAAGTCTTGATTTCAAGTTTCGATGTACAGACTGTTGTAACCTTATCTTAGCATAATATCTTTGTTAAATATCTTAGATTACTTCAGACAACAGTTTAGTATATTGGTCTATAAATAGATGAGTTTGTTCATCTATTTTAGATATGTGATATTTTGTGATTTACTTTGAAATCAATTGAAATCCTTCGGGCTTTTAACTTATAATCCATTTCACATCTGAGAAACATAAATTGCTTTACTGCTTTATACTTGAACTGTATTTATTGTTTCTCATTTACTACTCAGTCAAGGGGGAGTAATAACTCCTCTTAAAAGTGATCTTTTAATCTTTGAACACTTATTATTCCGCTGCTCATTAACTCTTATATAAATCTGTAACACATAAGTGTTCACTAAAAGAGGCCACTGATCCAACAGTTGGTATCAGAGCACTGGTTAATCTGATCAAATATCAATCTAACAAATTGAGATTCAGACACAGGCTCTTATTGATATCCAATAAAGGATTAAAAGGCTCACTTTTTCATCCATCACTTTAAAGAAGCATTGACAAATCCAAACTTCTTAAAAATGGACCCTTACAATACTGGATCTGCCAACAAGCCTCCTATGTTAGTCAGAAATGAATATAACATATGGTCTAAAAGGTTGGCACACACTATTTCTCAAACAAATACTGGTTGCTGGAGGTCTGTAGTTTTTGGACCTCACAGACCAGTTATTACTGATCCAGAGGGAAAGACTGAGAGACCAAAAGATCCAAAAGACTACACTGAAGAAGATTTCCAAAAGTTTGAGCTAGATGCAAAAGCTTTCTCTATGTTAGCTATGGCTCTCCCAAATGAAATATATGCTGGGCTTTTACATTGTGAAAGTGCCAAAGAGCTGTGGGATTGCCTAAAAGAGCAGTTTGCAGGAACTGCTGAGGTGATAGCCAACATAAGAGAAATCCTGGCTCAACAATATGAAACTTTTACTCACATAGAGGGTGAAAACTTAACACAACAGTTTGAAAGATTTTCTTCACTCATCTCTGAGTTAAAAATTAATAATCAGACCTATTAAAATGAGTCTATGTTACATAGATTTTTAAGGTCTTTACCTTCAAAATGGGAAACTTACTCTATAGTCCTCAGAACAAGTTCAGATTTTAACACCCTGAACCTAACAAGGTTACATGGAAAATTACTAACTTTTGAAAGAGAAATCAATCAAAAGAAAAAGTTACAAGAATCTGGTAAAACTGCTGATCACCATCTTGTTCTAATAATTTTGGTTCTTTTGACCACATTGACATAACAGCTGGGATCTCATCAGATGGATCTTTCCCAGCTTATGACAATGATGAACTAAGTCAAACTGCTGACAACATGTGTTTCATCATGGATGATTTAAAATATTTTAGCAGTGATGACTTGGAAGAAATGGAGATATTACACCAACTGGCCTTGTTAAGCTTAAAAACTAACAAATTTTACAAAAGGTCAGGAAGGAAATTTCCAGGACTTAACAATTCAACAAAAGTTGGTTTTGACAAATCTAAACTTAGATGTCACAAGTGTCAAAAGTTGGGACACTTTGCTAGAGAGTGTAGAAGCTCTAGCTACAACCAACCCATGTCTGGAAATCAATTTAACCCCTCTTATAATAGGAATAATGGAACTCAAGGGAGTGCTCATTTTGTACAGGCACAAGCTCCACAAGTTCAATATGTGCCACAAGTACAATATGTCCAGATGCCTGCTCAGCAACAACAGCAGCTGATGCCTCCTTTTCCAACTGCTCAACTACCTGCACAAACTCAACAACCCCCTCAGCAACAAAGCTTATTTACATCAGGGTATGTTGACTGGAGCAGTCTTCCTTATGACACATCAGAATGCAGTCAGGATGCAGACAATAAGGTCTATGATGTCAACTGGGGAGAACCTGATAATGGCAGAAAGAACTTTGCCTTAATGGCTTTTGAAGGATATTCTTCAAATTCTGCACTCACTCAGGTATCACAGCAATCTCTTTTAAAGCTTTGCTCTAAATCTTGCAAAGAATCTTTTGCTTTAATAAGAGAAACAAATGTGCATTTACAAGGCAAGTCCAATGATATGGAAAGAAAATATACACAGATGAAGTGTGATTTAGAAAGAAAAATTGCTTTGAAAAATAAAGAAATTTCTAAATTAACTGATAAATCCATAGAAACCCAAGCACAAATTAAAACAATGATAGACAACCTAGGAAAAGTCAGACAAGAGCTTGCTGACACCAAGGTTGATTGTGAAAAATGGGTTGAGTCTTGTAAAGGGTACCAAATGCTGCTTAACAAACAAACTTCAGCAAATGTTAAGTTTGGCATTGGGTATGCCCACACTGAATCACCAATAGATTTCACCCACAAAACTGATAATGATGGGATGAAATTGATTCAAACTTCTGACATGGAGGAATGCACATCCTACCATCAGAACTTTCTCAAAAAGGAAAGTACTGTAGAAGTTAAAACTACTGACAATAAGCCATCAGCAGTTTCAACTACATCAGGAGTTGAGATCCTGAAAACTACTGATGACCTATTTCAAAATCCTAAAATTGTCAGTAAATTGCCTTCCAACTCTCTTGACTTATCTAAAAAGAAAGAGAAGGCAAAAGCATGTGAAATATGTGGTCTGTTTAACCACATAACTGAACTTTGCAGACATAGAAAGGTAAATCAGTTAAATAAGCAAAGACAACAACTGATTTTGGGAAAACAGATAAAACAAAATTTTGAAAATACTTTCTTTCCCAACAAACAACAATCAGACAAAAACCTTTCTAAGAAGAAGCTTTTATCTCAACAAAAGTCCTCTTCTCAAAGTTCATCTTCAGAAGTTACACCTAACTCATCAGTAGTTTCACAAACTACTGAAGTTAAAGATTTGATAAATCTGGTTAAACTTCTGATGACCAAAGTTGATGGTGGACACCAAAAAGAACCCACCATTGTTCTTAATGACAAATCCATTGCCAAAAAGACATGGATTTCTAAAATTGGTCCACAACAAGCTGCACCTGTTCTCAAGAGCAAACCCAAAGCCAAATTGGCTTGGGTTGCCAAAACTAACTAATTTGCTATCTTGTGCAGAGGGTCTCCAGAGGCTTGAATAGCATATGGTATGTTGATAGTGGAGGCTCAATGCACATGACTGGATGCAGATACCTGATAAACAATTTTATCAGTCAAAGAGAAGGATCTGTGTCCTTTGGGAACAATGCCAAGGGATATGTGCTAGGATATGGCAATGTATCCTCAGGCAAAATGCAGTTTGACAAGGTCAATCTGGTTGAAAACCTTGAGTACAACTTGCTGAGTGTCTCACAAATGTGTGACAAAGGATATTCTTCCTTTTTCACCAAGATAGCATGCAAGATCATATCACCAGAAGGCCAAAAGTTGATAGAGAAGATTATTGAAGATCATACTTTGCTGATTGCCAAAAGGTGTGGCAATGTCTATGCAGTGGACATTGAAAAAGACAAAGTATTGAACAAAACTGCCTGTTTCTTCTCAAAGGCATCAACTTCAGAAAATGATCTCTGGCACAGGAGACTTGGCCATGTGAACTTTAAAACCATCAATAAAGTCACAAAAATGGGCTTGGTCAGGGGTCTACCTTTGAAGGAATATCAGTGCAAAGAACACTGTGTTTCCTGTCTTAAAGGTAAACAGCATAAGTCATCCTATAAGTCTATTGAAGAATCTAAAACAATTGCATGTCTTCAACTACTCCATATGGACTTATTTGGACCAGTCAAGATTATGAGCCTTGGTAAGAAGAAGTACTGCTTGGTCATCATTGATGACTACTCAAGATTCACATGGGTCTTCTTCTTATATTCCAAGGATGAGGCAGCTGAAATCATCAAGTTCTTCATTCTACAAGTTGAGAAGCAATATTCTCTTTCTATCAAAGTCATCAGGAGTGACAATGGGACAGAGTTCAGGAACAAAACTCTGGATGAATTCTGTCTGTCTAAAGGGATTGTTAGACAGTTCAGCATTCCCAGAACTCCTGAACAAAATGGTGTGGTAGAAAGGAAGAACAGAACCTTAATAGAAGCAGCTAGAACAATGTTAGCTGATTCAGGCCTACCTTTGTATTTTTGGGCTGAAGCAGTCAACACAGCTTGTTATGTTCAGAATAGAGTTCTTATCAACAAGAGACATAACAAGACTGCCTATGAAATTCTTCATGGCATAAAGCCCCTTATCTCCTTCTTCAGGGCTTTTGGGTGTCAATGTTTTATCCTCAACATCAAAGACTCTATCTCAAAATTTGCTGCAAAAGTTGATACAGGTTATTTTCTTGGTTATTCTCCTTTGAGAAAAGCTTACAAAGTTTTTAATTCAAGAACCAAGATAGTGGAAGAAACACTGAATGTCAAGTTCAATGAATCAAAACACACTCTTATTCCAGCAAATCCTGCTGAATTATTTGATCTTGATAACTTTCATTTCGGACCTGAAAAGACTGTTGAATCATCCAAACCTCCTCAAAATGGTTTTCAAGGATTTGAAGATGATAGTCCTGCACCATGGACTCCAAACACAGTCAGAAGATCAACTATTAAACCTTCAGAAGTTTCAATAGCTTCAACTTCAGGAACTACTGATGAACATTTTGAAAGTACTGATTCAGCTGAACCTAAAACTCCTGAAACTCAAACAACAGCTGAACCAGATATTATCAATCTCAGTGGTTTATTTGAAGAACCAGTAGAGCCATCCTCTAGTACAGGTCTACAACAACTGATTGAACACAAGGATCATCCATTGGATCAAATCATGGGTGATATTGCCTCAGGTGTACTTACAAGAAACCAGCTTTCCAACTTTTTCTTCTTCTCAACATTCATTTCTCAGTTGGAACCAAAGAAATATCAAGAAGCCCTCAAAGACAACAATTGGGTGCAAGCAATGCAAGAAGAGTTGCTTCAATTCAAGAAACAACAGGTTTGGGAAATCTGTCCCTTACCTCAAGACAAGCAACCAATTGGAACAAGATGGGTCTTCAGAAACAAATCAGATGAGGCTGGTATGATCATCAAGAACAAAGCAAGATTGGTGGTACAAGGTTATTCTCAAGAGGAAGGAATTGATTATGATGAAACCTTTGCACCAGTTGCAAGACTTGAAGCTATCAGGTTATTTTTAGCTTATGCAATTTCCAACAACATTAAAGTTTATCAAATGGATGTCAAAAGTGCATTTTTGTATGGAAAAATAAAAGAAGAAGTGTATGTCTGTCAACCTCTAGTGTTTGAAGATCCTTCTCATCTTGACTGGGTTTACAGACTTGACAAAGCTCTTTATGGGCTAAAACAGGCTCCAAGAGCCTGGTATGAAACACTTTCAAACTTTTTACTTAAGAATCACTTCTCAAGGGGATCCATTGATAAAACTCTTTTCATAAAACATGTTGGAAATCATGTCTTACTTGTTCAAATTTATGTTGATGATATCATATTTGGTTCAACAAACTCAAAACTATGTGAAGATTTTAAGAAACTCATGCAATCAAAATTTGAAATGAGTACAATGGGAGAATTGCAGTACTTTTTGGGACTGCAAATCAAGCAACAATCAAATGGAACATTTATACATCAATTAAAATATGTTAAAGAATTATTAAATAAATTTTCTTTACAAGACTGTAAAACATGTTCCACTCCCATGACACCAATCACACAAGTTGAACCAGATGATCAAGGGAAACATATTGATCAAACCATGTATAGATGTATGATAGGTTCTCTTTTGTATATAACTGCTTCTAGACCATATATTATGTTCTCAACTTGTGTCTGTGCTAGATACCAATCTGCACCAAGAGAATCACACCTAATTGCAGTCAAAAGAATCTTCAGATATCTGAAAGGAACTCCTACTTTAGGAATTTGGTATCCTGCTTCAAGCAATACCAAGTTAACAGCTTTTTCAGATAGTGACTATGCGGGGTGCAAGATGTCAAGAAAATCAACATCTGGTGGTTGTCAATTTTTAGGAAACTGTCTGGTGTCCTGGCAATCAAAGAAACAAACATCTGTGCCAACTTCAACAGCTGAAGCTGAATACATTGCTGCTGCAAGCTGTACTTCATAGATACAATGGCTCCAATATCAACTGCTTGATTATGGAATCAAAGAGACCAAGACTCCACTTTTAGTATACAGCAAATCTGCCATTAGCATCATTCAAAATCCTGTTCAGTTTTCAAAAACCAAGCATATTGAAATCAGGTATCATTTCATAAGAGATTGTTATGAAAAAGGCAAGATTGAGGTGAATCATGTCACAACAGCTAATCAAATAGCTGACATTTTCACCAAACCCCTTGATTCAACAACTTTTCAGAGGTTAGTATCCATGCTTGGGATGTTAAACTTGGAAGAAAGTCTGTAAGTGTTTCACTTTTTAGTTCTGCACATATTTTATTTTCACTTACATACTTATCTGTCACAAACCTCTGAAGAACAATTTTGAGAAAGAGAAACTACTGATGAACAATTTTTGAGAAAAACTACTGATGAACATCAAAATGGGAAATTTTCAAAATAGAAATAACTACTGATGATAATCAGAAGTTATTTAAGTGTTTTAAAAGTTTTTCTCATCAGCAGTTGAAACTGCTGAAGAGATGACCAAAACCACTGATGAAGAAACCGCAGTTTCATTAAAAAGGGTAAAACAGACTTTTCACTCATCAGAAGTTTGACCTAGTCGGTTAAAAACTTCTGATAAATACCTTTTTCAAACACTTATCCATTCAAAAAGCAAAATTCCCTCTCTCTCTCTCAAATCAAAACCAAAACCCCCTCTCTAACCTAAAGATACTGTTCGATCAAACAACCATGGCTCTCGTTCTAAAACAGGGACATAATCAACGAGGCTACTTTGAGAAAGATGAAGCCTGGTCCCAGTATGATGAAATCATTGATCTCATCATGAAATCCCAATATTATGAAGCTTTCACCATTGATCCACCCATTCAAGAAGAAACTCTCAATGAGTTCTGGGCTAATACAGAGACGGTGACAGTGAATAATGAAGTGATTTCCCTCAAATCTTCAATACAAGGGAAAATGATGGCCATATCACCAGAAACATTAAGCATAAGGCTTGGTTTGAAGGATTCTAATGCTCCTGAGCATATCTCAAATTCTGACATCGATCTGACCATGACAGAATGTGGCTATCAAGGTACTTTAGCACAAGCAACAGTTTATAAGAAATATTTTGACCCAAAATATAAACTATTATTTCATTATATAATTATGTGCTTAAGTCCAAAAACTGGGTCTATTGATTAGATGCCTTCTACTTTTCAACCAATTTTTCATTCAATAATAAATGAAACACCTTTAAAGGCATCTAAACTATTTTTCAATGAGTTGGTTCTGCACCATCTAAATGATAAAAAGAAGTTTTTACTGTACCCAAGATTTGTTATGCAATGCATAATCAAAGAACTTGGAGAGGGAGTACTTGTGGGTGAGTCAACAACTCTAAATCCACTGACTTCACAAGTATTCTCTAGGCACAATAAACCAGCACTTGTGCTAGAAGATGACCAAGGGGAAGAACAACCAATCCCTAAGGAACCCACATCTTCCAAACCCAAAAAGAAGTCCAAAAAGCCAAAACAGCAAAAACAAAAACCAACCAAACCCTTGAAAAAGACAGTTCAGGAAGTGGAGATCCCTGAAACTGCTGATGTGCAATCAGCACTTGATAAGGATGTGGCTGAAACATCCTCTCAGCACACACCTTCTCCACCTCCTAAAAGAAAACCTGTTACAGTCATTTTCAAAAGAAAAAGATTTAAGAAGGCTGTAACAACTGACCCAACCTTTGAAACTGCTGAACCTGAACCTGAACCCATACAAACTACTGAACACATACCCCTCACAACTACTGAACCTGAACCTTCCCACACAACCATAGAAATTTCCCAACTTCTCTCAGGACTAAAAGGATCCCATCCAACACATGTCACTCCCCCAGCAACACATCAAATTGGGGAGATGCCTTCACCACTTGACATGGATGTGGACCTTATTAGCCCAAACCAGGGAGATGAGGATGGACCAGAGTTTATAAGCCCAAACTTAGAAACTCTTGGTACTTTTGAGGCTGCTACTACTCATTTATCACCCAGTGGTGAACCTGAGGATAGTAGTAACATAATTAAGACCTCAAATTTGGCAACTACTGATGAAGGCCTAGTGCCTGAAGTAGGAAAACCTCAGTTCCAAGACAAAGAGGTTCATGAGAAAACTAGTTTGGTGCTAGCTCATGATATAACTGATCCTGCCCTCTCTGAGGACACTATCAGGGATTCAGATGATTCCATTAGCTTGGATGATGAATCAAACATTCCACAAACTGAATTGACGGTTGAAGTTGAAGATCCTGTATCTAAGGTCTCCAAGCTCAAGAAGCTGGTCACCATGGATCAGGTTAAAGACCACTTAGCCCAAAAATCCCCAAAAGTGGCATCTTCAGAGAAATCTGAAGATCACCCAAAAACACACCCTTCACAAAAACAACCTACCCAATTCTCTGGGCTTTCAAGCATAGACTTGAACCAGCTATGCAGCCCAGATGGTCCCCTGTTCCAGACAATGAAACAAATCTTAACTGATCAACTCAAAACCTTTACAACTGCTTGGGAGTTGAAAGCCAACAACCAATTTGGGTTGATAAATTCCAGACTTGCTGAATTGAACAAGAAGATGGATCAAACTCAAGATCAATTAGCAAGGTTGTTTGCTGCAACTTCTCACTCTCTAAGGCTTCCAGAAGTGGATGAAGCCAAAAAGGGGGAGAAGATTAAGGAACCAGAACCTGAAGTTACTATCAGAGAAAATCCTGAAGCTGAAAAGCCAATTCAAAGACCAGGAAAAGAAATATTTCAGGAGTTCTCATCATCTAAGGCACAAGAAGAAACTGCTGATCAGACTTATCAAACTACTGAAGACAATCCTTCAGCAGTTGTGAAGACAGACAAACCATCAGCAGTTTCACCTTCCAAACCAACATCAGAAGTTTCTAAGGCACCTGAAAGAGAACAAGCTTCCATTCCTATGCCAACTACAACTTCCACAACTGTTTTAAACCCTACTCCCATTGCCATGTCAAAAGAATTACTGGAGAAGAGTTTAAAAGAGGCTGCAAAGAAGGCTAAGGAAGACAAAGTATGGAACAGCTTGGAAACTAGAGATGATCTGAACTTTCAAGAGAAACTAATCAAGTATCAAGAAAAACTTGATGAGCTTGAGGCTGAAGAAAGAGCACTTGAAGCTGTTGCAGAAGAAGACTAAAGGGCACAGCTGATCACATTCATAACCAAGAACTCCAAATCAAAACAAGTTGCTCTCAAAAGGCTCTCTACTGAAGAACTCACAAAAAGAGCACAAATGCTATCTGACAGATTGGCAACAGAGAAAGAGAGGAAAGCCAAAAGAGCAGAGATTGTAGATGAACTGGTGGCAAATGGCTATGGTTCAAAGGCCTCAGTCTCAAAATGGAAAGAACAAACTTTATATGAGACATACAAGAAGTACAAGGCCAGCAAAGCTGCAGAGCCAGAAAGATTTGAAACTCCTGAAGTCCAACCAACTTCAATCATAAGGAGATCTTCTGGTGCACTAAGAAAGCCTGCCACAAAAAGAAAAGCAGAGGGAGAACCCATTGTAAAGACTGATTTCAAGATGGTACTCTTGGAAGGAAATCAGTTAGTACATGGAGACTTTGATGTAGAAGAAAAACCCTTGCTTACACAATTCAGAGACAAAGCTACCTATGCTTATCAGCTACAACAATCCATTCAAGAGAAGTCACATACAAGAGTTGTAACAGAACATCACTTGCCCAACATGCCTATTCAAAGTGGTGTTGACCTTCAAGGTAGTCAAGAATCTCACCTGAGAGTCACTGAAGTCGAAGACATTCCACAATCATCCTCAGGTTTACCCCAGGAAACAGGCTTGGTTTCCTATGCCTCTGACTTTGACAGGTCAAAGGTAAACATTATCAAATGGTCATTTACTGATTCCAACTCAGTACTAGTGACCAGGAGAGATCGTTCAAGTAAGGTCTATAAGAACTCAAAGGAGTTGAGTATTCTATCTTCCAAAGACCTTCTCACAATTCAACATCTTACACCTGAATTGGGATCTCTCACTGAGCAACAAAGATGTACTCTTACTACCCGGATGACAGCAGAAATCTGGAGGATACTAGAAGAGAGAAAGAATCAAAAATAAAGATTGGATAAGGTTTTGGCTTCATCAATCCAGGGGGAGATTGTTGGGACAAAGAGGATTGAAGAAACCACCTTTTGATAACCTTAGTCCAAATCATATTCTGCCTAAGTATAGAAAGAACTGCTGAAGAAGAAACAAGAAGTACTGAAGAACAAATTCTCAAAGTACTGAAGAGTTAACCATCAGAAGTTCTGAAGTCTAACCAGACACTACACTGAAGAACTACTGAAGACAAACTACTCATCAGCAGTTTGTCACTCATCAGCACTTTGTCATCAGAAGCTTCTAACCAACTGAAGACTTCAGCAGTTTAGTATTATATTGTTTTGTTAAAGTCTTGATTTCAAGTTTCGATGTACAGACTGTTGTAACCTTATCTTAGCATAATATCTTTGTTAAATATCTTAGATTACTTCAGACAACACTTTAGTATATTGGTCTATAAATAGATGAGTTTGTTCATCTATTTTAGATATGTGATATTTTGTGATTTACTTTGAAATCAATTGAAATCCTTCGGGCTTTTAACTTATAATCCATTTCACATCTGAGAAACATAAATTGCTTTACTGCTTTATACTTGAACTGTATTTATTGTTTCTCATTTACTACTCAGTCAAGGGGGGAGTAATAACTCCTCTTAAAAGTGATCTTTTAATCTTTGAACACTTATTATTCCGCTGCTCATTAACTCTTATATAAATCTGTAACACATAAGTGTTCACTAAAAGAGGCCACTGATCCAACAATGAGTTCGTTGCCCATCATGAGCACGATAAGAGTAATTTCGATGAGCGGGGTTAGTCATGGTTTCCTGCAATGCGTTAGATCAGTATACGTATTCGGGAATAATAAGTGTACACTGAAGACAGTGAGTGTACTAATACTTCTGCTATGAAGATTATAGACTAGAATGTAATGCAATTCTCAGTTCACTATAACCTGGCTCTGATACCAATCTGTCACACCCTCAAATTTCCACTGCGGGGTTTTACCGTGAGGCGCATGACAAACCAGGATCCATAGCCACAAGTATCATGAACGACTCTAAATGCCCAAACCATTTAGTTCGTTTTTGATAAAACAATTTCATAGTTTAACCGAACATTTTAAAGTAGTGCGGAAGCGTAAACAAAATAAACAGTTCACAAAAGTCTGCGCAAAACAACGCGCCCAAACCAAAGTTTAAAAGTTCAAAATATTAAATGTTCATATCCCAAGACACAGAATGATGCATGCCCTAAATCATGCTCCATACCTAGAGACCTGCAAAGCATGCTAAAGTGTGTCAACATAAAGTCGGTGAGTTCACAAAGTAAGTAGGCGAGTAAGTAAAAGTGTAGGTTCTCCAAAACCCATAATCAAAAGTACAACGTTGGCCTCCCAGACCATGTAAATAATAGCTAATTCATATGCCAAGGTTAGCTAGCCCACTCATGATAACTAATACCGGCGAATACCGAACTGCTAATGAACGAGTTCCCACAACTGTGAGTATAATGCCTTACATCATTGCCCATCAACAATGATAATATGTTTTAAGCTAATAGTTCACACCCATGCTCCCAGCACAATGTGAGGTTTGTTAAACCTAATAGCGCTATCAACTAGTAACCCGCTTGCCCACCCGACAATTGATTCGGTATTTTGAAGGACTTAAAAGATAGGATTGGTTTAGTTCCTCAAGGACATAAACATAAATTAGTAAAAGTAGATTCACCCCGTGAACCATGCACCCCAAAACCCGGGATGTGTAAAAGTAGTCCCAAACCAGACTAGAAAACGTTTACCAAAGTAGTCTCAACCTGAGACGCATGCTTTGAGAAAAAGTAGTGAAACTCACCTTTGGTTGCAAGCAAATAAATCCAAACTCCAAAGTAGGGTGTGCTACCGACTCCCTAATTCATGTGTCACTAAATGAGTATATGTGTAATACCATTACACCATATAACCCGTTTGTCCAAGACGTTTACATGTTCAAAACCGTGCAGTGACACCTAATGACTCTACATGCACAAGTAGGTCCTACGTAACCCGTTGGTGATCATAGTGATTATTATCAGTCTAGTATCTCAAATACATCTCATACAAGTGTCCATACAAGTTCATGTCAATTACATACCATATAAGACTCCAAATAGTCACATAAAGACCCCGTACACAATCTGTGTTTTTAGGGCAGATTGTGCGCTGTGAAAAACGAATTATTTAAAATACTTAACCAATGAATTAAAGTCCGAAATTTTTACTGAGTATTCATTGGGACTCAGTTGATAATCCATATTTTTGTTTTGTCTTAAAACCAAACACAAAAATTATTAAAATTTGTACAACACAGCTATGTCCAGAAAACTTCCACAACAGGTCAGTTTAGAAGAAAAATTCCCAAAAATTGTGTATTCACCCAAACGGGGTGAATCCACTTGACCCAATTTCAAAGCTTAACTCTTTGTAAACCTCAAGTTATGACCATTTAAAGTTGACCCAATTTACAACTCCGAAAATCTGATATGACCTCTAATCAAATAAAATTCCAAAAACTACTCAAACGAAGTCCAAATCATACGATTTTGCCTATTATGAAAAGCTAAGACCATGTACATTACAACCATGCAAAGAATAGATCAAAACAATGGCTTTTAATCTACGTAACAGACCCTACAAGTTGACATTCAGATTCTGTCCAGATTTTAATCATGCAATAACATCAACTCTATCGAACCCTAGTTGCATATTATCGATCAAAAACACCAAATAACCATCCTTGAACATTAATAAGACATAATCTGATCAAAACCTAGCAAGATACATCTTTATATTATCATTCATCAAACCCTAGTTATCTAAAACATCAAGAACATACATGATCATGCAAAACACATAACATTCATTACATAATAACATGCTTAACCCCTTTAATCTTCATGAACATCATGTTTTAACTTTTATAAAATACTTTCAGACCTGGACGAACAAGGTTTTGATGTTTTAAAAACATATTAAAGAACATTAAAACACAAGAGAATGAAGATTATACCACAAGCACTTCAAAATCACCAATCGATTGCTCCTCACGCTTCCCGAATGGTGTTCTTGAGCCTTAGCAGGTGTTAGGGGTTGATATTTTCGTAATAGGGCAGTAGGGGGCGATTAGGGTTGAGTTTAGGGGTTGTATGAGGCTTAAGAGTGTTTAAATAGTGGATTAAGACGGTTAGGGTTCGTCAGACCCCTGTGAGCGGTCGCGCGGAGGCTGTGAGCGGCCGCTCACAGCTTTCTGGCCCACTCCGGGTGGCCTGTTTCGTTGTACTACATGTTTACTTCGATGTTTTTGCTATTTTGGCCCATATCAAGTGTAACCCCATGCGTTAAGACCCCAACCATCCTACTGGTCCACCCATTACGATTTTTATTAACGTTTCCGGTTTAAGTTCACGTAATCACATACAGTTTGCACATAGTTTCACAGAGTATCATAGGAGCACGTAATTGTAATCAATCTTAAACAATTACTTCACAATCTTCTTGTTTAACAATTCACCAACGTTCGGGGTTCACTACTCATGTAAATAGTTTGGTAATTCCTCGAATTACCACTTCATGCAGTTATTAACCTAATACTGTGCAACGCGTGACTTATCTAGCTCACCCTAGTTAACTAGAATGCATAGAGTGTAACCAGGGTTTAGTTAAAGTGAGAACCTGAAATTGCGGGGTATCACATATGGGATATGTAATCGGCATGGAACTTGCGTAGCGCGTTGGGATAAGTGTTGTATTTTTTTTCCTTGGAAAACATTTTGAAATAAATTTTGTTTAGATTATAGTTTGACACAAAAGAATCTCAGTTTGCTATAACCTCGTGCTCTGATACCAATCTGTCACACCCCGCATAGGCGGAAACACGGGATGCAACTTCGAATGATTTCCAAGCACAAAGGTCATGCAAAGCATCAAATAATTTAAAATTAGTAACATCCATTTGACAACATTATTTTACAAAACATAGAATCAAATTGTCTTAAATAAAACCATTGTTTGTAATTTTCATAACTAAAAATCAATACATTAACGGCTCAAGAAATGGTATCCCAAGATGCTTGAACGCGACCCCCAAGTTCCACATCTCATGCTAATTACCTGAAAACATGCATGTAAAAATATGGGTCAACATAAAGTTGGTGAGTTCACGGGTTTTAAATGAATGGACTTGTAATCCAAAACCGACTAAACCACTACCTAGCTAGGGCAATGATCAATAATGTGATCTGACATGAGCCCATAACCAAATCTTGACGTGTTGTGCCTCACCCATTGTACACTAAAGACAATGAATAAATGTGAAATACAAGAACTCTCTTGATATCTGTCATCCGGTCAGAGCGACTGACCAAGAATGGGGGTGTCAACCCAATAGATCTATTCCAGTGTTTCATGGCTAAGACCCTGGCTAATGGTTACAGTGTGATGTATGCCACAAGGACATTATAGATCCTGAACCTTGTTGTCTCATGTTCACATAATAGTCATAATTGTAACTGAAAATTGTATGCATGTTTTCCCCTGGAAAATGTAAAACAGTCAAAAGGGGCCGTGAAAAACTCACATTGTGTGTGTCTGAAAATGAAATACTGAGCCTGGAGCTAGAGTATCTGACCTACGTGTCCTATCTAAGAAGGGACATTTTAGGTCTATGTCACTTGTATTGCCTACAAGTTGTTCACTTGTTATGTTTGTCCTTATAACTTAACCCTTTAAGTTATGTGTGTCTTTGATGTAAGGATTTGTGTATTTAACACCTTGTTTACCCAAAAGATACGATGTTTATCTTGTAAATGTACAATATTAGGGTTTCTAGGTGTAATTTCCCCTTAATACTAACCTCATGCCTTGTGTTGTTAGATTTTTATATACCATATTCATGTATTTTTATACACTTTGGTGAGCGTGTGCACTCATATGTTGTAGGCTTTAACACTTTTAACTCAACATGTGTGTATGTCTACCAAATACATGTAATTTAGTTTACTAGCTTCATAAATCTAGCGAAAATAATATTGTTAAGAATACCATTTTCATAAATCTGGTGACCATTGAAAATAGCATTACTTTATGTAAGAACATAACCTTCATTTGTAAAACATGTACCCCTTTGTAAGCCTAACCATTTTCCATAGGGTTTACAATTTACTAAAAAACCAAGTTTCATGTTATCGTGTTTAGTAACCAAACTAATCACCTTAACAAGTTTCGGCTCATGTGGTGTCCAAACATACTCATTTTCTGTTCATGTGGGTGTGTATACATATATATTTTCATGTTATCGTTTTTAGTAACCAAACTAATCACCTTAACAAGTTTCGGCTCATGTGGTGTCCAAACATACTCATTTTCGGGCCATGTGGGTGTGTATACATATATATTTTCGGTTAACAATGTATATATTTAGGGTCATATTCCCACTTAATATACTAGGTTTTAGTTACAAGACTTAACATATTAGTGAACTTCCTTGTATGTAAGTGAAAATATAATAACAAAGACATGAGTTTGTAGTTAGTGTGATACCTCCTAGTGAACCAAAATGTGAGAGATTTAGGGGGCTTGTACATCCTAATTTAGCTCCTTGTGCCCCTTAATTCTCTTGGAATAATAGTGCGTTTTGGACGGGGTGTGTGTGGCCGAGAGGTGGTGGCCGAGTGAGGTGGGGTTTCATGTGGTGGTGGTTGGCCGAGGGTCGTGGCTGAGTGGTGGGGTTGGGGCGGTGAGCAAGGAGAGCCGAAAGAGAGATTGAGGGAGTGAGTTAGAAATTATGGTGCAATCGGTTCTCTGTGCTCACCTTTTATTCATACTACATGGAGTGGCAAGGGTCAACCTTGAGTTTTAAGTGTTGACAATGACCCTTTTCCCTTCTAGTGCAAGGTGTTGGAAGTGAGATGGTGATGGATGCTTGGTTCCTTGATCTTGGTGTAACAAAATAGGAAGTCAAAGGGTGCATGGGTGGATGTTGTGTGTTGCCTTGTTGGTGCAAGATTTGGACAGTAATGTTTGGATGGTGATTTAGATTTCTAGAAGATCATCTTGTTAGGAGGTTGACATTGCACACACACACACATATGTATGTATAAGATTATGTATATTTTTTTTAACACATTATCACTTGTCTTGTATAACCCCTTTGTTATATAATGTATCTAGATGTTATTGGAGGTTCTTTTACATATACATGTCTATGTTGGCCGAAATAATATGTAATTGTGTGCACATTATTCGCTTTTTAACTAGTTGTATTACTAGTCGTTTATAGACATTGTTTTCGGTCAATTGTTGTATATGGACATTGTTTGTTTTTGTTCTTGTTTGGGTCCCAGTTGTGACCTTATGTTCAATTGTATTGATTCCCAAAACTAGGGCTTTGTATGGATCTTCCTATAGTTCCTGATAAACTATTCGACTAGTTATGAAATTGTATCAACTAGGGTGTCTAATGCTAGACTATATACATCGGGATTGACTTGCTAGAACCTTGCATGGTCCACATATGATGTAACATGAGAAATGTAATGCCATGCACAATGTATACGTGTAGTTAAGTGTACGGACATGACATGTGATTTCGGCTGGTGACACAAGTGTCACCAGCACCGTCATCACCGTCATTATCATCATCATTTTCTTCATCATCGTAACCATCATCTTCTTTCTCATCCTCTTCATCACCGGACTCTTAAACACCTTCAATTCTAGAACGGGCTTCAAAAAGTTTGTCGATCCGTTCCTTTAGTCATTGATTTTCTGTCTTTTATTCTTCAATTCTTTTCTCATTGTTCACGTTAGGTAGCTGCAGCTATTGATATTAAGATTCAACATTTGTCTGTCTCTCCAAAGTTTCCAGATTTGATTTGACAAGCTGTTGGTTTGACTAGACAAGCTGTTGATTTGATAGTTGTAGCTCCCTGTTCGAGGCTTGCAACTCTTTATTGATTCTGATAGTCTCTGACAATAATTCTAGCATCTGCTTCTCATTATCTTCAATGGTAACCATCTTGCCTCTCAACTCTGCATTCTCGCGCGCTTGTCCATGCATAAAAGCTACCACTTCATTCATCTGGCATTGAAGTTGATCACTAGAAGCAGCATGAGTTGATGTCAATATGGACTGAGGAGCTAAGGTACGTGGATACAATTCGGCTCGAAGCTTCTTCAAAATATCACTAACAGAGCCTGAAGTCAATGCTTGAGAAGGGGTGGATGAGGTCGCTACAACAGTAACTGAGATCGACTCCGTGAAGATTATCGGCGTAGGCATTGGCTTAAAAATACCCGTAGACAAAGCTGCTCTCGCTGATGTTGTTGCTGTAGAAGTTGCTGCTGCTGTTGTTGAAGAAGTTGGTTTGCTGGATTTTACTTTCTTCTTTGATTTCGACCTAGTAGGCTGAGATTTTCTCTTAACTCCTAAGTCTTCCCCCATTTTTAAGTTTGGTTTGAGATGAAGGAGGAATATCTAATTCAGCATCCAAAAATATGCAATCTAAGTGTCTTCTTCCACCGTGAAATCTGGTTCTTCACTCACTTGCTTCTTCTCCAACCATTTAGCCTTTTTCTTTGCCACCTTTGCAGCTCTGGTCTAAGGAGTATCATCTTCTGAGTCCGTATTTTCAAAAACATCTTCTACGTTCACATCTTCGTCTTCAACTTTAGAAGCTTTGGACTTTCCCTTGCTAGCTGCAGACAAGCTAGGTTCACTGACATTACCCTGTGTGATTGGAGATCCCAAAACATTTGTATCCAAAACATCATCATGAGTACTAGTTGCTGTTGTGCTGCCAGGCTCATTGGATCCCAATTAAACAGTTTCGCGCCCAATATCATCTCTATTTCTGAATGTTCATCTCATTACCTCCACATCCTCTTCAGAGTCACTATTCCCGCGTCTCATTTGTTCCATGTTGGAGCTTCATAACTAGGATTGCTCAGATGTCCAAATAGGCTTCTAGTCTTTGGTTGACCTCTGAACTGTCCCATCCTTTCCATCATTCTGTCATCCATATGATTAAGTTTGAAGCTCTCTATTTCATTATTCGGCAAGTCTGGGAGTAGACAGTTATTGATCATATGTAGAAATCGAGGATACATAAGATATGGCTTCTCGTCCTTTCTCTTAGTAATCTTCTCCTTAAAATGTTGCATGATCATCCCAGAAAAGTTGAATGACTTGTTAAGTATCAGGGCAACAACAACAGACGCCAAAGTGTCTCTGATTTCATCGAGTGCGGTTCTTCTTGGACCCAAACACCGCAAGACGACGTGAATAAGATACTTGAATTCTGCACATACATTGACCTTTTGTAGCATATTCTCAGTCACCGGCTTGTTATATTTCATTCTCAGAAAGCATCCACGAATCAAAATAGAGTCAAAGGTAATCGGGTCTATATGAGAGTTGTTGAAATGAAGTTCCTCGCGTATAGCTTGTTCAGACACAATAACTTCCCGGTCATTGATCTTGCTCCAGATAACTGAAGGAACCACTTCACAATCAATCACAACATTGTGATAGAATTGACGTAGATGATCCTTGTATGGTACATGATGCTTGGATATTCCAGTTGAATCCTTCATCAGCTTAAATTACCAGTGCTTGTCCTTTATTATTGTTTCTAGGAGCATTCGAGTGCTGATTCTACACTGGGACGATCGCTCATTCAGTATTTTGGTTAGGTTGTGTCTGAGCTTGCTGCCTCTGGTTTTGATTTGCACAGTTGTTGTTGTTTAGTGGATTATGATTACCTTACTTCTTGGGTCTGTCACATTCACGAGCAAAGTGTCCCATTGTACGACAGTTGTAGTACGTGACTTTGCCTTTATCAAACCCCAAACTGGTGTGTCTGTTGATCAATAGATCTCTTCTCCTTGTCCGGTCCATAAACTCCTTTACCCTTCTAACCACGCATGCAAAATGCCATTGAATATCTATCAAGTCCATGTCATCCTTGTCAATCTGGAAATAATCTTCTTGTGTAAGATGAAAATTTCCAATCTGCCCAACAACCAGTCCACAATAGGAATTAACCAGTGTTGATAGAAGTGCCATATGCTCTTGGGCTACCTTTACCGACACCTTCTCGAAAGCCGAAGTGTTCAAACGTTGCGGACCTGCACCTGAAGTAGATCCCTCGCCAAAACCTGATGATGAAGCCCCCATACCCTAATGAAGATGGTCCACCGAAGTTTGGAGTTGCTTGTGCTGGAGTTGCAAGGTGTGCGAAAGGGTTGACACCGTACTGAGGTGGATCACCCTCTACCGTGGAGGACATTGAGACGCTTGTCCTAAGATATTCAAGAGAGGAGAAGTATATGGAATGAGACCATAATTATTGAAAGCAAAGACAAGATCTTAATTGAGAACAAAAGCTGTCTGTTGCTTAGATCCTGCAATGCTGTAATCCGGAGGAGCTGTCCTATAATAGATACTTGGATTTAGAGGAATGATGGCTTTGTTTGCTTTTCTGATCTCATCATTTCTTTATTTTCAATATTGATCACAAAGTCATTGATAGAGAGGTTTTCATACCCATTTGTAACCTTTTGAATGCCTAACCACTAATGCTAGTGAGTGGGAAGAGCATCAGCGAATCGCTCAACTAATTCGGAAGATGTGTAGACTACCCTATACTGATACATCTCTGACATAAAGTGGTAATACCTAGCAGTCAAATCTCTCAAAGGCTCATTCTCAATGGCCGTGAAGTTCTCGAATTCTTTCCGAAGTTGATCTGTGTTTATCTTTCTTTCATTTCTTTTTGCTAACGCAAGCCAAAGCATCTGCGAAGTTGTACACTGTATGAACTGATGTAGAATGTCTTTAGTAAGTGCTTGAGTAATAGCAGCCATCGCACTTTTCCCAGCACTGAACTTACGTTTATGAGCATCCTTCAAATCAACCAAAGCGATTGGAATGTTTGAGTTTTCTATCATTGGTCTCACACACACATTCTCGATCTCAGCCAAAACTTCTCCGTCTATACCTTCAACATGTGTCTTGAATTGGCCTTTCCATCAATGATAATCAAACATGTGCTGAAGTTTTTGTGCCCTATTCGAACTCCTTGTTTTGAGGTCACTCAACAGCATTGATGATAAATGGTGGATTTGTTGAGGTGCAGCGGCTGCAAGTGCCCAAGGATTCATGCCCGTGATCATTTGTTGCTGAGCGTATTGTTGAGCAACTAACGCCCACGGATTTGTTCCGACAACATTTGCTTGTTGTCGTTGCATACGTTGTGCATTGCGTTTAGCCGAATATGCCCATGGTTTGGTCAGTACATTTATCGGTTGTTCATACGATTGTCTCGGTTGATTAAGGTGACCCCACGGATCAGCCATTTATAATAGTCCATTATATGTCCGAAATAGTCTGATACTTAGTCAAAATTTCCAGTTTTACTAATTTGGGGCGATTATGAATGTTTCATACGACTAGCACAACATGATTATAATAGGAAACAGACGATTATGGAAGAAATGGGCGATTAGGAATGAAAAAGAGGCGATTATGGTCTTACTTGTGTAAAAAACACACGAGTATGAAGATCTCAGGAGTTTAACTTTCTTTCACATGAGTGGCTAGCTAGTCATGTGGTATGTAACATGATTAAGTACTCAATCGCCTAGAATGTAAAAGGATTAAGAAAGCTACTCGTCCCTAAAAAAGTTACTCGCCCCCAACAGGTCTGATTGCTTGTTTTTCACAAAAACAAAATTTTTGCGTCGAATTCACTCAAAATAGATGTGTTTTATGATCAGATGGTTATAACAGTTAACGCCCTTTAGGATCAAACCATAATAAAAAACACCCGTTTTTAAACCCAAAAGATTGTTCAAATCTAAAAAAAGATTGGTTTTTGCAAAACCAGCAACTTTCAGACTTTCAAAAATAGGTTTTTGGATGAAAACACTAAGTTTTGATGTAAAAACAATATGTTTTTGAGTTGTAATGTTACTAAACACCCATGATACGAGCCTCGGCTCTGATACCACTCGTTGGACCATCTTGGACAATCCGGATATCATGGTATGACACATCACGAGTGTAAAATCCTCGGTACACGGTTTAAGCAACAATATCAACAACACACACACACGAAAACGATTTGTCAAAGATGCAAAGATGGTTTAAAATTCAACTCTTTATTGAAAACAGTGCTCGAGTGCTTTACAACAAGATTCAAACTTGATAAAGCCTAAAAAGCTATTGTGGAATGTGTGACGTGACAACCACATGATTAGGGCAATGATTGAAGCTATATATAGGCCCAGTAAGACTAAGGTATAGGCAGTTCCTATGCGGATTGTAGAGCCCGAAGCATTCCTATGATAGAATTGCTCTTGACTAAGTCTTGAACGATTCATCTAGACGAAATCTTGAACCATGTTTTGGTTGGTGTAAACTTGAGAATTTCGGCAAGTCATGCCCGGATTCTTGGAAGAAATCTACGTTAGCCAAAGGGCTAATGGAAATCTAATAAAAATGTGCCATGCACAGGCTAACCTAGTAGAATGAAGGGTAACAATAGTCAAGGCTTGGTGTTAGACTAGAAGCCCGATTATTTTCCCTTCTTAGTAGTAACGGGCCGATTTGGGTTAGACACTCCCCAACCGAACTATAGATTATGAAATATACTGAAGCCTAGTAGCCGGATTGATAATTCACCTTAGGATCATAGAGTTGTGGGATTTTGAGCGCATTGGCCTTATTTGGGTTCAAGGTAGTCATGCAGTTGAAATGGAGGTGAAATAATGGCTAAGGCATGGAATTTGATGACAAATCAGTAGCTACAAACTGAAGCCTATGGCTAGAGGCCGTAAGCTACGGTTCGGGCAAGCAAAACTAGCAGGAGAACCGTAAGCTACGGTGTCCTAACCGTAGCGTACGATGGGAGTCAAGACAAATAAAAAATAAAAAGGGTCGTAAGCTACGGTCTTTAACTGTAGCTTACGGCGGGCATCAACTTCAATTGTTTTGTTGATTTTCATTGACTTTATATTGCTAACCACTCCTTTGTGTTGTTTTCATGTTAGGTTATGGGTATGTTGGTCTATCGGATGGACGATCAATCAACCAATCGAACCGAACAAACCAAGATGTGTTTCATCTTTTTTCTAGAAACTTTTCATGTGGGATTTTGGTTACCACTGTTGTCCTTATGATTTTCCATTGTGTCAAAACCTTGTTTAGGAATTAGTTGAAATTTTAACCATGTCTCGATCGTCTTAACAAGTAGTATATGACGATAAGGCAAAGATTTTCTTAGCTTCACTTATCATTAAGAAAACCTTTACACGTGTTTTCACCTTCAATTATATACTTAAAATTACGCTTCGGGGTAAGGGTCTTACAATTGGATGGGGCTAGGGTACTTTGTCTACAGTGCCCTCTCCCCCTTTACAATATCACGAGTCATCTAATTCATAAGAGGGGGCATGTCACTACATGGTAAGGGGTACACGGAATGATTGTCGTGTGATAACATTGCCACCATCCCCTCGGTGATCGTAAAAAACGTACCATCGCAACAAGATGTAACCGAGAGGCAAACACAAACATTCATGCCATGCATTTGACCCCAACAAATCTTTTTAAAAAAAAAAAAAAATTATTTACCATTTATATATAAATCAAACCTATTCACACCATTTTCACAAATTCTTACTACAATCCTACAATTTTTACAATTTCTCTCTAAAAATATCACACCATTCGACATCCCTTCTCTCCAAATAAGTCTGACAGTATGAACCTGAGATTATCCGTGTTCAACATTTTTAAAACTAAATCCTCTACAATGGTTCATTGGACTAAAGAGAAAGAAATTGCATTAACAATGGCGTGGATAAATGTCAAGGCCTCAGCGAACTTATCTGGCCAATCTTCCTTCTGGGCTAACGTTTTAGTCGAATTTCATGTGCTAGTCGGTGTAAAACACCGCACTTGTGAATCACTCTAGCATAAGTGGACGGATCTCAAAACTAAATGTGAACGCTTTGAAGAGATGTTTAAAATAACCATGGATTAAGACCCTAATCAAACCGACGATATAGCAATAGAACTTACTTAAGTCGAGTATACTTCTGAGGTTGGCCAAAGTTTTGACCATGTTTCGGCATGAGATACTTTAAGCCCTATATTAGATTTAATTTGAATTATGTTTTCTAATTAATGTGGATTTTCTAGTTTTAATTTAATTTTTTTATGTTTTTAAATTTGAATTATGTAAGATTTGTAATTATAATGCAATTTAAATTTTAATTAGATTTAACTATTTAATTATGTACTATTAATAGATGACTTGATTTAAACAATAAAAAAAGGCAGCCATGTAATTTGATTTTTGCAGGAGAGGTTATTTTGGTCACTCAAGACAACCTATCACCGCTGTAACCACCAACGTCACAACACCGCTTCTTATCACCGCCGTAACCACCACTGTTCAGCAGCCACCTTCTACCACAAATATGACAGGTCGCCGATAGCCATGGCGGCGGCGGCTGACTCCTCCGATCTCAAATTTTCGATCTACATCCACCGCTACCAACGTCACACCACCATTAGGAAGGTGACGATTTGGAGACGGGTCTTAATTCCTAGACGATTTGGGCCAACGGTATGGAGCCGGTTGTAGGAAATCAGTTCCACGTTTGTGATTTCCGGTTTGAAAAAAGAAGAAAAAAATCTACATTCAATTGGTTCAAAACAAATATTCATCGGTGACCGTGGAGCTCTAATATGTGACCGTACTGTGGTAGCGAACGGCGGTCAATTCGTGGTGTTCGTTATCTCCGACATGTTGGTTTTGTTGAAATTTTTAATCAACAGCTTGGTCCATTTTATCCATAAATTTAGGTTCATTAATAATGGCAGTGTTGATATGGACTGTAGATCAATAAATAATATGAGATGGTATGATTTGGTAAATACACCAATATGATTTCAATATTTCTATTACTGGTTCATTTGGTGTGGGTGATGATGTTGAGGAAGCCGTAGATGGTAGAGGTGTCTATGGTGATGACGGTCACATACCGTCACCAAATCATGTCGTCGTCTGCGTTCCCTCCCAATCTATATTTTTCTCTCGTTACTCTGTTTCCGATTCAAGAATCGATCATGTTGTTGATATTTGGGGTTTTTTAACATCTTACTTCTGTTTTTTTATCTTATTTGATTTTCTTTGGTTTGATTATTGCAAACAGGTGGTTTGCTACTGTGCTAAGGGTTGAAACTTGAAAGCATGTGCGTATGTATTCTTATTAGATTAAGTTAATGTCAAATTGACTGAAATGTGAATGGCATTCAAGCCACATCATAGGTATCATAGTATGTAAATCGATTTCCGATTTAAAGCGTTACGTATTTTCTAAATCGGATTGACGCCGCTGTAACGCGCGAGTGGTTAAAACACTAATTTATATTAAATTTGAAAAATGTTTAGGGTACCTTGCCTATAACGCTGCCAATATTTTAATGGTTTTAGGCTACTTGTGGAATTTACATGACAATACATGATTAGTTGAGCCAGAGAGTGCTGACTTCTAAAGTATCAATCTATAGTATTTATAATGCATGAGGCAAGGATAGTTTAAAATACCCAAAAATTAAAAACTTTATTTTCATTAACAACCATAAAATGAGGGTAATATAGTCATTCAACCACTTTTACACTTTGATACTTCATCTTAGTTACACTTTAATCCTTTCTACATTACTTAATTTTTGCTTATTTAAATTATAGTTAACATTTTTTCCTTATTTTAAGCAAACTATCCCCCATTACGTTTAAATAGTCATATTTCTTTGCATACATTGATAGTTTTATAAAAAACATACATCATAATGATAAGCATTTTATTATCTTTAATTTGAGTATAGTATTGTTATTTGTTTTAATTAAAAAAAATAATGTCTTTTTGTACCCTTAGTTAAAAAATAACATCTAGGAGTGAACTAAGCCGTTCACCGAAGCCAAACTAAAACACAGACAAAACTGAACTAAAATCAATAGAAAATTGAATTAACCATAATCCGATTTAACTTAAAATCGGTTATCGTTTTCTTTTTGTACCCTTAGTTAACCGAAATAAGTCAAACTAAAAGGAACCATTCATATATTCATAACAGTGTGCCCGCGCGATGTAGTAGGGAGCATAAACATTTCTAATGGTGCATGGTTCAATTCGGTTATCAGCCTCAACCGAAACAAAATCGACGTTATCGGTTTATCGATCTTATTAACCAGTCTGTTAATTGGTTCAGTCTATTTGGTTACATTATCGTTTTTAGTTCGGTTTAGTTAATTTTAATTAATAATCGAAACTAAACTTTAGTTAAAAATTTTTGCTTAGAAGTACATGAAGTTGAGATATAAATACATGAAATTGATGTATAAAAGATATAAATATATGAATGGTTCTGTGTTATTAAAATCGGACCAGATCGGCCGGTCGGACCGGGTTCCGAGGCTTGGACTAGCCCGGGTCGGATGGTTGGACCGTTGTGCAATCGAACCGGTGATGGACCGTTGAACCGGTCGGTCGGACCGGAAAAATAGGGGTCGGACCGGTTTTTTTGGGGGTTTCAATGCATTTTTTGGGCCGGTCATTGGATTGGTTGGACCAGTCGGACTGGTGAACTGGTGGGGGCTCCGGTTCGACGTCCGATCCGGTTCTGAAAACATTGGTTATACTATACTCAAATGATAAACAATAAAATGCCTGTTTTTTATGATATAGTTTTTTAAAGTATTACCATATGAAAAATTATGGTCGTTTACAATTCGTAGTGGTAGTTACTAGTTGGCTTAAAATAAAGGGAAAAGTGACTGTTATTTAAATAAACAAAAGTTAACTCTTGACTTTTGATGATCTTAAAATGCCCATCAAATATATTATATGTAGTATAGATATCTAGGGGTGAGTAATAATTGAATATTTAACCAAAACCGAACCAAAAAACAGAAGAAGTTAACCAAAAGCAATCAAAAACCGAATTAACTTAAAATCGGTTATTGTTTTTGTACACTTAGTTCACCAAAATCAACCAAATCGAAACAGAACCATTCATATATTCATATATTTTTAGCGTTTATACATTTATTTCATGTATTTATACCTCCATTTCATGTACTTCTAGGCATAAAAATTTTTTTAGCCAAAGTTTGGTTTTTCTTATTAACCAAAATTAACTAAACCGGACTAAAAACTGATAATCTAACTATATAAACCGAACCAAGTAACCGATTCTTTAATAAGATCGAGTAACTCATGACTTTGGTTTTAGTTTCGGTTGAGGCTAATAATCAAACTGAACCGAATCATACACACCCTTAAAGATGTTTGTGTTCCCCTGCTACATCGCGGAGTACCCTACTAGTCTATTAAAATACACTATACGATAGTTTGGCCCCCATGATAGTTGAAGAAAGACAAATTCCGTCATTAATGAACTTTACTATATAGCATTGAAGTTTAATCAGCCACATTTATCTTTGTTGTCTTCAATGGTTGAATACTAGCTACGTGACAAATCTTATAACAGCTTTGACCCTTTGATATGTTTTAGTTTGAAAGATAAAAACATAAAAGAGTCATTTTCTGATTCTCACGTCGTAAAAAGGAAGAATTCGGGTCTAGTTTGAGACGCTTAGACAACACCCAACTTTGAAAAGTTAATAAACAATAAACAAGCCGACTTGAAAACATATATCAGTAATAAAAAGTAAAAGAAGAGACTTCAATAGAAGTGAATCGAGTAAGCCAACTTTGATCCATTATGGTTTACTAGTAGGGTGTCCGCGCGATACAGTGGAGAACACAAACAACTCTAAAAGTGTGTATGGTTCGTTTCGATTATTAGCCTCAACCAAAACTAAAACCAAAGTCATCAATTAATCGATCTTATTAAACAATCGGTTACTTGGTTCGGTTTATATTTAATCCGGTTTAGTTAACTTTGGTTAATAATAAAAACCAAACTTTGGCTAAAATGTTTCGCCTAGAAGTACATAAAATGGAGGTATAAAAGTTAAAAATATACGAATTTGGTTGATTTTGGTGAACTCAGTGTACAAAAAACAATAACCGATTTTAAGTTAATTAGGTTTTTACTTATTTCAGTTTCGATTGCTTTCAGTTCAGTTCTTCTGTTTTTTTTGTTCGGTTTCGGTTAAATGTTCAATTCTTGCTCACCCCTAGATATCTATACTATATGTAACTAGTAGAATTGTCCGCGCGTCGCCGCGGGTAGTTATGTGTTTTAGGTGCATGTTGGGTGGCAAGTTTGACGTAATTCATTTTTAATACCAAATTGCTAATACAACTAATATATAAATTCACAAAGAGCAATTGACTATAAACTAAAGAATATATCGACATAAAAAACAACAATATAAGAAATGGTAGATGACATTATGTATACGCAACGCAAATGAATTTCTAAATCTTTTTAAACCGAGGTACCATAGTTACCATGTCGAATGAGGTAGTAGTATAGTTTTAGGGCCATAATCATTGTACACGAAGATCAAATAACCATGGTTTTTACTTTTATGGCTATTTGTGATATTGGAATCTTACTTCTTTGAGTTTGGTTTTTGGAAGGGGTTCACCTTCCAAATCACAAGGTTGATAGCTCAGAGATTTATTCCGTTTCCGATCATTAGTATCTTAGGTTCTTCATCTGAGTTATATACATATCCATCCACGTCATAACGACCAACACTACATAAAGTTTCAAGTACACTAATTAGATATATTTTGATGTTAAACATCTTGATTTAATCTCATACGTAAAAAATTTACAAAATTTTTTAAAAATATCTATAGTACAAGGCGTATATTAAATAAATATAGAATATATACGTCAGAATGCGTTAACCTATTTAATATAAGTATTATTATAAAAGCGTTTGATTGCAACCCACCAAACCATATACAGTCCATTTGGCTCCATAAATGGATGTTACACGGGTCGTGTTCGGTTAGCATGACTTTAAGTGTCTCCGAGTCAGGGTTTGAATAAACATATAGGTAGCGTTCGATTTCATCAATTTAAACCCGTGAACTACTATCACCACCTCTAGGTAAAACAACTATAACCTTAATAGCTTTATTTTAAAAAAAATAAGGAAAAAAAGTACCCCTTTTCAGCTGCTTTCTGGACTTTCTGTTATTTACCTTTACTGCGTCATTTGGCTTTTAGTTGCAAAAGAGACCTTCATCCAGTCAACAATTTGATATTTTCATCATGTAACACATGTTGATTACACCCTCGTAAATATTTTTAAGCACTAAACATGTTAAATACAAGTCAAAACATAAACAAAACAGCTGTATGGATGCAGAAATAATGGCATATTTGTTAAATAAACAAAAGCATAGAAAATAAACAAGGGCTTACCAGAAATGGTGATTTGACCGAAATGGTAACGCTTTGGCAACCTTGGTTGAAACAAAGCGCCATGATTTAATCAGGAAATGATCTAGAGTGAGAGTGCTAATAACATTTTGGATAAATTTGAACTGCAGATGACATGTTAAAAAATTAGATGAAAGCCATACAAACCTAACTACAAAGTAAATTTGACCAAAATAAATAGATTACTGCATGTGGAATCGGTGTTGGATGAAAAATGATACTTTGTAAATGTTTTTGAAATTACTATATTAGTCCTCTGACCTACTTTGGATTGGTTACCATGTCAATTTGGGTCACCTACCCACCTCAAATTAGTCAACGGGTCAATTTGGGTCATATCAAATTCGGGTCAAAACAAACGAAGATTATACGTTGTCGATTTGGGTCATGTCATATTAGATTCTTGGATAAAACACACCACTTCATTCTTTCAAAAACCTAACAATAATTAAAAGGAAAATGCAATTAACTGATGATGAACTTTCAAAACTCGGAACATAAATCGAATATTAGAGCAGTAACATTATAGGAAAATTTGAGATATGTTTGCGATGGTTGTGAACATTCATAACATCATAAAGCTAACATTACAAACTTCTCAAACCTAACTTGATTTATCAAATTATAATAAAAAAAACATGCTGATGAGTACCTTATTTGAAAATTTACGAAACACCCATCATAGTCATCCAAACGTTAAGGTGATTAACCATATCAAAAATTGCATCAGAATCAAACCATAAACTAAATAAAAAGCCTTAAAACAATTAACACACATCAAATGTAACAACAAATCTAAACAAACCAAACCATCAAATTAAAACAATTGAAAAACAGTTTTACCTAAAGCGATATGCAAGAACCGTAAATGAAATTTACTGTGAAACCCCACTCATCTCAATTGACGTTGTAGCATAATTCACTAAAAAATGAAGCCATTCTTTGTTTCTTTGACAAACCATTAAGGTCTTGATTGCTGGGATGGATGAATCATTTGCTTGTTTAAGAGGTAGAAGATAGAAGGATAAATATATTCATTCAATAATTCATTCACTACCTATTTAATCGGTGATTATGGGCATTGAGTATATAGTTTACATGCTTTTAATGAGTGGTTAACTAATGAATTAAATGTGAAAATGAATAGAGTACATTAAAGAATGTGAAAGGAGGAGCATTGAGGAAGGTGAAAGGAGGAGAGGGGGCATGAAGGGAATGAATTTTTAGGTTTCAAGTAAAAAGGTTTGATAAATTTACCATAATAGCCCCATTAACATCTTAAATTAAAAGGAAGTGACAAATATTCCATTTTCTAATAAGCTTTATTCACTTTTATATGTTGCTTCAAAAGTTATACTCATGACAAAATTACAATATTGTACGTTTCCTTAACATAGTAATATAGATAGATATATTTGATATGAGCATTTAAGATACTCAAAAGTTAAAAATTAACTTATGTTTATTTAAATAACAGTTATACTTTTTCCCCTTATTTTAAGTCAACTGAAAACCAGCTCTACGAATTGTAAATGACCATAATTTTTTCATACGTTAATACTTTACAAAAAACTCTATCATGAAAAACAGGCATTTTATTATTTATAATTTGAGTATAGTATAACAATTCTTTTAATTAAAAATATTGTTATGTTATGTGATTAACAATATCCATTGTTGGACTTTGTTTGGATGAACCTCAATATTGTTTATGCAATTTACAATACGTTTTTATAAAATTGTAAATGCGATGTCTCAAGATTTACGTATAAATCTAAAGCAAACTGTTGTATCAATTTACCACCAAATAGAAGCATATTTTTCGTAGATCGAAAGCGGTTTAAAGGTATCGATAGTATTTGATTTGCTTATTTATTCCTTTTCATTGTGTCACTGGTAACAGTGAGAATAATATGATGATTGGAGTACTTAATTACAGGTATTGAGGCTCTAAATGTTAGTGTTGGTAGAAAATGAGGTTTTGGTGTTTGTGTTCACTGGGAATTTACCTCATGGTGAATGGGTGATGGTAACTGTTGGGTCTGCTGACCTGGAGAAGAACAGATGATTAAAAGCCAAAATATACTAAGTGTTTGATCCTGAATAAAGAACAGTTGTTACAATAAAGCTTCCTCCAAAGATCTGTTGATTCCTAAACTACTGCTGCTGCTTAACAACTGTTAGAGATAACTGCTGCTGATGAAAGGTCTGATGGACAAAGTCTAAAGGTCAAAAGTTTGATGAAGAACAACTGCTGATCAAAGAACTGAAGAACAAAGGTCTGTTGAACCAACAGCACTTTGGTTCAACAGATGATAAGAAGACATCAGAGTTTTAGTTAACAGAGTTTTGTATTGTCAGTAGTTTCAATGTAACAGTAGTTTATAGCTTAACAGTTGTTAGAGTTTGTTAGACAGTTAGGGGTCGCTATCTAGGTGACGTCAGCAACTGATCATCAGAGTTTTCAGTTTGTCTATAAATAGAACAGTACTTGTACTGTTCTATTCATCACTCGTCATTCTCTTCAGACAAACATTCTCTGAGTGATCAGGCTGAGGGGGAGTTTAATTGTACAATTGTAATCTTTCCATTAATGAAAGCTTTCGATTAAAAACAATTATTCTCTATGTTTTGATTTACTGTTTATTCCGCTGCACCTTCCATTTATACTTCATTCATCTTTCATACTTAATCAAAACAATCCAATACTCAGATCCTAACAATTGGTATCAGAGCTTGGTCAATTAAATCTGATCTAATCAATCAATTTAATACACAGATCAGCTCATAATCATTGATATCGTTTGTTTGTCGGGTTAAAACAGAGTAATAGTTTATTTTCATTTCAACTGTTAGTAAACAGACTTTGTTTTTGAAAAACCAAGAGAATGACTTCACTCAATCAAGATCCACACAACACTGGCACACACAACAAGCCTCCGATGCTTTTCAGGTCAGAATACAACATCTGGCAGCGTCGGGTGGCTCATGTGTTAGCACAACAGAACACAGGGTGCTGGAAATCGGTAGTATTTGGACCACATGATCCAATGGTACCGAGTGCCGAGGATCCAAAGATCCAAGTACCAAAGAGTGTTGAGATCTACTCAGAGCAAGATTTTCAAAAAATCGAGCTAGATGCCAAGGCTTTCAGCATAGTAGCCATGGCACTGCCGAATGATATCTATGCCGGTCTCTTGCACTGCAATAGTGCTAAAGAACTGTGGGATGCTCTTAAAGAGCAATTCGGGGGAACTGATGATGTGATTGAAAACAACCGTGAAATACTTAACCAACAATATGAAACGTTTAGTCACATAAAAGGGGAGTCATTAACACAGCAGTTTGAAAGGTTTAACTGTCTAATTAGTGAACTTAAACTGGTTGGTCTAACTTTTCCTAATTCAACACTAAATCATAGGTTTCTTAGATCACTTCAGAACAAATGGGACACTATAGCCATAGTTATGAGAAACTCTATCGGATTCAAAGACCTAACCCTGACCCAGCTTCATGGTAAGCTCCTGACTTATGAAAGGGAGCTTAACCAGAAAAAGAAGCTCCAGGACTCTGGCAAAGTGTCAGATGACTATGTATTTGGGAATACTGCAGTGTTGGGTCAGGATGATGGTTCTGGAAGTAGTAAGGATCAGAGTTATGATCATTACATTGACATAACCACTGGTTTCAATAATGATTCTTACTCATCACCAAACAACTGTGCTTTCACAGCCAGTGGTGATATCCAGGCTTCTGATAATTCATCTTTTGTGTACAATGACTTGCAATATATTGACCCTTTGGACCTAGAAGAAATGGACATCTTACATCAAGTTGCCCTGCTCAGTATTAGAACCAATAACTTCTATAAGAAAACTGGCAGGAGGTACCCAGGTTTACATGGTGGGTCAAAGGTTGGGTTGGATAAATCAAAGATAAAATGTTACAAGTGTCATAGAATGGGTCATTTTGCTAGGGAGTGTAGGAGTCAGAATGGAGTTCCTATGATAACCTATCCAAACCAAAGACCACAGACCAACACTTATCAAACCATCCCTAATGTACCTAATGTGCAAAACACTGCTCACTTTGCACAAACCCAAACCACTGTTCCTGTGCATTATGTCCAAACCACTGTTCCTCAGTATCACTATGTCCAAACACCTGTTACTCAGGCACCAGTGCCAATGACTGTTACTCCACCCTCTGCTCCTGCAGAGACCAGTCAACCAGGTCAACAGAGTTTCTTTACTCAGGGCTTTGTTGATTGGAGCAGTCTACCAGATGAGATAACAGATGACAACATTGCTCTAGTTTCTAACTCTGAAAAGGATTTTTGTTTTATGGCACTAGACACAATTGTTGAAGAGGCTGATTCTGAGGATGTGGTATCTTTGTCTGAAAATGTGACTGATAGTGTTGTTGGTGAAGTTGTTTCAGCTGAAGAATCTGAAGTGGAGGTTGTGAATCTCTCAGACCCCTGGGGTAGTGATGATTGTGACTGCCAGTGTAACTGTGCCTTGATGGCTGCTGCTAAGGTATCTCCTCAAATCTTAAATGACTTGTGCTCAGACAAATGTATTGTGGCATTTGCTAAGATAAAAGAGGTGAATGAAAACTTTAGAAAGAAAATTTTGGATTCTGAAATTCAGTTTGAAAAACTTACAAAAGAGTTAAAATCAAAAATATCTGAAAAAGAGTCTAAAATCAGCAGTTTAAAACATGAATCAAGCATAACCAAAGACCAGCTTCAGACTATGATAACAAAATATCATAGTTGTAAGAAGGAGCTTGAGTCCACCCAAGTTGAATGTAAGAAATGGGTGGAATCATCAAAGGGTTTTGAGATGATTGTCAACCAACAATCTAAAAGTCATGTGAAATTTGGTTTTGGTTTTAAACCCACTGATCAAGGTTCACAAACCACTGACAAAAAGGAACCCCAGTTGGTTGAAGTCATCCCTACAAACTCAAAAGGTCAAGAAATCAAGGTTACTGAACCCAATGGCAAGAAAATCATTCTTGAAAAGTTGGAAGGTACACCCTCATTTGATGAAATTGAGAAATATCAATTCAAACCAACATGGTCAGATGAGTGTGAAGTCCTTGAAAATTTCAAACCAATGACCTTCAAAACCCCTGATGGTAAAATGGCACCACAAGCCAAAGTAATCCCTCTGGTAAATCTTCCAACAGATGATGAAACATCTGTTGAAAAGAAGAAAGAAAAAGGGAAAGCCAAGAACAACTTGTTTTGTGATTTTTGTGAAAAGAAGAACCATGTCACCAAAAACTGTTTTCTTCTAAAAGCATATGACATCAACAAAACAACAAGTTTAAATGATTCTAAAATTAAAGAATGTTCAATCTGCAAGAAAAAGAATCACAAAACAAAAGAGTGCCTATATCTCAAAAATTTTGATGAAAAGATAAAACAGTATAAGGCTAAAACTCTGGAAAGTCAAGTGGTAAGTACTTCAAAAGGAAAACCCAAACAGACTTTTGAATCAGTCCAAACATCTGTTACCAAAAGTCTGAACAAAAACTCTGCTCCCAGAGATGTTCAGGTAACAGATGCTCCACCTGCTAACAGATTACCAAGAGGATATGGACAACCCACTTGTCACCATCTGCCACATGTTTATGAAGAGCCCAAAAGGCCTTCAAAACCAAAAGTGAACAGACACCCTCATGGTTTTCAACAACTGATAGGAAATGATCAAACATCCGCTGGACCAAGTGTTGACATACAAGCACTGGCAAATGGTCAACTGCAGCTGTTGAACCTAGTTCAAAAGCTAGTCCAAACCATTGATCATTCTCCTCAACTTAAGGCTGAGACAGCTAAGGACCCATCCAAAGCCAATTTGGCTTTGGACACTCACCAAAACAAAAATCCTTACTGATGTGCAGGGAGCTTCTGCTTGTTTAGACAGTTTATGGTATGTAGATAGTGGAGGCTCCAGGCACATGACTGGATGTAGAGCCCTTCTTCTGGACTTTCTTGCACATGGAGGGGGTGATATATCCTTTGGTACTGATTCTAAAGGTAAAGTGTTGGGTTCCGGTACTGTCGAAGCAGGGAGGCTTAAGTTTGAAAATGTTAATCTGATAGACAATTTAAAATTTAATCTACTTAGTGTATCTCAAATGAGTGACAAAGGCTTTGGGTCATTCTTCACTAAGCAAACTTGTAAGATTGTTGGCCCAGAGGCTGTAGAAAAGATTAACACCATCATTGCTGAGAGCAAAGCACAACTTGTTGCTCACAGAAGTGGCAATGTGTATGTAGTTGATATGTTGAAGGATAACCCTATGGCAAATGTCTGTCTGTTCTCAGCTGCCTCTACCAAAGAGACAGAATTGTGGCATAGGAGACTTGGTCACACCAACCTTCAAACTATCAACTCACTCTCCAAACAAAACCTTGTCAGAGGTTTGCCATCAAAAGAATTCAAATGTGATGAGCATTGTGTTTCCTGTCTAAAAGGTAAACAACATAAAAGCTCTTACAAATCCATTGATGAGTCCAAAACCAGTCAGTGTTTACAAATGTTGCACATGGACTTGTTTGGCCCTGTAAAAATCATGAGTCTAAGAAGAAAAAGATTTTGTCTTGTCATAGTTGATGATTTTTCTAGGTTTACATGGACTTACTTTTTACACTCTAAGGATGAGACTGCAGGTATTTTGAAGGACTTTGTCACCAAAGTTGAAAAACAATATGACTTGCCAGTAAAAGTCTTTAGAAGTGACAATGGAACAGAGTTTAAGAATAAGGAGTTGGATGATTTCTGTGTGTCAAAAGGGATTGTAAGGCAGTACAGTATCCCAAGAACACCAGAGTAGAATGGGGTGGTTGAAAGGAAGAACAGGACTCTCATTGAGGCTGCAAGAACAATGCTAGCAGATTCTGGTTTACCTCTGTCCTTGTGGGCAGAAGCTGTAAACACTGCTTGCTATGTTCAAAACAAAGTTTTAATCAACCCTAGACATCAAAAGACTGCTTATGAAATTCTGTTTAAAATCAAACCACTGATATCATTTTTCAAAGTCTTTGGCTGCCCATGTTTCATTTTAAATCTTAAAGATTCCATTTCAAAATTTGCAGCCAAAGTGGATTGTGGATATTTTCTGGGGTATTCTTCTACTGCCAAGGCCTATAAAGTGTTTAACACTAGGACTAAGACAATAGAAGAAACTCTGAATGTGAAGTTCAATGAACTTTCATCTTTGAAAATCCCAGCAAACCCTGCTGAGTTGTTTGATTTAGATAAATTCAAATTTGAAGATATTACTGTCAAAACTAACCCTGCAGATACTCCACAATCTTCACAACAAGACTACAAAATAGATGTTGTGGTTCCAGATCACTACAAAGTCTATCCTGCATCAGAGGAAGCAGTGATTCAAAACAACTGTCAAAACTCTGTCATAGCTGAGTCAGCCACTGTTGGCCAGTCCTATCTCCAAACCACTGATTCACCCAACCAATCCACTGCTCAATCATCTGTTGACAAAAGTCAATCATCTGTTGACAAAAGTCAGTCCAACTTTACACCACTTGGACCCATTCCTCCACCTCCATTCCAAACATCTGTTGACTCTTCAAAAGTGCCAATAGATGTTATGACAACAGAGTCTCCAAACCTCTGTCCTTCACCACAAAATGCCATCATACCATATCAGGGAGATCTAATCTACCTGAGAGCTCATCCACCAGACCAAATCATTGGCAACATCAGAGAAGGTGTGCTCACAAGGAGCCAATCTTCAAACATCTGTCTTTTTGCAGGCTTTCTATCCCTTACACAACCTGTCAAGTACCAAGAGGCACTAAAAGACAATAGTTGGGTAGAATCCATGCAAGAAGAACTCCTTCAGTTCAAAAGACAACAAGTATGGGAACTTGTACCACTGCCTAAGGATGTCTGTCCAATTGGCACAAAGTGGGTCTTCAAAAACAAAACTGATGAAAGGGGTATAGTTGTCAAGAACAAGGCCAGGTTAGTGGTTCAAGGCTTTAGACAAGAAGAAGGAATTGACTATGATGAAACCTTTGCCCCGGTAGCAAGGTTAGAAGCTATCAGACTTTTCCTAGCCTTTGCTGTCAACCACAACATCAAGGTGTATCAGATGGACATCAAGTGTGCCTTCCTATATGGCAAAATTCAGGAGGAGGTCTATGTATGTCAACCACCTGGTTTTGAAGACACATTCCATCCTGATCATGTCTACAAGCTTAACAAAGCATTGTATGGACTGAAACAAGCACCAAGAGCCTGGTATGAAACTCTCTCTACTTTTCTCTTATCCATTGGTTTCACAAGAGGTAAAATTGATAAAACCTTGTTTTTAAAATGGAAAGGAAAAGATTTAATGATTGTTCAAATATATGTGGATGACATCATTTTTGGATCCACATGTAATAAAATGTGTGAGGAGATTAGGGAACTTATGACAGCAGAGTTTGAAAAGAGTGCTATGGGTGAACTTCAGTGCTTTCTTGGTCTTCAAGTAAAGCAACTGCAAAATGGCACTTTCATTCATCAAAACAAGTATGTGAAAAACTTGTTAACAAAATTTGAGATGAATGATTGTAAGCCATGTAGTACACCCATGAGCACTGTCAAGCCACTCACTATTGATGAAAAGGATGAACTGGTTGATCAGACACACTATAGATGCATGATTGGGTCTTTATTGTACTTAACAGCATCCAGGCCAGACATTATGTTTGCAACCTGTGTGTGTGCTAGATCCCAGGCTTCTCCTAGAAAGTCTAACCTTATTGCTGTGAAAAGGATATTCAGATACCTAAAAGGTGCTCCCACACTTGGTATCTGGTATCCTGCTAATGGAAACATTGAGCTTTCAGGTTATTCAGATAGTGACTTTGCTGGCTGCCATACCACAAGGAAGTCCACCTCTGGAGGGTGCCAGTTTCTAGGGAATGCCTTAGTCTCTTGGCAAAGCAAAAAGCAAGCAGCTGTTTCAACATCTACAGCTGAGGCTGAATACATTGCTGCTGCAAGCTGTACAGCCCAACTCATGTGGCTTCAAAATCAACTACTGGATTTTGGGATAACTGCACTAAGAACTCCACTCATGTTGGATAGCCAAGCTGCTGAAAATATCATCAAGAATCCAGTCTCTCACTCAACCACCAAGCACATAGATATCAGACATCATTTTGTCAGAGATAGCTATGAAAAAGGTTTGATTTCTCTGCACCATGTTCCAACAGAGGATCAGTTGGCAGATGTGCTGACAAAAGCTTTAGACACATCTACCTTCACAAATCTGATCTCTCGAATTGGAATGTTAAACATGGATTAAAACAACAAAAATGTTTTCAATAAAAACATTATAATGTTTTCAGAAAAATCAAATTTTGCTAAAATGTCACTTTGGTTGAAAAATCTGTTTCAAACAACTGATCAGATAAAACAACCACTGATGGTTGAAAAATCTGTTTCAAACATCTGATCAGATAAAACGACCACTGTTTCATTCAAACCACTGATAGTTGAAAAATCTGTTTCAAACAACTGATCAGATAAAACAACCACTGATGGTTGAAAAATCTGTTTCAAACATCTGATCAGATAAAACAACCACTGTTTCATTCAAACCACTGATAGTTGAAAAATCTGTTTCAAACAACTGATCAGATAAAACAACTGTTTTCATCAGTCTTTTGGTTAAACAACAGAGGTTGGCAACAGATGTTTAACAAAACAGCTGTATGCCACCAGATGTTTCAACCATCAGATGTTTGCCACGTCTGCTCTCAAAAGCAGAGTTTTGCCACATCAGCGGTTTCACCAGAGCCTATAAAACCCTGTTTTCCCCCCAACAGCAGTTTTACTGTCTCATTGTATTCAAAATACTGAAAACCGCCTTCGTCTTCCTCATAACCCTCAATCAACGTTCATTACTTTCACAAACAAAATCCATTAAAATGGATCTCCAAACAAAAGCCACTCATAATTTCCTTCCCTATTTGGTAAAAACCGAAGATAACACTCCATTTCATTCCACCATCGACATCATAAATAATTCAAAATACAAAAATATTCTCACTGCTGATGCTCCCATATACCTGGAAACACTCCAAGAATTCTGGGCGAATGCTGAGGTCTTGTATCAAGACAAAAAGCCAACTTCCATAATTTCTAAAATTGGAGCCACCAGTATCGCCATTACCCCTGAAATCATATCCACTACCTTCTCATTAAACGACTTGTCAGGTATGGAAACTTTTCCAAAAACAGAGCTTCACACTGAGTTTCAAGAGAGAGGGTATGATGCACAAATGACTGGTTCCACATTGTATAAAACGTTTTTTCCTCCAGTCATGAAATTTTTCTTCCATACCCTACTCCTCTGTGCTTCAGCCAAGACTACATCCTTCAATGAAATCCCATTGAGGATACAATACTTGGGATATGCAATGTTGTCAGATTCTGACTTCAATCTGTCTCAGGGATTGTTCTTAGACTTGGTATCAAATGTGAAAGCCATAAAATCTGGCTCAAATAATGCTTTTCTGCTCTACCCTAGAATTCTAAGTGTAATTCTACAAAAGATTTTACCTGCAAAAGATTTTCAAAAGGGAGAGTCTATCAAAATGAAAAGTTTAACTGATGAAACTTTTACTAGAATGCTGGGTTCTTCAACCCAAGAAAAAGTATCAAAAGTAACAAAGGTTTCAAAAACACAACCAAAGAGGACAAAGACAACAACTGTTGTTGAAACCTCTGTTGGTGAGCCCACTGCTCCTGGTGATCATGACACTTCATCCAGTGCTGTGAAACCCACACCAGCCACCAAAAGAAAACATCCATCCTCAAAAACCACCTCTAAACCCAAAAGGGGATTTCTGGAAGATGAGATACCAGAAGCTAACCCTGTTGCATCTCCAAAGCAACATGAAACCACTGTTGTTACTTCCTCACAACAGTTGGAGATATCTCAACCCCAGCAAACTCCTCAAGAATCCTCACAAAAGGATCTTGTTGTAAGCCAAAGGGAACCTCATACTGAGGCATATGAGTCACTTGACCATATGTTTACAAGTCCATCTCCCAGGGCTAATCAGCTTCTTACTCCACCTACATCACCACCACATGTCCCACAAACCATGCAACCCCTGTTTGAAGCTATTGACAAAACTCAGGACAACCCCAGTTCCTCTCCTTCACCTGTCACTGAGAGTACACCACCACCAGTGACTGGGGCTGAGGAAAGTCATTTAGCTATCCCACAAACAGAAGAGGAGGTTATACTCCCAGAAGTCAATGTTACTTCTGATAAAGAGAAGCAGCCACTACAGCTGTTGAGACCATTGTCTCACAACAGGACAGTGGTTCCATTGATAAGACTTCCTTGAAGGCAACAACTGATGAGGCCACCATTGTGTCCCCAAAATCAGTTGGAAGTCCCCAGTACCAAGAAAAGGGGCAGCAGGTTCTCATTCTATGGATTCACCTCCTAGAACTGAACCAGCTAAAACTACCTCTGGTAGGGATTCAGATGATCCTATTAACTTAGGTGATGAGTCAAAACTTCAAGAATTGACGGTTAAGGTTCAAAACCTTGAATCCTCTGTTGCTGACATCAAAACTGATGTCAAGTCAATTTTGGAGACATTGAACAACTTTACCAAAAGTCAACCCTCAACCTCTGATATTGCCAGTGAGCTATGGAAATCAGTTTCACCCATCATCATAGTTCACAGAAAACTGGCAGATCAGACCCAAGAAACATACATGTCCTTGATCAGAAACATGGTGGATGCCAGATTCAATGACACCCAGGCTGACATCAAAGTGATCAAGGAACACCTGCTGAAGACTACTGGCTCTGCCCCTACCACCATTCTCAGAGATGAAAACGACAATGAGTTTACAGCTGATGATGCCAAAAAGGGGGAGAGTGGCAGAGATAGGCTGCCAAAGCTAAATCCATTTGGTGCACCACCCTCACAAAAGGGGAAGCCAGCTGCTGACAAACCAGAGTCACCAAAATCAGCTCCACAATCACAGCAACCAAATGTTCAAATCCCTGTCACTGAACCAGCTCAAACATCCAAGGCAAAAGAAGTTGACACTTCAGCCAATGAAAAGGCTGAGAAAGCTGCTCAGGATAAAATGAAAAGGGCTGATACTTTGGAAGCAAAGGCAGAGTTGTTGGTGCAGCAGAAAAAGGAACAACAGCAAGAAGTGGAAGATGTGAATACTTCTAAAAGAAGGAAAATGCCAGCCAAACACACAAGAAAACCACCTTCCAAACTATCTGCTGAAACCTCTGCTGTTGAAACACATGTCCTCACAACCACTGCTCCTAAAACCACTGCCACCACAACCTCTGCTACCCAAACCACTGAAACCAAAACAACTGCCACTAAAACATCTGCTCAACCCAAACCAGTAACCAAACCACTCACCACACCATCAACAACTAAACCAGCCACAACTCAAACAACTTCCAAACCTACCACAACACAACCAAAAACCCAAACAACTGCTGGTTCCACAAAAGGACCAACAGATGTTCACCAAACCACTGCCTCATCCTCACCTTCACCCAAAATCTTGTATAGCAGGAAAAGGAAATCCACCTTTGTTATACAAGATGAAAACATCCACAACACACCACCTAACACCCCAATCTCACAATCCACACCAGTCAATGACATTCCACTTTCATCTTTCTCACCACACACCTCTCAATTCAGATCCCATAGACCACCACTCACCATCACCCCATTGGCTGAGAAGTATCCTCTTGAGTTGGATTTAATCAAGGGGGAACTTCAATCCTTCTACAATACTGATCAGCCATCAGAAAGAACCTTCCCATCTCTCAAAGGCTTCCCTGTTCCACTCAACATTGACACCTATCTTAAATACAAGGGTGAACAGGCTGATGCTGTCATCAAAGAGAAATGCAAAGGGAAGGATGACAGGACTGCTCAGGGCATCCATTCAGCAGAGCTTAGCAAAGTTCGAAGGATTGAAGACTATGCTAAGACCCTGAGCAATTCCATGTCTTCCATGCCTCTCAGCAGAGATTTGGAAATGGAAGTTAGGGATTGTTAGGACTTGAGTATTGGTTTGTTTTGATTAAGTATGAAAGATGAATGAAGTATAAATGGAAAGTGCAGCGGAATAACAATAAATCAAAACATAGAGAATAATTGTTTTTAATCGAAAGCTTTCATTAATGGAAAGATTACAATTGTACAATTAAACTCCCCCTCAGCCTGATCACTCAGAGAATGTTTGTCTGAAAGAGAATGACGAGTGATGAATAGAACAGTACAAGTACTGTTCTATTTATAGACAAACCGAAAACTCTGATGATCAGTTGCTGACGTCACCTAGATAGCGACCCCTAACTGTCTAACAAACTCTAACAACTGTTAAGCTATAAACTACTGTTACATTGAAACTACTGACAATACAAAACTCTGTTAACTAAAACTCTGATGTCTTCTTATCATCTGTTGAACCAAAGTGCTGTTGGTTCAACAGACCTTTGTTCTTCAGTTCTTTGATCAGCAGTTGTTCTTCATTAGACTTTTAACCTTCAGACTTTGTCCATCAGACCTTTCATCAGCAGCAGTTATCTCTAACAGTTGTTAAGCAGCAGCAGTAGTTTAAGAATCAACAGATCTTTGGAGGAAGCTTTTATTGTAAACAACTGTTCTTTATTCAGGATCAAACACTTAGTATATTTTGGCTTTTAATCATCTGTTCTTCTCCAGGTCAGCAGACCCAACAATCTCCCCCCTAGAACAGATGATGCCAAAACTCTGCTTTATTCTTGATCTTTATTCCTCATCAGACTTTCTCTAATTTGTCCTTTTAGTTGTAGTTCAAAGTGTAGAGAGAAGAGGTCTTCAGCATCTCTTTCTAGTGTCAAGTTCAGAAGTGTCTGGAGATCTTCAGCACTTAGGCCAGGTGCATCATCCATACTTAACTTCAGAATACTACCATCTGATCTGAGCAGTGTCAATTCATGGGTCTCTTTATCAGACTTCCATTTTAGAATTTTAGAATCAGAGCAGTGACTGGGATGCATCTTTATTTTAGATGAGTTAGGAGATGGTGGCCTGCCAATGAGTTCTCTGAGCCTGTCAGACACAGGATCAGTGAAAGATCTGATTTGGTTCAAGATCCCCTCTTTTACATAAGTATCAGTGAACTGTCTTGTTTCTTCTTCAGTCATTTCCTTTTGCTTCTTGAATTGTCTTTTAGCAGCAATAGTAAGATCAGAAGTTTCCAGCAAACTGTCTAATGTAAAGGCCTGAGAAGGTTTCTTGGGTGCATCATCATAGACTGGTTTTCTTGGCAGTTTGGGATTGGTCTTTCTTTCTTGTTCAAGCTTCTTGTATGTTTCAATTAACCTGAGCTCAGACCATCTAGCAACAGATCTCATCTCTCCATACTTGGCTGCTACAAGCTCTTGTCTCATTCTCTTGAACTTCAAGGCTCTAGCTTGATCTCTCCCTTTACTGAAATCAGGGGCAGAGGCCTTAGTAGGAGGATTCTTGGCCATGCTCTCAATTCTAATAAGTTCTTCCCTGAGAGCATGTGTGGTCCAGCCTGTGAATTGATTCTTTGTTGCTTTGTAAGGCTTGGTTGCCAAGATCTGTTCTAGCAGTGAATCCCTAACTTCCATTTCCAAGTCTCTGCTGAGAGGCATGGTAGACATGGAATTGCTCAGGGTCTTAGCATAGTCTTCAATCCTTCGCAGTTTGCTAAGCTCTGCTGAATGGATGCCCTAAGCAGTCCTGTCATCCTTCCCTTTGCATTTCTCTTTGATGATAGCATCAGCCTGTTCACTCTTGTATTTAAGATAAGTGTCTATGTTGAGTGGAACAGGGAAGCCTTTGAGAGATGGGAAGGATCTTTCTGATGGCTGATCAGTATTGTAGAAGGATTGAAGTTCCCCCTTGATTAAATCCAATTCAAGGGGATACTTCTCAGCCAATGGGGTGATGGTGAGTGGTGGTCTATGGGATCTGAATTGAGAGGTGTGTGGTGAGAAAGATGAAAGTGGAATGGCATTGACTGGTGTGGATTGTGAGATTGGGGTGTTAGGTGGTGTGTTGTGGATGTTTTCATCTTGTATAACAAAGGTGGATTTCCTTTTCCTGCTATACAAGATTTTGGGTGAAGGTGAGGATGAGGCAGTGGTTTGGTGAACATCTGTTGGTCCTTTTGTGGAACCAGCAGTTGTTTGGGTTTTTGGTTGTGTTGTGGTAGGTTTGGGAGTTGTTTGAGTTGTGGCAGGTTTAGTTGTTGATGGTGTGGTGATTGGTTTGGTTACTGGTTTGGGTTGAGCAGATGTTTTAGTAGCAGTTGTTTTGGTTTCAGTGGTTTGGGTAGCAGAGGTTGTAGTGGCAGTGGTTTTGTGAGCAGTGGTTGTGACAACAGGTGTTTGAACAGCAGAGGTTTCAGCAGATAGTTTGGAAGGTGGTTTTCTAGTATGTTTGGCTGGCATTTTCTTTCTCTTAGAAGTATTTACATCTTCCACTTCTTGCTGTTGTTCCTTTTTCAGCTGCACCAACAACTCTGCCTTTGCTTCCAAGGTATCAGCCCTTTTCATCTTATCCTGAGCAGCTTTCTCAGCTTTTTCATTAGCTGAAGTGTCAACTTCTTTTGCCTTTGATGCTTGAGCTGGTTCAGTGACAGGGATCTGAACATTTGGTTGCTGTGATTGTGGAGCTGATTTTGGTGACTCTGGTTTGTCAGCAGCTGGCTTCCCTTTTTGTGAGGGTGGTGCACCAAATGGATTTAGCTTTGGCAGCCTATCTCTGCCACTCTCCCCCTTTTTGGCATCATCAGCTGTAAACTCATTGTCGTTTTCATCTCTGAGGATGGTGGTAGGGGCAGAGCCAGTAGTCTTCAGCAGGTGTTCCTTGATCACTTTAATGTCAGCCTTGGTGTCATTGAATCTGGCATCCACCATGTTTCTGATCAAGGACATATATGTTTCTTGGGTCTGATCTGCCAGTTTTCTGTGAGCTATGATGATGGGTGAAACTGATTTCCATAGCTCACTGGCAATATCAGAGGTTGAGGGTTGACTTTTGGTAAAGTTATTCAATGTTTCCAATATTGACTTGACATCAGATTTGATGTCAGCAACAGAGGATTCAAGGTTTTGAACCTTAACCGTCAATTCTTGAAGATTTGACTCATCACCTAAATTAATAGGATCATCTAAATCCCTACCAGAGGTAGTTTTAGCTGGTTCAGTTCTAGGAGGTGAATCCATAGAATGAGAACCTGCTGCCCCTTTTTCTTGGTACTGGGGACTTCCAACTGTTTTAGGGGACACAATTGTGGCCTCATCAGTTGTTGCCTTCAAGGAAGTCTTATTAATGGAACCACTGTCCTGTTGTGAGACAATGGTCTCAACAGCAGTAGTGACTGCTTCTCTTGAAACCTCATCAGAAGTAATATTGACTTCTGGGAGTATAACCTCCTCTTCTGTTTGTGGGATAGCTAATTGACTTTCCTCAGCCCCAGTCACTGGTGGTGGTGTACTCTTAGTGACAGGTGAAGGAGAGGAACTGGGGTTGTCCTGAGTTTTGTCAATAGCTTCAAACAGGGGTTGCATGGTTTGTGGGACATGTGGTGGTGATGTAGGTGGAGTAAGAAGCTGATTAGCCCTGGGAGATGGACTTGTAAACATATGGTCAAGTGACTCATATACCTCAGTATGAGGTTCCCTTTGGCTTACAACAAGATCCTTTTGTGAGGATGCTTGAGGAGTTTGCTGGGGTTGAGATATCTCCAACTGTTGTAAGGAAGTAACAACAGTGGTTTCATGTTGCTTTGGTGATGCAACGGGGTTAGCTTCTGGTATCTCATCTTCCAGAAGTCCCTTTTTGGGTTTAGAGGTGGTTTTTGAGGATGGACGTTTTCTTTTGGTGGCTGGTGTGGGTTTCACAGCACTGGATGAAGTGCCATGATCACCAGGAGCAGTGGGCTCACCAACAGAGGTTTCAACAACAGTTGTTGTCTTTGTCCTCTTTGGTTGTGTTTTTGAAACCTTTGTTACTTTTGATACTTTTTCTTGGGTTGAAGAACCCAGCATTCTAGTAAAAGTTTCATCAGTTAAACTTTTCATTTTAAAAGACTCTCCCTTTTGAAAATCCTTTTCAGGTAAAATCTTTTGTAGAATTACACTTAGAATTCTAGGGTAGAGCAGAAAAGCATTGTTTGAGCCAGATTTTATGGCTTTCACATTAGAGACCAAGTCTAAGAACAATCCCTGAGACAGATTGAAGTCAGAATCTGACAACATTGCATATCCCAAGTATTGTATCCTCAATGGGATTTCATTGAAGGATGTAGTCTTGGCTGAGGCACAGAGGAGTAGGGTATGGAAGAAAAATTTCATGACTGGAGGAAAAAACTTTTTATATAATGTGGAACCAGTCATTTGTGCATCATACCCTCTCTCTTGAAACTCAGTGTGAAGCTCTGTTTTTGGAAAAGTTTCCATACCTGACAAGTCGTTTAGTGAGAAGGTAGTGGATATGATTTCAGGGGTTATGGCGATACTGGTGTCTCCAATTTTGGAAATTATGGAAGTTGGCTTTTTGTCTTGATACAAGACTTCAGCATTCGCCCAGAATTCTTGGAGTGTTTCCAGGTATATGGGAGCATCAGCAAAAAGAACATTTTTGTATTTTGAGTTATTGATGATGTCGATGGTGGAATGGAATGGAGTGTTATCTTCGGTTTTTACCAAATAGGGAAGGAAATTATGAGTAGCTTTTGTTTGGAGATCCATTTTAATGGATTTTGATAGTGAAAGTGATGAACTTTTGATTGAGGATTATGAGGAAGACGAAGGCGGTTTTCAGTATTTTGAATACAATGAGACAGTAAAACTGCTGTTGGGGGAAAACAGGGTTTTATAGGCTCTGATGAAACCGCTGATGTGGCAAAACTCTGCTTTTGAGAGCAGACGTGGCAAACATCTGATGGTTGAAACATCTGGTGGCATACAGCTGTTTTGTTAAACATCTGTTGCCAACCTCTGTTGTTTTAACCAAAAGACTGATGAAAACAGTTGTTTTATCTGATCAGATGTTTGAAACAGATTTTTCAACTATCAGTGGTTTGAATGAAACAGTGGTTGTTTTATCTGATCAGTGGTTTAAAACAGATTTTTCAACCAAAGTGTCATTTTAGCAAAATTTGATTTTCTGAAAACATTTTAATGTTTTGTTGAAAACATTTTGTTGTTTTTAATCCATGTTTAACATTCCAATTCGAGAGATCAGATTTGTGAAGGTAGATGTGTCTAAAGCTTTTGTCAGCACATCTGCCAACTGATCCTCTGTTGGAACATGGTGCAGAGAAATCAAACCTTTCTCATAGCTATCTCTGACAAAATGATGTGTGATATCTATGTGCTTGGTGGTTGAATGAGAGACTGGATTCTTGATGATATTTTCAGCAGCTTGGCTATCCAACATGAGTGGAGTTCTTAGTGCAGTTATCCCAAAATCCAGTAGTTGATTTTGAAGCCACATGAGTTGGGCTGTACAACTTGCAGCAGCAATGTATTCAGCCTCAGCTGTGGATGTTGAAACAGCTGCTTGCTTTTTGCTTTGCCAAGAGACTAAGGCATTCCCTAGAAACTGGCACCCTCTAGAGGTGGACTTCCTTGTGGTATGGCAGCCAGCAAAGTCACTATCTGAATAACCTGAAAGCTCAATGTTTCCATTAGCAGGATACCAGATACCAAGTGTGGGAGCACCTTTTAGGTATCTGAATATCCTCTTCACAGCAATAAGGTTAGACTTTCTAGGAGAAGCCTGGGATCTAGCACACACACAGGTTGCAAACATAATGTCTGGCCTGGATGCTGTTAAGTACAATAAAGACCCAATCATGCATCTATAGTGTGTCTGATCAACCAGTTCATCCTTTTCATCAACAGTGAGTGGCTTGACAGTGCTCATGGGTGTACTACATGGCTTACAATCATTCATCTCAAATTTTGTTAACAAGTTTTTCACATACTTGTTTTGATGAATGAAAGTGCCATTTTGCAGTTGCTTTACTTGAAGACCAAGAAAGCACTGAAGTTCACCCATAGCACTCATTTCAAACTCTGCTGTCATGAGTTCCCTAAACTCCTCACACATTTTATTACATGTGGATCCAAAAATGATGTCATCCACATATATTTGAACAATCATTAAATCTTTTCCTTTCCATTTTAAAAACAAGGTTTTATCAATTTTACCTCTTGTGAAACCAATGGATAAGAGAAAAGTAGAGAGAGTTTCATACCAGGCTCTTGGTGCTTGTTTTAATCCATACAATGCTTTGTTAAGCTTGTAGACATGATCAGGATGGAATGTGTCTTCAAAACCAGGTGGTTGACATACATAGACCTCCTCCTGAATTTTGCCATATAGGAAGGCACACTTGATGTCCATCTGATACACCTTGATGTTGTGGTTGACAGCAAAGGCTAGGAAAAGTCTGATAGCTTCTAACCTTGCTACAGGGGCAAAGGTTTCATCATAGTCAATTCCTTCTTCTTGTCTGAAGCCTTGAACCACTAACCTGGCCTTGTTCTTGACAACTATACCCCTTTCATCAGTTTTGTTTTTGAAGACCCACTTTGTGCCAATTGGACAGACATCCTTAGGCAGTGGTACAAGTTCCCATACTTGTTGTCTTTTAAACTGAAGGAGTTCTTCTTGCATGGCTTCTACCCAACTGTTGTCTTTCAGTGCCTCTTGGTACTTGACAGGTTGTGTAAGGGATAGAAAGCCTGCAAAAAGACAGATGTTTGAAGATTGGCTCCTTGTGAGCACACCTTCTCTGATGTTGCCAATGATTTGGTCTGGTGGATGAGCTCTTAGGTAGATTAGATCTCCCTGATATGGTATGATGGCATTTTGTGGTGAAGGACAGAGGTTTGGAGACTCTGTTGACATAACATCTGTTGGCACTTTTGAAGAGTCAACAGATGTTTGGAATGGAGGTGGTGGAATGGGTCCAAGTGGTGTGAAGTTGGACTGACTTTTGTCAACAGATGATTGACTTTTGTCAACAGATGATTGAGCAGTGAATTGGCTGGGTGAATCAGTGGTTTGAAGATAGGACTGGCCAACAGTGGCTGACTCAGCTATGACAGAGTTTTGACAGTTGTTTTGAACCACTGCTTCCTCTGATGCAGGATAGACTTTGTAGTGATCTGGAACCACAACATCTATTCTGTAGTCTTGTTGTGTAGATTGTGGAGTACCTGCAGGGTTAGTTTTGACAGCAATATCTTCAAATTTGAATTTATCTAAATCAAACAACTCAGCAGGGTTTGCTGGGATTTTCAAAGATGAAAGTTCATTGAACTTTACATTCAGAGTTTCTTCTATTGTCTTAGTCCTTGTGTTAAACACTTTATAGGCCTTGGCAGTAGAAGAATACCCCAGAAAATATCCACAATCCACTTTGGCTGCAAATTTTGAAATGGAATCTTTAAGATTTAAAATGAAACATGGGCAGCCAAAGACTTTGAAAAATGATATCAGTGGTTTGATTTTAAACAGAATTTCATAAGCAGTCTTTTGATGTCTAGGGTTGATTAAAACTCTGTTTTGAACATAGCAAGCAGTGTTTACAGCTTCTGCCCAAAAGGACAGGGGTAAACCAGAATCTGCTAGCATTGTTCTTGCAGCCTCAATGAGAGTCCTGTTCTTCCTTTCAACCACCCCATTCTGCTCTGGTGTTCTTGGGATACTGTACTGCCTTACAATCCCTTTTGACACACAGAAATCATCCAACTCCTTATTCTTAAACTCTGTTCCATTGTCACTTCTAAAGACTTTTACTGGCAAGTCATATTGTTTTTCATCTTTGGTGACAAAGTCCTTCAAAATACCTGCAGTCTCATCCTTAGAGTGTAAAAAGTAAGTCCATGTAAACCTAGAAAAATCATCAACTATGACAAGACAAAATCTTTTTCTTCTTAGACTCATGATTTTTACAGGGCTAAACAAGTCCATGTGCAACATTTGTAAACACTGACTAGTTTTGGACTCATCAATGGATTTGTAAGAGCTTTTATGTTGTTTACCTTTTAGACAGGAAACACAATGCTCATCACATTTGAATTCTTTTGATGGCAAACCTCTGACAAGGTTTTGTTTGGAGAGTGAGTTGATAGTTTGAAGGTTGGTGTGACCAAGTCTCCTATGCCACAATTCTGTCTCTTTGGTAGAGGCAGCTGAGAACAGACAGACATTTGCCATAGGGTTATCCTTCAACATATCAACTACATACACATTGCCACTTCTGTGAGCAACAAGTTGTGCTTTGCTCTCAGCAATGATGGTGTTAATCTTTTCTACAGCCTCTGGGCCAACAATCTTACAAGTTTGGTTAGTGAAGAATGACCCAAAGCCTTTGTCACTCATTTGAGATACACTAAGTAGATTAAATTTTAGATTGTCTATCAGATTAACATTTTCAAACTTAAGCCTCCCTGCTTTGACAGTACCAGAACCCAACACTTTACCTTTAGAATCATTACCAAAGGATATATCACCCCCTCCATGTGCAAGAAAGTCCAGAAGAAGGGCTCTACATCCAGTCATGTGCCTGGAGCCTCCACTATCTACATACCATAAACTGTCTAAACAAGCAGAAGCTCCCTGCACATCAGTAAAGATTTTAGTTTTGGTGAGTGTCCAAAGCCAAATTGGCTTTGGATGGGTCCTTAGCTGTCTCAGCCTTAAGTTGAGGAGAATGATCAGTGGTTTGGACTAGCTTTTGAACTAGGTTCAACAGCTGCAGTTGACCATTTGCCAGTGCTTGTATGTCAACACTTGGTCCAGCAGATGTTTGATCATTTCCTATCAGTTGTTGAAAACCATGAGGGTGTCTGTTCACTTTTGGTTTTGAAGGCCTTTTGGGCTCTTCATAAACATGTGGTAGACGGTGACAAGTGGGTTGTCCATATCCTCTTGGTAATCTGTTAGCAGGTGGAGCATCTGTTACCTGAACGTCTCTGGGAGCAGAGTTTTTGTTCAGACTTTTGGTAACAGATGTTTGGACTGATTCAAAAGTCTGTTTGGGTTTTCCTTTTGAAGTACTTACCACTTGACTTTCCAGAGTTTTAGCCTTATACTCTTTTATCTTTTCATCAAAATTTTTGAGATATAGGCACTCTTTTGTTCTGTGATTCTTTTTCTTGCAGATTGAACATTCTTTAGTTTTAGAATCATTTAAACTTGTTGTTTTGTTGATGTCATATGCTTTTAGAAGAAAACAGTTTTTGGTGACATGGTTCTTCTTTTCACAAAAATCACAAAACAAGTTGTTCTTGGCTTTCCCTTTTTCTTTCTTCTTTTCAACAGATGTTTCATCATCTGTTGGAAGATTTACTAGAGGGATTACTTTGGCCTGTGGTGCCATTTTACCATCAGGGGTTTTGAAGGTCATTGGTTTGAAATTTTCAAGGACTTCACACTCATCTGACCATGTTGGTTTGAATTGATATTTCTCAATTTCATCAAATGAGGGTGTACCTTCCAACTTTTCAAGAATGATTTTCTTGCCATTGGGTTCAGTAACCTTGATTTCTTGACCTTTTGAGTTTGTAGGGATGACTTCAACCAACTGGGGTTCCTTTTTGTCAGTGGTTTGTGAACCTTGGTCAGTGGTTTTAAAACCAAACCCAAATTTCACATGACTTTTAGATTGTTGGTTGACAATCATCTCAAAACCCTTTGATGATTCCACCCATTTCTTACATTCAACTTGGGTGGACTCAAGCTCCTTCTTACAACTATGATATTTTGTTATCATAGTCTGAAGCTGGTCTTTGGTTATGCTTGCTTCATGTTTTAAACTGCTGATTTCAGACTCTTTTTCAGATATTTTTGATTTTAACTCTTTTGTAAGTTTTTCAAACTGAATTTCAGAATCCAAAATTTTCTTTCTAAAGTTTTCATTCACCTCTTTTATCTTAGCAAATGCCACAATACATTTGTCTGAGCACAAGTCATTTAAGATTTGAGGAGATACCTTAGCAGCAGCCATCAAGGCACAGTTACACTGGCAGTCACAATCATCACTACCCCAAGGGTCTGAGAGATTCACAACCTCCACTTCAGATTCTTCAGCTGAAACAACTTCACCAACAACACAATCAGTCACATTTTCAGACAAAAATACCACATCCTCAGAATCAGTCTCTTCAACAATTGTTTCTAGTGCCATAAAACAAAAATCCTTTTCAGAATTGGCAACTAAAGCAATGTTGTCATCTGTTATCTCATCTGGTAGACTGCTCCAATCAACAAAGCCCTAAGTAAAGAAACTCTGTTGACCTGGTTGACTGGTCTCTGCAGGAGCAGAGGGTGGAGTAACAATCATTGGCACTGGTGCCTGAGTAACAGGTGTTTGGACATAGTGATACTGAGGAACAGTGGTTTGGACATAATGCACAGGAACAGTGGTTTGGGTCTGTGCAAAATGAGCAGTGTTTTGCACATTAGGTACATTAGGGATGGTTTGATAAGTGTTGGTCTGTGGTCTTTGGTTTGGATAGGTAATCATAGGAACTCCATTCTGACTCCTACACTCCCTAGCAAAATGACCCATTCTATGACACTTGTAACACTTTATCTTTGATTTATCCAACCCAACCTTTGACCCACCATGTAAACCTGGGTACCTCCTGCCAGTTTTCTTATAGAAGTTATTGGTTCTAATACTGAGCAGGGCAACCTGATGTAAGATGTCCATTTCTTCTAGGTCCAAAGGGTCAATATATTGCAAGTCATTGTACACAAAAGATGAATTATCAGAAGCCTGGATATCACCACTGGCTGTAAAAGCACAGTTGTTTGGTGAAGAGTAAGAATCATTATTGAAACCAGTTGTTATGTCAATGTAATGATCATAACTCTGATCCTTACTACTTCCAGAACCATCATCCTGACCCAACAGTGCAGTATTCCCAAATACATAGTCATCTGACACTTTGCCAGAGTCCTGGAGCTTCTTTTTCTAGTTAAGCTCCCTTTCATAAGTCAGGAGCTTACCATGAAGCTGGGTCAGGGTTAGGTCTTTGAATCCGATAGAGTTTCTCATAACTATGGCTATAGTGTCCCATTTGTCCTGAAGTGATCTAAGAAACCTATGATTCAGTGTTGAATTAGGAAAAGTTAGACCAACCAGTTTAAGTTCACTAATTAGACAGTTAAACCTTTCAAACTGCTGTGTTAATGACTCCCCTTTTATGTGACTAAACGTTTCATATTGTTGGTTAAGTATTTCACGGTTGTTTTCAATCACATCATCAGTTCCCCCGAATTGCTCTTTGAGAGCATCCCACAGTTCTTTAGCACTATTGCAGTGCAAGAGACCGGCATAGATATCATTCGGCAGTGCCATGGCTACTATGCTGAAACCCTTGGCATCTAGCTCGATTTTTTGAAAATCTTGCTCTGAGTAGTTCTCAACACTCTTTGGTACTTGGATCTTTGGATCCTCGGCACTCGGTACCATTGGAACATGTGGTCCAAATACTACCGATTTCCAGCACCCTGTGTTCTGTTGTGCTAACACATGAGCCACCCGACGCTGCCAGATGTTGTATTCTGACCTGACAAGCATCGGAGGCTTGTTGTGTGTGCCAGTGTTGTGTGGATCTTGATTGAGTGAAGTCATTCTCTTGGTTTTTCAAAAACAAAGTCTGTTTACTAACTGTTGAAACGAAAATAAACTATTACTCTGTTTTAACCCGACAAACAAACGATATCAATGATTATGAGCTGATCTGTGTATTAAATTGATTGATTAGATCAGATTTAATTGACCAAGCTCTGATACCAATTGTTAGGATCTGAGTATTGGTTTGTTTTGATTAAGTATGAAAGATGAATGAAGTATAAATGGAAAGTGCAGCGGAATAACAATAAATCAAAACATAGAGAATAATTGTTTTTAATCGAAAGCTTTCATTAATGGAAAGATTACAATTGTACAATTAAACTCCCCCTCAGCCTGATCACTCAGAGAATGTTTGTCTGAAAGAGAATGACGAGTGATGAATAGAACAGTACAAGTACTGTTCTATTTATAGACAAACCGAAAACTCTGATGATCAGTTGCTGACGTCACCTAGATAGCGACCCCTAACTGTCTAACAAACTCTAACAACTGTTAAGCTATAAACTACTGTTACATTGAAACTACTGACAATACAAAACTCTGTTAACTAAAACTCTGATGTCTTCTTATCATCTGTTGAACCAAAGTGCTGTTGGTTCAACAGACCTTTGTTCTTCAGTTCTTTGATCAGCAGTTGTTCTTCATCAGACTTTTAACCTTCAGACTTTGTCCATCAGACCTTTCATCAGCAGCAGTTATCTCTAACAGTTGTTAAGCAGCAGCAGTAGTTTAGGAATCAACAGATCTTTGGAGGAAGCTTTTATTGTAAACAACTGTTCTTTATTCAGGATCAAACACTTAGTATATTTTGGCTTTTAATCATCTGTTCTTCTCCAGGTCAGCAGACCCAACAGGGATTCACTGCTAGAACAGATCTTGGCAACCAAGCCTTACAAAGCAACAAAGAATCAATTCACAGGCTGGACCACACATGCTCTCAGGGAAGAACTCATTAGAATTGAGAGCATGGCCAAGAATCCTCCTACTAAGGCCTCTGCCCCTGATTTCAGTAAAGGGAGAGATCAAGCTAGAGCCTTGAAGTTCAAGAGAATGAGACAAGAGCTTGTAGCAGCCAAGTATGGAGAGATGAGATCTGTTGCTAGATGGTCTGAGATCAGGTTAATTGAAACATACAAGAAGCTTGAACAAGAAAGAAAGACCAATCCCAAACTACCAAGAAAACCAGTCTATGATGATGCACCCAAGAAACCCTCACAGGCCTTTACATTAGACAGTTTGCTGGATACTTCTGATCTTACTATTGCTGCTAGAAGACAATTCAAGAAGCAGAAGGAAATGACAGAAGAAGAAACAAGACAGTTTACTGATACTTATGTAAAAGAGGGTATCTTAAACCAGATCAGATCTTTCACTGATCCTGTGTCAGACAGGCTCAGAGAACTCATTGGCAGGCCTCCATCTCCTAACTCATCTAAAATAAAGATGCATCCCAGTCACTCCTCTGATTCTAAAATTCTAAAATGGAAGTCTGACAAAGAGACCCATGAATTGACACTGCTCAGATCAGATGGTAGTGTTCAGAAGTTAAGTATGGATGATGCACCTGGCCTAAGTGCTGAAGATCTCCAGACACTTCTGAACTTGACACTGGATAGAGATGCTGAAGACCTCTTCTCTCTAAGCTTTGAATTACAACTAAAAGGGCAAATAAGAGAAAGTCTGATGAGGAATAAAGATCAAGAATAAAGCAGAGTTTTGGCATCATCTGTTCTAGGGGGAGATTGTTGGGTCTGCTGACCTGGAGAAGAACAGATGATTAAAAGCCAAAATATACTAAGTGTTTGATCCTGAATAAAGAATAGTTGTTACAATAAAGCTTCCTCCAAAGATCTGTTGATTCCTAAACTACTGCTGCTGCTTAACAACTGTTAGAGATAACTGCTGCTGATGAAAGGTCTGATGGACAAAGTCTGAAGGTCAAAAGTCTGATGAAGAACAACTGCTGATCAAAGAACTGAAGAACAAAGGTCTGTTGAACCAACAACACTTTGGTTCAACAGATGATAAGAAGACATCAGAGTTTTAGTTAACAGAGTTTTGTATTGTCAGTAGTTTCAATGTAACAGTAGTTTATAGCTTAACAGTTGTTAGAGTTTGTTAGACAGTTAGGGGTCGCTATTTAGGTGACGTCAGCAACTGATCATCAGAGTTTTCAGTTTGTCTATAAATAGAACAGTACTTGTACTGTTCTATTCATCACTCGTCATTCTCTTTCAGACAAACATTCTCTGAGTGATCAGGCTGAGGGGGAGTTTAATTGTACAATTGTAATCTTTCCATTAATGAAAGCTTTCGATTAAAAACAATTATTCTCTATGTTTTGATTTACTGTTTATTCCGTTGCACCTTCCATTTATACTTCATTCATCTTTCATACTTAATCAAAACAATCCAATACTCAGATCCTAACAGTAACTCGTCTCTTAGTTTACTTAAGATTGTAAGTCTTTAATATGTATGATCATGATAAAAAAAATGTTTCAACATAACAATACTTTTATAAGTATTTCAATCACTATGCAATGGAATGAGATCTAAAAAAACTACAAAAACAAAAATGACATATAAGCTGAAAATTAACCATATAAAAACTTGTTCAAATGAGATCAAAACACTTAAGAATCACCTTTGTAAGATTCCTATTCAATATAATCCATGAACTTTATAGCGAGCCATAGAGTTTGCGTGAAGGCAGAGAGAAAGAAGATGGTTTTGAAGAAACAGAGAAAAAATGTTTAATAAGTGGCGAGAATAAATAATTCAAATATCAAATTTTAAAATTTTAAAACCCTCTCTATTTCTTCCGCCACTACAATTCAAAAACCCCTCTACTTAACTTGATATTATGAGTACAAATTGCTATATACTTTTAATTAAAAAATTAAAGACAAATGAGACTCTGTGCGACTCTAGTGCGCCTAGTGACTAGTCTCTCTACTACCTTAGCGACCTAAGAAAACATGTTTTGTTAGTCAACACATAAAGTGTCGGTGAGTCACAGAGCTTAAAGTTTGTAAAAGTAAGTAAAGTTCGTAAAACCAGACCCAACAATCCTTACATTTATACCTGATGCTAGCTAGACATCGCTACATGATACTAAAGCGTTATGAACCACTGTTGAACGTTAGAATGCCTCATACCCGCCACCGGACATCACCAGGTGTCGTAAGTTAGATAGGACAAATATGCACCCGTCCGACCTCTAGTCGACCCGAGTGGGCTTGCCGGGCCCAATAGCTCTATTCACACTCTCCCCGCTATGTATACACATATTAGTGGTTCAAAAGTTAGGTAAGCACTTGAATGATGAAAACGTCGCTTAGTACCCATGCGATATAATGTAACACCGTGGTCTAATGAAAATAAGTTTGTCCAACATGTTTCTTTCCCGAAAACGAAAACAGTAAAAATGGGGCTGTGAAACTCACATAAGGTTGCGTCTTCTAGTACAATAATAAATCAGGCTTGCTTGGTATTTCCAACTACCGAGAACCTACCAGTAATAGCCTATGAATGTTTATCCGATGATATGATTATCTAATAATCCCTAAGTTGTCCAAAACTTAAATTTATACGTTTGAAAATAGGTTTGAATGTTTAACACGACCACGCAAGACTTAACATCCCGTTGGTGACCTATTACATCAGTTACATCAAGTATATATAATCCATAGATAAGCAATATACATAAAACACTTAGTTTATGGCAAAGATTCACAATTTTACAAGTTGGGACAGCCAGCACACATTTCCTTAGTTTGAACCGGTGCTGGCCAATTGCTAATAATCTTAGTTTAAACTCCAAACCGCCTTTTAACATTTTAGCTTTTTCTATTTAATTTTTGGGATATGCCATTATGTTCATCCAATATATTCATAAACCATTGTTTATCATGAAAAAAAAAACATATAATACAAACTATCTATTTCGAAATAAATATGAACTTGTTTCAAACAAAGCATTAAGTCTTGAAACATTAGGTAACGGTATAAACTAGAACTTTCTTCATAGCCATCAGTATCATAATAACACACCTCGGTCTATTCGCTTTCCTTTAAAGAGTAAGGACACACGAACTCTCCAGAACTAATCATACGACCATGCTTCAAAAACTCCATAAAAGCCATAACTTCTCTACAAGCTCGACTAAATGGGTTAAATCGCAAAAACGGTGGAAACAACAGCCAAAAAGCAGTCGAGGTCACAAACCATATAGTCAAAACTCTTGCGATAACCGGTGGCAGTTTGAACCTTTGGCCGATGGTTTTCTTGATCACGATCTCAACTCCAACCCAAGCACCATGAATTATAAATGCACTCATGACCTCCCATGTTGGATGAACTCGTCCAAGATGATAAAATATGACCTCATGCATAATGCCCGACACTAAAAATGTCACAAAAACTGCTGGCACTGACACCCACTTTTGTGGCATGATTTGTATAAAGATTCTACGGGTAGGAAGGTAGACCATAGATCGTAGTATATTAGCCACCACAAGGTTCCATCTCTTGCCAAAAAAGTCTTGAACTGAAGTTGCCATCATGGGCTCATTAAAATGTGGCTCGAGCTTAATTCCAACAAGATTTCGAGCCATGAAAGCGGCTAGAGTTAGACATAAATCTAACGAGAAGCAAACAATGAGGGCATATATTGAGTTGACTAATAAAGGGTGAAGATAATCTTTATAGGCTAATGCTTTGATGGTAATAAAAAAGAAGAAAACTTTTGGTACATAATGTTTGGCGGACTTTAGGGTTGTTTCAGGGTTTTCTTGTATTTTTGAACTGGATTTCAAGATTTTAATGGGAAGGCAGGCAGCTAAGATGAACTGCGAAAGGGGGAGAGGAGGGTTTGAAGCCAAAGGGCCAAGACCAAAAGCAAAGAGAGTGATCTTGAAGGTTGCAAGCCATGTAATGAAGAAAGAGGTTAAGCCACAAAGAATCATAGAGTTAAGGTTTAATGGAAGATAGAGAAAGATGAGTAGAACGGGAGATAATGCTAAGACTCTAGATGTACCTTCTGCAATGAACTTGCCAACGCTATAAGAGTATATAAGAGATGCCAAAGCTATGCTCCAAACCAATGCAAGATTATATGTCTCTCCTTCCATCTATTCTCTCTAGGTTTTTTATGTCCTTACTCTCAAAATTGGCTTCAAAAGCAAAGATCAAGGTCAAGTTATATGGAGGTGTGCAATGCAAATAATTTCAATAATTAAGAGAAATGAGGGCCCATAAGGATGATATATACAGAGGGTGTTTGGAATTGCTTATTTAAATCTAAAAGTGTGTATTGATTTATAACTTTTCAAAAAGAAGTTTTCAAAAACATGTTTAAATTAGCTTTTGTGGTTGGGAAAGTCAATAAACTCTTCCACAAAATGGTATTGTTGAAAGGAAACATAGACATCTCTTAAATGTTGCTAGGGCTATATAATTAAATAGGACTCACTCTTCTGTGCTTGGTGAAAAGACCCCATATGAATCAATAAGTTGTGTCACAGCCCGCCTAAGGCGGAAACGCGAGGTGAGACGGGTATGGTGATCACAAACATTGTTTAAATGAGAAGTACTAAATGTCATTCACATAACAAATAAGGTCTAGATGTCAAACAGAGTTACATGCCATAGCAAATGAGTTCAACGACTACATCAAATAACAAAACAAAAGACTCCTGCAAGCATTCCTAAGCTCACCTTCTTATTATCCTTACTTGATTTCCTGAAAAACATGCTTAAATGTGTCAACTAAAAAGTTGATGAGTCGGTAGGTTTCAATGACTCGATAAAACAGTTTGTTTTCAGCAAAGTTTGTTGTCTGTGTCTATGTAGAATATAGTTACCACGAGCCCCATAACCAAACCCGACTTCCTTGTACGCCCCAACCAATGCCTTATCACAGAATATTAAAAAACATGGATAATATGAAATCATTTGACACACGGTCGTGGTTAGCGTGACTAATAATGAAAGGGGGTGTCAACCCAAATAGTACTATTCATATGATCCACAACTTATTGCTAAGTTAATGGTTACGGTTGTCCGGGACTTTGTTGTGATAATGTTGTCTAACTCATGTAACACATATTGTTGTCATGTTTTGGTGAGCTGTCAATATGGTAGTTATCAAGGGGTATCTGAGCTTTATTTGGTTTTCTATTAATTAGTGGTCTATACTTAGTTACAGCAAGGTCTATGCACACATAGAGAGTAAAAATGCAGTCTTGTTATAAATATGAAACATACCCGTGACAACGTGTTAATCTTTCCTAGCATCCCTTGCTTCCATCGCGTATTTTCTTCCTTGAGGAGGGGTGACATTGACATTGGCATTAGCATTCTGGTCCTTCAGCTTTGGACAAGCTCTTGAAAAGCTCAATACTGCCACACTCATAGCATTCCCAGTGAGCTCCATTAGTTGTGCAATTCTTGGACATGTGGCCTGGCTTTCCGCACTTGGCGCAAACGAAACTCTCGCATGCTCCATTATGGTGAAAACTGCATTTGTCACACTGAGGAAGCGCCCCTTGGTACGGTTCCTTTGCCACTACCGCATACGCATTCACAACTTCCTGCTTCTTACTTAGATGGTTTCCTGATTCCTTGTCGTCCAGCTTCCGTTTCTCACCCGTACCCTTCTTGACCAAAGCTCCAGATCGAACAGCCTCGTCCGTCAGACTATGTGCCAAAGTCACAGCACTTTAGATAGTGGCAGGTCGCGACGACGTCACCATACTTTAAATTTGAGGCACTAGACCCCAAATGTACCTCTCAATCCTCTTGAACTCGGGTGTAACCTTATGTGGGACAAGCCGAGAGAGCTCGTGAAATCGAGTGGTGTATGCCGATATTTCTGCTCCAACCATGGCCAAGTTCCAGAACTCGGTCTCAATTTTCTGTAGTTCATTGCAGGGACAGTACTCTGGCAAACGCATGGATATCAGGTCATTCCATGAAAGTTGATATGCAGCTTCTCTTCCTAGTGTCTGGACTTGGAGATTCCACCACATTAAGGTTTCATCTTGAAAGGTGCAAGTAGCATACTTGACCTTGCAGTTTTCATCACAGTCACTAATGTCTAGCACGGACTCCATCTTCTCGATCCACCGAACAATTCCTACTGCCCCTTCGGTACCATTGAAACTACGTGGTTTGCATGCCAAAAATGCCTTGTACGAGCATCCTTCGATACATTCTCAGTCTCTATGCCACTTCCAGTTCTAGCTCCATCTCCACTGGTACCGCTACCTCCGGCTCCTCCGCCAGATCCTCTGCTAGTGCCATTTTGGACTGCCTCATACTGTGTAATAGCAGCTGCAACTTGTTGTGAAACCAACTGTGCAATGTCTTCAGGGGTCATCGGGTTTCCTTTTCCAGAGTTGTTATGAGTAGATCTTGTTGCTGGTGCCATGTCTTCCTCCAAATCCACATGATAAAAGAAAACAAATACGAACATGTATCCAAAGAAATCACGTATAGAAGTTAAGCAATGCACAAAGATTCCTAAATTATAAATGAGTGGACCTTAGGTTATAGTCTAGGTATCCCTCCTTGAGACCTAATTCTCTATAGCCAATGGCTCTGGTACCAATCTGTCACACCCCGCCTAAAGCGGAAACACGAGGTGAGACGGGTATGGTGATCACAAACATTGTTTACATGAGAAGTACTAAATGTCATTCATTACACATAACAAATAAGGTCTTGATGTCAAATAGAGTTACATGCGATAACAAATGAGTTCAACGACTACATCAAATAACAAAACAAAAGACTTCTGCAGACATTCATAAGCTCGCCTTCTTATTATCCTTACTTGTTTTCCTAAAAAAAACATGCTTAAATGTGTCAACTAAAAAGTTGGTGAGTCTGTAGGTTTCAATGACTCGATAAAATAGTTTGTTTTCAGTAAAGTTTGTTGCCTGTGTTCGTGTAGAATACAGTTACCAGGAGCCCCATAACCAAACCTCGACTTCCTTGTATGCCCCAACCAATGCCTTATCACAGAATATCGAAAAACATGGATAATATGCAATCATTTGACACGACAGTCGTGGTTAGCGCGATTAACCATGAAAGGGGGTGTCAACAAGCTCCAAGAAACTAAAGTTTGCAAATTGGTGAAGTCTTTGTATGGGCTTAAACAAGCACCAAGAAAATGGAATGAAAAGTTAACCAATGTCTTATTGCAAATGGGTTTTGTTCAAAGTGTATGTGATCATTCATTGTTTATCAAGTCTTAAAAAGATGCATTTCTTCATCTGTTAGTGTATGTTGATAATATAGTTTGTCACACCTCGCCAAAGGCGGAAAGCAGATTGGGACGACTGTCATCAATGCAATGCAGCGAAAGACATAGCTACGGCTTCAAGCATGTTGAACGCCTAACCCAAACTCGAGGTTCCACATATTCCGACCGTGCTATAGTCAAATGATACCTGAAAAACATGCTTAAAAGTGTCAACTAAAAAGTTGGTAATTTCGTAGGTTTTATTGACTCGATAAAACAATTTGTTGCTCAGAAAGTTTCGTTTGTTGTCTGCGTCCATAAAGAATATTGTTACCATGAGCACCATAACCAAACCCCGACGTTCATATTCACCCCGCCCCAATGCCTTGTCACGATACATTGTAAAGTATGGATAATATGCATTCATATGTGTTAGAGCGACTAACAACGAAAAGGGGTGTCAACCCAAATAGTACTATTCATATGATCCACGGCTTATTGCTAAGCTAATGGTTATAGTTGTCCGGGGAATTTTTGTTGATCTGTGACAATTGTGGGTCTAACTCATGTAACACATATTGTTGTCATGTACATATGTGGGTCTGTAGCATGTTTCTCCCCCGAAGTTGCAAAACAGTAAAACAGTAAAAAGGGGCCACGAAACTCAGCTGATGTCTGGTTATGTGATCTAGAAAAGCAGAGAGATTGAAGTAACTACTGTTCCGACAAAAAGTGCCATATAACGTCAAAGACATCTTAAGTTGTGTGTACTTGTTTACCATATAAGTTGTTCACCCAACTTGTGGACCCTTATGTCATGTATATGTGGGCCAATGTTTATGCACGTGACAATTATTACATATCTGGTTTGTACTTGCAAAGTGTATTTTTTTGTATAATCCGGGAGTTTTGAATATGTGCAACATTATATGTGATCGTGTATGTTTTGATCCAAAAATCGGTTCCTTGACAATTATTAAAGCTGAGTGTGGTTTATAAAACATCAATAATGGTGTGGGTGATATGCATACATGCGATTATAAGTGTACATGTGTGTGTTTCAAAATCAGCCAACAATAAACAAGACAATGCCTTTAGAAAATCATTAACTTATATGCAAGATATGGTCGATCGCTAGATGACTAGGGGTCGAGGGTCGGCAGACATGAGGACCGATGGGTTCAAAATTTAACTAGATGTGTTGGTTAGTCGAATAGGTACCTAGTTGATACAAGTGTGTGACTGAACGATTGAACCTTCTAGCCTCCAATTGGGCTTCCAAATATTGAGTCTTGAAGCTTGGAATGGAAAGATGGATGTGGGTTTTGGTGGGTGGTGATCGACCGAGAATAAGAACAAGAGGAAAAGAAATAAGTTGTGGTGTGTTGGTGTGAGGTTTTGAGTGATCCAAAGGGTCCCTTTTATAGTTGCATTCATGGGTTATCAAGACTTTATGGGATTGAGGCTTGGATGGTACAATTACTAGTTTAGTGAAATGTTTTGACAATGTGAGTTGTCACTTAGTTGTCATTAGTCGATCATCATTATCATGATTCTTAGCCGATTAGCATCCATCATATAAAGGGTATAAGATCTTGCTTAAGGAAGGTAACTAAAGAAGTACATTACTACATGGATGTAAGATAGGGACTAGACATGGAGACAAGGATTGATCATGTGAAAATGATGGTTCTATGTTTCTTCTCCTTTGGCCCATTATTGCAAGGAAGATCTCAACAAAATGGGTAAGTTATCTTGTGTGGGAATTAGGAATGCTTTGGTCTACTAGTCTTTTATGTGCAAGATTGTATAGTTGTCTTGTTTGCCTTGTTCTTGTCCATATCCGATTGCATATATGAAATGTGTATGCACACATCACTTTCAGCCAAATGAGGTATAAAAAGGGAGGTAACATCTATCTTGGTCATAGGTAATTGTAAGAATATCCATTTGTGTGAAAGATTGTGTGAGGTGTATGCTTTTGTCCCATGCTACATGCATGAAATCTTATCATTGTCATATCCCTTTCACCCAATTATATTGAAGCTAAGTGTGGTAATGTCTTGTGGAAGCTTCGACCAAGAGGAAAAGATGGAAAGGTGTTGAAGTTGTTGTCTAGTTAAATAAGGAAGGTGGTTATGCATAGGAAAGTTGTCATACTCTAGTTTGGTGTAATGTTTGACATTCCATTGAAAGTGACTTATCATGGTTTTGTTTTGGCCGATTTAGGTTATTTTAGGAATTTGGCACATGACCTATCCATTGAAAGTGACATATTTTAGGTAGTGTGTCATGGATAGGTCTTTGTTTAGGAAGGTAATTAAGGCCTAAAATGGTGTAATGTAGGATGAGTTGTGCGTTTGTCTTTTACTCTAATGCATGGAAGGTTTGTTTTTGTCTCATTCATAATCCAATCATAAGCAAGTGTGTGTTTGTATATGTAGTTATCGTGTTGTCCATTTCATGTGATTGTGTATATATATAGTTGTATGGTTTTTATGCTTTGATCATGCACACAAGTATTTGTAAAAATATAAAAATGTAGTTTTACTTTCATAACATATTATGTGAAAATCCCTATATCTGCTTTTGTTGATCCTTATGGTGGTCATGGTGTTCGGGTAGGTTTTATTTTCCACATGGTTATTCAAACAATGATGTACACCGACATACTTATCCTAAGCACATAGTGAGGCAAACCTGTTAATTGTACAGACTCGACTAGTGGATTTGGCGAGTGTCACATAGATGTTACTGGAAATCGTGAGTGCTGAGATTAACAAGGTCAAAACTGTTCTGAGTGATAATTTTCAAATAAAAGACTTAGGCAAATTGAGATACTTTCTAGGAATAGAAGTTTTATACTCTGATGTTGGGATTTGTCTATCTCAAAGAAAACATTGCTTGGAATTGTTGAATGTGTTTGGGTACTTTGGGTGTAAACCAGTTAACACTCCTATTGAACCTAATTATGCTGTATCTAATAAAAATAGTAAATCAGAAAGTTTATTGGAAACTGTTACTGGTTATCAAAAATTAATTGGTAAACTAATTTATTTGTCTCTTAGAAGACCTCACATTAGTTATGATGTGCAATTTCTTTAGTCAATTTATGCATAAACCAAGTCAAGGTTATCTTCAAGTGGCTTTAAGGCTGCTTAGGTATTTAAAGTTATCACCTGGAAAAGGAATTATGTTTAGGAAAAGTGATAAGTTTAGTTTGCAAGGTTTTATTGATGCTGACTGGGCTAAGTGTTTACTTACTAGAAAGTCAGTAACTGGATTTTGTATTTATCTTGGAAATTCCTTAATATCATGGAAAAGTAAAAAAACAAAACACAGTGTCTAGGTCTACAACTAAAGCAGAATATAGGGCAATGTGTTCAGCAACTTGTGAACTAATATGGCTTATAAATTTGTTGAAAGAATTTATGTTAGCTGTGATTTTCCTGTAAACTTGCACAGTGACAGTAAAGCTGCTATATCAATAGCAACAAATCCTGTCTTTCATGACAAAACTAAACATTTCGAGATTGATCTTCATTTTTTGAGAGAAAAAATTTCTCAAATGGTGTGATACGAACTGTGAAAGTTAGTTTTCGACCAACAGATTTCATACTTGTTTACCAAAGGTCTGGGAGTTGTGCAGCATAATGCACTTTGTGAAAAGTTGGGGCTGTACGACATGTTTAGTGCTTGAATCAGGGGGGGGGGGGGTGTTAGAAATATATGGTTCAATAACTTAACATGTGTTATTGGTATGTTTGCACTTGTGTTATTTTTCTTTTATATGACATGTTTATGTTTGGGATAAAGATCCTTAATGGGCTCCTGGTTGTGTTTGGGCTTATTTTAAGAGGGCTCAAGTTGTTTAAGTCGTTGGTTAATCAACGACTGAGACTTGGACGATCATCTGTGAGCTGATGGAATGTTCTGGAGAGTGATATAAATATATTATTTCATCTCTCTCATTCAGTTCAGTCTTCGTATCTCTTTCTCTGTATTCTCTCTCGTTTAGTCTAGGGTTTGTAAGCTTTGTATTATTTCATTCACGTATGTCTTTGAATTAACTAATCTCAACAAGCAGTTAAACATTTGAGACCTAGTATCTCAGTATTTGAACTCAGCTATTTAGCTGTGTTTTAAGGTTTGGTTGGGAATGTTTTCGGTTAGATCAATATATTTTGTCACCGTTTTGTCGCTTCTTCTCTTGTTCTGTGGTTATGATTGAGATAGTTCTTATTGTATTGTATGAGATTCATATTTTCTGACATGATTAATTATCACTTATCAGCTAAAGATTTACCTAGTGTCTAAGAATCATAGTTTACATCTAATCGGTGTAGAAACCTCTGTATTCAATGTTCCTAGCAACACCAATCAAAATAAAAAAACATAGATTTTTACCAAACCGGATACCAGTGGCGGATTTAGGCCACAAAATCAGTAGTAACGTTTTTCAATTTTTTTCATTTTAGTAGCAACGTTTTCCAAATTTCGTAAAAAAAACCAAATTTTCCACTACGCGCGAAGTTGAGCCGCAACGTCCGCGACCGCTGCTTTTTAAGTATGTCCGCCCCTGCCGGCTACATTTGTAAATATATATGTAGTTAACGAGCTTTTATTTGTAATAGTAGGTTCAAAAGTATATATAATATCTTAACATGATTAGTAACTTGCCTAGACATGATTGATGAGTTACTTGAATACATTATGTGTGTTTTTTTTTTTTTTTTTTGCATAAAACAAAAACCCACTAAAAAAGTAAGGTTTTGTTTTTTCATTTTTTGAATAACACTATGGTACTCGTTGGAAAAATAATAAAATGCTCGTTAATTTGGTGTATTTTTTTTTTAAAATGATGTCGTATATTAAAGTTACTAACACTTAAAAATTGTGGCGGGAGGTGCATGTGCCATGCATATGCGAGAGAAAAAGATTTTTGTAGAGAACTCAAGGGGTGAGAAGCCGTCGCCTAATGTCATGTGGTATACCCCTTTTCCTTTATTGTATATATAGATATAGATTTAGGACTTGTGCATTGAGGTGAGGCCATTAAACCGAACTAAAAGTAGACATGAAAATGTTGCACAATGCAAGCCTATTGCGGCTTGTTAACACAAAAAAATTATACCAAAACGTCAAAGATAAAAAAACAACAACTAAGTACACCGAGGATTCACGCACGACGACAAGTCCTTTAACGAGAATTTTTTTTATAGATGCGTAGAATGTAGAATGAGAGAATCACATGGTTGGTCCCTGTGCTTTCTAGATATTGCATTCTTGGTCCTAGTGGTTCACTAATTACACCATTGGTCCCGAGGGTTGTAAACTTATTACTAAAATGATCCAAATGTATTAATTTTGTTACTCTATTGGTTCTTGCCCCTAACGTTGGTTAAAATTCTCTGTTAAATAGATAATAAATGTCTAGTTTGCCCTTATAAAAAAACAAACAAACCAAATAAGTAATTATAAAATACAAATATATTTATTAATAAATGTGGGCCTCATCCCACCTCAACCCTTCTTCTTCCTTATCCCACCCAACCCATTTTCAGACTTCAACCCAACCATAACCACCTCCCACCACCATCCAACTCTCTTCTTCTTCTTCAAATACCGAACAGAACCCGAGCTATGATCCGAAACAACCAAAATCAAGGACCCGAACATAAACAGGTCCAACAAAACGAACCGGAATAACCCCCAAACCCGTCACCACAACCACCATCGGCCACCATAACCCAACCAACACGACCATCATCAGTCCTCCCTTCATGAATCCAGCAAATCTGAACTAAAAACGACCAGATTAACTTTCATCTACCTAATCCTCGACTGAAACAACAAAACCACAGCCAACATCCACCCTCAACCGACCACTGTAACCACCCAAATCGGCCCCATCTGACGTCATAACCCATTATCGCCATCCTGTCTCTTTAATTTCCGATTAACACTATAAATAAACCGGTCACCATTGTTCCCCAAACTTTACACATTCTTAACAAAGTCGCTGAAATCGGCCAGCAAGTCTCTAATTTTTTGCTGAAAACGACATCACTCGTGTTCGATCAGTACCTACCTTGTAAGTCTTTGGTTTTGATGTCGTTTTGATACTTAGTCATCGTAGATCGAAAGCCTTCTGTTAGTTGCTGTTCATCAGTAGCATGGGCTTTGACTGGAATTTAGTTAGGGTTAGGGTTCATAGTAGGATTTGGGGAAGAAGATGAATTGTGATGGTGACGGTGGTAGTGGTTTGTGCAGGTGGAGGTGATGGAAGAAGAAATGGTATTTATTATAAATAAAAAGGATTTAGGGTGATGGGGTAAAACGAAAAGACCATAATACCCCCAAGTGGGAAGCACGTGGGTGTACTTAACCAGAAAAGATAATAGTCGTTAGTCATGGGGATCACACGAGTGCACTTTTGACAAACCTAGGGAGCATCTCTGTAATTAGTGAACCACTAGAACCAAAAATGCAATATCTGGAAAGCACAGGGACCAACCATGCGATTCTCTCATGTAGATTTTTTTTGGCGGTTGTTAATTATGCCTTAGAACTAGAATTTTTTTATACATGCATAGAATGTAGATTTTTTTTCCTCATTTTTGGCTTTTTTTTTTTTTTTTGGTTTGGGAAGAGTTATACAACTTGTATAGCTGGATATGAGTCGCAAAGTGTATATGCTGATGATGATCAAACTAGTAGAAATCTGTTTCACATCCCAGTCTTAAACGTAGTCTCATATACGTGTAATTTATATTTTGGGTTGGTTTATGTAACAAATGAAGTTTGTATAGGATATATGAAATTGCCCCCTTTTTTAATATGATCGAAAAGCTTTGAAGTCCAGTTGTTTAAAGGTCTAAAGTGGAGCTGAAGAAAGAAAATATTACTTAGGCCATTCAACTAAACAAGATTATTATTTGATTTAAATCCAATACGATTGATTTTTTCTTTTTTAATTTTTTTTATCTTTTTGTTTTTCTTTGTGAAGGCGGAGTTTAGAAGCGACAGTAAGTGGGGTAATGATAATAATGGTGACTTGACTGATTTTATATTTCCGTAATGAGCCAATAGGTTAGGATAATTACAACAAAGGATTTTAGTCTGATTTATATTTAAAGGGTTAAGATTTGTTTGAGAGAAAATATGAAAAGTGAATAAAAGAAAAAAAGTACATTTGTTGACTTTCTCTTTATAAATGCAAGACACATGCCAACCCCTCTAATCATTTTAAAACGTCTATAATTTGTCCATACGGTTATTTAAAAAACCCACCATATTAACAAGAATTTTTTTAACTTTAATATAATCATCATATTTTTATAAAAAAAATTGAAAAACAAAAACGTGTTAACTGAGTTTTTTTTACAACACTGTATCTTCTGCTCATCCATTGTGTTATCTGTGTGCACACATGTGTCATAAATATGTTAATTATGTTATTTAGTCCACAAATATTTTAACTTTGGCCATTGTACTTTTATTATGCTTTCCATTGTGTTTTAAGTTGTTTATTGTGTTTTACATAATTGAGTTTTGTGATTTTGGTGTACGTTGTGTTTTAATATGTTGTTAATTGTGTTTTAGTCTGATGTCTTCATTTTGTTTTAATATGTTCTCTATTGTATTTTAATTTTTTACTAAAAGACACTCGATGTTATGGTATATTTTTTTAAAAGAATGACGTATTAAAAAGTTATGAACGTTTAAAAAATGGGTGGAAAAGAGCATATAACTTGCATGTGCATATTCTCTTTTCTTCTCTTGGACAAAACTACCATTCTCACTTGTTTTTTATTTGAACACATGTCACTCTCTAATGGCTTCCTACGTTTCTCAAATTTTTAGCACTTGTTGGATAACTCAAATGGTGCATATTATTGGTGGGCTGTTAACTTGACTTCTAAATATAAAATATTCAATATTGGGCTGAACAAGTTGCAAAAGAAGTTGGGCTGAGGACATCCTCAGTAGATTCAAACATGGGCCTGACAACAATTGGGCTGATCAGATTAATAGGAATTATTTCCGGGCCACAATAGTTTTAATTTTGGTGCTGGTCACTGTTGAGATGTTTAATTGGATCGACTACTTTACTTTCTCAAACAATTATGAGATACATTAACTAAAAGATTTGACAAACTAACTGGTGAGACAAAAGCTGGTGAAAAGTTTAAAAATGCATATGAAAAGCGGCCAACTGATGTTAGTGAACAACCAACAGTTACTTGATGAAGTTACAATGGTCAATTAGGCTTTTATAAATTAAGAAAACAAATAAAGGTTTATAAACAAAAATTTCAGGCTACGTTAAACGAGACTATATGTTGAAAGACAGACTTGTTTATATAATGATGCTATGGAACATTTGTTAAAAACCAATGTTGAGTTGGTAGAAGCCAAAGCTAACATTGAAAGATATGAGATTTCTTAAAAAATCTCAAATTTAAGCTAAAACCAAAGAGGAAATTGGTATAACCAAGTTTCTCCACCAACTAATCGTTAACAACTTACACATGCCTCATTTTAAAAGTGACATAAATTTTAAATTACATGAGTCAAACAAGATTGATCCATCAGCTTCATGTGTTTCCGATAGTTACTGATATAGATTTGTATGAAGATCACAATTATGATTATAACGACGAGTTTGAAAATGAAAATGATGAGAAACTGAATCTCCGCATGGTTTGAATGAAAATGGTTGTCATGAACAAGTTGAGGACACAAAAGGTCCTTACAAAATATGTATCAACAGAAAAATCTGATTGTTAAAGGAGGTTTTTTTTTTCATTAAACACTTTAAATGTAGAAGAAACCTTTTTGAGAATTCAATTGAAGATTCCGTTAAAAAAGAAAAATATGTTTCACAAGATTCATCATCTAAGCATCATCATCAAATTCATCCGATCAGAAATCACCACATGTGTTCAAAAGAACAAAACCTTTCAAACCATATTTGCGATATGTATATAAAAGGACATTTGCTCAAACATTACATTAACTTTTCCAAATCCTCAAAATCTGCTAACATGACAAGTTCAGTTACTACACTATGACAAGGTCCATATGGTAAAGGCACCAAGAAGTGTTTCTCTGGATCACCGTCACAATTTTACAGATCTTTGAATGACGGGGAGAAAAAAAATACTTTCAATTCAAAACATGTGAACTTGGTCAATATGTTATATGATTCAACTATGAGGATGAAGAAGCATCAAGAGTTGTATGAAAACCAACACGAGCAAACAAGATTTGTAGATGAAAAAAAACGATTCATCTAGATTTTCAAATCTTCCATTTTTTCAAACATCTCCACACAAGTCAGCATACTGAGCTGACGTGGACTTCTAGAAGCCCGCGCATGGAACCTCGTACGTGACAGCTACAAACCGACAAGGAAAGGGACGTGCAGCCAATTAAAGACCTTTATTCCCTGCTCCATGATCACCTTCAGGTACGAGGTACAGAAAAAGGACAGAAAGGACGGTCAGAGGACACGTGGACCAACCACAGAAGGACAGCGCAAATGATGACAACGGTATGCAATCTTAGCCAGCTGTCATTCTCACCTCAGCCAATCACAAGACGTCTCGAAGGCCTATAAATACCCTTTCTCCCCAAGGAGAAAGGATTCATTCAACACTTGATAGAAAAATCCTTAGAGAATCGTCTATAGTTGAGAAAGATAGATTATAGTTGAAGCGCTGTAACAATCTTATATTTGAGTTCTGTAACGTCCTATCATCATTAATAAGAATCATATCTCTATTTGTGCTCTTATATATCGATTGTTATATTGGTGTTTCTTCATTGGCGCCATCCGTGGGATTCGAACCCACGACCACATGGTTTGAGCATATTAGAACAGCAAATCTAAACACTTCTATCTTTCTAAAACCCAACTATGAGTTCTCTGCCTCCACAACTGAACTTCCATGGTGGTAACACAAGCACCGATGCTGCTCAGGCACGTACAGGCCAGCTTGGTAACACCCTAGAAGGTCAGCTAAACATTTCGGATGCCGGTCTTAACACCACTCCGTCCTCAAGGACCAGACAGACCCTATCTTTTCACTTCGCTGTAGACAACAACCAGACTTCCCCAGCTGGTCATGCCACGCCGATGGTCAGTCTGGAGGTAAGGTATGTGCAGCAGAAGGAAGCTCTGAAGCGTGTCTACATGCAAAAACTCAAAGAGCAGCAACTCAAGGAAACTACCCACGTGTTGTCCTATGGCGAAGGAAGGCCCACCTCCGCATCAGAAGGGCCATCCAGAGCCGCAGGACACAACGGCGAAAGCAACTATAACACCGACCCAACATGGAGGGAGGACTCTGACGAGTCCCAAAGTCTCTTCAACCGTGACATTAGCCAGCCCTTGACCAACACTGTTGATCGAGGGCACTTATTGAACGGTGAAGATGACCTCACGCAACCATATTACCCTCCATCCTTCAGTGAAAAATTTAAATTCACCCCGCGCATTGCGCTTACTCCGCTGCCACCAAGAACAAAGATCCCTAGCACCTTAGGAAATTTCGATGGCACAGGCGACCCTGATGACCATTTACTAAGCTTTGAAGTGGCAGGGAAATGCGCAGGGTGGAGTCTACCGGCATGGTGTCACATGTTTGCGCAGACACTCACGGGTGCTGTGCGAATGTGGTTTGACAGTGTGCCCAATGGTAAGATTGACAGCATCAAGGAGTTCACCGACAAATTCTCATATCATTTCAGCCAGAATCGACGGATAGAACGTGACTCCACAGATATCCTCCAAGTAAGGAGGCGTTATAATGAGTCAATCGAAGATTACATTACAAGATTCAACCAAGAAGCTTTCCAAATCGGCCCTATTGGGTTCGAACTCATGAAAGCAGCCTTCATACAAGGTGTGCGGTGTGACCCATTGATCCGCACTTTAGCAGGCTGCACAGGAATGCCAAACACTATGGAGGAAATCATGCGGGGCGCCAAGACCTACTCAAAAACAGAAAGAGAGCTATCGATCTGGAACAGGGTGCAAGCCCAAGCTGTGTGCAACGGAAACAACATGCAGGATCAAAAAGGCAGAGGTTCTGTTTGGAACAGGCTCCAAGGAGCCGTCCCGACATACACCAAACCTACAGAAGTCTCAGATTACAGGGGAAACACGTCGTCGGATAACAAGTCAGGAAGGCGACATCACAATACTGGACGCCACTAACAAAAACGCCAGCGCAAGTTTTGGCCACAGAGAACGTTGATTTCCCCGCACCCAAAGTCATCAAGAGAAGAGAGGGCTTCGACCATAACAAGATGGCGCTTATCATCAGGACATAGGTCATGAAACTGACAAATGCTATCAGCTCAAACAAGCCATAGAAGATGCCTTAAAATCTGGCAAGCTCGGACATTTACTGCAAAATGTCGAGCGCAAGCAAAACGCCGGACCACCTCAAAAGAAGATAAAAAACATAAGCATGATGATTCACAGTGACAGGCACAGGCACCAGAAGCGTAAAATTGAGCAGATCACGGAGTGGAGGGAGCAACAAGTATGTTTCCCAGTAGTCAAAGGCGGACCCTCTTCTACCCGCACAATCATCGTCACAGCCTTCTTTGATCACTATCGCACCACTCGCGCATTCATGGATACAGGAAGTAATTTCGACATCATGTACGAGCAATGTTTCAACTTGTTAGACGATGAGGACAAGCAATGCTTGCGCCCCATTAACTCTCCAATCATGGGATTTTCAAATGAGGTGGTAACTCCGCTTGGAGAAATCTCTTTTCCTCTCACTCTGGGAGAGCATGTTCGTTCAAGAACAGAAGAAGTCACTTTCCTGGTTATTCCAGCAAAATCCAAACATGACATCATCTTGGGACGTGACTCTATGGCAGCATAAAACATGGTCACCTCAACGGTTCACGGTGCAATCGGTTTCCCCACACCAAACGGTGTGGCAATTGTATGGGCCAATAGAGAATGCGACATGACAACAGAGTCCCACCCAGCAAAAATGTTAAAACCGTGCCGATGCACAGAACCGGAGAAATGGATCCTCAACCCGAAATTCCCAGAGCAAACAATTACGCTAGGGCCAGCTTTCTCTGAGAACATCCGGGACCACCTCAAGCAACTGCTCAGAAGAAATATGGACGTCTTCGCGTGGCAACCATCAGATATGGTGGGAGTCCCGCGAGAACTCGCCCAACACAAGCTAAACACCTATCGCTCGGTCGAACCAATCGCGCAAAAGCGCAGAAGCATGGGCGCTGAAAAAACACAAGAAATGAATGAACAAGTGGGTGAGCTACTGAAAGCAGGGATTTTAAGGGAAACAAAATACCAAACCTAGGTCGCCAACCCAGTCATGGTAAAGAAAAGCAATGGTGGTTGGAGGATGTGTGTGGACTACACCGATCTCAACAAGGCATGCCCAAAGGACTGTTACCCCCTCCCAGAGATCGATCTTAAAATCGACTCTTTAGCGCCCTTCAGGTTTAAATGTTTCTTGGATGCCTACAAAGGCTACCATCAAATTCAAATGGCGCTGGAAGACGATGACAAAACAGCCTTCAGAACTGACAAAGGAGTTTTCTGCTACACCAAGATGCCTTTTGGCTTAAAGAATGCAGGCGCCACGTACCAACGATTGATGGACCGCGCTTTCGCAAAGCATATCGGAAAAAACTTGGAAGTATATGTGGACGACCTGGTCATTAAGAGTAGAGAAGAGGATCAAATGCTGAAAGACATCGAAAAGACCTTCAAGCACTTGAAAGAGATACACATGAAGCTCAACCCGAGCAAGTGTGCGTTCGGAATGGAAGAAGGGAAATTTTTAGGTGTGGTTGTCACCAAGGATGGATTCCGCCTAAACCCTGAAGAAATCCAAGCCATCGCGCTAAAGCCTTCTCCGTCAACCTTAAAAGAAGTACAGATGCTGAATGGACGCCTGGTGGCAATAAACCGCTTCCTCTCGCACCACGCAAGCAAATCTATCCCATTCATCGAAACCTTGAAAAGTTGTTTGAAGAAAAGCCAGTTCAAGTGGACTGCTGAAGCAGAGAAAGCATTCTAGGATATGAAAGCATGTTTAATGGACTTACCCATGCTGACTGCCCCGCTCCCGAGGGAACCGTTGACGATGTATCTCTGCGCAACGGAAAAGGCAGTAAGCGCGGTGCTGATGGTTGATCGAAAGCTAGTACAAACACCCATCTATTACATCAGCAGGGTCCTAACAGATGCAGAAACAAGGTACACGACTATGTAGAAGTTAGTTTTGGCGTTGGTTCATGCCTCGCGCAGACTGCACAGGTACTTCCAAGGCCACCCAATTAATGTGCTAAGTGATTACAAGCTAAACAACGTTCTATCAAAACCAGAGTTATCACTCCAACGTTCTTTTTTCCCCTGGGAAATTGGTCCACCCATGACTTTCTAAACATTTATTTAATAACTAAATAAAACAAACTAAACTTACTAAATAATAAAACTTAAGTCAAGATTAAACCCAACATTCACCCCCTTAATCTTGACCCGTTCCTTCTACGAATCACAAAGATTCGATCATTCGACGAACCGTGAGGTTCCGGTTTCTTTCTAACTTTCTTTCTCTCAGTCTCATGCGAAGTTGTCACACCCTCAAATTTCCACCTGCTGAGTTCTACCGCGAGGCATGTGACACACCAGGATCCAAGTCAACGGTCACAATAAACAACACTATATGAGACATAAGTAAATTCAAAACACAAGTTCAAACCATTTTGACATAACAGCGGAAGCATTGTTTTACAAAACGAAACCCAAAAGTATCCAAACTTGTTCGATAAACAAAACCATGAAACCTAAACTAGACGCCGTGCAGACGCGTGCGCCTAAGCCCTGAGATGCTGCTACCTTAGCGACCTGAGAAATCATGCCAAAAACATGTCAACATATAATGCTGGTGAGTTCACAGGTTTTAAGTTTACAATTAATTTCCATGAGTTACGAGTTCCGTCACAATATACCATGTCATGAAATGTGTTTAATAAACTAACCAGCGTTTCCTTACTACTACGATTGTGTTGCTGAAAACATTACTGACAAGTGTTTCCTGTGTTGCTGCCCGTGTTTGAGTTGCTTGTGTTGCTAAAATAAAGACAATATGCACCCGCCCGGCTCCAAGCCGACGGGTGGGGCTTGTCAGGCCCAATAGATCTATCCACATTTTCCCCGTTGTGCCCAGCACATTCATGGTTTCCCCCAGGGACTTCCTTGTTTCATCGTATAGTAATCAAAGAGTTGCATTTCCAAAGAGTTGTGTTTCAAAAGTGTTGCATTCCAAAAGTGTTGCACATTTATGATATAAGCGTTGCATTTATTAAATCGTGTGGAATGTTTCTCCCCCGAAAGTAAAACATATAAAAGAGGGGCCGTGAACTCACCTTAGGTTGCGTTCTTCTTAATAAACCACAGACAATGCAAATGACAGCCCTAGTATCGGCAACCTATCATTGAATGCATATGAGTACCCGAACTATTGACCCGCATGTTAAATAGTCCCCAAGTGTCCAGACCATGACCAAGTACGTTTTGAAAACACGTTTGACTATTACTTTGACCCCACAGACAAGACCCGACATCCCATTGGTGACCCGACAACTCACGTGTTAGCTAAGAATGAGAAATCATGCAATCACAAGCAAACATGCACCTAATACGCATAACAGTTCACCAAAGTCAACATATAGTTCATATACTACATATACGAGTCCACACGTGTTTTACCGGGTTATTAGACATGTCACGGGATTCCTATCATGTACCTAGATGTCATTTCATGTTCGGGATGTCAAACTATGCTTAAATTGGCTAATCACGTGTTTAGACATTGAACATGCAATTAGGTAAGTCAACTAGCAATTAGGATGGTCAACTAGCAATTAGGATGGTCAAACACGTGGATAGGAATCAAACATGCAATTAGGAAGGTCAACTGGCAATTAGGATGGTCAAACACATGGATAGGAATCAAGCATGCAATTAGCAAAGTCAACAAGTGGATAGGATGGTCAAACATGCAATTAGGGCTCCTAATCGCATGCTGGAGCACGTGGATAGGGCTAATCGCCCCCTACATCAGGCGATTAGGATTCCTAATCGCCCCCTGCAGGGCTGTGCCACTTTTTCGCGCGTTTAACCCTCTAGATCAGATCCGAAACAAGTGGAAACACCCAATATCAAACCCAAATCAATTACCAAGCTATTCCAAGCAAAAACCCCCAATTTATCATCTCTCTAACAGTCCCGAGTGCAAGCGCTTTCCCAAAATAGCATATTCATCATGTAAACATCACATCATCATGTAAAACTTACCCTAAATAGCAAATACCCAGATTTCATCACATAACAACGTTGTCTAACTCTTTCCTACTGTTCTAGCATCATCCTAGAGCAAACCCTAATCCTCTAGAATCATCAAAACTTATCAAATCTCATTAAATCTCCCAAAATCACCCAAACGGGTCAAAATAGCAAATATCATTAAGACACAACCATAAGCTCCCAAATTCATAGACAATCATCCTAATGATTCTGTTAAGTCAGAAACACATCAAACATATGAAACAAACATGTTTTAATATCAAAAATCTCATCTTTGCATAATAACATAACATAGAACAAGCATGAAGGTGTGGGTTTGTTTAGAATCTGTTTTTAACAAGTTTTCAAAGACAAAAACGTTTAGAAATCAGGTCTGGACCTTTAGGGAACAAAACATAATCATACAAAGGTTTGGGAATGAAGAACACACCTTGGATTTATGAGAAAATGATGTGTAAAGCTTGGAAATGTGTGTTTTGATGCAAAAACGTGTTCCAGAGGGTGTTTGTGAGTTGGGATAGGTTATGGGACGGCTAGGGTTGCACAAATGATGTTTTACAAGTCAAGGGTGGTATTTATAGGCGTTTCTAGTCGTTTAAAACACGTCAGGCGATTACGCAGCAAATCAGGCGATTAGGGCTCCTAATCGCCTCCCCTACAGGCGATTAGGGCTCTAATTGCCTCCAAAATCCTCCTAATCGCCTCCCCTACAGGCGATTAGGGCTAATCACCCCCTATCAGCATGCAATTACGCGTAATCACCCCCTATCAGCATGCAATTACGCGTAATCACCTCTAATATCATGCAATTACGCGTAATCACCTGTAACATCATGCAATTACGCGTAATCACTTGTGACATCATGCAATTACGCGTAATCACCGTTTTAACATATATAAACACGTATTCACATACCGACAAGTCATATAATGTTTATAAACACATAATTCATGAAAACAAACACGATCACATTCGTTCACCAATTCCCGGGACTCGAGACTTGTGTGTGTGCATTGGACCCGGCGATTCTACAAATCACCAACAACCGGACTCATACCCCGTGTGTGTGTTAACCCCAATGATCCTCCAAATCATTGATCCCTAGACATTTTCTTAACGTGACTCGACTCGACTGACCCTGTCATGTGTAATGTATGCACGACTCGCTAAGGTAGACTTACTGAGTTTTCAAAAAGTTAATTACCGGAGTTTGCCGGGTGTCACAGAAGTCCTTCGGTCTCGGTCTTCTCATTCACAATTTCGGTCTATTAATCGGCCTTTCGGTCTAAGCTTTCTTCAATAGAAGCTTCTTTCGGTATACGGTCTTTCTCTTTCTTTACGAACAACACGTGTCCACTCCTTTCTTTCTTTCTTTCTTCCAAGGCCATCTTTCTTTCTTTCTTTCTCACGAAGCGACACTAGCCTCTATCACTTCCTAACGTGAGCCCTTTCGGTCTAAGCTTTTCAATTAAAGCTTTGTTCGGTCTTCTGTCTATCATGGTGTAAACCTCCGGTCACTGTCACACCCATGATTTCTATTTGCAGTGAACCACTTCGGTCTCGGGTTCACAATTTTTGTCTAAATTTTCTCTGTCTAGACGCCGCCGGTCTTTTGCGGCTTATCGGTCTTCTCGGTCTCACGCCTACGGTCTTCATGGCGCATTCTTCGGTCTTTCTTCAAGCCGTTCAGTCTACTACTACTTCATTCTCTTTTCGCCAGCCTTTCTTTCTTACTCGCGGCGTTGCCGCTACAGTCTTCAGTCTATTGCCTTGCTTACTTTACTTTCTTCTTCTTCAAAACTCACGCATTCATCCGCAAGTTTCATCACATGCCTTCTCTTTTCTCCAATTCACCTTTTCGATGCTTGCTTTCAATTACTTTCAACAACATAACAAATAGTGACTTGATAAATATCAAAAGTCAAAAGTAGCATCGATCCATTAGAGAAGCACAATTTTGATTATGTTTATATTCATGCTTATCATAAACAAAATTTGTCTTCTTCCTTCAACCTTTTTTTTAAGAAATGCTTCGATTTCCTTTTCTATTGATTGATCTGATGTGAGTATCAAACACAAACTTATTTATCCAAACTTGCTTATTGCTGCTTTCTGTTAGGATCTGAGTATTGGATTGTTTTGATTAATTATGAAATATGAATGAAGTATAAATGGAAAGTGCAGCGGAATAAAGAATAATCAAAACATAGAGAATAATTGTTATCAATCGAATGCTTTCATTAAAGTTGAAAGATTACAAAGGTACAATTATAACTCCCCCTCAGCCTGATCACTCAGAGTTTGTTTGTCTAGAGAGAATGACGAGTGACCAATAGAACAGTACAAGTACTGTTCTATTTATAGACAAGTACAAACCTCTGATGATCACTTAGCTGACGTCACCTAGAAAGCGACCCCTAACTGACTAACAAACTACAACATCTGTTAAACAATAAACTACTGTTACATTGAAACTACTGAAGGAAAACTCTGTTAAGCTAAAAACTCTGATGTCTTCTTATCATCTGTTGAACCAAAGTGCTGTTGGTTCAACAGACCTTTGTTCTTCAGATCTTTATCCATCAGACCTTTCATCAGCAGCAGTTGTCTTGTATCAGTTGTTTGAGCATCAGCAGTTTGGGAATCAGCAGTTCTTTGGAGGAAGCTTTCTTGTAAACTCTGTTATTTATTCTTGATCAACACTTAGTATATTTTGGCTTTCTATCATCTGTTCTTCTCCAGGTCAGCAGACCCAACAATCTCCCCCTAGAACAGATGATGCCAAAACTCTGCTTTATTCTTGATCTTTATTCCTCATCAGACTTTCTCTAATTTGCCCTTTTAGTTGCAATTCAAAGTGCAAGGAGAAGAGGTCTTCAGCATCTCTATCCAGTGTCAAATTTAGAAGTGACTGGAGATCTTCAGCACTTAGGCCAGGTGCCTCATCCATGCTCAACTTCTGAATACTACCATCTGATCTGAGCAATGTCAATTCATGGGTCTCTTTATCAGACTTCCATTTTAGAATTTTAGAATCAGAGGAGTGACTGGGATGCATCTTTATTTTGGATGAGTTTGGTGATGGTGGCCTTCCAATGAGTTCTCTGAGCCTGTCTGACACAGGATCAGAAAAAGATCTGATTTGATTCAAGATCCCCTCTTTCACATAAGTATCAGTGAACTGTCTTGTTTCTTCTTCAGTCATTTCTTTTTGCTTCTTAAATTGTCTTCTAGCAGCAATGGTAAGATCTGAAGTTTCCAGTAAACTGTCTAATGTGAAGGCCTGAGAGGGTTTCTTGGGAGCATCATCATACACTGGTTTTCTTGGAAGATCAGGATTGGTCTTTCTTTCTTGTTCAAGCTTTTTATATGTCTCAATTAGCCTGATCTCTGACCATCTGGCAACAGATTTCATCTCTCCATACTTAGCTGCTACAAGCTCTTGTCTCATTCTTCTGAATTTCAAGGCTCTAGCTTCATCTCTCCCCTTTTTGAAATCAGGAGCAGAGACCTTAGCAGGAGGATTCTTGGCCATGTTCTCTATTCTGATTAGTTCTTCTCTTAGAGCATGTGTGGTCCAGCCTGTAAATTGATTCTTTGTTGCTTTATAAGGCTTGGATGCCAAGATCTGTTCCAGCAGTGAATCCCTTACTTCCATCTCCAAGTGTCTGCTGAGAGGCATGGTTGACATGGAGTTGCTCAGGGTCTTAGCATAATCTTCAATCCTTCTGAGTTTGCTAAGCTCTGCTGAATGGATGCCCTGAGCAGTCCTGTCATCCTTCCCTTTGCACTTCTCTTTGATGACAGCATCAGCCTGTTCACCCTTGTATTTGAGATATGTGTCTATATTGGGTGGAACAGGGAAGCCTTTAAGAGATGGGAAGGATCTTTCTGATGGCTGATCAGTATTATAGAAGGATTGAAGTTCCCCCTTGATTAAATCCAACTCAAGGGGATACTTCTCAGCCAATGGGGTGATGGTTGGTGGTGGTCTGTGTGATCTGAATTGGGCAGTGTGTGGTGAGTAAGATGAGAGTGGAATGGCATTGACTGGTGTGGATGAGATTGGGGTGTTAGGTGGTGTGTTGTGGATGTTTTCATCTTGTATAACAAAGGTGGATTTCCTTTTTCTGCTATACAAGATTTTGGGTGAAGGTGAGGATGTAGCAGTGGATTGAGAAACATCTGTTGGTCCTTTTGTGGAACCAGCAGTTGTTTGGGTTTTGGGTTGTGTTGAAGTAGGTTTGGCAGTTGGTTGAGTGGTGGTTGGTTTAGTGACTGGTTTGGTTGCTGGTTTGGGTTGTGCAGATGTTTTAGCAGTGGTTTTAGTTTCAGTTGTTTTAGGTGCAGTGGTTTGGGTAACAGAGGTTGTGGTGGCAGTGGTTTGTGGAGCAGTGGTTGTGGTAACAGGTGTTTGTACAACAGGAGTTTCAGCAGTTAATTTGGAAGGTGGTTTTCTAGTGTGTTTGGCTGGCATTTTCCTTCTCTTTGAAGTGCTCACATCTTCCACTTCCTGCTGCTGTTCCTTTTTCAGCTGTACCAACCTCTCTGCCTTTACTTCCAATGTGTCAGCCCTTTTCATTTTGTCTTGAGCAGCCTTTTCAGCTCTTTCATTAGCTGAAGTGTCAACTTCTTTTGCCTTTGATGCTGGAGCTGGTTCAGAGACAGGGATCTGAACATTTGGTTGTTGTGTTTGAGGAGCTGATTTGGGTGACCCTGGTTTGTCAGCAGTTGGCTTCTTCCCTTTTTGTGAGGGTGGTTCACCAAATGGATTAAGTTTTGGTAGCCTATCTCTGCCACTCTCCCCCTTTTTGGCATCATCAGCAGTGAATTCATCATCATCTTCATCTCTGAGAATTGTGGTAGGGGCAGAGCCAGTGGTCTTCAGCAAGTGGTCTTTGATCACCTTGATATCAGCCTTTGTATCATTGAATCTGGCATCAACCATGTTTCTGATCAAGGTCATGTAGGTTTCCTGTGTCTGATCTGCTAATTTTCGAAGAGCTATGATGATGGGGGAAACAGATTTCCATAGCTCATTAGCAACATCAGCAGTTGATGGTTGACTTTTTGTAAAGTTATTCAATGTTTCCAATATTGACTTGACATCAGATTTGATGTCAGCAACAGAGGATTCAAGGTTTTGAACTTTAACCGTCAATTCTTGTAGTTTTGACTCATCACCCAAATTAATAGGATCATCTGAGTCCCTACCAGAGGTAGTTTTAGCTGGTTCATTCCTAGGAGGTGAGTCCATAGAATAAGAACCTGCTGCCCCTTTGTCTTGGTTCTGGGGACTTCCAACTGTTTTTGGAGACACAATTGTGTCTTCAGCAGTTGTTGCCTTCAAGGAAGTCTTAGCAATGTAACCACTGTCCTGCTGTGAGACAATGGTCTCAACAGCAGTAGTGGCTGCTTCTCTTGAAACCTCATCAGAAGTAACATGTACTTCTGGGAGTATAACCTCCTCATCTGTTTGTGGGATGGCTGATTGATTTTCCTCAGCCCCAGTCACTGGTAGTGGTATACTCTCAGTGATAGGTGAATGAGAGGAACTGGGGTTGTCCTGAGTTTTATCAATAGCCTCAAACAGGGGTTGCATTGTTTGTGGGACATGTGGTGGTGATGTAGGTGGAGTAAGAAGCTGATTAGCCCTGGGAGATGGGCTTGTAAACATATGATCGAGTGATTCATATGCCTCAGTTTGAGGTTCCCTTTGGCTTACAACAAGTTCCTTTTGTGAGGAATCTTGAGGAGTTTGCTTGGGTTGAGATATCTCCAACTGTTGTGAGGAAGTAACAACAGTGGTTTCATGTTGCTTTGGTGATGCAACAGGGTTAGCTTCTGGTATCTCATCTTCCAGAAGTCCCTTTTTGGTTTTGGTGGTTGTTTTGGTGGATGGACGTTTTCTTTTGGTGGCTGGTGTGGGTTTCACAGCACTGGATGAAGTGCCATGATCACCAGGAGCAGTGGGCTCACCAACAGAGGTTTCAACAACAGTTGTTGTCTTTGTCCTCTTTGGTTGTGTTTTGGAAACTTTTTGAACTTTTTGTGTTTTTTCTTGGGTTGAAGAACCCAGCATTCTAGTAAAAGTTTCATCAGTTAGACTTTTCATTTTAAATGACTCTCCCTTTTGAAAATTCTTTTCAGGTAAAAGCTTTTGTAGAATTACACTTAGAATTCTAGGGTAGAGCAGAAAAGCATTGTTTGAGCCAGATTTTATGGCTTTCACATTTGATACCAAGTCTGAAAACAATCCCTGAGATAGGTTGAAGTCAGAGTCTGACAACATAGCATATCCCAAGTATTGTATCCTCAATGGGATTTCATTGAAGGATGTAGTCTTGGCAGAGGCACAGAGGAGGAGGGTATGGAAGAAAAATTTCATGACTGGTGGGAAAAACTTTTTGTATAGTGTGGAACCAGTCATTTGAGCATCATACCCCCTCTCTTGAAACTCAGTGTGAAGCTCTGTTTTTGGAAAAGTTTCCATACCTGACAAGTCGTTCAGTGAGAAGGTAGTGGAGATGATCTCAGGGGTTATGGCGATACTGGTGGCTCCAATTTTTGAAATTATGGACGTAGGCTTTTTGTCTTGGTATAAAACCTCAGCAGTTGCCCAAAATTCTTGGAGTGTTTCCAGGTAAATGGGGGCATCAGCAGTAAGAACATTTTTATATTTTGAGTTATTGATGATGTCAATGGTGGAATGGAATGGTGTGTTGTCTTCGGTTTTAACCAAATATGGAAGGAAATTGTGAGTGGCTTTTGTTTGGAGTTCCATTTTAATGGATTTTGATTATGAAAGTGATGATCTTTGATTGAGGGTTATGAAGAAGACGAGAGCGGTTTTTAGTATTTTGAATACAATGAGACAGTAAAACTGCTGTTGGGGGAAAGAACAGGGTTTTATAGGCTCTGGTGAAACCGCTGATGTGGCAAAAACTCTGCTTTAGAGAGCAGACGTGGCAAACATCTGATGGTTGAAACATCTGGTGGCAGACAGCTGTTTTGTTAAACCTCTGTTGCCAACCTCTGTTGTTTAACCAAAAGACTTGATGAAAACAGTTGTTTTATCTGATCAGATGTTTGAAACAGATTTTTCAACCAACAGTGGTTGTTTTACCTGATCAGATGTTTGAACAGATTTTTCAACTATCAGTGGTTTTAATAAAACAGTGGTTGTTTTATCTGAATCAGTGGTTTTAAAACAGATTTTTCAACCAAAGTGTTATTTTAGCAAAATTTGATTTTCTGAAAACATTTTAATGTTTTTATTGAAAACATTTTTGTTGTTTTTAATCCATGTTTAACATTCCAATTCGAGAGATCAGATTTGTGAAGGTAGATGTGTCTAAAGCTTTTGTCAGCACATCTGCCAACTGATCCTCTGTTGGGACATGGTGCAGAGAAATCAAACCTTTTTCATAGCTATCCCTGACAAAGTGATGTCTGATATCTATGTGCTTGGTGGTTGAGTGAGAGACTGGATTTTTGATGATATTTTCAGCAGCTTGACTATCCAACATGAGTGGAGTCCTAAGTGCAGTTATCCCAAAATCCAGTAATTGATTTTGAAGCCACATAAGTTGGGCTGTACAGCTTGCAGCAGCAATGTATTCAGCTTCAGCAGTGGATGTTGAAACAGCTGCTTGCTTTTTGCTTTGCCAAGAGACTAAGGCATTCCCTAGAAACTGGCACCCTCCTGATGTGGACTTCCTTGTGGTATGGCAGCCAGCAAAATCACTATCTGAATAACCTGAAAGCTCAATGTTTCCATTAGCAGGATACCAGATACCAAGTGTGGGAGCACCTTTTAGGTATCTGAAGATCCTTTTCACAGCAATAAGGTTAGACTTTCTAGGAGAAGCCTGAGATCTAGCACACACACAGGTTGCAAACATAATGTCTGGCCTGGATGCTGTTAAGTACAATAAAGACCCAATCATGCATCTATAGTGTGTCTGATCAACAAGTTCATCCTTTTCATCATCAGTGAGTGGCTTGACAGTGCTCATGGGTGTACTACATGGCTTACAATCATTCATCTCAAATTTTGTTAACAAGTTTTTCACATACTTGTTTTGATGAATGAAAGTGCCATTTTGCAGTTGCTTCACTTGGAGACCAAGAAAGCACTGAAGTTCACCCATTGCACTCATTTCAAACTCTGCTGTCATGAGTTCCCTAAACTCCTCACACATTTTATTACATGTGGATCCAAAAATGATGTCATCCACATATATTTGAACAATCATTAAATCTTTTCCTTTCCATTTTAAAAACAAGGTTTTGTCAATTTTACCTCTAGTGAAACCAATGGATAAGAGAAAAGTAGAGAGAGTTTCATACCAGGCTCTTGGTGCTTGTTTGAGTCCATACAATGCTTTGTTAAGCTTGTAGACATGATCAGGATGGAATGTGTCTTCAAAACCAGGTGGTTGACATACATAGACCTCCTCCTGAATTTTGCCATATAGGAAGGCACACTTGATGTCCATCTGAAACACCTTGATGTTGTGGTTGACAGCAAAGGCTAAGAAAAGTCTGATTGCCTCTAGCCTTGCTACAGGGGCAAAGGTTTCATCATAGTCAATACCCTCTTCTTGTCTGAAGCCTTGAACCACTAGCCTGGCTTTGTTCTTGACAACTATACCCCTTTCATCAGTTTTGTTTTTGAAGACCCACTTTGTGCCGATAGGACAGACATCCTTAGGCAGTGGTACAAGTTCCCATACTTGTTGTCTTTTAAACTGAAGGAGTTCTTCTTGCATGGCTTCTACCCAACTGTTGTCTTTCAGTGCCTCTTGGTACTTGACAGGTTGTGTAAGGGATAGAAAGCCTGCAAAAAGACAGATGTTTGAAGATTGGCTCCTTGTGAGCACACCTTCTCTGATGTTGCCAATGATTTGATCTGGTGGATGAGCTCTTAGGTAGATTAAATCTCCCTGATATGGTATGATGGCATTTTGTGGTGAAGGACAGAGGTTTGGAGACTCTGTTGACATAACATCTGTTGGCACTTCTGAAGAGGCAACAGATGTTTGAAATGGAGGTAGAGGAATGGGTCCAAGTGGTGTAAGATTGGACTGACTTTTGTCAACAGATGATTGACTCTTGTCAACAGATGATTGAACAGTGGATTGGCTGGGTGAATCAGTGGATTGAAGATAAGACTGGCCAACAGTGGCTGACTCAGCTGTGACAGAGTTTTGACAGTTGTTTTGAACCACTGCTTCCTCTGATACATGATAGACTTTGTAGTGGTCTGGAACCACAACATCTATTCTGTAATCTTGTTGTGAAGATTGTGGAGTACCTGCAGGGTTAGTTTTGACAGCAATATCTTCAAATTTGAATTTATCTAAATCAAACAACTCAGCAGGGTTTGCTGGGATTTTTAAAGAAGAAAGTTCATTGAACTTCACATTCAGAGTTTCTTCTATTGTTTTAGTCCTTGTGTTAAACACTTTATAGGCCTTTGCAATGGAAGAATACCCCAGAAAATATCCACAATCCACTTTGGCTGCAAATTTTGAAATGGAATCTTTAAGATTTAAAATGAAACATGGGCAGCCAAAGACTTTGAAAAATGATATCAGTGGTTTGATTTTAAACAGAATTTCATAAGCAGTCTTTTGATGTCTAGGGTTGATTAAAACTCTGTTTTGAACATAACAAGCAGTGTTTACAGCTTCTGCCCAAAAGGACAGAGGTAAACCAGAATCTGCTAGCATTGTTCTTGCAGCCTCAATGAGAGTCCTGTTCTTCCTTTCAACCACCCCATTCTGTTCTGGTGTTCTTGGGATACTGTACTGCCTTACAATCCCTTTTGACACACAGAAATCATCTAACTCCTTATTTTTAAACTCTGTTCCATTGTCACTCCTAAAGACTTTTACTGGCAAGTCATATTGTTTTTCAACTTTGGTAACAAAGTCCTTCAAGATACCTGCAGTCTCATCTTTAGAGTGTAAAAAGTAAGTCCATGTAAACCTAGAAAAATCATCAACTATGACAAGACAAAATCTTTTCCTTCTTAGACTCATGATTTTTACAGGGCCAAACAAGTCCATGTGCAACATTTGTAAACACTGACTGGTTTTGGACTCATCAATGGATTTGTAAGAGCTTTTATGTTGTTTACCTTTTAAACAGGAAACACAATGCTCATCACATTTGAATTCTTTTGATGGTAAACCTCTGACAAGGTTTTGTTTGGATAGTGAGTTGATAGTTTGAAGGTTGGTGTGACCAAGTCTCCTATGCCACAATTCTGTCTCTTTTGTAGAGGCAGCTGAGAACAGACAGACATTTGCAGTAGGATTATCCTTCAACATATCAACCACATACACATTGCCACTTCTGTGAGCAACAAGTTGTGCTTTGCTCTCAGCAATGATGGTGTTAATCTTTTCTACAGCCTCTGGGCCAACAATCTTACAAGTTTGCTTAGTGAAGAATGACCCAAAGCCTTTGTCACTCATTTGTGATACACTAAGTAGATTAAATTTTAGATTGTCTATTAGATTAACATTTTCAAACTTAAGTCTCCCTGCTTTGACAGTACCAGAACCCAACACTTTACCTTTAGAATCATTACCAAAGGATATATCACCCCCTCCATGAGCAAGAAAGTCCAGAAGAAGGGCTCTACATCCAGTCATGTGCCTGGAGCCTCCACTATCTACATACCATAAACTGTCTAAACAAGCAGAAGCTCCCTGCACATCAGTAAGGATTTTAGTTTTGGTGAGTGTCCAAAGCCAAATTGGCTTTGGATGGGTCCTTAGCTGTCTCAGCCTTAAGTTGAGGAGAATGATCAGTGGTTTGGACTAGCTTTTGAACTAGATTCAACAGCTGCAGTTGACCATTTGCCAGTGCTTGTATGTCAACACTTGGTCCAGCAGAGGTTTGATCATTTCCTATCAGTTGTTGAAAACCATGAGGATGTCTGTTCACTTTTGGTTTTGAAGGCCTCTTGGGCTCATCATAAACATGTGGCAGACGATGACAAGTGGGTTGTCCATATCCTCTTGGTAATCTGTTAACAGGTGGAGCATCTGTTACCTGAACCTCTCTGGGAGCAGAGTTTTTGTTCAGACTTTGGGTAACAGATGTTTGGACTGATTCAAAAGTCTGTTTGGATTTTCCTTTTGAAGTACTCACCACTTGACTCTCCAGAGTTTTAGCCTTATACTCTTTTATCTTTTCATCAAAATTTTTGAGATATAGGCACTCTTTTGTTTTGTGATTCTTTTTCTTACAGATTGAACATTCTTTAGATTTTGAATCATTTAAACTTGTTGTTTTGTTGATGTCATATGCTTTTAGAAGAAAACAGTTTTTGGTGACATGGTTCTTCTTTTCACAAAAATCACAAAACAAGTTGTTCTTGGCTTTCCCTTTTTCTTTCTTCTTTTCAACAGATGTTTCATTATCTGTTGGAAGGCTTACTAGAGGGATAACCTTGGCCTGTGGTGCCATTTTACCATCAGAGGTTTTGAAGGTCATTGGTTTGAAATTTTCAAGGACTTCACACTCATCTGACCATGTTGGTTTGAATTGATATTTCTCAATTTCATCAAATGAGGGTGTACCTTCCAACTTTTCAAGAATGATTTTCTTGCCATTGGGTTCAGTAACCTTGATTTCTTGACCTTTTGAGTTTGTAGGGATGACCTCAACCAACTGTGGTTCCTTTTTGTCAGTGGTTTGTGAAACTTGATCAGTGGTTTTAAAACCAAACCCAAATTTCACATGACTTTTAGATTGTTGGTTGACAATCATCTCAAAACCCTTTGATGATTCCACCCATTTCTTACATTCAACTTGGGTGGACTCAAGCTCCTTCTTACAACTATGATATTTTGTTATCATAGTCTGAAGCTGGTCTTTGGTTATGCTTGCTTCATGTTTTAGACTGCTGATTTCAGACTCTTTTTCAGATATTTTTGATTTTAACTCTTTTGTTAATTTTTCAACCTGAATTTCTGAATCCAAAATTTTCTTTCTAAAGTTTTCATTCACCTCTTTTATCTTAGCAAATGCTACAATACATTTGTCTGAGCACAAGTCATTTAAGATTTGAGGAGATACCTTAGCAGCAGCCATCAAGGCACAGTTACACTGGCAGTCACAGTCATCACTACCCCAGGGGTCTGATAGATTCACAACCTCCACTTCAGATTCTTCAGCTGAAACAATCTCACCAACAACACCATCAGTCACATTTTCAGACATAGACACCACTTCCTCAGAATCAGTCTCTTCAACAATTGTTTCTAGTGCCATAAAACAAAAATCCTTTTCAGTGTTGGCAACTAGAGCAATGTTGTCATCTGTTATCTCATCTGGTAGACTGCTCCAATCAACAAAGCCTTGAGTAAAGAAACTCTGTTGACCTGGTTGACTGGTCTCTGCAGGAGCAGAGGGTGGAGTAACAGTCATTGGCACAGGGGCCTGAGCAACAGGTGTTTGGACATAGTGATACTGAGGAACAGTGGTTTGGACATAATGCACAGGAACAGTGGTTTGGGTCTGTGCAAAGTGAGCTGTGTTTTGCACATTAGGTACATTAGGGATGGTCTGATAAGTGTTGGTCTGTGGTCTTTGATTTGGATAGGTGATCATAGGAACTCCATTTTGACTTCTACACTCCCTAGCAAAATGACCCATTCTATGACATTTGTAACACTTTATCTTTGATTTATCCAACCCAACCTTTGACCCACCATGTAAACCTGGGTACCTCCTGCCAGTTTTCTTATAGAAGTTATTGGTTCTAATACTGAGCAGGGCAACCTGATGTAAGATGTCCATTTCTTCTAGGTCCAAAGGGTCAATGTATTGCAAGTCATTGTACACAAAAGATGAATTATCAGAAGCCTGGATATCACCACTAGCTGTGAAAGCACAGTTGTTTGGTGATGAGTAAGAATCATTATTGAAACCAGTTGTTATGTCAATGTAATGATCATAACTCTGATCCTTACTACTTCCAGAACCATCATCCTGACCCAACAGTGCAGTATTACCAAATACATAGTCATCTGACACTTTGCCAGAGTCCTGGAGCTTCTTTTTCTGGTTAAGCTCCCTTTCATAAGTCAGGAGCTTACCATGAAGCTGGGTCAGGGTTAGGTCTTTGAATCCGATAGAGTTTCTCATAACAATAGCTATAGTGTCCCATTTGTCCTGAAGTGATCTAAGAAACCTATGATTCAGAGTTGAATTAGGAAAAGTTAGACCAACCAGTTTTAGTTCACTAATTAGACAGTTAAACCTTTCAAACTGTTGTGTTAATGACTCCCCTTTTATGTGACTAAACGTTTCATATTGTTGGTTAAGTATTTCACGGTTGTTTTCAATCACATCATCAGTTCCCCCGAATTGCTCTTTAAGAGCATCCCACAGTTCTTTAGCACTATTGCAGTGCAAGAGACCGGCATAGATATCATTCGGCAGTGCCATGGCTACTATGCTGAAAGCCTTGGCATCTAGCTCGATTTTTTGAAAATCTTGCTCTGAGTAGTTCTCAACACTCTTTGGTACTTGGATCTTTGGATCCTCGGCACTCGGTACCATTGGAACATGTGGTCCAAATACTACCGATTTCCAGCACCCTGTGTTCTGTTGTGCTAACACATGAGCTACCCGACGCTGCCAAATGTTGTATTCTGACCTGACAAGCATCGGAGGCTTGTTGTGTGTGCCAGTGTTGTGTGGATCTTGATTAAGTGAAGTCATTCTCTTGGTTTTTCAAAAACAAAGTCTGTTTACTAACTGTTGAAACGAAAATAAACTATTACTCTGTTTTAACCCGACAAACAAACGATATCAATGATTGTGAGCTGATCTGTGTATTAAATTGATTGATTAGATCAGATTTAATTGACCAAGCTCTGATACCAATTGTTAGGATCTGAGTATTGGATTGTTTTGATTAATTATGAAATATGAATGAAGTATAAATGGAAAGTGCAGCGGAATAAAGAATAATCAAAACATAGAGAATAATTGTTATCAATCGAATGCTTTCATTAAAGTTGAAAGATTACAAAGGTACAATTATAACTCCCCCTCAGCCTGATCACTCAGAGTTTGTTTGTCTAGAGAGAATGACGAGTGACCAATAGAACAGTACAAGTACTGTTCTATTTATAGACAAGTACAAACCTCTGATGATCACTTAGCTGACGTCACCTAGAAAGCGACCCCTAACTGACTAACAAACTACAACATCTGTTAAACAATAAACTACTGTTACATTGAAACTACTGAAGGAAAACTCTGTTAAGCTAAAAACTCTGATGTCTTCTTATCATCTGTTGAACCAAAGTGCTGTTGGTTCAACAGACCTTTGTTCTTCAGATCTTTATCCATCAGACCTTTCATCAGCAGCAGTTGTCTTGTATCAGTTGTTTGAGCATCAGCAGTTTGGGAATCAGCAGTTCTTTGGAGGAAGCTTTCTTGTAAACTCTGTTATTTATTCTTGATCAACACTTAGTATATTTTGGCTTTCTATCATCTGTTCTTCTCCAGGTCAGCAGACCCAACACTTTCTCTCACGGAACCGACTCTCAATAGCCCCACAGCCAACAGGGCCTGCTCCTCCAGTCGGAAGTCGACTCTCAAACCGGCTGCACCGTCTTCACCGGCTCTTCTTTACGCCCGCCCTCCACCGACTGACACACCCGTCGGCGGAGGCTACTTTCAATCTTCGAACCCGCCTTCTACGAGCCCTAGGCTCTGATACCAAATGTTGGATTCAGGCCCCTACTCCACACACTCACAACTCAGTGTATGTATATATGTGTAATATTATAAAGAAGATGAAAGGCAAAAGCTTGTTTCATTCAGTAAACTCATATGGCTTTATAGCCTACATGGTCAACAAGAAAATAACAAATTTACCCCATGTTCTCCTAAATATTAGCTATCACTCGAACATCCTTTTTTTCTCCTGGGAACTTGATCCACCCATGACTTTCTAAACATCTATTTAATAACTAAATAAAACAAACTAAACTTACTAAATAATAAAACTTAAGTTAAGATTAAACCCAACAAATTTAAGTATGGTTTCTTTGAACATGTAGATGCACGTTTTGCGACTAGTGATTGGATTAGCTATTAACACATGTTAGAATGAAGTTTAGAAGTGGGCGAATGTGTATGTATGTGGGCGAAGGAAGAATCATACTGGCGAATGAAGAAGATGTCTGAAGATTGTCCACATTCGCACCATCAAACTGGGCGAACCTGCAGCACCTATAAATATGTTTTGGTCATTTTGATGTTAAGAATAGTTTTGGAATGTGTGTGTGTCAAGGTCAGGATTCTCTCTAGAGTGTGAATGTTTATGTTTGGTCTAGATTAACTTGTATATTGATTGTAAACACATTTTGATCAAGTTAATCTATAAAATGGAGATTGAAAAGGTGTCTTATGTGTTTTGATTTGCGTATTATCATTTTGTTCAGTTCTAGGGTTTCCGCACCTAGAATTGTGACTTGTATGATCATTATATCCTGTTTTAGCTAAAATTCTTCATCTATAGAACACAAGATATTTGAGATAACTTACCGTGTTGCCTAATTACAGTTTTCATATCATGATTACTGAATTTCTCTTGATTTCACCTTTCTAACATATTTCTTAGTTTGATGTGAAAGAATTTGTTTTGTAATTTTCTATATTTTTGTGTCTTTCGTGTGTTTAAAAATAGGTCCACAAAACAAAAATTTATAGGGAGAAAATTTAAAAATTTAAAACATTTCATTCAAAATAGATTTGTTTTGAAAAGCGTGCTTCCATTTGTTTTGTTACATAGAAAATTCCAAACAAATTTTATGTTTTGCCTGATTTTTTTTTTTAATTTGAGGAATTTGATATAACATTGTGAGAAATCTAATTACGATGATGTGATTGTTTTGGATACATGAATCACAATCCAAAAGTTTATTGTTTAACTAAGTTTAAGTAATGAACGTGAAAAAATGAGTGAGAGAGAGAGAAGGGGAATGGGAACATCCTCGCCACCGGAGGAGAAATCAATCTAAACCCCAGACCATTGAGAGGCCCTACGTAGAAAATGAGTACACCACCACATTCTATGTTACCAATCTGCCAAGTTGGTGCTCCCTAGAAGATTTATGAAGAGTGTTCAAGAAATATGGGAATATGGTAGATGTGTATCTACCTAGGAGGAAGAACAAAATGGGAAGGTATTTTGCTTTTGTAAGGTACGAAGATGTAGGAGATGGTGTGGATATGGCTGCCTCACTATGCAATGCGTCCTTCGGTGGTTCCAAAGTACTGGTGAATGTCGCAAACTTCGGGAAAAACGATAGGATGCATACGAACGATCAAGGACGGATGAACACCAGTAGTTACAAGAACAACTCAAAGCCATTAAAGCAGGCGGAACATCAACCACAGACATGGAAGCCGAAAGGTCTGGCATCGTACAAGGAAGCGACGATTGGTGTAATGGAAAGTAGGCAATTAGAAACTACCATCACTTTGTAAAAATACACCCTACCACCACCAGGGTCGTGGAAAAATGAGCTCTAATTGGGACTACATGGGATTTAAAGGAAGTTTCATGGTAAAGAGTTTTCTAATGGAAGAAGAGGAGTTATGGAAAATACGGTTCTCATCATTGGAGGTCTGGAATGGTCAGGAGATTAGCTTTGAAGAGTTGCATGGCTAAAGATAACGGGTGTACCGGTGCAGTTGTGGGATAAACGGGTCTTCAACCATATTGGGGGGCTATTTGGCAAAGTCGTCTAGGAGTCGAAAGCTTGTATCAAGGATGGGAGTCTCTTTTGGGAATGTGTTGGTGTACTGGTACAAGATGGGATGAGGAGGGAAGGATATATCCAAGTACAATGCATGGGTATATCATTCAAAGCATGGGTCTCGGAAGTGCATGAAAGTTGGAACCCGGATTTCGTTGATAATGAAGTACAAAAGTCAGGTTTGTTCAACCTATCCTCAAGGGAATTTGAGTTTATCAGCGATAGTCCAAATGAGCACATGGAGGAAGATAGTTCCAACCAGGATATGGAGGAAGGCGAAATTCTGGGAGATCAGCAGCTTCACCGGGCGGAAAAGTCACCGGAGATGACTACCGGAGACGGGGGTAATGAAAAGTTGGGGAACTCTAACGATGTTGGGGAGACGGTTCATTCCATGGAAGTTGTAGAGGCAGAGAAGGAAACAATGCATAGGGAAATGCAAATGCATGCATGGGAACGCCAATCGAGGTTCATGGGATGGCTGCTTTGAATAAGTCCGATGTGGTGGGGTCAGATGTGGATAACAGTTCATTGTCTTTCTTGGGTGGGTCAATGGGTGTCACAAATGGTGGGCACATGTCCAGGAAAAGTCCCCGAATTGAAAATAATTATGTGGATGGGCTGGATCAGCCCAATCAAGTTAATCAGTGGGTCCAATTCAATGCTCTGACCCAATCCCAGAATTTTGACCTTAATTCTCCACCTCCTGTCAACAAGTCGGTGATGTTCGAAATATTGGGTGGGAGTAAAACGGTAGGCACATCTAATAGGCAACATCCCAATATAAATCGGAAAGCTACCAGGGAGAAAAGAATCTTGATGGCCAACCGTCGATCGGGCATCCTGTTCCCTCAAGCGTTTATTCCTTCTCCCAATCCAGTGATCAATTGTGTTCAAAATGTTGTTCATCCGGAAGGAAGACTTGATCCCATAGTTTATGAGGCAAACGTGACTGTGGATGTGGGGCAAGCAGTAGGAATCAAACTACAAGGCTTTGAAGAACATTTGCAAAAATCAATTCAGGAAGAGGGTAAGTCATTCGTGGAGCAATGATATTGTTGTCCTACAATGTTCGAGGGATTGGAGAGGCTCCCAAAATGCTCTCTGTGAGTGAGGTAATTAGAGAACATAAAGAAAATTTTGTGGCGATTCAGGAAACTATGCGGTGTGACGGATCAAAAATTCAGGTAAACAAGATTTCGGGGAAAAGACCGATGGAATTCGAATGGCTTAACGCTAAAGGAACTTCTAGGGGTTTACTAAGCATCTAGGATCATGGTATCTTCAAATGTATTCAAACCTTCAAAAACAGGTACTTCTTAGTGATTTCGGTGACATCACCGAACGTGGTTGGGGTAATTCATATAGTCAATTTGTATGCACCTCAAGGGCTGAACGCAAAAAAGGAGTTGTGGTCGAATATTTTAGAATACATGGAGTCAAGGCCTGGAATGTGGGTATTAATGGGGGATTTCAGCTCGATTAGATCTCAAGAGGAGCGGCCATACTCGGAGTTCAATCTTGCCTGTGCGGAAGCTTTCAACTCATTCATTGAAGATAATGGATTGCTGGAGTATCCAATGGGTGAGCGTAAATTTACAAGGATTTCTAGATCCTGCGACAAACTTAGTAAAATTGACCATTTCTTGGTCAACCGGGCGTTTTGGGACAATTGACTGGATTCAAGTGTGATGGCCCATGCGAGGAAGGACTCTGACCACAGTCCGATTACCTTATCCTCCCAGTCTCCAAATTTCGGGTCTCCTCCTTTTCCCTTCTTCAATTTTTGGTTGTCCAAGCCTGGATTCGATGAAGTTGTTAAAGGGGCAAATGATGGAGGTACATTTTCTGGGCCGCCGGATGTTATCTTCGCAAACAAGCTGAAAGCGATGAAAACAGCAATCAAAAATTGGGCGGCGATTGAAAGAGATAATCAAAAGCAAAGGCGTTTTGATGTGGAAAGAAAATTGATCAGATGGATGCTATAGAATGTTAGTAAAATAAGGTCTCGAAGGCCGAGTACTCCCCGAGTAATCGCTACAAGGTAGGTTGCCGAGCCCCGAGTACTCTAGGCCTAGGCCAAGTACTCCCCGTGTACGCTCCGACTTGGCCGAGAACTCCCCGAGTACTCCCGACTCCGACTAGGGAGCGCCTAGCGACTTTTGCAACATTGGCCATAGTTGAACAAAGATTGTTATCGGAGGACGAGAAGACCCAATGGCTTGAGTATAAAAAAGAAAGGGAGACAATATTGCAGGGAGAGACAAACGAGGCGATTCAACGATCAAGAATTAAATGGGCGATTGATGGGGATGAAAATACCAGCTTTTTTCATGGTATGGTTAATCACAACAACACCAGCAAGCAAATCAGTGGATTTATGGTGAAAGACGATTGGTGCGCTGAACCGAATAAGATGAATCTGGAAGCGCGTAAATTCTTTGCTAATAAATTCCGTGAGCCGTTGTTCCAGCGGCCTGATTTCGAATGTCCAGACATTAAGAAGCTCTCGGAATCCGATGCTAGAAACCTAATTGTACCCTTTTCGATCGATGAAATTAAGGAAGTGGTTTGGGAATGTGGTAGTGACAAAGCACCCGGGCCGGACGGCTTTAATTTTGCTTTTATTAAACACTTTTGGGATATTCTTAAAGATGATGTTGTCCAAATCATGGCTGACTTTTTTGACAGGGGGGAAATAAGCAGAGGTTGTTCATCTTCTTTTCTTGTTCTCATACCTAAGTGCATCGATCCTATCTCTTTGAATGAATTCCGGCCTATTAGCCTCTTAGGATGTATATCTAAAATTATTTCAAAGGTGCTTGCCAAGAGAATCAAATCGGTCATGCATTTGTTAGTATCGGAAAACCAATTTGGGTTCCTATCGGATCGTAACATCCTGGACGGGCCACTCATATTAAATGAGGTGCTTTCATTGGCAAACAATAAAAAAAAGACAAGTGTTTTTCCTCAAAGCTGATCTGGAAAAGGCGTATGACAACATTAGTTGGGGCTTCATCGACTCGATTTCCCATCAAATGGGATTCCCAGACAAATGGAGGAAATGGATCATGGGTATCTTACAATCGTCAAGGGCCTCGGTTCTAATCAACAGAGCTCCAACTTGGGAGTTCCAATGCTTTAGAGGGGTTAGGCAAGGCGATCCCTTGTCACCTTTTATCATCATCCTTGCCCTTGAAGCGTTATCGTGTATGATGTCTAAAGCAGTAAGTTTGGGGCTTATAAAGGGGATTAATTTACCTAATAATGGGTCATGCCTTTCCCACCTTATGTTTGCAGATGACGTGGTTTTTTTGGGCGAATGGAGTGTACAAAACATGAAGAATATTATGCGACTTCTCAGGGGTTTCAATCTGATTTCAGGGCTCAAAGTCAACCATAAGAAGTCAAATATATATGGTGTAGGAATCAATATTCAGCAACTACAACAAGCAGCGACTACCATCAAGGTGGCTCATGGGGCCATTCCATGTAAGTATTTAGGGGTATTGGTAGGCGCAAATATAAATCAACAAAGACATTGGAAAGGGGTGGTAGACGTGTGTAAAGCGAGGCTCTCCAAGTGGAAGGCGGAAGTATTATCAATGGGTGGGCGGGTGGTTCTCTAAAATCATTGTTGGATAGCCTATATCTATATTATTTCTCAATTTTTAAAGCTCCAAAGTGCATAATTCAACAGCTAGAACAACTCAGGCAGCAGTTTTTTTGGGGTGGGAACGAAGATAAACGAAAGACGTCATGGGTATGTTGGGATAGGGTTATTGGGCCGATTGATAAAGGGGGCATTGGGGTGGGGTCATTAGAGCATATGAACTTGAGTCTCCTCTCTAAATGGTGGTAGAGGTACAAGATAGAAGAAACGCGTTTAAGGAGGAAAGTGATCAAGGCGATACATACATCCCCGAGATCATGGTCTTACTTGCCGGTCAAAATATCGATCTCTGGGTGTGGAACTCGATAATCAAGATGGAAAAGGAGTTTAATGAAGTCGACAATAGCATTGTGGGTTTGATAAAGGGTGGGTTGGGAAATGGTACCTCAATTCAGTTCTGGGTGGATTATTGGGTTGGGAATGTACCGCTTATGCAACTATTTCCAGAGTTTTTCTGCTCGAATCAAACAAATTATGTGTCGTTGCAGAAAGAATTTAGAGGGTGGGTGGGACCGGGGTGGGCAATTGGTGTTGGAAAAGGGAACCGCTATTAGAATTGGAACGTATGCAACTGCAAGAACTTGAAAAAATGCTGCAAAGTGTTGATCTTTTGGTAAAGTCATGTAGAACCTTGCTATCGTCATATGCAGTTCCATTCTTTCCTTTCGAGTGGGCTAAATGGGTTCCAAAGAAGGTTAATTTGTTAGCGTGGAGGGTGGAACAAGGAAGATTAGCAACAAGAGATGGGCTTTTACGAAGGAACATCATCCATGTTACTGATACATGTGAACTGTGTGGGGGAAGAAACGTAATCGGCAACACACCTATTCACCTCTTGATTCATTGCTGCGAATTTATTGAACAAAGTGAGTGAGTGGTGCAATACTCCACCCATCTTTGCTTTTTCTTTTCGTGATCTTTTGGGAATCCACAAAGCCAACGGTCTAGGTCGAGTAAAGAAAAAGGCGATACAAGCAATCGTTCTCACCACATGCTGGATTATATGGAAAGGAAGAAAGGACAAAATTTTCAACGGTAAAAGGATAGTGATGGAACAATTGTTTTGCGACATCATATCTCTCTCATTTTCTTGGGTCAAAAACAGGGGGAAACAAGAACAATTGGATTGGGACAAGAGGAAAAGATTCGAACAATAGGATAGGAGTATGTAACCGTCTTGGGAGGTATCTTTCGCTTCTAGATAGCATCTTGCTAGTAGAAGCTTTTGTATATATGTTGGGTGTGGAATAAAATTTGAAATTTGCCGGTCAAAAAAAAAAAGTAATGTTTGATATGGGATGCACGATGACCTATTAATTGACGTTGATATCGAGGTAGGATCTACAAAATTACTTAAAAATTTTGAACCGCAAACAAGTTATAATATTTATTAGTTAAATATCAGTTAACGAAATACGGTAAATAAACTATGTAATTAAATATTTAGTAATATATTGAATAGAATAATTATTTTTTAAACAATTAAGGATTAACTGATTTGAGAAACTATTAAGTAGATTATGGTGATTATTATTTAATTGTTAATTAATAATTACTTGTATATTGATGAGATATTATTTTGGATACATGAATGATGTAATGTTTGATATGGAATATCCGATGACGATTAATCAACATTAGTATTGTGATAGGATCCAAAGAGTTACACTTTGAACGACAAACAATTTACAATATCTAATAGTTAAAAATTAGTTAACAAAATACAGTAGTGAAATATTTAATAGAATAACTATTTTGGAAATAATTAAGGATTAAGTGATTAACTGATTTGAGAAACAACTAAAGAGATTATGGTGATTATTATTTAATTGTTAATTAATAATTAGTTTCATATTTGTTAGATAAATAATAAACAAGAGGTTAAGTGTTTGTAACTAATTATAATTACAATTCGAGGAAGTGGAGTTAGGAAGAGTCTAAGTGTAATTAAGTGTTACATAAACAAATTTAATGTTAAACCCTAGTTGTATAATACAAACACCATCACACCTCCTTCCGACCCCCTCCCCACTCCGATCCAAGCCACTGGCCGAAGCCCAGTCCCGTGCCACCGTCCCTAGTTATACGAGCGGACCTGAAACACCGCCTCTTGCATCCGCCACATGCCGCCTGTACGAGGCCCACAACCAACGTTGCATATGCCGCTTCCTGTTGTTTCGTGTTTCAATTGTTGATATAGATTTGTGAAGATCCAAAAAGTGGCCAAACCTGAGATGGAACGTAGGATAAGGCCGAGTGAGCTGGATCTTGAATGTTCCGAACCTGAGCTTAGACCTTCACAAGGTAAAAGACCGTTAGGCTCGTTACAGAGGAGGGGGGAGGGCCTCTCTGTAACCACCCTCCGGCGTGAGGATAAGTATTTGTTTTAGTGAGAGAAAGTAGAGAGAGAAAGTAAAGTTCGGAGTGTGTGTGTTTTTTGTACTTTGAGAGGGGTATTTATAGTAGTCAACAAAGCTGTACTTTGCTTCGGACCCTCTTTGTACTATCCTTCGGAACCTTTTGACTTCCGAAGGTGTGTCGTACTTACTTTCGACGGGGGCCGACATGTTGCAGCCTAAGGTTACTAACTCGTGACTAAGCCATGCTGTGGTATAATTACTTATACCTCTTCATGTCCTCCCAAGTCCCCAAGTTACTTGTAACTTGTTGGACTTAAGTATGACCGTAGTATGGACACCTTGGTCGCGGTATAATTACTTATACCTCTTCATGTCCTCCCCAGTCCTCAAGTTATTTGTAACTTGTTGGACTTGTGTGGTTCCGTGGCTTTTGAGTTATGCCACGGCAATTAAAAGTTTGTGGGGATGGGCGACACGTGTAAGAGCCAGCCATTCGCGTCATACGCTTGTGACACGTGGATCTATTTGTAACCACATGACGTTTTTTTGATGGGACGGCGGTTGAGTTTTTGGGGTAATCTGGACGGTTTATTCCCTCCAGCTGTCTTCCATCTCGAGAATATCGACGGTTTATCCTTCCCGCTATATATGCCCTGTTTTTACCCTTTTCTTTCTTACTTTTACCGTTTTTTCTCTCTCATTTTCTTCTTTACCCTCATTATCCTTCGGCACCCTGTCCTTGCTTTTGATCCTATCTTCCCCTAGCCCTGTAAATCGTAAGGTGCGTTTTATATTCCTTTTCCTTTTTTCGTCTTTTTCCTATTTTAGTTGGGTTCAAGATGGCGAAAGATGATATGGATATCACACATTCCGTGCTAACTGCCGACAAGTTGGCTCGGTTTATTGACGAGTTTGCCATTCCTCGGGATCTAAACCCTGTTTTACCAGGTTCCGAGGATACCATTTATCCTTTTCCCACGGGAAAATTTGGCTTTTATACTGGGGTTTGTGACTTTGCAAACTACCGTGTACCTTTCACGAAATTTCTAATGAAAGTTCTGAGGTTTCACGGGGTCCATATCTCTCAGATGAATCCCTTCGGCCTCAACCGGGTGAGTCACTTTGAGCTTTCTTGCCGTGCTTTGGGGAAGGGGGCGGATCTGAACGTGTTCCGCTGTTTTTATAAACTTAATAAGATAGGGAGTTGGTTTACTTTTGAGAAACGGAGGTCTTTGGAGAGTTGTCACGATTATCAGACGACCAGTCTTAAGAATTGGAAAAAATAAAATTTTCTATCTTGATAACCGGTGCTTACCTACGGACATGGTCTGGTGTGAGAGGTTTGAGTCGTCTGAGTGGGATTTACCTAAAAATTTTAAGTATAACCGCGCCCTATATGTGAGCCTTGCCGAGAACAAGACGGACATTCAGAAATATCCGGAGCATGTTCTTTGTCTCGGAGGCATAAGTATGAACCGGAGTCTAGATGACAGGTGGCCGTTGGTGATATACAATGGAGAGGGTGAGTGGAGAGCCGCGTCTTGTCATTTTGCTATACTTTGTAGTTCACAATTTTTCTTAACTTGTGCTTTTTATTGGTATAGAGATGTCGCTGCTTGATTGTTTGAAGTTGTCTACTTTTGATGACGCGGCTTTGGAGTACACAAGTGAAGATCTGGGTAACAACAAACCTTCGGTGGAGCAGATGGTTAAGTCTCATCAACTGATCCGCCCTGGTGAGACTCCGGAGGCCGGTGCTAGTGGCGCAGGTGGAAATGGTCAGACTACTGGGGTCATGACCGAGACTACTAGGGTGGTGCTGCCAGCCGAGGGTTTGCCTTTTTCGACTGCTGATACTATTCCCCTCAATCCTCCTCCCATATCTGCTGTTCAATTACCTCCTACTACTAGCACAGGTCCTCAATCTTCTGAGCCCAGCCGCCTTTCAAAGCCTGCTTCTAAGGATGCTTCCGTGGATACAGCTGTCTCCCGGGGGTCACAAAAGAGAAAATCTGTCAAAGGTTCCACTGCTGGTACTAACACCAGAAGAAAGAAGTTTCGGTTCTTAGAAGGCCCACAGGAGGTATATCCTAACCTTCTTCATAACCTTGAATACCATCTGTTTGGGGGTAAATCCTCCCGAGACTCTGCTCCAATACTAGTGGTAGATCATCCTCAGGTTGGGGGGTCGCAGGAGAAAGTTGTGTTGGATGATGATGACGAGGAAGAAGAGGAGGAGGAGGTTGATCCTTTTACTGGGCTTCATAGCCCGGCTAAGGGAAAGTTTGTTCAATCCGGGACTTATTCAGCCGGTGAGTTTAGGCAGTCTCCCCTTCTTTCTCAGACCAATGTGGGAGATAAGGATGATACTTTCCCCCCACAGTGGTACGAGACTGAAGCTCTTTCTCTTTATGATTTTGCAGCAGCGATAGAGGAAGGTTTGGAAGGTGGTCTTTGGGCTGCAGATGAAAAGTTTATCCCTGAGTGGGATTTAAAGAATGGTGACAGGGTGATAGACGGTCTTTCTGCCAGGATGATGTTGTTCGACCTGGATACCCTGGCTGACGGGAGTATTATCACAAGATGGATTCCCCCACTCTCTATGAGGCTTTGTTGGTGAACCAGGCACAGTCCAAGTTCCTGGTTACCGAGGCATTCCGTCGTTGGAAGGATGCCGAGGTAGACCGGGAGAAACTCAGAAGGAAAGGGGGGCTTGTGGTCATGGGTCTGCTATGGCCGAGCTGAAGAAAAATTTGAGAGATGCTCAAAATCAAGCTTCTTCTACCCAGGCTGCCGTGGCCTCAGCTGCGGAGTCTCGAGACAAAGCCCTCCAAGAGTTGGAATCTTGGAAGAAGAAACATCATGACTTGGAGTCCGCTGCTGCTGTTGATGCCAGGAAGATGGACGGCCTTCTGAAGGAGATGGACGTAACCATGGCTAACCTGAAGAAAGGTACCGATGCTGTGACTAAGGGTACGTCTTACCAGTAAAGTTTGGTTTTTTTAAACTTAATTCTTTATTGTTTTCTTCCTTTTTCAGAGCGTGATGAGGCTGTGCAAGGAGAGAAGCTGGCTAAGCAAGTGTTGGCTGCGGCCGAGAAGAAAATGGCCGATGACGAGGTGGCTTGGAGAGCGGAGAAGAAGGAGCTTATGGACCACATTGATGATCTTTTTAATTTGAAGAAGTTTTTCTTGACGTCCGGGGCCCAGCTGATTGCAGACTACGTCCACAAGGGGCCGGAGATGAAAAAAGTTGTTAGTGACGTTAATAATGCAATGAATGCTGCGGGTTTTAACGTTGGTGTGAAGGCCGGCTATGCTGCTGTGGCAAAAGGAATTCCTTTTGAGAAGATGCCGCTACTAAAACCCGACGTCCAAGAAAAGCTTTATGCCGCTGTCCATGCATATGATGCCCTCGTTTTTCCTAAGGTTGTCAAGCTGGTTGACCAAGTCACTGGGTCTCCTGAGTCGTTGACCGAAGCTTTTGACGAACTCAAGCTTGACTCTTCGGCTTAATTGTGTTTGCCTTTTCTTTACAAACAACTATCATTGTCAGGATTCTTGTGTGATCCGGCATATTTTGTAATATCCTGAACAAGTTCCTCCCGGGTCCGAGCCCCTTGTGGGGTTCGAACCTTTTGTGTATGTTAAACCTTGAATCCTTGATGGATTGAAGTCATGTTTATTACTCATACCGTCTTGTTTGAAATGACAGGTTATACATTAGTTTTTTATCTAGAAAGGCTCGTAGTATAGTTATGCGTGCGTCCACGTGTTTTGTACTATGCTACGTCCTAGTTTTATCCGCAGATTAAGAATTTTATCACTTTTGTAAAAACCATGGTTGTTAAAGAGGTTTCCTTACCAAACCGCGGCTATTATCCATGCCGTGACTTGGTAGTTAGGTTTTCCTTTTCTAATATAAGTTGGTCGTGACTCGAAGATATTTTTATCTTGTAGCCATAAAAAGAGATGGAGTGCTTGCTTTTAGGTTAGTTAAGGTTAGAACCAAAAATTGTCCACTTTGGTTCGGACCTTTTTCCTACTCCTTTTTTCTTTTAAATTACTTATGTACCACGTGGTTTTTTGGTCGAGCTTGATTTTTAGCTTCTCCCTATAGTATTAGCACCCAAATAGATAATATTTATCCAAAAGAAAGAACCAGTCTTTTATTAATATTTAATCCGGGGAATGACGCATCCCGATTGCTGACACAAAATACTCATGGGGAATGGCACATCCCATTTCTAAACATGAAATTATGCAAAAACGAAAGTAAAAAAGATGCTGGTGTCTTTCACATATAACACTTTCTCAAGTGTATTCCGTTCCAGATGCGGATGACGGTCTTTCCATCAAGGGTTTGGAGAGTGTATGCGCCTTTTTCTCCGGCTGTTTTGACTACGTACGGTCCTTCACAGGACGCGCGCATCTTGCCCTTTTCAACCCCACTTGCTTCATTTCATCGGAACACATATTCTCTGGGTTTGAACCGGATTTCTTTTACCCTAGAGTTGTAGAATTTTTCTAACTCTTTTTTGTACCGTGCTTCTTTAATTGCTGTGGCCTCTCTTCTTTCGTCGAGCAAGTCAAGATTCAATCAAAGTTCCTGATCATTATTGCCGACGTGTTGGACTCGGAGGGATGGGGATCCAATCTCTACCGGAATTACGGCTTCGGTTCCGTAGGTTAAACTGAAAGGTGTTTCTCCCGTGCTGGTTTTGGTTAAGGTTCGGTGAGCCCACAAAACATTGGGGAGCTCGTCTACCCATCCGCTCTTCTTTCGCCCCAGTCTTTTCTTTATCCCCTCAACTAGACTCCTGTTGATACGTTCCACTTGGCCATTTGCCTGCGGATGTGCCACCGAGGCAAACGACTGTTGGATACCCAAATCTCGGCACCATTTCTTGAAGGGATTGTTTGCAACCTGTGTCCCATTATCACTTATGATCGTCTGCGGCAAGCCGAAACGACACACTATTTGCTCCCATGCGAACTTCCTTACCTCCTTCCCGTCAATTTTAGAGAGAGGTCGAGCCTCAACCCATTTCGTGAAATAATCCACGGCTACCAGTAAGAACTTCATGCCGCCTGTGGATTTGGGAAAGGGGCCGACGATATCAATACCCCACTGCTGAAAGGGCCAGGCCGACGTTACCGGGATGAGATTGTTTTTAGCTCGAAGACTTACGGGCGCGTGTCTCTGGCATTCCTCACATTTTTGTAGTTCGGACACGGCACTATCATGCATGCCCGGCCAAAAGTACCCTGCGTTCATCACCTTTGCTACCACCATTCTTGGACCTGCATGTATGCCACATATGCCATGGTGAATTTCTTGGATGATGTAAGAAGCTTCGTTCAAGTCAACACATTTAAGGAGTGGGCCCAAGAATGTTTTTCGATATAACTGACCATCAATGATTTGATATTGAAGGGCCTTCACTTTCAGCTTTCGAGCTTTTGCCTTGTCTTCTGGGACAACATCATTTGTGAGATACTGGACTACGGGAGTCATCCATGTGTTTGGTGCTGTGTCCTCTGATAATACTACGGTTGTCTGAATGGATGGACCCTGTAGGGCTTCCATGTGTATTTCCTGCTTCGTGATGTCAGTGGTTGAAGCAGCGAGCTTGCTTAGAGCATCGGCCTTTTTATTTTTACTTCCGGGTATATGCACCACTTGACAAGCTTCGAACTGTTTCATTAATTTCTTAGCCTGCATTTTGAGGCATAAGTTAGTCTCTTTCTTTGGTATTAGTATCCGAAGCTAAAGGTTCAGGGGAATTCCCATACCTCAGCTAGATACAGAGTCATGTTAGCTTCTTTAGCTTCATACCCTCCAGATATCTGATTGGCTACTAATAGGGAATCGACGTGGGAGATGACCTTGATGGCCAGTCGGAGTCCAGCTATGAGTGCCTCATACTCGGCCTCATTATTGGAGCTTTTGAAATTCAGCCGAATGGCGTACAGCAGTTCCTTTCCTTCGACGTCTTTTAGGACCATACCAGTGCCTGCTCCTCGGAGCCAGATGCGCCGTCTGTGTATAGGGACCAGGTACTTTCTGGAATGTTTTGGGATTCTTTGACAGCTAGTGGTATTTCGACCAAAAAGTCCGCGACTGCTTGTCCCTTAATAGGTCCTCTGGTTTTGTAAGTGATGTCAAAAGCGCCGAGTTCGATGGCCCACTTCGTCATTCTTCCCGATGCTTCCGGCTTCCTTAGGATACTTAGGATTCGTTGTTCAGACTGCACCTCAATTTCGAAGGCTTGGAAGTATCGGCGGAGTCTTCGCGAGGCATGGACTAAGGCAAGAGCCAACTTTTCCAAGATAGGATATCGGACCTCATATTCTCGTAGCGCCCGACTAATGTAATAGACCGGGTGTTGAACTGTGGCTCTTGCAACGACCAGGACGGAGCAGATGGCACCTTCGCAAGCCGATGGATACATCGTGAGTGTTTCTCCCGGTTCCGGGGCTGTTAAGGTTGGTAAGAAGGCTAGACATTTCTTCAATTCCTCAAAGGCAGTGTTAACCTCCGCGGTCCATTCAAACTTCTCTTTTCCCATGTTCTTTTTCAAGACATTCATGAAGGGTAAAGTTCGTTCCGCGGCTTTTGAGATGAAGCGGTGTAAAGCCACGAGGCGCCCGTTTAGGGACTGCATCTCCTTCAAACCTTTGGGAGGTTGCATTTTCATCACGGCTTCGACTTTGTCTGGGTTGGCTTTTATTCCATCACGTGCCATTAGTACTCCCAAAAATTTTCCTTCCTCTAGACCGAAAGAGCATTTCTTTGGGCTCAACTTCATGTTGATTTCCCGAAGCTTGGCAAATGTTTCGGCGATATCTTTTATCATGATGTCTTCGGTACCACTTTTGATGACTATATCATCCACGTAGACTTCCAGATTTCTTCCGATCTGACTTTTGAATGCCGCGTCCATCCATCTTTGGTATGTAGCTCCAGCATTTTTAAGTCCGAACGGCATCTTGGTATAGCAGTACAATCCACCGTTCGTGACAAATGTTGTCTTGTCTTCATCGGCTTCAGCCATTTGAATTTGATGATAACCCTTATAGGCATCAAGAAAACACTTCAGCCAAAACCCAGCTACGGCATCAACTTTTACATCTATCTCCGGTAAAGGATAACAATCTTTAGGACACGCGTTGTTGAGATCCTTGAAATCTACACACATTCTCCAGGCCCCATCCTGTTTCTTTACTAGCACAGGATTGGCTACCCAGGTTTGGTACCTTACCTCTCGGATGATTCCGGCGTTCAATAGATCTTCAGCAATGGCCTTGACACGATCCGGATCCATGCTCCGCTTCTTTTGAACCACGGGTTTCACTCCGGGATATGTGTTTAACTTATGCTCTGCTAGGTTTTTTGGAACCCCAGTCATATCTGAGGGTTCCCAAGCGAAAACGTCCAAAGAGTCCAAACGGACCTTCCACAGAGCTTCTCGAGCGATGGTCGGAAGCTGTGCTCCGACGGTAATTTTTTGTTCTGGAAATCGTGGATGCACTGTCCACCTTTCAACTATCGGTGTTCCAGGTTCCCTGCATCATCCCTGTCATTTCCCAGATCTGAGGATTGACGGATCTCAGATATATAAAGCCCAGACTCGGACTCCAGGGTTGCTATTCCCTTCTCTGTGGGAAACTTAAGGGCCCCGTGGATGGTAGAGGTTACCATTCCAAAAGCCTTCATCCCCGGCCTGCCGAGGATGATGTTGTGCACCGACCCTGAACCGACCATGTAACACCCTGTTTGTGAGCAAATAAAATATTTATCAAACTTATATTGTTAAGTAACAACTAGCATGATTATTTGACATATTAGATCTAGTCGAGCCGTTAATATTATAAGAGACCGTTAAGTTAGATTAACAAAAGATATTATATTTGACCCTACTCTATTTTAATGAAACTTAGGTTGACGCATAGATAAAAAAATTAGCTCGTCTTAACAGTATATTTGCAATTTAGTAAAACGTTATAGTTTAAAAGCTATACGAGGTAAATAAGTGAAGCAGTTGAATTAATTATAGTATAGAATATTAAATTAAAACTATAATATAAGTATAACCAGAAACTTGTGTTTCTTTTGAGTTCATATAGAAGAAAGAAAAAAATAAGATTGAAGAGAACACAGTCCATCGAATGTTTAGAATGTAGAGGTGGTTGTGTGCTTGCTTAAGTCAATGTCCCACATCGATCTGTTATCAAATCCCACTGTCCATTTACCAAAATAAATAGGCACCTCACTATGAGATTTAGAGTATAATTTTATTTGGGAACACTCTAGTATAAGAGGATCCCGAGCCTACAATATCCCGTTGGGTGTTGTTAATAGTTAATTTTAGAGCATGAGTAGGAGCACGAGTGGGGAGACTCTACATCAACGTGCCGTAGATAGTTTTGAGGTATGTTCTCCTTTAAGTTATATTAGTTATTTTTTAGTATTATTAATGGTAGTTTAGTATTATTATTTTTAGTTATTAGGATTATTATTAGGGGTGGGTATTGGGTAGCCTAGCCTTAGTTAGGCATGGACTGATCACCCATGCTTAAACAAGGTAGCATTAACCAATATCCAACCATGATAATAACTAGCTAGGCGTACCATCTCCTAACCTAGGATTATGTAATTGTGTTAGGACCTTGAAATATTGCCTGGTTATACTAGCAAGTGTTGAGCAACTGTTAAGCATCATTGAACAGGTGAGTTATCATGTTTGTTTATAAAACTGTGATAGTATACTCGTCCTGTCAAAACTGGTAATAAATGGGAATGCTGCAATATGCGTATATCTATGGGGGTATAAAGGATCCTTGTATGCTTAATGGTACGTTACGAAAAGCTGAAATAGGGCCAGGGGTGTCCAGTATGGAGTAACCATGCGCTCAGTAACGGATTCCATACCTATAGGTGGCTATGGTGACACTACTGGGGGGTCAGTGTGTCAGTTGTACAGTGGCTATGGGATAGCCAGTACGGTAGTCATAACCCATATTGTGTATGCATAAATGTTAATGTGACGTTTTGTGTCAATTGTATAGCATGAGCTCACCAGCATATAGCTGACGTCGTTTTGAGTATACTTATCTCAGGTGAACCACGAGGACAGCTGTAGAACCCGTTTGGCAGTAGTGAAGACTAAAAGACTATGAAGTTTTTAGTTGTTAAGAGTTGTAAATAAATAATGTTTTGTACTTGGATGTTATAAGTTATAACAAAAATTTAGTTTGCTTCCGCTGTAAGTTGTATCAATTGTGCATGATCACCCGGGTTACAGGTGGGGTGTTACAGACCACCAAGAGGGTTAAGATTACTGTTCTATGGCATGAACCTGAACCGAACGTTACAGGTAGGGAGAGTTTTCCTACTGGCTGTACAATCTCTCTAGAGAAGCTTACTAAAGGCATAGAAACAGGAATCAGTTTTTGTTGAGATGCTTCGGCCAGTAATTGAAAACATTGGAGATACATGATTTCCGATGCACTGCCCCCATCCACGTAAATTCTGTGGGTTTTGTGCCCTGCCACGACCCCGGACACTATTATCGGTCCTTCTTTATAATCGTCTGGTGAAATAGGTGGAAAGGCGATCGACTGGGACATCCAAGCCATGACATGATCGTTACTTCACTTCGTCCCTTGTTGCCTTAAGGCACGAATCATGTGAATTCCTGCTTGATCATTGGGATTTGCAATATGGGTAGTGCTGGCTTTTCCTTCCTTGATATCCTTCACTAAGTGCGACAACTTCCCTGCTTTTAGTGCCCTCTCAATTTCTTGCTTCAATGACCAACAGTCATCCGTGTCGTGACCTCTGGCACGATGGTATTCACAATATTTCTTGGTGTTCTTGTCAGATGTAGGTTTTTGCTACGGAGGCTTGGGAAAGTCGATATTTTCCGTGCTAAGTATCTCACTAGGAGATTTTAACAAATCAGCATAGCTTGAACCACGGTGTGAGGCGTAGCTATCGCCAGAGGAAATTTTGTCATTTCTAGAATAAGGTTGTGGCCTGCTTTTACTCCATGAACTGCCTCTCTCTGAGCTCGGAGCCCCTGAGCCCTTCTTCCAAGAGTTGTTCCTAGATGAGGAACGATATTCGTTATCATACGTCTGGCTACAGGCACTTTTTCCTCGAGCAAATGTTCGTGCCCGCTCCATTAGTACCTCCATGGTTTTAGGGAGATCTTCATGCAGCTTTTCCACCAACTGATTGTTTCGGACTCCGTGACAAAAGCTAGATATCCGTAACTGATCCACGGCCCCACTAATCTGTATACATTCTTTGTTAAATCGATCAATAAATATTTCAAGTGTTTCCCCGTCCTTTCTGTGGATATTATGAATTCCGGTGATGTCTTTCGAACACCTCCGTTGCTGGGAGAAGTTCTGCAAAAAGGCACAGCGAAGTTCGGTCCAGTTTGCTATTTCTCCTGCCTGTAGACCGTCAAACCACACTCTAGCCGCTCCTGTAAGGGTTTGGGCGAACATGTGGCACCATGCGGGCATGGGCCATAGTTCTATCTCTGCAGCTCCTCCAAAATCAAAAACATGATCATCTGGATCCGTCATTCCGTCGTATTTCTTAACTGTCGCAGGCATTTTAAGTTTCGCTGGTAATGGAGCACTAGCAATTCTAGGGGCAAACTTGGAGTAAGCAGCCATATAGGCTGGGCGATATGGAGCAGTGAGATCATCTTCAGCTGCAGTGACAACTACCCGTTGTTCTGCCACGGTAGTGATAGGGAGCGTCGTTCCGTAGGATCCCTGTGGGATATAGCTTCCTTGTGGAGTCCCAAAGTTAGGAGTAGTAACCACGGTGGAATACGTTGCATATGAGACAAGGCCTGAACTTTGTCCAGAGGACGCTAGAGATCCGTCAGCAGAAAACAAGTTTACTTGTAGGCTTTTGAGTTTAGCTTCTTTTTCTTGTTGCGCTTTAAGTTTCAACAAGAAGCCTCGATTCTTAATGAGGAAAGCCTCATCGAAATCCAGTGCGGTGTCTGCATCCCGCTGAGAGATGTTTTCCACCGAACTTTGCACAAACATCGGACGTCTCTCTGCATTAAAGGGTCCTACAGACGAAGCAGCGATCACAGAGGTTGCGACCGCAGTGACCTCTTCTTCGTGCTCTGTCTGTGTTACGTCCTCAATAGTGAAACCTTCAGATAAAGCCACCATGGGAAAACCGCCGAACTCTTCAACTCTTGAGTTTAAAGAAAACGGTTGTACAAACGGATGGCGCCAATTGAAGATCCAAAAAGTGACCGAACCTGAGATGGGACGTAGGATAAGGCCGAGTGAGCTGGATCTTGAATGTTCCGAAGTTGTACTTTGAGAGGGGTATTTATAGTAGTCAACAAAGTTGTACTTTGCTTCGGACCCTCTTTGTACTATCCTTCGGAACCTTTTGACTTCTGAAGGTGTGCCGTACTTACTTTCGGCGGGGGCCGACATGTTGCAGCCCAAGGTTACTAACTCGTGACTAAGCAGTGAGCCGCGGTATAATTACTTATACCTCTTCAATTTGGGTGTTTGTGAACTTATCAATTGGTGTGGCATTTTTCGGATCCATCATTTGTGTTTTTTAGTTTTTCATCAGAGGTATAAAACCCCAAACACTCTCTGGTGGAATTTAGTTAAATTTAAAATGAATAGTAAATGGATAAGTGGTCGAGTTAAATCACATTTAATAATTTTGTGTACTCGCTTCCCCCACTAGAATAATATTAATGATTAATAAACAATAAAATCTAGTTTTACTAAATTAAATTTGTACATCAATCTCGAACAGTGGTATCTGAGCCTCTTTTACATTCATATAAATATGTATTGTTTAAATTGGTCTATGTTTTATTTGTAGAAACTTTTGTTTGAATAAAAGATCAACCCTTTATCATTTTATATATGATTGTTATATTATATATCGAGCCCTAGGTCTTGTGTGATGTTTGTGTTTGGTTATTTCATTGTTTTCTCTTTTATGGCTTAATTTGGAACCCAACATAAAAGTTAGGTTTTATTTTAGTGTAAAGTTATTTTTTTATAAAATTTTAAACCGTACAAGACAAGCCTTAACATGAGAAAGAAGAGGGAAATTTACAAGTTGAAGCAATTAACCAAAATCAAAGTGAAGATGAACTTAAGCAATTAATTAACATGAGAAAAAAAGAGGGAAACTTACTGATTTTGTAGAGCCCGACCCTCCGACACTTGTAGGAATTAGAGACGGTGACGGAAGAGAGGTCGTTCATCTCCATTTTCACAATGATAAAAGTCTAGGAGAGAGAAGAAGAAGATGGAGAAGGAAGAGGCTAAAGCTAGGTTTTTTTTTGGAGATCTTGATCGTGAAAGAAGAATGAGTGCAAGAGAGGAAAGCATGATAAATGTTTGAATTTTGGAACTAAATGCGAATATTCAGGAGGAATTCGGCCGCTTGATTTTGTGGTTGATTTTAGAGTTCAAAGTGTTACGCATTTATTTGAAATTGAATACGTGTTGCCCTGATTCACCTATATCGTTTTGCATGCCGTTTTTCATGGTGTTACCTGGTTGATTAAAGTGTCAAGTCATATTCGGATTTTCATGAACAAGTCAACTAATGTGATGTTTGTCGTTCAAAGTGTGTTTCTTGCACTATTTCGTCAAAAGTATAAGCCTCAAACACCTCTTCATTTGATCATTTGGAATTTATTAATGGTTGTTAATTGGACACTAATGGGATTAAATCGGATTTTATGATATGTGTACACGATTCCGCTACTCGATTAATATACAAAACAACAACAACCATAACAGTAATTCCCACAAATAACATAAACTATTGGTAAGATCTGGGGTGGGTCAGATGTAGGCAAACCTTACCTTTATCCCCAGGAATAAAGAGTCTACTTCTAGAGAGATCCTCAACACTAAACAAATAGTAGGCAAACAAACAATATTGAATATTAAAATTGAAAGCTACCAATAATGAAATGAGTAAATATATAACATAAGATACTATAAAATTAAAATTGTACACTTATTTCCATCATTTATTTGAATGATTTTACTTTTCATCACACAAATTATTGGATTTCTATTCGTCTTTAGACAGATTCGTTTATAAGGTACGGTCCCACACCTTTTCCGTTCATCAAGTGCGTGTTTTCATGCATGATCCTCGTGAATCGCATCTTCATGCCCTCAAACGCATCTTGCATTATCTTCATGGTAACTTCTCTTAAGGACTTCATATTCACCCGTCTTCTATTATTCATTTGGTTGCTTAAACTGATGTCGACTTGGGGGGATGTCCTCATACTTGTAAGTTTACATTTAATTTTTGTCATACCCTCAAATTCCAGCTGTGGGGTTGTACCGCAAGGCGTGTGATACACCAGGATCCAAGTCATTGATCATGATGAACGACCACTATATGAGTTTGAAAACAACGTTTCTCATTTAACATGAGTTTAAAATAGTTTGAATAGTTATATACCTGAAGCAAAATAGGTTTTACAAAACAAAATATAACTATGCACACAACAAGTGCAACCTCTATGAAGCCAAATAATACTAAAGCTTTTGAACTTTTTTAGTAAGCAATGCAGGAGACTCCTCATTGGCCTACTAGCTCAAGTGTACGGAAGCATGCTAAAATGTGTCAACAATTAAGTTGGTTAGTTCACAGGTTTTGTGAGTAAAATGTAAGTGATCGTAAAAATGTTCGTGTTTGCATATCCACATATATCAACTAATTTATCTAATGCTAGCTAGACATTTGTTCATGTTACTTTAGTGGTTCGCAACCGAAGCTGACTGTTGGTAGTTGTTGCCTTTTCCCTACTAAGTTCATCACAAAACATTGGCAATATATGTTAGGAAAATATTGCACCTGAACGACCTCCAGTCGACACGGATGGGGTTTGTCGAACCCAATAGCGCTATCCAAGATTTCCTTGCTATGTAACCCATGTTAACGGTTCGTTAGTGTGGCAGTATGTGATATGTTCGCACTAAGTACACATATGATAAAGTAGCAATATGTAATCTAAAATAATTGTAACATTTTTCTCCCCTATCAGGAAAACAAGTAAAAAGAGGCCGTGAAACTCACCTTAGGTTGCATGCTAATAAAGTAACAGGCATGTTAATGAAAGGTGTCCCGTCTACTGGTAACCTTAATCCTTGAAAGATGACGGTTTTAAACATTCCCAAGCTCCAAAAGTTAATGATTCTTGATTATGGCAGAGGTTACGGGATTTAATTTTCGTATTAGGAGCTGTACAGGCGTTTTTAGGGTTGAGTTTTTTATAAAAAATAAGGCTAAAACTTTTTATAAATAAACTCAGCAATATGGGCCCTTATAATGTTGTTGGGCCAAAATGGGCCTGATACGTAAGTATGCAGCAGTGCTACTCCCCGCGTCTAAAATCCCCCTTGGTCAAATTCACGTTGGGCCTTATATGTTGACTAGTGTGAATGCCCGCGCGTTGCTGCGGGTGTCCCGGCTGATATGAGATTTAATTATGATGTATTTTGTACCGAATTCACTTTGGTGTCGACATTGGTGATTATGTGAGTGTGGGGATCGATTTAGAATTTGTTAAATCCTTCAAAGCCAATATGAAGTTAATCAAAATCTATTTACATATTGCTTCAAAACTTCGATGCATGTCAAAATTCCAATGTATACATCTCCCAGTCAGTTACACTTCATTTTAGAAATGCACAAACAAACCTAGGTGCGAGACGAGTCCTGGGCCCGGCATGAAAAAACATTGTTCCTTTAGACCGGTTGAGCTTGAAAGTTGCATATTGGTTCTAACATTTTAACCAAAGCTCCTGGCTAGGGCTGGTCGAAGGACCCTTTAGTCTCCGTTCCTCAAGCCAAAAACAATAAATTGTTTTTTCCAAGTCGTAGATATTTTTTTTATTTTCATACACTATCTAATCTTTTTGTTAGTTGAATTATTTTAATATGTAAATATGTTACAAAAATGTAACTTTGCATACTTCTATGGTCCACAAGACTAACTTAGGATAATGGAAAATGGTTGGTACAAGCATCTTAATGCATTATGGTACAAGTATCTTAATGCATTTAAGGGTAATTTGGGAAAGATTTATATGACATTTGAGGGTTAAAGCATATGACTTTTCAAATGCCATCTTAAGTTTGCCAATATGGACACATTTAGCCATCACTCCTCCTTTATAATGTAGTAGAGATTACTTTAATTGTTGTTATTATTATTATTATTATTATTATTATTATTATTATTATTATTATCTGTTGCGTAATGAATTTTTTTTCGCTCAAAATTGTTTTGGCTGTATTTAAGTGTCAACTTGGTCCACGTGGATAAGCATGACACATCCATATATAATAATAATTATTATAATTAATACATAAAATATTCAATCAAAATATTTTATAAAATGCTTACAAATCTCTGACTGGCTAGAGTCAGTTACAGACCCAATCTTGTATAACGCGTAACAGCTTTATTTTGTTTAGTCTTAAATAAACTAATAAATCTATAAAATATTTAACTCAAATATTTTTCCAACCAAGTTATGGTCTGGTCTGTCGAGTATCAGTTACAGACTCGATAACGTATGTACACGCAATATTATACGATATAAATAATTTCACATAGTTTCACGTAACCACATAATTGCAAATAATTTCAATCAAATTAAACTAAAATTATGTTATTTATTATTTTACCAACGTTCGGGGTTCAAGACTCATTTATGTGATCCGATAAGTCCCAAATTATCATCACGTGATAGTTTGTATATGTCTAACGCACTTAATTGATCTAACTAAGTCTAATTCATGTATGTTTGACTAAGATAAAGGGTTCATGTTTGATTTGAAATTGCTGGGTGTCACAGCATCTCCTTGTTGAATAGATTATCATCCCGAAAATTTCTTAGTGTTGCCGGTGTTGGAAGGAATTGTTAGTGTTTGGAAAGAAAAAATTTCCAGTTGTCACATCATCCCCTTGTTGAAGAAATTTTGTCCACGAAATTTGGTTATGCTGAGGTGTTTCTTTCCTCAAGGCTAAGGGTTGAGCATTGCTTTAACCCTTCGAGTCATCCCGCGTGGGAGTCTTTTCAAACAAGGTAAAGAGATTTGATGGCTTGATGTTTATTTGGACTTGTGAAAACATTATGACATTTATCTGGATCCAACGGTTAGATGCCTTAAACAATGTTTTCAGTTCAATGTTTTAGTACGCTTAAAGTATACATGAATAAGAGTATTTTTGTAACAACCCGACCAGGAGGGGGCTGAACGTTACGACAGTTTGGTACCAGACTTGCACAACGGAAGCAACGATGACTAATATTTAATATTTGTACAAGTTTTAGTCGCAAAATAATACAAATTCAGTATATAAAATATAACTAAAGTCTATTGCCGGTTCGAGACGCGGCGGTCGTCGAAGCAGCTGGCGGGTCGTTATCCACTAGTCAATCCGAGCTCTAAGTGTCCATAACTCTAGAAGCTCTAATCCACAATGCTTATAGTCCGAATCTTTTATCATGATAACTTCTAGTCCGTATCTAACAAACATATACCTCGTGTTACCATCCATTCGACTGCAGTACCTGAACACATGCTTAAAAAGAGTTGGGTCAGTAATCATACTGGTGAGTCCGTGTAAGTAATCAATGGATCCAAAAACAGTTTCATCAGTTCGAAAACAAGTTTACACAGTTTAACACACGTGATGTACAAGCAACACCTCAACCCTAACACTAGATCTATCTACTGCCATTATAGATCTACTAGGCATAATATATGCCGCAACGGTCCGCAGGCCTCAGTGGAGGGTTTCCCGGGCCCAACGTCCCGGGTCCACTGTGCGTGGGGGATTCCCCAAGTAGTACTACCCATATATTAAGCGGCTCAATCCTGAGTTAATGAGTGTCAGTAAAATCCGGCAGCCAGTATCTTGTCACATCACAACAGTTTATAAAAAGGAAGCATGCATTCACCCCAAAACAGTAAAACAGAAAAAGGGGAAATACACGAACTCACCTGTTATGCCACGCAATAATATGTCCTTCCAAAGCCTCGAGTCTGTCTATGCGATACATGCCAAGTCCTATCATGATTATAACTATTAGCGCGTGTAACCAATACCGCGGTTACACGTGTGGGAACGCTTAGGTTCTTTATCCAAACTTCTAATTGTCAAGTTATATTATCTTTAGTATTTAGATGTCACATATTCGCCTTATGGTATCTGGCTATCTAAGTCTTATATGATCAATCATGTCCAAGTGTCCAAATAATGTGTCTCAAGTCATGTATTATTCGTCCATTGTCATATTGTTATTAGGTTGTCTATGACACTAGTTTATCCAAGTCGTCGCCTCTTGCTATTATAATAATTATGCTACTCGTGTAATGTCCAATGTTTCAAACATCATTCTTATATCATACTTAATCTTATTATTAATTCTATAGTCGATCATCTTCTCGTCTTAGTAGTTATTATCGTTTTCTAATATATACATACATATATATATATATATATATATATATTTACATATAATTTATTAGTCAAATCCAGTCGGGTCCAGTTCAAGAGCTCGGCATCGTCCCACACGTGCTTGTCCGCCTAATAATATTAATAACACTAATACCAAAACTAATAGAGGTCAAGTTCTTGACAAAAGTTGTACCTCTTCCTGTTTTCCTTCGGTTGACCATGGTGACTGGTCGGTTGACCAGGTTTGACTTGGTCAACATCCTGAATCTAAACTCCCACCTATGGCTACAATCCCTGTAAGTGTACATTATTTCATCAACAAAACAATATAACCACCTTGTGTCATCGCCACCACAACACTACTGAAATCATCACAATCTTTGTTAACCTTTCATTAATCTTAGGACTAAAGCTCCTTCCTTAGTTGCAAGACCAACACCTCAAACTATCCATTATCATCAACCGGCTTATACATCTTCCAAGCCTTAATCGAAACCCAAGCCTATAACCCTCCTCATCACAGCCCTCGTAACCCTCCTGTAACCCCAAATCCACCGAGCAACCATCAACATTAATAATCCACTTATCCATCCTCTCTCCTGACCATCCAACAATAATCGAACCATTATCTCAAATCCAACATTATCCCTACGAATATACTTACGAACCAGAATGAAAAGAGGTTATAGGACTTACAAAACTGGTCGGGATCCCGTCGTCGCCGCCGTGAACGGTACCGGAACCCCACCGGTCTCCTTCCCTCTTCATCCAATCTCTCTGTCTTTCTTTCTCTCTCCGATCCCTTCTCTCTCTCTGTTGCTTTCTCTCTCCCTGACTCCTTTCTCTCTCTTACTGCTTTCTCTCTCTAACTCTCCTGTTAGAATAGATGGGTGTTTATTGGTAAGGAGGAGGTGGGTGTCTGAGGTAGTGTCGGAGGGGTGGGGAGCCGCCGTGGCTTCGCTGGAGCTGGTGACGGAGTCCACCGGTCCTCCTCCCGGTTTCTCTCTCTTTCTCTTATGGTAAAGTGTGGGTGTGTTTGGTTTGAAAAGAAAATGGATGAGCAGGGGTGGGTTTAGGGATTTTATAGATGGGTTGGCTAATGGTTTTAAGAAACCATTTGTGACTAATCACTTCATAAGAAGTGTTGTCATGATAAGCTTGTGCCATGGGGCACATGGCACTCATGCCATGTGTCCTATGGTGACTAATCACCATGTTCACGGTCGGGTTCGTTAACGCGTTTTAGCTCGGTCTCGCAGCGGGTATAAAACCTATTTATAATAGTAATATTTATTTATAATAGTTCGTGTTTTAGTTTCGTACAAAACATATGGTTTATTATTCACCTTTGGTCGTTTAATAATTATATATTAATAATATCGAGCGAAAAATTTTGGGCCCTAAAACCGGGGTGTTACAATTTTAAACGCCCGTAGTCAATCACATTCATAGGAATTAGTTTGAACTAAGACTAATTTCAATTGCTGGAAGTTCATCCAAGATGAAAGGCTCAAGTGTATGAGATCTAGGATTCATGGATATCTATTAGAGAACGAATATTAGACGTAACTCGATTCAAAACTGTCTTCATGGATCATAGTCGTAAAGAAGTTTTGATAGTGATATGATCTTTTGTCCTGTGACCTTAGAATCAAATTTGAATCTCTACTGGCCTAAGGTTGTTCGTTGACCTTACTCAGTGCTATTTCATAACAGGATAGTTATACGAGTATTTGGTTGTGGATAATTATGAAGCTTGGTAGGAGTTGTATGTTGTCTAAGAGATTATGTGCTTCTTTATAAAGGAGTTAGAACGTTCTGGCGCCCTAAAGAAATAGACTGATATGAAATGTATGGTCATACTCAAACTAGCTGTAGTTTATCAAAACCAGTCGAATCTAATACAAGATAGAAATGGTTGAACGGTATATGAGAATGAAACGGATCCTTGTCTCATGTTCAACAAAGTTCTTGGAACAGATAGAATAAATGATATGGTTATCACATTGCTATAAGCTTGTTTAAATAAAGGGTTACTTAAACGCAGAAGGTATAATTGACAAACATAAATCGTCATACTTTGATAGGGACAGTGTGGTGCAGCTAGGCGCCTAACTCTGTCAAGCATTATACTAAATAATCGAGATTTCTCCAAGTAGGAGACTGTTAGAAATAGGTGTCCAATTATCAATTAATAATGCGACTATCAAAGTACGATCCAAAAAGTTACACTTTGGACTACGAAAAAAGAAATAATATTTAATTGTTAAATATTATTAATCACAAATAACTTTGAATGTGGAATGGCTATTTAGTGAAAAGTGTTGTATGATAGAGTAACTATTGTAGAATAATTATGGCGTTTAATGGTCAAATACTTGTTGTTCGATATTAATGGTGACTTGATAATTGTCGTGAAATGATAATTGTAGACGTGGATAATATTAAATGGTGTTTATCGTTTAAAGGGTTAAGCGATAGTATATTTTTAATATTCAATAATAAAATATGATATATAAAGTTTTGTAATTTCATGTTTAATTATAAAACTACAAGTGACAAATAATTAATTGTTAATTATTATAGGGAAACTCTTTAGGGAGCAAGACAGAAGATTAGGGACTAAGATGTAAGGTAGATTATTATATAATCAACATAAACTATAAACCCTAATCTAGTGATTAGCTACCACAATGTTCTGTTAAAGGTTTTAATAAAAAAACAACACCACAAACACCACATACAACGGCGGCCACCACCACCCTAGCTAACCATCACCACCGTCGGCCTCCCTTTCTGCCACCCCCTTTAGGCGTAGGCCATGAAACATACGCCACCACCCACGCGGCTACGCGCTGCCGCCCCTTGTTCGGGTCGCCTCATTTTGCGTGGTCTCGTGTTCTTGCTAGATCATATCTACACCAGGTGTTTCAGGTGTTAGGGTGATTCTAGAAGTTTGCTGATTGGGCTAACTAGCGAAACGTTTGTTAATCTATCATGAGGTTCTTTGGTGTTTCGTCAAGGAAGTTTTCTAAACATGGTGCCACACGTCATTGAGATGTTGAAATCTTCTGTACCGGTTGTCCCCTCGTCCTTTTGTACTATTTGTCTCCTTGGTCTTGCGCATGAGTAAGAGTACGAGTTTTTCCAAAGCCAGCGTTAATGGTTACCAGTGCGCAATTGTAGTCATGCAGACTAGTATTTCTTCAAAGAGTGATGACGATAGTAATATACGGTTGTGGTGACGATTGTGTTGGTTGCTGATACGAGTTAAGCATCTTTCAATCTAAAATCTCTCAGGATCAACATTAAAACGAAACATACAGGCTTGAGTGGTACATGGATCATGAATTGGAGTTTAACCAAAAACTTTAGATGCGTTGTGTGGGTAGTTCATTGTGTCGTTGTTACAGGCACTGCCCCATAATCACGCAAGTGGAAGAGGGGACAACAAGTACAGCGCCAGTGCTACTCAACTAATCAGATGCTACAGAGCCACGTTATCAGCAATCTCCACTAACAGTTAGTGCCAGATGAGACAATAGTACAATGAAAAGGGACAGCCAGCTAATCAACAGCTGGCGCACATGTCATTACTCTGCGGATGCCACATGTTCGCATCAGACTATCCACCGATGACATGCCGCTACGTGGAGTAAGCAAATGCGGTAATCTGTTCCTTTCTATAATTGGTTTACTTTCCTATTTGTCTTATGCTAACTATTGGGCTGGAGTAGTGGAGATACCCCATAAGTGGCCCATTTCAGGTTAGGGGTTGATAATGATGAATGATGGCCCATATGAGTCCTATTAAAGGAGAACTCTTTCTCGTTAAATGGATATTCAGATAATCCCTTAAACACATGCTCAGTGCGTCGATCACCATTTTTGTGTCTGTAAACAAGAAGTAATTCTTAGCAGTCACCTCCATACTTCATTTTCCCTTTTCAGGTCGACATTCATCTCCACGCCTTAGGTGTTTAGCAAAGGATAATCCATGTAGACTCATCGGTTTAATCATCCATAACCAGAGGTTAAGCTAGTATTTCTTCACTATGGTTGGTGAAGTATATGCTTAGGGTTACATTGCATAACATATATCCATTTACTTGGCTGTTACAAAGAGTAATGAAGGTTTCAAATTTGGAAGATGACTACTTAGTTGTAAAGGAAAAAGGCTTTTGAATAATGCTCGCTATATCCTGTTTATTAACAATACTTTAATTACATTTTTTTGAACGGCTAATAAACATTTCTGCCCGACTACCCAGGGGAGTCCCCGCACTATGGACAGACTGTGACAACAGTCAATGATCCAGGTCAACAACCGTACACATTTCATTCATTATTGTCATTATATGTGCATATTTAGACATTTTGCACACACAATACCCCCCCCCCCAAGTCTAGCGAAGCATGAGTTATTGAGAAAACTAAATAGATTACCCGTTTATGCATACAACACCCGGACTGAACAAGACAATTAGCGTTGAACAGTCAAGCCAATCACCTACCCAACAGAGAGCAACTAGATACCCGAATTACACACAATTGTACAAAATAACTATATATGTGACAATGCCCAGGTGGAAAGCCACACAATCCACCCAAACCCGAGCAATCACAAAGTGTTTATGAGGTTACCACTCACTAATACATGGTAACTCCTCACTAACACCTGGATATGGATCACCAATATTATCATATGTTAACACTTAATAACATGTGTTCACAACTAATGGAAATCACTACATGTTAATATCGTCATCGAGCACAACTAGGGTATTTTGTGGGCTCAAGTGTTCAATTACACCTTATAATAACCTACATTATTATCTAATAACACTATGTCGACTCACACAAACACCTACGATTGGATCACACTCCAATTTAGGGTCTAAACTCGAAGACAACACATGTATGTATATACAAGATATAAACGACACATATATATGTGGGAATATTATCAACAAATGACAATGCCAACACACAAATATATACATATCCACGGCACACATACAAATATAACAACTAGATCTACCTACAAATCTATCCTAAGTCTCACTAAATACACTAACATCCAAGACTACCTTACACCTCTCATCCTTGTCTATCTCCCTATATATAATCAAGCACTCTCCACACACACACACACACACATATGTATGCGACACACTTGATGGAACATAAGACAAGCTTCTTACAACTAGATTGCCTCATTTATACCAAAAACAAACCCATGTGATTATCAATATCATGATCGAAGAAATTATCTTTTGCGGAAATTGTTTTGATCCTTCTTGAAACCACACTCGGCCGAAACAAACAAACCTCACATACATTCAAAGGTCAATATCACAATATCTCACACTTATGTATCACACTAGGGGACAAAACAACTAACTTATACCATTCGAACCTCCTTCCAAACACCCTACCTCATCCCTATACATGATTGTTTGCTACAAATGGAAGATTATGGTGATGATGCAATCGGCCAAGGACAAAGATACATGTCCAAGACTTATACCAAAATGGACATAGGACAAATACTTATAAACACTTCCCCATGAATGAACTCCACCTCTTTTTGTGACCCTCTACAATCGACCAAGCTAGAGAGGGACAAGAGAGTCATGTAATGTCAATGTTAATCACCAATTTGTATCTTGTAACCATATTCGACCCATATCAAGGAGATTAACGTACCAAGATTAGCCCATCCTCTTGCATCCGATCCTGTATATATAGGAGGCCTTGGAGGAGACACTATCACAAACACACGAACCTTTGATTTGCTTCGGCCCTCCCTAACCTTTCTCTAAACCCGACTTAACACTCTCAAAGGAAGCATCTAGGACCTCTCAAGAATCACAAGGTACCATCCCACTTCAAGGTAAGTTATAACTATCCACAATGCCTAATTCTTTTTAAAACCATCGGCCTCTTGCTTCACCCAACCTTCGACCCTCATACATTAAATACTCGGTCCCATGACATTTATAGTTTAATGATTTTGATCGGCATTACCTTGTTTAGAAGCATGAGTATCGATTTCAAATATGTATATATGTACCTATACATAAGCCGAATATATACATGATCACATATACGTGACATTTATCAATATACTTACACCATATCTAAGATTTATAAACAACATGTGGCTTGATAATTTACTGTAAGTGCATTATTCATGTATGTCCCCAGCTAGTGATCCAGTTCTTAATGTCGAAGGTTCATATAATCAGAAAACGATCAAGAGTATGAAGATGTAGAGTATTAGAAGATACATCCGTACCTACGGGGGGTCGAATGTAACTCTACACAGGTCGAACGTAGAATGGAAGATAGAAAAGGCCTCATTCGACCTTATGATAGGGGCGAATGTGGAGCCTATATATAGGGAAAAGTTAGTTATTTTGAAGAGTTAGTTATCATTTGAGCTTTTCCCTAGTTTTTGTATGTGTGTTTTTCTCTGTATTAGGTCTAAGATTTCATTTAGAATATCTTTGATATGATCTAATACAAAGAGTAAAGTTATGGAAATTGCTCGGTGATTCGTTATCTGTTTTCACCACGATCGTTTACGTTTATTTCTGAATCATTTTGCACGATCGGAGGGGATTCCGCACCCTACGGTTGATATTCGTGAGATCACGTTTCTTGATTACGATCCTAAATGAATTCTCAATTGGTATCAGAGCATAGGCTCGATTTCACGATTGCAACTTGATTTGAATTGGTGAAAACAGATTAGAATTCAGGTTTAAAGATCAAAACCCTAGAAAGTTTGAAGCTTTTCATAAAAACATGGTTTTTGATTAAATTGGAGTTGAATTTGATGTTGTTTTCAAAAATCCTTTCACAAATGTTTGTCTAAATTGAAATCCGTACAAAACATATCCAAAATCATTACATTTGGTGAAAATTTTGTCAAAAACCGATCAGATTCGTGTTCTTAAGGTTGAAGATGATGAACAGACCTGAAAAGGTCGAATGTAAGATTTGAGGGTCGAACCTAGCATTTTTAGGTCGAACCAGGAAGTTGTGTGTGTTGTTTTGTAGATTCGACCATTGTGTGGTACTTTCGACCTAACGGGAGGTCGAACCTGGATTTGTGTGGTCGAAAGTGAGTCAGTGAGTTACATTTTCTACATTCGAGTCAGAACTAAGGGGCGAACTTGGAATTTTTCCACATTCGTACCCCCCGTTTGTTGAAAAATGATAAATTACTTGGCCATATCAAGAACTGATGAGCAGATAAGAGCTCAGATAGAAACTGAACAACAACAATTACAAAGACAAAATTCTCAAGTTGACAACATTTGGGGAATTCCAATGACACCGAAACCAACTGATAATATGAAACATGATGACAAGTGCGTTAATAGAGAAGGTGTTAAAAGTAATGTTGCGTGTTTAGTCAAACAAATGAGAAATGATGATTCCAGTGAATTGTCAGAGAGTGTCTTGAGTTCTGATACGAATTCAGAACAGAGTGAATCAAGAGAGAGTGACATCTCAAATGTTGATGCAAAATCTGACAATGGTAATAAATCAGATGATGAGGTAAGATCTAGCGTTGACTGTGCTAGTTGTTCTGAATGTGTCAAATTGAAACATGAATTGATGACACTTATTGAGGAAAAACAGAACCTAGCAAATGAACTAGAAAATTGTCAAAACCAAAATAAAGTTTTTGAAAAGAATGAAAAAGAATTGTTAAATAAAATTGAATCTTTCAAGCAAGAAATTTTAGAAATGAATAAAAGTTTTTCAATGAATAACACCACATCAGAGTTGAAAGACATAACATCTTGTGTTGAAGTTTAAAACTCTGAGGTGAAGTCCGATTCTAGTCAGAAAAATAAAAATGTGGTAGTCACTTCAGAACCTGAGTCTGAAGAGAAAACCATATTTAAATTTCTTGATGGAATGGAAGGATCCTATATGTTGGTAGGACATGACAAGTTGATTCTCAATAAAGATTTTCCAATTGATAATATCGAACAATCTTCACTCAAATGTATATATGTTGATAATATCGATTTGTTAAATCAATTTAAAAATCAATTTGGTCATTTGTCGTTTGAACTAAATCCTAATCAACATGAGGATCAAAAGAAAAACATTGGAAAGAAAAATGTTGAAAACAAGAAAGGTTCTAAAGTAAAAGGACCGAAACCAAACAAATCGAAAGGAAATGATCAGATGAAAAATTCTCATCAAAAGAATTCAAAAAATTTTTCATCTAGATCATATGATTCTTATGATTATTCATATACCTCTCGATTTGATGGTCATTGGAGAAACAACTCACCACAGTATTCTCATGGTTATGTTGAACGGAGAAGCTATTTTGAATGTGGTGAAGTTGGTCATATTGCTTCTCATTGTCCCTACTGGTATTGGGATGACGGGTATGCATGTGATTTTGAAGAGTATAGGTCTTGTTATAACAGCGGAGAGTGTGGGCATTTAGTTGCTGCATGTCCGTATGTTTAACAGAAAAAGACCGAAGTGAAATTTGCTAAAATTTCAAGCAATGTCAAAAAGCCTGTTTCCCCAAACCCAATCAAGAAGCAAAAGGGGAAACAGGTTGTGTATGACAATCGTAATAAAATTGCCTTGAATAAAAATGGAGATTGTGGACGGGTTGCTAAGGTAAGGGGGAGTTCTAAGGCTAAGCCTAAGAATAACTCTAAACCTGGGTCTTCATCAGCTAAGTCTGAGAAGATTCCAAACAAAGTTCAGAAGCAGGTTTCAAATAAGAAATCTGAAAAGTCAAAAATCAAAACAATTTCAACAAAATCTAAAATAAACTCTGAACGTGTTTGGAAACCCAAGTCAATTTCTAAATCAATAGCAATTTCTACTTCAAATCAATCCATTGAAAAACCAATTGATTTCTCAAAAGGAGAATGGATTGACGTTCCGAGGATTGATGACCTTGGACGACCCATCATTGTGAAGGGATGGATACCTCTCTCCTACTAATTGTTTAATAAGTGTGCAGATTGTTCCTGACAGACCTATTAGCTATCTTTTGATAGTTGATAGTGGAGCATCTATATACAACCTATTTATTGGAGAGGTGAAGGTCAAAAGGATGGGTTATTAAAAAAATGGAAAACATGATTTCAACAGAGAGGAGAGTGTTTGTCGTCTGTTTCCTACCTGTGAAGCCGGAAAACGTTGCAATCTCATGCAATTGCTCTCAGGTTTTGGATTTTTACAACAGATACGACAAAACGGTTTATTCTAAACTCTCTTATCTTTGTTAATGGCTTTTACTAATTGAAAGATCTTATTGAGTCAAGTAATCTGAGTGGAAAATGGTTTTTGAAACTCAATGAGTAAACTGCATCGGATATCATTTTATTTTTTTTTTCTTCAAAAAGTTTAAAAATCCAAAAATATGCTTATTTTTAGATTTTTGGGGGGAGAAAATTTCAGAAAAATCAAAATAAAAATTAAAAAATCAAAAATGAGTTTTACTGGAGAAAGAGGAGATGATAGTACATCAGTGGACTGTCAGACTACTCTGAAAACAAAATAAATTGATAAACATTGAGTAGCCACTACAATTATATATTGGTAGGCTTGAAATCAAAGTTTAAAGTTCAGCATGGTGATATAAATTTAAAATCAATAACTGATAATCATGTGGATCAACGTATCGTTGGCATATGGTCTTAGTACCGAAATTTCGTTTGATAGATTGCCAAAATCAGAGATTTCGGGTCGTTATATTGAAAGATTTCTGGGGATGGCCTAACTGATCTTTTGCTGTATTGATTTAGAGACCTAGATTCAGTTAGGGTATCTTATTAAAAGATCTTTAATGACAAAACCTTAAGTTACCGAATGAGGAACGTAACATGTGTGATGATAATCATAGATTATCTAATGCATCGTATCAATACTTTGATGAAAATCATGTATGATATTAGTCCTCACCCTGGTAGAGTGCACAAGTCGCTTTGAAGCATTAATTTGCTGACCTGTCACCTCTGTGCCTCATACCTTGTAATGCACAAATAACTAGAATATAATCACGCGTTACGATGAAGCTTTGTGCAATTCTTGATACGGGAATGTGTCGCGTGCGCGGGGACCATAGATTATTCAGTATCTAATATTACCATAGTGTATCTAAAGTGCTGAGCATGAATGATGATTTTGAGTTTAAGTGGACAAATATACTGGTAATGGTTGTAGGATGCTCAATGACAAAAACAGAAAATTGATCAAAAAGAGTTTTGACTGACTGTTTCAATACTGATATGATCCTCTACCGGAAAATTCACAAAAATTTGTTTAGTTTACTTTTATGCAAAATCTATTTGAAAATTCAAAAAGATTTTTGGTGTGTTTTAGCATAAACTTTGAAAAATCAAAAAGTTTTGTTTCAATTTTATTTTCGATAACCGATGTTGGGATACTAAATGTGAATGCTTAGATACTTAAAAGATGAAAAATATTACAAATTTTCAAGTTTCTGGTGCATATTGAAAATGTTTAATAGTTCAGGGGGAGAACTATTGAGGGTCAAAAGGAATGTGAAGAGTACTTCCGAGATTTTTGTCGTGTCTAACGCTGTTTGTAGTTTGTGCAGTTTTTAGTTATTTTTTCTGCAGAATTAAACACAACAGGTGCACTGTTCAAGACTCGTCGACAAAGTGTGTAACTGAACAAGACCCAAACCTGAACATCATGATCACTAGAACAACTATCGTCCAAATGAAGTGATAAAAGAAATGACTGAAGATTGAAGAATTCAAGATTGTTGTTTGTTTTCATCTCTGGATCAACAAATGACAAAGCCAAGACTTCTTGAGTCTCTCTGAGATTTCAAAGCTTACTGCAGAGATAGACAAGAACCTCGACACAAACATGCATGAAGAAGGAAAGTTTTCAAGTCGTTCAAGATGATGAGATCAAGACTTGAAGAATTGATAACTTTCTGATTTGGTACATCACTAGCTAGGTCCAAGGAAGAGATTGTAAGTGCATTATTCATGTATGTCCCCAGCTAGTGATCCAGTTCTTAATGTTGAAGGTTCAAATAATCAGAAAACGATCAAGAGTATGAAGATGTTGAGTATTAGAAGATACATTCGTACCCACGGGGGGTCGAATGTAACTCTACACAGGTCGAACGTAGAATGGAAGATAAAAAAAGCCTCATTCGACCTTATGATAGGGGCGAATGTGGAGCCTATATATCGGGAAAAGTTAGTTATTTTGAAGAGTTAGTTATCATTTGAGCTTTTCCCTAGTTTGTTTATGTGTGTTTTTCTCTGTATTAGGTCTAAGATTTCATTTGTAATATCTTTGATTTGATCTAATACAAAGAGTAAAGTTATGGAAATTGCTCGGTGATTCGTTATCTGTTTTCACCACGATCGTTTACGTTTATTTCTGAATCATTTTGCACGATCGGGGGGGATTCCGCACCCTACGGTTGATATTCGTGAGATCACGTTTCTTGATTACGATCCTAAACGAATTCTCATTTACCAAGAAATCGGTTTTTAAATCAAAACATACATATATGTACCTCTTCAGCTTTCAATACTTTTTTTAGAACATATATACACGATTTCTCTAAGAAAACATGCTAACACACTCGAGTGGCCATCTAATGGGACATGGGAAGCATAGTCGAGTTGAATTGAATTGAATACATAAACTAAACGTATTTTGAAACAAAACAAGTATAGATTTTGGCTACATCAAGGTAACACATGTTAAGAAGGCCATAACATATGTTAGTACTATCATTTGATGTTAAAAGACTTAAACATGTGTTAAAATACTCGTTTTGCCATAAAACAACCACACGTGTTAGATTGGAAATAATCTATAACCTATGATGACATGTGAAGTCTATTTTGTTTAAAATGGATACCATTTAACAAAAAAAAAGCCCGGAGTTTCCAAAATTATATGCTTTACAAAGTGCACATAAGTCAACTAACGATTATCACGAACACAAAACAAGGCCCACATACACTGACACGAGGGTCCACAATGTCGGGTGAATAACTTGTATGATAAACGACAGAAACGTACAACTTACCATACTCTTGACAATCATAGGGCAATCATTGTCAGAATGATAGTTACCTCACATCCCAGCATTACCACCCATCTTTTGTACTAAAACTTGATTATCTTGGATTTATGAATGGATTGTGATATCATGCTATGCTGCTTATTCTTTTGTCTTGTGGTTGTGGTTTAATTACTATGCATGATTGTATTGGTTGTTATATGAATGTCCATGATTGCGGAATATATATCTCTTATGTTTGTTATGTGTTTTGTTAGAAGGAAATTATGCAAACCCAACAATCTACACGAACAAACAATGGCGAACCATTACCAGCCACTCCCGCTGAGCTAGCTAGGGTGATTGCTGAGGCAATTGCTCGACATGATGCTGCTCGGGCTGATTCCAGTGGAGGCTCTGGAGGTATAGGTCGCCGGCGGGGAAGCGAAACGGATAACGAAGTTGAAAACCCTGTTCGTGGATGTTCGTACAAAATTTCATGTCTTGCAAACCATGGAACTTTCGTGGTACCGAGGGTGCGTCGGGATTGTTCGTTGGATCGAAAAGACTGAGTCAGTTCTTGACATCAGCGGTTGCTATGAGGACCATAAAGTGAAGTACTCTACTTGCACTTTCCAAGATGAAGCCCTCACCTGGTGGAATCTTCAAGTTCAAACCATGGGTCGAGATGCGGCTTACAATCTCACCTGGGCCGATCTCAAGGCTCTACTCATGGAGAAATACTGTCATAGGAGTGAACTGCAAAAGCTGGAGGCAGAATTCTAGAATCTTTCCATGGTGGATGCTAAGGTGACTGCTTACACTACTCGACTAGTCCCTCACGTGGTCACGCCGGAATACAAGAGAGTTGAGCGCTACATTTGGGGTTTATCTCCCAAGATTCGAAGCATGGTCACTGCATCTGCACCTACCACTATCCAAGCTGCTGTTACTCTAGCTCACACTCTGACCTACGATGTTGTTCGTATGGGTTCTTTGAATCTGAAGATTGTAGATGCGGGAGAGAGTTCTAGAGGCAAGCGTAAGCGATCTGGCTCCAAGAAGGGTAAGAATAGTCCCACAAGCAACAGGAGACTGTGAAGGTTTTTGCTGCCACTGTTTCCTAGGAGCCCAAACGCAAGTACAACGGCCCCATCCCTACTGCAACAAATGCCACTATCACCATGTTGGCACTTGTGAAAGCATCCTGTGTAAAAACTGCAATCGTCGAGGTCACCAAACCGCTAACTGCAAGGCTAAGGCTACCAACACTCCCCCTGCCAAAAATGAGTGTTTTGAATGCGGTGCGACCGGTCATTTCTGCAAGGACTGCCCCAAGCTCAAAAATCAAGCTCGCGGTCGAGCCTTCGTGCTGGGAGCTGATGAAGCACGTGAAGATCCTAACGTGGTTACCGGTACGTTTCTCCTTAACAACCATTTTGCATCAGTCCTGTTTGACTCAGGCGCCGATTTTTGCTTAGTGTCGACTGACTTTAAGAATTCTCTTAGGTTAATCTCAACTAAGTTGGACACACATTATAACATAGAGTTGGCCAATGGGAAGTTGATTTCGTCTGATGAAGTTTTTAGGGATTGTGTTCTGGAATTTGGTGATCGTACCTTTCGCATCGACTTGCTACCTATTCAGTTTTTCGATGTTGCTATTGGCATGGATTGGTTATCCAAGCATCGTGCAGAGATTTTCTGTCACGCAAAGTTAGTTCGTATTCCCTTTCCCGATGGTGAAAGTCTATCGATTCGAGGAGACCGAGGTGGAACTGCTCTTCGAGTCATATCTTGCATTAAGGCGCAAAAATGTTTAAGGAAGGGTTGTTTCGCGTTCCTGGCACACGTTGTTGAACAGAAGGCCAAGGATCGGAAACTCGAGGACATACCAGTCGTACGAGACTATCCTGAAGTCTTTCCAGAAGACATGTCGGGACTTCCCCCTCCACAGCAAGTCGAGTTTCGTATTGATCTAGTCCCGGGAGCTGCCCCTACAGCCCGCACTCCGTATCGTCTAGCACCATCCGAAATGCAAGAGTTGTCTAACCAGTTGCAAGAATTGTTGGACAAGGGATTCATCCGCATGTGCATTGATTACCAGGAATTCATAAAGCTGACCATCAAAAACAAGTATCCATTGCCAAGAATCGATGATCTGTTCGACCAGTTGCAGGGTTCCAGCTACTACTCGAAGATCAATCTACGTTCGGGTTATCATCAATTGCGGATTCAGGAAAACGACATTCCGAAGATTGCAATCTGAATTCGTTATGGGCATTACGAATTCCTAGTCATGCCATTTGGGTTAACGAATGCTCCTGCTGTTTTCACGGACCTCATGAATCGAGTCTGAAGCCTTACCTAGAGAAGTTTGTAATTGTCTTTTAGATGACATCTTGATCTACTCGCAAACCCAATAATAGCACGAACATCATCTTCGATTGATTTTGGAATTGCTCAAAAACGAGAAGCTGTTTGCCAAATTCTCGAAATGCGAGTTCTAGATTCGAGAAGTTCATTTCCTCGGTCTCGTTGTGAACGAGAAAGGTATACAAGTTGACCCCACAAAATTGAAGGACCGTTTGTGCAGTGCTCCGATTCTTTCTCTTCCTGAAGGTACCGATGATTTCGTAGTTTATTACGAATGCTTCTCATCAAGGTCTTGGATGTGTGCTCATGCAAAGGAATAAGGTCATTGCCTATGCATCCCAGCAACTCAAAATTCATGAGAAGAATTACACCACTCATGACCTAGAGTTAGGTGCAGTGATCTTTGCCCTCAAGATTTGGAGGCACTACCTTTATGGCACTAAGTGCACCATTTTCACTGTCTCACTGATCATAAGAGCTTGCAACACATCTTCAATCAGAAGGATCTGAACATGCGGCAGCGTAGATGGGTTGAGTTGTTGAACGATTACGATTGTGAGATTAAATACCATCCGAGAAAAGCCAACGTTGTGGCTGACGCCTTGAGCCGGAAGGAACGAGTTAAGACCCTGCGTGTGCGTGCGCTAGGTTTGACCATCCATACAAATCTCACTACCCGTATCCGCGACGCTCAGCAGGAAGCTCTGAAAAGTGAGAATCTGAAGAATGAGTCGTTATTCAAGATGGTTAATCTGTTGGAACCAAGGTCTGACGGCACAGTTTACTTTGCCAATCGGATCTGGGTGCCACGTTTTGGTGGTTTACGTGATTTAATTCTTGAGGAGGCCACAAGTCTAAGTACTCGGTCCATCCCGGAGCCGACAAAATGTACAAAGACGTAAAGGAACTTTACTGGTGGCCCAACCTTAAAGGTGAAATTGCCACGTACGTCAGCCGATGCCTTACCTGTTCGAAAGTCAAGGCTGAGTACCAGAAGCCCTCCGGTTTACTTCAACAACCAAAGATTGCTGTTTGGAAATGGGAACAGATCTCCATGGATTTCATCACCAAACTATCAAAGACGTCCAGTGGTCACGACACGATTTGGGTAATTGTTGACAGGTTGACTAAATTCGCGCATTTCTTGCCGATCAAGGAAACCGACAAACTAGAGAAACTCGCCAAGCTTTACATCAAAGAGATTGTAACTAGGCATGGTGTGCCTGTTTCAATCATTTCCGACCGAGACAGTCGATTACTTCCCGATTCTGGTAGACGTTGATGGACGCATTAGGCTCTCGCTTAGACATGAGCACAGCTTATCATCCGCAAACCGATGGCCAGAGTGAACGTACAATCCAAAAATTGGAAGACATGCTTCGGGCATGTATAATCGATTTTGGTGGAAACTGGGATTCCCATTTACCTTTGGTTGAGTTCTCTTACAATAACAGTTACCACACCAGCATTAAGGCTGCCCCATTTGAGGCCTTATATGGACGTAAGTGTAGATCTCCTTTGTGTTGGCCAGAAGTTGGAGACAAATATTTGACAGGCCGCGAGCTCATTAAAGAAAAAACTGATAAGATCTTTCAGATCCACGATCGCTTGAAAGCCGCTCGAGATCGTCAAAAGAGCTACGCTGATCGCCGTCGCAAACCACTTGAATTTCAGGTTGGCGATAAGGTACTCTTGAAAGTCTCACCCTGCAAGGGTGTACCACGGTTTTTCAAACGTGGAAACCTAATCCCCGATACAAAGGTCCATTCGAAATACTTTCTAGGGTTGGTCCCGTGGCATACAACCTCAAGTTACCAGAAGAGCTCAGTGGTGTTCATGACAATTTCCACGTATCCAATCTGAAGAAGTTTTTGACCGACGAGTCTTTAATCATTCCTCCCGAGGAAATTTACATCGATGTTCAACGCCATTTCGTTGAGGAGCCAATCGAGGTGACTGATTGGAAAGTCCAGAAATTGAGAAGGAGCCGCACTAAACTTGTGAAAGTCAGATGGAATGAAAAGCGTGGTCCCGAATTTACATGGGAACGCGAAGACCAAATGAGACGCAACTATCCAGTTCTTTTTCCTAAGACCACTGAAACTAGTAGGAAAACTTGATTTCGCGGACGAAATTCCAAAAACAGGGGGAGAATGAGACAACAATCAATGATCCAGGTCAACATTCGTACACATTTCATTCATTATTATCATTATATGTGCATATTTAGACAGTTTGCACACACAATTACCCCCCCCCCCCCCTAGTCTAGCGAAGCATGAGTTATTGAGAAAACTCAATAGATTACCCGTATATGCATACAACACCCGGACAATACAAGACAATTGGCGTTGAACAGTCAAGCCAATCACTACCCAACAGAGAGCAACTAGATACCCGAATTACACACAATTATACAAAATAACTATATATGTGACAATGCCCAGGTGGAAAGCCACACAATCCACCCAAACCCGAGCAATCACAAAGTGTTTATGAGGAAAATATTAGGATAGGAAGGCAACTACCTAGGTCAAGAATCCAACATGCAAACTTACAACTCTCGGTAATGGAAAACTGAATGGATACCAAATGCTAAAGATAACTTAAGAAACCCTAAGACGTGCTAGATCTCCTCCCGGTCTCACCAACACAGCCCAAAGAATCCTAATGAATAAAACACTGGCTATCTAGCTCGGATCACCTCCCGGTCTCACCTTACTAAGAATGTAAAGGTACTCAAATGACTCGATCACCTCCCGGTCTCTCTAATCACAATACACCCGAAGATGTAAAGGAGTAATCTAATTGGGTTAACTATGACTTGAAATTGCAAGAAACTAAAGACAACTAGGATAGGATCACCTCCCGGTCTCACCCAAAACCTAACACCTAAAGCTCTAGACAACCCAACATTTCATCACCTCCCGGTCTCAAGAATGGAAGAATACCTAAGTCCTCTAAACTCTCTAATCAAGTTCCTATGGCTTTTGTGCACAAAACCATAAACTAAATTACGAGCACAAAGCAAGCAACCCTAATAACCATCCAAACATGGAAGACATTCACTAAGACGATTATGGAACTATCAAAGATAATCAATCAAACTTAGATACGCACACACATCATAATAAACACCAACCAAATCGTTACCAAAACATTAACCATTCAATAAATAATCCATAAACCAACTATAAAATTAACATGTATTCATCATATAACCTAGGTAGTGGTTCAAGATTTAGCTACTCATAATAATGAAAGACAATAAAAACAAAGGTTCAAAAATATGCAAAGTCATGGTCTCAATATTCATGAACACAAAGTAAATAAATATAAAAACTAAAACTTTTAATGATCGAACCCGTAGCTTCACTCTTGAACCCGTGCCTCTTCTCCTTCAATTATCCTCTAAACAATTAGAAGCTGTTGTTTCGAACTTCTACTTGGGCGGCTGCTGCCACTTCTGACGGCTCCTCGAAAACTAATATTCTCCACTTTATAATCGTCCAAGAAAAACAAATATTCCATTGTTGGTGAAGGGTTTTTTGTTTTTTTTTTTTTTTTTTTTGAAAGTTATTGGGCCGTAAGGCCTTTCAGCTCATGTCAAACTTTCATTTTTTTTCTATTATTATATTAATATTATTATTATTATTATTATTATTATTATTATTATTATTATTATTATTATTATTATTATTATTATTATTATTATTATTATTATTATTAGTGGTAATAATCATCTGTGCTTGAACCAGGTGCCCACGTCTTGATTATTTTTCACTATTTTAAACTCCTTTCTCACGAACACCTACAAAATAATTAAAATAATAATTATATAATAAAAACGACACGAAACGAATAAAAACCTGACAAAATAATATACAAAATACATAGGAAAAGAGATGTGTTTTGCAACACATCAAACATCCCCACACTTAAACCTTTTTCGTCCCCGAAAAAGACTGCAATGGAATCATAATCAGGACTCTTGGTTTCAAAAACTCTTAGGTACATTAATTAAGATTTAATCACGCATCAACCAAAACTGTCGGTATTGTTGTCCACCTAAACCCAACCACCAGCTAATCAGGCCCCAATAATGTAAGGCAATTAAGTTTATGTTATTACAATCAATCTATGGGTCTCACACTCAAGATATCCGGCTTCACCTAATCACACCTCAAGCTTTCGAAGCAAAGGTTAAATCATATAGATTTACCAACCACTGCAAACTCAACTCCCTAATGTCAGGGGCGTAGCTACCCTAAGCCCAAAGGGTGCGGGCGCACACCTTGAAAAAAAAAATTTAGTGTTTATATATACGCGTTTATCCCATCCGCACCCCACAAAAATTTTCAATCGCACCCCTTGGATTTTTGAAACCAACCCCTAAGAAAATAATATAATTACATATATTGAGTTAGCCCATTTTATTAGTTAGTAGCTCAAATTCAAGAATAAGACCAAGCCCAAACTTTATAATAAGTCCACATTGTTTTAATATTGATTAAAAGAAAAAGAAAAAAAAACCTTCAAAGGAAAGACCAAGATTTGTTAAACGGGGTTTTATTGGTTTCTACTACCAAGAACCAACTTACAAAGTTTAGATTTGAGGGTTATGACAAGTTCTTAGAGTTAGTTAACTCTTTTTGTGATAAGCATAAACTTGAATTGGTAAACATGGATGGTGAATACGTTGACCCAAGGATACCAAGAAAAAAAACAAACGTCACACTTCGCCACAATTATAAAGTTGAATGCTTCAATTCGATTCAAGATATCCAAATCCAAGAATTTGGAAATCGTTTTAACGAGGTAACATCTGAGTTACTTGTTTGTATTAATAGCTTGAGTCCTTGTGATAATTTTGGTGCATTTTATGTTCCAAAACTACTACGCTTAGCCGAGATGTATCCACATGATTTTGATGATGAAGATAAAAGAAGGCTTCCGGTTGAACTTGAGAGCTACATAAACTGATAATGTAAAAGCGGATACACGATATACCAAATTGAATGGTTTATCCAATCTTGTACAACTGATGGTTGAAACAAAGAAACACCTTCACTTTATATTTGGGTATCGTTTATTGAAGCTAGCTCTCACATTACCCGTCGCAACCGCAACTGTTGAAAGAAGTTTTTCGGCAATGAAGTTTGTGAAGAACAATTTGCGTAATAGGATTAGTGATGAGAATTTAAGCGATAGTTGTATGATTTTTATTGAAAAATACTTGCTTAGAAACGTGGAGATAGAAGATGTTATAGATAGATTCCAAAAAAATGAAGACCCGAAGAGAACAACTTTAAATTTTAGAATTTTGTTATGCATATGTAACAACGTTTGAATTACTTTTGGCTTCTTTTTGTTGATTATATAATTTTAGTGTTATTAATTTTGGTATACGACCCGACCCGGGCCACATGATGATAAACGACCCAGGGGCTTAGAGATTCCGCACCCCATTAAAAACTTTTCTGGCTACGCCACTGCCTAATGTATTAGAAATTAAATTTATGATGGATGGTGGATGAAGTGTATGAGCATAGATAAATATATTTTTTTTTCATACCTAACCCAGAGGTTGTCTCAATCAGAGTCACCATCCCCGAGAGCGACAGCATGAGCTTCGGCATAATTTTTTTTTTAACTTGACCTAGAGGGAGTTTCGATCAGAGTCACCTCACCGTTCCCAAGGGAGACTCCATAGGCTTCAGTTATTATTATTTATTTTTTTTTGTTTATATATTTATCTAGCTCAATTGATGGACATATGGATGCTTTTTTTTTCAGGCGCCACTTTTCACCGGATTTATTCTCATAAAAAGGATCAAGTGTGTCATTTAATTAATAATACATATGGGCTTTCAACCTACATTGGTACCTCTAATTACTATCAGCGGTTTCAGTTCTACCGTTTCTCCTAAGATGAAAACCCACAAGATATCATGATTATTAAGGTATATTAAGAACAATCCTGGGAACCTTTCAAAGCTAGCTGGGCCTACCGACACATCTTAAGCAAACACGCTTTCAATCTATTTATATTCTCATATATATAATATTTTGAAAACCAAAAATCCTAATTTTACTATCATTTTCCATATAAATTGCACAAAAGATCAGGGACATTTTTTTTCAATTTTTTTTTTTTGATTTATGACTCAAACTACCTAAAAATAAAAACGAAATTCTCATCCCCACACTTGAATGACACATTGTCCTCAATGTGAGAGTAGGAAAAAAAATAAAGTAGAAATAAAAAAAAATACAACAATAAGGAACAGACTCCCCTGGATATAAGCAGTGTAGCTGCCAACGCTCTGAAGCTGTCCTTCTAAACTCGGCCGTATAGCATTTCATTCGCGGCCTTTGACTCAAACCTGACAAAGAAAAACTAAAAACAAAATATAAAAAAAAAATGGTTGCCTCAAATGATTGTTGGGTCGTCCCCACCCGAATGGAGATTGAGTACGGGTGGCTAGATACAAACCTGCAATAAAATATATTAGACAAAACATTGACTCAAAACTAACTCTCTCCATCATCCCCACACTTAAAGGAAAGATATCCCCAAAGTGAGTTAAGAGAAAACTGACTCAAAATAAAATTAAAGACTAAAAATAAAGTACAGACTCAACCGACTCAATATACAAAAATGCAGGAAACGTACTTTCCGGGGATGATGGTAAAACATGTGGTGAAATGGCGGTGAATGGTGGTGGAAGAATTTTTTTTTTTTCTAATCAACTCGCGCAACGTGAAGGACGCTGGTGATCTCAACACGCATCGCGAGCGGAAAAAAATATAACTTTCCGGGGTAATTACTATTCAGGTATAGCGAACAGGTCAGCCCAGGCTCCTCGCATAACGCGAAGAACCGTTTTTCACAAAAAGTTATTTAAATTTAATGTTTAGAAAAAAAAAATTCTCTTATTACCCAAACTTCCACCAAAATCCTAATCTTATAAATGTATAAATAAATACATGGGATTCGCTCATGATATAATTTTACTTGCCTTAGCAAACACGAAAACATGCGAAAAGACTCAAAAACAATTATAATAATCTAAACAAAGAAAAATAAAAACAAAAATAATACAAACTCCACAGCTATGTTTTCACCCCAATTTCAATCAGGTGGCTTATATTTTATCCAGCCCATATCCAACCCGTTTAATTCTTTTCTTTCACCATTGTTCATCAAAAAGCAATTGGCGAAATTCGAAGGACGTTTGAAAAATTCAAGCGGGTCGGGCCACCTATCCCTACACTTACCTGGACCAAACGTAAATTGTGGCATGTACTGTTGGTCCATGTAATCACTAGCCTTCTCCCGTGTGTGGTCTGCTATAGTCTTTCTTCCTGCCATCACTGCATACAGATACTAAAACAAACACGATCACGGGCACCAGATATATAAAGAAAATAAAAATAGAATAAAGCACATAAAAACAGAAGGACACACAAGCACACGAAAAAAATAAATAAATAAATAAAAACAAAAACTGACTCAACACGCAAGCACGCAAAAAGAAAATAAAAGCCTATGACTCTCTAGACACACTAAAAACCAAAAAGACTCAAATAAGACCAATTAATCAGTGAAGTCCAAATCAAACCTAATTTCGCAATCGCCAAGTGTCCCCGGCAACGGCGCCAAAAACTTGATGTGCTATGTATGGTCTATAAATAACTACCTAACCTGGACACCTAGTAATATAAAACAGACTCAACTAAACTAGACCACACGACAAGCAAGTGTACCTATTAATGCAGTACAGACTAAGTAAGTCCGAGTATCGAACCCACAGGACACAACTGGAAAACAAAACTAGACTCGACTAAGACTTAAAAAATTGGTTTATAAATGATTTAAAGGTTTTTGGTTTTTTTTATAATTAAATAAAATAAATAAAGTAAATAAAACAAGATAAATAGACAGCAAGGATAATTGAGGAAAATATTAGGATAGGAAGGCAACTACCTAGGTCAAGAATCCAACATGCAAACTTACAACTCTCGGTAATGGAAAACTGAATGGATACCAAATGCTAAAGATAACTTAAGAAACTCTAAGGCGTGCTAGATCTCCTCCCGGTCTCACCAACACAGCCCAAAGAATCCTAATGAATAAAACACTAGCTATCTAGCTCGGATCACCTCCCGGTCTCACCTTACTAAGAATGTAAAGGTACTCAAATGACTCGATCACCTCCCGGTCTCTCTAATCACAATACACCCGAAGATGTAAAGGAGTAATCTAATTGGGTTAACTATGACTTGAAATTGCAAGCAACTAAAGACAACTAGGATAGGATCACCTCCCGGTCTCACCCAAAACCTAACACCTAAAGCTCTAGACAACCCAACATTTCATCACCTCCCGGTCTCAAGAATGGAAGAATACCTAAGTCCTCTAAACTCTCTAATCAAGTTCCTATGGCTTTTGTGCACAAAACCATAAACTAAATTACGAGCACAAAGCAAGCAACCCTAATAACCATCCAAACATGGAAGACATTCACTAAGACGATTATGGAACTATCAAAGATAATCAATCAAACTTAGATACGCACACACATCATAATAAACACCAACCAAATCGTTACCAAAACATTAACCATTCAATAAATAATCCATAAACCAACTATAAAATTAAAATGTATTCATCATATAACCTAGGTAGTGGTTCAAGATTTAGCTACTCATAATAATGAAAGACAATAAAAACAAAGGTTCAAAAATATGCAAAGTCATGGTCTCAATATTCATGAACAAAAAGTAAATAAATATAAAAACTAAAACTTTTAATGATCGAACCCGTAGCTTCACTCTTGAACCCGTGCCTCTTCTCTTTCAATTATCCTCTAAACAATTAGAAGCTGTTGTTTAGAACTTCTACTTGGGCGGCTGCTGCCACTTCTGACGGCTCCTCGAAAACTAATATTCTCCACTTTATAATCCTTCGTCCAAGAAAAACAAATATTCCATTGTTGGTGAAGGGTTTTTTTTTTTTTTTTTTTTTTTTTTTGAAAGTTATTGGGCCGTAAGGCCTTTCAGCTCATGTCAAACTTTCATTTTTTTTCTATTATTATTATATTATTATTATTAATAATAATAATAATAATTATTATTATTATTATTATTATTATTATTATTATTATTATTATTATTATTATTATTATTATTATTATTAGTGGTAATAATCATCTGTGCTTGAACCAGGTGCCCGCGTCTTGATTATTTTTCACTATTTTAAACTCCTTTCTCACGAACACCTACAAAATAATTAAAATAATAAATATATAATAAAAACGACACGAAACGAATAAAAACCTGACAAAATAATATACAAAATACATAGGAAAAGAGATGTGTTTTGCAACACATCAGTTTTTCATTAAATGAAGTTGTCTTTGCAGAGAGACAAATAGGAAGGGTATCGAAGAAAAACTTGGTGGGGGGAAATTTGGTTTATATTTGTTGCCCAAGTGAAATCCTCTAGATACCCTCTTTTACTGAACTCTGTGTTGAGTTCATCTTTCGAAAAAAAATCTTTACCTTCCAAATCGTTTAGTGAGAAGGTAGTGGAGGTGGATTCTAGGGTTATCTTAATATCTGTATCTCCAATTTTCGAAACAATCTTTTTATCTTTAACTATAAATTCCGCCTTAACCTAGAATTCTTTTAGAGTGTTAACATATATGGGAGCGTCAGCGGGGAGTATTGTTAGGTATTTCGAATTGGTGAGAATATCGATTATTGAATGAAATTCGCGGTTATCATCAGTTTTAACCAGGTATGGTAGATTATTATGAGGGCTTCTTACTTGAAGATCCATGCAAAATATTGAAGGAGACGAGATGAAATCGATTTTAAGTTTTGGAAGAGGGAAAACGTTTTTTGTGTATTTAAAAGTCAATAAGACAGTGTTACGTCTGTTTTGGAGATAGAGAGAAAAGAATGAAAAGGGGTTGCTGATATGGCAAGAATCTCATTTTTGATAAGTGACGTTGCATAGATCTGATCAAAAATTTGTATGGTCAAGATCTCTCCCACATACTAAACTCTGTTTGGGATTTTTTAAAGCAATATAGGTTTTTTATGATACTGTTCACCAGTTAACAGATGTTATCAACAAATGTTATCAAACAGTTTAAGATAGTTATATTATCTTTACATACAAGTCAATGTAATCGTAATTTACTCTTAATTTGTTCCAAATATAAAAAGGCATAATATAAAGTTTCTTTATTAAACATAGGTTATTTATATAAGTTATAATGAATCGAACAGTATGTTTAGATTACTGATTCGAAAATCTTACTTCTTTTATAACCCGATTTTTACTAAAGATTTATGATGTCGGCGTTAATCTTTTATTTGGAAACAAACTTAAATGCTGAAACATGGTTTATAATTAAAACATTAAAACAGGTTATCTAAAACGATTCGATTACTCAAACTATGTATATATAAACTACATTATTATTTGCTTTTTTATTAACTATTACATACAATCATTTCCAAAACAAACCATTTGTTTAACTCGATTTATCATTCTCATTCAACTCAAAATCCAGTCTTTTTCCTTTTCATCTAACATTCAATTCAAATATATACATAACAATTCCCTTTTTCTCTGTTTGTTCAAAGACGTTTATAATCTGCCATTAGTTTTCAATTTGTAAGTCCATATTCATCACAATATTTGTCTTTTTATCTACTATTTGAATGTCACATAAAATATGTTCACTAAATATTATTTGAGTTAATAAATCCCAACTAATGTTTTATTTGATTCATAAAGATGGATCAAGTCTTTGTTATGATTTTAAATCTTATTTTGGTTTACATTGTATGATTATCAAATGTATGTTATTATATTTTGTGCTTTTTATTGTGTAGACAATAAGTTTTATATCCAAACTAACAACCAATTAACCATAACATTAGAAGATACATACTCATATACAGTTTTATTTTCTCTTCGATTTTACTGTTATCTAATGTTATTTAATTGTTTTTTTTTTTGTAGTTGCTTACTAAACCTATTAATAACATGGGAGAGCTCGATTTTGAGATTATTTTTCAGAAATATTTACAAGATTTCCTACTAAAACGATTGGTTGTTTAAAGGTACTCTCTAAGAAAGGGAATTTCGAATTGTCAACCGAAAACTTTGCCATCATGCATATTAATCGGATGACAAATTCTGAAACTAGAAAAATTATCACAGAGCAAGGTACATCACTTATTCTTTACAACACGTTTGTTGGACAACAAAATGCTCTGTTTGATATTATACAATTTTCCCTATCCAAATAACCTTTAGTGATATAGAATTTATTTCCAGTTTGGATGGACTACTATTGCTTTGCAAAAAAATTACCTGTTCGTTGATTCTTTGGAATCCAACTACAAAATCATTTAAATTACTATGTGATTTTGAATCTGAAAATTTTTACAACTTCAAATTGGATACAACTGCTATATATAAAGATTAGTAAAGACTACAAAGTGTTACACATTAAACGTCATCTTGATGTTATTCGTCCTTATGTTTACTCAAGACGGTCTTCCTCATGGAGAACTATACATTTCTTAACTGAATCAAAGTACAATACAAGTGATTATGCTTGGTCTATTGGTACGTTTTGCAATGATAAATAGTTTTTATAGTGTCTAAGTATTGGTCAGGTTTTAAAAGCATTGTAGTTACATACGATGTTAATCTAAAGGCCTTCAAAAAGATATGCTTTCCCTATGTTCAAAATTCTTGTATTCCTCAATGTCGTACTGTAAGTATTAAGGATAAACTGCATATGTTTGTTACTAAAGGGTTCCTCAACTTCTCTATTGATCTCTGGAAGTTTGATGCTAAAATTTGGACCAAGGTATTATCTTTTCCACATGTTCGTCAATTGTGCGAGATTACACATGTGATGAGTGAGACTACATGGATATGGAATGGTGCTTGGCAACAAGATATTGAAGTATATATGGATAGCGTCCACTTTGACTACCTTTATCATGCGGACAGCTTTCGTGAAACAAGAGGAGTGTTGTTTAACGAATCTTGTATTTCACCTTCTATTTAGTTTACATTAATGTATTTTATCTTGTATTCACTTTGAATTATTTTCTTTCCTTGTTTTTAGTGGCTAAGTTTTATGATATGTTACTTTGTATTTGGAATACTTTTGCTTGGTTAATTTTATATTGATATCATAGTTAGTTATTGTGATTTTTATTGCAAAGTATTGTAAAATGTTCATATTAGTTTAATGTAATAGATTTGCATCTTAATATATATTGTAAATACTAAACGTTTTTGTTACATTGCTATATAATGTAATTATAACGTCATGCTCCGTATAATAAACGAACAATACACTATACCATGATGATACATTATATTATACTTGAGTAGATATAGTTGAGCAGATGGTCATTTTATTTCAACAGACTTGTAGATATACTTGAGTACATGTTCAGCCCTAAATATCTTTAAAAATGAAGTTTTGGGTTTTCTGACAACATTACTTTATTATAATTATTTCTTTTATTTATTAATTAAATTAAATGGTTATTTTCTCTCTATAAAAGTTGAGGAAAGTGTCATTTATATTTACATATATTTTCCTTTAAACCATTTTCACTTTCTAAATCTCTATTCGATATTCATAATGATCTTAATAATGATCTTATTTTCCAATGTATTCCAAACACTACTGAACAAACTATTGGTAAAAATCCGCTGTTAGTATTCAAGTTGGAATTTGTGTTCTCGGAAAATCCTTACAAACAATGAATATGTATTAACCGGAGAACCCGGCTGGTGACATAGGAAGGAAATTGGTTGTTAACAGAATAACCTGTTTTGACTTTTCTTTCTTTGTATTGAATTTTGGAAAGGATTCTACCAAAGTTAGAATTTTCGTTGTAGTTTGCTAACTTGAATATTGTAAAATGCGTTACTTTGTAATATAGGGTTTTGTGGGGATAATTTGTCTTATGTTCAACTTTTGTGCATGATACTTTCCCTTATTTCAAATTTTGTCATGTTTACTTCTTAATTTTGATTTTTTAATGATATTTCATTTACTTTTTTAAGAGAGTTTGTTGTTATAAAATATATTTTCATTCAATTTATGATCAAGTTATGAAATATACAAAATAAATGTTGGTAATATTAGTTTTTTTTTAAGGGCTAATGTTACACTTGCATTACATTTACACTTGCAATATTGGCAAATTCTAAATAATTGTATACATTCTTGATTTGGTAATAGTTGTTAGATTACTGATTTGGAAATAATATTTATCATATTTAAGAACTGGATAGCATTTTTGTTAATAATTTTCTATTTTTTTCTAATTTGTAATGAAATCTGCATTCAATATTTATGGAGGCTTGACTATCAAAATCATGATTTACTTTTTTAAACAATAGTTTTAAATATATTAGACTATCAAGTGTGGTTGAGGTTAGTGTTACTAGGAGTACACGCTAAATGGACAAATAAAAAAAACAGACACCTAAGATTTAAAAAAAAAAGTGTAGCTATATTTTGTTGATAATGTTATACCTAAGATCTGTTGCTGAAGAAATATATTAATAGTATTTCTAACAACTGTTCAAAGCAATTATTGAATTCTGCATAGTCAAATTATATTAACAGATGTAACTTACATCTATTATAACATAATTAGCCGCCCAAATTTGAACTTTGAAGCCAAAATTTTAAAGTTAACATAGTAAAGTGTGTTTTATTAATTATTTTGCACGTATAATCATAATAAATAGCTTCCCTTATAAATATAAGAATAACTAACATATTTGTATATAATAAGACAGTTTTTTCTTTTTAAATGAAACCCAACGTAGAATATTAAGAGTCTCGAGTGACAAATAATAATGACGACCTTGAAACTCGGTTTATTAAACTCGCGTGGTATTTTATCTGTATTTAAGAAATGTATTTTATTGATTCAAATTATCAATCTGAAATAATCTAACGATCAGACGTCTACAAAAAACATCATTCAAAATGGAGCAAATTGTACACTGGGAATTTTCAATTCAGAGTTACCGTTATACTGTGTACATGAATAATAATACACAATAGGTTTATGCATCAAGGGAAACTATAGCGCAAATTGATATTGAATTTCTTAAAAGGATGTATGAAGTTGGTAGGAACACTAGGTTAAGGTATTCAGATGAAATACTGTTAATGGAAATGTTAGAAGAAATAATTGCTGATGAAGAATGAATTCAGCCATATAGTGTAGCAAGTTGGTTTTACGTTCATGAGTATGAAATAGTGCTTGTGTCCTATGATAATGGTTCGCAGAACAGATACCACAGATTGATGATAGAGTATTCTAACGATTTGGATTTTCTCGAAGAATTGGATCAGATAAGAATGAGTAACACCAGGCGGAATACATTCCATCTTAATCTAGAACAAATTATTAGAGCTAGGATAATGTATTTGAATGAACGAGCATAACAATTTATGGCAGATTAAATTGTATTATCTTTTTTTTCTATTATTATTTATTAATTAAATTATAATGTTGTTACTATGTTTATAGTGTTTATGGTTTGTGATTTTTGAGGTTTAGAAATAGTTAATTTATCGTCTTTTGTTGAGAATTTGTAAAGAACGTCTGTATCAACATCTGTTGTAAACATTCTGTAATTGTTTTAACATGTTCAATAGACCATTAATGCATCTATTCATATGGTCTGTACAGATCTGTTGGTGAATCTGTTTTGTTTAAACGTCTCTTCAGTTCAACAGTACTTCAATAAAAAAATGTACAGTACCCCTTGGGAATTAAAGAGTCTGCGTACAAGCAACTGTCATTTAGGTAATAATTATCTAGATTCCTGATTTCTAACAAAATATATATCCATTGAAGATTTACAGCCTCGATTGTCAAAATCATGATTACTTTTTTTGAAACTTAGTTTGTTCACCTTGATATTATTTTGAAATTTAATTTAATAATAATAGTAAGTATCTTAAATTATTAAAAATATTATTTTATTATAGTCATTTCATTTTTTATTAACTATAAGCATTTTGAGTCTATAAAATGGGAACGAAATACTATTTAGTTTTCCATCTCTTTCTCCTTCGAAACGTTCTCACTTTCAAATTTCAAATTTTCCATCCCATATGTATAATGATTTTATGTTTAAATGTCTTCACACCAGTATTCTGCACAATTTGTAATAAGGTTGGAATAGATGGTCTCGGGAAATTGTTACACTCAAGTAAAAACGTGTTGGTAGGGAAATGTGGTTGAATCGTTTGATTACCATATCTAGAGCTTATTAAAGAGAAGACTTATTATGGAGAAACCATAAGTTTCTCGGTAAACATATATGAGATGCATAATTGTCATCTAGTATTTGTTACTCCCTCCGTGCCAATTTAAATGTCCTTATTTCCTTTTTTTGTTTGTCCCAAATTAAATGTCTCTTTCCAAAATGTAATTTCCAGTTTTGCCCATAAAAGACAAAACACAATCACCACTTTTGAGGATATTATTGTCATTTTACAACATACAAACAAAAGATTTCTTAAAAAGTGTGTTTTTATACATGGGACATTTAAATTGGGACGGAGAGAGTATGTTAGAAGAAATCAACATACCTTCTTTAAGTTTGTCAGTGTTTTATATGTAATTTGTTAAGTCGGATAATGTAAATGTATTATTTAGTAAAATATGGTTTGTTATACCTAACGTCTGTTGCTAGAAAAATATGTTAATAATATTTATAACATCTGTCATAACAATAATTGAATTATTCAGAGCCAAGTTATATTAATATTTCGATATAAGGTTCTTTTCAGTGCTTTCAGCATGTCCTATATTAATCTTCCTTTATAATTTTCCTTCAAGCTTCTATTATAAGTTTCGCTTTATTTATATGGTATTTCACAATATATTTTTCTGGTGAACGTTTGTAAGTAACAACACTGGAGCTCCTACTTTCAATACTAATTTATAATTTATAATTAGGTAAATTAGTATTGAAAGTATGAGCTCCAATGATGTTACTTACAAACGTTAATATAAATTACTATTGAAAGTATGAGCTCCAGTGACATTACTTTTGATTCAAATGCATATTATCAACATTGAAGATGTGATAAAATAGAAAAGGATATATAGTAGAATGAGTATATTTTAAAGGCTAAGACTTTTCTGTGAGAACATCTGTCGACAAGTCAACAGATGTTATAAAACATAGTATACAACAAAATAAGGATATCTTTCAACACTGTCGAATGTATGAAAGAGATTCTTATTTTATCTCAATAGAGGTTCAAATGCCAAATTTAATGATTACGATTTTGAACTTAGTTTAAAAAAGTGACAATAATTTCAAAATATTAAAAAAAAAATTTATTTTTGTGTTGCAATTGTCTTTCACTCTATAAAAGACCCCAAAAGTGAGTTTCCAACTTTATATATTTACTTGAAATGAAACTTATACTTGAAAATCAACTTTATACATAGATTGTTTATTCACTCTATAAAAGGTGAGGAAATCTTAATAGTCATTTTACAAGTTTTTATCCCTTGAACTATTTTCACCTTTAAACTCTCCATCCCATAGGATAATGCGTTCAAATGTCGTTCAACCAGTCTTCTCAAAGATTCTTACATTCAAAGAAAAATGGAATAGCAACAATTCGTTGGTAATGAATTTGGAATTGGTGTTTTGCAAAGATTCTTACAATCAAAGAAAAACATCAATCTATTATTACTACATTTAGAGCCTGTTTAGAAAATTTAGGCTGGGTTTTTTTAACTTGATTATGTTTAGCTACGAAGGGTTGTCGATGTAAGTTGTGATCATATTTAATACAAGTGCGGTAGAAGTTGAATACCGTACTTCGTTTGTTCGCACATTTGTTCCGATCACAATGCTAAAGAAGATCATTCTGTAGGGTTTGTTTGTTAGAAGACTTCTTTTATGTTTGGTTATATTTTGTATGTAGCTTGTTAAAGCAGTTTTTAAAGTTATTTGGATTTGTTCTTTTACAAGTCTTCCATTTTGCATGTAGTTTTCTTAACTCGGATATTTCATTGAAATTGAAATTATGTAATAGTAATAATAAGTGTGAATCCTATAACAGCCGATTGACAAATTTGTTGGTAAATTAACAGATATTGGTAAAAAAGAGTATAGTTAAAAGTAATATTTATAGGAAAAATGATATTTTTTATAAGTTTTGTTTTGATTAATTTTTGTAAAATTAAATACTTTTTAATGTTTGGTTAAAATAAAAAATTTTAAAATGTAAATTAAGGGTAACATTTTTTAGTTATTTAATAGTAAAAATAACTATTATACACAATAAATAAGCGCCGATTTTGTAAATAAAATAATCTATATTCTTTATTTTTACAGTGGGTCTCATAGACCTTTAGCTATCGTCAATGGCAAGTAATTATTACGACCTTGAAACTCCGTTTTAAACAACTCAACAGATGTTTGACAAATTTTGATAACAACTCAACAGATGTGGTAAAACATGATATAGAATAAAATGAGGATACTTTAAACATTTAGACTTTGTGTGAGAATATCTGTTGACAAGTCAACAGATGTTATAAAACAGAGTATATACAACAAAATGAGGATATCTTTCAATACTGTACAATGGGTCAAAGAAATTGTTATTTTATCTCAGCACATGCTCAAATTCCAAACTTAATGATTACGATTTTGAATTTAGTTTATTAAGAATATTATTTTATTATTTTTGTGTTCCAATTGTCTTTCTCTCTATAAAAGGTCCGAAAAGTAAGTTCCAACTTTATCTTTTACTTGAAATGCAACTTATATTTCAAAATCAAGTTTACAGATAGTTAGTTTATTCACCCTATAATAGGGGCGGAATTCCAATAGTTATTTTCCAACTTTATATTCGTTCAACTTTTTTCACTTTGCAACGCTCCATCGCATATGCATAATGATATTACATTCAAATGCCCTTCCACCAGTTTTCTCAAAGATTTTACACTTAAAGAAAAATGGATTACCAACATGTCGTTGGTAATGGAGTTGGAATTGTTGTTTTTTAAAGATTCTTACAATCAAAGAAAAATATCAATCCGTAAAACAATATCCAGAACCTGTTTTGAAACTTTAGGGTTTTCAAAGTTGATGATGTTTGGATACGAACTGTTGTGGTCGTACTTCTTTTGTTTGTGTTTGTGTTTTGTTCTGATGACAATGGCAAAGAAGATCATTCTCTAGGGTTTGTTTGTTAGAAGTTTTCTTTTATGTTTGCTTGTATTTTGTATGTAGTTTTTTAAATAGAGTAATGAAATCTCAGTTGAAGATTAAAATTGTATGTTTCTTTTTAATATTTGTTATCCCAACAGAGCTTTCCATGCGTCTGTTGATTTATTTCTCCGTGTTTATAACATTCTTCAGTATTAAAACATCTCATCAGTATCTATCAACTAGTATCGTGAAAGGAATAGATCTTGCTAAACAGATTTTTCTTACAACAGATGATTGGCTTCTTTATTTGTTATTAACTATAAATGGTGTAACTAATAGGCAGTTGTATTACGTCTACTTTATGAACTTGATACAATTTTAAGATTGGTTGATGATTCTTTAATAATGGGTCTGCTATGTTCAATGGGTCTGCTCCAAAAGAAACTTCTGATGAAAACTTTTGTTACGTGCAAACCACTGCTGTCATGAGAAGTTTCTTTCAACATCTGTTACTTGCTTCATTAGTGGATAACCATTAGCTATTTCATTCACATCAGTGGTTACGAAAGGCAGAAGCACACCCATCAATAAATGTATTTCCAACTTTAGTTGGATTTAGTCTTCCCGTGTTTCCACACGGGATTTCACCTAGTTATAATAATTGAAAGCAATAAATCCCACATGGCACTTAAAGATGACACCCTCCTCCTTAAGTGTCCATGTGGCATTAATTGGTTTTAGAAAAAAAATTAAAAACAAAATTTTTAATTAATTTTAGGAAAAAAATTAAAAAACAAAATTGGATTTTGCTCTCTCGTGTTTCCTCTCATAATTTTTAAACGTTAATATCTTTTATATACGATATTTTTTAAAGAAAAAATTACACCAAATTAACGAGCGTTTCATTATCTTTCCAACGAGTACCATAGTGCTATATATAAAACGGAGAAAAAAACGACTATTTTTGTGGGGTTTTGTTCATACAAGATAAAAAACACAAAGTATTCAGTTAAGTCATTAATCATGTATAGGCAAGTGCTCAAATCAGTAAATATGAATATTCTATTTTCAACATGTGTTAGCATTGGAGTTGTACATTTGTTGGCGGTGAAAATCCTCAGGATGATTTTACCTCATATCCTTAGTGTAGCATCCTCAGGATGCTGAAGGACTTAACAGACAGACTTCAAGATGTAACTATATTTCATCATGAGCACATCCTGAGGATGGACTAACGAATTATCTTTATATGACATGATTGCAGGTACAACTAAGTTATAATATGGACACATAACTGCTCTCCAACGTCTATATTATGATACTCAGTCAGAGATGTCAAAGATAGAAGATGGAGTCAAAGTTGTAACCGATATGCATTAAATGTCGACGAAGAACCAGGAAACAACTGGTGCAACGTATAACTGAGGTGAATCTGCCACAACAGTCACCTGAAATCTTCAAGGAACTTAACTAAGCAGCGGATTACACGGACTTCTTTATTTATTCTCATGTATTATATAAATGGGGATGATGGATGAGTATAGGACACATTATTATCACGAGAACTACACACACACTCTGCTACTTAGAGAACACTCACACAAATCATTGTAATCTTAGTACACTCGTCCAATCATTCATCCAAAGTGGTAATATTTTTATCATTTTAATATTAACAAACAAGACAGGGGCCTAGTCTCCTCCCGAGGTTTTATGCCGGCGATCTACAACTGATCAAGGGCTTTCCTCGTACATCGAGTGTTGTTCTTTTGTTGCATTGCAATTACATTCATCGATCTTAGCCTATTTCATCAATCTGCCAACAGTTACATCCTCAGGATATAACTGTCCATCCCGAATTCCACCTTTGCCATCCCGAGCATAGTTGTCATATATTGGCTTCTTTAGCGTCCTGATACACCATTTTCAGTATAAAACTAAGTTACAAACTTGTTTAAACATTTATAGCACTCTACCTCACATTTTCTAATTTGGAAAACAAAATTATTTCTACTTAGTAATTTTTGACCAAAACAATTTGGCGCCCACCGTAGGGCAAGTGGTGCTATTTTAACAAAAAAACTTTGTTAAAACTTTTTTCCAAAACAACTCATTTTACAAAATCTTGACAACTATGTCTTCTTCCCAGAAAACTGTTTCCTCATCCATGCCATTTTCAACCTCTACCAGAAATGCTAAACTGCCACCTCTACCTGCATTATGAAGAACTTCTACTTCCCAAATTCCACCTAGACCGATAGTGGAGACAACTGGATCCACTCCTCCTGTTTTTGTATCGAACAATGAACTCCTTTCCATGTTTGCAATGGTGAAGGATCAAATGCAGCAACAACAGGAAACCAACAGGATGATAATGAGAGAAATACAATCTCTCAAAACATCCTCAAAGAGACCGACTGAAGACATGCGAACACCATTACAACCTAGGGTGTTAGATTTCAATTCTAGCATCTCTGGGGGCGTTCATCAAGGAGATTTCATCCCGATGAGCACTGGATTCTCTGCTCCTGAAACAACTACTACACCTAGGATGGCAACAACTAGGGATCCAGGATATACACCTGGGCCATCCCAAGGATACAACAATAATGGTAACAATTTAAGTTCCAGTACTTTTACTGCTAATGATGTTGCTTCTTTGCAGGATACAGGTATAAGTCCACAACTAGCAAGGGAGCTACAAAAAATTAAGGATATGGTATCAAGTGTACCAGGGATAGTACAGCCTATCCCCGAAGTATCCTCAACATGTCATAGGGTGTCTCGGTTTGCACCTCCCATATGTGATGCAGAGATCCCAAAGCGATTTCAAACTCCAAGCATGAAGCTCTATGATGGATCTACAAATCCGGAGGACATTGTGGCTCAGTATAGGGAAAGGATGGAGATAAATCCAATCCCTGCCAATCTTAAGGAAGCATGCTTATGCAAGGGATTCAGATCAACTCTCACTGGTCCAACCTTGAAATGGCTCCTAAATGTTCCTCCCTATTCAATTACTTCTTTTGCACATTTGATTAGCATGTTTAACAATCAGTTTTCTTGTAGTCGAACGTTTGACAAGTGATCTATACAGGGTGACTCAACCACAGGGGGAATCACTAAGAGAATACATTAATAGGTTTGGAAAGGAAGCACTTGACATCCCGAACTTGGATGTCACAGCGGCAGTACAAGCATTCAAGATGGGGCTGCAAAGAGATTCACCATTCTACCAAGAATTGGTGATGAATCCTTGTAGGAACTTGGATGAAGTTAGGAACAGGGCTCTAAGATGCATCCGACTTGAGGATGATAAGAAGATACAAGAGAGGATCGAAGCATCCTCAAGATATAACCATCCTAATCGAAAGTACACTCCCACATACGAACCATACAAGCATAAACCATATGCTAGACCTGATAATAAAAAGGTCAATGTGGTAGAGGATGACGATGAGGATGAATGTCCTAAATTATCAAATTACTGTTTTTCTGTGGATGTAACAGGATTGATGTACGCCATGAAGGATCTCGAAGACAAAGTAAGATGGCCGAAGAAGGATAACAAGACAGGATGGAAGGACAAATCAAAATGGTGTGCCTTCCACGAAGATTTCGGTCACATCACTGAAGATTGTATCGCCTTGAGAAAGGAGATTGCATATCTTCTGAGCAAAGGTCATCTTAAGGATCTCCTGGGCAAGAAGAAACCAAGGATTCAGGATGGCACCAACATCCCAGAGAGAGCAGCATCACCACCTAAGGATGCTGGCATACTCAACTTTATTTCAGGAGGATCAGACATTTGTGGAACATCGTATTCAGCTGCTAAAAGGCATGCAAGAGAAACAAAGTCAGAAAAAGGAAAAAGGCCCACAAAGACTACCATCCTGAAAACTTCTAAAGTGATCAGCTTTGAAGAAGATCGAGAGAATATCCTTGACCCTCATCATGATGGTTTAGTTATAACTTTATATATTGCTAATCACTTTGTTCGCAAGATCCTTGTAGATGGTGGGAGCTCAGTGAATATATTCCAGATAGAATCCCTTAAAAGAATGAATATCCCGGAATCTGAAATAGTTTCTACATCGTCAGTCCTGGTGGGCTTCAGTGGAGAAACTAAGAGTACAGTGGGTGACATCAAGCTACCGGTATATGTAGAGGGAGTGAATTCCATCCAGCGATTTTGTGTGATAGATTCCATATCCTTCTATAATGTCATCCTGGGGAGACCCCGGATACATGACATGAAGGCAGTGCCTTCAACATATCACCAGTGTGTAAAGTTACCTACACCATGGGGAGTTGTTAAAGATAACAGCGATCAATAGGAAGCCAAGGATTGCTATACTACATCAATGAAGGCTTCATCACGACAAGCATAGCAATTACAGAAGGATGCACAGTGCCATCCTCAGGATGTCAAGGCACATCCTGACCAGGATGTAAAGGTCGTCTGCCTCGACGACAACAACAAAGATATCACTATGCAGATTGGTAAGAATATTCCTCATGACATTGAACAATCACTAATTTCATTTCTCAAATGTAGGACGTCTACCTTTGCATGGAAGCATGAAGATATGACTAGCATCTCTAAGGATGTCATTACACACAAACTTGGGATTGATAAGAGCTTCAAACCCATCCAGCATAAACGAAGAAAGTTTGCGCCAGAAAGAAATGCCATCATACAAGAAGAAGTGGACGGGTTGCTAAAATCAAAGATGATAAGGGAAGTAAAATTCCCAAAATAGCTGGCAAACGTGGTAGTGGTACAGAAGAAAAATGGGAAATGGAGAGTGTGTGTAGACTACACAGACCTCAACAAAGCCTGTCCTAAAGACCTATTTCCATTACCACACATAGATTCGATGGTGGATGCCACAGCAAGCCATGAGATGCTGACATTCATTGATGCATCCTCAGGATTCCAACAAATCCAAATGGAACCAGATGACCAAGAGGATACGACATTCATGACCCCATCAGGTATATATTGTTATATAGCTATGCCATTTGGACTAAAAATGCAGGTGCAACCTACCAAAGGCTAGTGAACATGATGTTCAAGGAAAAGATTGGGGACACGATGGAGGTCTACATTGATGACATGGTGGTCAAATCCAAGAAAGCAGAGAATCATCTTCAGGATCTCAAAGAAGCCTTTGACATCCTGGATGCCTACAATGTGAAGTTAAACCCAGCAAAATGTCATTTTGGAGTTGGTGCTGGAAAGTTTCTTGGATATTTAGTAACCAAAAGAGGGATAGAAGCCAGTCCCGAACAAATAAAGGCCATCCTTGATCTCAAATCCCCAAGAAATATCAAGGATGTACAAAGGCTAACTGGCAGGACAGCAGCTCTGAACAGATTCATCTCGAAATTCTCATAGAAATGCAAGGAGTTCTATGACATCCTGAAGAAGAATAATAAATTCGACTTGGGACAAAGGCATGAGGAAGCATTAAATAAGCTGAAGGAGTATCTTGCAGCAGCTCCACTCCTGATGAAACGTGAGGATGGAGAACCTCTCAAGCTATACCTTGCAGTTTCTGGAAATGCAATAAGTGCAATCTTGATAAAAGACTTCGAAGGGCAACAACATCCTGCCTATTATGTAAGTAAAACTCTACTAGATGCTGAAACCAGGTATTCACATCTTGAAAAACTTATCTTAGCTTTAATAATGGCATCTACCAAGTTACGGAACTATTTTGAAACACATAAGATACATGTTCAAACTAATTATCCTATTAAGAATGTACTTAGAAAACCTGAAATGTCTGGAAGAATGACAAAATGGTCAGTAAAATTAAGTGCTTTTGACTTAGTATATGAACCTAGAAATGCAATCAAATCACAGGCTCTAGCAGATTTTGTGGCTGATTTCAGTAGTGACATCCTGAGTGAAGTAGAGTCTGAGGTTCAACAATTGAATGAAAACTTAGAAAAATGGACTTTATACACTGATGGTGCTTCAAATGCAAGAGGTACAGGTTTAGGAATACTACTAAAATCGCCACAAGGGGACAAGATACCCCATGCTATTAGATGTGCATTTCAAACAACCAATAATGAGGCAGAATATGAAGCTCTCATTGCTGGTTTACAACTTGCTAGAGACATGCATGTTATTAATATTGAAGTATTTGTTGATTCTTTGTTGATTACTAACCATTTTAATGGATCTTATGCAGTAAAGGGTCAAAAATTAGTTGTTTATCTCGAAATAGTTAAAAATTTAGCAACTTCTTTTGTAGAATTTTCACTAACACAGGTACCTAGGGAAGAAAATGTTGAAGCTAATGCCTTAGTAAATCTGGGATCCTCTTTAAATCTACCTGAAGGATCCAAGATTCCCATTATCCACATCCTGAAACCAGCAATCAAAGTGTGGCATCCTGAGGATAGTAAGGCACATCCTGAGGATATCATTGAGCATCCTGAGGATAAAACAATACATCCCAAGGATATCACTGTTCTAACCACTCAGGTTCAAGACAATTCGTCATGGATGACCCCTATAATGAAGTATTTACAAGAAGATGTCATCCCTGATGGAGAAAATGCAAAGGCTTTCAGGATGAAGGTATCAAAATTTACTATTATAGACAATATTTTGTATAGAAAATCTCTTGCAGGTCCGTATTTGAGGTGTCTCAACAAGGAAGAAGCAAATGAAGTGCTCAAGGATATCCATGAAGGAGATTGTGGGAACCACACAGGAGGAAGATCTCTTTATTCAAAGACTTTAAGGACATGATACTTGTAACACCTCGAATATTTTTTTACTAACTTTCTTAGCCCTTGATTAATATATATATATATATATATATATGGTTAGAAATATAAATAGAGTTAGATATTTATAGATATAAAAAAAAATCAACAGTATAACCGAAAAAAAAACTAGTAGTTGGTATTAGAAATTGTTTTCTAATAATTGAGAAATATTCTAGCTGAATTGCAGTAGTAAACGTATGATTGACTAAATTATAATTATTATGGGTGTAAATAAATAATAATGAAGGTAACCATCAAGATTTGAATCATGTGTAACTAAACAATATTAGCGCAAATTATGGATTGACTTAAATGTGAATGATTAACCGTAAAAAAAAATATATATATACAAATAATCATGTATTGTTGCGTATATATTCGTTTCCATCTCTCTAGCTCGCCAACCTAAAAGACTTAAACCACGGCCATAAATCCCAAGTTTTAGTACGCCACCAACAACCAAGATATTCTTCTCAGCCGGCCCTAATACTCCGACCAAAAATCCAACATTTGATTCAAACTTAATATTGTTATGGTTTTGCTTATAAGGTACGGATTCTGTTTTCCTTTTTATCATAGCATAACTTTCGTTTCCTTCCACGTGTACGGGTTCTTTGGTCTACCATCATAGTGTAAAATTTATATCCGTTACTTTGTAGTGCGGATTTTGTCTCTGTTTTAGAGTTGTTTGTCATGATTTGGTATATGTGAAATGTTTTCTGAGTCAGTTTTGTATTTGTTTGTTTGCTTGTGTGTCATAGCATGCCATACCTCTGACTTGTACTTATGGTCGCATGTTCCGGTTAATGTCATTTTTAGTTTGCCTGTAATTACTTACATGGCCTTAGCTTTTGTACTCTGTCACCCGAGCACTCTGTTTAGTACATGTCGTTTGGGCGTCAACGGCATGGCACTGTTCGTGACAGGGAATTATAAATTCTCACGGCGTTTCTAGTTGTGTTTGTGTAACACTTGGCCACTAGAGGCGTATAGATCGATCTTAGCTTTGAGTTTGTTTTGCGGAGATCGGAATAATGGGTGTACGCCACACTCACCGTCTCATAGGTGCATGGACTAGCTAGCTATGTACCAGTTTGTAAGTTTGTTTATGCTCGTGGGTGCTTCCGTTTGACGTGACTTAATTATTTATATGAATAGTCACGTAGTTTGATATATGTATCTATTCTGGTATGTTTATGATATTGTTCTTATATGCCTCGGTATGTGTCTAATTATGTTTCGGTCAGGTATTGGGTCATGCTCGGATTATGTTCAGCAATCGTTTCAATATGAGTTCGGTTTCGAGTTTGAAATATAGTTCGTTTGGTTTTCGTATTCTCTTTCTTATGTTCGTTCGGTATTAGTCTTATTTTGCCGTTGCCTCGCTACCGTTTACAAAATTTTTATAATGCTTAATTGTAATGTTTTCAAATTCCAAATTAACTAAATTATTTTTATTGTTTTAGAAAAATAATTTTTCCAACATTAAGAAAAATAGTCATTTTTGTCAAATTATAATTTTTCTATGAAACTCAACAAGTTAAGATTTTAAGCAAATCCAAACGTTTATTAAAAAATAAAATTATTTATAGAAGGGAAATTTGTTTTAGTCTTTATGGTCAATCATGTATCAGTCTATGTCAGTTCTCATACATGTTTACTATGAATTAATCTGCATCAGTTTCGTATTATTTCGAATGAGTTTTCGTATTAGTTTATGTGTCATTGTCAGTTCACTTCGGTCTCAGTTCTTATGTCCTGCTTTTCCGCTGCGTTGAATTTACTTGTACTGTTGATTCCTCCGTTACTGGGCAATTTTTGGCTCAGCCGTAGTTTTCTTTTGTGTTTGTCTTATTTGCTTGACAGGTAAATCCAGAAAATTTGGGGATTTAGTGAGGAGCGTTAAAGATAGTTAGAGATCAAGACTCGTTAATTTTTCTGTAACGTTAAAAAGATTGTATTAGGATCGTTTTGATTTAATTATTTGGAATAGTTTTTGGTTTTGATATCTGTAAGGGTGACACGTCAGCCCTAGCCGGGTTGGGTGTGACAATACTACTGGCCAACCATGAAGAAGGATGCCATGCTGTATTCTCAAAAGTGTGATCCATGTTAAAGACATAGCAACATCCTTCACCAGCCTGCTGAACCATTACATCCTATTATTTCACCATGGCCCTTCATGAAATGGGGAATGGATATAGTAGGAAAGCTACCCAAAGCTCCTAGTGGAAAGGTGTTCATGCTAGTAATGACGGATTACTTCTCAAAGTGGATCGAAGCCGAAACATTCGTACAAGTCAGAGATAAAGAAGTGGTGTCATTCATCAAAAGGAACATCTTGACAAGATTTGGAGTACCATCTGAAATTATTTGTGACAATGGCTCTCAATTCATTAGCAAAAGGACAACTGACTTTTGTGAGAGTTGGGGGATCAAGATGATAACTTCAACACCAGTCCATCCTTAGGCTAATGGACAAGCAGAATCCTCAAACAAAATCATTGTCAACAACTTGAAGAAGAGTTTGGGGAAAAGAAAGGGAAATGGGTAGAAGAACTTCCATTTGTACTTTGGGCTGATAGGACTACATCCAAGAATGCAACTGGTCAGACACCTTTCTCCTTGGTCTTTGGAACGGAAGCAATGCTACCAACAGAGATGGTCATGCCTACAGCAAGGAGACATCTTCAGGATGCAACTACCAACTCGGAAGCACTATTGCAAGATTTGGAAACTGTGGATGAACTTAGGGATGCTGCTAAATTAAGGATTGCAGCCTATCAACAAAGGATTACTAAAGCCTACAACAAAAATATAAGGATAAGAAAATTTCAAGAAAGGGATTTGGTACTAAGGAAAGCCTTCCAAAATACAACGAAACCAAGTGATGGCAAGCTAGCTCCTAAGTGGGAAGGACCATACTTGATAGATTCCGAAGCTGGCAAAGGAGCATATTGGCTATCGACGATGGAAGGAGAAATTCTACCAAGAGCTTGGAATGCAATTCATCTGAAATATTACCATGTCTAAGGATGCATGTGACTGATCTCTCTGGAAGAGAAACCATGGTTCAAGTTACTGGTAGGATGAAGGTGAAGGCTGATAGAGATGAATCATCTCCATATGTAAGTATTTATCCTTAACTTATTTCGATCGTTTATATTTTCACTAAACATAGTCTAGAAATAGTCCATCCTGAGAATTTTGCAGTACCATCCTGAAGATGGAACGCTTTGAAGACTAGAGGGTTGGCCACCCTCTCCTCCATTAAGGTGTCCGACACCTTGCTAAGGTTTAAAGGTTTTCACCTTTCTCATTGGGTTAGCAACCCCGCTTGGCGCGCACGTTATTCATTTATATTTTCAGGATAGTGGGACCAGTCCATGTAAAAATGGCTGACAATTTCATCATTTTTGAGATATATATTGAACTCTAAAGGTTTAGACATTTTTCAATGTCTCTTCCGTATTTGGTCTAGTCACCAGTACCTTGTCGCCAGTTATTCCTAAGATATTAATAGGCCTTGTCGCCAGTTATCCTCAAAATGCTACATATTGGTCTTGTCACCAAGTTATTATAAATGGGCTTGACCCCAGTTCACTTAAAGGCCTAGTTGCCAGTACAATAACAATGTTTGCCTTTATACAGGATGTTATCAAAGTTTATTAAACGTTTCTTAAGAAAGGAATACAGACTTAAAGATTATCTCAAAGACGTTACACTGGGGACATCATCGGGATGATGAAGAGCATCCTAAGGATGACGAAGGGAAAAGAGAACTGGGGACATCCTCAGGATAATGAAGACCATCCTGAAGATGACAGGTGAGAATGAAGGATATATTCAAAACATTGGTCTAATAGGACTGCTTGATGGAAGAATATAAAGGTATCATTTATATCTTTCCCTTATACCTAACATTTGCTAATTTTTGCAGAATAACAAAAGAAAAGAACATAGGGATGAAGCGTCAAAAAGTTGTTACCATATTATTAATACATCATAATCAAAATTGAGGTCAACCCCTGGCTTCATCCAAAACCAGGACCCATCCACCAAGGGTCAATATCTGTAGTCTATGTCAGAAGAAGATTTGGGCTTCGTCTTGAAACCAAGATCCCTCCACCCCAAACCTTGTATTGTTTTAAGTTATTACATGCCAAAAGAAAACTGTCTGAAATTGTTCAACCATAAAGCTATCACCATACTCACAACCACAAAGATTTAAAAAGTGGGCTCCAGCCTAGTCTTCACATCCTTCATCGCCCACAGGAAGATCCTTCACAACTTCAGCCACCTTAGCCTCTGCTTCCTTCACCTCAGCATCCTCAGGATCTTTAGGCACATCCTCAGGATGAGCAACAGGAACAGGTTCATAGACCACATCTTTTCCACCCAGGATCTTAATCTTTTCCTTCCAAGCATCAACGTCCCAGGCATCCTGATTGAACCCTGGATCCTTGGCTTTGAGAGCCATTTTTACCCTGGCCTGAAAGACGAAAATAGTGGCAGACTTCAAGAGCCCATTCCTATGATCCTGCGCCTCCTTCTCCTGATCCAGCATCGCCTGAGCATGCTCCGACTTCACCCGCCTCAGTTCAGCCTCTGCCTTTGCCAACTTGCTCTCAAGATACTTGCTCTTGTCACGAGCAATCTTCTGGACATCATCAAGTTTGGTCTGGGTTTCATGAAGTTCTTTGGAAACAACATCCAAAGATTTCAGCAAGTACTCATGACCCTAACAAAGGAAAGAAAGAAAGGTAAGTATTTCTCATTCTTTACTATCAACATATCAGTGTCATCCTCAGGATAGGTCCATACCTAGAGAGTGAACTGGGAGATCTTGTTCAGAACATCATCAAAGCTTAACCCTTCAAAGGGGGTGACCTCCTGGGAAATAGCAGAAGCAGCACTAGCCTTCCTCTTCTTTGAGGCAGTAGTAGCCCTAGACATAGGAGGGTTAGAGGAAGGAGTGACCATCTTGGAACTAGATGGTATGGTGAAGTCACTTTGGTTGCCTTAACATCCAGACTGTCGATGTCATCCAAATCAAAGGAAGCAGGCTTTTTTGCGTAAATATGGCAAAAGCAGGGTTAGTCAACAAATAAAATGAAGAACATCCTTAGGATGTAACATAGCATACTTACCAGACATCTCGGAAACTTGACTAGCAGTATAACTCTCTTCCACCTCAAAAGTTCTTGTTGAAACAGGTAAGTCAAAAACAGCCTTGCACCTCAGAAAAATTCGTTCAAGGGAGAAGCAAACTTTGCAAGCGAAGCACCTGTTAAAACAAAAAAGTTTCAAAATGTTAGCATCCTCAGGATGTAACTAAAATTTTTTTATAATATCTTGAAAATTTTTTACCACTTTTTAACCAAGTAAGAGGAATAGAACTCCTCTTCACAAAGAAAAACTTTGATTTCCAATTTTTCTCAGACTTGGCAACGTTATACAAAAAAGGAGGATCCTTTTCTATTAGTTGAAGAACATAACGATGAGAACCATGTGTCCTCAACTTATATACATGAGACAGGTCCCCTACTTGAAGATGGACACCATGACTTTCGATGATCCTGTTACAAACCATCAGTATCTTCCAGATTTCAGGCATGGCTTGAGCATAAGCCATCCCTGTCACATCAAAGAAATCTTTGATGAACGAGGGAAATGGGTACCTCAAACCTAGAGAAAAAGGTAAGAACAGGAAACAGACCCAGGTGGGAGATACAAAATCAGATTTTGCATGAGGATCATAAGGACGAAACTCAGCAGAACTCGGAAAGACTCTCGAGTCCTTTAGGGCTTGAATGTCCTTATCATCGAAAGAACAAACCTCCTGTTCAGGATGACTTAAGAGGTTTCGGGGAATGAAATCATTTAGAGTTCCTACACTCCCCGAAGCTCAAGTGGATCTTTTGCCCATCTTCAGAATATTACTAATATTTTTGCAGGTGTAAGAGAAAATATGAACAAGATGAAAAAGAAATTACCTTATTTAGAAGATCAGATATGATTATAAAGGAGAAGGAGAGCTCTAGATATAGAGGGCAAAAGATGACCATATGTAACGGTCATCACTTGATCATCGCCGAAAAAAATAGCTGTTATCATGACAAGACGTCCCATCAGGCTATGAGATAAGATTTTGTGGTTAAAAAATATTATTACCTTGAAAGATATTAACGGTAACATATTTTTTTGGGGACAATTGTTGGTGGTGAAAATCCTCAGGATGATTTTCCCTCATATCCTTAGTGTAGCATCCTCAGGATGTTGAAGGACTTAACAGACAGACTTCAGGATGTAACTATATTTCATCATGAGCACATCCTGAGGATGGACTAACGAATTATCTTTATATGACATGATTGCAGGTACAACTAAGTTATAATATGGACACGTAAATGCTCTCCAACGTCTATATTATGATACTCAGTCAGAGAAGTCAAAGATAGAAGAATAACTCTCGTAAACCAAAGTCCAAGATCGAAGATGGAGTCAAAGTTGTAACCGATATGCATTAAATATCGGCGAAGAACCAGGAAACAGCTGGTGCAACGTATAACTGAGGTGAAACTGCCACAACGATCACCTGAAATCTTCAAGGAACTTAACTAAGCAGCGGATTACACAGGATTCTTTATTTATTCTCATGTATTATATAAATGGGGATGATGGACGAGTATATGACACATTATTATCACTAGAACTACACACACTCTTCTACTTAGAGAACACTCACACAAATCATTGTAATCTTAGTACACTCGTCCAATCATTCATCCAAAGTTGTAATATTTTTATCATTTTAATATTAACAAACAAGGCAGGGGCCTAGTCTCCTCCCGAGGTTTTATGTCGGCGATCTAAAACTGATCAAGGGCTTTCCTCGTACATCGAGTGTTGTTCTTTTGTTGCATTGCATTTACATTCATCGATCTTAGCCTATTTCATCAATCTGCCAACAGTTACATCCTCAGGATATAATTGTCCATCCCGAATTCCACCTTTGCCATCCCGATCATAGTTGTCATATATTTGCTTCTTTAGCGTCCTGATACACCATTTTCAGTATAAAACTAAGTTACAAACTTGTTTAAACATTTATAGCACTCTACCTCACATTTTCTAATTTGGAAAACAAAATTATTTCTACTTAGTAATTTTTGACCAAAACAACATTGTTTTAGGTTAGTTACTAATATTAGAGTTATACATTGTTTAAGATTAGGCGTTAACGTTGGAGATACATTGTTAATTGTTTTAGGTTGGGTGCTACTCGAAGCTTTCCTGCATGTAACTGTAAAGCGCATCATTCTATTTATTTAATTTCGACATTTTATTGCATTATATTTTCTTTACGGTTGAAATCTCATTTAAAGTTGGATTTTGGCACGGCAACTATGTTTGAGTTAATAAATGTCTCAAATTGTAGCCATGGTACCCAAGTACATTTTAATAGTTAATTAATAAAGATTATCAATCAACTTAAATTGGTAATTTATGTTTTAATTATTTTTTCGTTGCAACAACGCGCAGATAAACCTAGTATTGAAATTTTTACGTTTGTTATTTAATGAATAAATTTTTATTTATATATATATATATATATATATATATATATATAAATATGTGTATATATATATATCCTACATGGCACTCATACATGCATTCTCCTATTTGAGAGTGCCATATAGGATGCCATATGACATTGAGTTATTTTAGGAAAAAAAGAATTTAAAAACAAAATTGGAATTTTCTTTCTCATGTTTCATCACATAATTTTTAAACGTTAATATCTTTTATATGCGAGATTTTTTAAAGAAAAAAATTACACCATATTAACGAGCGTTTTATTATCTTTCCAACGAGTACCATAGTGCTATATAAAAAACGGAGAAAAAACGACTATTTTTATGGGGTTTTGTTCATACAGGAAAAAAACATAAAGTGTTCAGGTTATTCATTAATCATAGGGATGAGCATACAAGGCCGAATACCGATATCGTCCCGATCCCGTACCGAACCGAGGGTGTTCGGTATCGATACCCACATTTAGAGGTTTTCAGTTTCAGTATTATCGATATCGGTACGGGATCGGTATGGTATCGGTATTTTAAGGTACAATACTACCATCCCTGTACCGTATCAATGTCGTACCAATACCGTACCTTACCGTATGTTTTCGGTATAGGTATCGATGTTGGGTTTTAAAAGTTTTCAGTATCTGTTTTTTCGGAATCGGTATCGGTTGGTACCGATACCGTCCCGAGCTCATTCATAATTTATCATGTATAAGCAAGTCATTAATTATGTTCAAACCAGTAAATATGAATTCTATAATATTAGAGTTATACATTGTTTAAGGTTAGACGTTAACATTGGAGATACATTGTTAATTGTTTTAAGTTAGGTGCTACCTGAAACTTTTCTGCATGTAACTGTAAAGCGCATCAGTTTATTTTATATGTAAAATTGATATGTCATATTAGATTTCTCAACTAGAGACACTCCCGGAACATAAATCTAGTATACACAAGTAAGATGACAAGAGGGAGAGGTGGTAAAAAATACATAATAAATTGTGAAATAAATAAACTAAATGTAAAATAAAATAAAATAAAAGAAAACAAAAGAAAGATAAGGAGAGGACACCGGATAGAGAGAGAAAAAGAGATATACACATATACATATATAGAGAGAGAGAGAGAGTGTGTTTTTCACAGAGAGAAAGAAAGGGGGAAAACGAAAACCAATCGGGTAAAATTAGTATAACATTTTTATATAACTGAGAGAGAGAACAGCAATGGTGTCCGACCAAGATATAGCAAAAGCATTGGAAATCCTTCTAACCCAATCCGACCCCAAATCATTCACATCCTTAAACGACGTCGTTCACCACCTCCAACAAAAACTAGGGCTCGATCTGTCCCACAAAACCCTCTTTATTCGTGACCAAATTAACCTTTATCTTTTCCGGTCACAACCACCCTCACAATATCATCCTCCTCCTCACCCACACCCTCAACAACCTCAGTCTTCCCTCACTGGAAATGACCATTTTGCCCTTACTAACCAACAACAACAAGTTCAGTACCGCTTTCCTTCACCTCAGTCTCAGTTTCATAATTATTCTCAGTTTGTTGTTCAGCAACAACAGCAGCAGCAGCAGCAGCAGCGGCAAAGGCATCCGGTTGAGGGTAGTTTCGGTAATTCACCTCCGGTGGTTAAGGCTGAAGGTGGAGTTGTTGTGAGTCATGATTCGGGTGGCAAAGCGGTCGAAAAGGCGAAAAAAGGGTATATTTTTTTATTTGTTTTTGAGTATTTGGTGATGTGCATATGTAATTAGTTTAGTTTGTGAAGTGACCAATGGGTGTGGTGTGGTGTAGTGTAGATATTTATGGCTATTTGTAGTCCAAGAATTAAATGTGACAAAAACAATTGTAAATTGTGATGTCTTATTTGAGGGTGTGTGTTGCGGACACCGTGTACGATCAGATAATTACTTTCTAGAAAGATTATGGTATTTGAGTTTACTTGGTTTTACAAAGTTTAATGTGTTAGGGGGTTTGGTTGCTCGCCCCGTGTACCTCTGGGTCAAAACCGGTTAGTATTAGACTATTAGGGTCTTTATGAGGCTGATATGTTAAAATAATAAAATGGATGAAGAAATTATGAAAGGTTTTCACTCTATAAAAAGGGTTGATATATAAAAAGGTAAGAGAGATGCAGGTTTTTGTTATAAATGTAGTTTTTTGGTTGTATGTAGAGCAACGCCTTGTGTACGTGATGCTTGTCGACATTTTAGACATAAGTGCTTTATATGTCGCGCTATATGTATAAATGGATGTATGTATTCTGCAAAATTCAGGCATTCGAGTCTTTGCTGCATGGCTGGCAAATCGTGTCCTAACAGGTTAACAGGTCTCTGACGCGCGCGAACAAATCAAGTTCTTAACATGAACACGACTCGTTTAACTCATTTATATCTCATGTTTATAACACAGTTTTATGTTTTATGTACCAAAAAAGGGAAATGAAAGATTTTTGCCTCTTAATTCTAAGTATTAAAAAAAGTCAAAAAATCAAATAGTGTACTTTTCAGTCAAACAGGTCTTATCGTGTCTTAACAGGTTACCCATTGCCAGCCCCTGCATGATTGAGTTTTGTTTGACATCCTCCTGTTTTAATGTCATCGCAGGGGTTCAACTGGAACCAAAAGAAGAGGTGGACCGGGGGGCCTAAATAAACTCTGTGGCATTACGCCTGAGCTTCAAGTTATTGTTGGCGAGTCAGCGCTATCGAGAACTGATGTATGTTTCTAAATTTGAGTGATGAATATCTTTCTAAGATCATAAATCGTTTTGAATTAATTAAGAGTGTTTTATGTGATGTTGCTAAACGTTTTGAGTGTTATATTGTTCAGATTGTGAAGCAGTTATGGGCATACATTAAGAAAAACAACCTCCAGGATCCTGGAAACAAGAGAAAAATAATTTGCGATGATGCTTTGCGTGTTGTATTTGAAACCGACTGCACTGACATGTTCAAGATGAATAAGTTGCTTGCCAAACATATCATCCGACTTGAGCCCACAAGTATGTGAAAATGAGACGTGAATAAATCATAATGTATTTTATATATTATCCAGAATCTAGTTTGCTGGATTTACGTTATAAAATTTAATATTTGCAGAAGAATCATCACTTAAAAGATCGAAAGTTGACGCGGAACCTGCAGCTGAAAGTACAGATAATGTTCCTAGTCAAGTCGTAATATCTGATGCACTTGCAAACTGTTTGGGTATTGAAGAAAGAGAAATGTCCCAGTCAGAGGCTTTGAGACTTGTTTGGGAGTACATAAAGGTCAATAATCTTGAGGTATGATACTCTTTGTATGAATGGGTCATTTCAGGTTATATGTTATTTCTAATGGGTCAAAACCTTCCCAGATTGACAGAACGTTCCGCTACTGACACTTGAAAAAGCTGTTTTCAAGGTCTCATCGCTTCGGTAAATAAAAAAAATAGCTTGAAAGGAAACATGTCAAATGGAATGAAAATCACCCAAAGTTATTTTGTTCAGATTGTGGAAATAATTTAGTTTTTATGGAAATAATTTAATTTACAAGTTATGCGTTTCGGTGTGACGAGAACTGTTCTGATCCGTACAAAGAAACTATTTGTTACCAGAACTGAACCTGCCTTCCCATTTTGCGAAATCTATTTAGAATGTTAATCACATGGCCTGACGATGGGCACATGGTTGGTTATACAAGAGTTGTTGTCTAAATGTCTAGTAGTCAAATTTCTAAAAAGCCCTTTATTACGAGATACTGAGAATTTTGTAAAACTAAACTTATCATATGCATACTTTGTGACACAAGAAATTTTGGTTTTAATAGATTGATAATTAAGTAATCGTTGCTATCGATGTTTGGTGGCTTTTTAACAAAAGCAGTGTTTGGTGGATTTTAGAAAAAAAAAATTGTAGTGATGTGTAGGGCTTCATGATTACCTTATTTTTGTTGTGTTTGCTTTTAAGTAATACAATTACAAGCAAGCAGCATATGGTTTACATAATTAGTGAACTTATTTATTTATTTATCTATTATTTTTTTGGGTGGTTGAATGATAGGATCCTCAAAATTCGGTGATGATTCTATGTGATGAAAAGCTTAAAGAACTTTTTGGATGTGAAAGCATTTCTGCGATGGGTATACCCGAGTTGGTGATCAGAAATCATTTAACCAAGCAGTAATTTTATCAACTTACATGAACTGGTGCGTATTTTAGCCCTTTAAACTATTCCTTAATGAAATTACAGATGGATTTATTTATATATGAATACAGGCTGTTCGGGGTTATCTGCAACCGTAATAATCAATTTTTAATGTTTTGATTACTAGATTTGAGTTAATGGCCAGAATCGTCCCCGAGGTTTGGCCAGTTTTGCTATACCAGTCAAATATCGAAACTTTTTACATCTAGGTCCTTCTGTTTTACATTTTGTTGCCAAATTCGTCCCTGTCACTAAACCTAGTTAACTATTGTCGTTAACTCTAGGGGTATTTTTGTCTTTTTGGCTGCCCCCTTTTTGAAACCCAATTTAAACAGAGTTATTCATATCCCCAGAAGACAAAAATACCCAGATAGCGTTAATGAGAATTGTTAACTGGGTTTAGTGTTAGGGGCAAATTTGGCAACAAAATGAAAAACAAAGGGACCAAGATGTAAAAAGTTTTGATTTTGGACTGATGTAGCAAAACTGCCAAACCTCAGGGACGATTTTGGCCATTAACTCACTAGATTTCGTTTTTAATTGGATGATCATCTGGGGGGTAAAATAAATAACAAGTTTTGCATAATCAATTTTATACCAGTTACAACGAACTGATTATCCAAGGATAAATATAAACATGTAAACACCTCCTATATGCGGTGTTAAGAAGTCACACTATATTTTGAGTATTTCCCTTGTGTTTTTTTCATTCAGATATGCAGTCTAATAGTTTATGGCTTGTCTGACTCTGAAGGAAGTGGTAGGTTTTTTTTTCTTCTAAAGTTTCACTGTTTAATGGTTCTGCTGACATGGTTAGTCGGTTAGATGTAATTCGAGTGGCGACTTGATTTTATGTAAACCCGAATGGAATAAGTTCATGGTTTCGGTTTTCTTTATCTTATGTTTAGATGTGCCCCTTTGTAAATGCCTAACCTTGGACAGAATGTAGTTTGACTGGTTTTTAATGGAAGCTTAGAATCTTGTGTGATTGCTTCGTTTTGTTTTAATTTATTTTTACTGAAGAACCAGATGTATGATACAATGATTAATGATGATCATTTATGAAGGATGCATGGTCCTTGGATCATTCATGATGTAGATATTTAGTATGTTTTTTTATTATTTGAACAACAAACATCTATAAATACAACGAAACGGTAACAAAACACCAACAAACAAAAGGCCTGAACCTGCCAAAACCACATTAAACCAAATCTATAACATCAAACCTGATCCAACTATCCCACTTTGGACTTGGCCCATTGGCGCGGTGAGTCATCCACAAGAAAGAATCCTCTTTAATCATCTCGACAGTTTTCCTAACCGGGAGGAAAGTGTTCTCGAAAACTTTCGACCTTCTAGCATGCCAAATCCTCCAAGTAGTAGCCATAACAATCATCGAGACCAACTTCTTCCAGCATTTACTCCCAATCTGAGCATTCATATAATTGACGATCCCAGCTAGAGAGTTAATCTGCCCCGGCCAAGCGACTTTAACCCAAGAGAAGATATTCTAATATTTAGTATGGTATAGAAAACCTGTTTTTCTTTCGTTTGTCATGCATCAAGTTTTTTTTTTTTTAACTGTAAACAAAAATTCACATAACAAGATAGAAAAGCAAAAATTCACATAACAAGATAGAAAAGGTTGGAAACCTTGTGGACATGACTTGGATTCCGAGACCTAAGCGAAGAATGGACCATATTCCTGCTTGCATTGTTCTTGGTGACAATATGAGGCTATTCTTCATCCATCTTCAAGCCTTGAGCCGTCAACACGAAAATGAACTGTTAGAAGGGGGTTCCAGAGGACAAAGTCTCGAGTATCACCCTCTGATGCTCAAGTCAGTAAGATTGTAACGGATCTTATATGTAAAATATGAGCATCATGCCATGTGATCTTTTTTGTTGAAATATACAGTTTACATGTTGCAAATTATGTTCAACATTTGAATTAAGGGGGCATGTAAAAAAAGTTATATAATTCAAATGTTGTGACTTATTAAATAAATGGCTTTATGAAATACATTGTTACTTATACATTTTGTATAAGTTTATTATGTTTCAGGTTGGAGTTTTGGACCAGCCCAGTTAAATAGAAGTCTGATTAAGTTGTGATGGGCCAATTTGGTCGGCTAATACGGTTCAAAGGTCAGAGTCCAACTGCTGAGGAGCCTGCCTATAAAAGGCATGGTGTATTCAAGAAGATGAGTTGTTGAGATATTTTTCTTCTTTAGTCTGTATTATTTTCTCTCATTGTATAGGGTTTCATCCCTCATCGTCTAGGGTTTCATCCCTGTGTCTTGATCTCTGTATTTCGGTTGTAAGTTTGTATTATTGTTTCTTATCAACAACTGATCTAAATAATCAGTTGTTGAAGACTTTGTATTGATTTAAGATCTCTACAATTGAAGAGATCTAGGGTTCTGGTTGGGTAATGTTTGGTTTGGGTTAATAAGATTTTTAGTCACCGTTTTTTGTCGCTATATTTGTGTGTTTATCTTGTTTATGATCTTGTTTAGTTTAAACCTATAGTTTTCTACATGGTATCAGAGCCATTAGGCTCTTGATTTCGAATCTGTTTTACGTCATGTCTGTCTGGTTCTGGTTATCTTGTTGGGTTTAGGGTTTGAGTAAAAGATTCTTCCGCTGCTATCGATTGGGTTTGGATAAGTTGTCTTGGAGTTCGATCTGGTTCAATAAGAGGTTTCTTATTTATAAAAACCCCTAAATTTAGATATCTTTGTGGGAAGCTGATGTTTTGGGGTTCTCTTGTTTGCCATACTCTAAATCTTGGTGTTCTTCGTTGGGATAATCATATGTGGTGATACTATGAGGTGTTTCCCAGTGTTATATCATGTAGTTGCTTCTCTGGATGTGTTGAAGAACATGTTTCCATAACTGAAGAATATGAGTAGTAAAGGTTACCTGGTATAGTGAGTTTTTTTGTTTGTTTCTCCTACTCTCCAATAGCACTGTAAGTCCTTCTTAAACCTTTGCTGGCTGAAGTTTTTTTAAGTATTCTTCAAATATACTTTTAGTTTTTTGAAGTTTGTTATTATGTGTATATTTTTTAGTAGAAGTTGTTTGTCATTTTAATCAGTTATTCAAATATGTTTTCTCTCTATTTGACATGATCGTAATTTTGTGTAGTTGATAGTTTATATATACATATATATATAATAAAAATACATGTAGAATAAAAATACATGGTTCTATCGTTTTGAGTTTTGACCCTATATCAGACTGCGAAGTCATGATAGATAGTTTTTTTTATTCATATTCGTTAGTTTTTGAGCCCAAGAAATTGTTTTTTTTAAGCGACTTTGTTTTTTGTAGACAATAAGGCTTGATTTTGTTATCGTTTTTGCATAGCTTAGGGCGATTGTTGATTGTTGTTATTGTACGCATTTCCTAGTTTAGAGTCTCTCATATGTTTCGAGAACCCTTGTTTCTTCATTAAGATGTTCATAAATCTTTATCCCTCTTTGTCTGTATGTCTCTTCTGAACTATTATGATTGTGTTAATAGGTTTGGTGTTCTATATTCTTTCTTAGAAAGCTACTCTCCTCTTGTCTCATCTGCTTGTTCATCACTCGTCTTGAGAGCTGGTTGCTCGCGTTTGTTTAGAGCTACTTATGTCTTGCTGGTTATTGTCGTCAACTTGTTTATTGTTATTGAATTCATTGTTTTTATGAGTTCATCAGGGTTTGTTGTGTACGTGATTCACTAATTTGGTTTTAAATTGATTACTAAAATGTTTTTGCTAATTTGTATGTTTGTCTTCTTGTTAGTTATTAAGACATGCTCATCTCATTTATTTCATAATAGTTTGCTGGTTAGTGAATTCTTGCCAGTTCATTAATCAGTAAGTAACATTGACACTTTGCTACATTTTTTTCTAATTTTTTTTTTCAAGCTTTACAATAGTTTTATAATTTCTAAATTGTTTTGGTCACCAATTCTATCACCATCTGATGGTAAGAAACTTTGAGTCACCGTTTTAAACATAAGTAAATCCATTTTTTGTTTTTTTGTTGTTTTTTTTTCTTATTTTTTAATTAAAAATCAAATGTATTGTTTCTAAAATGTACTTCTTATCCAAGTTTATTCGTGTAAATATATGATTGTTAAAAATGGACAAAGTTACCTAATAGATCTTGAAAGAGTATCAACGTTTACCAGTTTAGAATAAGGTTGTTTTACCGTTTGTTTCTATGATATGTTGACTTGTTACAGATAGCAAATGTTTCAATCTTGTTAATAGCAAGTTCATTTTTGCTAGGTATGGAACAAATATTTTTTTTGGCTTGCACGATATTTTTTAAAGTGAGTTTTTTTTATTTGTGGTACAATTTTTTTATCAAACATGGTTATGTTTCAGATTTAAGTTCTATTTCAAATGGGTTTATGAATTAAAAATGTATTTGGGTTTTTCAAGACTTTGTTGTTTATATGGTCCACTTCTTACTTTGGTCGTTTTATTCTTTCTTTCATTTTATCTAAGGTTAGGGTTTGTCTTTGAGTCTCTTGAAAGTTTCTGTTCTCTCCTGTTGGTTTTATCACTCTTCAGATCAGATTCATCGTGTGTTGAATTTTTGTAGTTTATGTAGTATGAGGTTTTTAGGTGATTGTGTTGATGATCTTAAGGAAAGTATGAGGTCTTGTTGAATCTTTTGTATTCAGATTCAAAGTGTTTTGTATAAATAGGGGTGATTATGTTTTATCTCTATAGTTTTGCCTTGATCAGTTTTTTGTTATGGTTTATGGTAAACTTGTGTTTTGTTCCCTCCTTTTGAAATATAGTATTTTTTTGGGGGGGTTTGTCTTCAACCAATGCAAAAATACTTTTGCTCTCTTAAGATGACTTAAAAGTTGATTAACAAAATTGTTGCTACAAAAACTGATACTTAATTTGGTTTATCGGCCAATGAATTGTTAGATATGCTCTTTGGATTAACATGCTTATATTTTAGATTGTGCCATATATTTTGTATCAAGGGTTTATGAAGGATATAGCAAAGAGTGTTTTTTGTAACTATATGAGCTTATCGTTTGTCAAATGGTTTTTTAAAAACATTCTCATAGTTGTTATGAATATGTGCTTGAGATCTTCTTGAATTGTTAATCTGATCTTTTAGAAAGATATGTTTCTGCTTGTAACAGCGTTTCTTGGTCTCATGATGTTGGGTCATGTATTTTAGTCAAAAGAGATTTTTTGATTGAAAATTCTGTTGTCTGGTTAGTTGAACCGTGTGGTTCAAGTATTTTAACCGTAGTATTATCAAGGTTATTCTTGAATGTTTTTACAGTCTTATATTGTTCTTTTTTGAGATGTTTGTTCTGATTGTAGTTCATGTGATTTTTTTGTTCAATTGGAACTTGTTTTGTTGTGTCTTATAGTCTGGTTTATGCGCTGTTATTAGCCCTGTCTGTTGAATATTGTGATTCGTCTTTTCTAAAAGGTCGTGTGATCTTTTTTGTCTTATCAGATATGTTTCTGATGGTCTTAATGAGTCGTGTGATTCATTTTTTGTATGAAATTTTCTAAAAGGTCATGTGATCTTTTTGTCTTATCAGATATGTTTCTGATGGTCTTATTGAATCGTGCGATTCTTCTTAATGTTGTGGGGTTGTAAAAGTTTTTGATCAAGTCAAATTAGTCTTTAAGTTCCTCACAAGTCTTGTCATTCGGACATTGTTCTGAAGTTATAAAAGTTGAGTGACTTTTCTTATCAGATGTTATATGCATCTAAAATTGGTTTTGAATCAAGTGATTCAGTTTTCAGAAAATATTTTCTCACTGTTTTGTTTATGGTTTTGAGAAAATGTTGTCTCCATAAATTGTTCTATTGGTAGCTATTATGTGGTTCTATATATTTGTCGTCTGAATTGCCTATTTTCTTGCTCTAACTAGAGTCGAAACTTTGTAACCTTTGGGTGGTAATAGTTGAAATGTTCCTAACTGGGTTTCTGATTTTAAGCACCAACAAATTGTTAATTGTTAAAATTTAGAAAAAAAAAACGGGAATACAAATTTCAAGGTAGAGTTTTGTCGCATGAGAATGTTATATTGGGTTCTTCAGTAGTGGCAGACTAAGGTGCAAGAAATAGAATCATGATCAGGGGAGTTGTTTATATCTTTTATTCATGGTTTTGTTTCACTAGTTTTACTTGACATCTTATAAAACATAATTCTTTATTCTAGGATGTTCAACTATTCTAACTTTTGTACTGGCAGTGTGATATGTCTTCTGTTTTCTAAGTTGATGTGAGACATTCCCATTCAAAAGTATTTAAAGAAAGTTTTGGTGTTTTTAAAGTTAGTAGGCTACGTTCTGCAAGCATTTGTTTTACACCATCCAACCAACAACTACTGCTTAGGGAAGTTTTCTTGATTGAGTGATAACTTACTGTTTTTGTAGATTTCTAACATGGTTGTTGGTTGAATAAGCCTTGGTTTTTTCTATGATTTATGTATTATAGTCAATTTGAATGACTCATCTGGGATTGTCATCTAAAATAACTATATACTATATGGTGACAATTGTCTGTTGACTAAATTGCAGGTTTTTACCAAGAGTTGAAGTGTAAATCAACATGATATTGTGTGTAATGAGCTGAATTTGGTTGACAGGTTTTGCAACATGAAATTGAGGGAGGGTGTTGAAATATACAGTTTACATGTTGCAAATTATGTTCAACATTTGAATTAAGGGGGCATGTAAAAAAAGTTATATAATTCAAATGTTGTGACTTATTAAATAAATGGCTTTATGAAATACATTGTTACTTATACATTTTGTATAAGTTTATTATGTTTCAGGTTGGAGTTTTGGACCAGCCCAGTTAAATAGAAGTCTGATTAAGTTGTGATGGGCCAATTTGGTCGGCTAATACGGTTCAAAGGTCAGAGTCCAACTGCTGAGGAGCCTGCCTATAAAAGGCATGGTGTATTCAAGAAGATGAGTTGTTGAGATATTTTTCTTCTTTAGTCTGTATTATTTTCTCTCATTGTATAGGGTTTCATCCCTCATCGTCTAGGGTTTCATCCCTGTGTCTTGATCTCTGTATTTCGGTTGTAAGTTTGTATTATTGTTTCTTATCAACAACTGATCTAAATAATCAGTTGTTGAAGACTTTGTATTGATTTAAGATCTCTACAATTGAAGAGATCTAGGGTTCTGGTTGGGTAATGTTTGGTTTGGGTTAATAAGATTTTTAGTCACCGTTTTTTGTCGCTATATTTGTGTGTTTATCTTGTTTATGATCTTGTTTAGTTTAAACCTATAGTTTTCTACATTTTTGTTAATAATAAAAGGCTAGTCATCTAATGGTATGGTGCTAGCTTCTCACAAAAGCTGTGTAGATTAAAATCTTTGAACAAGATTAGATGATATTTAGGTGTAAAAATTACTCTTAAAAATGTTAGAACTTTAACTTCTAGAAGCTCTTTTATTGTTTTATAAAAAAATTACATCGCTCCGTCATACTTCACATAACCATAACACATGTATAGTGAGTGTGAAGGGTGAAATCACTTTTATTTACATAATGATAATTTTTTTCAACTTTTACCGAATTCGCTCCAACTCTTTACTAATTTTATCAAGTAAGGTTACCAAAGTTTACAATGCAATTCCAATCAAGTTTGTTCACTTGTAACCAAAAAAAAATCCCCATCTTTTCAAGTTGACAAAGTGTCCCATTTATGGTTTCTATGTATTTCTAAATTCAAAGATTATCTCTCAACAACAATACTCAAAGTTAGCAAATGCATAATAAAACTATAGTAACGTGCAAGCTTTTAACTTTTGCACATTGAAGACACTTTTTAACATTCAGCCTCATTTATCGATCAATATTACCACAAACCACGTTGTGGTATAAACTTTCTAAGAGTTCACCTTTTTTACATTTTTCTTAGCCAAACATGCTTAAGTCTTGGTCGTAAATTGTAACATTTAATTTAACTTATGATAGTACCTTAATTTTAATTAAATTTATTTGAACTGGAACTCCTAATGAGTATCTTAAACACCTGAGTTTATAAAATGTTAATTGAAATACATAGAAATATAGAATACTTGTACCCATTGGATTGTGATATCTCAATAAACAATGAGATAGTCTAATATATTAAAACAAATATTTCAATTCACAATATACATCTTTAACCCATTTAATTTTAATTAAATTTATCTTTCAATAATAACGTGTGTTTGTTAACTTTAAAAAAATTAATACACGGTTGTGTTATATTTTTTTTCTCAACATTACAATATAGTTTTCTTTGAAATTTGGTTGCATCCGATATAAAGTAATTTTTGGTTATCATAAACTATACCCAGTACCAGTACCGTAATAAACCGAGCCATACCCAACCAAAAAACATCCATACATATATCAGTACTCTCAGAACCTATATCGATATTCGTTTTTATAGTTTTCAATCAGTACCATAACGAACCAAACCGACACCCATCGTGAAATCAACGTTATCATAACCGCTATCAACATCATTTTTATTGGTTTTCAATGGTATAAAACACTTATCAATGTTCTTTCTTTTAGGTTGTACCGGTAAAAAACCCAACTGATACAACCAACCAAACAACATTGATACGATAAACGTCCAGCTGCCTAATGAGTTGTGTTGCAGGTGCGGGTATGTAAACGAAGACTCGGATCATGCGTTGCTCAACTGTGTGTGGGCTAGAGCAATCTGGTGGAATGTTTAGTCGTGGATTAAAATCTCGTGGCCTCCTGATCAGCTTCATTTGGCCGGTTGGTTTGATACCTTAATTGATCGTCCGGGTTCGACTAATTAGAAGAAGTTGATTCACATGGTTATGTTATCGACAGTTTGGAAATTGTGGTTAGCGGGAAACACTAGCGTCTATGATAAGAAGTTCATCCCGGTGCAAGCTACGGTGGATCTGATTAAGGAAAATGCCTTCATGTGGATTACTAATCGGGCGAAGATACGTTCTTTGAATTGAGCCGAGTGGGCCTGTTTTGATGTTAATCAGTTCGTGTAATTTTCTTTTTAGTGTTTGTATTCCCAGCTTCTTGCTAACTCTTTATATTTAGCGATCGCCGTTAAAAAAAAATAGGACCGCGTTTTCCCTATACGACGTCATGTAGTTTGTGTACCATCAAAGATTCGGATAAATATAAAAAATTTAAAACGGATAAATATAAAAACTTTAAAACATAACTAATTTGTTAGGGCTTGAATAAAAAACCGGCCGTATATATAAAAGATACAAAACACAACACATATCGATATTATTTATTTGATAATCCTCTGCTAAACAAGAACAGATCGAGAGAAAGATCTGTTCGATCAACAATCAACAATGGCTGAAGAATTGGTGTTGGACACAGCGATCAGAGACTGGGTATTAATCCCCTTATCAGTAGTCATGGTTCTTATTGGAATACTTCGATACTTTGTCTCCAAACTCATGCGTACCACTCAAGTGCCTGATTCCAAGATAATCAAAGAAGGGTCTGTTCAAATTAATGTTTTTTATTCAGATATTTGTTTCTGATAGTGTAGATTTGCTTAACTTGATTCTGTTTTTGTGGGTTTATTAGGCAGGTTATTATTAGAGCTAGGAATCTTCGGGCTGCTGCTAATTTTATACCTGCGAAGGCGTTTCGGGCTCGGAAAGTGTATTATACGAATGAGGTTTGACTTTTTGACTTGGGTTGTTTGTGTTTTTTAGTTTAAGTGGTGGTTCTGGAATTGAAAGATTTAGGTTTTATGATGTTATGTTTGATTGTTAATAGTTGGATTTTATTAGTTTGGATGCCATTATGAGGTTCGGTTTACGCGGCCTTTTATTTGTGTGATTTGATATTTTGATAGAAATTCATTGAAATTTTGTTGGTCAGATTGGCTACAATAGTGATGAGGTTATGAGTGGTTTATTGCTTGCGTATGTGGCTAGTTTTTGGGTCCTGATCGCGTGTTTTTAAGACAAAGTCTTGAACTTTGTAAGCTGATGAATAAAAGTTAGATGATTTTTGTATAAGGACTCAGGGATCGGGAAGGTGGTTTAGGATACTTCGCTACTTATTACTTATTTGCTGAATAGTTCTAATTGTTCGTCACGGATAGTCCTATTATGAAAATTGGAACAAGGGCTATAAGGCTAATAGATTGAAGAAGTCTTTTGAAGTTTAATAGTTTTATAGATTTTACTTTTATGGACTGCTTAAGCCTGTCAGTTTAGATGTTATATTTTTATATCGATAATAGTCACTCATTCATGTCAAGCAAGATCGGATCGAGATCCTACAAAGTACAATCTTATGTTTCGTTATACGTTGCCGTAAAATCATAAGATCTCAAGACGAGGATTAAGATCTTAACCATGGATGTTTTTTTTTTCTTTTGATATCATACGAATGCTGAAAGTATTTAAAGTATAACTACTGTTTGACATGTTTGCACAAATAAAGAAATAAACTATATTTAGTTTGGTCCTATTAATCTCCAGAAACCAATCTCTTTCCATGAACTAGTTAAAACAAAGAGTACACTACTATTATATCTTTGCTTTCTCTTCTCTGTTAGTTGCTCCTAGGTTCACCGTTCACCTTTATATTGTGTGCTCGTTCTTGAGTTTAGGTCAAGTATGAGGACATTGACCTTATTCAGGTTATATTCGTTAAACACAAACCAAGCCATCCTTGTTTGGTTTGGGTACTAGCTATTTTTCAGAACTTAAAACAGAACAACATGACCCCGTATAACTTGAAACTTGAATAACCTGGCGGAACAACGCCCTTAGGACTCTTCCTGCATATAGAACTTTCTATCTTCACCCAGTCTTAGGAGGAAGACCTACAATGTTCTTTCTTTTGGGAGCCCCCAATGTATCTTTTTTGCATTAGCATATATGATAATCAGATGACATTGCTGTTGGATTTGCAGGAAAACGGTTTACTACATGTTCCCAAGGGCCAGGCTCAGAATCCACAAGCACAAATGTTCTCTGACCCAAACATGGCTATGGATATGATGAAGAAGAATCTTTCAATGATCATACCACAGGTATGGTGTTTTACATTTTTAATACAACTTTTTTCGTCTAAAAAAATGCTTTTCCTTTAAATGCGATACTAACTATCCTCTTACTTGCGCAGACCCTCACTTTTGCATGGGTTAACTTCTTCTTTTCCGGGTTTGTCGCAGGTATCACCCTTTATGCTTCTGTTTTACGTTTAACATGCGATTTTATCGTTTACCTTTTACCAGCGGATGCTTTACTTGTTTCTTTGTATGTAATTCTTATGGATTGTAATTTTTGTGTTTGTTTATCCAGCAAAGATACCTTTTCCACTGACTCAGAGGTTTAGATCCATGTTACAGAACGGGATTGATTTGAGTACCGTTGATGTCAGTTACGTCAGCAGTCGTTCTTGGTATGCCCTCATGCATTTATAAAGTTCACTTTTTTTTTTCTTTTGAAAATAACTTTTTCCATTTCAATCAGTTTTAATATTGTAATACTAATTTAGTTTGCGGACGGTAAATGTTTCGTCTTTATCAGGTACTTCCTTAATCTGTTTGGGTTGAGAGGATTGTTTAGTCTCATTCTGGGAGAGGAAAATGGTTAGTATTCACTTTGTTCTCATAATTTGTTATTAGTTAACAATGTCACTATAAAATTATTATTGACACCGTTAATTCTAGTGATCATCTGTTGGAAATTGACTTGTACATTTTTTGGCTATTCTTTAACGATGCAGCCACAGATGATACACAGCGTATGATGCAAATGAGTGGATTTGGCTTTGATCCATCAAAGGTATATTACATTTATGAATGGTTGTATACTTGTATTTACAGATAAAGTTATGAGCAGTAATAGGGTTGATTTATAGGGGATTAGGGGGCAATATGGGCCAATTTACTCATCATGAAAGGGTTGAGTTTGATCTTTAACATCAGTAAAAAAAATTTTTCGCTAAAATAGAAACGGGGTAAATAGGTCAAACATGCTGAAAGGTAGCCCGAAATGTAATTTTAATGCTAACAACCTACTAAAATCATATTATTCCAAAAATTACGTTATCATAACTTATATTTCCTTATCATATTAAATACAAATTAATAATAAAACAATTGCAGAAAAAAAGTGTTCTGGTTCAACCCAACCTGTTCGTAGTCGTACCAAAATAATTACTCGTTTGACCCGTTTTCCAGACTCCCAATCTGAGACCTCTAGATTGAGTGCATCGTACGGTGGGTTTTTTTTTCTTTTTTAGGCAGAAACCTTTGGGCATGATCCCTGCTATTTTGCATCTTGAATGGATTAATCTTAAATTCTTAATCTTTTTTTTTTTAATATTAATTTGACAGAGTTTGGGTGCGGAAAAAGACGGTTTAGACATAGTTCAGCATGATTGGGTCCTACCGAAATTCGAGCAACGTGCCGAAGCCGTGCTTAGAAAACGCCTTAGCAGCTAACTTACTATGCTGGTCTGTAATCTGGATGACTAGTGGTATGTTATGATTATAGGTCTTCTCGTCTTGCATTTGAAACTTTTGAAAAGGAACTTATTTGTAATAGTTTTGATGAAAAGTGTTATCTGTTAACATCATTAGAATTACTTGATGCTAGTTTTAATACCCACATTTGGATCATGTGTTTCATTTAAATTATGGATTTTGTTCCAACCTTTTGCAGTCTTAATAATACTTTAGCTATGATTTTAAGTTTGTGTGCAGTAACCATTTTACCCTAGAGTGTTTAGCATTCTAATCAGACTAAAATGAACCAAGATGTGAACTAAACCAAATTTTAATTTGTGATTTTTGAACCGAACCAACTTGGAGATTTCAATTATGTATAAATATAATATACTTAATAAACTATAAAGAATATTTATATACTCAATCTTGAAGGTATAAGGGTTTGGTTAACGGGGAGGTATATCATCTAATACTATATCCGTTTAAAACTAGTAAAATTTTATAAAAATAATTTCATATCCAATCTTACTCCAGAATACATGTCCCCATGTTTTGGCTTTTGGATTCACCTATCGAGTTCGGATTGTTACATACAAGCTTAATTTTCAGGTATAAGTATGACAATGTCTTGCTTTTTAAAAGTTCTATATATTTTACCTTCGCCGGTCTGCTCAGGTCTTCAAAATCAATAAATTTTTTTTCCCAAATTTCAGTTACAGCATACAGCGAATCAAGTAAACACATTTACATAAACAATGTTCCGATTCTTTGGAGTTTATCATCTCATCTACAGAACATATAAGTTGTCATCGTCTAGAAATATATTTGACGTCACACGAATAAATAATCTGATGCATATGCATTATGCAAAAAATGTATTTTCGGGTGTCGTGAGATCAATTCTTACCATGTAGATTTGTCCCTGATCATCTTTAAATTTGGGTCGGTCTAATGCTCGAACCATGTTGGATCAATGTTAGTAGCTAGGTAGACTAGTTAATGTTTTGTTCTATGCTTTATAATTTTAAATATTGTAAGTATGATGTGTATCGATTGGATAAATAATCCGTAGAGTGGATTAAACTCAAAGAAAATAGTAGGAAGACAAGACTTGAGATAACTCTCTTTTCATTTCATTTCTTTTATAATCAAAAGATTAACAATTCATGCCATTTTATAGGCTTGGTCACAAAAGAAACTACCAAACCCACTACTATTAACTTACAGTAAACTAACTTCAACGACCAATTAGCCATCCTTATCAAAATCACCCAAAACCTCAACTCGAAAGTCGATACCATCACCAAAAATACCGCTATTCTCGCTAACCACGTCACCAACTTATCCGGCCAAACCTCCGATGAGTTGTCGGCACTCTTCCGACTCCAGAACACCACCAACCACTAACCCTCTACCGGATCCAACAGTGGAAAGTGAGGATTCGATTACTAACAGCGAACCAAACTTGAATGAACAACTGCCGTATAAAACCACATCTCACCAGGTTCATAAGCCACCATCATTGATTCACCTCCCTGCCAAGACCCTAAATAGTGACCTAAAACCTCCATCACTTATGTTGCAATATTTACTTGTTGTTTGGAACTCAACCCCACAACAGGCGATAACTGTAGAGGTGTTTTTACCCGGTCATCCAACACTCGTATGGTTGCACCGTACCTCGAAGGTGAACCAAGCTACAACACTCGCATGTGCAACCGGAAGACGCGAATGGCGCCCTCCGTGGCAACCCGTTAAAACCGCACCAAATGCAATCAGAATAGTTGATTGTCAACCACTACGGCCAACTTACTCTTGGAGGATGATTTTTAATGGTTCTATTTGCAGCAATACCTATTGGATATGGTGTTTGAGTCAGAGCAGTAAGCAAAGGATTATGGAAAGTCTGCACAACAATCTTACCATTCCATTATTTTTATCCATGGTGTATGGTCATATAAGCGGAGAAGAAGTCAGAGAATACGTAGTCAAGCAACGAGAGTGGCGCCCACCATGGCGTCCCGTTGAGACCGCTCCAAATGCCGCCGGAAGACTCGAATGGCGACCGTCGTGGTTAACTTGTTCCGTTCTTGAGGACAAGAACGTTTTGAGGCGCGTGGGAATGATACGTGTCATGCATTAGCCAATAGTTACCCATGATTTAGTCAATTTGTGCATTTGTTTCATTTATTGCATTAAGGTAGAAGTAGTTAAAAAGCATATTTATTATGGCAGTTTGTTGGTCACGTAGCTATGTTCAAGTAATGTGCATGCATGTCCCTTGAAATAGGGATTAGTGGAGTAGTTAGTTTTTGCATATATATTTAGATGTACTGTATTGGAAAGAGGACATGAATGATAATATGAAGAAAGCTTTGGCTTTATTTATCTTCTTCTCTAGTTTTCTTGGAGCTTGACCCCCTCTAAGGGTTATTTATCTTGGGAGATTAGCCTCCTCTAATTGGCTTCTATCAGAATGTTAAGCATCTATATGCACTTTAGAAGTGTTTGATCTAGTTGTAATCCGTTTTAATAGCGGTTCCATTATCAAATGCGCGACACCGTTCCATTCGTTTGATTCGTTATCATGAATAATAATATTTTAATAGCGGTTCATGTGACTAGAACTCTTGGTTCGTATTTCTAGTATTTTTATATTATCTAATATTTTATTTTATAAAATTTTCTTAAACATCATGAAGTACTATAAATAGGTCTCATATCCCTCTTATTCCACTCATCCCACACTTTGTTTTGCTTTCTCATCACTCATATCCTCCTAGGAACCCCGATGGCAAGTGTTGAGGTCATTTCTACACCATGTTTCTTCCATTTATTATTTATACCATTCAAAACTTATATCATGTAACTACATATAATTTAAAGGTTCATAATGGTGAAATTAAATATTTTTCATATATGTGTCACTCTGATAAATTAGTTTTAGAACCTGATACGTATATAGCATATAAAACAGTACACGACACCTAGCACGATTGATTTTATAAGCGTCACATGACACATAGATCCGCCCCTAATGGTTGATAATGTTGGTTTTCCATAAGTGAACAACTTTATATCAACTTAATACCTTACATTGTACTTTTTTTTTTTTTTTGAATATTTTAGGTTGAAGTTACAAACAATTTGCAAGAGCAGGTGGAAAGCACCCATGAAGCATCAAAAGAGATAGAGCCAATAGTTGCTACACCACCTGCCCCAGAGGCAGAGGTAGAGGAGCCAACAAAAGAGCCACTCACCATTGATGCACCAGCACCAGTGGAAGAGCCACCGGTCATCCAGGACCCCATTGAAACCGAGACTAAAGCGGTGGAGGAGCCTAAAAATGAAGTAGAAGAAGTTAAGGCGGAGGCGACTCAAGAAGAGGTGAAGCAAAATGAGGAAAGCAAGCAAGAAACTCTAGCCACTACAGATGTGGTGGCCGAGGAAACTTCGGCCACTATAGATGCAGTGGCAAAAGAAACTCAGACATCAGTGACCGAGGAGGTTAAAAAACATGTGAAGGAAGATGAGAAATCAGATGAGGTTGTTGCCAGCACTGAAGTAGCAAAAGAGGAATAAAGTGTGATCTCTACATTTGGATGTCAAGTTATGTTACTTTCTATTTGTTATTATGGTCAATCTTTGATTTCTATTGTGTAATGTTCAAAATCCAAGTGACAAGAATCGGTTAGACAGAAGATGTGAGGTGTCAGTGTCACTTTGGATTTTTGAGTTGTAATGTTAATTTTTATTTTGATATTTTAGTTTTTCCTCTATAATTTGTTTTAATGTGTAAAGTGTAAACACATAAAAATATACGAGCTACTAATGAAACATAGGGATAATATAGGAAACTGATCATGCATAACTTATAAGGTAATGATTTAATTGTAAGATATGTTGTATGTTCTGCTTGAAAGTCGATGAATATTTTCATTTTAATTCCATGTTATATATCTAACTAGTTTATCTCCTGGGAGCTTTCTGGGATAGACAAATCTAGTATGAAGTGACAAAGTGAGAGTACCATAAAAGGAATAGGCTGCAATGTGAACCGGGAAAAAAACAACAACCAAATTGGGTAAAGTCTCCGTACAACTTTGTCACTTTCTTTTTGTAAATGATCAGGAATAGACAAATAAAGATTTTTTTTAAACGATCAACACTCGATAACTCATAAAACCTACTTCTAGTTTAGATGTTGTAGTAGAATAACACGTTAAGTTTGTAATAAATATCATGCGGTGTAAAATTAACCCACAGTTTGAAAAAATAGATGACATCATAGAGTTTTCTAAATACAAAAAACATAAGTGAAAAATAATGATTAAAAGAAATACTCCTGAACACAATATATGTAAGAAAAGTCCTTTGATATTGACTAGGGTGTATCCCCCGCGTTGCGGGGTCGGAGTTTTCAAAAACGTGCATCACAAATCTGTCTATGTAAATCAAATATCCATTTTCTCAACAATCAAAACCCAATGAAGAAACACCAAAAACCAATGAAGTGTGGAATGTAGTTAAAAAATTCTTATGCTCACAACAAATATAACAGAGTTTGTATGGCTATGACCAAAGAATGTTAAGCGTTTAAGAAAGTCAAACGTATTAGAAAATTTCACAAAACCCAATGATTAATAGCCAGCAACATTAGATTACAAAATTGATATTATGTAGTATACAACTGTGTTTACATTAAAGAATAGGGCGAGCTTAGTCTACAACACATGCTTTTGGGGGCTGAACTTGTTACTCCGCTTTATCCAGATTTGTTTTTATAGGGCAGGAAGAGGTACTTCATTTGACTCTGCATTATGGTTTATTGATGATAGCGTGTATTTGTTACTCTGCATTGTGGGTCAATGTTGCTATCACATCTTTCTTCACTCGTACATCTTTAGAAGCTACTTTAGATGCTGCAGATTACAATCCGAAAACATAAGACCGTAGTTTGACTTCCTTAGTAGGCACTTGTTTTCCAAGTGGAATATATACGATGAATAGTAAACATTTTATGTGGAAATGACAATTCATAAAAAATTGCCTAATGAACCTAGATCATTTAAAAAAAAACAAAATGATTACCTTGCTCATTGTGTTTTATAAGTTGTCACTGTTTGGAGAAAAATTCATAATCCTCATGTATTTTAATTCGAGGAATTGATTTCTTTCCAAACAGCAAATGAAGCTCCTCATTAGGTACATCTTTGTTGCGCGAGTTTAGCATACAATATATAACTTTAGGTCTTGAGATTAGAACCCCACGTCGCAAAATTTCCTAAACAACAAAAACATTAGAAAATTTTATTAATATTATGTAAAATATGTTTCAAAAATAATTAAACTGACCTTCATCATATTCCAAGAGTTGTTACTACTTGGAGATGAATCAAGAAGTGCGGCATACTCTATACTCCAAGACTTGTTAGTGCTTGGAGATGAACCAAGAAATGTGTTACAGGTAGGGTCAGCCATTAATGTATGACTTGTACACATGGCAGTCGTATTAGCAGCCGAGTGGATACTTTTATCCTTCTATCCAACGTATAAAGAAAACCAAACAGTCGTCCGCCGCGCGAGCCTAGCCTACTATACGTGGTCCCAGGAGTTGAGAATCTCACCTGACTCTGCAAAAATTCGTAAATAATATTATGCATAATACAAAGCCAAAAGAATAATTGGTACATCACCATAGCCATCACCACTATTGAGGGTAAAACATAAAAGGCTGCAGATATCGTAGCCTCGGATCTTTGTTATATTGATTACCTTTCCAAATTTAAATGGGACACCAGTGGTAAAACGTGGATGCGTAGGCTGCCAAAGCAGACACCTCCAGTTGGTAGGCTGCAAGTAAAATTCCCATTGCTACCAACGTAGCAACATGTGTAGCATACCCCCTTTGCATCCAACAACCTCAGCAACATCAGCACTGGACACCGACCTGCAGCTTTAACTTTTTGTTTAGAGCGTGACGATGATGGTCCAATATCAACAACAGCATTCGTGCACGCTATCTGCAAAACATCAGTAGCAACATCGGGAAGAAGGGATCAGTTTCAGTACATCAGGCGTGATCATTTTGTCGAACCCATGACAGAGATTTGCAGCCGCGAATCTGCAGAGCTATGAGCATTATTTCTGCATAGGCATTGTGCTAAGTTCACGGACAAATGGTTGTGGAGCTTGGGAAATAATGCTACGCCTACTGGGAAAGAGGTTCGGAAGCTGCTAATAGAAAGCGTGCAGATGCAACAGGTTTTTGTTATGAAATGGACGAAATTGGTCCCTTTGAAGTGTAATATTGCGGCGTGGAAACTGAAGATGGAACGCTCCCCGTTAAAAGCTAAGTTAATCAAAGTGTGAACTAACCACCTATCTTTTGCTCTCCCCAAGCATTGTCTACATACTACACAACAATTTTTAATGCGTAAAGGAAACAAATACTAACCACGTTATTTGTTTTGTGGTACGCCTATCTTCTGCTCTCCATAATCGTTGTCCACAAACTACACAACCATCGAGTCTTATCTTTTGCCCTCCCTAATACAAATACTGACTGCGCTGTTTGTTTTGTGGTATCATCATTTACGTCATTCCTGTCTACATACCACACAACAATTTTTAATGCCTTTAGCAAACAAACACTGACCACGTTATTTATTTTGCAGTACACCTATCTTCTACTCTCCCTAAGTCTCACCCACATACTATACAACTGTTAAGTCCTATTTTTGGCTGTCCTTAACACAAATGCCTAACACATTATTTGTTTTTTAGTATCACCATTTGTAACCAAACATACTAATAAAACTTCTAATATAAACATATAACTGTCAAATATGTTTCTAAACAAACCTACCTTTAAAGATGCTGTGCACAAACATCATTAGCAGCCAAGCAACAGGTAACACTTATGCAACAATAACACCTATAATACACCTATTAGACATCATGACACAAACCTCTACCAAGAACGACAAACTTATATTTGTTGATAATACGACACACTATTAATTCATCCATGCCTTATGATATTGCCCGAATTACAACGGCTTTACTCTTAAACAACCATATGACTAAAACCACAAAAGTATAACAAATATTCTCATAAATCTTATACTATAAGGACCCCACAACAGCATGCAAAACCCCATGATAAACGTACCTAGCATGCTATATGTACTATTTATCACCAAATAAATGATTATGAAGAACAGCTTCATCCTAATCCCTAACCACATAAACCTCTATTAACAATCTAATATACACCTTAGACATAAATAAAAAAACAAACCCAACTATCATACTACTCTATATAACCAATTACAACGGCTTTACCCTTAAACAACCATATGACTTAAACTATAAAAGCATAGCAAATATTGTCATAAATCTTACACTATAAACGCTCCACAACACCATGCAGACCCCATCCTAAACGTAACTAACATCCTATATGTGCTCTTTATCGCCAAAAAAATGTTTATCAAGGACGACTTCATACATAAACCTCTATTAACAATCCAACATACACCCTACACATAAACCTCTATAAAAAAACAAACCCAACTACCATAGTACTCTATATAACCACACAAACCTCAATTATCAATTTAACGCCTACACTATATACAGCCTACATCACCATAAAGACCTTGATCAACAACAATCACATCTGCATCCCCTATATAACCTTCTTAAAACTTATCAGACTTAAACAAAGAACCACAAATTAATACCAAGCATACGAAAAACCGCATCAAACTAAAGCTAATAAACAACGAAAAGAGCAGAAAACAGTAGCCTTACATCAGATCCTGCAAAAAACATGATGTCCATAACACAACCGCGTGAACCCGGATCTACTTGCGTAAAGAAAGGAATAAACAATCATATTTCGTAATGCATGCAAACCGTTTCAACAAACAATAACAATAATAATCATAAAACATACCATTCGAAAGAAAAAAAGTACGGCTGACGGCACGATAGCAGTGTTGACGCCGAACGGCGGCCGGTAAAGATAGCAAGAAACGAAGATGACGGGTCAGACGGAAAGAAATAACAAGAAACACTGTTAGTGATGGCGACAGGCGATGACGGGTCAGACGGAAAGGAACGGTGGCGGTGAGGCGGCGAACGGCGGTCGTAACACCGGAGAGAGAGAGACACGAAGGAGATGGAGTGTGTGTGTGTGTACGATGGTGTGTATGTGTGTATGATCGGTTATATACACACAAAACATTATATGTCTGAGAAAGCATACAAAGAAGCCACGTGTCTGGACAGGTGTAAAGTTAAAAAAAAAGAAAAAAAAGGGATAAACCGGAGCACGCGTGACTCGAACCCGGGTGTCACCGAAACACAAACAACACCCACACCAACTGATCTGAACCATTATCTGTTTAATATTCCAAAACATTTATATAAATAACCTTCTAAGGTAGGTGGGCCCGGCCTAATAAATGCGGGTACTGTTCAATAAGCACCAGTATTAATATATTTATAATAGCACGCATGAAAAAATAAAGCGGTGCAGGAGAATACCGAAAACTTAAAGAGGAAGAAGACAAGATTTCAGTCTCTGGTAAAAAGAAGTAGCTAAATACCATAATGAAGCCATAAAAAATAAAGAATGGCATGTGAGATGGGTTTGCCATCCCGTGGTACTAATTGGTCAGTTTTATGGTATATTCACTAATATGGTCCGAACGTATATACGCCATTTCTCATGTTGGCGATTGTTTTGTCTAATGAGCCACCCGTAGATGTGAAGAAGAAGTTTGTGTTGTATGCGCGGATCAAAGAAACCACCACATTTGATCAAAGAAACCATGATATTGCTCTTGATTAATACAATAACCATGACGTTTCTTTTGATTAACACAACATTTGTCTGATTGTAATTTTTAACCGTAAACTTTTATTACATATATAATAATTTTAAACTAAAAGTCATAATGTATTCTTGTGTGACAATATTTTGGTGGAAGTCCTTTGATATTTAAAGCACGAATAAAATAAAAATTGATGCGGGAGAATACTGAAAACTTGAATAAAAAGACAAGATTTCAGTCTCTGAAAAAAAAGTAGCTAATTACTCTAAGTGAAGCTATAAAAAAATAAAGAATGGCTTGTGGGATGAGTTTGTCATCCCGTGGTACTAACTGGTCGATTTTGTGGTATATTCCCTAATATGCTCCGAACGTATATATGCCATTTCTCATGTTGGCGATTGTTTCGTCTAATGAGACACCCATAGGTGTGAAGGAGAAGTTTGTGTTGTATGCGCGGATCAAAGATACCATGACATTTGATCAAAGAAACCATGAGGTTGCTCTTGATTAACACAACAGCCATGACGTTGCTTTTGATTAACACAACATTTGTCTAATTGTATTTTTTAACCGTAAACTTTTATTGCATATACAATAACTTTTAAACTAAAAGTCATCATGTATTCTTAGTTGACAATTATTTTGGTGGAAGTCCTTTGATATTGAAAGCACGTATGAAAATATAAAGTGAATCAAGATAATACTGAAAACTTGAAGTAGAAGACAAGATTTCAGTATTCGGTAAAAAAAAGTAGCTAAGTACTCTAAATGAAGCCATAAAAAATAAAGAATGGCGTGTGGGATGGGTTTGCCATCCTGTGGTACTAACTGGTCGATTTTGTGGTATATTGCCGAATATGCTCCGAACGTATATATACCATTTCTCATGTTGGTGATTGTTTCGTCTAATGAGACACCTATAGATGTGAAGGAGAAGTTTGTGTTGTATGCGCAGATCAAAGAAACCATGACATTTGATCAAAGAAACCATGAGGTTGTTTTTGATTAACACAATAAGCATGACGTTGCTTCTTATTGATTGGAATATTTAACTGTAAACTTTTATTACATATAAAATAACTTTTAAACTATAAGTCATCATGTATTCTTGTTTGACCATTATTTGGTGGAAGTCCTTTGATATTGAAAGCACTCATGAAAATATAAACTGATGTAGGAGAATACTGAAAACTTAAAGCAAAAGACAATATTTGAGTCTCTAGTAAAATAAAAGTAGTTAAATACTCTAAATGAAGCCATAAAAAATAAAAATGACATGTGGTATGGGTTTGCCATCCTGTGGTACTAACTGGTTGATTTTTTGATATATTCCCTAATATGCTCTGAACGTATATACACCATTTCTCATGTTGGCGATTGTTTCGTCTAATGAGACACCTATAGATGTGAAGGAGAAGTTTGTGTTGTATGCGCGGATCATAGAAAACATGACGTTGCTCTTGATTAATACAATAACTATGTCGTTGATCTTGATTAACACAATAACTATGTCGTTGCTCTTGATTAACACAATAACTATGTCATTGATTTTGATTAACATAACATTTGTTTGATTGTAATTTTTAACCGTAAACTTTTATTACATATACAATAACTTTCAAACTAAAAGTCATCATGTATTCTTGTTTGACAATTATTTTGGTTTTCCTAAGACTATCCGCTACCACAACTCAACCTTTTATTAAAAACCTAATTTCTCTCTCTTCCACTTACACAACCTAACCTAATCCATTTTTTCACTCACATTCACAACCCAGCCTAAACCAATATATTATTCAGTTAATTTGATTTATAGTTATTGTTTATTATCTAAATAGTATAAAATACTGTTTATTATTCAATAATGCATAAGAAAGTATAATTTTTTAATTTCAGTCGTTTGCAACCTTGGGTTGGTGGAGCAAACCTGTTGTAGAAAAGATTTATAATTATCATTTATTTTCTACAATTTTTTTTTTGTCTATAGTGAATATTTTGCAACAGGTTGGACATTGAAGTCATGACAGTGGGTAGTCTAATGACCTAGTTAGTCACGAATGGGACGATGCCTATTTCTTGTATTTGAGTTTGAATATGTTAGTCAAATTTTTATGTATTATTTTTAGTATAAGTTAATAAGTTTTTTACAAGCTTTTATAAAATAATATTGCATTATAAATATAAATGCTAAATGTAATAACACTACATTATTGTTGGTCATTTATTACACTACATTATTAAATGATAAAATGTAGAGGAACAATATTGTAAATGAGAAATTATTTATGCATTAACACTTGTACCAAATGCAAAAACAATGTGTTTATGTGTCTTAAAATTAAATGAAAATTACTATCTTGCCCATCCAGAACCCATTATATAGTAAGTATAGATATACAATCGATCACCTTGGGTGACACCAGATAAAACAATCAATAGTTAAGCAGTGAAAATCCATTTTGAATATAAATAAAAATGATGTAAGTGTTATCAACTAAAAAGATTGTAGGATGGTAACTTTTCATGTCTCTCGATTATTTTCTCTACTCTCACATAACTTAAATATCTATTTTATCTCAGTCGATTTCAAAGTATATACATTAAAAACGATCTAGAGGCGTGCATGATGGGATGACCAATTATCACTTATCAACTAGAGATTTACCTGGTGTTTAAGAATGATAGGTTACATCCAATCAGTTTAGCAATCTTTGTAATCAATGTTCCTAGAACACCAATCAAAATACAATTCTAACCAAACCGACTATATTTATGTGTGTGTGTTACTAGGTTTTTATATGAAACAGCAGGTTCAAAAACACATATACCATCTTAACATGATTAGTGACTTGTCTAAATATGATTAATGAATTACCTGAAAACATTGTGCTTTTTTTATGCATGAACAAATGGCCACTAAAAAAATAGTTTTATTTTCATTTTTTGTATAGCACTATGGTACTCGTTGTAAAATAATAAAACACTCGTTAATTTGGTGTGATTTTTTTTAAATGTCATATATAAAAGCTATTAACGTTAAAAATCGTGAATGAAAGTGCATGTGCCATGCATATGAGAGAGAAAAATACTTTTGGAAGGAAATCAAGAAGTGAATGGCATCACCAAATGCCATGGTCCCATCCACGTTCTTTTATTATATATATCGATACATAGATTTATGTTTTTCATATTTTTATATTTGTTTGAATTAATGTAACTTTTATTTTGTTTCAACTGTGAATGTTAAAATTTTATTTTATTTTTACTTAAAATGCTTATTCGATTAAAAAAACCTTTTGATGGTAGTCGTGTCTCCATATAGATGTTTTGGGGTAGTATATCGGGATAGTGTAGTGACATTGCATGATTAAAAGATAAGCATACTTCATTATTTCAATGCAAGAAAATGTCAACCTATGAAAGATTATATAATAAGACTATGTATTGCTGTTTCACAATTTTTCATTGTCACATAATAAAATTCATGTAACATTAGTGTCACCTAGTCGTAAACTCTTACTCACATAGTGGTTTCAAAAGTTTTTACTACCCACCATTCATTTATATAACATTCAATCTACTTTTTTTTTTGTAAAAAAAAAAGAAAAGAAACCTGTTGATTGGTTGAAAAGGAGGGCCCCGCCGATCATCTTCCTCACATTGTAACCCATACCACATCCCCTTTTCGCGCAGGTTTCACACCGTCGTGCTGCGGTTTGACGTGCCCCTACACGCCAGAAATCGTCAACCGTTGCATGGGGGTTAAACGATAACGGACGGTCTAATCATTCCAAAACTTTTTAAGTGAATTACCTGCTAAGCTAGCATTCATCACAATCTGATCGCATGGATGAGCAAATGGTAACGAGTACCAGTATTAAATCATTTTCGGTACTGGTATTCACTTTTTTCGTATTTCGGTACCAAGATTTAACCATTTTTATATGTGAATACCGGTATCGTACCGGTTGTTTTCGATACTGGTACATGTACCCATTTTTAAGGATTTTCGGCATCGGTACCGGTTCTGTACGATACCGTGTACCCTGCTCATCCCTATCTAATCGTTTATTCACATTAGGTGTTCAGTGTCCAAAGTTGATTTCCTAAGGCCACACGAAGTGATAGTTTGGGAGCATTGTGTCCCTGTTGAGGAACACGCCCTTTTAAATCAACAACGAGTTTTTTTGGTGAAAAATATGGGTGGCTTCCCCGACCCCATCTTAGCTTGGTGAAGACGGGTGTGTGCACACGTACACTTATATATTTATTGAAGCTTCAAATGAGAAGCGTATTATTGAAGCTTCAAATGAGAAGCGTATAATGTGGAGAAGAGAAAAAACAATATTTAATCGCTACAAAATTTGGTCCACTTCCAATGCCACAACACATCATGGTTTTGAATATATAAAAGGGTTATGCTAACCGACACATTTAGCCATCACATTTCTATGATGATGATGGGAAGGTAGATGTAGTATGCCCTTAAGAGCATTTACATCACCTTCATCATTTTATACCCTGTAATATAACAAAACGACACACTTTTCAAAACTTATCTCTTATTTTAAAAAACCTTTTACATCACCTTCACTATATTTACCTTTATCTTACTCACAAATACTTATTTTATTATATTACTCGTTAAAATATACTCACAATAATTTGATGGGGGTGAATAGTAACTTTTTTATATATAAAAAGCTATAAGATGGATTTTTTCAAAATATAAAGATGGGGTATAAAATGATAGATGGAATGTAATGTGTTTTTAATAAGTTTTTTTAAATTTTAGAGATGGAGGGGATGTGAATGCTTTTAGTGAGACAGTGTAAACTTCAACAATTTAGATGTCGACATATCTAAGGAGTAGCTGAAACCTCAGTTTCTTCGACTATATGAAGCATGTCCATTTCCTCTTTAATTATCCGTTCCATGATAAAACTATTAATATAAATTAATAGTTTCTTGCTTAAATCAATCAATGTAAAGTGGAACAATTTCTTTTATACCTTTTATTACACTTGGGTATCTTTCATTGACATACACATTGGTCCATTTAATTGATGGGTCATTCATATTCGTGGTATGGATGATATATGACTGACTACATATATACATTCCATCCATTTTCAAACAAATAAAAAGCAAAGGTTTCAACCACTTCATTTGGACACAAGTATATTGGAATTGAATGTTTTGTAAACAAGCAATATGCATGCTGCTTATCAACAAAACATTTTACTATACATACAAACAATCAATTACGTTGCTTATATAAATTAGTTATTTATATTTAAAATTAGTGAAAAGTTTTTTTTTTCACTCATTTTTTTCCAACCGTTCTTGAGCATGTGAAATTAAATCACCAACTTAACGTGGTTGAAAAGACCATCATGCAACCTAATTTGCATGCAATACATCGGCAAAACATATACAACAATTAATTATATATTTATTTACATTAAGGAAAATTAGATTTTAATCATTTTAATTAAGCCATGACTCTAGATGATAATAAGCCATACTAACAAACTCATGAGTGACATTTTTAACTTTCACTTGCATTGTCAAGAGCAATCCAACGCGTATAATCATAATAGATTTCTGTTTGATTTTTACTGGATTTTGCTCACATCTCTGATTCTGAGCGAAATGGAGAAACACACACTCCACGAGAGCAAAATCAAGGGGGGCATCAAGCTTAAATTAAATTTAAATCTATGATGAATATGCGAGTGAGATTGCCTTGATAATGGAAATGATAGTTACGGATTTCACAGATTAAATTATCGGTAAATATAATTATTAACGACCAATATGCTATAGTTTTTATATTAAAGTATTTTTTATTTCCTTTTTATTTTACCCAAAAATGTCAAAATACTACGCATACATGTTTCTTTTTCCTTCTCTTTTCCATCATATTGTTGGGTGAACGAAAACAATGACGAAAATGATGTTGGTCGCAAACTTGACGGTTAGAAACTAATCATAGTTATATTCAAAAGTATATTCGATACAATCAAGTTCTTTCTATATATATATGTTCATAAACATGCCTCATCACCACAATCATTGTATCAACATCAGGGTCATGTCTTGCAATGAGAAAAAAATAGGTAAAAAAAGTAATATTTTTAATGATTCATAACTAATATCCTTGAAAACCATCACGTCTTTTTTGTGCCCTTCGCTTTTAACACATTTGGGGGCCTTGCTTTCGAAAAAATCCGGTTTTTAGATCGAGTGCAAAAGGTGGTGCAGAGTAACTCTCCTGCGGCCAATGACACAAGCTTTATATTTAATAGAGTAAGATTTACTATTCAAAAAGGGGTTGCGGCGCAGCTTGTTGCCCGTCTACCCGTGCCTCACTTGTAATTCTTGTTGGTATCGATATAATACTTATTTTTATTTTATAGGCATATATATATATATATATATATATAGGTAGAGGATCCTATAGGAAATTATTTTGTGTGAGAAGGATTAAGAATTGACATGTACCCATCATGTTTTTGATTTTGGAATGATGTTTTGGGTTGTTTTGGTTTGAAAAAACACTTAACACAACAATACGCACAAATTTAAAACACAATCCAATGTATTATAGTCATTAAATTTAAATTACAGATAAAATACCCTAATAATTACTTAAAACACTATGCTTAAATGTTCTTGACATAGTGTTTTAAGTTTTAAGCCTAAAATACATTGTTTTCGGTTATTAATTGTTATGTTTGGTGTTTTCTAAGCAAAACAATCCAAAACACCATGAATACGTCCAAAAAATAATGCATACATATCAATTTTTAATCCTTCTCACACTTCTCACACAAACCAATTTTCCTACAGGAACCCTACCCTATATATATTATGGGTGAAGTTAGGGTACAAATGGTGTGTTTTGTGAGAAGGGTGAGAAGGCTTGTGAGGATGACACGTAGCAATGTTTTATTTAAATCAAAAGGGCATTAGAGTAATTATATACTTATTCAAGATTATGGAAATTTCAATCTATAATCAATTTGAGATATTTTCGGGATTCTATAATTTCAAAAAGGTCAGCGTGTTTTATCAAAAAAACGTCATGTGTTTTAATCTCACAAGAACTTATTGTGTTTTATCAAAACATCGTGTGTTTTAAACTCATTAGAACTTATTGTGTTTTATTAAAAACGTCGTGTGTTTTAAACTCATTTTAAACTACCACATAACTTATTGTGTTCTATCAAAATCATCTGTTCATAACACCCATTCAATCTTATTGTGTTTTAAACTCATGTTAACTACTCATCTAAACCCGTTGTGTTTTGAACTCAAGTTAAACTCATGTTAACCAGATGTGATGATACACATGAACGCCATCTTCAATAAAACACGTCCAGTTTTTCTAGAATGGAAAAGTGTTTCTCGGTCACCCCGACCCACCCAGATCTAATATCACCACTTTTTGACTTGTTAGTCGTTACACGAAGATCAAACCAACAGACCCTCCTATCTAGCCACCCTACTCGATTGATTTAGTAAACTGTTGTTCCCTTCTTTTATGCCTCTTCATGAGAAAACAAAGACAATAAAATATGAATTCCTCGATCTACAGGCTAAACTAAATAAGGCATTGAATGGAGAAGCACTTCTACAAGTATAATGATGAAACTTGGCCAGCAATATGAAAACTTTTAAAACCTGAGATTGAGAAAGAGATAGAGATAGAGAGAGAGAGATCTGGTGAGAGAAAGGGGGAAGATCTTAAAATAGAGGGTTTTTCAATTAATGAGTGGTTAATATAAATCAAGTATTTTTACATATATACCCCCATACCATATATTAATTTAATTAGATTATAACATAATTTACAAGTTTGCCACTGAGTTAATCTCATCCATCCATCTATGTGATCTAATGGACACATTTATTTCTCACACTTCTCACAAAAACACTCTTTTGTATCCGAACCTCTATCTATTATATATATATATATATATATATATATATATATATGGAGATATTAAATCCCACTCCTGAGTACCTGAGATCAACTCTCTCAAGGTCGAATCGAGCCGAGCTTTTTGAAGTTAAGTCTTATAATATATCAATTTAATAAAAAAGCTTGAGCTTCCGTTATCCATTTCAAGTAGGCTCACGAGACAATACGAATGTCATATTATTTATATAGTTTATTTAGTATACATTAAGCTAATGGCGAACCTACATACATCTTAAGGGAGGTGGGCGGGCCTCTTAAAGGTGTTTTTAGTGTAATTTGTAGGCAAAAATTCGATCGCACGCCTTAAAAGTTTGGTTAAACCCCTCAATCGTCCCCCAAGAAAATAATTCCTGGGTCCGCCACTGCAAACTTAGACGAGCTCTAGATCAGCTCGGCTCGTATAAATCCGTTACTTGTAATAATTTTTATGTGATAACATATAAATACTTTGGAATTTTATACAATTTATTTTAAAAAGTTTAAAAAGCTAAGATAAGATATTGAAACGGCTGTTGAGTTTCTAATAACTCATTTACAACTATAAAATTATATATAAAAATTAGAGTTAATAGCCAAAATCGTCCCTGAGGTTTGGTCACTTTTGCCACTTTAGTCCAAAACCCAAACCTTTTAAATATGGGTCCGTAGGCTTTTGATTTTTTGTCACATTCGTCCCTAACACTAACCCAGTTAACTTATCTCGTTAACTCTGGGGGCATTTTTGACTTTTTGCCTACAAAATCGTGGGCATTTTAGACATTTTGTATTTAAAGGCTAAAAAAATAAAAAATAAAATAAAAACATACTTTAAGGGAGAGAGAGAGCAGAGATAGAGAGAGAGAGAGAGGAGAGAGATATAGAGAGAGAGAGGAGAGAGATGGAGAGAGCAGAGAGAGACAGAGAGAGAGAGGGGAGAGAGGAGAGAGAGAGAGAGCAGAGAGAGATTTAGAGAGAGCAGAGAGGAGAGAGAGAGCAGAGAGAGATAGAGAGAGAGAGCAGAGAGGAGAGAGAGCAGAGATAGAGAGAATAGATCGAAGGAGGAGTGGGTGTGGGTGTTTAGGGTTACGATTAGGGTGGTTCAAGGCGCTGGAGGTGATGGTTGTTTAGGGTTACGATTATGGTGGTTGTGGCGGCGGAGATGATGGTTGTTTAGGGTTACGATTATGGTGGTTGTGGCGGCGGAGGTGATTGTTGTTTAGGGTTGAATCGCTGCCGAAGCTCCTCCTTGATTCCTCTCTCCCTCCTACTGATATCTCAGATCCCTCGATTCCTCTCTCTCTTTCTCTCGTCTGTCTCTTTCTCTAGAATAGGGTGGTGGTTGTGTAAGGGTGGTGGTGGTGGTGGTTGTGTGAGGGTGGTGGTGGTAGTGTGTGTGATGATGGCAGGTCTAAATGGAGAAGAAGGTGGGGGAGGTGGGCAAGAAGTCAGAAAGACCCCCCAACTTAACGAGATAAGTTAACTGGGTTAGTGTCAGGGACGAATGTGGCAAAAAATCAAAAGCCTACGGACCCAGATATAAAAGGTTTGGGTTTTGGACTGAAGTGGCAAAAGTGAGAGCCCAGGCACAACGACGCAATTAACAGGGGCGCGCTCTACCACTGAGCTAATAGCCCGTCGTGCGAGCCCCCCACCGGGGGCCCACTATGCCAAAAGCGAGAGAAACCCCATCCCTCTCTTTCCTTTTTTCGGCCCCATGTCACCACACAGGCGGCATGGGGACGTAAAAAGGGGGATCCTATCAACTTGTTCCGACCTTATACTGTTCGTCAAACATTCCTAATGTTAGTTTCTATTTTTTACAGACGTATCAGAACGTTTTTTAGAGTTATTACGTATTTTATTTCTTATTATCTTATAATAATGAATAATTACGTATACTATAAATAAACAAAATATAAAAAGTGGTGGACAAATAAAAGATGAGGGGAAAATTTGTTGAGTAAATAGAACTTTTTCAATGAACTTATCAAAAAATATTCTAATGATTAAGAACTCAACGGACAGGGACGATTTTGGCTATTAACTCTAAAAATTATTAAAAAAGATAATCCTTTTTGGTTTGCGGTAAATAGAGACTCATTAGATCAGTCAAATCTATATATTTTAATGGCTAAGTTTGGAGCACTTGAGTCAGCCGTGATACCCGACAACGTCTTGACCCCTATCCAGTTTTTGGACCAATTTCCCCTTCGTACAACTTTATCAAACATATTAATCCACTAGACCAAAGGCATTTGATATTGGTCAAATTAATGTATAGAGTTACTTCGTTTTTGAGTCCCTGTGTTATGTTGATTTTAACTAGTTGAGTCTAACATTTCCATTTTTAACATTGTGAGTGCCTAGTTAATAATTCTATAACCATTTGAATCCAATTTTCTAACACCATTAACTAAGTCAGTTAAGTATACTGATATTTCAGTCATTTTACCTCTAGGTACAACTCTTTAATGGATAAGAAACAAGTCTTTAATACATAAGGTTTTAATAATATATATAACTAAATATAAATAATATTATATATCACAAACACACACACAAACTTGCACACCTCTCTCTCTCTCTCTATCTCTTTCTCTTTCTCTCTCCCTCTCTCTCTTTCTCTCCCCCTGTCTCTCTTTCTCTTTCCCTCTCTCTCACACACACCTGCATACCCATGACCACCCCACCCTCCCCTACCCCACTCCGCCTCACCACCACCGCATCTCCACCACCGTATCACAAACACACACATACCTGCACATGCCTCTTCATCTCTCTCATCCCTCCTCTCTCTCCCTCTCTCACACACACCTGCACATTCACAGCCACCCCCACGCCACTCTACCTCACCACCACCATACACTGCTGCACCCTCGCCCCACCACACAATCTCTCCCCTACATGACCACCACTGCACCATAACCCCTAAATTGATTCAGATCTGACACTCATCCGTCGATTAAACCTCTAACACCCATGGTTTCTCGGCCGAAAGTGGTGATTTCAATAGGTATTTGGGTCAGTCTCAGTTGCAGGTCTGGTACGCTAGTTGGGTGGTTTTATATGGCTTTAGTTATGGTCTAATTTTTATCTTGCTTCTTGTTTCGATTTTGACGGTTATATAAATTTTGTTTTACAACTTCTTATTTCAAATAGAAAAGGGTGGTAGTGGTGGTGGTGATGGTGGTGTTGTATCGTTGTGGTAGTGGTGGTGGTTGTCTGCAGAGAGAGAAAGAGGTGGGGGGATGCAGATGAAATAGTGGAGATATTTTTTTAGGTTTCCAATATAGAATTTATTTAATTGTTATTTTTTAATAAATAGGGGTATTTTAGTCTTTTTATAAATAGTTAACTGACTTGGTTAACGGTGTTAGAAAATTAGATTCGAATGGTTATAAAATTATTAACTAGGCACTTAGAATGTTAAAAATGAAAATATTGAACTCAACTAGTTAAAACCCACATAACACAGACTCAAAATGAAATTCACTCTAATGTATATAGCTTTTTATAAGAGAATACTCATATTTTTTTAGTATAAACACGTTAGTTTTAACTGTTCTTAAATAGAAATACTTGAATTAGACTTTTGTGAAATCTCAATGGTCATCATTTCATTTTAAAGTTAGCATACATAATACATTACAATTCGAAAATAATATAATACATTTATAAACACCATATTTAATTACACAAACACTATGCGAATCGACTAAGATCATGTGTACTGGGGGTTAAATTTAGAGTCCCTTTTTTAGGCAATTTTTTGACAAGTGTCAAGTGAGTCTCACATGGGGCTTGAAAGGGCTTGAATTTCACAAGGGGTGTAATGGTTTCAAGCCCCTTCCAATCATTACCTAATTATTTTTTTTTGAAATTTAAAACAAATAATATTTCATTTAAATAATACTAAAAAACAAACAATACTAAAAGAAATACACATAATACTAAAAAACCAAATAATACTAAAATTCATCGGTTTCGTCGAACTCGTCTTCGTCGTCATCTTCCTCTTCTTCTTCACCCTCATTTGGAATATACCGAACCGACCATACATGTTGGACCAAATCTATCGCTAAAGCGTTATGTGTATCCTCAGAACGCAAGTCATGCTCGTTCATGATTCTTTCAGACATTGTCGCTTGTGGTAATTCCTGAGCGGCGTCCGATATATAATTTTGACACGTCGCCTTTCTTTTATCTTCTAATATCATGTTATGCATGATTATGCAAGCATACATAGCATCTATCATTTTTTCTTTGGTCCATGCACGACAAGGATTTCTCAAATAATGCCAACACTGTTGAAGAACCCCAAACCATCTCTCAATGTCCTTTCGCGAAAACTCTTGAACTTTCTTAAAATATGCTCTTTTTTCATCATACGGATTACTAAACGTCTTCACGATAATTGAATACTTCGGATATATTCCATCAGCCAAATTGTATCTGGGTGGGTAGTAGTTTCCATTAGCATAGAAAGATGTCTTTGGTGCTCTACCAGAAATGAAATCCTACAATAGAGGTGACTGCTAAAAAACGTTTATGTCATTGCATGACCCTTCGACACAAAAGTAAGCCGACCAAACCCAAAGGTCATGTGAAGCCACCGCTTGAAGAATAACCATTGGTTGTCCCTAGTCACCTCGTGTGTGTTGACCTTGCCATGTGGTTGGACACTTATACCACAGCCAATAACGACAATCTATGCTCCCAAACATTCCTTGTAAACCATGTTCATTTGAATGCACCTCATATATCTTTTATAGATCATACAAAGTGGCCCTTCTCAGGTAACGTGCACCGAACAAATGTATTATTCCTTTAAAAAAAACAAATAAATAATCCATTAAAGTAAGTAAAAAATAAATGTGAATGAGTATAATTTTTAAGAAAATGTAGTATTCCTTAAAAAAAAGAAACTATACCTAATTTTAAATTACTACAAAATGAATGCAAATGAATATAATTTTTAAGAAAATGTAGTGTACCGTGACAAAAATGCTATAAAGTATCGTGTGTTGTTTTCTCAGCCAGCTTAAATACTCGTCCTTGATGTCAGTCGTGTTCTCGTACGCAAGTATGCGTAGTGCTGAAGTACACTTTTGAATAGCGGTAAATCCAAGCGCCCCTCTTGCATCTGGTTTTTGAAAAAATAATCAAACTCGTTTTCCAATTCTCCGGTAATACATAGAAATAAACGTTTGTTCATCCGGAAACGACGCCTAAAAACCTTGGAGTCTGGAAAATTCGGCTCTTCATCAAAGTAATCTTTCATCAAACGAGTGTTTGCCTCCACGCAGTCGCGTTCCATATATTTTCTTCTCAAAATAGGATACATATGTAAACATGAGTTATTATACAAGTACAACATATGTATAAACATGGATTTACACATGACGTTTATGTGATCCAAACATGTTATTATTATTCCACATTTACACTTGTCTAAATATATGTTCTAATAACTTTATTATTTATATTTATATGCTGTGAAATATATAAATAGTTTTCAAAGTTTATACTATAATATATATTTACATATGAAATGTTTTAAAGATTATTATGGTAATGATGATATATATCTTACTTATTACAATTTCATATATTTTAGATTTTTTAAAACATAAGAGTATAAAAGAAAAAAAAAATATATATATATATATATACATACATGCAAATACCAACGGGTATACCCAATACCCGCGGGTATGCTCTATACATGACGGGTAATGGGACATGTATGGTAGGAGATTTTATAACCGGGTATGGGTATGGTATTAGCCAAATCCGACCCATACCTGACCCGTTGCCATTCCTATCCAGAATCATTATCCCAAATCTGGGGCACATGAAGGTCTTGCAATGTTGAGAGTTAAAGATTTTTTTGTACCCATCTTTTGCTGGGCACTGATTTAAAGTACATTTTCTCAACATTTGTTTTCTTCTTCATATCCTTACAGATTTCAACTGCAGGAATATGAGAGTCCTTATCTGTTTTCCTGGTGATGTGTACTTGGACTATTTTTGGAATTTCAGCACACATGCAACAACTAATATCAGACATTTATCTGATATTGTATTCTAGATTTCTGGAATTTCTTGATCCATTTTAGCCAAATCAAGGCTTATTTCTGTTTTTAGTGATCTATCTGGTTCGTTTTTCTTTTTAGTACCAGATGTATCTTCTTTTGCTTCATTGAAAATAGTTTTATTGTTTGAGCTTGTCCACTTTACATATCCTAGGCCTTGTCCATAATTTCTGGGTTTGGCCTCAATGTAGGTAATGAAATCTTTTGCTTGTTGAAAACTTTTAACATTTATTGAGTTATCTTGTAAATTCATGTACAATTGGTGCCTTTCAATTTCATAAAAGCTAATCTTTGCTTTTAGTGAAAGGTTTTCTTTTTCCAGAAGTTTCTCCTTTATAAGTTCATCAGACGTTTGAACCTTAATTCTGGTAAGCTCAGAGAATGTGTTTGTAAACTTTCCAGTTTCTCTTTGATGCTTATTTTACAATTGCTTATACTCAATCTTTAAGTTTTCAAATTCAAAAATATGACTAGGGGATGTTACCCGTGAGTCTGGAGATTCATCCTCAGATTCACCATCAGCTGCCATGAGACAGAGGTTGGCCATTTCTTCTACATCATCTGATGAATCATCTGATAGCTATATATCTTCTCTAATCAGTCCCATATGTTGCTTTTTAGCTTCTTCAAGCTTTCTTTCATAGAAGCAAATTCTCTCAGCTGTTTGCTCTTACACTCATTTGAATAGTGACCCTTTTACTTACACTTGAAGCAGGTCACTTCAGCCTTTTCTATTTTCCTATCCTTGGATCTCTCTGCCTTACCTTTGAATGCTTGATTTCCTAACCTTCTATGTTCAATGGTTTTGGTAAGGAGTGCAATGGCTTCTGTGAAATCCAGAAAGTCTAATGTGGGATCAGATGTATCTGTTGGTATTCCCCTCTCACAAGAGTGGGAGGCTTAGACATCGAACCCATCAGGTATTTAAAGATACTTGCTTAAAACGTTTAAGATTTGAGCTTAAATAATTCTTTTAACAGATCAGGATCTTTATGAAAATAACTTATTCAAGCTCCTCTGATACCAAGTGTTGGTCCCAGAAGTATCAGCCTCACTTTAAATCAAATGGCAATGAGATTTCAACAAGATATATAATCAATTTTCGGAATGGGAAATCAGACTTCCAGAAACAATAGAGCACACAAGTTTTTAAGTAGTTTTGAGTTTTATATATTGCCCACCTTTTGACAAGGATCACGTTTGGACTTTACAAAAGAATGACTCAAAAGAATTCTTGAATATGTTGTCGAGTATGTGTAAAAGATATAGCTAATGAGAGCAAATGTTTGCTATGTATATCACACACTTTCACAGTCACCCTTGGCAATATTCTCTTTCATATGATGTCTTCTATTTATAGAGAAGTATTGATCCCAAGTTGGTGAATAAACAATTGTTTATTTATCAACTTGTTGTTTTGCAGGTTGAAAGGGAAAGAAAGTCGTTGCATGATTGATTTGGATCAAGGTGCATGCATTTAACTTTACCACTTGTCAAGATTCCAGATTTTATCCAGAAATCTAAAGTCTAAATCTCAAATTTGGTCAAGAAGTCAATATAAGAGTTTTGTCCCAGAAATCTGGTTCATTTGTCCCAGATTTCAATCTTCTTTCCCAGATTTCATCAGAAAGGAGTTGTGTTTGTCTTTCATTGTCTTTAAATTCAAAGAGATCTTCTTCTTGAATCATTCTTGATCTTTATCTCTTCTTTTTGGAACATTTTCCTGGTGTTCTTCACTTTGTTCAGTCTTGGTTCCTAGCTTTAGTTTCTTCAACACTTTGTGTTTTCTCATTTTTGTTCTAACAACAATTTCATACGTATACATACACCTATGCGAGATATATAGATATATACATGTGTGTGTTGATCTACTTTGAAATAATACATATACACATATACATGCGCGATAATATATATGTATATATGTGTGTGTGTGTGTGTGTGAGTAGGTGATTGAATCACACAAACAATTCATGTATACATACATATATACAATTGCATACATACATGAGAGTGTGATTGGGACATTTCATCAAGCCTACAATACACATATGTATACACACACCACACGACATAGATATATACATATATATATATATACACGCATAACACACACATGCATATGTATGTGTTTATTTGAAAACTACCCATGCTTACACTAACAAACAACACATATAAGCCACCCTAATCTAATGTTTCACAAACAGTACCTGTTTTCCAAACTTCATCTCATTCCAACAGAAGTTGACCTTCCAAAAACTTCCTTTCTTTTCCTTAGGATTGCCCTCCCCTTCCCAAGATCAAGCATGCCTTTCATTTGTCAACTTATTATATGTATATGGTAAGCACCTTTTTGCACAACACCACCCCATAATATTGACCTTCTACACCTATCTCTCTCACTCAAGAGGCTGAATGGCCTATGTTTTTTTCACACTAATAGCCAAAATCGTCCCTGAGGTTTGGTCACTTTTGCCACTTCAGTCCAAAACACAAACTTTTTACATCTGGGTCCTTAAGTTTTATTTTTCTTGCCAAATTCGTCCCTGACAACTTTTAAGTTGTGGACTGAACTGGCAAAAGTGACCAAACCTCAGGGACAAATTTAGAAAAACCCAAACCTTTTTCAGGGACGAATTTGGCAAAAAAAAAAAAAACTGAGGACCCAGATGTAAAAGATTTGGGTTTTGGACTGAAGTGGCAAAAGTGACCAAACCTTAGGGACGATTTTGGCTATTAACTCTTCCAAAAACTTCCTTTCTTTTCCTTAGAATTGGCCCTCCCCTTCCCAATATCAAGCATGCCTTTCATTTGTCAACTTATTATATGTATATGGTAAGCACCTTTTTCATAACACCACCCCATAATATTGACCTTCTACACCTATCTCTCTCACTCAAGAGGCTGAATGGCCTATGTTTTCTTCACACTAATCCTTTCAAAACTCACCAACACACAAGCATACTCATCCCTCCTTCCCTTGCATCCGGTTGATCCCAAAAAGCTCCACCCGAGCCCTTTTCCAACCGCAACTCGTCACCACCATCCATAGTTTAGAGATTCGAGTAACTAGTGGCCATGTTGTGGAGGCGAGCTTCAAGATTTCGATGAATCCTCATTATTATCGGCTTCAATCCATTGGTATGTGAAGAACTTAATTTAACTCCTTACATTTCCTTTTCTAACCGTTAATGTTCACCCGACATTCTAACACACAATAACACACTAATATGCAAGTTTAAAGGGTTAGAACATACAAAACTTGGATCAATACATCATATATATATATATACACACATATACATAAATATATGATATATATACAAGCATGTAAACATATATATATATATATATATATATATGTACATAATACTCGCATACGTATACATACGTATACATACATGTATGCGTGTTTGTATGGAGTTGTATATGAGACTTAGACTGGACTTTTGAACTTGAACATAAAGTTACACATGTTCATGGTTTTTGTGAAACATATGTTAAAAGTACCAAACAGGTGTTAACTACAGTTTTAACACAAGAAATCTAAAACATATGTTAACTTTCCTTTTTTATATAAGATCTTTAATGTGTGTTAACATGAGATAACATATGGTAACTTGTGAACATGTTTTTTACAAGATTAGTTATTACTACAACTATAAACGGACGAATCTAACGAGGGTTTTCAAGATCTACGAGTTAAAACCATAAGTCTTTTCAAAATTACAAGCAATGATACGTAATAATCATCACGTGTATGGACCATAACACTATGTACATATGGTCTAAAGACATACAAATCGGGTGAACAACTTGCATGGTAAATAATCGAGTACAAAGACTTAAGTTGTCCTTTACATTCTAGGGACTTTCGTTCAGACTCTAGTCATTCGGGCTTTTTCATTTGCTATACTACTCGCACAGAGACCAGTTGAGTTTCACAGCCCCTTTTTACTGTTTTCATACTTTGGGGGGAAACATGCTACATATTTCAAGTTACAATTCATTTAGAGTGAATCTAGAGGCGATTAAGGAATTGGGAAGCATTCAAAACCCCAACTAAAGTGAGACAATTCTTGGGTTTGGCTGGTTAGTATCATCCGTTCATTGATAATTTCTTGAAGATCGGCCAACATCTTACAGTCTTGACACAGAAGGACAAGAAGTTCGATTGGGGAATCAAGCAGGAGGAGGCATTGCAGGTTTTGAAGCACAAGCTGTGTAGTGCACCGATTCTTTCACTCCCCCAGAAGGTACAAATGATTTTTTGGTTTACTGCGACACCTCACATCAAGGACGTAGATGTGTACTCATGTAGAAGAATAAGGTTATTGCCTATGCTTCTCATCAACTCAAGGTCCACGAGAAGAACTACATGACACGTGACTTGGAACTAGGTGAAGTAATCTTTGCCCTCAAGATCTAGAGGCATTATTTGAATGGCACTAAGTGCACCATCTTTACGGATCACAAGAGCCTCTAACACATATTCAACCAGAAGGATCTGAACATGAGGCAACCCAGATGGATGGAACTATTGAACGATTACGATTGTGAAATCAAGTACCATCGGGGTAAGGTGAACGTTGTGGCCGACACCTTAAGCCGGAAGGAACGTGTCAAAACCATGCGTGTTCGGGCTCTAGGTTTAATGAACCACACCATTCTCACAACTCGCATTCACGAAGCTCAACATGAAGCTCTCAAGAGGGAGAACTTGAAGGATGAATCTTTGTACAAAATGGTCGCGCTCTTGGAGCTAAGGCCTGACGGAACGCTGTATTTCACGAACCGGATTTGGGTACCACGCTTTGGAGGACTATGAGATTTGATTCTTGAGAGGCCCATAAGTCCAAGTACTCAGTTCACCCTCGAGCCGACAAGATGTACAAGGACGTGAAGGAATTATATTGGTGGCCCAACCTTAAGGGTGATATTGCAACTTATGTCAGCCGATGTCTCACGTTTTCGAAGGTCAAAGCCGAATAGAAGAAGCCGTCTGGTATGCTACAACAACCCAAGATTCCCGTCTCGAAATGGGAACAAATCTCGAAGGATTTGATCACGAAGCTGCCCAAGACATCCAATGGTCATGATACGATTTGGGTAAGCATTGATCAAACTGACCAAGTCTGAACACTTTTTGCCAATAAAGGAAACAGACAAGATGGAGAAATTGGCAAAGGTGTACATTAAGGAGATTGTGACTAGGCATGGGGTGCTTGTCTCAATCATTTTTGACCGTGACAGTCGATTCACCTCAAGGTTTTGGAAATCGCTTCAAGAAGCTTTAGGAACTCATTTGGACATGAGTATGGCCTATCACCCACAAACGGATGGCCATTGAGAATGAATTATTCAGACTCTTGAAGAAATGCTTCGAGCTTGTGTAATTGTTCGGTGGAAATTGGGATACACATATGCCGTTGGTTGAGTTTTCCTACAACAACATCTACCACACCAATTTCAAGGCCACTCTGTTTGAGGCCTTGTATGGATGCAAATGTAGATATCTATTGTGCTGGGCAGTAGTTGGAGACAAACTCTTGACTGGACCCAAGCTGATTCAAGAAACGATCTATAAGATTTTCCATATCCGTGATCGTTTGAATGCTGCTCGTGACCGGCAGAAAGCTACGCTGACCGGAGACGCAAACCACTCGAATTTCAAGTTGGCGAAAAAGTGCTCTTGAGAGTCTCACCTTGGAAAGGTGTACCCGGTTTTGGCAAACATTGGCAAGCTTAACCCGAGATACATAGGCTCATTCAAAATCCTAGCCAGGATTGGTCCAGTGGCCTACAAGCTCAAGTTGCCGAAAGAGCTTAGTGGTGTTCATGACACCTTCTACATGTCAAATCTTAAGAAGTGTTTATCCGACGTGTCGCTAATCATTTCCCCCGAAGAAATTCACATCGATGATCAACTCTACTTTATTGCGGAGCCAATCGAGGTGACTGACGGGAAAGTCCAAAAGTTAAGACGGAGTCGAATCAAACTTGTTAAAGTCAGATGGAATTTCCAAGCGCGGACCCGAACTCACTTAGGAGCGCAAGGACCAAATGAAACGCAGGTATCTCGCTCTTTTCGTGGATGCTTCCGAATCTGAGGACTCAACTCAATTACGCGGACGAAATTGCAAAAAACAATAGGAGAATGTGACACCCGTCGAATTTCCAGGTCAAGATCCGTACACACCCTTAAAACTACGTCATTTTATTCATGTATTAGACATTACTACATTAATTAAGTCGGCCCGAGTCTAGCAAAGCCCAAACAATTTCAGGAAATCGTTACATTTTCCAGCAATGTCCATATACGCATGCAACACCCGATTAACCCGAAAGAATTGGCAATGAACAATCAAGCCAATAACACGCTCAACAGAACGTCCAATTATTACGTACAAACAAAACAAAACTACACGTGACAATATTTAACTTGGAAACCAGTCAATTCCACACAAAACCCGAGTATTTATAAGACATTTTATGAACATTTGACATGTTAATTCACAGAGTTTTCCCATTGTTCAAATTCCAACAAGATACATATGTAAACATGAGTTATTATACAAGTACAACATTTGTATAAACATGGATTTATACATGACATTTATGTGATCAAAACTATGTTATTATTATTCCACATTTAAACTTGTGTTATCAATAAACAAACAAAACTATATATATATATATATATATATATATATATATATATATACACACACATGCATAAATCGATTTCCATATATGTGTAGAATTGTGGGATTTCAATAAACATATCATATATATACCTATGTACACATACAATCGGCCCATATATATATATATGTGTGTGTAAAATCAAAACAAAACAATATTATATATATATATATATAGGGTAGGGATCCTAAGAGAACCAACCCCTATTTGAGAACTGAGAGAACCATTCTGGGCCACACATTTCATATAAAGGCAAAAAAAAAAAAATTTTATTATTTTTTTTTTTGCTTTAATCGCACATTTATATGCAAGGAAATTTTTTTTTTATTTTTTTTGAATTTTTTTTCATTTATACATATGTGTATATGTCAATTATACATATGTGTATATAGCAATTATACATATGTGTATATAGCATTTTTCAGCTATACATATGTGTATATTTCAGTTATACATATGTGTATATTGCATTATACATATGTGTATAATGCAATTATACACATGTGTATACTAAAAAAAAAATTCAAAAAAAATAAATTTTTTTTTTCTTACATATAAAGCAGCGATTTTTGCAAAAAAAAAAAGAAATTTTTTTTTTTTTTTGCCTTAGAGAAATGTGTGGCCCAGAATGGTTCTCTCAGTTCTCAATTTGAGGAAAGGTTCTCATTTGAACCAAATCCTATATATATATATATATATAAGATAAATAGATATATACATATGTGTGTTGGTCGACTATGAAACAATACATATATACATATGCATGTGCAATAATATATATATGTGTGTGTGTAGGTGATCGAATCAAACGAACTTCTCATGTATACATACATATATACAATCGCATACATACATGAGAGTGTGATTGGGACATTTCATCAAACCTACAATACACATATGTACGCACACACCACACGACATACATATATACATATATATACGCACGACACACACATGCATGTGTGTGTGTTTATTTGAAAACTACCCATGCTTACACTAACAAACAACACATATAAGCCACCCTAATCTAATGTTTCACCAACAATACCTCCTGTCCAAACCTTCACCCCATTCCAACACAAGTTGACCATCCAAAAAACTTCCTTTCTTTTCCCTAGGATCAGCCCTCCCCTTCCCAAGATCAAGCATGCCTTTAATTTATCAATTTATTATATGTATATGGTAAGAACCTTTTTGCATAACACCACCCCATAATATTCATCTTCCTAAACAAGACAACACCTCCAACACCTCTGTCACACCCTTAATTTCCACTTGAGGGGTTTTACCGCGAGGCGCGTGACATACCGGGATCCAAGTCAACATTCATAATAAACGACAACTAAATGATAGAGAAAACGATGTAATAAAGATAGACCAAACCGTCCAAAAGTTTAGACAACCAATGTTGAAAAGTAGTTCAAAGATAAAGTTTATGCAGCGGAAATGTAAAACAGGATGTTGTGCGACTCCGTGCATCCTAACCATGTTCAGCTACCTTAGCGACATGAGAAAACATGCAATGTTAGTCAAAACTTATAGTGCCGGTGAGTCAGAGTTTAAAGTTTGCAAAAACTAAGTAAAGTTCGTAAAACCAGACACAACAATCCTTACATCTATACTTAATGCTAGCTAGACATCATTGAATGATACTAAAGTGTCGTGAACCACTACTGATATCATTTTTCATGCAAGGAAAACTTTCCGTTTGGAAATCGTTGTAGTTATAGTTTAGTTTTTAGAGAAAACTAGTTCGCTATAACCTTGAGTTCTGATACCAATCTGTCACACCCCGCCTAGGCGGAAACACGAGGTGTAACCACGAAAGGTTTTCAAGCACAAGATATGAGCAAACATTCATTTTTATTATTTATAAAAATGCCACACGTGTTCAACGACAACAAGTTTCACAAGATATAGTCTAAAACCCTTAGCGGGGTAAAAAGTTTTAAAGACACGTTGTGTGGTGGTCGTGAATGTGAGCCCAATCATTTCCCAAGTTCCATCCATGATTTTAGTTACCTAAAAAACATGCATGAAAACTTTGTCAACAAAGTGTTGGTGAGTTCACAGGTTTTTGTAAAATGAAAAGCTTAATGAACTCCTTGAATGACCCATCATTGCCTAGCTAGGAGCAATGATGATAAACCATCATGAGTTCATAACCAAGCCTCGACGAGTGGTGCCTCGCACATTGCATATCAGTGCAATGAATTGTCATAAAAGAAATGCAAGCACTCTCATATATCATATACCGGTTAGAGCGACTAACCGAGAGTGGGGGTCTCAACCCAATAGATCTATTCATGCGTTTCTGGCTATATCCATAGTTAATGGTTATGATAAACTAATATACGAGGGCTTTAGCGAGTACTCTCATACACATCGTCTCATGTACACCGGTCTGCTAGGAATTCATTCTAAAACGAGTAATGATGCATGCTTTTCCCCAAAACCTAAAACAGTAAAAAGGGGCCGTGAGAACTCACCTCAAGTCCGCGTGTAGTCTAGCAAAAGTGTATGTCTGACAACTAGATATCTCGTCCTATATACATACATGGTACCTTAGATTTATACAAATATGTAATCTTTGGTACTCGTGGTTCACTCGATCCTTAGCGATATGTTAGTTTAGCTTTTCTTGGTGACAACTATATATTACTTGAAAATAATAGTTTGTATAAGAAAATGGACCTTATTTTTCAACATATGATACTTTCCATAAAGTATATGTTCCTTTTGAAAAAGAGTTGTTTAGTTCATAAACACATTGATCTTTACTATACTCAAATATTATCTACACATGTATTCATACTTACTCATGCGTGTATCTATACTTATATCTATACATATGTGTATTTCCACACATAACCATATATAGGGATGTCTAAGGAATCTACACTTGTATATACATACCCATATACATATGCATCTTGGTAGTCCATACACACCTCTATCCATGCTTATGAGTTTGTTTTACACGTACATACATCATATATATATATACACACACGCATATGTATGTATGCATACAAATGGACTTTGTTTCTACTATTTAAGTAAAGTAACATGATACTTAACTTCTTATACATCTATACATACACATATACACACGTGTATGTATACATGTATGTCACGCATACATACATGTGTATGCATATCCACGCACACATATACATTCACACGCATACATACATACATACATTACCATCTAGGGTGTTGTTTTATTGTAAATAATTACTAGGAGCTAAGGTAAACCATGTGATGATCAATAAAGTAAATAAGTAACTAGGTTAAGGTGTATACCTCCTAGTGGCTCCAAGATAGAAGGCAAAATGCTTGAACTTCCTTGGTTGCTCCTAAGCTTGTGTTGTGTGTGTGTGTTTCGAGTGGGGAGGGAGAGCAAGGGAAGTTGTTGTGTGGTGAATGGCTTACCCAAGGCCTCCGTATATAGAGGTGAAGATGAGAAGGTGCAAGGAAAGTGATTAAAACTTAGGGTCAGTCAACTCTTATGGATTAGGATGATTAGAGAATCCTTCCTAATATGGTTAGAATTCTCCAAGTGTTCCATATCCTCCTAGCATATCCAAGGTTCAAATAAACCTTTAAGAGGTCACTAATCACTTGATTATGTTGGCAAGATTCAAAGCATGAGTGACACTACATGGAGTCAACTTATGGAACTAATCAACACATGTTAATATAGGGGTTGACTTAGATTAAAAAAAATGATTAGAGGGCACTTGGGGGGGGGGGGGGTTTGGAGGGTGCAAGGAAAGGGAGGTGTCTCCAAATGTGGTAATGATCTTTCATGGTTCTTGGTGATTAAAGGAATCCTACTATGTTTGGCTAATGATCTTGCTTTTGTCTCAAATCTTACTAGCATATCATGGGTCTTAATCACATCGTAAGGTTGACTACACTTCCATGATGATGTTTATCTTAACAAGACTAAAGCTAATGTGACAACAAATGGGAATTCTTAGGGGTCTAAACAAGCATGTGACGGATTTGAAAAAAAAAATAAAAATATGATTAAAGGGGGGGGGGGGGGTGTTTCGGCCGAAAAAAGAAAGGAAAGGGGGAGGAAAAAGTGGACTTTAACAAATGGGGCAAACCAACATTCTTGATCTTAGGTGTTTAAGGAATATTACCTTATATAGGTAAACCACCAAATCTTGAATTTAAACTAAGTGGTGGTGATCATCTTTGGCTAGCGGGGAATCCTTGAAGAGAGAGGGATACTTTCGCTTCATTTGGTCCTCGCGTTCCTAAGTGAACTTGGGTCCGCGTTGGGAATTCCACCAAACTTTAAGGATCTTAACCCGGCTACGTCTCAGCTTCTGGACTTTCCATTCCATAACCTCGACGGGTTCCTCAATAAAATGAAGTTGATCGTCGATCTGAATTTCCTCGGGTGGAATGATCGTCGATTCATCCGATAAGCAATTTTTGAATTTCGACACATGAAATGTGTCATGAACTCCACTTAGCTCGTCGGGCAAATTAAGCTTATACGCGACTGGGCCAATTCTTTCCAAGATTTCGAATGGGCCGATATATCTTGGATTTAGCTTGCCTCGTTTACTGAAACGAGGTAATCCTTTCCAAGGAGAAACTTTCAGTAGGACCTTGCCGCCTACTTGAAATTCCAGAGGTTTCCTCCTCGTATCGGCATAACTCTTCTGCTTATACCGGGCAGCTTTCAATCGGTCCTTGATTTGAAAGATTTTGTCGGTCGTCTCGTGTATGATCTCCGGACCAGTCAAGTGCTTGTACCGAACTTCTTCCCAACACAACGGTGATCCGCATTTGCGTCCATAGAGAGCTTCGAACGGTGCGGCTTTGATGCTAGTGTGATAACTATTGTTGTACGAAAACTCAATTAGAGGTAGGTGAGCGTCCCAATTACTTCCAAAGTCAATCATACATGCACGAAACATATAATCAAGCGTCTGGATCCGAAATGATGGAGACTGGGATACCGTGTCTAGATACAACCTCCTTAATGTAGAGTTTTGCCAATTTATCTAATTTATCAGTTTCCTTGATTGGCAAAAAGTGAGCAGATTTGGTCAATCGATCCACAATTACCCAAATTGCGTCGTGACCGCTTGCCGTCCTTCGCAACTTAGTTACAAAATCCATTGAAATCTGCTCCCATTTCCACACGGGTATCTCAGGTTGCTGTAACAAGCCGGAGGGTTTCTGGTACTCGGCCTTAACCTTAGAGCACGTGAGGCACTTTCCCACGTACATAGCAATACTTCCTTTAATGTTAGGCCACCAATATAGTTCCTTCAAATCCTTATACATCTAATCGGCTCCTGGGTGGACCGAATACGTTGACTTATGGGCCTCTTCGAGTACCAATTCCCTCAATCCGCCAAACATTGGAACCCAAATCCTATTAGCGAAGTACAACGTTCCGTCGGTTCAGGGTTCCAATAGTCTAACCATGGCATGCAAAGCCTCCTCCTTGAGGTTGACCTCCTTAAGAGCTTCTTGTTGAGCTTCACGAACGCGGTCTGTGAGGTTCAAATGGATCCTCAAACCTAGTGCACGTGCACGCAGGGGTTTGATGCGTTCCTTTCAACTTAAGGCATCCGCTACGACGTTTACCTTTCTCGGGTGGTACTTAATCTCACAGTCGTAATCGTTCTGCAATTCAACCCATCTTCTCTGCCTCATATTCAAATCCTTCTGGTCGACGATGTGTTGTAAGCTCTTATGGTCTATGAAGATAGTACACTTGGTTCCATACAAGTAATGTCTCCAAATCTTGAGTGTAAAGACCACAGCTCCTAATTCCAAGTCATGCGTAGTGTAATTCCTCTCGTGAACCTTGAGTTGACGAGAGGCATACGCAATCGTTTTGTCTCTTTGCATCAGCACACATCCTAAGCCCTGGTGTGAAGCATCTCAATAGACCACAAAGTCATCCGTTCCTTTGGGCAAAGATAGAATAGGAGCGCTGCACAACCTTTGCTTCAACAACTCGAAGGCAGCTTCTTGCTTCTCACCCCATTCAAACTTCTTATCCTTCTGAGTTGGAATGGTTAGAGATTGAGCTATCTTAGAGAAGTTCTCAATAAACCGTCGATGGTATCCAGCGAGTCCTAAAAATTGTCGCACTTCCGTTGGCGACTTGGGCGCTTCCCAATTCTTAATCGCCTCAATCTTTGCTAGATCAACATGAATACCTTTCTCGTTCACTACATGTCCAAGAAAGTGAACCTCGCGAATCCAAAATTTGCACTTGGAGAACGTAGCGTATAACTTCTCATTCTTTTATAGCTCAAGGATCAACTTCAAGTGCTGCTCATGCTCCTCTTGAGTTCATGAATATATCAATATGTCGTCAATAAAGACAATCACGAACTTGTCCAAATACGTCTTGCAGACTCTATTCATCAAGTCCATGAATACTGCTGGCGCGTTGGTCAGTCCAAACAACATCACCAGGAACTCATAATGACCATATCGCGTCCTAAAAGCCATTTTAGGTATGCTATCCTCTTGCACACGAAGTTGATGATATCCAGACCTCAAATCAATCTTAGAGTGGTAGCTAGAGCCTTGCAGCTGATCAAATAGATCATCAATCTTGGGAAGGGGATAGCGGTTCTGGATAGTGAGCTTGTTCAGTTCACGGTAGTCTATGCACATCCGGAAGGATCCATCTTTCTTCTTCACGAACAACACAGGGGCACCCCACGGAGAGAAACTCGGGCGAATAAATCCCTTGTCCAACAACTTCTGTAATTGGCTCGAAAGCTCTTGCATCTCTGACGGAGCTAGACGATACGGCGAATGGGCGATAGGCGCAGCACCCGGAGCTAAATCAATACGGAACTCCACCTGTGTCGGAGGCGGTAATCCTGGCAACTCTTCAGGAAAGACCTCCGGAAAATCTCTCACGACAGGGATGTCTACGATCTTCAACTCATTCGACTTCTTCTCCGTCACGTGTGCTAGAAAGGCATAGTAGCCCTTGCGAAGGCACTTTTGTGCTTTCATACAAGATATAATCCGTACAGTGGCTCGCTGTTCTCTCCTTTGACCGAGAGGACTTCACCACTGGGAAGGGGAATACGGACAATCTTCTCTCGGCACACGATCTCCGCATGGTTCTTCGACAACCAATCCATGCCAACAACCACATCGAAACTTCCCAACTCGATGGGTAGTAAGTCGATAGGAAACTCTCGATCTCCCAAGTTTAAGGTACATCCTTCAACGACTTCTTCCGACTCAATAACCTTACCGTTGGCCAATTCTATATAGTAACGTGCGCCCAACTTACTAGATCCTACCCCAAGGGTCTTTCTAAAGTGGGTCGACACAAAACTTAAATCGGCACCGGTATTGAAAAGTACGAAAGCATAAGTGTTGTTAACGAGGAACGTACCGGTAACAACATTGGGATCCTCACGAGCTTCACCAGCTCCAATCACAAAAGCTCTAACGCGAGCTTGGTTCCTCAACTCCGGGAAATCCTTCTTGAAGTGACCCGCAGCACCACACTCAAAGCATCCTGGTTTCCCGGGAGGGTTACCAGCAGCCTTAGCACGGCAGCGGGAAGTCTGATGCCTGATCCTCTTGCAGTAGTCACAACGAATGCTGTCACATGACCCAACATGATGATAGTTACATTTGTTGCAAAGTGGATGCAGTCCACTGTACTTCTTGCGGGGCTCGGCCGGAGTAGTAGTGGTTGCAACAAATGCCTGCACCATCTCCGGTTTCTTATCAGACCGATTTCCACCATTTCTACCTTTCTTGGTATCCGACCACTTTCTTTTGTCACCCAAGGTTCCTTTCTTCTAAACCTCCTTGAATGGTGGTGGGTTCAGTAGCAGTTACCACACTCCGAATCTTAGGGGAGAGACCCCATATGTACCTTTCAACCCGTTTGTGTTCCGGAGTAACCATGTGGGGTACCAGACGTGACAGCTCATGAAAACGACTAGTGTAGGCGGCAATCTCCGCTCCAGATATCATCAGGTTCCTAAACTCTGACTCAAGCTTCTGCAACTCACTATCGGGCATTACTTCTCCATCAGCATGGACTTCAAATTGCTCCACGAGAGACCATACGCAGCATCTCTTCCTAGCGTCTGAACTTGCAGATTCCACCAAGTCAAAGCCTCATCCTGGAAGGTGAAGGTAGAGTACTTGACTTTCTGGTTTTCAGCGCAACCGTTGATATCCAGAACTGATTCCATTTTCTCGATCCAACGACATATACCGATCTCTCCTTCCGTCCCACGGAAACTCCATGGTTTACAAGCCTTGAAAGTCTTGTAGGAACAACCATGAACCATGTTCTCACCGTCTGTGTCATAGATAATGAAACATCATCAACAGCAGTAGTGATCACAAGGTCATAGGGAGCATAGCGAATCGATATTTTACCAGTGTGTTGTCACTCGTCCTTCGCCTGCCATTTCCACTAGATCCACCCCTGGAGTCTGTGCGGTTAGCGTCGTGCTGCGCAATCACACGGGCTAGCTCTTCGGACGTGGTTGGGAATGTGTTTTCCTCGGTATTGCGGGTGTTCTTTCGAGGCGGCATGACTTCTTTCTAACATAAAAGATATAAAAGAATGAGACACATATTTATCGAAAATATTGGCAATGGTTATGATAAACTAGTATACGAGGGCTTTAGCGAGTACTCTTATACACATCGTATCATGTACACCGGTCGGCTAGGAATTCATTCTAAAACGAGTAATGATGCATGTTTTTCCCCAAAACATAAAACAGTAAAAAGGGGCCGTGAGAACTCACCTCAAGTCCGCGTGTAGTCTAGCAAAAGTGTATGTCCGACAACTAGATATCTCATCCTATACACATACATGGTACCTTAGATTTATACAAATATGTAATCTTTGGTACTCGTGGTTCACCCGATCCTTAGCGATATGTTAGTTTAGCTTTTCTTGGTGACAACTATATATTAATTGAAAATAATAGTTTGTATAAGAAAATGGACCTTATTTTCCAACATATGATACTTTCAATAAAGTATATGTTCCTTTTGAAAAAGAGTTGTTTAGTTCATAAACACATTGATCTGTACTATACTCAAATATTATCTACACATGTATTCATACTTACCCATGCGTGTATCTATACTTATCTATACTTTCCATAAAGTATATGTGTATTTCCACACATAACCATATATAGGCATGTCTAAGGAATCTACACTTGTACATACATACCCATATACATATGCATCTTGGTAGTCCATACACACCTCTATCCATGCTTATGAGTTTGTTTTACATCTATACATACACATATACACACGTGTATGTATACATGTATGTCACGCATACATACATGTGTATGCATATCCATGCACACATACATTCACCCGTGTACGTACATACATACATTACCATCTAGGGTGTTGTTTTATTGTAAATAATTACTAGGAGCTAAGGTAAACCATGTGATGATCAATAAAGTAAAGAAACAACTAGGTTAAGGTGTATACCTCCTAGTGGATCCAAGATAGAAGGCAAAATGCTAGAACTTCCTTGGTTGCTCCTAAGCTTGTGTTGTGTGTGTGTGTTTCTAGTGGGGAGGGAGAGCAAGGGAAGTTGTGGTGTGGTGAATGGCTCACCCAAGGCCTCCTTATATAGAGGTGAAGATGAGAAGGTGCAAGGAAAGTGATTAACACTTAGGGTAAGTCAACTCTTATGGATTAGGGTGATTAGAGAATCGTTCCTATATGGTTAGAAATCTTCAAGTGTTCCATATCCTCCTAGCATATCCAAGGTCCAAATCAACCTTTAAGAGGTCATTAATCACTTGATTATGTTGGCAAGATTCCAAGCATGAGTGACACTACATGGAGTCAACTTATGGAACTACTGAACACATGTTAATATAGGGGTTGACTTAGATTAAAAAAAAAAGATTAGAGGGCACTTATGGGGGGGCGACTGTTTGGAGGGTGCAAGGAAAGGTAGGTGTCTCCAAATGTGGTAATGATCTTTCATGGTTCTTGGTGATTAAAGGAATCCTACTATGTTTGTCTAATGATATTGATTTTGTCTTAAATCTTACTAGCATATCATCGGTCTTAATCACATCTTAAGGTGACTACACTTCCATGATGATGTTTATCTTAACAAGACTAAAGCTAATGTGACAACACATGGGAATTCTTAGAGGTCTAAACAAGCATGTGATGGATTATAAAAAAAATGATAATATGATAAGGGGGTGGGGGGTTTTGGCCGAAAAAAGAAAGGAAAGAGGAAGGAAAAAGTGGACTTTAACAAATGGTGCAAACCAACATTCTTGATCTTAGGTGTTTAAGGAATATTACCTTATATAGTTAAACCACCACATCTTGTATTTAATAGTCTTAGAAAGAATAATAAGACATGACACTACATTGATGATATTCCAAGTGCTTAATAAAAAATAAGACATTAAACTAAGTGGTGGTGATCATCTTTGGCTAGTAGTTTTCATAAAAATGGTTAAGTTTATAAAGAACTAGTTAGTTTAATTAAGATGTAACAAAAAGAATATGTAGTCCTAATGAGAATCCGGTTAAAAACTGAATTCACGAATCGAATAAGCGAAAACAACTCGGTTTTAGACAGATGATTCGAGACGAGACTAAAACATACGATAACAACGTCATCACAGATTAGTATTACTTCAGAAACGGTTACAGACACTGTCATCAGTAGGATAAACATCTATCTCGGGGCCGGGGGAGGTCGGCTTTTACATTATCAATGTAGCTCTTTCAACTGGAAGTCTTCTTTTTTTCTTCATCATCAAAATCATAAGGATACATCTCGGCTAATTGTAGTAGTTTTGTAACATCAAATGCACCAAAATTATCACAAGGACTCATGCTATGAATACAAACAAGTAACTCGGGTGTTGCCTCGTTAAAGCGGTTCCCAAGCTCTTGGATTAGCGTATCTAGAACCGAATTGAAGCATTCAACCTTATAATAGTGGCGTACTGTGATGTTTGTTTTTTTTTCTTGGAATCCTTGTGTCAACATATTCACCATCCATGTTTACCACTTCAAGTTCATTCTTATCACAAAAATGATTAACTAACTCTAAGAACTTGTTAAAACCCTCCAATCTAAACTTTGTAAGTTGGTTATTGGTGGTAGAAACTAATGAAATCGCGTTTAACAAATCTTGTTCTTTCCTTTGAAGACATTGGGACAATGTATTTGTCATGTCTAGAATATGCAACATCAAGTTTAAGTAGAATACAAACTCGTATTTTTTCAAACGAGAAAGAGTCTTATATAAAGTAATCAAACGAGAAAGAGTCTTATAGTGGGAGCTCCAACGTGTATCTCCAGCCCTTGAAAGTGAAAGTTCTTGACTCAACCCAATCCCAGTGGTGACAATGTTATTTTCCACATATTCTTTTTGGCTTTCGCGAAGCTTGTCTTGTCTATTGCAAGATGCACATATATCATTTGTCAAAGACCCTACGATTTCAAAAAGTCTCCAAATAGCCGAGTTTTTTTGTTGCAATCGCTACAACAAGTTGAAGTTGGTGTGCAAAACAACGAACATAGAAAGTCGAAGCATTATCCTTTAAAATTAGAGATCTTAGCCCATTAAACTTGTAGGATCTGTTTTCAATCAATTAACATTAAATCAGTACGATATATGAACTGTCATGTGCGAAAACCCTAACGATCGAGCAACATGATAAAGATTGATGTCAAAACATGTAAGAATTAATTTTCAACGTTTTCTTTAATAATTAACTTTGAATAATTAGTTACAAACACGATCAAAGATAAACACAAACTTCTAGGGTGATTTGAACAGGGTTTGGGCGCTTATGAAGTCAGACCAACTGACAATAACTCTAAATAACCGTCACCCAACTAACCTATTTATAGACTCTGTCCGTTCGTACCCTCAAAGGTCCGAATAAATTCTTTCGAACTTGAATGAACCTGAATGAAAACTTATTGTTTTCATTCGTACCCACGTTCACCCGAACCAAAATTCTAAACATTAACATAAACATTACAATCGACAAACTACGCCTTAGACTACCCGAAAGCTATAGACACATATATGAAATATGCATCTACAGACTCCCCCTTGTCTGTAGCTCAGGTCGTCCTTTGTTGTCTCGCATAACATCCTTCAATTTGTCTTTCGTGTTCTTTGTTTTCCCAGCTTTAGCTTGAATCGGTCGTTTTCCATTTGCTTCCTTATATTCATAGTATTAATATTTACCAAGAAGGGACTTGTAATCACAGTCTGAATGTACTTCAAATGTGAAACATAACTTGATTACAGCCTGAAATCTCCATGCCTGTGCGATATCCAACGCATCGAATTAAATTAGATTGAAATATAGTGTCTCCACATCACGTCTTGAACAGTATATTAACCACATAGGATCAAAGATCATAATCTTCTTGCATAGCTTCTTCGGGTCTTCATTATCTAACACAATCACAGCTTCACCCGATCTCCAATCGTAATACCAAAATGCAAAATCTTTACTGATATTCTACTCAATCAACATCAATGGAATCTTCTGCATGTAAGTTGGTGGTTTATAATTCAATGTCACGAATGATAGGTTATTCAACGGTTAATCTTCTTGTGAACTATTATGTGTGGATATTGAGGCTTGAACATATCCCACTTTGTCTGACTTTCACGCATCATTTTCTCAGCCATCCATTCTAACAAGCTCGAATGAGTAACATGAATCATCTTATGCCTAAATATGTCTCTCACATTCCAATATGGAAGAGTCTTGATGTCATGAAATCTACTAAAATATAGAATCCCTCTCTCCCATTTAATCCCAACACATTTTAGCTATGGAAAGAACTTCCAACTAATCACTCTACCCTTGAAAATCTTGTTCTGATAACGATAAAACTCTCACTGAATAGGTGGTAGAGGAAGATTGTCAGCTTCTTTGAACAATCTTCTCAAATAATTCTTCAAAGCATCAAATTGAAGATTTACGTCTTCTTTATCAGCTTTAGAGAATATCTCGTCAATCACGTTCTATCCCTTTTTCATCTGCTACGTTCTCGGCTTCCCTCAGAATATCATCATTAACAAGCGAAACTTGTGTCTTGTCTTTCATGTTGTAGTACTCTAGATATTCTTCATGCGATATATCTTCGATCTCAATCTCGTCAAAGTTGTTCACGTTTGTAGCATCTAAATGACATCCTGGTTCAACAACTGGTACATTTGGAATTTCTTGCTTCTTGATCAAATCATCTAAACTCATACCAGCTTGTTGAGCAATGCCTTCAAGAATTTATCTAGTCATTGCAGCACTGGCTTCACCATTTTCAACTTCAGGATCTTGGTAATCCAAACAATACTTCATATCTACATTCACGAATATATCTCTGGACTTGGATGTTAATCTAACCGAAACATAACATTTCTTGATCATAATCTTCAGTCTTTCCTTGTCAGCATTAGTCATTTGACTTGAATCTTTCTTACATGAACTAGCTGAATTATCTTCCTCCTTATTTTGCCTCTTTTCATAAGAATAGTTCTCTATATCATCATCAATACTGTTGTGGGTGAAAATCCCCAGGATGATTTTACCCTAAATCCCTAAAGTTCCATCCTCAGGATGCTGAAGGACTCCGCTGACTTCAGGATGTAACTGTAATTTAGCATGTGCACATCCTGAGAATGAACTAACGAATTAGTTTTCTTATATGATTGCAGGTACAACTAAGTTAAAATATGATAAAGCAACGTCCATATTATAACCCTCAAGTGAAGAAATCAGTGATAAAAGAGTAACTCATGGTCTATGATTGAAGATGGAGTCAAACTTGTAACCGATACACATTTCATATCGGCGATAAAGAAGGAAACAGCTAAATTGGGGACACGATGGAGGTCTACATTGATGATATGGTAGTAAAATCCAAGAGAGCAGAAGATCATCTTCGGGATCTCAAAGAAGCTTTTGACATCCTGGATTCTTACAACATGAAGTTAAACCCAGCAAAGTGCCATTTTGGAGTTGGAGCTGGGAAGTTTCTTGGATATTTGGTAACAAAAAGAGGGATAGAAGCCAGCCCTGAACAAATAAAGGCCATCCTTGATCTCAAATCCCTAAGAAAAATTAAGAATGTGCAAAGGCTGACTAGCAGGATAGCAGCCCTGAATAGATTCATCTCGAAATCTTCAGAGAAATGTAAAGAGTTCTATGACATCCTAAAGAAGAATAACAAATTCGACTGGGGACAGAGGCATGAAGAAGCATTAAAGAAGCTCAAAGATTATCTTGCAGCAGCTCCATTGTTGATGAAACCTAAGGATGGAGAACCTCTCAAGCCATATCTTGCAGTTTCTGGGAATGCAATAAGTGCTGTATTGGTAAAGGACTTCGAAGGGCAACAACATCCTGTCTATTATGTAAGTAAAACTCTACTAGATGCTGCCATATCTATACACAGCTAAGGGTCAATAATATGAGCGTTGGGACGAGTATTGAGGAGCATAGGGGTCGGTATTGGCCAGAGCTCGAGATGCCATTAATGAGGTTTGAAAAACTTGCAGACAGCTCCCTCGCGGACCGCGGGAGGTTTATTAATTCCTCCGCGGTCCGCGGGGATAAATTAAAATTTTTCTGGTTTTAAACTTCCCGCGCGGACCGCGGAGGAATTATCAATTCTCCCGCGGTCCGCGGGGCTAAGTAAAAATCAGAATTTTTATTTTAGCCCCCGGACTTGATTCATTGATTTCCGGGTTGTCTTTCGGACCGAAACTTGAGATTTTTGAGTCGGGTATTTATGTTTATAAAATATTTGTGTTAGGTTCGTGTGTGAGTGTAAAGCGTGCAACCACGATTTATAAAGTTACGAAGAATTTTTATAAATTTTAAATCTTTTTATCCCGGTAACATACGAGGGTTTAAAATGGAAGTTTTTAAATTAGTCGAAGGATCGGAAATGTATATTTGGCAAAGTGAAAGGTGACGGATGTCACAGTCTCCCCTACTTTAGAGAATTTCGTCCCGAAATTACTTTAAATATAGAGGTTTCCATGACCAAAAATGCCGTAAAAAATGGGGATTATGACAACAGAGTTTTGTAAAATACGAGTTTGCTTAGTTCTTCAAAATATAGTAGTCGTGATACTTTTAACTGTTTAAGACAAGTTTGAAAATTTTAACCCGGTGTTAGGAAGCAAAAATTTTGAAAATATAGGTATGTGTAGGTTTACGGTGGGACGGTGATAGGAGTACTGCTGTAGCAGTCTCCCCTACTTTAGAAAGTTTATGACTAAAACACTAGGAGTGCAATACTAAAATGTCAGGCAAACAGATTTGTTATATAAGAAGTGTGCATTTGTGGGAAGGCAATGAGGGAGATTCTCGGACGACGAATTGAAGCTTTGGGTAAAAAGTTTGATAAAGTAAAGGAAGTTATAACTATTGGTCAATGATCCTAATAAGAGAGGTTAGGTCCAATGCTATAAACTTAAGTAGCCATAGTAATCATGTAAACAACCAAGTAGGGCCAGGTCTTTGGTCAAAACTCACAGTCCGTTCCCGTGGTATCGTTAGTGCTTATATATAGGGTGTACCGTAGTTAACCCACCACACTAGTGATACTTTGGACTTGTATTGGTTGTCTATAAACTATATGGAATCACACTTCACCCCCATGTACCTGTAAGCCCATAGTTACGTTCGCGACCGTAACCATCGATTTACCTTACATTGAGGTGGCTTGCTTTCCATGATTCTAACACACAAAATAATTAAGTAATGTCTTGAAATATAGCAAGTATAAGACATGGTTAGAGGTCGGGTTCGCCTCCATGACTACCAGTCAAATACTATAATGTGGAGATATGGCAAACAGTATGATAGATCTTCCCTGTTTGGGTTGACCTGTCAATATTGTGATGATGATAGTATGACAAGGTCTCCTCAGACCGAGGTGGATCTGTCAATACTGTGATATTATGTATAATATGTGAGGTCCTCCCCTTTCGGGTTGGTCCTTAAACTTGTCAAATGTAGTTCAGACCGTTGGTTTCTAAACACCCGTGTTGATAGGCTTCTGAGGGTTACACCATTCCCCTCGGATTGGAGAAATACTCCGATCCGAGTCGTACGTGGGCGTTGGCTTAAATCTCGTATGAGTCATCAGTCGGTGTGTTTCTTGGCCTTGGTACTGAATTGATATGACAAATTAAATATGCAGGGTTTTGCTCAAAACGAAAGTGAAAGTATATGTATAAAAGTATGTATACACGAAAATATATGTAGTATAATGATACGATAAAAGAATAAATATGGTATGATTCGAGTATACTGCGTAATTGTATAGGGGTAAGTGAATAATATAAAGAGATTACTCATGTCATAAGTGAATGATAAACTCAATAAGTGATAAATGATACTGGTTGTGAATATAAATGTGTGGAGTAGGCGTATAGCATACTAGTAGGCGTGTTAACGAGATGGTGGTTCAGTAAAAATATATATACTATACCGTGATAAATCCTTCTGTGGCAGATAAGCCAAAAGATCCTATAGTTCTAGAAATAAAAGATATTATGAAATTTTGATTGACTTGTGAAATTGATGATTATAATATAGTGTGAGTGTGAACAATCTTATGCGTTTGTAAGAAGTCAATTTGAAGAACATGTATATGGAAAAAGTCAAATTCGTGAAATAATCATGTAAAAGATATGTGTTACTCAAATAGGCAAGGACTTCAGGCATCGTGTGGGAGATAAATCTTATGAGTTATTCAAGATTAGGAAAAATGGATTCTTACGAAACTGTAAAATAAGTAGTACAAGGATAGTTTGTTAGGGCGACTGTCTCTCAGGGTAGTATGTAAGTCTGTCAATATATGGTGAATTACAAATATTTGCAAGTAGAGATTCTTGTCAAAAAGGCAAGGCTTATTGTGAAGGTAGGATCACTGGCATTGGGTCGTCTATTGGTTGAGATGAAAGTGCCTGGTTTGGTGACTCAGCTCCTGGGTTGGAACTAGTTGTTTGTGGGGCATATTTACAAAATTACCCATACGGTATAATGGGCATGGTGTTTTTAGGGAAAAATACGGAAAAATTTCGAATGGTAAGAAGGAAGCATGAGAAATAAGGTCATGGTGGAACATGAGGAAATATTTGTAACAAAACTTTGAGTGTGAAAGTAGACATTTAGTTTGGATCAAATACATCCGTAGAGATTTAAAATTTAATTTTGCACTTTTTATGTATTTTCATTCCTAGAGGTTCATGATGAAAATTGGGTTATTAATTTATTTAAAAATTTATGCAAGGTAGATGTGGAATATGATGATATAAATGAAAATCATGTAAACGTAAAGTGTTGATTATAATAACTTATAATATAATTCTTATAGAAATTGTTTGCCGCTTTTATAAAGTTTTGAGAAAATCTGGAAATAATTAAATTTGAATTATTTGATAATAAAACGTTCCTGATTTATTATAAGATATTTAAAATATTTGGAAGTCCACACGTATTTATGTATATATATGTATTCAGAAAATGTGATGTTTAGAGATACTTTTGAGAAATTCATAATTAGATTAGAGAAAAGTGGAAGAGGTTGAAGTATCACCTCTAATAAAATGGGTCAGGAATTAGTTGTATGTCATAAGAGGGATTTACATGAAGATTGGATTGTTTTGGAGTGGAACCAAGATTAATCCAAAGTGGTCAAAGTTTATTTTGAGTTCGGGGATTATGCTTGGGTAAGATACTCTCGCCGAGATTTCGGTTAACGGTAATCACCCTTCTAGTTACTGCATGTCCCTTACCAATTGAAAGTTTAAGACTTTAGAGAGATGATAACTTGGGCAGTGTATGTAGTAAAAGCGGAAATGCAACAATGATGGCAATGCGATGTTTAAATTGTGAAAAATAACGGTGATAATTAGTATAGTAAAGTCAAGGGGATGAAAATATTGAATAATAATAGACAAGATACAAAGTAATAAATCAATAAACCAATATGTTGGGATTGTTTCTAAAGAAACTGTGAGTAACTAAAGTATTTGAACGTTACATAGTGATTTGCGGGGGCGTACTTTAGCCTATAAGTGAATGCTCATCCCGAGAGTTCCCAGGTAGGTAAACGGGTCCCTCGTCTGATTGGGATTTATACGAATTACCAGGCCTAGACAGAAAACTCATAATACAGGCGCTCACCCTTCCAGATTGCACGTGCCCCATCACTAGTAAATTTCAAGACTTTAGCGAGATTTGAGATGTAGAAATAAATCCTTGAGGTATGGGTTTCACGCCTAACTCAAAGAGGTATTTCAAAAACAAAAACATAAGGTGGAGTGAAACTAGCCACTAAGTTGAGGATGTCACTCCTGGCTTAGTGGTGAAGTCTCTTTTGAATGAAATAATTTCTTGAGGTGTGGATGTCACTCCTATCTCAAGAGTATATTCCAAAGATGTGCAACATATAGAGGAGTGAAACTAATCACTAAGTTGAGGATATCACTCCTGGCTTAGTGGTAGAGTTTCCTTTGGATGAAATAGGTTCTTGAGGTGTGGATGTCACTCCTATCTCAAGAATATATTCCAAGGATATACGACATATAGGGGAGTGAAACTAATTACCGAGGTATGGATGTCACTCCTAACTAGGTGATTTGCTTCGAGTGTCTTCTTCTCCGAGCATGATGTCGAAAGGAATGATGAAAAAGTAATATGGTGAAAATAATTTTGGAAAGAAATACAAAGATAAAGTAGAGTATATACGAGAGGACTCGTAAGTATAAGCTTAGTTATAGACTAGGCTAGAAGGCATTCTAATAACCTAATTCCCTATAACCATGGCTCTGATACCAATCTGTAACACCCCGACCGATGGCGGAAACATCGGGATGCCACGTAGTGACGATTGCTCAATAGCTCATGGTACTAAAGTGTAAATATTGATACATTGATTAAATAGTTTATTACATGGAAAGAAATACAAGTGATACAAGATTATAGAAATCAAATCAAATCAAAATAACTTAGAAGTACAAAGATACTAGGCACTTAAAATACTAGTCCAAAGCTTAGAAAAATACGTCTCAAAGATAACCTGAAACATGTACGAAAATAATATTTGTCAATACAAAAATGTATTGGTGAGCATACCCTGTTTTGATACATATAATAGATATAAAAAGTGATTCGCAATATCATGTGCTAAACTTTATGCAACCTGTAATTAGTATCAGTGTTCGAGATCAAACCTTGATGAGTGATAAAAAAAATAAAAGTGAACCATAAAAGGTTGAGAGTCACATAACAATGAAACATAGACATTAGAGTCACAAGTGATGTTTATATCATAGCGCTATTCATTGATACGTTAGGCACAAAATTGTTAATGATCTCAATTAACAAGGATACAATAAAGACAAATAAGCATAACGAGTAACACATTGCGTAATTGATAATAAAGTTGAGTTGAATATATAGTACATGAGTCCCCAAAATGATAAAACGGTAAAAAGGGGGTTTAGATATACTCACATTCGCTAAGTTTGCTAAGCGGCGAGTGAAGGCAGGGTGAATCCCGAAGACTCAACCTAAAGATTCAAGTATCTAAAATAAGTGTCTGAGCTTAAAGAGTCTATGGTTCCTAATCTAAGGCATCTAGGATGTTAAGTCTAGACTTCGGGGTTTTTAAGTTTGATAACGAAATTGTGACGCGTCGAGTCGAATAACTAGTTTATAAGTATTGTGTGGTAGTAACTTCATGGAAAACCTTATGTGTATAACTTAGCTTAATATTGCAAAATATTTACCAAGTTACATATTATAAGTAATGATATTAGAAATAACTTTGATAAGTCTAAAACTATAATTGTTTATATTTGTTTTATTAAATATAACAATTATATTTATTTATAAAGGAGATGACAAAGATGATAAATAACCTTGAGTTTGTAAAGATAGTATTTTCTGAGTTTACAAAATAATAAATTTAACTCAGAAAATATTGGTAATTTATATATAAAATATTAGTTAAATTTGTATTATCAAAATGACATAAATTTGGAATAAAATGTAAAATAGTTGTAAAAATAAAGTTTTCTGTGAAAACTTCATCTTCTAACCTTAAAGGTCTGAAAATAATTTTTATAGAAGTTTTGGTGAATAAAATCTATAGATTATAAATTTTATTGTTTTAAAACTATTTTAATGAATAAAATGAGTTAAATTACAAAAATAGTTTTATAAAAGAATCCTCCTATGAAAACTTATTCCTCTGACTTAAAAAGTCTTGGAATAATTTTTATAAAACTTTTCTTGATGAAAATCTATTTATTATAGATTTTATATGTTTAAAAACTATTTTATTAACCAAAAATGTAATATAGTACGAAAACAATTTAAAACTGAGTAAAACTGATGTGGAAATGTTTATAATATGTTAAAATATATTTCCACCAATTTTCATAATTAAATGAATTGAATTCGATTTTATATGAATTAAATATGATAAATAATACATAAATCCGAAATAATTACTAAACACTTTCTAAAAATAAAAGTTTTTGTAAAAGCTTAGTCTACTGACTTGAAAGGTCTCATAATAAATTTTATAGGATTTTTCTGATAAAAATCTATTTATTATGAATATTATTTGTTTAAAGTTAATTTAACGAATAAAAATGAGATAACCTGTGAAATCATATCAAAACAGAAGGAAAATGGCATGATAATTATTCTAACATAATGAGGTACATTCCTGGTAATTTTCATGTTTAAATACTTTATATTCGATTTTATATGAATTAAACATGATTAAATCATATTAAAAATGATTAAAAATACTAAACGGTTTCTAAAAATTCCGAAACTTTTTCTAAAACTCCTAGTCAGTAACATGAACAAGTCTACCAAGTTTCATAATTTTTAGATTAGTAATAAGCGAGTTATGGCATTTTAAAGTCCTTAAAACTTTTAAATATAAAATCCCCAAAATTCCTAGAACACCCTAAACCTTAGATTTTCAATTGGAACCCTTAGAGGCTATGTTTGCTACAACAAGTAGAGGGCTTTAAACTACTAATATAAATGAAAGATTATGTAAAAGGAATTGGAAAAACTCACGGTTTTGATAGCTCAAAAAGAAGAAAGAAAACCGAGTTAAAACCCAAAGAATAAGCTTCCAATTCGCCACGGATATGAAATGATAATCGGGGCTTCTTGTGCAGAAATGATACACCAGGTGAGGAGAGAGTGTGTGTGTTTTTAATTGAGTTAAAACGTTCGTTTGGGGTACGAATTGAAGAGGTCAAGTTTAGTGGGTTTTATAATGTTTTTGGAAGAATTGGGTCATTAAATGGTGTGGTTGACGAATTGGTAGTCTATGCACAGCTAAGGGTCAATAATATGAGCGTTGGGACGAGTATTGAGGAGCATAGGGGTCGGTATTGGCCAGAGCTCGAGATGCCATTAATGAGGTTTGAAAAACTTGCAGACAGCTCCCTCGCGGACCGCGGGAGGTTTATTAATTCCTCCGCGGTCCGCGGGGATAAATTAAAATTTTTCTGGTTTTAAACTTCCCGCGCGGATCGCGGAGGAATTATCAATTCTCCCGCGGTCCGCGGGGCTAAGTAAAAATCAGAATTTTTATTTTAGCCCCTGGACTTGATTCTTTGATTTCCGGGTTGTCTTTCGGACCGAAACTTGAGATTTTTGAGTCGGGTATTTATGTTTATAAAATATTTGTGTTAGGTTCGTGTGTGAGTGCAAAGCGTGCAACCACGATTTATAAAGTTACGAAGAATTTTTATAAATTTTAAATCTTTTTATCCCGGTAACATACGAGGGTTTAAAATGGAAGTTTTTAAATTAGTCGAAGGATCGGAAATGTATATTTGGCAAAGTGAAAGGTGACGGATGTCACACCTTTGGTTCCACATTTGAAGCATGTAACCTTAGCTTTATTGAACCTGTAGATCGGTTCTTCTAGTACACTCCATGAGTTCATGAGCTCTCCTAACAACAGTAGCGAATGCCCACTGAATATCGATGAGCTCCATTTCATCCTTATCGAGTTGTGCATAATCTTTATTAGTCAAATTGTTATTCCTGATTTTACTAGCAACAAGTCCATTATATGAAGCAACAAAAGCAGACACCAATGCAACATGCTTTTAAGCAACCTCTACTGTCACATTATCCATGTTAGAAGTTTCTAACACAATCGAATTCGAACTTGAAGATGCTTGTCCAACATTTGATGAAGATTGTTGATTCATGTTCATTGTTGGAGCGGCTAACCATGGTGCAGATTGAATTGGAGCTTGAGTTGGGGTAACATAAGAGGAAGAAGATGGAATTCCATAATAGCTCACGGGGTTTGTTTGTTCAACACTAGAAACAAAGGTTGTTTGTGGTGCCGAACTAACACCAACATTTAGAATAGCTGAAGATGAGGAGCTAGCATAATACAATTCTGGATTCTGTGGAATTTGTGCTCTTTTTGCCTTGCTTCTTTCTTCAACCTCCTTGTTGTCCAAATTTTGAATAAATTCTGCCAAAGTAGAAAGAGGAAAAGAATCTTTCTCTTTCAAAACATCAACATGTTGACTCCAATACGAAGGTAATGCATCTGCAAATCTTTCACCACATTCAGTCATGGGATAGGATATACTATAGTTAGACAACTCAGATAGCAAATGATAAAAGCGAGTCCTCAACTCCTTCAACGTTTAATTTTCCACAAAACCGAAGTTATCAAACTCTTTCTTTAACTCTTCCATTCTTAGCCTCTTAGTCATCTCATTCCCATCATTCGTACTCTAAAGAGCATCTCACTGTTGCTTTGCGGTAGTACATGGTCCAAATTGGTGTAACAAATCTTGAGTCAAAGCTTGAGATAACTATGAGTAAGTTTTCTTCTCAGCAGCATACTTCTTTTCATCATCAGTCATATCATCCAATGCAACCGTAGTGTTGGAGTTCTCCACCATTGGTCACACATACCCACGCACAATAACTTGCCATGCTTCACCACCATCTAAACCTTCCAAATGAATTTGAAATCTTTTTCTCCATGATGGATATTAAGACATATCCATTATCTTTGGTGATCTATTCTCGTTTCCAGTAGACAAGTCATTCATCAACAAGTTGGTAGAAGACGTGGTCAGATTCTGAGCTGCTGCAACACCCTAATAATCCGACATTGGTTGAGGAGGAGGTCGCACAACCGATTGAACCAGGGCCAAGACTGCCCAATAGTTGACCATTGGTTGTTGAGGTTGTGTAGGAACCTGCTTCCCTTTTTCAGCTGCAAATGCCTAGGGATTCATCAGTGGTTGTTGTTGCTGAGTCGTGCTCAGTCGAGTGATAGGAAAACCCCACATGTTGTCCATACTACAAATATTTTCAACACTTAGAAAAATTTCTAAACTGATAGTTGAAAGTATGAACCAAAATAAAAACTTCTTATTCGACCAAAAAATAAGCACGAATGAAAGAAAATAAATTCGGTTCCACCTAACATTAGCACGAATCAGTATCTAAGAGCACGAATGGGAATGAAAGACTCAAATGAAAAGAAAATAGCTCATATTCGTGCCAAATTTAGCACGAATGAGTCTCAGAAATGTTCATTCAACCTAATGTCAGCTGCCATTCGACCTGTCCAGAACCCATGTTCATATTTTCTTAAAAAAACATTCAAATTTGATCTGATTTTCAAAAATTATCTTAATTTGGCTAGAAATTTGTTAGGTATTGGATTGGATTGAGTTTTAAGCAACTTTTATGAAAGAACTTTTGAAATTGACACCAATTTGACTTCCAAATCAATCAAAAACTATGTTTAATGTTCAAATTATGAAAACAACAATAGTTTTGATGATTTTTGACTGAAATCTGTAAGACTTTATCAATTTTCAATCGTGTGATTGAGCACAAGATCTGATACCGCTTTGTGTAATCGATTTTCAATCAATTAACATTTAATCAGCACGATATATGAACCGTCAGGTGAGGAAACCCTAACAATCGAGCAAAATGATAAAGATCGGTGTCAAAACACGTAAGAATTCATTTTCAACGTTTTCTTTAATCATTAACTTTGAATAATTAGTTACAGACACGATCAAAGATATACACACACTTCTAGGGTGATCTGGACAGAGTTTGGGCGCTTATGAACTCAGACCAACTGACAATAACTCTAAATAACCGTCACCCAACTAACCTATTTATAGACTCTGCCCGTTCGTACCCTCGAAGGTCCGAATCAATTCCTTCGACCTTGAATGAACCCGAATGAAAACTTATTGTTTTCATTCGTAGCCACGTTCACCCAAACCAAAATTCTAAACATTAACATAAAATTTACAATCCACAAACTACGACTTAGACTACCCGAAAGGTACAAACACATATATGAAATATGCATCTACAAAACTCACCCTGCATTTTACTTGCGCCATCATAACCTGGCCTCTATTTCTAGATAAACTCAACCCATTTTGGCCTAATAGATTATCAATGGCGGATTTAAGAGTTAATGCGGATGTCTCCATGACATGAACAAGCCTAATAAATCGTTCCTTGACTACCCTACACTTATTAACATATCGAATAATCACGGCCATTTGTTCCTTCTTAGACACATCACTTAATTCATCAACTAGTAAAGAAAAAACATCATCTCCAAGATCTTCAAAGATTTGTTTTAGTATCTCTTGAGCAAAACAATGTTTAAGATTATTTTGAATCTTCGGACTTGTTATTTGGTTATTCCCCGGTGCATTCCCTAAGGTAGTCTTTCCAAGATCTTAGTTTATTTCATCCATTAATTCTAAAAATTCCAAAAAATTTCCTTTATTTAATGATTTTTTTTATTCATGATGACCACGAAAGGCTGCTCCTTTATTCATTAATTTTTTTGTAAGTCTACAAGAAGCACCTAATCTAACTCGGTATTCATGCTTTTCCGTTTTAGTACGTTTATCAACCTTGGCCTTAATGGATTGCATTTCATTAAGCAAGTTGTCACACTTTTTCAAGCATTACTAGTACAAGCTATTAACTTCACCCTTATGTTTTGTAAGGGACTCGTGATTTTTTTTCCCAATTGTTACACCCGTGGGAAATAAACGTGTCCCTATGATCTCCAAAGGCTCCCTAAACAAATAGCAACATAAGCAAAACACAAGGTCCAACTTTATACTATACTCTAACCATCCCTTATACGTATCATACCAAGTTTCTTTAAATCGTCAACTCAACACCAAACTTTGATTGTGGAAATTTTATACCTTGTGGTTGATATGGTCCTCTAAGTATGTATGCCCTTATAATTTCATTTTGTTGATTAACGTTATATGACGAAATCGGTTTCCTATCAACAGGATCCGTAGGAAGAGTATCCAAGTCAACAAATTCAGGAGTTTTTGAAGATGATTATCCACTTTTCCTTCTAAGAAACTATTCCATAATAACATTGTTCATGTTTCCTGTTAAATTCAAATATTAAAAAAAAACACCATTCCAAAATTATACTCTGTTTCTAAACCAAGGATCGAAAATGTAAAACAAAACCAAAATTACAACAAATAAACTCAATATGTGAATGATATATTTATATAATAACAAACTATATTATAACAATAAACAAAGTCCATTTGGACCATTCCAAAACAGCCAAACAAGGGAACTTACATTGACCTTTTGGGGTTGTTTGTGACTGGTAACTGGTGCTAGAGAGGAACAGTGGCGGCGGACAGAAGCGGGGGACCAGGGGTAGGGATCAGCAGCCGATCAAGTAAGAGAGGGAGATGAACAGTTACGGCGGCTAGAAGCTTTTTTGGATGTTTCTTTGTTTAGCTCCTTCTAGCTATAGGGTTTTTAATTTTTTTTCTTTTAATCAATATTAAAACACATGTGGGTTTATTATAAATTTTGGGCTTGGACTTAATAAAATGGGCTACCTCTAATACATATAATTATATTTTTTTTCTTTGGGGTCGGTTTCAAGAGTCCAAGGGGTGCGATTGAAAATTTTCAAAGGGTGCGGAGGGGATTAACAAGCGTATATAACACTAAATTTTTTTTTCAAGGTGGACGCCTGCCCCATTTCGGCTTGGCTAGGTCCGCCCCTGGTAGTTATACTTGTGGGAGCCATATTGTTAACTTTAGTTTTATATTGATTTCACAGTCAGCTCAAATCACTTATACATATTAATGCATAAAGCATTTGTACACATTGATATAATCACGTTATGAGCAATAATTTATGGGAGAGTACCGACTTTATCTTTTGCTTGTGTATATGACACACACCTTTTTTTTTTGAAAGATAACTTCATTAAAAAACGAGCAAGCCACAAAAAAGGCGACCGCTCACAACGACCACTTACAACATATACAATGGATATCTAGTCCAACCATTCCATTCAAGCCTATTACAACTCGATCTATATCTAAGCCAAATAAACGATAAAGATTTCACTGTAGCAATAACCTCGGTCACTTTAGGAGTAGACTTCTCAAACACCGCCTTATTTCGTTCCTTCCAAACGGCCCAGCAGGTAACCATAATAATGCAACGAACAATCTTCTTACCTCTGGCTGACAGCTGGAAAGAATCTAGAGCAGTGAACATACCTTCCAGCGACCCGTTAGAAGCCAGCTGAATTCTGCACCAGTTCCATACCTTGCACCAAACTTCAAACACAAACCTGCACGAAACAAACGCATGGCTAACCGTCTCAACTTCTGAACTGCATAACGAACATGTGTTTGCTGTCAACTGGACGCCTCGTTTGATCAATTCTGAACACGTAGGCACCCTCTCCATACCAATCCTCCATACCAAGATGTTCACTTTTATCGGAACCCAAGCTTCCCACCTCATTTTTTGGTTCGGCTGATCGTACATGTTCTTCCTCAAAGCGTTTTTCACCTCAGCCACACTGAAGTTCTTCCGGCGATTATTATCCCAAACCCATCGATCTCTATCAGCGCCCAAAATAACTTTAGACAGCAGAAACACCGCGTCTTGACTTTCAGAAATGCCAGCCACTGTAACAGCCCCTTGCATCCAGTTCCCGAGCATCCTGACTATCCCATTCTCCACTTTGATCCGGTTACTAACCAAGGCGTTTTTATCTGTTTCTGACTTAAACAAAGTTGGCCAACGTCTCCACAAAGGGGTATCACCGACCCATACGTCCTTCCAAAAATTAATACTATACCCATCCCCAAGTTCACAGGAAATCAATTGATCAATACTTCTACCATCAAAACGAATGCTATTTAACAATGATACTATAGCTTTCCAGGCCCCGGGAAGCGTTTTGTTTATAGGCAAAAACGACCATTTATTCCTACCGCCATGTATGCTAAGGATAGACTTCTTCCACAGCCCTTTGTTATCACTTTTGAACCTCCAAGCCCACTTGACCAGTAACGCCGCATTGACTTCCGAAAGCTTAGCAATACCCAAGCCCCCGAACCGTTTGGGTTTAGTGACGACACTCCAGGAAACCCAATGAATGCCGTTCCCCTCTTTACTACCCATCCATAAGAATCGCCTCATTATTTTCTCAATATTTTCAGTGACTTGAACCGGAGCTTTGAAAAGCGAGAGGTAGTACACTGGAAGGTTAGCGAGCACGGATTTAATCAGAGTTAACCGACCTCCAATAGATAACACTTTGGCTTTCCACGATTGTAATCTATTGCGAATAGTGTCAACAACCGTGTCCCAATGGGATATACGGTTCATATTTGCCCCAACCTTGATCCCTAGGTACATAAACGGGAGATTACCCACTTTACAGCCCATAATATCTGCTAAACTGTTGACTTCCAGATTCGACACTCCTAGACCAAACAAGCAGGATTTCTGAACATTAAACTTCAAACCCGAGCACAGATTAAACACCCGGAGCAGCCTGGAAAGACTAACAATATTACGCCTCGACCAAGTCCCCAAGATAAGCGCGTCGTCAGCGTAAAACATATGCGAGATACTAACCCCATTACAGGGTAAGGTAATCCCTTCCATATCCCCCATCCTACACGCTTTATTGATCATACAAGCAAGAGCCTCCATAACCAATAAGAATAAAAACGGCGAAAGTGGATCGCCTTGTCTGAGACCTTTTTCACAGTTGAACGCAAATGTTGGCGACCCATTAACAATCACCGCCGACCTAGCGGACTGAAGAATTCCTTTAATCCAAAGGCACCACTTATCCGGAAAACCCATCTGGTTCAAAATATCAATTAAGAATACCCAGTTGACGTTGTCATACGCTTTCTCGAAGTCGATCTTAAACAAAAACGCCTTCTTCTTACACTTTTTAGTCCACCCAATAATCTCGTTCAGAACTAAGGGGCCGTCTAGGATGAATCGGTCCTTGAGAAATGCCGACTGAGCTTCCGAAATGACATCGTCCATAACACCCTTGATCCTTGTCGCAATCACCTTTGATATGACTTTATTAATCACCCCAATTAAGTTTATGGGACGATAGTCCTTTAAACCCAATGGAGTCTTTGTTTTGGCTATTAAGGTAATATACGACAAACTGCAATCTTTATCTATAGAACCCGAATCAAAGAAATCTTCAAACAAGCCCATAAAGTCATCTTCTAGTAACTCCCAGAAATGTTTTATGAACCAAAAATTAAAACCGTCCGGTCCCGGGGCCTTGTCGGAGCCACAATCAAAAACTGCTTTTTTAACTTCTTCTCTACTGAACCGGGCAATCAACTCTGCTCTTTTTTCCACTGGCACTTTTTTGAGATCTTCACAAACGAAACTCGGGCGTCTCCTAATCTTTTCGCGAAACAACTCCCTATAAAAACCCATAACTTCTTTTTTCACAAGAGGAGGATGAGAAACCCACTCTCCATTCACCATAACACCCGGGATACAGTTAGACGCTTTTCTACCGTTAATACACCGGTGAAAATACGCCGAATTGTCATCCCCCATAGAAGCCCACTTCGCCCGAGCTTTTTGTTTCAAGTCTTTATTTTTCAGCAAAAGTAATTTTTCCACCTCTTTCTTACTCTCTTCCCAAATCCAAACCTCCTCATCCTCTAGATTATCCTCCTCCACTTTCTTTTCCAACCGCGCGATATCATTTTGTAATGTTTCTAATTCAGCCCCCTCCTTAATAGAGGTCTCTTTCCACCAGGATATTAACGCCACTTTAACATCTTTTAACTTCTTGAATAAAGACAGGTTCGATTTCTCAATTACCGTGGCAGTTTGTAAAGCTTTTTTGACGACCTCCTCACAACCATCCCTATCAATCCACGAATCAAACCATCTGAATGGTTTAGTGCCATAATTAAGATCTTTCAAGGTAAGCAAAATAGGAGTATGGTCAGACAACTCCCGGGGCAAAGCCCGGAGACACGCCCCATGCCATTTCCTGAAAACTTCTTGACAAACCAACATACGGTCAATTTTGCTCATCTTGGCCGCATTACCCACTCCAGACATATACGTGTATTTGTTTCCCTGCATAAAAAACTCCTGCAAACAAGCTTCGTCAATAAAATGATTAAAATCCGAGGCTTCCCTGTAATTGAACTTGGAGTTCTTTCGTTCTTCCATCCATCTAACTGCATTGAAATCCCCAACCATCAACCACATACCCGAGCTACCTTGCATAACATTTAGTAATTTCCCCCACAGACTTCTCTTTTCTCGCACCTTCTGAGGCGCGTACACGTTAACAATATTAATCATGCTACCATCTTCCACAAGAGAACCCGACACAACCAAAAAATTATTATCCTTGACCGTATTACATCTGGAAAACTTCCTGGGGTTCCATAGACACACCAAACCCCCTGATTTACCCCTCGCCCCCACCAGCTCAACCTCAAAACCTCTATTTCCCCAAACCGCAGAGAAATCATAATTCGCCCCATCCCCTATCATAGACTCTTGAATACATAAAAAGTCCACCTTATTCTTCATAACCAACCCCTTAACCCAATCTGGTTTACCAACAGACCCAAACCCTCTAACGTTTATAGATAAGACATTCATCGCAAACCTGTTTGTAGCCTTTCACCTTCAATGGAGTCCGAAATCAAGCTTTCGAAACCCTGGAGTTTAACACCTAATCGCTCACCAAACTCCACTGTAGCTTCCATTTCTTCCTTATTCCCAACTGGATCCTGATCAGCCCCTTGATTGGTTAACTTGTGCGGCTCTGCTTCCCCTTCGTAATCACTTTTCACGGAGTCTTGTTTTGTTTTTAGTTCTTCAGCCTGCTCTTCTATCAGTACAGAAAAAGAATTAGCCAAAGAAACCGGTTCACCCCCTCTTTTTTTTGAAACGTTATTATCCAACCCCAATATTAAGGGCTCAAGATCAAACGGGTCCTCCTCAAATTTGGGCCCCTTGTGTGGTCTATCGTTGCTACTGTTTTGGGCCTTCCCAGAGAATTGGGCCTCTTCAACTGCAAATGTTTTATTCTTTTTCCTCTTGGCCCGGGTAGTATGGGTTTGACTTTTAGGAGGACTTGGAGCATTAACTTCTACACAATCAACTCCCGAAGATCCTCCCTGATTGTTCGCTATAATTCCTTCAACTGATTGCCTCAATAACTCCTCATTATGACTTTCCATTTTTACCGCCGTTTCCAAATTAACCTTTGCCGGAGTGCATTCCGGCTCCGGTATGTCCATGTCGTCGGACTTCGCCGGAGTACCATGAGAATTACGAGCAGCCGAGGAATCCCCGTCTTCAACGAAATCTGTAATCCATTCCCTATCCTCTTCCTCGATCCATATTTTATAATTCTTACCTCTCCACTTCAGGAATATTTCATCCTGAATTCTTGTCCCTTTATCAACCACCACACCTAAATATTGAAACGATGAATCCAATTCGAGCGTTTTTGTATCCGACTTCTGAATCGTCTTGCCAAAAAAGCTCCCAATATCATCTAACACCCGATCATCCAGAAGACTTAACGGAATACCGAACACCTTCAGCCAAGCAATGCGCTCGAATGGAATGTCTTGACCTTCCCAAACGACTGCCGATCGGAATTGCTCCGGTCTTCCCAGCAGTTCATCCCTTGCCATCATCGCATGCTCTTTCGTTTTAAACGAAATCAACACTTGTAGTCCTCCCAAGCATTTGACAATCCCTTCACCAAGACCCATCTCAATTAAGATGTTCTTGATACACCTCAGTTCCTTCAACGTTGTTACCCCTACCACCAGTGACTTCCCATGCAAAAAGTCAAAAGAACATATACTATCTTCAACCGAAATACTTCTTCCCACCGCTGCCCCTGAGAACGCATCCTTGAATGACATTGTGTTTACTGAGAAGCCCTGCTTAACCCCATGCACTGTATTACCACCCGGATCCTTAGGAGCCTGAGCTTGCATCTTAGGAGCCGAATGTTTGTTTCTGACATTGATTTCTCCTTCTTCCATAACAAATCTTGCAACGTTAACTTTCAGTTTATACTCACCCAACCGTATCGCTGATAATACCTTCCCCATCTCTCTACTATCTTTGACATCTAATAGAGAGATAAATCCAAACCTTCTTCCGTCTTTGTCCCGTTTCTTTGCGATATAAATATCGAATATGTTGCCAAAATTCCTTACTTCTTTCGCTAAATCCGTTCCGCTGCATCTATCCGGTAGGTTTGTCACGTAAAACTTAGTTATTCTCGCTAGGATCTCCACCGGAATAGGTTTCCGGTGAATGTCCGGTGGCATCGTAGAGAGCTTTTGCCAAGCTTTTTACTAATGTCCGGTTATTTTTTAGGGTAGGATTAGCACATTGGATTGACTAACTTAAAGATATATGACACACACCTATATAAGGGTATGATAAATGCACTATTTTGTTAACCTAAAAAGAGGGGGAAATAAAACTTTGGTATGTAAACAAGTGTTAATATGTAATAATATAGTGCTAGTATGTAATTATACATGTGGTGTTACATATACTACAAAAAAACTAAGCAATAGAGACGACTTTTTCGTCTCTATTGCTCAATATTGTCGCTGCTAAAGGTAATAGCGACGACATGTCGTCGCTATTGGGTCGCCGCTAAGGGTTCGTCGCTACTGCTCATGTTTTCATCGCTGTTGAAAGTCGCCTTTAATAGTTTTCGTCGCTAATACTGACAGAGTCGCCTCTATTGTTGTTCGTCGCTAATACTCCAATTTTGCCTATTTTTCCAGTTTTTTTTTTCCTGTTTTTCCTGTTTCAAACCTGCTATTTTCTGGTTACGGCAAACCATAATAACATATATCACATAATTAGACATAACATTAAAATCATTCTAGTTTTCAAACACAAATCGTTTTACCAACCAACATAACATTACAATCATCCTAACACAAATTGTTTTACAACATAACTATGTCAAATCAAGAGCATCATCGCTACCATAATCCTCGCTTCCATCATAGCTTTTTTTTCCCTGTTTTTCCTATTTCAAAAGGTTTTGAGTTCGGCTCGAAATTCCAGGTTCTTGAACGTCTCTTTAAAATAACTCTACAAAATATCAAAGTTAATCATATATATTAATTAACATCCCAACATATTCAAAATGCCCAAGTATCAATATTAAAACCAACCAACATATACAAACTAACAATAATACCAACCAACAGGGACGGAACCACGGGAGGGTCAGGAGGGTCCGCTGACCCTCCGGTGGCCGAGCTTTAAGTTAACCTGTATATCCGGCCGAGATACGTCTTTATAGTTTGAGTACCCTTCAAAATGTATCAAGTAGCGTAGTTTATGTGAAGAAAATAGAGTAAAAAGAGTATATTGGGCAGCCGTAGATGAGCAGTTGTTGAAGACGGAGAAGATGCAGTAGTAGAAAGAAGGAAGAAGTAATAATTTTTTGCTTAATAAATATTAAATAAAAAGAAAGTAATATTTAATAATACATATTCAAACTACTCTAGCTGTGTACAGTTGCCTTGCCTATCCCTATTCCTACCCCTCATCACCACTTTATTTTGTTTTTCTTCTTTAATTGTTTTGAAAATATTGTTTATTATTTCCATAATAGAAAACTTATCCGAAGTTAGTATATTTTTATTGGTTTATTTATTGTTCCTTTTAGAATTTCCATTTAATAAAATTTTCGTCAAATTTTTTTATTAATTTTGTAATATATAATTAGTTAATACTATATTTCTATAATCTAAGGACTCTTTTAGGTAGATAATTGGATAAAAAAAACTCAAACCAAACACAAGGGACATTAAATCCTTTAAATAAAACAACACTAGCGTATGGAAAAGAATTATATTACGACCCTCTCCTTAAAATTTCCTGGTTCCGTCACTGCCAACCAACATATATATCTCTACCCATTTTTATCAAACTAACAATAAAACCAACCAACATATACAAAATGCCCAAGTATCAACATTAAAACCAACCTACATATATCAACACTTTACTTTGAATCATTTTTAGGTTTATAGTATTATGTACTGAAACCATCCTCCATACGGGTGTGTAGAATGCTTGTGAACTACCGACCCAATTTAGAACTAATTTTGACATTTTGCTTTGTTCTTGCTCTAATATCTTAAAAGGATGGTACGTAGAGCTTAAAATTTATCTTATTGTATGTTCATCAAAATACAAAAGAGAAAAGTACATCTAGCTATAGGCTAGCTTCAAACAGCAACATAAAAATGGGACTAGATGCCACTGCTAATGAGAGGCCCTTTACTAGAACTAGAGATAATGCTAGTAAATACAAAGATCGTGACAAACTGACAATAATAATTGCTCTAATAGTTTGTACATCTAGCATTTCTATTTATAAAAATGGTTGATATGCCTAAAAGGTATAGCTTGATTGTTCATATTTTCGAACGACATGATCGAAGATTTTTAGATGAAAGAAATCCTTATGCCAAAGGGATTTCCTTTTGTCATGAATCCCATTAATATTATTAAATAAGCAATATCTTCATGGGAATCTTTTTAATTTTTTTCTAAAACGAGAGCAATAGATTGATTATCATAGAGTCGAGGAAAAACTAAATGATAAAATTCAGGCAACTTTCACAATATTCAAATGCTCACTTTCCTGTGGATTTCAATCACTAGACCGAAAAATACATCGACCGGGTTTCTAAACCTTTATAAGTCAGTGTTTGGCCTTTTGACCAATGATAAACAAAAAATAAAAATTATAAAAATAACATTGTTTCCACAACCAGTCCGGACGTCAAACCGTTCTCTTTACCGGTCCACTGGTCCGACGCAATGGTGTCGAAAAATTAAAAGGGTAAAATTTTAAAAACATATTAAAAAAATCCGGTTCACCCACTTAAAAACCTGGTTCAAGTGGCAAGGTCACGGTCTGACCGCCGGTTTGCTGCACACTGAACCAATACCCCGACCCACACCAGTTTGAACCGAGTTCCTGGTATGACCGGTCCTGTCTGGGTTTCAAAACACTGAAAATAATAAATAAAGGAGACATGGATGGAGAATATATGACTGTATCACACATGGCAACTGGAGGGTGGTACTGTGGGTCCCTAACTCACAAGCTAAAGGCATACATATGGAGATGAGATCCACTGTCACACCAATTGTTTTCCCTAAGGTTAAAACTAATATGTCAGGGCCCACCAATTGAAGGGGACACATCATTCTTCGTCATGGACCTTGATTGAAAGCTTTAACGATATTATAAATTGATCGGGTATGTGGGCCATGGTTCCACCGGCCTACAAAACTTTCATGTTCATGTTCAACCTTCTTTTCATATTATGGCCACCCTTATATCTCTTTTTCAAGTTGATATGATTTTAATGTTTGATATAAACCACTTTACCTTATTCTTATTATATTTTAGAGTGTTGTGTCAATAATGTGTTGAATGTTTGTTGGTTATTGATGTTGGAAAGTGTTTATGTGAATGTGAGTTGGCCTTGTCCCACATTGGTTGGGAGATGGAAATTGGAAGGGCTTATAAGGAGAAGCTTGAGAGGGAGATTTAAATTGTTAAAGTTATATTATCCTCTAGCTCCTACCCGCGCGCAGGGGGGTGCAAAAAATGGGTTCGGGCCGGAAAAATTCTTGAATCAACGCGACGCCCGCATCTGCGGACACGAATGCAGCTCGAAAAACCCGGGTCCGCGCGACACGGTTTTTGCTACCCGTTTATTTTTTGTGACTTAAAGAAAGCTTCCAGAAGGAGGAGTTACACATCTCCTAGTCTTCAGCTGCAGTTACAAAGGCTGTTGGTCTTCAGCCTTAATTCGTAATCATTGCCATTATTATTTGTGATTAATAGAGATTAATCACATCAGTTTCATACTTGATGGTCTGATTATATAATAGCACCTCCTGTGTACAGAAAATATACACAACACAGAAAAATCACTCTCTCACATAAACAACTCTGTTGCTACAGAAAGAACACAACACAGAAGCAGGAGACTTCCGGTTAACTTTCAGGCAGGTGTGATAGTCCGCAGTCCACAGACGACGATTCTGTTAATCCGTTTATTTCTTTCTGTTTGTTTCCTTTGCAGAATTTGATCGGTCTCCATTTACTGTAAGTATTCTAACAAACTTAAACAGATTCGGTTCTAATATTTCTGATTTTTCTTTCAGTAATGGAGAATACGTCCCAGCCCTTGATTTCTTCTGCTCCTCTCACGAGTTCCACTGTTGGACTCTCTGCAGTGTTCACGTCTGCAGTTGCTGTTACCGCTGCCTTGGTGGCGCCTTTGCCTGCTGCTATGGCTAGCCACGCAGAAAAACCCGAGAAGTTTGCTGGTGTAAACTTCAAACGATGGCAGCAAAAGATGTTGTTTTATTTAACAACATTGAACCTTGCTAGGTTCTTGACTGAAACCGCTCCTCGTGTTGCTGAAGAGGATATGAATGCTCAAACTGTGAGCGCGGTTCAGGCTTGGAATCATTCTGATTTCTTGTGCAGAAACTATATCCTGAATGGAATGGTTGATTCGCTCTACAATGTGTATTGTAAAGCTGTTACTGCCAAAGAGTTATGGGAATCTTTGGAACGCAAATACAAAACTGAAGATGCGGGCACTAAGAAATTTGTGGTGGCGAAATTCTTGGATTTTGTTATGATTGACTCAAAAACTGTTATGAGTCAAGTTCAAGAATTGCAAGTGATTCTTCATGATATTCATGCCGAAGGAATGATGTTGAGCGAGACATTCCAAGTTGCGGCTATCATTGAAAAATTGCCACCAAGTTGGATTGATTTCAAGAACTACTTGAAGCATAAGCGAAAGGAAATGACAATTGAAGATTTAGTTGTGCGTCTTCGTATTGAAGAAGACAACAAAGTTGCTCAAAAGAAGAATGTCATTTCTGAAACCGCTAAAGCTAATGTGGTTGAACATGGTCAATCATCTAAGGGTAACAAAGGCAACAAAAGCAACAAATGGGCTGGGTTTAAGAAAACCAATGGGAAGAGCTCCCACCTTGGACCTAAAGGTGGGGTTGGGAAGAAGAAGTTCAATGGAACTTGCTATAACTGTGACAAACCGGGGCATAAAGCGAGTGAATGCAAGCTTTCCAAGAAGGAAAATGCCCAATAAGCTAACATGATTGACAAGCTTGTTGCTATGATTTCTGATTTGTCAATGATGGTGACCGAAGCAAACCTGGTTGGTACGGATGCCAAGGACTGGTGGGTTGATACCGGGGCAACCCGGCATGTGTGCTTTGACAAGAGCTTGTTCGAAACCTTCAAGGAGGTTACTGGTGAAAAGCTCTTTATGGGAAACTCCGCAACTGCTGATGTCAAAGGAGAAGGAAATGTGATCTTAAAGATGACTTCGGGAAAGGAACTTACTTTGTCAAATGTGTTGTATGTTCCTGAGATTCGTAAGAATCTCGTGTCTGGTTGGCAGTTGAACAAGTTTGGTTTTAAAATGGTGTTTGAGTCTGATAAGGTCGTGTTGACCAAAAATGGTATGTATGTTGGTAAGGGCTATGCCCTTAATGGTATGTTCAAGTTGAATGTAACCGTCATGAATGGAATGAATAACGCTAGTTCTGCTTACTTGCTTGAGTCTTCTAATGTGTGGCATGGTAGACTAGGTCATGTGAACTTTAATTCTATTCGTCACTTGATTAAATTGAATAGCATACCAAAAATTGACATTGACTCAAACTATAAGTGTGAAACTTGTGTCGAAGCAAAACAAACACGAACGTCTCAAACTATAAGTGTGAAACTTGTGTCGAAGCAAAACAAACACGAACGTCATTCAAAAAGGTTGAACGAATCACCGGTCCCCTTGATTTGATCCACACAGATTTGTGTGATTTGAAAGCTATTCCTACTAGAGGTGGGAACAAGTATTTCATAACATTTATTGATGATAGCACACGATATTGCTATGTGTACTTACTTAAAAGTAAGGACGAGGCTATTGACAAATTTGTTGTGTTCAAGGCCGAAGTTGAAAATCAACTTAACAGAAAGATAAAAAAGGTGAGGAGTGATAGAGGTGGTGAATATGTTTCACCTTTTGCTGATCTTTGTGCAAAAAGTGGAATCATACATGAACTCACACCTCCTTACTCACCACAATCAAATGGCATAGCAGAACGTAAAAATCGAACATTGAAAGAAATGATGAATGCTATGTTGATAAGCTCTGGGGTGAGCGAGGACATGTGGGGGGAAGCGCTGTTATCAGCAAATTTCATTCTAAATTTAATTCCCCGCAAGAAGAAGGATGTAACACCGTATGAATTATTAACGGGAGTTAAACCATCCTACAATCACTTGCGAGTGTGGGGGTGCCTAGCTAAGGTGGTAGTGACACCACCAAAGCGTCTAGTGATAGGACCCAAAACTGTAGACTGTGTGCTCATTGGATACACTCGTTTGGGTGGTCCACTTCGTTTTCTTGTACATGACTCGAAAAATCCAGGAGTGTCTAACGACACTATATTGGAATCTAAGGATGCTTCTTGGTTTGAGCACATATTCCCATGTTTAGAGAGGCCTAAGTTGGGTTCACCAAACCCATTTGATGATAGTGTTCTAGATGATGAACCGGGTCCATCAAACTCAAATAAGGAAGGTGTTTCAAGAGAAGAGGTTGCAAATGATGAACCTCAAATTGATGAAAGTGAAATCTGAAGGAGTAAAAGACAAAGGACTGAAAAATCCTTTGGTCCAGATTTCCTCACCTATGTGGTCGAGGAGGAACCGCAAACCTATCAACAGGCGGTAAATTCCTCGGATGGACCTCAGTGGAAGGAGGCCATAACATGTGAAATAGAATCTATTTTACAAAACCACACATGGGAATTAGTGGATCTTCCTGCGGGATGCAAACCACTAGGATATCGATGGATCTTCAAGAAAAAGATGAAGCCAGATGGCACCATTGATAAATACAAGGCAAGATTGGTGATCAAAGGATATAAACAGCGCGAAGGCTTGGATTATTTTGACACATATTCGCCTGTTACACGAATAACATCCATCAGGATGGTTCTTGCCATTGCAGCCATTAGAAATTTGGAAGTTCACCAAATGGATGTGAAAACGGCTTTCTTAAATGGAAATCTAGAGGAAGAGATTTACATGGAACAACCTGAGGGCTTCATAGCCAAGGGACAAGAAAAGAAAGTATGCAAGCTTGTAAAATCTTTATATGGTTTGAAACAAGCTCCAAAACAATGGCATCAAAAGTTTGATCATGTCATGCTTGATTCTGGGTTTAAAATAAACGAATGTGACAAGTGTGTGTATGTGAAAGATACACCAGATGGATATGTCATCTTATGTCTGTATGTGGATGACATGCTCATTGCTGGTAGCAATGAGAAAATAATAAAATCTACAAAGGACGTCCTAAGAGCAAGATTTGACATGAAAGATATGGGATTAGCGGATGTGATTTTGGGAGTACAAATCACGCGAACCCAGAATGGACTTGTGATAAGTCAGTCTCACTATGTGGACAAAATTCTTGAGAAATTCAATGCAAATGACTCTAATGTGGCTAGAACTCCCATTGACACGAGTCAACATCTGACTAAAAATCGAGATGACCCTGTTAACCAATTAGAGTACTCAAGAATTATTGGCAGCCTGATGTATCTAATGAGTTGTACCAGACCAGACTTAGCATATGCTGTGAGTAGACTAAGTAGGTACACGAGCAACCCAAATTCAACTCATTGGGGTTGCGTAACACGAGTGCTTCGATACTTGAGATACACACGGGATTACGGGCTGCATTATAGTAGATATCCGGCAGTTATTGAAGGTTACTGTGATGCAAATTGGATATCTGACACGAGTGATTCCAGGGCAACAAGTGGGTATGTATTCACACTTGGTGGTGCAGCGATATCGTGGAAATCATCTAAGCAAACTGTTATTGCTAGATCCACGATGGAATCAGAATTCATTGCTTTAGATAAAGCAAGTGAAGAGGCAGAATGGCTACGTCAATTTGTTGAGGATATACCAAGGTGGCCGAAGCCGGCATCGGCCATATGTATACATTGTGATAGCCAATCGGCAATTGGCAGAGCTCATAGCACAATGTATAACGGTAAGAACAGGCATATAAGACGTAGACATAAGACGGTACGACAACTAATCTCTACAGGAGTTATCACTGTTGACTATGTGAAGTCAAAGGATAACATTGCGGATCCGCTAACAAAAGGCTTAAGCAGAGAGTTAGTTCAGAAGTCGTCAATGGGAATGGGACTAAAGCCCATGAAAGGCTAAGTTTATGCGAAGGAAACCTAACTCAGCTGACTGGAGATCCCAAGATCTGAGTTCAATAGGACAACCTAATTGTATGAACTGGCGAAGGTCACTGTGGGGGAGAGTTGGCCCACGTTTGAAAAAGGGAGTTTACTATAAACTAGCTTCCTAGTCCATTCCTAAAAGTGACAAAGGTTGAGGTTAAGCTTATGGCTTTTAATGATTTGACTGAGGTAACCAGTCCCAGTAAATCACCTATGTGAGAGAGAAGTGGGGTCGCTTCAAAGGGTATTGTTGGGGCACAATACTTAATAGCTCTCGCAGAACCAGGCACGTGTCCATGACCACAACGGACACAACAATGAGGACTTGACGTTGTCAAGGAGAGTTTTGTGTGAAGCGTATTGTCGTCTACACAAACGGCAGACGAGTTCAAAGACATCGCGTTCTACTCAGAGCCAGTAGGCTAAGTGCGTTTCATAAGCGAAGGTTCAAAGGGTCACACCTACCTATCGTATGCAAAACTCAACTGTTGAAATTTAATCGGAATGAGAATGTTTCTGTGAATAACTCCCATTCATGTGGGGGATTGTTGGAAAGTGTTTATGTGAATGTGAGTTGGCCTTGTCCCACATTGGTTGGGAGATGGAAATTGGAAGGGCTTATAAGGAGAAGCTTGAGAGGGAGATTTAAATTGTTAAAGTTATATTATCCTCTAGCTCCTACCCGCGCGCAGGGGGGGTGCAAAAAATGGGTTCGGGCTGGAAAAATTCTTGAATCAACGCGACGCCCGCATCTGCGGACACGAATGCAGCTCGAAAAACCCGGGTCCGCGCGACACGGTTTTTGCTACCCGTTTATTTTTTGTGACTTAAAGAAAGCTTCCAGAAGGAGGAGTTACACGTCTCCTAGTCTTCAGCTGCAGTTACAAAGGCTGTTGGTCTTCAGCCTTAATTCGTAATCATTGCCATTATTATTTGTGATTAATAGAGATTAATCACATCAGTTTCATACTGGATGGTCTGATTATATAATAGCACCTCCTGTGTACAGAAAATATACACAACACAGAAAAATCACTCTCTCACATAAACAACTCTGTTGCTACAGAAAGAACACAACACAGAAGCAGGAGACTTCCGGTTAACTTTCAGGCAGGTGTGATAGTCCGCAGTGCACCGCGCCGCGCTGTTGAACCGGTGTACCCTGGGAACAGACGACGAATCTGTTTAAGGGAATTGTGTCAAACACAAGCCCGGTTCCGTTTTCTAATCTGTTCAGTTTTGCCTTTTTTCTGTTTGTTTCTTTGCAGACTCATTGCTGTCTCTATTTATATGTTCATATGATATATTTTAGCATCGTTAACCATTTCTAAAAGATCACAAACGTAGAGGAATTCGATATAAAAGCGAAAGGTGTACGTATAAATGGATATCACAGTTTATTGGGATATAAAGATCAAGCAACAAAACAACCACGATCCATGGATGGATCGGTCATATTACCATTTACCACGTCTAGCTTTATGCTCCTTGTGTGGTTATCTAAAATTATGGATTTTGTCGCTATTTTTTTGAAAAGTTCACGGATTGTCTGGGTGGTTTTTTACTTTGTAATGTATTTAGTCATCAATTAACAAATCTACAAATTATAGCTAGTCAAAGTTAGAGACTAAACGTGTTACATAATGCAAACAATAGGGACTATCCATATACTTTTGACAAAAGCCGGGACTAATTAAATGTATTAAAATGTGCAAACCATAGGAATCATCTATGTACTAACTTAGCTAGGGACCAAATTCAACTTTTGGTTGACCATAGGGATTATCAGTGTATTTTACACTTAATACATTTTAAATTAAAAATATATTTAAAATGTTTGAAGATTGTTTCATAGTCTTATTCAAAATTTTTACAATGTTAATTTCAGTTAAATGATTTGAGAAAATGCTTGAAACCGCAAGAGTCAAGATATACCATTCTTTTCTAAAAGTCAAGTAATGGTGAGACTGTGGAAGGACCATGACTTGTGCATGTCTCGTGGCTGATAAAAAAAAGCTTCGTTATTCAGTAACCATTCTTTTTACACTTGAACCAATAAGTCTTCATTTTTATTTTTTCGTAACCACGTCAATGAAGGAAAATAGGAGACCATGGTAGCATAAAAACATTAATATTTTTCTATGGACTATTGGATTTGGATTATGGATAATGTCAACTATCAGCAATTCGTCGCTACTAGTTCTGAATAACGAAATATGTGTTGTCGGTCATACGTTTTGACATTTTGCTCACCAACGGACTATGACTAAAAAATCTATTCCATTTATGTATTCAATTAGTATTATGTTAGTCATAGTCCCCTAAGGACCAATATGCTAAAAGTGGGACCATCAGCACACATTTCGTTAGTTGGAACTGGTGGCAAAAAATTGCTGATAGTTAAGATTATTTAAATCCTTTATTCATTTTTTTATTCATCAGCCACGTCGCTATTTTTCATAAAATCTCATTTTGATCCCTTCGAGTTTTTGAATTCGAGTTTACCCATTTTCATACTTTAACTTTTAAAAAATATTGTTCTATGTGCGTAGTTTTATATACATGTCAGGTCAAGTATAATACGTTTTCGTGCTTATTTTTTTGTACATTTCTAGCTGTTCCACATTTCCGCGTATATTTTATTCAGAACCGAGTGGGGTCAAATATAATACGTTCTATTCGACAATATAAACTAAAGTTACTCTACTTTTCGACGCAAAGTCATTACTATATTATATATTTATATATTACTAATTAGCAACTTTGTGTTGCTTTAAGGTCTGTACATAAAGCTTTTGTGATTGTACCTACTTTTGGTTTCTTTCTTTTTTTCTTTTTTCTATTAACTCAACACTTGACTTCTTACTTTTAACCATGTTTGATTTTTTACTTCTAACCCTAAAGTTTTCATATTTTGTAATGTAACTCTTTAAATTGATTTTTTTACTTTTAACCCTAAACTTTTCATTTTTTGTAATGTAACCCCTTTGATTTTTTACTTTTAACCCAAAGCTCTTTATCTTTTACAATCTAGCACCACATTTTTTTACTTTTAACTTTTGTCCCTTATACTTTTCATTTTTGCAATGCAACCCCTTTGGTTTTTTACTTTTAACCCAAGCTCTTTATTTCGTTACAATCTAGCCCAGACTATTTAACTTTCAACTTTGGGCTCCCATACTTTTCATCGTACGCATGTTTTTTGTTTTATGTTTCGAGTTAACATGCGGCAACGTGCGTGTACGGCTCAACGTTTTTACGTATACTTTTCATTTATGATAAGTTTTTCGTTTTACGTTTCGTTCTGCGAGTTACGCTGCAACGTGCGTGTATGGTTCAACGTTTTACGTCTGTTTTTCCTGTTTGGCAGGCCCGTCGCATTATGGCTATTTTACGCGGGTCAAATATCGACTTAATTATTCTTTTATATGTTTTATGTTGTTAGCATGACGCAACAGGAATGTGGGATTCTACAATTTTATGTCTGCTTTTCGTTTAGTGTTATTTCCCCCTTTATTATTTATTTTATGAGCTTTCCGGTGTTGGTGATTGATGACAATGGTGTGGCACTGGTGCTACTTTACATGACATTACACCCCCGCCGCAACTCAGGGGCTTAATACTAGTCTATACTAAAAACCATGATCCAACGATGCTGCTATTGAGTTAAATCGAATATGCCAAAGCCTGTGTTTACATATTTAGCACATCACATAACGTTTGAACTAATCCGTTCAATATTTATAATGGTTGCCGTACGGGTCTAATTACTACTTCTAGATATACTTTCAATGGTCGGTCACCAGTATTTTTTTCCGAAAATATTAAATGGCGAAAACAATTTTCTATTTTTGATAATTCAATATTTCTTTTACTAACAAAAAAAATATTTCTTTCACTTACAAAAAATAAATATATGTATTTTAACTATTTAAATTGTGTTATGAAAACTATTTTCATCATCTAACGTATTTTTTTTTTCCTTTTCTCGAACAGTATTAAAAAAAAAAATACTAAATACCAGATAACCTATAAAATAACATTTTATATGATCAAACGATTTAAAAATTTAAAACGATTTAAAAAAAGCATGAACATGAAAACATGATTGTCCCGATTCCTACAACATGGATTCCACTCAAATAAAGATGAAATCAAGCCCATAATTCGCTACCCCTTTTACCATGTGAACTTCCTCATCCAACGTCTACGCTTTACAACCTAAAAACATCTAAATATTATTTTGAAAACATCATATATCATTGTACTAGGTTAGAGTCCCGGGTGTACACCCGGTACATTCACAAGTCAAATGACAAAATTATTCATTGGAACTTGCATATTAATATTCTTATGAATTTTGGTTGCTTGGAAAATATCATAAAAACGTTTAATGTTACCCATTAAATGATATATATGCAATGTTTGATTTGACGTCATTAAAAAACAAATAATGACATGAACATGCAGTCATATTTAATTTAAACGACGCAAATGAAGATGAAAATTCTAAGTAAATAAATATAGTTTAACAAAAAATACAAAGAAAATGAAATTAAATTATTAAACGGCGTAAATTGTTTAATATGATTAAATACTTATTCACAAACTATCTGTACACACATTTGCAAATCATACATTGCATAAAATGTCATACAACTTAAAGATGCACTAATAATGAAAATCGTCTTGATAAACCAACAAACAATGTCAACCATAAAATTACACTACCAACAAAAGCCTTTTGTACCCTCACGCCTAAAGGGCATAACAAAACATAAGAAGAAAAAACTAAAAGTTAAGAAAACAATACGCATTGGAAAAGCTTTCAAGGGACAATTCATTATATTTATATTTACTAATTAAAGAGAATTGCAATGGTGTGCTAGACTCACTTTGTAAATTAACATCAACACCATGGGGAGATCAATAACTCCATTAACTCAATATGCACTGCAAGTCATATAAACTCATGTCAACTTTCACATGAACAACACTACATTGTTTTGTTTAGCCATGATCATCTTACAATATGTCAATATAACACTCGAATCAAGCCCATTAGTAAAAGTTAAAAAAAATGTACAATAAGATAGCCATTCATAACACAAACAAATAAAACTGAGCCGATATAAACTACAACTCACCTATTCTGGCAACATGCTGCACAATCGTAGCTCCTGATTCACTCATACCAACTACTTTATTTTTTTCATCCTGGTTAACGACCGTAAATAGTAATTCAATTCCTCGCCTATAGGTTACCACCTGCAAAATGATTTTCGCGGATTTAAACTAAGGAACCAAAATTTATAGTATAAATTAATTACTTTCAAAGTATAAACAATCAGTAATCTTTTTTCTACAAAGAAAACATCAAACTAAAACGATTCAAAAGGTTAAGCAAAGCTACGACTTATCCGAAAAGGTAACAATCTCTTAAGTCAATCTAGATTCCTTAGATACCTCAGATCTTGCTCATATCCTTGTAACTGCAAATACGAATTGTTTGAGATATTATACTACAATCTTTTTAATGAAAAAAGATGTTAGCACTTAACACTAACATTCTTATAGCAGGTTATGTTGACCCAAAAGCCTATTTCATACAAAATCTTATTAAATTGACATCGTGTTAAAAGTGATAACTAAGTCCAAGTATTTACAGTATTATTCACATAATGATAATTAGGAAATAACCATGTAGAGGGACTACAGTGGTTGCCTTAATCGCCGATGAAAAAAATTAGAACAAAACAGGTCAACCTACACGAACCTCAACCCAAAATCAAGCCAAAGTAAAATCTAAATAATTAATATACAACTTTGAAAGTATGATGACTTTATATTTAGGTAAAGTAAAAATATGATCTTCAATTGCTTGTGATTACTACTGTGATTTTGAGGATACATTAAACTTTGGCTCAATTTCTAGTAATGAACTATATTTTTTACAAACTTTTAATTTCTTTATGTATGCCATGTACCGGCTTACGCCACTTCAACTTTTTTAACCAGTTAGAACACATTATAGCCGATCAATTGAATCAAATGGAAACAGAAAAGTGTTTTGTTACACCAAACAATCAACAGAGTACAGTTCATTACAGACAATGACAAATACGAAATCAAGTTTATATGGAGGCGACATTTTTCCATGAGTTCAATCTATGGCACGGTGGTGGTTGTTTTTTTATACGGTGGGAGAAGCTTCATTGGGTATTAGTATTATAATTCATTTTAAACTACACCAGCTTAGATAAGCAACCACAATATAAATAGATTCTGGTACATCTATGGTAGATCTTCACAATTATCCAAAGAGACAAGTTAGTTAAAATCGATTCACTACTATTTTCACAATCATATATACATGAACAATATATAGCAAATAAATTTAAAAAAAAAAACTGATGGTGAAACTGACCATGGAAAGGTGTCACCTAATTAGAAAGGCTAGTTGACTGTTTAATATCTACGTGATAGATATTGCTATTGCAATTATTCTAAGGGATCTGAGATTTTGGAAAGCTTATAAATGTGATTGCAACGTGATTTGAAAAGTTTATAAATGTGATTTACATATCAACATTAATTTTATCAATCATACCAACATTAATTTTATCAATCATTGTCTAATTTTGTTTAAGGAAAGATGTTTATAGCTAATTTTATGAAGAAACAAAACGTAAAACTTGCCAACCTATTTTCAACTTTCATTTTTTAAAAAAAAGTTATTACGCGAGAACATTATTTGTAAGTCAAATAGAGATGTTCTTTAAAAAAAATTGCCTCTATGACAGAGAACCAATAATATGTGAAAAAGGTGCCACCTAATTAGAAAGGCTAGTTGACTGTTTAATATCTAGATGATAGATATTGCTATTGTAATTTATTCTACTTAAAGAAAAAGCAGTATTAATTTCTTTCAATGGCCGTTTGGAAAAAGGTTACCTTCCCTTCATGTAGACCGATCTTGACTATGGTTAAGAGGGTCACATCTGTAGCAGCTACAACATTACTACAAGATAAAACCGTTAACATAAGATAAAAAGTACATATTCACAACCTTGACATATACAACAAAAAGGAAAAGTTAATATATTTAGATAACAAACCTTACTTGTTGAACATTCTAACCTTCTCTTCCCTGATTGTGAAACCACTGAAAAACGCCTTTGTGATATGCAAGTTTCCATATCACACCATGACCGCCAGGCTTGCAAGTCTCCAAAATCTATAAATATGAAATTCGGTCAATCATTCATACCCGTAATTCGGTTTACCATAAATTTGGTCAATTAATGAGATTAAAAAATCGTAACAAATAACATTAAATTCCGTCAATTATTATTAAAGTAAATAATTGACAATTATTTAGATTGAATGGTCAATTATTATTAATGACAACAATTAATATTAAACATAAATTCGGTTTAATCTCATTTACATAATTAATCTATTCAAAATTGATTATCAATCAATTATTATTAAAGTAAACCAAAAAGAAAAATAAACCGAATACGAAAAATAGATTGATTATGAAATTCGGTCAATCATTCATATCCGTAATTCGGTTTACCATAAATTCGGTCAATTAATGAGATTAAAAAATCGTAATAAATAACATTAAATTCTGTCAATTATTATTAAAGTAAATAAATGAAAATCATTCAGATTGAATGACATTGAATTTGGTCAATTATTATTAATGACAATAATTAATATTAAACATAAATTCGGAAAAAAGAGTTTAAACATAATTTCATACAATCTATTTTTCATAATTAATAATAATTGATTGATAATCAATTATTCATCCAATCTATTTTGCATAGTTAATTATTATTAAAGTAAACCGATATTAAAATAAATGAGAGCTATTATGATAAACCGAATGTCAAATTTGTTTTTTTAACCCGTAATCTATTTTGCATAATCAATATTTCATAAAATCTATTTTGAATGATTGATTGATTATGAATCAATTTAACCCGTAATTTAAGCTTTACCATAATTTATGCTAAGTTAGAAAAGTCACCGGCTCAAATTCTACGAATTCAAATTTCAAATATTAAACTAAATCCCATAATTTAGGCTTACCATAATAGCTCTCATTTATTTTTTTTGTATGAATGATTGACTGTCAATCAATTTAACCTGTAATTTAGATTGATTGATTATGAAATTCGGTTTAATCTCATTTACATAATTAATCTATTCGAAATTGATTATCAATAAATTATTATTAAAGTAAACCAAAAAAAAGTAAACCAAATACGAAAATTAGATTGATTATGAAATTCGGTCAATCATTCATACGAAAAATAGATTGATTACGAAAAATATATAAATATTATATATTATCTTTATATTATGTAACAATAGATCGGAACCAGCAAATAACAAAATCATAGAAACGTCGTAAAGGTATACTTACATTTTCGAATGCTTCCACGTTTGGTTTATGGTGTGTAAAACAAGTGTGATAAATGTGGTACCGTGTAATTTAATAGATGAAGTATAAAAATAGAGAGTTTGGAATTTGCCTTAAATCAATGAAAAATGCTTAAAATTAGAAAACTAATTGCAATTGTAAATGATTATCATCTATTACAAATTATGAGTAAGAGAATAATTTTAATTCAAATTATGACTTATAAATAAATGACACGATAAATTTAGTTAGAGAATAATTATGTAAGAGAATAATTTAATTCGGTCAAATTATGAGTAATTCAATCTTCATTCTTCCTTCAATCTTCCTTAACAATTCTTCCAATCTTCATTCTTCTTTTTCATTTTCTTCGAGGTAATGTTAAGAATAGAAAATGAGTAAAACTTATTAGCCTTATTCAAAAAAAGTTGAAGAAAAAAACGAATATGCAGAATCAAGTTTGAACCAGATTATTTATTTGAGAAATTATAAAACTAACTTTGTATGAAAAATAAGTTTTTTTTTTTAATTTTGCACGATACACATAAGTGTATCTTCACACACATGTATATTTTAAGTATATTTTAACTTACCAAATAATAATAGAAAATGGTGGAGATGATTTAGACAAAAAGGCTCCAAATTAGACCAATTAAATAAATATAAAAAAAATTGCCATGCTATCTTCTCAAGTAACTTACTAATACAACGATTCCTTTTTAAATCGGTGGTTCTAAACATTTATTCAAATTCTTATATAAATTGTTCGCTAAAATTCAATTTCAACGTTTTACAATTTAGAAAAAAATAATAATAATAATAAATAAATAAACATAGGGATCTTTATATGAATACGATTAGATTATTACCTCGATTGTGTTCGAATGATAGCATGGTTTGGTTTGGACTTAGAACCCACAGCGGAAACAAACGAATAACCACAAAGGGACCGCTATGGTTTGTTTTGATCAGTTTGATGATGTTTTGCGTAGGTTTCCGTTTTGTCAGAAGTCAGAACTAATGACCGGAAAACAGAGAGCCGAAAGAAGTCGACGGGTTTTGGTGAGGCTGTGGTGTTACTCCGAGAGGTGGAGCGTGATGGTGATTTTGATTTGAGTGTTGTAATCAAGTTCGAATGATTCTTATCAAGTTGTTATCAAAATTGGAGAAGAGACCTCGAAGAAAAAATGGAAAAGAAGAATCAGGAATGTAGATTGGGAGAATTGTTAAGGAAGATTGAAGAGTGATGGAAGAATGGAGAAAATAAAAAAAATACAAAAGGTTATTTATAGGAAAAAAGTTGGAGCTCCATTTACCAATTTGGATCCTAGAGACCCTCTCTAAGGTCTCCATTCAACCCAAGTGACCTCAATTATTATATAGATAGATAAGCGTACCATTAATTATTATGATCTAATGAAGATTATAATTAATTTATTTACTTACGAAATAAATCTTCGTTTAAATAACACAAATCATAATTTTTTTATGACAATGGTACATATATGAGATCGTATTGGTAATCTCAGTCTCTGTTACCGAACTATATTTCGTATGCATCGGGTACCTGTTACTGATTGTCCATTATGTCCATGTCAGACCTACCCGGGTACAAGATATACGCATTTATGGTTTAGGTGCCTCAAAATTACCTTTTGGATACCGATAATTTGAAACTCGAATTTTAAATCCACCTAAAACTGACTTGAAATACCCAATACTTGGTCATGTTTCATGCAATTATAAATTTGTTAATTTCATGTTTCCAAAGGTCAATATACTTATTTAAATTTGAAAATCATATGATTTATTTATTTATTCTGTTTTGTTGCGGTAAATGGATTTTGTTAATTAAATGGTAATTCCAAATACCATACCCATGCAAAATCCATATATTTTTTTAAATTAATCACATGCCTGGTGACATACCAAAAAAAAAAAGAAAATAATCTCTCACATTTCTTATCCTGAATATGTTGGATTTTAGGTTTGCCCATCGAGTTTGGCTTTACCAGCGCTAAATTGTAAATGCATGCAAAACGACACATACATGCTTAATGATATCCATAGGTATCTTGTGCAATCAATGAAAATGATTACGTAATCTACTCTTCAATGATTAGTGAATTTTTTTTTTAGTTGTCACCGTGTCTTGATTTTTGATGTTTGAGAAAACGTTTTATACCTCAACCACTTTGCTCGGGGATTACAATTTTCGAAAAAAGCACCAATTTTCGGTAACAATATACCTATTTGGATCAAGTAATACACACAATGTTATTCAAATAAACTATATCCTCATTTATTGTAAAACTCAAACAACTTCAAGAGTTGTCACGTCCTTTTCTTTTAGGCCTACTCTGGGATCTTCGGAAAACATTAGGGTGTCATTGTCCGAAAACATATGACGCCACATGAATATTAGAAGTATATAACGTATGATTTATTTTCAAGTGTTATGTGACGACAGTACTTATTACCATGTGGATCCGCTCCCCTTTTCATCTTTAATTTTGGTTACCAGGTGGACTTTTTTTTTTTTCTATTAACTTTTACTTTATCTATATATAATATAACAATATAACAATTAACTTTTACTTTCTCTTGTTACTAGATTATATTTTGGAAGCTTTTCATGATAGATAAATTTAAAATGAAATGATAAAATATGTGTTATGATGTAACATATGAGAAAGCAATAATTTTAATCATGTGAATAAGAATGAAAATGTATATTAAAAATAAGATATATGTTTGGATGAGGAGCAGAGTTGTAAACAACTATTGTAAGGCGTGATTGCGGTGGTGGTCTTGAAGGTGCGACTTTTTTATTGAAAAAAAGTGGTTTTAACCTATTATGCTCTTGATGAAAATACAATTCTTAGTTTGAACATAATTAGTGATTTGCCTAGACATGATTAATGAATTATCTGAATACATTGTGTATTATTTCCTATATGAATAAAAACCCACAAAAAGTCGTTTTTTTTTTCGTTTTTTGTATAGCACTATGTTACTCATTGGAAGATAATAAAACGTTCGTAATTTAGTGTTTTTTTTAAAATAATCATATATAAAAGTTATTAACGTTTTAAAATTATGGAGGAAACATAAGAGAGAAAAAAACTTTTGGATGGAAATAAAGAGGAGGTTGCCACGTGGCCCACCCAAGTGGGAAGGATAGCCTCTTTAAGTGTCATGTAGTACTTAGTAGGGGTGTTCAAAAAATCCGAAATCCGAACCGAAATCCGATTTTAATCATGTAGATTATCTTAATTCTCTCTCATGTGAAATAACTAGATTATATCCCGGAAGCTTTCCGGGATAGACAAATCTAATATGAAGTGTTAAAATATGTGTTATGATGTAATATAGAAATTAATATACTACAATATGATAAAACAACAATTACAATTATGTAAATAAGAATGAAAATGTATATTAAAAAGAAGATGAACGTTTGGGTGAGGAGTATAGCCCGAAGCAACCATTGCAAGGCGTGATTGAGGTGGTGGTCTTAAAGGTGTGGATTTTGTTTTTCTTAGAAATTGGTGGTTTTAACCTATTTTCCTCTTGATGAAAATAGAATTTCTATTTACTGGTTTGAACATGATTAGTGACTTGTCTAGACATGATTAATTAATTACCTGAACGCATTGTGATTTTTTCATGTATGAACAAAAATCCACAAAAAAAGTTTTTTTTTTTGTTTTTTGTATGGCACTATAGTACTTGTTGGAAAACTAATAAAGCGCTGGTTAGTTTGGTGTAATTTTTTTTTAAAAAATTTCGTATATAAAAGTTATTAATGTTTAAAAATTATGGGGAAACATCAAAGGGAAAAAGAATTTTAGAGGGAAATAAGGCGTATGATGCCACGTGACACACCTAAGGAGAGAGAGGGGGGGGGGGGGACCTCTTTGAAAGTCATGTCAGCTTTATTGCTTTCTTTTATTAATATATAGATATTATTAAATCATAATTTCACGTTTATATTTTATTTGCTTAATATTTATTTTCTTAACTAATTCTTTTTATATTTCTGCTTATTAAAAACTATTTAATATTTTATTGATCCAACCTCATGTAATATTAAATTTTCTAACTTAATAATAAATTAAAAAAACAAAAAAAAATGTTTTAACCCGTGTGATACACAAGTTTCTAATGAATTATTTACACTAAATGAAACTGTAAATGAGAGTTACGTTTTCATCTAAAGCATAATAGGTCAAAACCAGTCGTTTCTAAAAAACTTACACCTTTAAGACCACCACCTTAATCACGTCTTGCAATGGTTGCTTTTGTCTATGCTCTTTATCCAAACATACATTCTCTCTTTAACATATATTTTCATTCTTATTTAAATGATTAAAATTGTTGTTTTCTCATGTTATAATACATTAATTTATATGTTATATCGTAACACATATTATGTCACTTAATATTAGATTTGTTTATTCCGAAAAGTTCCCGAAATATAACCCAATAAATAATATACATCTTGGATACAAATATAAATGTTCCAAAAAATATTATAAACTAAACTGATTTATAAGTTAATCAATTATTATATGCTTTGAACCTGTTTAGACTGTTTAATACTTTTTGAACCGCTATATATTTGTCACTATTGAGATTTGAACCGTCATCATATATAAAATCAAAGTCTTATCCAACATTTTAATACAACTTGTCCAAAGGAAATATGTATCCCATTTGATTTTGTTGTAGTTTCGATTAAAGGTAAGGAAATCGGTTCCACTCATTTGATTTGGTATCACTAATGGAGTAATATTTTATAACAGTGATTCATGTGACTAGAAGACATCACGATTCATACACCTAGCAAAATTTAAGCATATATTAAATTACTTATATTTTTTTTTAAACCCCACGAAGTACTATAAATAGGTCTCATATCCCTCCTATTCAATTCACCCACACTCTTTGTTTTCTTTTCTCATCATTCATATCCTCCAAGAAATCCCAATGGCAAGTGTTGAGGTAATTTTTACTCTTTGTTTCTTCCATTTATTATTTGTTGCACTAAAAACTTATCCTTTTAACTATAAATAATTTGAAGGTCGATACTTCACCGGTGTTAATCTATGGTAAATCAAATTTAGGGTCGTATATGTATATAAAACACATTACAAAGATTTTTTTTACGTGTGTCAAGCGACAAATAGATGCCAACGAGGTACTGGTGGACTGGTTGGGGAAAGACTTGGTGTTCCTTGTTACCCATGTTCAATTCTCACTCTCCTAATTATTTTCTGCGTCATCCAAGTGAAGAGCGAATACGGGTGCCACCGGTTCGACTCGGATGAGAGTCGAGGTTTTACCGATCATTCCACTGTCGTGTCTTTGGGCGGGTGGAGGTCGGGTTTTCGCGCATCTGGGAGAGCCATAGAGGCTAGCGGCGATTGAGTAGTTGACCTTGGCCACATCGCCCGGTGTCATGATGGTTGTCATGTTGTTACTTGCCATTCAAAAATACAAACTGACAAATAGATGTGCTTATTAGTTCATGCTGGTTTGGTATACATTTTAAGTTATATATATATTTCTCTTCCATTTATTATGACAGCATTCAAAACTTGTATAATTGTAAGTATATGTAATTTGTTAAGATAATTTTTACTGGTCACTCTCTAATAAATCGCCTTTGGTGTTATGTACCTATAGAACATAAAAAAAGACACATAACACTAACTTTTTTAATCTGTGTCACTACAAATGTAGATCCACCCTAACGTTAGATCATGTTGGTGTTTTATGCAAAGAACACGTTAATTATTATTATTATACATAAATGCCTTACATTGTTAACAAACTTTTATGGATATTTCAGGTTGACTCAGTTGCGAACACCGTGCCAGAGAAGGTAGAAAGCACCCAAGAAACACCAAAAGAGGTAGAGCCAGTAGTTGCTACACCACCTGCACCCGAGCCAGAGGTGGAGGAGCCGACAAAAGAGCCACAAACCGTTGATGCTACACCACCAGTGGAAGAGCCATCCGCGATCGAAACTGAGACTAAAGTGGTGGATGAGCCTAAAAATGATGTAGAAGAAGTTAAGGTGGAGGCGTCGACTCAAGAAGAGGTGAAGGAAACCAAGGAAGCTAAGGAAGAAACTCCAGCCACTACAGAGGTGGTGGCCGAAGAAACCCCGGCCACCACCGAGGTAGTGGCAGAAGAAACACCGACGACAACAATAGAGGAGGTTGAAAAGGCTGTTGTGGAAGATGAGAAACCAGCTGAGGTTGTTGCCACCACTGAAGTTGCAAAAGAGGAATAGAGTGGGAGCTCTACATTTGGATGTCAAGTTATGTTACGTTCTACCTTTTATTTATTGTGGTTAATGTTTGATTTCTATTGTGTGTTCAAAATCCAAGTGGCAGGAATAGAATAGATCAAAAGGTGTGGGGTGCCACTGTGGATTTTCCATGAGTTATATTGTTTTAATACCAAGTTCTGTTATAATATTTTATCTCTTTGGTTTTTTTTTTAATCTCTAAGCGGTTAAAAGATGCAAAAGTATACAAGCTATAGCTGAAGCATATCGTAAAAAATATAATTTTCTGGTATAAAATCATCTAAATTATTTATTCAAAATTCAAAGGGATCGGAATGTTAAACAAGGAGGTTTTGGCCGTGGCTCGAGTAGTGGTTTAAGAACATGTCTCTTTAAGCATTTCCATGAGTGTAAAGATGGTAAGTCGGGGTCTTCAGGGTTCCTACGCCTTCTAGAGCACATGCAGAGTTTGCATTTCAAGACAGAAAAAAGGGGGGCGTCTTTGCAAGATGCAATCTCTCAAGACTTGGACCTTTTTATGGATGTTGGGGGCGCCCTTAGGGATGGGGCTAAATGGTTGTGTGAGAGGTGCATGGTGATGCATGCTCTCAGCAAAAGGTGCAATCACAATGCTGATGATGTCCTCTCCTTCTCTGTGGTTACGGGAGATATCGAAGATTTCATTGTTGGGATCCAGAAACCTCGTCACGTGACTATGGACATGGGACCTGTTCCTTCAGGAGGTGTGGTTGGGGATATATCCCTCTTAGAAAAGGTTTTCTCACTGTCCATTCAAACTGTCAAGAGCATCACCCCAAGCTGTCGACTGGCGTTCGTCCAGGCCTTGACAGGTGCCTTACGCAAAGTGGTGGCTTCACCAGGCTCCGTAGAAAGTTGGGTCAAACTGCTTTTATTGCCGCGGTGTACCCTACGGATGGTCAAACCGTCCACTAGGCAGGAGCGAAGGTCTGAGAATAGTAAATCATGGCAGTGTAGCAACATCCTGCAATCACTTTCTTTGTGGAAAGACGGTTCTGGGTTTGCAGATTTGGTTCCTTCTCTCTTCGATTGCGTGGGGGGTGTTTCTTTTATCAAGCAGGAAGCAGGGGGGAGTGAGGATACTGAAAAGAGCCCCAATGTCAAACAGTAAGGGACAGTCATTTCACAACTGCTTTCAAGCTCTTGTGTTCTAGCGGGGTTGCTCCTTTTGGGGATTCTACCATGAAAGCCCTCATTGATAAACATCCAGTGTTGCCTCCTCCGTCCTTGCCCTCTAACTCCGACATCATGCCCGCGCTTGTTGTGGATGAGGACTGTGTGCTTCGATGCCTCTGATCTTTTCCTAAAGGGACTTCATGCGGGAGGGACGGTTTGAGGGCCCAACATCTATCGGACGCCCTTAGCGGAGAGGGGTCCCTGGCTTCCACGGGTTTGCTCTCAGCTATTACTAAAGTCATCAACTTATGGTTAGGTGGGTTGTGCCCTAGGGTACTTGCTGAATTTATTGCTTCGGCCCCCCTTACCCCTCTTCTGAAACCAGATAACGGGATCCGACCCATTGCAATAGTGGTCATTTGGTGCAGACTGGTATCTAAAGTGGCTATGAGGAAGGTTGGTAAGGAAATGGCTAAGTATCCGGGGGACTTCCGATTTGGGGAGGGGGCTCCTAATGGGGCAGAGGCGGTGCTCCACAGTGCGAACAGGTTCCTTAACTCCTTCCATGAAGACGGTTCTTTGGCTATGCTCATTGTGGATTTTTCAAACGCGTTCAACATGATCAACCGCACTGCTCTTCTTCGAGAAGTTCTTCAGCATTGCCTTTATATCTATTTGTGGGTCCAGTTCTTATATGCCCAGCCAGCTAGGTTGTTTGTTGGTAATGATTGTATAGGGGCCACTACGGGGGTTCAGAAGGGTCCCCCTTCTTTTCGCCTTGGCATTACACCCTATGGTTCTTCGGGTGCAAGAAAATTGTAACTCCCATTTCATGCGTGGTACCTTAATGATGGTGTGACACCCCAGGAAAATCCCACATCGGCCGTGGCCAGGAGAGATCCTTGGTTCATAAGTAATGTCTTGCCTCTTAAATCACCAACGCGTTTTGGGGCTTAATGTTAGTGGATGAGAGGAGAACTCCACAGTTAAGCGTGCTCAGGTGGGAGAAATTCCAGGATGGGTGACCTCCTGGGAAGTCTCCACTTGGGCACCCAAAAACAAATCCGTGAGCTCTGGATGGGCAAAGCGGACAATATTGGTGGTGAGAGGGGCGGGGTGTTACAGATGGTATCAGAGCCACTCCTGTGCCGTTCGGGATGGTGGGTGCATACCTCATCAGGGACGATGAGACTCTAACGGGGGGTGAATGTGACACCCCAGGAAAATCCCACATCGGCCGTGGCCAGGAGAGATCCTTGGTTCATAAGTAATGTCTTGCCTCTTAAATCACCAACGCGTTTTGGGGCTTAATGTTAGTGGATGAGAGGAGAACTCCACAGTTAAGCGTGCTCAGGTGGGAGAAATTCCAGGATGGGTGACCTCCTGGGAAGTCTCCACTTGGGCACCCAAAAACAAATCCGTGAGCTCTGGATGGGCAAAGCGGACAATATTGGTGGTGAGAGGGGCGGGGTGTTACAGATAGATCTATTGGGCCTGACCAACCCCACCCGTCGGCTAGGAGCCGGGCGGGTGCATATTGTCTCTAGTTTAGCAACACAAGCAACTCAAACACGGGCAGCAACTCAAGCAACGCTGTCAGTAATGGTTTCAGCATCACAGTCGTGGTAGTAGTAGGAAACGCTTGTTTGATCGTTTGTTTATTCGTTTAACGTATCTTATGACATGGTATTTTTTGATCAACGCTCAACACACGGAAACTTATTGTAAACTTAAACCTGTGAACTCACCAGCATTATATGTTGACCCGTTTTTGGCATGATTTCTCAGGTCGCTAAGGTAGCAGCATCTCAGGGCTTAGGCGCACGCGTCTGCACGGCGTCTAGTTTAGGTTCATGGTTTTGTTATTAAACAAGTTTGGAAACTTTTGGGATTTAGTTTTGTAAAACAATGCTTCCGCTGTTATTTCAAATGGTTTGGATTTATGTTTTTATTTTACGTATCTTATCATATAGCGTTGTTTATTGTGACCGTTGACTTGGATCCTGGTGTGTCACACGCCTCGCGGTAGAACTCCGCATGTGGTAATTTGAGGGTGTGACAGATTGGTATCAGAGCCAATGGTTATAGTGAACTAGGACTGCATGTAGAGTCTAGACTATAGCCGAGTCTCACACACTAGACGGTCACATACATTCGAGTCGTGTCTTTTGGTAAACATACTAACCTTGTCGGGGTGTCGGTATCCTTACCACACGGTGTCACATTGCTTATCTCATTCTTGGTTAATCCTAGCTTCACTTTATCTTCTCCTTCGGGTTTACAGTCGTGGGAACTTGTTTGATGATCTTTTGAGTTGGTTATATCTTCCTAAGATGTGGGTGTCGGGTGACTTGAGGTTCGAGCTCAGGGCACGCCTTGAGGACCATGTAGAGCAATTTATCATTTCGGGTGCACACGAAATGATAAGTTTAAATGCATGAAAGACTTGGTGGATCTCGGGTTGGGATTAATGGTCACATTGGACCCAATCCTGGATTGTTCGTATTCTCTTGGTTTAGCGTTGGTGATGGGTCTGAGTGTTTGTTTGTTGTCTTTCTCAGAAGATGTCTGGAATTCGCGGTGGTCGTACTGGCGGACGCAATGGTGGCGGTGGTCGTGGAGGGGTGAACCTAACCCAGGAGGATCTGAACACCTTGCTGCAGGCTGCCTTTCAGGCAGGACACAATGCTCATGGCGGTGAGTTGATCCTATCAGTTTTGCCTCGTTGTGAGCATGGTATCCTTCTTTTGTGGTTTTCTTACGTGTTTCGTTTCAGGCGGTGTTGTTAACCCACCCCCAGCCATGTGTACGTACAAGATGTTTCGGGATTGTAAGCCCCATGAGTTCTCTGGCACTGAAGGGGCTGTAGGCATGCTCAAGTGGCTAGAGAAAGTGGAGTCCGTATTCATAATGTGCAATTGCCTTCCCGAGGATCGGGTGAAGTATTCTGTTGGGCTCTTCACAGATGTTGCTCTGACTTGGTGGAACAACATCACTAAGAACATGGGTATAGGTGAAGCCTATGCCATGCCATGGGAGAACTTTGTTCAGCTATTGAAAAGGGAGTACTGTCCCTGGGAGGAGGTACAAAAATTGGAACATGAGGTTTGGAGCCTCAAGATGGTGGGGTCTGAGATTGAAGAGTACACTGTGAGGCGTAACGAGTTGGCGGTGCTGTGTCCTGACTTGCACGTACCAGAATACAGGAGGATCGAGCACTACATTTCAGGGTTAGTACCAGAGATAGCGGGGTTAGTGGCTGCGGGAAATCTTCCTACTTATGCAGAGGTGGTTCGATCGGCTCATCGGATGACTAATCTGAAGGTGAATGAAGGTGTTTTACCTGCTCGTGGCTCGACTGTCAAGGCTCCAGAGGGCAGCAAGCGCAAGTTGGAAGGCTCGGGGAAGAGTTCGGCTCAAGAACAGCCACAGCAGCAGAACAGGAAGCTAGGGGCGGTGGGGTCACCGTCGACTCAGAATCAGGGTGGATACACAGGAAAGAACCCTAAGTGCAACCAGTGCGGGTACCATCATGTTGGGAGTTGTGATACGTTTCGTTGCAACCGTTGTCTTCGCTATGGCCATCTGGCCAAGGATTGTAGGGTCAGCACTCAGGCAGGACAAGTTCAAGCAGTTGCCCCCACTCCTACTCCTCGGGGAAATCAAGGGTGCTTCAATTGTGGTGAAACAGGGCATTTCAAGCGAAATTGCCCAAAGCTGAATCAGGGAGAGGCAGGCACAGCAAGAAATGGAGGGAACAACCAGGGCGGTGGTGTAGCTGCTCGTGCTTATGTTATTGGGGCTAGGGAGAACCAGGAGGACCCAGACACTGTTACCCGTACGTATTCCTTCTTATCTCTTATTACGCTTTGGTTCTACTTTTATCCGCATTATTGTGTGTTCGTGTTTTCGGGTGTTTCCTTTGTGGGTTGGTCGTTACTTCTCATTCTTTGGGGTCGATGAGGGTCCTTTGGGGATGCTACTTGGACGGTACCAGTGGGTTAGTTATACCGATCACAGTAGTCCCCAGTAGGCCTTCGATCGGGGGTCTCTTGTCTCATATCCACTCGCTGTTCCTTGGGGAAACGTTACTTGGGCATACACAGAGGTCGACGCTCATCACTGTTGGGGCCAAAAGAATCTCGGGGCGAGATTTCTTTTAACAGGGGGATGATGTGACGACCCGGAAAATTTTTCTTCTTGTTTTGTCTTCTCTTTTCGACTTCGGGAAATTTTCGGGACGAAAATTCTTTTAACAGGGGGATGATGTGACACCCGGCAATTTCCGGTAACTAACTTTTGAAAACTTAGCAAGTCTACCTTAGCGAGTCACGCATACGTTACACAAAACAAGGTCGGTCGAGTCGAGTCGCACGTCATTAGAGTTTTAACATACGCAAGTCTCGAGTCCCGGGGATTGGTGAACGAGTGTGAACGTGTTTACTTTCATGTATTATGTGTTTATAATCATTGTGTGACTTGTCGGTATGTGAAAATGTGTTAACATATGTTAAAACGGAGTTTAACGCGCCAAATACACCACAATGGACCCTGTAGGCGATTAGCCTGGCTAATTGCCTTCAAGGTGGCGATTAGCCTGGCTAATTGCCTTCAAGGTGGCGATTAGCCTTGCCCTATAGGCGATTATGGGGCTAATCGCCTATAGGGAAGGCGATTAGCAGCCCTAATCGCCTATAGGGAAGGCGATTAGCAGCCCTAATCGCCTGATAGAACTTCATAATCGCCTGCAACATGTCTGACGACTAAAAACACCTATAAATACCACCCTTGACCCCCAAAACATTATTTACACAACCCTAGCCGTCCCATAACATATCTCAACCCACAAACACCCTCTGGAACCCATTTTTACACACAAACAACCATTTCCAAGCTTATTCCATCATCTACTCTTAAATACAAGGTGTGTTCTTCAAACCCAAACCTTTAAATGATTATGTTTTACTCCCTAAATGTCCAGACCTGATTTATAAAGGTTTTTGTCTTTGAAAATCCATTTAAAACCGTTTCTAAACAAACCCACACCTTTACATGTGTTATATGTGTTATATGTGATTAAAGATAGAGTTTTTGGGATCTAATCATGATTGTTTTTGTGTTATTATGATGTTTATAGCTGTTACAAGTTAGTATGATGATGTCCTAGGAGTTTGGATGGTTTTGGTCGTGTATTATGGATACTTGATGTTTTGACCCGTTTGAAGGATTTTGGATGATTTAGGATGATATGAGGTGTGTTGTTGATTGTTTGATGTTAGGGTTTGCTCTAGGATGATGCTAGAACAGTAGGATGCTTTCGGACAACGTGGTTATGTGATTAGAGCTGGATATTTGCTATTTAGGGCAAGTTATTGCATGTTGATGTGATGTTTTCATGTTAAATTGCTATTTTGGGAAAACGCTCGCATTCGGGACTGTTAGAATGATGAAAACTTAGGGGTTTTGCTTGGAATATGTTTGTTAATATGTTAGAATGATTATTGGGTGTTTGCGCATGTTTCGGATCTGATTTGGAGGGTTAAACGCGCGAAAAACCACATTTGCTGCACTATAGGCGATTAGCAATCCTAATCGCCTATGTTGTAGGCGATTAGGGGCATAATCGCCTAAGGTTGAGGCTACTCGTGTGCTAGGATGGCGATTAGCATCATAATTGCTAGCAGTCCATGCAATTGCGATCCTAATTGCCTTCATGTCATGCAATTGTGACCCTAATCACTAGTTAAGCCCTGAATTGCATACCACATGACCATAATCGCCTAACATGCATGTGATTAGCCCTAATCACCTAACATAAGTGGCGATTAGCCCTGCTAATTGCCTGTTGACCATCCCTAATCACGTGTTGACTTTCCTAATTGCATGCTAAGTCCCTAATCGCATGAAATGCTGTTGTAAGTGTATTATAACATCCCGAAACCCGATTTGACACCTAGGAACATGATAGATACCCGTGACATGCTTAGTAACATAGTAACACGTGTTCGGACTTGTTCGTACGTTAATGGACCTATGTGTTAGAATCGTTGAACTTTAACGCATGTTAAGTGCTGAGTTGCATGTTTTGTGTATGTTTGAGTATGAGATGAACACGTGGGGTCTCGGGTCACCAATGGGATGTCGAGTCTTGTACATTTGGTCAGTTTAACAGTCAACGCATTTTCAAACGAACCTGGTTATGGTCTTGGCATCTAGGGACTAACTAACCTACGGGTGGTTAGTCTAAGTACTTGTAACTGTCATATGTTAGGTCGCCGCTTTACGGGGCTAGCATAGCTTGTTGGTTTAAATCACTTTCGAAGTAACGCAACCCAAGGTGAGTTCATCGCCCCTCTTTTATACGTTTTCTTTCGGGGGAGAAACATGCCACGCAATTTAACAAACTCAGTGCTTTTGTATAAACATGTAACTCTTTTGGAAACGCTTTACTCATTTTGAATACGTAACTGTTTTTGGGAAGTGACTTGTTGTAAACACGCTACGCTTTTGAAACACTTTCGGGAAGCAACACTTTTGGAAAGCAACACTTTTGAATGCAACGCTTTTGAAACACAACTCTTGATTTGCAACACTTTTGTTTACTACACGACGAAACAAGGAGTCCCGGGGGAAACCATGAATGTGCGGGGTAGCACAACGGGGAAATGTGGATAGATCTATTGGGCCTGACCAACCCCACCCGTCGGCTAGGAGCCGGGCGGGTGCATATTGTCTCTAGTTTAGCAACACAAGCAACTCAAACACGGGCAGCAACTCAAGCAACGCTGTCAGTAATGGTTTCAGCATCACAGTCGTGGTAGTAGTAGGAAACGCTTGTTTGATCGTTTGTTTATTCGTTTAACGTATCTTATGACATGGTATTTTGTGATCAACGCTCAACACACGGAAACTTATTGTAAACTTAAACCTGTGAACTCACCAGCATTATATGTTGACCCGTTTTTGGCATGATTTCTCAGGTCGCTAAGGTAGCAGCATCTCAGGGCTTAGGCGCACGCGTCTGCACGGCGTCTAGTTTAGGTTCATGGTTTTGTTATTAAACAAGTTTGGAAACTTTTGGGATTTAGTTTTGTAAAACAATGCTTCCGCTGTTATTTCAAATGGTTTGGATTTATGTTTTTATTTTACGTATCTTATCATATAGTGTTGTTTATAGTGACCGTTGACTTGGATCCTGGTGTGTCACACGCCTCGCGGTAGAACTCCGCATGTGGTAATTTGAGGGTGTGACAGATGGGACGATTATTGGTAAGGCCACCGATGTTGTGAATGCCTTAGACATTATCCGGAAGGAGGGGCCATCCATGGGGCTTCAACTGAATATTAAGAAAACTGAGGTTCATAAATGTGAGAACAGATCATAACAAATATCACATTGTAGATTTGGGAATCTGGTGAAAGATTCTTGTAAAAAAACACCTTACCGATGCAACATGGTGGGTTGCGCCTTCTCTCGGCCCAGGATGTAGCCACTTATGCTTTTGTGGCATCCAGATCTCAATCCACCACTGCAACAACAACACACCAAGGAAAACTAAACCATAAAGCAAATGGCCACAAAATCATGTAGGATCTTAAGCTTGACAAATCGACATAAACCTATAGAAACATGCATAAGATTAAACTAAGAGGATCAAGAACAAGCGATAAGACTGGGGTAATCAATAGCTAGGGAATGCTGAAAAGATGTCCACCCACCTCGCAGCATCCAAGAGTAACCCCTTGTGCAAAAAAAAAAAACTGTGTAATCGATACGGTTGTGATGATGAAACAAAATGAATAGGAGAAAAAATAGTAAAGTTTATATTGGACATTAAGGTTAATATAAGCTAGATATTATATGCACCGGTTCAAGTTGTACAACAAAACGGTCCAAACACAAACTCACAAGACACGACGACTCAACCAACAAAGACGCAACGATTCATTCACAGTCACGTCGTTTAGATTAGAATCATTATGTATATATAGTTTATGTATCTTTCATTTAGCGGTTATCAAAGTTTATTATCAAAACACATTACATTCGAAAAACTCTTGTAATCATACGATCTTTTCGATCAAATAGAAAATCATAATCTTTTGTTTATCAGTTATTGTTATTGATTTGCATACATCCTTGTAAATCTTCCAACAAAACTGGTATCAGAGCCACGTTAACACAGAATCATTTGAATTCATCACCAATACGGTTATCGGGTTTCAATCGAAGAAAACAGAGGAACACCCTCTTTCATTCAGGAAGACTCAACGATTCAACAAATTGCAAAAAGGACTTACACATATTATTCCTTCGAAGATCCATATCAAATCTCACAGAGATTCATCAGTAAATTCTCTTAATCTAAATTCAGTCTTTGTATTTTGGTTCTTCGAAAACAGAGTATCGCAATTTTTAGAATACTGCCCGATAATCATTGTTCAACAATTATAGTTTTAGGAATTAGGATATAGACCATAGAATAATCCTTTAAGGATCATCTAGTTTAAAGTTTTTTGATTCCTGATTCTTACGACTTTGCGCGGGAAAGTATCAAGAAAGTTACATATATTAGAAATCAAAACTGTTGACCATCCAAAGTCAAACAGAAACCCTCAAATTGTCCGATTATTATAATCTCAAAATTAGACAATACAAATTCCTTTTACTCAAATAAAAACAGACTACACATCTTTTAAGAAAGGGAATAATGACAACACAAGGAGGGGTTCAAACCCAAATTCCAAAATTATTGGGGCAAAATTACTATCATTGGCACATTCAAATGAGAGTACTCTTAGAGTCTCAAGATTTATGGAACATAGTAGAGGATGGTGTTAAGGAATTACCAAATGATGCAAATGATACTTTACGAAAAGAACATAGAGAACAAAATAAGAAAGATAAGAAAGCACTTCACTATCTGTTTCAAGCATCAACGGAAACGATATTTGAAAGAATTGCCAATGCAAAATCATCTAAGGACGCATGGGAAATATTATACAAATCTTACCATGGAGAGCGACGTGTAAAAACAGTAAAGCTACAAACCCTTAGATGCGAATTTGACATACTACGAATGACTGAAACGGAAACAATAGAAAGTTATTTCGATAGGGTTACAACAATAGTTAACCAATTAAGAATGAACGAAGAAGAATTAAGCGATAAGCGAGTAGTTGAGAAGATATTACGCAGTATGACCAGAAAATACGAATCTGTGGTAGTAGCTGTAGAAGAGTCCAAGAATCTAGAAGAACTATCAATAGAAGAACTTATGGGAATACTACAATCCCATGAATTAAGACTTAAGCAATATGACACACAAGTCATAGATCAAGCATTCCAAGTACAAAGTGGGACTCAAGTAAGAAATAGAGGAGGAAATAGATATAATAACAGCTACAGAGGAAGAGGAAGAGGAAGAGGAGGTAGATCTGGGCGATATGGACCCATTGTTTGTTATAATTGTCAAGGATTAGGTCATATAGCTAGAAATTGTCCACATAAGGAAGAAGACGAGAAAAGTGAATCCGCAATGATAAGTAAAGAAGAAAGTAGAACTGAGCAAGATAGTATGTTCATGATATTAAATATGGAAGAAAATAAAGATATGAATTGTTGGTATTTAGATAGCGGATGCAGTAATCATATGACGGGAAATAAGAATATATTCATTACATTTAATGATCAAGATAGACGAGAAGTTAGAACAGGCGATGATAAAAGACTGCAAGTATTAGGTAGTGGAGAGGTATGCATAAGAGTAAACGATAAAGTGAACAAAATACCAAATGTTTTCTATGTAGAAGGTCTAAGACACAATCTCCTTAGCGTAGGACAATTACTACAAAAGGGATATAGTATATTTTTTGGAAAAGAAATGTGCACCATAAAGAATCAAGAAGGAAAAACAATCACAGAAACTCACATGACCCAAAATAAAATGTTTCCCTTATATCCAAATCAAGACTTGCCAAAAGTACTATATACCTCCACAAAAATCGACTCTAATGTTTGGCATCAAAGATACGGTCACATCAACTACGAGACCTTGATTGAAATGGAACACAAACAAGCAGTAAAGGGTCTACCTAAAATATATAAAACAGACAACGTCTGTGAGGGTTGTGCTTTAGGAAAACATGCAAGAAAACCATTTAGTAAACAAGCAAAATGGAGAGCCGAAAGACCTCTAGAACTTGTCCACTCGGACATCTGTGGACCCATGCGAACCAAGACTATTGGGGGGTGTAGATATTTTATCACCTTCATCGATGACTTCACCAGAAAAACATGGATATACTTCCTCAAGGAAAAATCACAAGCATTACATTTCTTCAAAATATTTAAAGCTTTGGCAGAAAATCAATCAGACAAAAGAATTAAATATCTTAGAACTGATAGAGGCGGAGAATACTGTGGAAATACTTTCCAAGAATATTTACAAGAACATGGAATTCATCATCAACTAACCACTAGTTACACACCACAACAAAATGGAGTTGCTGAACGCAAAAACAGAACCATAATGGAATTAAGCAGAAGTATGTTGAAAACAAAGAAACTCCCGAAGGAATACTGGGGAGAAGCTGTAAGCTGTACCACATACCTCCTAAATAGAACTACCTCCAAAAGTGGTAGTGATAAAACTCCAGAAGAAGCATGGACTGGAATAAAGCCAGATGTGTCAAATCTACGAATATTCGGATGTCTAGCCTATGCACACATACCAGAACAAAAACGAGGAAAACTTGATGATAAAACAGAAAAGGCAATCTTTGTTGGATACAGTGAAAATAGCAAAGCTTATAAATTATATAACCCACTCACAAGAAAGATCATAATAAGCAGAGATGTTATATTCGATGAAAACAAAACATGGGAGGAAAATGAAAATGAAGAAGTTATAACTCTAGAAGAAAATGAAAATATAGAAGGAAGTGAGAACACTGCACACAATCAAGTACCAAGGGATGAAGAATATTCACCTATACATCACATGTCCGAAAATGAGAGACAAAACAATCAAGAAATACAAATTGAGGATGAAAATCTAGACGCTACAACATCAAGTCAGAGCCCACCTCGGAAGATACGAACCTTAGCTGATATTCATAACAGAACCCAACCATTGAGCAGTCCAGAAGTACGAAATTTATATCAAAGACATCAAGAAGCTGCAAATTTCGCCTTTTACACTGATTCAGATCCGATTGACTATGCCGAAGCCAGCAAGTATGAAAAATGGAAGATTGCGATGCAAAAGGAAATAGAATCTATACAGAAAAACGAAACCTGGGAGTTGGTAGATTTACCCAAGGATCAAAAACCTATAGGAGTAAAGTGGATATATAAAACCAAATACGATGAACATGGAAACATAGACAAACACAAGGCACGATTAGTAGTAAAGGGGTACAAACAAAAATATGGAATAGATTATCAAGAAGTGTTTGCACCAGTAATCCGTTTCGAAACTGTAAGACTAGTACTTGCCTTAGCAGCTCAATATAATTGGCATCTGCATCAAATGGATGTGAAAACAGCCTTTCTAAATGGAGAATTGAAAGAAAAGGTGTTTATAGAGCAACCTTTGGGATTTATTGAAAAAGGGAACGAGAATAAGGTATGTCTTCTTAAGAAAGCACTGTATGGATTGAAACAAGCACCACGCGCATGGTATAGTCGAATCAGTAAATACTTTGAACAACATAATTTCCAGAGATGTACATTCAAACATACCTTATTCTTAAAGAAAACAGAAACCACCAGATTAGTAGTTTGCCTATACGTCGATGACTTAATTATAGCTAGTGACTGCATGGAAGAAATCATTTCATTTAAAGAATCCATGCAAAGAGAATTCGAGATGACAGATATGGGAAAGCTACACTACTTCTTAGGAATGGAGGTCACCTATGATCAAGAATCTATAAGAATCTCCCAATCTAAGTATGCCAAAGATATACTTGAAAGGTTCAGAATGACAGATAGCATCAAAACATCAACTCCAATGGAACATGGACTTAAGCTAATCAAGAATAGTGATGAAGAAAACGTTGAACCAAGCTTATATCGAAGCCTAGTTGGAAGTCTCATGTATTTAACCAACACACGACCTGATATCATGTTCGCAGTTAGCAAGATAAGTAGATTTATGGATCAACCAAAGAAATCACATTGGGAAGCAGGAAAACACATACTAAGATACATAAAAGGCACTTCAGAATATGGAATAGTATACACAAAGAACACATTTGAATTGCAAGGCTACAACGACAGTGATTATGCAGGAGATATAAATGATAGTAAAAGCACATCAGGCTACATATTCAATACAGGATCAGGTGCAATTTCATGGCAATCAAAGAAACAAAAGGTAGTGGCATTATCATCAACAGAAGCAGAATACATCGCTCTATCTCTCACTGGATGTCAAGCTCTATGGCTAAAAGGAATCTTAAAAGAACTAGAATTTGACACCAACAACGCGATTACCCTATATTGTGATAACAAGTCTACCATCAATCTCACAAAAGATCCTGTCTATCATGGGAAAAGCAAGCATATCAGGATCAAATACCACTTCATAAGAGACATAATCAAAACAGAAGATGTGGAGATCAAGTATTGCAACACTAAAGATCAAATAGCAGATATCTTCACCAAAGCACTACAACCAAAGGACTTCATAAGACTACGCACTATGCTGAATGTTCTACCAATCTAGCTTAAGGGAGGGTATTGGACATTAAGGTTAATATAAGCTAGATATTATATGCACCGGTTCAAGTTGTACAACAAAACGGTCCAAACACAAACTCACAAGACACGACGACTCAACCAACAAAGACGCAACGATTCATTCACAGTCACGTCGTTTAGATTAGAATCATTATGTATATATAGTTTATGTATCTTTCATTTAGCGGTTATCAAAGTTTATTATCAAAACACATTACATTCGAAAAACTCTTGTAATCATACGATCTTTTCGATCAAATAGAAAATCATAATCTTTTGTTTATCAGTTATTGTTATTGATTTGCATACGTCCTTGTAAATCTTCCAACAGTTTAGACCAACCTCAAATCAAATAGAACTATGATGAACGTACTGATCAATTTAACATAACTACTTCGGACAAGAAATTCTTACAGTTACAATATAGCCAAATGAAAATAAAGCCAAGGATAATACCCTGTCCTGATACTGGAAGACAGCTTGGCAACAAAAATTTAATCCATCCGGAAACATTGTTTCGGTCCTAATTTCTCCAACCTAAAAAGACAGATCTGATTGTTCGAAAAGAACGGTAATTATTGGAAATAGGTTACCGGAAAGCATTAATACCAAGTAAGACTGTAATCTATAACCAAGAACTCCACATGTAACAATACAATAAGATAAACCTAGAACCCCTTGATGGATCTGCAACAACAGAAGTGCAGCAATCTTTTTCTAAGCCTATGAAAGAAGAATGAAAGAAGATAAACCTGTAACCCCCCGTCATCACGCCACGAACAGCTCGGATGACAATAATACCTGAACATATTTGCTCGCACCTAATACCCAAAAATCCCTATAGATCTGCATCAAATGATTCATCACCAAACCAAGATGCTATAACAAAACCTACAACCAGTTACCATAATTTTTTGCACCTGTAAACCTAGCAAGCAACCCGATCGACGGAAATAGATGCTAGCAAAACGACCAAACCACTGAACCTGAAAACCAATTACTAGGATATTATACATCGATCTGGTCCAATAAACAGATATCAAACCAATAACACAGCAAAGGGATTCCGAAACCAAACGCCCGATAGATGCCGTCACAAAAAGCTTTCTATTCAACTAGATGATACGAGAGGAACTAAGGAAGAACAATCAATGATCTACCGTAACAGATTTAAAATCAAAACTATCGATATATCCATGAAGCTTTAAAATCACAGAAGTATCGAATACAGAAGATACCAGAAGCCTCGAAGAAGTTTAAGATGTTGATTGAAATTATTTGTTGAAGGTAGGGTATATAGGCATGCGTAAGTCGGTGGAGACTTGTTAATGCGCAGGTCAAACCAGCTTCTTCTTCAATGGTGACATCTGCAGCAGATCCAATGGGTAAACAAGGGTAAATGAGACTATGAGAGAAACACATGTGCAAGTCGGGGGAGACTTGTTAACACGTAGGTCAAACCAGCTTCTTCTTCAATGGTGACATCTGTGCAGCAGATTCAATGGGTAAATTAAGGGTAAATGAGACTATGAGTGGAACACAATATTGTGGTCACCAAATGAATCAGGAGAACCTTATACAGCAGTCATCACAGCACTTGAGCTTTCTATTATCTATCAACAATGAGAACAAAGTTACCTTTCCCGTGCCATCACACACCAGTCATAAAATTTAAAGCTAAAACGCCCCATGGCACAAACTTTAACCGCTACACTAACCTCAAACAATCCATGCATGACAAAAACAGGACATGGCAATAGAGAACTGCAATTATTTACCAAGAAACAAAATAGATGACTCAAATACTTCCACATGCAGATGATAAGATAAGAAGATGAACCTAGACCGAACTACATAAAATTTCTATAAATGATGAACCAATGCCCAACCATCATTCGCCAACCAACAGAACCCTAGTAATAAAAAAAGCAACAGAATATATATATATATATATACTCAGTCCATTACAACATCTTCCCAACTAAAATCTATTTTCAAACTTAAAATACCTTTTTTATGGCACCTACAAAACCATATCCTAAAACAAATAGCTTTGCAACCGAAACTAGGTTTTCAACAGTTAAACCCAAACAAGGTTATCAACATTTACAAGAAGTATTTGGCCATCAATACCTAGTCAAGGTCTCCCACTTGCAAAACAATTGATCTACGGATCTATAAGAACAGCCCTGAAAAAGAAACCATGCAAGGTAGAAGATACAAACAGAAGTTGGAACCCATACTAAGAAGCCCACAGTCATCTACACACCCACAAATTCATGCACTGAATAAACGCCACTGCAATCCCAAGACATATGCTGAGGAGTGTATGTGTATAACTCCAATAATCTAGACTTGATCCCATAAATGTAAGTCACATTAAGGAACAACTCTTTGATTAACCCATAGCAGTTGCGCGAACTCGGCCGTCTTTCTAGAAACTCGTTAGCTAACCCCGGTTTCGGTTTTAACATCTTGGCATTTGAAGTTCTGATTATTGGAACAGTGATTTGGGTGGATAAAGTTCCTGCTTTTATGTCAGAAAATAATTCTTCACAGACTAACTTGGAGCGCCGAAACGAATTGACAAACGAAGATATAACCTGAATTTTTGACTTGATTGAATAGAATTGACAATGAAGAAGTACAAGACGGGTCAATTTAGGAGTTGCTCTAAGCGCCTCATCCAATGCCGAATCCTCCAATTTCGCTCCAACTATTTCAAGATTTTGCAACTTCCGAAACACATTCCATTTAGGGGCATCCACCATTAGCACGCCCCAACGGCCCCAAATTTCTTGCAACTTCCATGCATTCAACCTTCAATGAACTTCCATTTGTTGCATTTTGATCAACATGATTATCCATTCGAAGCTCAAGATTCTTCAACGACAATCCCACAACCAACAGCCATGTAGCCTGCCATGTAGCCAGCCTTGCTTCCATTTTCTTCTTCTCATTAGACTCGGACCCATCACTTTTCTCATGCATAAAACGGCTATCAACAATTGAATCGTCTTTTGGGACTATTTTGTAGCAGTAACAACTCTTCGGTCCAACTTGATTTCTATAGCATTCATGAGACCCGTCCTTCACCTGCTGAAAGTTCCCAATGACACTTAACTTTCCCACGGTAGCGAGCAGGTGGCGTTCTTGCTTCCCATCTTCAGTGACCCAAGAGAATTGGCCCTCGCGAAACTTGTTAATCATTCCAGCCCTATGTGAATCAAGAGGATTCAACTTCAACAGCCTTGGAGCTACAATTCTATTCTCCATATGTCCTATAAACCCCGTGTTTGATCTCCCATCTTTATCAATAAACAACATGCAAATAAGGATCAAATAAGTATCAGTTGTGCCCAAAATCCACTTCCCATCATAAGTAACATCCACATGCGTAATAGGCGACCCGACGCCCGGAGAAGTAGTCTTGGCTTGTCTCATAGAACTCACAGAAATCAATGTTTTTGATTACCACCTATGCCATCGTGCTATTTTCACTTTAATTTTCCAACCCATTTCATCTTCATAATGTGAAACAACCATATTCTTTATGTTTTCTAAATTCTCACCCACAGAAACATCATATGACCTAACCCTTTGATCATCTTTCTTTTCTACTGAATCTTTATTATCCATCACTGATTTCCTTTGGGTTCCTAATACATCATCAAGATGGTTATCAGTGATGTCGTGTTGCTTTGTATCTTTTGTAACTTCAAACCTTGTTACCACCTTTCCATAAAACTCCCTTGTTAGTTGTTGATCCGTTTCATTCTCCTCTGAATCAACACCATCCAACAATTCATTTCTAAATCTTTTTCTAATTTCTGAAATTACATTATTACTTATTTCTTGAATCTCATTTTTAAAACTACAAGGCATTTCATTAAACACCTTAAATGCAGCCTTATCATATCCATTTTCTTCCAAAACATCATTATCAATTACTTCATCTACAATCTTTTCATGAACAATATTATCACAAGTCTCTTGAATCACCCCAATCCCAAACAACTCATTATCTCTCATCAATTCGGTAAGAGGGATGTTAATATCAAACTCCAAATCTTTGTTGTAAAAAGAAGATTTAGGATCAAATGGAGAAAAAGAATCTTGTAAACCATTAGAATCAATTTTTAAAGCCAAAGAAATCACATCTTCCACCTTAATACAACTATATTGATGCCATCTAAAAAAGATTTTCCTAATTTCCGGTTCTAAACCACATATGAACAGATATATAGCATAGAATTCAGAAATTTCTTCAAAATTATTTACCTCACTGAACAAAGATTTAAATTCTTCACAATAGTTCTTTACGGTACCTTGTTGCCCCAATTCCATAATCTTTTCCATTGCCCTAATTAGTTTGCTGATAATGTTCTGAATCTTGATTGTTGTTGTTACTATGACTGAAACCCTTTTGTTGCCCTAATTCTTGATCATACTGCTCAGAAGATTGGAACTCAGATTGGTATCGTCTAACCCACAGTCGAGAGGATTGAAAGCTCTGATACCATTGTTATGATACAAATAGTAATCAAGCAAAGATCGATAAAGAGAAAAGAAAACTAAGAGGAGAAGAAGTAATCTCAATTCATCGATACCAATTCTATTCCACTGTTCTGTTTAAGTAACATATTAAGCACCTAACTATTACAAATACCCCTTATCCTATTCAAAATTTACAACTCAAGTCCCTATACAATTAAGACCGTAACACGGTTGCAGCTTTTGATGGTTCATTGAGAATGTGTAACCGACGCAACCATTACTCCGGCGGTATTAATGAATCCCAAGCGTAGCGTCTTACGATGTTGGGAATGGTGGATGCAGTGGTTGGTTGTACAAACAGCTTTAAATCTTGTTTTATTAGTAAATTACGATTATGCCCTAATGAAATGTATTTATATATAGTATAGATAGATTGTATAATGTGTTGGTTATGGTTCCTTTATGGTGGTGTTAACTTTTAATAAAAAAAGGGGTAAAATAGTCTATCTATAGTTTATTTTTAATAAGGGGGGAACGGGTGTTACCCGTGAGGTTTTTTGACTTCACTGATTTCAACCAATCCTACACTGTCATATCACTGCACTGATTTCCTTCACTGAAACCGTTTTTTAAAGGCAGCACTCCACTGATTCTTTACCCATCAATCAATTATGTTTAATAATAATAATAATAATAATAATAATAATAATAATAATAGTAGTAGTAGTAGAAGAAGATCGAGTGGCCCCATTTTTTTTTCCAAATATTTCAAAAACCCAAGTAAATTATTTATGGCTCATGTGCTTTTCTCAGATTTTTATTATTATTATTTATATTATTCATCTTCTCTCTTCTTCTACAAGCTTCTTCTTCTCCTTCATTCTTTGTTCTTTGTTTTTCATTGATCAGATTGGTTCACATATCATCAAAGAGCCAAGCTCATCCACCTCCATTAATCATCAAGGGTGATTATATTGAGGTAAAGAAAAACAATTAATTAATTTGTGTGAAATTTTGTGACACAGTCCGTTAACCAGCACGGTAACTAGAACCCGAATTTGGTTCACGGGACCACTACCAGCATGGGTGGCAGCGGTGTTACCGTGCTGGTAGTGGGGTACCCGTGACCAAATCTGGTAGCGCCCCGTCCCCTCTAAAACAATTGAAAATGGGTAAATATGATATTTATAGTTTTAAAGAAGGGGATATAAGTAATGTATATTTTAGGTTGGGTATATATGTAATTAACAAAGTTTGTAGGGGCATATATCTAATTGCCCCTAATTTTTAAACGTTAAATCTTTTATATACGAGAGTTTTTAAAGAAGAAAATTATACCAAATTAACAAGTGTTTTATTATCTTTTCAATGAGGACCATAGTGCTATATAAAAAACCGAGAAAAAACAACGACAACTTTTTTTTTTGTTGGCTTTTGTTCATACAGCAAAAAAAATAAGAAATATTCAGGTAATTCATTAATCATGTATAGGCAAGTCACTAATTATGTTCAAATCAGTAAATATGAATCCTATTTTCAACATGTGTTAGCGTTGGAGTTGTACATTGTTTTAGGTTAGGTATTAATATTATAGTTACACATTGTTTAAGGTTAGGCGTTAACATTGTAGATACATTATTAATTGTATTTGGTTAGGTGCTACCCGAAGCTTTCATGTATGTAACCGTAAGTGAATCATTCTATTTCATAGGTAAAATTGAGATGTCATATTAGATTTCTCTAACCCCGGGACGTTCCCGGGGTATAATCTACTTACAATATATATATAGGGGGGTTTATCTTGAAAACGCTAAATATCGCGAGAACCGTGAGCACAAATGAGAAAACCAATCAAAATCAAATTTTTTCCAATACAAACCTAATTATAATTAAAATACAACATTAAAAACAAATTTTCTTTCCAAATCTAAAATTAACTTTTTACACATATGTAAATGAAATTGTTTACATGTATAAACAGTAAATTTACACATGTGTAAAAACAATTTATTTTCGTAGATGTTTAAATTTTTACGCGTAAATTGTGTATTTGAGATTATGTTTTAATAATAAAGAGAAGTGTAAAAAGAAATTTTGAATTTGAATGGTTTTAGATGACGTTCTTACGGTTCGCACGAAATATATATGTTCTCAAAGTAACTTTCCCATATATATATATCGAGTAAAGATCAAATTCAAATAGGCTTAACCTGTTAAGCATGAAAGAAGATTTTTTTGTAAAGTTTTTTCCCATCTACTTAAACATGATTTCTAGATAAATAATATAAAAAAATTAAAAAAAAATTAGCATAATTACGTCATTAGAGTAATTATAGTAGTTTATACTTAGAGTAATTACGTAATTAATCTACACCAATTTTTTTTGGATTTCGGTACTAAAGTACATGTTTAACAATACAGAAAAAAATAGAAAAATAAAATAAAAAAATAACATCTTCACTTCACAGGTTAAGGGATATTTATAGAACTAGGGGTATTAATACGCGCGTTGCGCGTTTTTCACATGACGTGTTAAGGCGGATTTTGGTAACCGACAAAGCCATAGAGACCAACCTTGGACAATGAGAAAATACAAAAGGGGCAGCGGCTCCGCGGAAACTACCGGGAATCTCCCACGGTCTGTGGCACATGGTGGAGATGGCGCACGGTAGACGTGGTCGGTGGCCGGCTGCGTACTTTAGAGTGAAGTAGCTATTCATTTCGTGGTCGTTAAATATATAGATAATAAACGAAAAAAAACCGAACCCGTGCCAAATCGGGTAAAACACGCATTATGTCGGGGGCCAAAATGAAAAAAAAAACTTAATAAAAAAGTTGGTGGCCAAAACGGGAAAAAAACTTAAACAAAAAGTAAAAAAACATTGTGTGACCAAAATGAGGAAAAAAAAACTTACCAAAAAATTTGGTGGTCAAAATAGGAAAAAACAAAAGTTAACAAAGAAAGCAAAAAAAAATGTGGCCAAAATAGAAAAATTAAAACCTAACTATTTAAATCAACTTGATCATTAATATATTGTAATAAGAACCATTTGTACAACAACCTTCCTTTATAAATATATATTATATATATGTATGTATGTATGTATGTATGTATGTGTGACACCCGCCAATTTTCCAAGTCAACCGGTACACTTACTAGACAAGTCTTTTTTATTTTTTTTATGTGCATATAATTATTTTAGTATAACTTATGCATGGGAAAGCCACATGACCATCAAGAATGACAATTCCCAAGTGCTTATGTAACTAATCACATCAATAGATTATACTTTTCACTAATATGGAAGTTGCCTTAATCACACTTAGATTTATGATGTTCCATTTACTACAATTAGCCACCCTTGAAACTTCCTAGAAATTAACACATGATCTTGTCCCCCATGTCCCCTACAACCGTCACCCCCTTGTCACCTAAGATCCCCACATATCTAATGACCATGATTATGTTCCCCCTAATCCAATATCCATCATACCAAATCTATGTTAAGTCTAATCATAAAATTAGTCAAAAAGAGACTAGGAACATAATGATGATGGTTAGAAAATATGGTAAGATCTCTTAAACACAAAGAACCATAGAAGATTTCATACCCAAAACAACTTGGTCTTGTTTCCTTGTTCTTTCCTAACTGTCGCCCTCCACCCATGCCCACTACAACATTCTTTTTTTTATTCAAGTCAAACCCTATAAAGCACATGTTGAAATGAAGTTCTAGAATAATCCCATGTGTTGTCACATTTGCTAGATTCTTATCCAACATAATCAATTGATTAGTCAACTTCTAAGACTTGAATTAGACATAAGATTTGTAGGCTAGATTTGAGACAAGTATGATTTTAACCAAACATGGAATGATTCTATGAAACTCCAAGTTCCATGATAGTTGACTTGCAATAATTAGAACCCTCCTACCTTCCTCCCACCTTCCTCCCTCTTGCTATCTTTCTCTTTTTCCCTATAAATAGGAGACCTTGGATGATCATTTTCACTCACACCACTCACTAATTCACTCAAACACACACTCACTAGTCTCCATCTCACTTGGAGCAAATTCCAAGTTTACATCCAAGAACTAGTGGTATGGGTTCTTAACTTAACTTGTTGTTTCCATATGTCTACATAACAAAGTTCACCCAAGTTAATAAACATAGGCTTTTAAAAACCAAAACTCTAATGTTTATACAATAGAAAAGTCTTGGATAAATGATCATGTGTATAGTTATTTGTATGCATGGTATGCGTGTGTTTATATATAGTATGTATGTATATGTGTGTGTGTGTATATATATACTAGATATGTATGTGTGTGTGTGTATATTTATACTATTATGTGTGCGTGAATTACTATATGTATATGTGGGATGTATACATGAGTAGTGTGCTAAAAGATATAATAACCGTAATAACTATAATTTGATAAAACATACCTTTTTCTAAAGATAAAAATACCTACACACTTTCATAAAGTCATCACGGGTCATTGAGTTAACAAACTTTTCTGTAAGTCGGGTAACAACTTATGCAACAAACCGTCGAACCTAGATCTAAGATGCCTTTGTACATAGGACACGTGTAGGTTGGATCTTTAGTATCTCGGGATTTACTTTGCTAGCTTTTGCACGGACTTAAGGTGAGTTTCGTGGCCCATTTTCCTGTTTTACTGTTTTACAACTTTAGGGGAGAAACATGCTTGAGACCTACATCTGTACATGACAACAATATGTGTTACATGAGTTAGACCCATAATTATCGCAGATCAACAAAAATTCCCCGGACAACCATAACCATTAGCTTAGCAATAAGCCGTGGATCATATGAATAGTACTATTTATGTTGACACCCCCTTTCATTGTTAGTCGCGCTAACACATATGAATGCATATTTATCCTTACTTTACAATGTCTCGCGATAAGGCATTGGGGCGGGGTGCACACGAACGTCGTGGTTTTTTTATGGTGCTCATGGTAACTATATTTTGCATGGACACAGACGACAAACTTTCTTGAAAACAAACTGTTTTATCGAGTCCTCAAAACCTATGAACTCACCAACTCTTAGTTGACGATTTTAAGCATGTTTTTCAGGCAATCAAGTAAGGACATTAAGAAGGCAAGCTTAGGAATGCATGAAGAAGTCTTTGTTGTGTTATTTTGATGTAGTAGTTGAACTTATTTACTAAGGCCTGTAACTTTTTTTGACATCAAGACCCTATGTGTTTTATGAAATAAATGGCATTTAGTATTTCTCATATAAACAATGATTGTGATCACCATATGCGTTGCACCTCACATTTCCGCCTTAGGCGGGGTGTGACAGATTGGTATCAGAGCCATTGGTTATAGAGAATTAGGTCTCATGGAGAGATACCTAGACTATAACCTAAGGTCCACTCATTTATACTTTAGGAATCTCTGTGCATTGCTCTACTTCTATACCTGATTTCTACGGATATCTGGTCTTATTCTTTCTCTTTTATCATGCGGATTTGGAAGAAGACATGCCACCAGCAACGAGGTCTACTCATAACAACTCTGGAGGAGAAAACCCGATGAGCCCTCAAGACATTGCACAGTTGGTTTCACAACAAGTTCCAGCTGCCATTGCACAACATGAGGCTGTCCGAAATGGCCCTAGTGGAGGATCTGGCAGTGGCGCCGGAGGTAGCGGCACCAGTGGGGATGGTGCTAGGACAGGAAGTGGCACAGAGACTGAGAATGTGTCGAAAGGCTGTTTATACAAGGCATTTTTGGCATGCAATCCGCGTAGCTTCAATGGTACTGAAGGAGCAGTAGGAATTGTTCTGTGGATTGAAAAGATGGAGTCTGTGCTAGACATTAGTGACTGTGCTGAGAACTGCAAGCTCAAGTATGCTACTTGCACCCTTCTAGATGAAGGCTTGACGTGGTGGAATCTTCAAGTCCAGACACTAGGAAGAGACGCTGCATATCAACTTTCATGGGATGATTTGAAATCCATGTTCATGGCAGAGTACTTTCCCCGCAATGAACTACCGAAAATTAATTCTGAGTTATGGAACTTGGCCATGGACGGAGCGGAAATATCAGCATACACCACTTGATTTCACGAGCTCTCTCGACTTGTCCCGCACATGGTTACACCTGAGTTTAAGAGGATTGAGAGGTACATTTGGGGTCTTGCACCTCAAATTCAAAGCATGGTGACGTCGTCATGACTTGCCACTATATAGAGTGTTGTGACTTTGGCACATAGCCTGCCAGACGAGGCTATTCGATCTTGAGTTTTGGTCAAGAAGGGCGCGGGTGAGAAACGGAAGCTAGACGACAAGGAATCAGGGAACCACTCGAACAAGAAGCAGGAAGTTGTGAATGCGTATGTGGCAGCAGTAAAGAAACTGTACCAAGGGACGCTTCCTAAGTGTGACAAGTACAGTTTTCATCACAATGGAGCATGTGAACGTTTCACTTGCGCCAAGTGTAGAAAACCAGGCCACATGTCCAAGAATTGCACAACCAAGGGAGCACAATGGGCGTGCTATGAGTGTGGCAGTACTGAACACTTCAAAAGATCTTGCCCTAAGCTGAAGAACTAGAATGGTAATGTTAGCCCAGCTCAAGGTAGAGCATTCGTCATTGGAGCAAGGGATGTTGGGAATGAGTAACGTGTTGTCTGTGGTACGTTTCATGTTTATGAAATGCTTGCGTTGTTCATAATTTGCTCTCTATATGCGTAAGTAGACATATACCTTGTTGTAACTAAGTGTGGACGTCAAATCAATGTGAAACTAGGTAAAACTATGAAACCTCTTGATATTTACCCCACTTATAGACAACACGAACTGAATTTCGTGGACGAAATTCTTTTAACAGGGGTAGAATGTGACACCCGCCAATTTTCCAAGTCAACCTATTCACCTACTAGACGAGTCTTTATTTTTATTTTTTTATGTGCATATAAATATTTTAGTATGACTTATGCATGGGAAAGCCTTATGACCATCAAGAACGACAATTCCCAAGTTCTTATGTAACTAATCACATCAATAGATTATACTTTTCACTAATATGGAAGTTACCTTAATCACACTTAGATTCATGATGTTCCATTTACTACAATTAGCCACCCTTGAACCTTCCTAGAAATTAACACAAGATCTTGTCCCCCATGTCCCCTACAACCGTCACCCCCTTGTCACCTAAAATCCTCACATATCTAATGACCATGATTACGTTCCCCCTAATCAAACATCCATCATACCAAATCTATGTTAAGTCTAATCATAAGATTAGTGAAAAAGGACTAGGAACATAATGATGATGGTTAGCAAGTATGGTAAGATCTCTTAAACACAAAGAACCATAGAAGATTTCATACCCAAAACAACTTTGTCGTGTTTCCTTGTTCCTTCCTAGCCGTCGCCCTCCCCCCATGCCCACTACAACATTCTTTTTATTTTTATTCAAGTCAAACCCTATAAAGCACATGTTGAAATGAAGTTCTAGAATAATCTCATGTGTTATCACATTTGCTAGATTCTTACCCAACATGTCATTTGATTAGTCAACTTCTAAGACTAGAATTAGACATAAGATTTGTAGGCTAGATTAGAGACAAAGTAAGATTTAACCAAACATGGAATGATTTTATGAAACTCCAAGTTCCATGATAGTTGACTTGCCACAATTAGAACCCTCCTACCTTCCTCCCACTTTCCTCCCACCTTCCTCCCACCTTCCTCCCACTTTCCTCCCACCTTCCTCCCTCTTGCTATCTTTCTCTTTTTCCCTATAAATAGGAGACCTTGGATGATCATTTTCACTCACACCACTCACTACTTCAGTCTCAAACACACACTCACTAATCTCCATCTCACTTGGAGCAATTTACAAGTGTATATCCAGATGGGTTCTTCACTTAACTTGCTGTTTCTATATGTATACATAACAAAGTTCACCCAAGTTAATAAACATAAGCTTTTAGAAACCAAAACTCTAATGTTTTTACAACGGAAAAGTCTTGGATAAATGATCATGTTTATAGTTATTTGTATGCATGTATGCGTGTGTTTATATATAGTATGTATGTATGTATGTGCGTGTGTGCATATATACTAGATATATGTATGTGTGTGTGTGTATATATATACTAGATATGTATGTGTGCGTGAATTACTATATGTATATGTGTGATCTATACATGAGTAGTGTGCTAAAAGATATAATAACTATAATAACTATAATGAGATAAAACATACCTTTTTCTAAAGATAAAAATACCTAGACACTTTCATAAAGTCATCACGTGTCATTAAGTTAACAAACTTTTCTGTAAGTCGGGTGAACAACTTATGCAACAAACCGTCAAACCTAGATCTAAGATGCCTTTTGTACATAGGACACGTGTAGTTCGGATCTTTGTTATCTCAGGATTTACTTTGCTAGCTTTTGCACAGACTTAAGGTGAGTTTCGTGGCCCCTTTTTCTGTTTTACAGTTTTACAACTTCGGGGGAGAAACATGCTTGAGACCTACATTTGTAGATGACAACAATATGTGTTACATCCACAATTATCGCAGATCAACAAAAATTTCCCGGACAACCATAACCATTAGCTTAGCAATAAGCCGTGGATCATATGAATAGTATTATTTGGGTTGGCACCCCCTTTCACTGTTAGTCGCGCTAACACATATGAATGCATATTATCCATACTTTACAATGTCTTGCGATAAGGCATTGGGGTGGGGTGCAGCCGAACGTCGTGGTTTGGTTATGGTGCTCATGGTAACTATATTTTGCATGGACACAGACGACAAACATTCTTGAAAACAAACTGTTTTATCGAGTCATCAAACCCTACAAACTCACCAACTTTTAGTTGACGATATTAAGCATGTTTTTCAGGAAATCAAGTAAGGACAGTAAGAAGGCAAGCTTAGGAATGCATGAAGAAGTCTTTGTTGTGTTATTTTGATGTAGTAGTTGTACTTATTTACTAAGGCCTGTAACTTTGTTTGACATCAAGACCCTATGTGTTTTGTGAAATAAATGACATTTAGTATTTCTCATATAAACAATGATTGTGATCACCATATTCGTCGCACCTTGCATTTCCACCTTAGGCGGGGTGTGACAGTATGTATGTATGTATGTGTCTGTGTATGTATGTATATGTGTGTGTATCTATGTGAGTGTATATATGGGGGAAGAAAAATATTTAATAAAATTAACGTGAAAAGTGTAGGATATGTTTTGAATCATTGATCTTATAATCAAATGGTTGAGATTGTGTTGTGTCCCATACTATAGAAAAAAACAAGTGAAACAAGTGGGAAAGACAAAATAAAAACATCACTTATTGTTAACTAAAAAACTGACTTCCCCCAAGTTTTTAATGATTATGGAGTTTTTTGTTTCACCTCTTAATGGGAAAAATGTCTGAATTAGTCAGACATTGTTCATTCAGACTGCTTGTTTTGCCAACAGATGTCTGAATCAATCAGACATTTGCCTCTGAATGGGTAAGCATTATACTGAGTCTGAATGGTTCGGAACTCTTACTAATTCAATAGTTAATGGTTCAAACCTCTTACTAGTTCAACACTTACCCATTCAGAAGTTGCTAAACAACCTCTATAACTTTTTTCATATGATGCTATTTTCTATAAATAAACTTCACTATATCAATAAACATTTACATCTGTTTAATTTGAATAGTCTATTGCTATAGTTTTCTTAATTTTAATTTTTTTTGTTTTACATGCTACATGATTACGTGTTTTGGTATATATATCACGTTACATGTATTCTTGTATAACACTATGAGATTATGTACCATTACGTAACTACGTAATATACATTTTATTCTTGAACAAGTATAATGTTATGTGATTTTGTAGCGTTATTTGATTATGTAACACTAGTAACTTTTTATTATTACGTGATACATGATTTGGAAGACCCATTACGTGATTACATAATTACTATAACTTTTTACTATTAGGCGGAGGCCCTTGTCGAAGAATACTTTGAGGAAGTTGACTAGTAAGTATTCCTTGTGTCTTCTTTATTTGAGGTTTGTGCTTTTCTTGTTAGTATCTTCTGAGCATGCTATCCTATCTTTCTTGTAGCTACCACTCGGCCAGCGCTGAAGCAGATGTAGGCAAAGAAGCAGGGGCGCAGCATTGTTTGGGCGGGAGGGGGCGGCCGACCCACCTGAATTTTCGCGCAGAAGTTCCGATTATATAGTATTCGTATAGAAAATTTTGGAAATATAGGGTTACGACCCCCCGAAACTGGTGACTTCCGAACCCCGGTGACTTCCGATCCCCCGAACCTTCGGGTCAAGCTTCGTCACTACAGAGAAGGAGAATAAGAGGACGAAGATTTCTGCAGGTGGCCATTTCTGCGAAGGAGAAGGAGGCCGAGTAGGCTTGTCTCCATGATGAATTGTTAAAGCAGCAGGCCGCCACAACTGCAGTGAAGAAAGAGCAGGTGATGGCCTTAACCGTTGAAGGGCAGGATGCTTCCTTGAAGCAGCCTGTTTTTATTGAAGTGGAGACACCATCATCCGAGGGACGGGGTTCTCGTGGCGGCGAGGGGCCGCATATGAAGAAGGTTGAAGGGGGTGGGGCGTCCACTAGTGGCCCCACCTATAGGCTAGACGCTCCGGTGTATATCCCAAAATGGCATATTACCGAGAGTTGTCGTTTAATTAAGTCCCTTTGTGGCTGAGGAATTTGTGGATTTTGAATTGCCGCCGTCTGAACGTCACCATCATGAGAGCCAGGATCAGGGTACTTTATTCTCGGAACTGTGCTCTAATTTGACGTTGGCGCTCGGCAACGTGTATGGGCTTTGTCGTGCTGAAGACGACCTGTTGGATGGTCGATTGCCTAGGAGAGCAAGCAGCTGGCTCGCGAGAAGGTGATTTTTGAGACGGCGAAGGGTCGTCTTGTTGAGCAGGTGAGGAAGTTGGAGGAGGAGGTCCGCCAGAAGGACGCTTATGCTGCTGAAAAGCTGAAATCTTGGCTGGAAGCTTTGGCCAAGATTAACAAGGAGCTTGAGCGCTGCCGCCTGGCAGTGCGAAAAGCTGTGGTGGACCTTGCTGCTTAGAAGCAAGGCGAGGCCCAAAGGGTAAATGAGTTGGAGGTTTTGACGTCTAAGTATGTTGCGTCCCTGGCTGAGCTAAAGGCGAAGTACGAAGATGTGGTGAGGGCGACAACCTGCGTCTCAGAACTTGAGGCGAAGGTTGGTACCGTTACTAGGGAGAAGGAGGCCTGGGCAATGGAGAAGGCAGCACTGGTTGCTGCGAAGAAAGCTACTGAAGAGAACGTCGTCTGGATGATGTCCGAGGGCGTCACCGGTGTAAGTGTTCTTCTATACTTGTATTAATTTTTGTCTATTTTCTTCTCTTTTTTGTTTATATGTTTTTGTTTGTATTTGTTGATCTTCCACCGTATCTGGAACGAACCAAAGATAGGGAACTAGGTGACGGAGATTGTCAAGGCTTCTCGCGTCGCAGGGCTGCACGCTGGGTGGTTGGAAGGGTACTTGGTGGTTAGAGATGGTGCTACAGTGGATGACGAACCCTTCCACGATACCAACACCGAGGCGGCGGTGTTGGATAGATGGAGAAGTTTGAGATGATTGAGTTCTCGGTTTTGAAGACCGTGGAAAAGTGTTTGGCGGCTCCAGATCCAATCGGTACGTTCAAGTACTTGATGACGGAGTCGGATCGTCTGTGCCGCGAACGTGCAGATAAGGAAGTCGCAGACCAAGCTGCTATGGAGGCCGCTAAGGCGGCTGGGTTGGGTAGCTCGAGGACGGCGCATGAGCCTCCGTAGTAGGATGTTTGTGATTTTGTTTGTTCTTCTTGTAAAAATTTGAACTTTTGAATGAAATGATAAACTTTTGCTTCCGTTTTTGTGGGTTGTAGCTTTGCCTTGTAATATAGCAACTCTTAATATCCTTTACTAGCTGTCTTCTTTTGTCTTCATCTCTGTTTACTATGTGTGGTATGTTTGAAACAGTCTGAAAAAGACTTGAGGTTTTCTCGGCATCCGGTATGAAGCGTTTATTAACTTCATACCTTGAAGACGCCATGGGTGCTGGGAACCTTTGGATAATTTTGTAGACGATTTTAGGACGCTTTGTATTTGCACATAAAATGTTTATTGATGTTGAAAGTACATTAAGAGTTTAAAGGCGATAGGTGCGCAACTGCGCAACATTCCAGGATCTTGGTATAGGTGTTCTGTCGAGTCATTCTAGCGCGTACGCGCTTTTGCCTAGTACTTGCTGAACTTTGTAGGGGCATTCCCAATTGGGCGCTAATTTTCATGGTCGCTCAAAGTGTGACACATTGTTGTCTCTGATGGACGTAATCACCAACGTCGAAGGTGCAGCCTTTAACTTTTGAGCGCGTACGCAATTTTGCCTAGTACTTGCTTAACTTTGTAGGGGCCTTCCCAGGTAGGCGCCAATTTGCCTGGTCGCTCAATGTGTGACGCATTGTTGTCTCTGATGGACGTAATCACCAACATCGAAGGTGCAACCTTTAACTTTTGAGTTGTAGTAGCGTTCTAGTTGTTGTTTTGTAATTGGCTTCGCGTATTGGTACTTCTTTGCGTCTTTTTTCGAGTAGGTCTAAGTTGAGACGCAGTTCTTTGTCGTTGTCTATTTGTGAGGATGCGCTGAGTACCCTTGGGGATGGGAAACCGATTTCGGCTAGGATGACGGCTTCTGATCCATAAGTGAGGTTGAAGGGTATTTCTACAGTGCTTGTTTTGGTGAGCGTGTGAAGAGCCCATAAGATATTTGGGAGTTATTCTATCTAACTGGTTCTTTTGGAGCCCAGGCGGGCTTTGATCCCTTCGACTATTGGTCTGTTGATGCGCTCGACCTATCCATTTCATTGTGGGTGGGCGACTTATATATGATCAATGCCCACTTATGTGAGCCATGCCTTTATCTTGTTGTCTGCGAATTGTGTTGCATTGTCGGTAACGATTTCCATAGGTAGTTAAATGAAACGACATATAATGAATTCCCAGATGAATTTTTTGACGTGATCGGCATTGATTGTGGCTAGTGGTTTAGCTTCAACCCATTTTGTGAAGTAATCAACGACGACGATCAGATATTGAATCTTTTCGGGGGCCATTGGGAATGGGCCTACCAACTTGATGGCCCACTTTGGAATGGCCAGGCGGCGGTGACTAGGACTAGATTGTTCTTTGGGCGCAGAGTGTTTGGATCATGTTGCTAACAACTGAAGGAAGTACGCAAGGTTTTGACTGTGTCTTGATGTATTCCCGACCAGTAATATCCGGCGTTCATGATTTTGGCGACAACCATTCGCGGGCTGGCGTGTATGCCACAGATCCCTTCATGTATTTCTTTTATGAGGAAGGAGGCGTTCGCGGAGTCGACACACCTTAGTAGGGGACCCAAATAGGATCGTCGGTACAATACGCCATCCATGACCCTATGCCAGTTTGCATGATGTTGACTTGTCTTTTAGTTACTGATGGTTGGCTAAGAGTTTCAATACGTACCTCTTTGGCCATGTGCAGCCAGGCTATGGAGGCCATTTTGCTTAAAGCGTCGGCTTCTTTGTTTCCAATCCAATTGATGTGGATGATGGTGTAGGTTGTGAAGCGCTTGATGAGGATCCTTGCTTGAGCGACGTATTGTGTCATCTTTAGCGTCGTAGACCCCATTGATGTGACTTGCTATTAGCATTGAGCCGACGTGGGCGTTGAGGTGTTTGGCGCCCATTTTTCTGCTAGGCGTAGCCCAGCAAGGAATGCTTCATATTTTACCTCATTCTTGGTGCTTGGAAACTCTAACCGTACGACGTACGTGAATTCTATATTCTCAATGTTGACTAGGCGGAAGCCTGCCCCTGCGCCCTGTTCGTTGGATGCTCCATCGGTGTAGAGTGACCACGTCAGCTGAGATTCCTGAATAGGCTTTGGTTCTTGTTCACTTTGCCATTCTTCAATTTTGTTGGAAGGGATTTCTATAACAAAGTCTGCCAAGACTTGTCCTTTGATCGCTGGCCTTGGTTTGTAAATGATGGTGTGGGCGCTTAGTTCAATGGCCTGTTTGGCTACGCGTTTGGACAGCTCTGGTTTGGAAAGGATAGTGTTGATTCGGTAATCTATGAGGACGTGAATTGGGTGTCCTTGAAAATACCCTCGTAATCTTTGTAACGCATGAACTAGAAAGTACTAGTTTTTCCATGGTTGAATATCTGGTTTCTGTGTCAACGAGTGTGCGACTGATGCAATAGATTGGTGTTTGGACTTTGTTGCGGTCTACCAGAAGTACTGCGCCTATCGCGATGTCAGACGCGGATAGGTACAGGGTTAGGGGTTCTTTCGGTAGAGGCACTGTGAGAGTTGGTAAATAAGTCAAACATTTTTTCATTTCACGAAAAGCCGCATCTGCTTCCAGGGTCTTGCCCCTTTTTAGTAATTTTCTGAGTGTATGAACAAAAGGGAAAGACTTTGATGCGTAATTTGATAAGAAGTGGTTGTAGGCGACTAGGCTCCCCATTAGCGTCTGCACATCTTTGATTGAGTTGGGGGAGGGCATTCGTTGGATGGCTTGTAGCTTTTCTGGGTTGGGTTTGAATCCCCCATTTGTGACAATGACGCCTAGGAATTTGTCCTCTATTCCGAAAGAACACTTGTCTGGATGGAGTTTCATGTTTTTGTCGCGCAGTTGATTGAAGGTGCGCTATATGTCAAGAAGCATTGTGTCCTCCTCGCGACTCTTGATGACTAAATCGTCGACGTATACTTCAAGGTTGACACCGATCTGGTTGATGAATGGGTGGTCCAATAGGCGCTGGTAGGTTGCGCCTGCATTTTTTAGACTGAAGGGCATTTAGGTGTAGCAGTAAAACCCATTGTCTGTTCAGACGACAGTTTGTCTTCATCTTCGTGAGCCATTTGAATCTGGTGATATCCTCTGTATACATCCAAGAAGAATTTGAATTTGAATTTGAATGGTGCGAGGGAGTCTACCTTTATATCAATTTCTGGCCATGGGTAGTGGTTTTTCGGGCATGCTTTGTTGAGGTCCTTGTAGTCGACGCACATGCGCCAAGACCCGTTCTCTTTAAGGACCATGACCGGGTTTGCTACCCATGTTTGGTGGTTGCATCTACGGATGATTCTTGCGTCAAGTAGATCGGCTACCTGTTCGCTCATTGCTTTGTTTCTATCTATGCCCAAGGGGCGCTTCTTTTGGGGTTACTGGTCGTACGTTCTTATAGGTGTTGAGACGATGTTCTGCGATGTGTCTAAGGACGCCGACCATGTCAGATGATGGCCATGCGAAGATGTCGATGTTCTTCACCAGTAGTTGTTTGAGATGGATGTGTATCTGGTGAGAGTGTTAGTCCTAGGGTTATGGTCTGTTTTGGGAAGGTGGGGTTGTGTACCCATTTTTCGTTCTCTACAGTGGTTTGTTTGGATGGTGGAGTTGGAGTTAATGGTTCGTTGGTCATGAAACACTGTTGATTCCCCGTGATGTATACCACCCCCGTGCTTGTAGAGAAGCCTATAGTCTGGTGCGTGGTGGAGGCATTGCTGTTGAACTTTGCCAACCCCTGCCTTCCGAGTAGCATGTCGTATGCAGAGTTGGCCAGGGATAACATGGAATATGCATGTTTTAGAACGAGTATGAGTCCCGTCGGTAAGTGTAATGGTAAAATTGAACTTGCCGAGGGGATGAATGACCTCGTTAAAGAAGCCAGCGATTGGTGCATTCGGTTCCAGACGTGCCTTGTCCTCATCATCGAGTTGATCAAAGCATTGTTGATACATGATGTCAAAACTGCTGCCGCTATCGCACATCATTTTGTGAGTGCGGTAGTAGTCAAAGAGTGCAGTGATGACCAACGGTTTAGTTGATTATTCTCCTCCTGGTATTTTCAAGAGGATGACATGGGTTTCTTTCCAGACGTGCCTAGTCCTCATCATCGAGTTGATCGAAGCATTGTTGATACATGATGTCAAAACTGCTGCCGCTATCGCACATTATTTTGTGAGTGCAGTAGTGATCAAAGAGTGCAGTGATGACCAGCGGTTTAGTTGATTAGGCTCCTCCTAGTATTTTCAGGTCTGATGGAGCCTCTGATTTATAGAAGAGGAATCTTCTATAATAGGCATGTCAAAACTCTAGATCCAAGGAAAATCATAGAAGAGACAAGTGTTGGGGCAATCATCTGATATTTTTTTTTCAATGCCACTTACAGAATTTAAACACGCTTGAGATCAAGGTTTATCACCCTTTTCTCTTATTTTACGGAGAACAAGAACCATGATCCTAAATGCAGTAACTAAAAAAACTAATGACTAGTCAAACGTAAATAAACAAAACGTAAAAATAAGAAAATGGAAACCGGAAGTGGAGAACGTGCGTATTCCTTAGCTTGCGGATCACTCTTGAAATCCTATGGGCTTGTTGATATTTCTTTTGAGATTGGTTGTTTGTTGGGCCATCAATCGTAGCATCGGTTTCGTTGCCTTGTATCGTATCAGAGTGTGTCTGTTGCGCCATCAATGGGTTTTTGTTGTTTGGTTTTTTGGGCTGGCCCATTTAGGGTCTTTCGGGTACAATCCTCTATAAGTCTGATAATATTTTGGGCTGACCCATTTAGGGTCTTTCAGATACAATCCTCTTAAGGTTTCTAAAATAGGCGTTTTAAGTCGGTTTCACGCGTCTGTCAATTTGAACCCTCATTCGGTCGATCTAAACGGCCGTTTAGATTGACAAGCTTCGTTTCGGACGGCCCAGTTCAGCTTATTGCATGTTTCTTCGATGTAATTGTTATTTTGGACCATACCAAGTGTAACGCCATGTTTTTAGACCCCAACCATCCTAACAGTGTATTGGTTATGAATTTAATAACACTTTTGGTTTAACCATAACCATAACCGCTAGCTTCAGTTATGGGATTTGTTTAACCATAACCAAACTTCGGTTTCAGTTAATCGGTTATGAAGCTCGGTTATGATTCGGTTTTGGTTTATTTTAGTTAATTAACCAACCCAAGTTTGAACTAAAATTTGAACAAAAGTTTCATTAGATGCCTAAACATGTCAATTTTAAAAAGTGAGTAGATTGTTTGATGAAAACCACAACACGTAACAATTAATAATGAATACGTTTTTATAATATCACACTGAATTCATTTGATAAAACTTGTAACACTAAATTTGATGTCATTTGTTGCAAGTTAAAATGTTGAAGTTATTGGCTCAGCCTGAATTCATTTACTTCAACTTACAAAAACTAACAGTATCTTCCAGAAATGAGTAAGCACATGAAATTTAGATTGTAAATACATGAAGACCAAAGTTATGAATGACTAAATACATGAAACCAAGCTATTGGATGGGTTCGGTTAACGTTCGGTTATGGGACACCCTTAACCATAACCATAACCGATTTATCGGTTAATCAAAGAACCATAACCATAACTGATTTATTGGTTATCGGTTAATTCGGTTCGGTGACGGTTCAGTTATCGGTTAAAGTTTGCTCACCCCTAAACCTAATAAATCGTTTCCAGGTCATATGGATTGAACCTAAAGCGAACCCAAAATTCCCAACAAAACAATAATGTGCTTTATTGATTCTCTCAATCTCACACAATGATATACTACATTAATAAGTGACGAGTGAATATCTAAAAGTAAAAAATGACATGGACTTATATTTCTAAAATATATATTTTCTATATTTTTATATGTATAATCATTATTTACAAATCAACTTTACCACCTAACTAATTAACATGCTTTCCCGCCTTTTGACTTTTGTTTTTGTTCTTTTTTATTTAGTTTTGAAGAAACAAATCTTAGAGCAGGTCTGAAATAAGTTCAACAGGGTCAATGTCTCTGAGGGAAACAATGGATGATACCAGATTACTCCTGCGAATCAGATAAAAACGCCGTTAGCCTTGTCACAGGTTGAGGTTTCTTTTTGTGACCACCCTTCGATGTAGAAGTAAGTGATTTGTACTTGGAGAATAATCAAGCTTCCACTGAATGGTGAGTAACAAGATGAGAGAAAGCATACCTCCTGTACTCCTACAAAATGACCTTGCCACTATTTATAGGGGTGTTTGTGTGATGTCCTTTTCACCGGATGGTGGGGTTCCTACTGGCATAACCGTTTGGCCGACATCATCCTTTTTCCTATTGGTGAAAAATGGTCTTTGTTGGTAGGAGTGTGATAAGACTTTTTTAGTAGGCAATCATCTGATATTTTTTTGTCAATGCAAATTACAGAATTTAAACAAGCTTGAGATCAAGGCTTATCACCCTTTTCCCTTATTTTACGGAGAACATGCACCATGATCCTAAATGGAGTAACTAAAAAACTTATGACTAGTCAAACATAAATAAACAGAACATAAAAACAAGAAAATGGAAACTGGAAGTGGAGAACGTGTGCATTCCTTAGCTTGCAAATCACTCTAGAAATCGTATAGGCTTGTTAATATTTCTTTTGGGCTTCTTATTCATTTGAGATTGGTTATCTGTTGGGCCATCAATGGTAGCATCGGTTGGGCCGGCCTGTATCGTATCAGAGTGTGTCAAGTTTTGTTCCTTAGCATCCATGGTACCAGAAAGTAAAATGCATTTTTTGTGAGTTTTTGTTGTTTGGTTTTGTGGGCTGGCCCATTTAGGATCTTTCGGGTACATTCGTGTCCCATAATTTTTTTTCTTGTTTTAATTTTTTACTATATACATAAACTTTTTAAAACTTTCTAATTTATAGTTGAGACGTGTTTATTTATATCTACGTTTTTATATAACTTTTCTTAAAATCGGTCTGCAGCAAATCAGGGGTCATTATTTCTCGTTTCTTTTTGGGAAATCTGTGATAATCACCTACAAATTTATCGAGACACTAATATTTAAATTTTGTTTTTCTTTTTGAGATTTTTCCATAGGCAAATTCATCTGTGATACTCTGGTTCTAGTAGTGTTGATCGAAGAAAACCAACAACTAGCCCGCTGGTTTAACAGGTCCCAGCTATAATAATTACAAACGCATGTGATATATTTAATTCTTTTATATTAAGTAGCAATTTATTTACTATACATTTATATATGCCATGCGCTCCATGCAGGTGACATGTTTAATTTTTTATATATCAATGTTATCTTATTATACTATTTTCTAATTCATACAGTTTTTGGGCATTTGTTTTCTATGATAATATATTATTTTTTAATCCATATATACAACAATTTTAAATTTATTTAACATCATCGATCGTACGACGAAGTGTCATAATTGTTTATGATTAAAGTCAAATAACAACAGGTTGGCATATGCTTTAAAAGAATAAGGTGTTGTGAAGCTAATCATCATCAAGCAAAAATGAAGTGGTTGTTCTCAGTCCACAAAGCAACACAACGTTTCATTAGTTCACAAAGATATCATCTTCATGGAGGTTTTCCTCAGCGATTTTTCCATGCTTTGAAGCCAATCGGGTTGTCAAAACCTGATCATATGTTATCCTCGTCGTTATATTCTGGTCATTATTAATGCACCTCGACAATCCCAGATGCTGCTGAATCCTCATACAGGTTAGTAATCCCAACCTCGATCATTTTGTCATTGAAAATTGATTTCGTTTCAAACATGTGTCTCATGCATCGATTAATTAATGTGTTTGTTCCTATTATTGCAGGTTGCCAAATAGTAATAAGATTGACAACCATGTTAAGAAGGTAGATCTTGAAATAATTTCAAGAGAAACCATCAAACCATCTTCTCCAACTCCACAACATCTAAGAACTTTCAATCTCTCTATTTTAGACCAATACATGTATGATGTTTACGTCCCTGCAATTTTATTTCTTCCCAATACCAACAAAGATAGTATTACTGATGTTGTAACCAAAAGATCAAAACGTTTGAAAGTGTCTTTATCTGAGATTCTCACAAGATTCTATCCTCTTGCTGGAAAAGTTAAGAGCAACAGGCAAATTGAGTGTAACGATGAAGGAATCTATTATTTGGAGGCTCGTGTTAACGAGACACTTGAAGATTTTTTACGTCATCCAGATGATGAAAGAGTGAGGATGTTGACGCTACAAAAACCTTTCACCGAAGAATCTTCTAAAGGAAATTATGTTGTAGGGATTCAGGTAAATTTTGATAGTATTATCTCATCATAATGCTATATACATCTATAAAACAGTGCGCAGTCAATAAACTTTGGATAAAACTTGGTTATATAACATTTGGATAACATGTACATTAAGAAACATAAAAAAATAAACAAACCTCTGTATATACATTCTTTAAGAAATATATGAGATCTTACATGTTATAACAGAAAACTGAAGTATGGAAGGACGATGCCGCACCTGCCAAGGGCGGCAAATCATTCGTGTAGAAGTTGCAATTGATATTTAATTATTGGATATGTATGTTGAACTTGAGGTTTGTATTGTTAGGTGAACATTTTTAATTGTGGTGGGATTGGGCTATCTACAAGAGGGTCACACAAGATCATAGATGGACATACATTTTCTATATTTATGAAAGCATGGGCAGCAACCGCTAGAGGGTCACCAGAAGCTGTTACACCAAGTTTCATTGCTTCTGAGATCTTTCCTAACAATCCTTGCTTAGAAGATGCAACATCTTCAGAGTTTTTGCCCATCCAAAAGATTACTACAAAAAGATTTGTGTTTGATTCTTCGGCCTTAGCTATGCTTAAGGAACAACCAGTTGCCAGCAGTAGCTCAACAAAGCCACCGACTCGCATGGAGGCCACAAATGCTGTAATTTGGAAGGCTACTGCCAAAGCAGCATCAAAAGTAAGACCCTTTGGTCCGCAATCACCTCATGCTTTATTGTCAACGGTGAATTTGCGGAACAGGGCATCACCTCCTTTGCCCAAAGAATCCATTGGAAACCTAATGGATTTAGTCGGCGCAATGTGCTTTCCAGCTGGCCCTCTGGATTTGGCAACCATGATGGGTAATTTGAGAGATTCGATAGCAAGAATAAACTCGGATCACATTGAGTCCATGAAAGGGGAAAAAGGGCATGCGACATTCAATGAAAAGTTGAGTAGATCAAACCATCTGATGGAAGTTATTGCAGAAGAAGACCGTTTGTTTTCTACAAGCTTGTTAAATAGTGGAATGTATGAGCTAGATTTCGGATGGGGAAAGCCGCTATGGTTTTATATTATGAGTGCTGCAAATGTCAGGAATATGGCGTTAAATGACATGCCGAAAGGTGGTGGTGTTGAAGCCATCGTCTCACTAAGTCCAGATGAAATGGAGATATTCGAGCGTGATTCCGAACTTCTATCATATGCCATTATCAACCCTAGTCCTCTTCAGTTTGTTTAGTTACTGACACGACTTTCGTCTTTCCTTCAATTTTACTTTTATTACGACGTAAACGTCAAGCATGAGTGCATACTTTTCTATGGAGTGCTGCTCAACCAATTCGGAGCCCAAAGCTAGGTAAAAATTTAGGCTTTAGTCCAAATATTACTAGGTTAAAAATGAAATAAAAGTAACCTAGTAATTCATCTTTTACAGCAGAATATGGATCATTATGAGCTAATAAAACAAACAGTAGATGTATCTGCAACCTGAATTTGAATTTTAATTATAAAATGTGCAAGTAATCGTATTTTGCAATAGCCAACAACAAGATATTTGCATTCACATTAATCCGGTTAACTAGAAAAGCCGAAAACACAATTTAATATATATATATATAGGGCTGGGTTCAATGGGGAACCATAAAAAAGTGGGGAACAGGAAACCAGAGGTACTTTTGTCCAAATGTTAAAAATATTAATTCTCACCTTCTCCCCCCCCCCCCCCTCTCTAGATAAAATCCCCACCTCTCTCTCTATAATTTATGCTTTCTCTCCCTCTCTCTAGATACGTTCTCTGCCTTTCTCTCTCTAGATACATCAAACCTCAGTACCTCTCTCTCTCTCTAGATACTTTTACAGCAGCGAGCACTTTGATTTATTGAATTGTTTCTTAGATTTGTGTTAAATTGATTTGTGGTTTCTTATTTAGTTGAATTTCTCAAATTTGTTATGTAGTTGAATTTCTCAGATTTGTGTAAAATTGATTTGTGATTTGTTATTTAGTTAAATTTCTCATATTTGTGTGAATTGTTATTTAGTTGAATTTCTTAGATTTTTGTAAAATTGATTTGTTGTATATTTGATGTAACATCGCGTGTTTTTCTAATTATTTTCAATAAACAGTTTATATATATATATATATATATATATATATATATATATATATATATATATATGACTCATTCATTTTCTTTGTTGTAAATTAATTATATAGTTAACATTCATAAAGATAAATCTAGTTTTATACTTTTTTAATATAATAGATAATTATGAGTTCTTTTCATAAAAAAAAAGTTTTATTAAAAATCCAAAACAAATCAACTCAAGTAATGATTATTATGGTATTGGTTTTGCAATATTTGTAGATGATGCAAATCATTATACTAAACCGACTTAATCTAATGGTCATCGCTTGCTAAAACTGATTATAAGTCTGTTAATTTGAAAATCTTCAAGATAAACATAAACCGTAATTATCCCAAAAATTAAAACTTATCCAAATCTTCTATTTCATTATAAATTGATCCTACCACGTTCATCAGACCATCATCGCCTCTTGTTTATCAAATTTGATTGCTGCTTTCGTCCACCCAATCCGTCCCACATCGATCCTTCTCTATTTCGGTTATACGTGTATAATCGAGCAACCTGTAAGTCTTATACTTTCGATTGATTTAGTTTATATGTTCGAATTTAACCCCATAAAAAAACCCTCTGATTATGTTGTTGAATCGTTTTCTGTTTAATCGATTATTGGGTCATGTATGGGGTTAGTGTTTATAGGTATATATTTCGGGAAGATGACCTGCACCAAATCAGTTTATAAAAAGTTCTGATCAAAATAAACACCAAGTGGTCGCTTAGACCAGCTGGTTTGTTTGTCTGCTTAACAAAGCCAAAGACCCAGGTTCGATCCATATTAGAACCAGGTTTTTCTGTTTATTTTTTTTTTAAAAAGGAGTGATCTGCAATTGTTGGTTATAAACGTTTTAACTGGTTTAACAAACAACTAACTGTGTAGATTAGATGGTTGGTCGTCTTGTTTACAATGTAAAGCTCCTGAGTTCGAGTCCTGTGAGACCCGGTTTGAGCACAATTTTTTTTTTAAAAAAAGCAGAATATTATTTATTGTTATTTAACTTGTTTTATTCATAATTTAATTCATAAAAATTCCGGTTTTAACGATTCAAAAGCCAAAATTTTTATAAAATTATTTCTAATCTAATCGATCAAAGATATAAAATTTTCGAGAAAAAAAATATATACTTCTTACATTTTATCCTTTAATTTTTTTTTGTTTAAATAAATGTTTTAAATAGAAAATAAATAGGGAATAATTTATAGAAATATATTTTTCATAGTTTTAAAAGTTATATCTTTTAGTTAAAAATTAATAATGGTTTAAATATAATTATATTTTTCTTTAATAATGCATTAACAGTTATTCGTCTTTCCCAAAGCTAGGAATCCTAATCGATCGACCTAGAAAACCGTAGACTTCTAAGACGTGTTTATTCTTAGACTTTGTTTGCATCATCTAGGTTGATTCCTCGTGAATCATATCGCTAGATGTGTGTTGTGTTGTGGATACTTATTTGCTTGCTTGAGGTGAGTTTACATTTCCCCACTTTTTTACTGTTTTCAATGTTTTTGGGGTGAAACCTGTTTTAAACTTGTGCAATTACATTTACGCACCATACAATAAACTCATATACTAGTGAACTGGTTGTGGTATATATAGTCCGACTCAGTACATTCATTAACTTTGATCAAGCCGCCTGTGTAGATTATAGCGCTATAGGTCTGACAAAGCCATCCCCCGCATAAATTCACGAATGATCGAAACAGTAACAACATTTACTAACTTGCGAGTTAGGTCTCAGTCGACACAAGGGTTGATTGTACAAAACAATGACTTGAGCTATCAGTAGATCATGTTCACACATACTATCTCTGAATGTTTTCTGTCACAGTAATTGCTACATGAATTCTTATCACTATTTTATTCAAAACTTATGTATTCTCACCAACTATTTATAGTTGACCCCCTCCATTTTCCAAACTTAACATGTTTCAAGTATTCAGTTGCTTGGAAATTTTAGCATTTGCTTGTGGATCACATAGGAGCTGAAGCCTTAGATTTAATTTAATTAAACTTGTTATTTTTGTTTGAGCTTATTTGAGTTGTATGTAAATATTTGTAATTTAATTAATTAATCTATCGAAACTTTATATTTTTCATGAGCTATTGAACAATCGTCACTACGTGGCACCTCGATGTTTCCGCCATCGGTTGGGGTGTTACAGATTGGTATCAGAGCCATGGTTATTGAGAATTAGGTTATTAGAATAATGGCCTAGACTATAACCTTAAGAGTCAAACATAAGTGACCTTTTTCTTGCATGCTATTTGTTTATGTGAATTATTTAGTACATTTTGTGCTTCCTTTCTTGCTTCTCTCTCTCTCATCTAACTCTTCTCCTAATGCTAAATCTTCTACATAATCCATGGTGGATTTAGAATCCACCATTTTGAAAAGGAATCTACCGAAGACTTTTACAAAGCTCGACGCCTACTTCCTTGATTTTCGGTCCCTTCAAATGATTGAGCTCCATATTATTTTGCGAGGCTTCATCCTAACTTCATACTTTGTGTTAATTCCTGAGTTACAAAATCCATTCCCCTGCTTGTTGATATTACCCAGACTGAGTTTCATAATCCCTGTGTCTATAACAAACCTGCTTCCTTTTGCAAGGATCCCTTACGTCACACGTGTTTTACTATTTCTAACCTTGCTCCAAACCTCACGAAGCTCCCTGTCACATAAACGTTACAACCTTATTACTTCTTGTGTCCTCTTGTTTGAAAATTTATTGATTTAAACTGCAAATGTTTTAACCCTATTGTTTTAAAAAGCTATTGATTTGACTAATAATATTGTTACCCTAATATCCGTATAGTATATACCCTATTTTCAAAATAAGCAATTTCTGTTTTCATTGAAATCTTCACCGTTTTGCAAACAACCATTATTTTAACAAAGATCTCATCCAATTTTAAACTTGCCCCATTTTCAAGTGGCTTTGATGTTTTAAATTGACTTATTTACACAAATATATTAACCAAAATGTTTTCCAAACAAATGATTAGAGTTCCCATACAAGATGCTCAATTAAATTTTGAAATCAAAAGTAGCATTTAAAAATAAAAAACAAAACCTTCTTCAGATCACACAGTTCGTTATCCACATCCCTACTTTATCACAAGCATGACTACTTTATTCATTCTCTTGATCTATAGACTAAACCATTCATCAACTATTTCTTTACATTCACTAATCTTTACAAAGTTGATAGTATGGATTTTCATAATTTTGTCAAGGATTAAACACATATTCTTTTCCTTTTCGAATATGATCTTGATTTCCATGATAACCAAACTACTGAAACTTGATCCCTGATTCTTAATTCTATAATGATTGTTTATTGCATGAAACTTGATTCTTCTTGATAGATGATAATTTGATTACATATTCTATTTGCATAGTTGATTATTTGTGATACTTGAAAACATGGATAACTAATATGAACTGTTTGCTATGATCGTCAACTAGTGAAACCACACCTAGGCTCATTAACCTCTTATAGAACAACTCAATTACAAGTCGCATTCAATACTTGATACTTGTCGCATTTACAAACTTGCTTGTATGTGTGTATTATCGATTTGCAACATATGTGTTGAACTAAAAAAAATACTTATTACATTTGCTACATTTATCCACTCAATAACTGGTAGAGGATGAATTACCTGCTCAACAGTCAGTGGAGTACCTAATAACCTACTCAACGATTGATAGAGGACATCATACCTACTCAACAGTTGGTAGAGGTTCTAATAACCTGCTCAACGACTGGCAGAGGGCATCGTACCTGCTCAACAATCGGTAGAGGTTCCTACTCCATGTCTGGTAGAGGTTTTTCTTGTCTGCTCATCAGTTAGACTCATTTTTTTAATACTATGTGCATACATCTTACTCAGTGTGCTCCCCGTTTGGGTTGAAGCTCATACTTAAACTTTTTGTATGCTTGCAAGTTGTTGTAACCAAACATGTTTGTTTACATTATTACATAATCTCATTTCTGTGTTAAGTGACACATTGTGACCCAATGTGTTGGTCTTCACAACCACATATACGTATCCTCGTTTTGAAACATATTTTGCTTTGACATATTGTTGTAGTTTAGGGTCAAAGAAGGAGATAAAACCTTAATGTAAGGTAAATTGGTGATTGCGGTCCGGAACGAAATCATGAATTTACAGGTACGTTAAGGTAGTGTGAAATTCTATTTAGGTTAACTGGGGAGATGTTTAGTACACTTTCGAAACACCAAAGGCGTGGTGGGTTAGCTGCAGTACACCCTATATATAAACACTAATGGTGCATCGAAAATGTGACTGGGGATTGAACTTAGGATTAACCCTTGTTTGTGTAGTAAGTCTTTCTATTATATAGACTCGATCAACATAACCGTACCATATGAAACTCCTTGATTTTGCCCTCTTAAAACTTGAATCCTTATACCCTATAAACCAATTTCCATTATCTATCAAAACTTAAGCATTTATCCAATCACATTGATTCTTTGAAACCTACATACTCTTCTCTTCAAGCCCGTTACTTCTCTTTGAAAACCAGCCATAGTATTGGTTATAAACTTTTTCATAGTATTGGTTATAAACATCGCGTATTTTCCTAATTATTTTCAATAAACGGTTTATATATATATATATATATATATGTATATATATAAATATATGACCCATTCATTTTCTTTATTGTAAATTAATTATATAGTTAACATTCATAAAGATAAATCTGGTTTTATACTTTTTTCATATAATAGATAATTATGAGTTGTTTTTATAAAAAAAATTAAGTTTTATTAAAAATCAAAAACAAATCAACTCAAGTAACGATTATTATGGTATTGGTTTTGCAATTTTTGTAGATGATGCAAATCATTATACTGAACCGACCTAATCTAAAGGTTATCGCTTGCTAAAACCGATTATAAGTCTGTTAAAATGAAAATCTTCAAGATAAACATAAACTGTAATTATCCCAAAAATTAAAACTTATCCAAATCGTCTATTTCATTATAAATTGATCCTGCCACGTTCATCAGACCATCATCGCCTCTTGTTTACCGAATTGATTGCTGCTTTCGTCCACCCAATCCGTCCCACATCGATCCTTCTCTTTTTCGGTTATACGTGTATAATCGAGCAACCTATAAGTCTTATACTTTCGATTGATTCAGTTTATTGGGTCGAATTTAACCCCATAACAAAACCCTCTGATTATGTTGTTGAATCGTTTTCTGTTTAATCGATTATTGGGTCAAATATGGGGTTAGGGTTTATAGGTATATATTTGGGGAAGATGACCTGCACCAAATCAATTTATAAAAGTTCTGATCAAAATAAACACCAACTGGTCGCTTAGACCAGCTGGTTTGTTTGTCTGCTTAACAAAGCCAAAGACCCAGGTTCGATCCATATCAGAACCAGGTTTTTCTGTTTATTTTTTTTTTTAAAAGGAGTGATATGCAGTTGTTGGTTATAAACGTTTTAACTGGTTTCACAAACAACTAACTGTGTAGATTAGATGGTTGGTTTTCTTGTTTACAAAGTAAAGCTCCCGAGTTCGAGTCATGTGAGACCCGGTTTGAGCACAATTTTTTTTTTTTAAAAAAAAGCAGAATATTATTTATTGTTATTTAACTTGTTTTATTCATAACTAATTCATAAAATTTCCGTTTTTTAAAGATTCAAAAGCCAAAATTTTTATAAAATTATTTCTAATGTAATCGATCAAAGATATAAAATTTTCGAGAAAAAAAATATATACTTCTTATATTTTATCCTTTAATTTTTTTTGTGTAAATAAATGTTTTAAATAGAAAATAAATAGGCAATAATTTATAGAAATATATTTTTCATAGTTTTAAAAGTTATATCTTTTAGTTAAAAATTAATAATGGTTTAAATATAATTATATTTTACTTTAATAAAGCATTAACAGTTAATCGTCTTTCCCAAAGCTAGGAATCCTAATCGATCGACGTAGAAAACCGTAGACTTTTAAGACGTGTTTATTCTTAGGCTTTGTTTGCATCATCTAGGTTGATTCCTCGTGAATCATATCGCTAGATGTTTGTTGTGTTGTGGATACTTATTTGCTTGCTTGAGGTGAGTTTACATATCCCCACTTTTTTACCGTTTTCAATGTTTTTGGGGTGAAACATGTTTTAAACTTGTGCAATTACATTTACGCACCATACAATAAACTCATATACTTGTGAACTGGTTGTGGTATATATAGTTCGACTCAGTACATTCATTAACTTTGATCAAGCCGCCTGTGTAGATTATAGCGCCATAGGTCTGACAAACCCATCCCCCGCATAAATTCAGGGATGATCGAAACAGTAACAACATTTACTAACTTGCGAGTTAGGTCTCAGTCGACACAAGGGTTGATTGTACAAAACAATGACTTGAGCTACCAGTAGATCATGTTCACACATACTATCTCTGAATGTTTTCTGTCACAGAAATTGCTACATGAATTCTTATCACTATTTTATTCAAAACTTATATATTCTCACAAACTATTTGTAGTTGACCCCCTCCATTTTCCAAACTTAACATGTTTCAGGTATTCAGTTGCTTGGAAATTTTAGCATTTGCTTGTGGATCATATAGGAGCTGAAGCCTTAGATTTAATTTAATTAAACTTGTTATTTTTGTTTGAGCTTATTTGAGTTGTATGTAAATATTTGTAATTTAATTAATTAATCTATCAAAACTTTATATTTTTCATGAGCTATTGAACAATCGTCACTACGTGGCACCTCAATGTTTCCGCCATCGGTTGGGGTGTTACAGATGAATAAGTAACTAGGGTTTGATTTGTAAAAACCTGTATTGTTAGATTGTTACTATTTAGGGTTTCATGAAACAAAAAGTTGATTAACATGTTAAATTGTTGTATATCAGCTTTAGTATAAATAGATTTGAACACATAACTTGTGTGTTAAACAGCTTTAGTCTTTGCTGAATGCGCCTCCAGTTTCTGAGTTGACGTAGAGGATTGTATTTTAGTTAATGTGGTTGTGAATACTAGTTCGTGGAAGGTTTAGGAGTTTGCAAAATTTGGTGATATTGGTGATGGGTTTTTAGGGTTGAATAAACATACTGGGAAACTAAAAGTGTTTGCGTTGGCATGTATAAGCTTTCCTTTTTTTCCCTTTTACTGCCAAGAAGATGTGGCTTTTTAGGTTCTAATTGCCTTATTGCGAGATGTTTAGGTTCATTTCCTGCAGTTTGCCTGTTAAAACAAATCTGGATAAAATAAACTGTTAAAATTGAGTCAATTATTATGTTTACAGTGATAAATTTGTTTCAGAACCTGTTTATATTTGTAGATTTTTGGGTCGTTGGAAGAATATTTTAGATATAAATGCCTGTGTTGGAGTCATTGGAAAAATATTGTGTTTTACTTATATCAAAGCCTAGAAACACCATGAGATGTGTAAGTAATTTTAATATAGATATTAGTTACACATCTCATGGCATTTCTATGTGTCTGTTGGACCTGATCCTGCATCTCTGCTGAATGTGCCTCTGGTTTCTAAGTTGACACAGAGGAACATATTGTATGTAATGACATGACACATTCTGCACTTTTGACACATTTTGTTGCAGCTTTTAACACATTTTGCCACTTTCTTGGCTGTAGTTTTTAACACATTTGGGAATATTTTTGCTGCAATACTTGATTCATTTTGGCATGTATTTGTTGCAGTTTATGACCCATAAACAGAAGATAATTTCAAAATGATATTGTTAGGAAAGTTTTAGTCAAATTATTATATAACACATTGAAATCTGGAACATTCTTTAATATCAAGACAATTTAACATGTTAAATAATTTTAATTTAACATGTTAAACCTTTTAAGTCTTAATTTTTAAAACAAGTTAGGAAAACTAAAAAAAAATTCAGATGATAAGATTATTTTTCTTTAAGCCACAAAACAATATGAACATGGGTGAAAGTTACCAAAATGCCGATTCATGACTAGAGATTTTGGCTACAGTTTATGACCCATGTTGGTTTCAGTTTTGACATATTTTACTACAGTTTTTAACATATTTCGACACTGCCTTGGCTGTAGTTTTTACCTATTTCAGCACATTTTTTGTTACTAGTTTTATCTCTTTTGGCACGTTTTTGCAACAGTTTTTTGCTGCACTTTATGACCCAATATAAGATAAATTTAAAATGATTTTTAGGGATGTTTTAGTCAAATTGTTATAAACGACCTTGAAATCTTGAAAATTGTTTAATAGCAAGGCTATTTAACATAGTAAATAATTTTAATTTAACATGTTAAATATTTTAAGTGTAATTTTTAAAACAAGTTTGGAAACTCAAAAAAAATTAAAATGTTAAATAATTTTAATTTAACATGTTAAAGTCTTTTAACTGTTAACGTTTTAAACAAATTAGAAAACTAAAAAATAAAAACAAAAAAAATTACATTTTAACTTCATTTTCCCTAAAGACGCAAAATAATATGAACACTTTTGATGTAGTTTTTATCTGCAATTTGACATGATTGTTACCAAAATGACAGTTTATATCTTGTCTTCAATTTTTGACCCATTTCGTCACATTTTTGCTGCAGTTGTGGCTCATTTTACTGCAGTTTTTAACACGTTTTGAAAAAGAAGAAAAAATATTGGAAGAATTAGAAATGAAGAAAAAATATTAAAGTACGTTTTCTTATGAGATTTGATTTATGTTTTTGCTAGGTTGAGCCTCTTAAAACCCTTTTTTGCACATTTTATATCTTTTATATAGATTATCTTAAGTTAGATCCATCGAAGATTCCCATTTATTGCTAAATCAGTCCAAATCAATAACATTGTTAAAAAGTAACGAAAATAGATGGGTAGTTTGGTCTTTTTCCTTATATATTTGGTTTTGATATTTTTCCCTAGTTTTTAATTTGTTTAAGTATAAAGAACACAGCATTGAGTCTGCTCAACATTCATACCTCCCACCATAAACCTTAATTCCCAAATTGATCTTAAAATCATATAGGCTTGTTGATATTTCTTTTGGGCTTCTTATCCATTTGAGATTGGTTGCCTGTTGGGCCATCAATCGTAGCATCCATTGGGCCTGCCTGTATCGTATCAGAGTGTGTCAAGTTTTGTTCCTTAGCATCCATGGTACCAGAAAGTAAAATCCCTTTTTTGTGAGTTTTTGTTGTTTGGTTTTGTGGGCCATAATTTTTTTTTTCCTGTCCCATAATTTTTTTTTCTTGTTTAAATTTTTTACAAAATACATAAACTTTATAACACTTTCTAATTTATAGTTGAGACGTGTTTATTTATATCTACGTTTTTATATAAATTTTCTTAAAATCGGTCTGCAGCAAATCAGGGGTCATTATTTCTCGTTTCTTTTTGGGAAATCTGTAATACTTCGATAATCACCTACAAATTTATCGAGACACTAATATGTAAATTTTGTTTTTCTTTTTGAGATTTTTTCATAGGCAAATTCATCTGTGATACTATGGTTCTAGTAGTGTTGATCGAAGAAAACCAACAACTAGCCCGCTCGTTTAACAGGTCTAGCTATAACAATTACAAACGCATGTGATATATTTAATTCTTTTATATTAAGTAGCAATTTATTTACTATACATTCATATATGCCATGCGCTCCATGCAGGTGACATGTTTAATTTTTTATATATCAATGTTGTCTTATTATACTATTTTCTAATTCATACAGCTTTTGGGCATTTGTTTTCTAAGATAATATATTATTTTTTAATCGATACAACAATTTTAAATTTATATAACATCATCCATCGTACGACGAAGTGTCATAATTGTTTATGATTAAAGTCAAATAACAACTGGTTGCCATATGCTTTAAAAGAACAAGGTGTTGTGAAGCTAATCATCATCAAGCAAAAATGAAGTGGTTGTTCTCAGTCCACAAAGCAACACAAAGTTTCATTAGTTCACAAAGATATCATCTTCATGGAGGTTTTCCTCAACGATTTTTCCATGCTTTGATGCCAATCGGGTTGTCAAAACCTGATCATATGTTATCCTCGTCGTTATATTCTGGTCATTATTATTGCACCTCGACAATCCCAGATGCTGCTGAATCCTCATACAGGTTAGTAATCCCAACCTCGATCATTTTGTTATTGAAAATTGATTTCGTTTCAAATATGTGTCTCATGCATCAATTAATTAATGTGTTTGTTCCTATTATTGCAGGTTGCCAAATAGTAATAAGATTGACAACCATGTTAAGAAGGTAGATCTTGAAATAATTTCAAGAGAAACCATCAAACCATCTTCTCCAACTCCACAACATCTAAGAACTTTCAATCTCTCTATTTTAGACCAATACATGTATGATGTTTACGTCCCTGCAATTTTATTTCTTCCCAATACCAACAAAGATAGTGTTACTGATGTTGTAACCAAAAGATCAAAACGTTTGAAAGTGTCTTTATCTGAGATTCTCACAAGATTTTATCCTCTTGCTGGAAAAGTTAAGAGCAATAGGCAAATTGAGTGTAACGATGAAGGAATCTATTATTTGGAGGCTCGTGTTAACGAGACACTTGAAGATTTTTTACGTCATCCAGATGATGAAAGAGTGAGGATGTTGACGCCACAAAAACCTTGCACCGAAGAATCTTCTAAAGGAAATTATGTTGTATGGATTCAGGTAAATTTTGATAGTATTATCTCATCATAATGCTAAATACATCTATAAAACAGTGTGCTGTCAATAAACTTTGGATAAAACTTGGTTATATAACATTTGGAAAACATGTACATTAAGAAAAATAAAAAAAATAAACAAACCTCTGTATTTAGATTCTTTTTAAGAAATATATGAGATCTTATATGTTATAATAGAAAACTGAAGTATGGAAGGGCGATGCCGCACTTGCCAAGTGCGGCAAACTATTCGTGTAGCAGTTGCAATTGATATTTAAGTATTGGATATGTATGTTGAACTTGAGGTTTGTATTGTTAGGTGAACATTTTTAATTGTGGTGGGATTGGGCTATCTACAAGAGGGTCACACAAGATCATAGACGGACATACATTTTCTATATTTATGAAAGCATGGGCAGCAGCCGCTAGAGGGTCACTAGAAGCTGTTACACCAAGTTTCATTGCTTCTGAGATCTTTCCTAACAATCCTTGCATCGAAGACGTAACATCTTCAGAGTTGTTACCCATCGAAAAGATTACTACAAAGAGATTTGTGTTTGATTCTTCGGCCTTAGCTATGCTTAAGGAACAACCAGTTGCTAGTAGTAGCTCAACAAAGCCACCGACCCGCATGGAGGCCACAAATGCTGTAATTTGGAAGGCTGCTGCCAAAGCAGCATCAAAAGTAAGACCCTTTGGTCCACAATCACCTCATGCTTTATTGTCAGCGGTGAATTTGCGGAACAGGGCATCACCTCCTTTGCCCAAAGAATCCATTGGAAACCTAATGGATTTAGTCGGCACAATGTGCTTTCCAGCTGGCCCTCTGGATTTGGCAACCATGATGGGTAATTTGAGAGATTCGATAGCAAGAATAAACTCGGATCACATTGAGTCCATGAAAGGGGAAAAAGGGCATGCGACATTCAATGAAAAGTTGAGTAGATCAAACCATCTGATGGAAGTTATTGCAGAAGAAGACCGTTTGTTTTCTACAAGCTTGTTAAATAGTGGAATGTATGAGCTAGATTTCGGATGGGGAAAGCCGCTATGGTTTTATATTATGAGTGCTGCAAACGCCAGGAATATGGCGTTAAATGACATGCCGAAAGGTGGTGGTGTTGAAGCCATCGTCTCACTGAGTCCAGATGAAATGGAGATATTCGAGCATGATTCCGAGCTTCTAGAATATGCCATTATCAACCCTAGTCCTCTTCAGTTTGTTTAGTTAATGACACGGCCTTCGTCTTTCCTTCAATTTTACTTTTATTACTATGTAAACGTCAAGCATGAGTGCATACTTTTCTTTGGAGGGCTGCTCAACCAATTCGGAGCCCAAAGCTAGGTAAAAATTTAGGCTCTAGTACAAATACACATCGTTGTAGGTTAAATATTACTAGGTTAAAAATGAAATAAAAGTAACATAGTAATTCATCTTTTACAGCAGAATATGGATCATTATGTGCTAACAAAACAAGCACTAGATTTATCTGCAACCTAAATTTTAATTTTAATTATAAAATGTGTAAGTAATCATATTTTGCAATAGACAACAACAAGATATTTGCATTCACATTAATCCGGTTAAGTAGAAAAGCCAAAAACACAATTTAATATATATATATATATATATATATATATATAGGATTAGGATAATATTCATAATTCAGTCTTATTGCAAGAACTATGAGAACTTGTAATGAGGAAACTCTCTATGATTTCAGAAACGTATGAGATTTTATTTATAAAAACAATACCTAGAAAGATATGCAAAGAAATTAAACACATTTAATACAATGATTTACACAATAATAACATAATGATGATAATAATGGGTGAGCACTAATCATGGAGATGATTATGCTCATGATTAGCTGTTATCCCCCTACAAGCGAAACGGTGGTGACTGAACTCGAAGCATGTTGCGAAAAAACTCGAACTGAGGGCGCGGTAAGCTTTTAGTGAAAATGTCAGCGAGTTGAAGCTTGGTAGGAACAAACCTTGTATGTAGCTTCCCAGACATAACCAATTCCCTTATAAAATGATAATCTAAATCGATATGCTTGGCACGTTTGTGAGAAAACGGATTTTGACTCATGAACAAGGCACTTTTGTTGTCACATAGCACCATCGGACGAGAAGGCGGAAGAGCATGAAGTTCCTGTAGCAAGTGAGTGATCTAGACAATCTCAGCAGCAACATTTGCCATTGCACGATATTCAGATTCGCAGCTGGAGCGAGAGACTGTTGGCTGCTTCTTACCCATAAGTTGATCTCCATGTTTCGTTACACCGAGCCTAGTCGGCATCCGAATACCCTAGAATGGAAGAGGTGGTAGGGAGAGTGAAAACAAGACCATGTGAAATGGTGCCCTTGAAATATCGGAGAATGTGTTTAACCAACTGAAAGTGCTTATCAGTGGGAGCGTGAAGATGTTGGCACGCTTGGTTAACCGCATAGGATAAATCTGGGCGAGTGATAGTGAGGTACTGAAGAGCCCCAACAAGAGAGCGATAAGTAGTAGGATCGGAGAAGGGAGTGCCGTCCGAAGTGAAGGTGTCGGTTATGGACAAGGGTGTAGGAACCGATTTTGCTTCAGTTAGGCAGGCACGAGTGAGAATATCATTTGCATACTTAGTTTGGGTGAGAAACAGACCATCTTTATTGTGGATGACCTCTAGACCAAGGAAATAATTTAAGGAACCAAGATCCTTAATGGCAAACTCGTTGTGGAGGCGAGTAGTGAAGTTACGAAGTAATGTAGGATTATTTCCAGTAAGAATAAGATCATCCACATAAACAAGAAGGCACATGAGGTAATTCTCTTTGTGAAAGGCAAATAAGGATGGGTCTGCACGACTGCAAGTAAAACCACAGGACAAAAGGAACACATTTAGACGTTGAAACCAAGCACGCGGAGCTTGCTTGAGACCATAAAGGGCTTTTGTTAGCTTGCAAACATGATTTGGAAGGTTAGGATCCACAAAGCCAGGTGGTTGCTCCATGAATACAGTTTCGGATAGATGACCATTAAGAAAATCATTGTTTACGTCTAACTGATGGAGAGGCCATTGATTTATGACGGCTATTGATAAAACGACGCGAATGGTGGAGGCTTTGACCACCGGACTAAATGTGTGATGAAAGTCAAGACCGGGCACTTGAGTAAAACCTTGGGCTACAAGATGGGCTTTGTGCCGATCTATAGTACCATCCGAATGGTATTTGGTACGGAAAACCCATTTGGAACCAACGACATTGGTGTAGGATGGACGAGGCACCAGACTCCAAGTATTGTTGTGGTGTAAAGCATCAAGCTCTTCACGCATAGCTTGCATCCAACGAGGATGTTTAAAGGCGCTTTTGAAACCTTTTGGATCAACACTACTTAAGAGAGAAGCATGAAGACACGAGTGCTTGATGGTGGATAGGTAGGAAGTGTGTTTTGGGTTTGGTTTGAAGGTGCCCACTTTGGAGCGAGTCACCATAGGGTGAGAGGGAGCGGTAGAGGATGTCGATTGAGGGAATGGATGAATGGAAGCTGAGGAGATGGGCTGATATGGGCCAGGCGCAGGAGTGTTAGCGGCAGTGGGCTGAGGTGGTATGGTAGTTGGTGTGAATGTGGGCCGGTGAGCAGGCCCAGACGAAGGAGTGGGCTGAGTAGCAGGCCCATTCGAAGAAATGGGAGGTAAGTCAGGCCCAGTAGCATGTGTGTTTGAGGGACTAAAGGGTTTGCATAATGAGCAGGATCGGTTTGTAGTGGGTACGGGTGATGAAGGGTCTGAATTTGAGGGTGGAGTAGGAGGTGATTCATGAACTACAACCTCTTGAAAGGTAGAGAGGAAAAGTTTGGAGATGTCAGTATGAGAGGTGTTAGAGTTGAACGGAAAATAAGATTCGTCAAAACGAGCATGCCTCGTGATGTACATGCGAGACGAGGTGGGATCGAAGCATTTAAAACCTTTGTATTGAGGCGCATAGCCGAGAAATATACAACGAATGCTTCGAGGCGGGAGTTTATGAGGAGCATAATCACACAAGTACGGGTATACACAACAACCGAAAACTCAAAAGTTGTCGTATGTGGGTTGTGTAAGAAAAAGTGTTTCAAATGCCGATTTGTTGCTCAAATGGCGATTGATGATATAAACGGCAGTGTTAAAGGCGTCAACCCAATGCTCAATAGGAACTTGAGCATAAAAAATCATGGCTAGACCCGTTTCAACGATGTGGCGATGTTTTCTTTCGGCACGTCCATTTTGTGGGGACGTGTATGGACAAGAAAATCTATGAAAGGTGCCATTGTCATTAAAGATTTTTCGCACATGTTGATTGACAAATTCGGTGCCACTGTCACTTTGAAAAGTTTTGACTTTCCTCGAAAATTGAGTTTGAACAAGATTTAAGTAATTTTGCAAGACTGTGTAAAACTCATTTTTTGTTTTTAGAGGATAAAGCCATGAAAAACGAGAATGGTCGTCAACAAACACAACATAATATCTATATCCCTCCCTACTATTTATTGGTGAGGGTCCCCATAAATCACAATGCACAAGATCGAGGGGATGAGATGCACGTTTTTCATTCAAAGAAAACGGTAGTTTGTGTGCCTTAGAAAGTTGACAAGGCGAACAAAGATTCGGTTTAGGCAAAATAGATGTAAAAGACAAACAACCATGTTTTTGCAAAATAGAAATTACATCAAAGGCAACATGCCCTAAACGATTATGCCATAGTTCGAATGAAGCTTTATTAGATGTAAGCGAAGCAACAAAAGCAAATGAGTTATCCCGAATCACGTATAGGCCATTCTCGCATCGTCCTTCAGCGAGCGATTTGCTTGTTTTATGGTCCTGAATAAGAAAAAACGAATCCGAGAAAAGAACGTCAACGGGATAATCTTTTGTTAATTTGCTTATGGAAAGAAGATTACGGGTGATATTGGGAACAACTTTGACATCGTTTAACGAAATATGATTGTTTATCTTTGCATGACCCGTGCGAGTTATTGGCAATGACATACCATTGCCGAAAAAAACCGAATTTGTGCCTTTGTATTTAGAAAAAGATTTAAGATTACCAGTGTCTTCCGTCATGTGAAGATCGGCTCCACTGTCAGCGGTCCATTCAGGAAAATCATCTGTAACATGACATTTCGAATGAAAGGCACGGGTAAGTCCTTCATCCGAAGCGGCATTAGAGACAAAACTCGAAAGTTTAGGACATTTATTTGCGTAGTGACCGTTGATTCTACACAATTGACAGTGTGGTGGACAACGGGAAGGTTTAGAGGAGCCATATGAGGGCTGGTTTCTGGTCGAACCAGAGCCGGTTCTGGAACGGTTTGACGAGGAGTTGGAGGAATGATGAGAGGAGGAGTTAGCATGAAAAGCAACCGGGGCAGGAGAAGGTGGATGAAGAGAAGCTAGGAACTGTTCCTGGCTTTCAGCTTTAGTATGTAAGTCGCGAAACGGTAACGAGTCACGAGTGGTGCGCATGGCCCCGTGGACCAGCTTTCAAACGAAGAACCAAGACCACACAAGAACGAGTGAGTCTTGTCAGTGTCAGGGACGGGATGACCAATGGCCGATAATTGATCACAAATACTTTTAAACTTGCGACCAAACTCAGCCACTGTGGAAGACCCTTTGGTTAACTGACGGAGATTTTCACGAAGAAGATGGACACGTTCAAGAAACGTGCAGATATAGGCCGCTTCCAAGGCGGTCCAGATTTGCCGAGCAGTGGAGAGGCCCAGAATTTCAGCTATGGCTTCTTTAGTGAGGGAGGCATTTAAAATAAGAATGGCCTGTTGATCTAAGGCAGACCAACTAAGATAAGATGCATTCGGCTGCTCCTTATTTTCGACAAGGATGGTTGCAGCCGGCGGTAACAGTGAGCCATCAACATGACCAAGGAGGCCTTGATTAGAGAGAAGAGGAAGGATTTGGTAGTGCCATGATAGGTAGTTGGTGCTAGATAGTTTGACAGTGATAAGGTGAAGGATAGCAGAAATTGGGAGTTTGGAATCGGTGGAAGGGGAGGAGGAGGAAGAAAGGGCGACGACAGACATGACTGAGGGTATCTGATGTGCTCAAAGTGGTTTAGTAAAAACTAACTAAACTAACCTAAACTAGACACTCTAAGTTTTAAATTTATAACTTAAGACTCTAAACCTAAACCACGTACACAACCGGCAAGTGTACCGGTCAGTGCAGTATAGCTAAAGTAAGTCCGAGTATCGAACCCACGAGACTCTACTGGAAAACGTAAACTAGACTTGACTACTTATCCTAAATACTAAATTAATAATGTTTTGTTGCTTAACGGGGGGTTTCTAACAAACTAATTGCAAATAATAAGTAAATTGAAATAACTTAAAACAAGAACTGGGAACCGTAACTAGAATTAGATGATGGGAAGGCACTACCTAGGCTAGAATCCTACACATGAATGATAAGCTTCTAATGGTTATGGAACTGGTTTGGAACCGGGATCTTAAAATACTAAACTTAAAGTCAACTGCGGGAACCCTAACTCTTCTCAAGATATAACCCGTAGAATTCCTAAAAGCTGTTAAACCACCGGTTGAGAGGTTATCCTCACAGGCTTACCTACTCGAATCTTAAAGTACCCGCTAGACAGTCTACCTCACAGCGCGAAAGTCACAATACACCCGAAAGTGCAAGGGTAACTACAATATTTCTGAAAAGACTTGGCCTACAAGGAATGCTAGGGAAACTAGGAAGATCTTCTCACAAAGTCTCTAGATCTAGCAATTTAATACCCTAGACAGACCAACAATTTCGCACCTTACAGCTATTGAGAATTGGTAGAACACTTAGAATTATCTAACTAACAATTAATGCTGGTGAGTTCACAGGTTTGAGTTTACAAATAGTTTCCATGCGTTGAGCGTTAATCACAAAATACCATGTCATGAGATGCGTTAAACAAACAAACAAGCGTTTCCTACTACTACCACGACTGTGATGCTGAAACCATTACTGACAGCGTTGCTTGAGTTGCTGCCCGTGTTTGAGTTGCTTGTGTTGCTAAACTAGAGACAATATGCACCCGCCCGGTCCTACCGTCGGGTGGGGCTTGTCAGGCCCAATAGATCTATCCACATTTCCCTGTTGTGCCCGACACATTCATGGTTTCCCCCAGGGACTTCCTTGTTTCGTCGTGTAGTCATCAAAAGTGTTGTAACTCAAAAGAGTTGTGTTTCAAAAGCGTTGCATTCCAAAAGTGTTGCTTTCCAAAAGTGTTGCATACCAAAAGTGTTTCAAAAGCATTGCGTGTTTACAACGATTTACTTTCCAAAACAGTTGCGTGTTCAAAACGAGTAAAGCGTTTTCAAAAGAGTTACATGTTTATACAAAAGCGTTGAGTTTGTTAAATTGCGTGGCATGTTTCTCCCCCGAAAGAAAACATATAAAACAGGGGCCGTGAACTCACCTTGGGTTGCGTTACTTCGAAAATGATTTAAACCAACAAGCTATGCTAGCCCCGTAAAGCGGCGACCTAACATATGACAGTTACAAGTACTTAGACTAATAACCCGTAGGTTAGTTAGTCCCTAGATGCCCAGACCATAACCAGGTTCGTTTGAAAATGCGTTGACTGTTAAACTGACCAAATGTACAAGACTCGACATCCCATTGGTGACCCGAGACTCCATGTGTTCATCTCATACTCAAACATACACAAATCATGCAACTTAGTACTTAACATGCGTTAAAGTTCAACAAGTCTAACACATAGGTCAAATAACGTACAAACAGGTTCAAACACGTGTTACTATGTTACTAGGCAGGTCACGGGGTTCCTATCATGTTCCTAGGTGTCAAATCGGGTTTCGGAATGTCAAAATACACTTATAATAGCATTACACGCGATTAGGAACTTAGCATGCAATTAGGAAAAGTCAACATGTGATTAGGGATGGTCAACAGGCAATTACAAAGGCTAATCGCCCCTTATTATAGGCGATTAGGGCTATCCATGTGCATTTCAGGCGATTATGGTCATAAGACATGCAATTCAGGGCTTAACTAGTGATTAGGATCACAATTGCATGAAATGAAGGCAATTATGCCCCCAATCGCCTTCATGAACACGATTAGGCCTTCTTATCAGGCGATTGGGCTCCCAATCGCCTATAGCATAGGCGATTAGGGTCCCCAATCGCCTATAGCATAGCTGTTCCGGTTATTCGCACGTTTAACCCTCCAAATCAGATCCGAAACATGTGTAAACACCCAATAACCATCCTAATACCTTAACAAACATATTTCAAGCAAAACCCCTAAGTTTTCATCATTCTAACAGTCCCGAATGCGAGCGTTTTCCCAAAATAGCAACTTAACATGTAAACATCACATCAACATGCAAGAACTTGCCCTAAATAGCAAATATCCAGATTTAATCACATAATCACGTTGTCCGATAGCATCCTACTGTTCTAGCATCATCCTAGAGCAAACCCTAACGTCAAACAATCAACAACACACCTCATAGCATCCTTAATCATTCAAAATCCTTCAAATGGGTCAAAACATCAAGTATCAACAATACACAACCAAAACCATTCAAACTCCTAGAACATCATCATACTAACTTGTAACAGCCATAAACATCATAATAACATGAAAACAATCATGTTTAAATCCTAAAAATCCTACCTTTAGTCACAAATAACATATATAACACACATAAAGGTGAGGGTTTGTTTAAAAACGGTTTTAAATGGATTTACAAAGACAAAAACATTTATAAGTCAGGTCTGGACGTTTAGGGAGTAAAATATAATCATTTAAAGGTTTGGGTGTGAAGAACACACCTTGGTTTTAAGAGGAAATGATGGAATAAGCTTGGAAAGGGTTGTTTTGATGTAAAAACGAGTTCCAGAGAGTGTTTGTGTGTTGGTATAGGTTATGGGACGGCTAGGGTTGCATAAATGGTGTTTTGGAGGTCAAGGGTGGTATTTATAGGCGTTTCTAGTCGTCAGGTACAGTATAGGCGATTATGCAGCTCTATCAGGCGATTAGGGCTGCTAATCGCCTTCACTATAGGCGATTAGCCCCCCAATCGCCTATAAACATGCCCAATCGCCCTCATCATGAAGCTAATCGCCCTCATGAAGGCGATTAGGGATTCCTAATCGCCCTTAGGGCCTGGTCCGTGGTGTTTTGCGCGTTAAACTCCGTTTTAACATATGTTAACACGTTTTCACATACCGATAAGTCACATAATGATTATAAACACATAATACCTTGAAATAAACACGTTCACACTCGTTCACCAATTCCCGGGACTCGAGACTTGCGTGTGTTAAAACCCCAACGGTGTGCGACTCGACTCGACTGACCCTGTTATGTGTAACGTATGCGCGACTCGCTAAGGTAGACTTACTAAGTTTTCAAAAGTTAGTTACCGGAAATTGCCGGGTGTCACAACATTCAAAATCTCAACCTAGAGAGCAAAACTCAGACCTACACACACAAATGACCAAAGTTCTAACCAACAAAACAAACAAAACCTATTTATACCACCTGCACATTCGCCCCTGTTGAAGGTACGAATGTGGAATTCTTCCACATTCGTCCTCTACCAAAGTACGAACATAGATAATCTTCAGCATCCTTTCTACCTTCGACCATTTAACTTCACCTTCGACCTTTTGATGCTAACCTTCGCCCATATTAATTCACCTTCGACCATACTTGACTCTCTAACACATGTTAATAATCACAATCCGAAGCATTAGTCGCACATAATACATCTACACACGGTAAAATGGGGTCCTCCACAGATCTCACACATGATTAATACAAAAAATTAAATATAATTAGATAATAAAAATAAAAGATAGACTCAAAACAAACAACAAGTAGCACAGATATAGCAGATAAGTGTAATCGAAGCTAATAAACGCAATCGCCTAAGAGTCCCCGGCAACGGCGCCAAAAACTTGATGTGCTCAAAGTGGTTTAGTAAAATCTAACTAAATTAACCTAAACTAGACACTCTAAGTTTTAAATTTATAACTTAAGACTCTCTAAACCTAAACCACACAACCGGCAAGTGTACCGGTAAGTGCAGTACAACTAAAGTAAGTCCGAGTATCGAACCCACGATACTCTACTGGGAAACGTAAACTAAACTCGACTACTTATCCTAAATACTAAATTAATAATGTTTTGTTGCTTAAGGGGGGGTTTCTAACAAACTAATTGTAAATAATAAGTAAATTGAAATAACTTAAAACAAGAACTGGGAACCGTAACTAGAATTAGATGATGGGAAGGCACTACCTAGGCTAGAATCCTACACATGAGTGATAAGCTTCTAATGGTTATGGAACTGGTGTGGAACCGGGATCTTAAAATACTAAACTTAAAGTCAACTGCTGGAACCCTAACTCTTCTCAAGATATAACCCGCAGAATTCCTAAAAGCTGTTAAACTACCGGTTGAGAGGTTATCCTCACAGGCTTACCTACTCGAATCTTAAAGTACCCGCTAGACAGTCTACCTCACAGCGCGAAAGTCACAATACACCCGAAAGTGCAAGGGTTAACTACAATATTTCTGAAAAGACTTGGCCTACAAGGAATGCTAGGGAAACTAGGAAGATCTTCTCACAAAGCCTCTAGATCTAGCAATTTAATACCCTAGACAGACCAACAATCTCGCACCTTACAGCTATTAAGAATTGGTAGAACACTTAGAATTATCTAACTAACAATTACAACTTCTATGGATAACCTGCAGAAATTAACCATAAACTAGCTGCTAACACCCAGTCCGCAACCTAACCCGCATTCATACATGAAAGACATTCACAAAAACGCAAGTGGAGTTTATAAAAGATATTTAAATAAAACTAAATATGCATACACATCAAACCAGAAAATAAAGAGTTCTTTACTTTAAAATTCACCCACAACCAAAAGTTTCAAAACCAAAAGAAAACAAATCAAACAAGTGCAATCATCTTTAACCTAGGTAGCATCAAGGTTTAACATCTAAAAGTCATGATAAAATCAAAACAAGAGAAACAAATAATATTCATGGTATTCACAACGGGTTTGAATAGATAAATAATAAATAATTGAATTAGAACCGACCTGTGCTCGCACCTATGCTTCAACCTTAGCCTCCTTCCCTTTCTCCTTATTGTGCTGCTGCTGTTGACATCCAAATTGTGCAGCCCTCCTTTTAAAATAATGGTTCCTCGTCTGCCTTTTTAATTCTTCGAGCCCCTGCTATCTTGATCCCCAAGAAATAATACCTCACAATTAAGTTGGGCCATTTTTTCTTTTGGGCCGTGACTTTGTGACTTACCAAAGTCACGTTTTGTTTTGTTTTTTTTTTCTATTTATTATTATTATTATTATTAGTTTCTTATTATTATATCTAATTATACTATTATATATATAGTATTATACTCCGTGCTTTTGACTCAGGTGTTCTTGACTTGACCAAAGTTGCTCGTTTACGCTCCAACGTCCATGAACACCTACAAAATATAAAATAAAATAGATAAATACTAGAAAAAACCCAAAACTAATAAAAATCGATAAAACCTCTACTAAATAAAATAGACCAGTAGAAGCCTAAAACTAATAAAAGTACTATCTAAACGAATCGAAAATTATACAAACTTTACACTGGAAATATATGTATTTTACAATATGTTAGGATCTGAGTTCTGGTTGTTTTGATTTGTTTGATTAAGTATGAATAAATGGAATGAAATATAAATGGAAAGTGCAGCGGAATAAACTATAAATCAAAACATGGAGAATAATTGTTTTAATCGAAAGCTTTCATTAATTGAAAGATTACAATTGTACAAGTAAACTCCCCCTCAGCCTGATCACTCAGAGAATGTTTGTCTGAAAGAGAATGACGAGTGATGAATAGAACAGTGCAAGTACTGTTCTATTTATAGACAGACTCAAACCTCTGATGATCAGTGCTGACGTCACCTAAGACAGCGACCTCTAACTGACTAACAACTTCTAACATCTGCTAACTATAAACACTGTTACATTGAAAACACTGATAATACAAAACTCTGTAAAGTAAAACTCTGATGTCTTCTATCATCTATTGTACCAAAGTGTTGTTGGTTCAACAGACCTTTGTTCTTCAGTTCTTTGATCAGCAGTTGTTCTTCATCAGACCTTTATTCTTCAGACGTTTGTTCATCAGACCTTTCATCAAACAACAGTTGTCTTTGACAGTTGATTGAAGCAGCAGCAGTTAGGAATCAACAGTCTTTTGGGGAAAGTTTCTTTATAACAACTGTTTTATTTATTGGATCAACACTTAGTATATTTTGGCTTTTCAATCATCTGTTCTTCTCCAGGCCAGCAGACCCAACAATCTCCCCCTAGAACAGATGATGCCAAAACTCAGCTTTATTCTTGATCTTTATTTCTCATCAGACTTTCTCTTATTTGGCCTTTGAGTTGTAATTCAAAGCTTAGAGAGAAGAGGTCTTCAGCATCTCTTTCCAGTGTCAAATTCAGAAGAGTTTGGAGATCTTCAGCACATAGGCCAGGTGCATCATCCATACTTAGCTTCTGAACACTACCATCTGATCTGAGCAATGTCAATTCATGGGTGTCTTTGTTTGACTTCCATTTTAGAATTTTAGAATCAGAGGAGTGACTGGGATGCATCTTTATTCTTGATGAGTTGGGTGATGGAGGCCTGCCAATGAGTTCTCTGAATTTCTCTGTGACAGGGTCAGAGAAATATCTGATCTAGTTGATGAGACCCTATTTTACAAATGTGTCAGTGAACTGTTTTTGTTCCTCTTCTGTCATCTCCTTCTGCTTCTTGAACTGTCTTCTAGCAGCAATGGAGAGATCAGAGGTTTCCTGTAAACTGTCAAGTGTAAAGGCCTGTAGAGGTCTCTTTGGTGCATCATCATAGATAGGTTTTCTTGGTAGGCTAGGGTTGGTCTTTCTTTCTTCTTCCAATTTCTTGTAAGTTTCAATCAGTCTGATTTCTGACCATCTAGCAACAGATCTCATCTCTCCATACTTGGCAGCTACTAGCTCTTGTCTCATTCTTTTGAATTTTAGAGCTCTAGCTTGATCTCTCCCTTTACTGAAATCAGGGGCAGAGGCCTTTGTAGGAGGATTCTTGGCCATGCTCTCAATTCTTATAAGTTCTTCTCTAAGAGCATGTGTGGTCCAGCCTGTGAATTGGTTTTTGTTTGCTTTGTAAGGCTTGGTGGCCAAGATCTGTTCTAGTAGAGAATCCCTAACCTCCTTTTCCATATCTTTGCTGAGAGGCATGGCAGACATGGAATTGCTCAGGGTCTTAGCAAAATCCTCAATCCTTCTCAACTTGCTAAGTTCTGCTGAATGGATGCCCTGAGCAGTCCTGTCATCCTTCCCTTTACACTTCTCTTTGATGACAGCATCTGCCTGTTCACTCTTGTATTTTAGATAAGTATCAATGTTGAGAGGAACAGGGAAACCTTTAAGAGAAGGGAAGGATCTATCTGATGGCTGATCAGTATTATAGAAGGATTGAAGTTCCCCCTTGAGTAAATCCAGCTCAAGAGGATACTTCTCAGCCAATGGTGTGATGGTTGGTGGTGGTCTGTGGGATCTGAATTGTGATGTGTGAGGTGAGTATGATGAAAGTGGAATGGCTGGGACAGGTGTGGATTGTGTGATTGGGGTGTTAGGTGGTGTGGTGTGAATGTTTTCATCTTGTATAACAAAGGTGGATTTCCTTTTTCTGCTATACATGATTTTTGGTGAAGGTGAGGATGAAGCAGTGGTTTGGTTAACCTCTGTTGGTCCTTTTGTAGAACCAGCAGATGTTTGGGTTTTTGGTTGTGTTGTGGTAGGTTTGGTTGTTGATTGTGTTGTGGTGATTGGTTTGGTTGGAACAGGTGTTTTGGTGGCAGTGGTTTTGGTGACAGTGGTTTTGGTAGCAGTGGTTGTGGTTTCAGTGGTTTTAGTAGCAGTTGTTGTGGTAACAGGGGTTTCAGCAGCAGTGGTTTCAGAAGATAGCTTGGATGGTGGTTTCCTTGTATGTTTGGCTGGCATTTTCTTTCTTTTTGAGGAACTCACATCTTCCACTTCTTGCTGCTGTTCCTTTTTGAGCTGAACCAACAACTCTGCTTTAGCTTCCATTGTGTCAGCCCTTTTCAGTTTGTCTTCAGCAGCTTTATCAGCCTTTTCATTGGCAGAGGTATCAACTTCCTTTGCCTTGCTGGTTTTAGCTGGTTCAGCAACAGGGGTTTGAACACTTGATTGTTGTTGTGGTGGTGCTGATTTTGTAGACTCTGGTTTGTCAGCAGCTGGCTTACCCTTTTGAGAGGGTGGTGCACCAAATGGATTTAGCTTTGGCAGCCTATCTCTGCCACTCTCCCCCTTTTTGGCATCATCAGCAGTGAATTCATCATCATCTTCATCTCTGAGAATGGTGGTAGAGGCAGAGCCAGTAGTCTTCAGCAGATGGTCTTTGATCACCTTGATGTCAGCCTTTGTGTCATTAAATCTGGCATCCACCATGTTTCTGATCAATGTCATATAGGTCTCTTGTGTCTGATCTGCTAATTTTCTGTGAGCTATGATGATGGGGGAAACAGATTTCCATAGCTCATTAGCAATATCAGAGGTGGATGGTTGACTCTTTGTAAAGTTGCCCAATGTTTCCAATATTGACTTGACATCAGTTTTGATGTCAGCAACAGAGGATTCAAGTGTTTGAACTTTAGCCGTCAATTCTTGTAGTTTTGATTCATCACCTAAGTTAATAGGATCATCTGAATCCCTACCAGTGGTAGTTTTAACTGGTTCAGTCCTAGGAGGTGAATCCATGGAATGAGAACCAGCTGCCCCTTTGTCTTGGTACTGGGGACTTCCAACTGATTTTGGGGACACAATGGTGGCCTCATCAGTTGTTGCCTTCAAGGAAGTCTTATCTATGGAACCACTGTCCTGTTGTGAGACAATGGTCTCTACAGTAGTAGTGGCTGCTTCTCTTGAAACCTCACCAAGAGTTACATTGAACTCTGGGAGTGTAGCCTCCTCTTCTGTTTGTGGGATAGCAGATTGACTTTTCTCAGACCCAGTCACTTGTGGAGGTATACTCTCTGTGACAGGTGAAGGAGAGGAACTGGGGTTCTCCTGAGTTTTGTCAATTGCCTCAAACAGAGGTTGCATGGTTTGTGGAACATGTGGTGGTGATGTGGGTGGAGTAAGAAGCTGATTAGCCCTGGGAGATGGACTTGTAAACATATGGTCAAGTGACTCATATGCCTCAGTATGAGGTTCCCTTTGGCTTACAACAAGATCCTTTTGTGAGGATTCTTGAGGAGTTTGATTGGGTTGAGATATCTCCAACTGTTGTGAGGAAGTAACAACAGTGGTTTCATGTTGCTTTGGTGATGCAACAGGGTTAGCTTCTGGTATCTCATCTTCCAGAAGTCCCTTTTTGGGTGTAGAGGTGGTTTGGATGATGGACGTTTTCTTTTGGTGGCTGGTGTGGGTTTCACAACACTGGATGAAGTGCCATGATCACCAGGAGCAGTGGGCTCACCAACAGAGGTTTCAACAACAGTTGTTGTTTTTGTCCTCTTTGGTTGTGTTTTAGAAACTTTTTTCACTTTTGACACTTTTTCCTGGGTTGAAGAACCAAGCATTCTTGTGAAAGTTTCATCAGTTAAACTTTTTATTTTAAAGGACTCTCCCTTTTGAAAATCATTTTCTGGTAAAATCTTTTGTAGAATTACACTCAGGATTCTAGGGTAGAGAAGAAAAGCATTGTTTGAGCCAGATTTTATGGATTTCACATTTGAAACCAAGTCCAAAAACAATCCCTGGGAAAGATTGAAGTCAGAGTCTGACAACATAGCATATCCCAAGTATTGAATCCTCAATGGGATTTCATTGAAGGATGTGGTCTTGGCCGAGGCACAGAGAAGAAGGGTATGGAAGAAAAATTTCATGACTGGAGGAAAAAACTTTTTGTATAAGGTTGATCCAGTCATTTGTGCATCATACCCTCTTTCCTGAAACTCTGTGTGAAGCTCTGTTTTAGGAAAGGATTCCATACCTGACAAGTCATTCAGTGAGAAGGTTGTGGATATGAGTTCAGGGGTTATGGCGATACTGGTGGCTCCAATTTTTGAAATTATGGAAGTGGGCTTTTATCTTGAAACAAGACTTCAGCATTTGCCCAAAATTCTTGGAGTGTTTCTAAATGGATGGGAGCATCAGCAGTTAAGATGTTTTTGTATTTGGAATTGGTGATTATGTCAATGGTGGAATGGAATGGAACGTTATCTTCGGTTTTAACCAAATATGGAAGGAAATTGTGGGTGGCTTTTGTTTGAAGATCCATTGTAATGGATTTCGGGTATGAAAGTTCTGGACTTTGAGTAAGGGTTTTGAGGAAGACGAAGGCGATTTTAGTATTTTGAATACAATGAGACAGTAAAACTGCTGTTGGGGGAAAAACAGGGTTTTATAGCCTCTGGTGAAACTGCTGATGTGGCAAAACTCTGCTTTTGAGAACAGACGTGGCAAACATCTGATGGTTTAAACATCTGGTGGCATACAACTGTTTTGTTAAACATCTGTTGCCAACCTCTGTTGTTTAACCAAAAGACTGATGAAAAATAGTTGTTTTATCTGATCAGATGTTTGAAACAGATTTTTTCAACTATCAGTGGTTTGAATGAAACAGTGGTTGTTTTATCTGATCAGTGGTTTAAAACAGATTTTTCAACCAAAGTGTCATTTTAAGCAAAATTTCATTTTCTGAAAACATTTTAATATTTTTATTTAAAACATTTTTGTTGTTTAATCCATGTTTAACATACCAATTCGAGAGATTAGATTTGTGAAGGTAGATGTGTCTAAAGCTTTTGTCAACACATCTGCCAACTGATCCTCTGTTGGAACATGGTGCAGAGTAATCAAACCTTTTTCATAGCTATCTCTGAAAAATGATGTCTGATATCTATGTGCTTAGTGGTTGAATGAGAGACTGGATTCTTGATGATATTTTCAGCAGCTTGGCTATCCAACATGAGTGGAGTCCTTAGTGCAGTTATCCCAAAATCCAGTAGTTGATTTTGAAGCCACATGAGTTGGGCTGTACAGCTTGCAGCAGCAATGTACTCAGCCTCAGCTGTGGAAGTTGAAACAACTGCTTGCTTTTTGCTTTGCCAGGAGACTAAGGCATTCCCTAGAAACTGGCACCCTCCAGATGTGGACTTCCTTGTGGTGTGACAGCCAGCAAAATCACTATCTGAATAACCTGAAAGCTCAATGTTTCCATTAGCAGGATACCAGATACCAAGTATGGGAGCACCTTTTAAGTATCTGAATATCCTTTTCACAGCAATAAGGTTTGACTTTTTGGGTGAAGCCTGGGATCTTGCACACACACAGGTTGCAAACATAATGTCTGGCCTGGATGCTGTTAAGTACAATAAAGACCCAATCATGCATCTATAGTGTGTTTGATCAACCAGTTCATCCTTGTCATCATCAGTGAGTGGCTTGACAGTGCTCATGGGTGTACTACATGGCTTACAATCACTCATCTCAAATTTTGTTAACAGGTTTTTCACATATTTGTTTTGATGAATGAATGTGCCATTTTGCAGTTGCTTCACTTGGAGACCAAGGAAGCACTGAAGTTCACCCATAGCACTCATTTCAAACTCTGCTGTCATGAGTTCCCTAAACTATTCACACATTTTGTTACATGTGGATCCAAAAATGATGTCATCCACATATATTTGAACAATCATTAAATCTTTTCCTTTCCATTTTAAAAACAAGGTTTTATCAATTTTACCTCTTGTGAAACCAATGGATAAGAGAAAAGTGGAAAGAGTTTCATACCAGGCTCTTGGTGCTTGTTTCAGTCCATACAATGCTTTGTTAAGCTTGTAGACATGATCAGGATGGAATGTGTCTTCAAAACCAGGTGGTTGACATACATAGACCTCCTCCTGAATTTTGCCATATAGGAAGGCACACTTGATGTCCATCTGATACACCTTGATGTTGTGGTTGACAGCAAAGGCTAGGAACAGTCTGATAGCTTCTAACCTTGCTACAGGAGCAAAGGTTTCATCATAGTCTATTCCTTCTTCTTGTCTGAAGCCTTGAACCACTAACCTGGTCTTGTTCTTGACAACTATACCCCTTTCATCAGTTTTGTTTTTGAAGACCCACTTTGTGCCAATTGGACAAACATCCTTAGGCAGTGGTACAAGTTCCCATACTTGTTGTCTTTTGAACTGAAGGAGTTCTTCTTGCATGGCTTCCACCCAACTGTTGTCTTTCAGTGCCTCTTGGTACTTGACAGGTTGTGTAAGAGAGAGAAAGCCTGCAAAAAGACAGATATTTGAAGATTGGCTCCTTGTGAGCACACCTTCTCTGATGTTACCAATGATTTGATCTGGTGGATGAGCTCTTAGGTAGATTAGATCTCCCTGATATGGTATGATGGCATTTTGTGGTGAAGGACAGAGGTTTGGAGACTCTGTTGACATAACATCTGTTTGCACTTCTGTAGTGTCAACAGATGTTTGAAATGGAGGTGGAGGAATGGGTCCAAGTGGTGTAAAGTTGTACTGACTTTTGTCAACAGATGATTGAGCAGTGGATTGGATGGGTGAATCAGTGGTTTGGGGATAGGACTGGCCAACAGTGGCTGACTCAGCTGTGACAGAGTTTTGACAGTTGTTTTGAACTACTGCTTCCTCTGATACAGGATAGACTTTGTAGTGATCTGGAATCACAACATCTATTCTGTAGTCTTGTTGTGGAGATTGTGGAGTACCTGCAGGGTTAGTTTTGACAGTAATATCTTCAAATTTGAATTTATCCAAATCAAACAACTCAGCAGGGTTTGCTGGGATTTTTAAAGATGAAAGTTCATTGAACTTCACATTCAGAGTTTCTTCTATTGTCTTGGTCCTTGTGTTAAACACTTTATAGGCCTTGGCAGTAGAAGAATACCCCAGAAAATATCCACAATCTACTTTGGCTGCAAATTTTGAAATGGAATCTTTAAGATTTAAAATGAAGCATGGGCAGCCAAAGACTTTGAAAAATGATATTAGTGGTTTGATTTTAAACAGAATTTCATAAGCAGTCTTTTGATGTCTATGGTTGATTAAAACTCTGTTTTGAACATAGCAAGCAGTGTTTACAGCTTCTGCCCAAAAGGACAGAGGCAAACCAGAATCTGCTAGCATTGTTCTTGCAGCCTCAATGAGAGTCCTGTTCTTTCTTTCAACCACCCCATTCTGCTCTGGTGTTCTTGGGATATTGTACTGCCTTACAATCCCTTTTGACACACAGAAGTCATCCAACTCCTTATTCTTAAACTCTGTTCCATTGTCACTTCTAAAGACTTTTACTGGCAAGTCATATTGTTTTTCAACTTTGGTGACAAAGTCCTTCAAAATACCTGCAGTCTCATCGTTAGAGTGTAAAAAGTAAGTCCATGTAAACCTAGAAAAATCATCAACTATGACAAGACAAAATCTCTTTCTCCTTAGACTCATGATTTTTACAGGGCCAAACAAGTCCATGTGCAACAATTGTAAACACTGACTAGTTTTGGACTCATCAATAGATTTGTAAGAGCTTTTATGTTGTTTTCCTTTTAGACAGGAAACACAATGCTCATCACATTTGAATTCTTTTGATGGTAAACCTCTGACAAGGTTTTGTTTGGAGAGTGAGTTGATAGTTTGAAGGTTGGTGTGACTAAGTCTCCTATGCCACAATTCTGTCTCTTTGGTAGAGGCAGCAGAGAACAGACAGACATTTGCCATAGGGTTATCCTTCAACATATCAACTACATACACATTGCCACTTCTATGAGCAACAAGTTGTGCTTTGCTCTCAGCAGTGATGGTGTTAATCTTTTCAACAGCCTCTGGGCCAACAATCTTACATGTTTGCTTAGTGAAGAATGACCCATATCCTTTGTCACTCATTTGAGACACACTAAGTAGATTAAATTTTAGATTGTCTATCAGATTAACATTTTCAAACTTAAGCCTCCCTGCTTTGACAGTACCAGAACCCAACACTTTACCTTTAGAATCATTACCAAAGGATATATCACCCCCTCCATGTGCAAGAAAGTCCAGAAGAAGGGCTCTACATCCAGTCATGTGCCTGGAACCTCCACTATCTACATACCATAAACTATCTAAGCAAGCAGAAGCTCCCTGCACATCAGTAAAGATTTTCATTTTGGTGAGTGTCCAAAGCCAAATTGGCTTTGGATGGGTTCTTAGATGTCTCAGCCTTAAGTTGAGGAGAATGATCAGTGGTTTGAACTAGCTTTTGGACTAAGTTCAACAACTGTAATTGACCATTTGCTAATGCTTGAATGTCAACACTTGGTCCAACAGATGTTTGATCATTTCCTGTCAGATGCTGAAAACCATGAGGATGTCTGTTCACTTTTGGTTTTGAAGGCCTTTTGGGCTCTTCATAAACATGTGGCAGACGATGACAAGTGGGTTGTCCATATCCTCTTGGTAATCTGGTAACTGGTGGAACATCTGTTACCTGAACATCTCTGGGAGCAGAGTTTTTGTTCAGACCTTTGGTAACAGCTGTTTGGACTGGTTCAAAAGTCTGTTTGGGTTTTCCTTTTGGAGTACTCACCACTTGACTTTCAAGAGTTTTAACCTTGTACTCTTTTATCTTTTCATCAAAATTTTTGAGATACAGGCACTCTTTTGTTTTGTGATTCTTTTTCTTACAGATTGAACATTCATTTGTTTTAGAATCATTTAAACTTGTTGTTTTGTTGATGTCATATGCTTTTAGAAAAAACAGTTTTTGGTGACATGGTTCTTTTCACAAAAATCACAAAACAAGTTGTTTTTGGCTTTCCCTTTTTCTTTCTTCTTTTCAACAGATGTTTGATCATCTGTTGGAAAATCTCTCAAAGGGATAACTTTGGCCTGTGGTGCCATTTTACCATCAGGGGTTTTAAAGGTCATTGGTTTGAAAGTTTCAAGGACTTCACACTCATCTGACCATGTTGGTTTGAATTGATATTTCTCAATTTCATCAAATGAGGGTGTACCTTCCAACTTTTCAAAAATGATTTTCTTGCCATTGGGCTCAGTAACCTTGATTTCTTGACCTTTTGAATTGGTAGGGATGACTTCAACCAACAGTGGTTCCTTTTTGTCAGTGGTTTGTGAACTTTGGGCAGTGGTTTCTTGAAAACCAAACCCAAATTTCACATGACTTTTTAGATTGTTGGTTGACAATCATCTCAAAACCTTTAGATGATTCCACCCATTTCTGACATTCAACTTGGGTGGACTCAAGCTCCTTTTTACAACTATGATATTTTGTTATCATAGTCTGAAGCTGGTCTTTGGTTATGCTTACTTCATGTTTTAAACTGCTGATTTCAGATTCTTTTTCAGTTATTTTTGATTTTAACTCTTTAGTGAGTTTTTCAAACTGAATTTCATCTTCCAAAATTTTCTTTCTAAAGTTTTCATTCACCTCTTTTATCTTAGCAAATGCCACAATACATTTGTCTGAGTATAAGTCATTTAAGATTTGAGGAGATACCTTAGCAGCAGCCATCAAGGCACAGTTACACTGGCAGTCACAATCATCACTACCCCAGGGGTCTGAGAGATTCACAACCTCCACTTCAGATTCTTCAGCTGAAACAACTTCACCAACAACACCATCAGTCACATTTTCAGACATAGACACCACACCCTCAGAATCAGTCTCTTCAACAATTGTCTCTAGTGCCATAAAACAAAAGTTATTTTCAGAGTTGACAACTAAAGCAATGTTATCATCTGTTATCTCATCTGGTAGACTGTTCCAATCAACAAAACCTTGAGTAAAGAAACTCTGTTGACTTGGTTGACTGGTCTCTGCAGGAGCAGAGGATGGAGCAGCAGTCATTGGCACTGGTGCCTGAGCAACATGTGTTTGGACATAGTGATACTGAGGAACAGTGGTTTGGACATAGTGCACAGGAACAGTAGTTTGGGTTTGTGCAAAGTGAGCAGTGTTTTGCACATTAGGTACATTAGGGATGGTTTGATAAGTGTTGGTCTGTGGTCTTTGGTTTGGATAGGTAATCATAGGAACTCCATTTTGACTCCTACATTCCCTAGCAAAGTCACCCATTCTATGACACTTGTAACACTTTATCTTTGATTTATCCAACCCCACCTTTGACCCACCATGTAAACCTGGGTACCTCCTGCCAGTTTTCTTATAGAAGTTATTGGTTCTAATGCTGAGCAGGGCAACCTGATGTAAGATGTCCATTTCTTCTAAGTCCAAAGGGTCAATATATTGCAGGTCATTGTACACAAAAGATGAATTATCAGAAGCCTGGATATCACCACTAGCTGTGAAAGCATAGTTGTTTGGTGATGAGTAAGGATCATTGTTAAAACCAGTGGTTATGTCAATGTAATGATCATAACTCTGATCCTTACTACTTCCAGAACCCTCCTCCTGACCCAACAGTGCAGTATTCCCAAATACATAGTCATCTGACACTTTGCCATAGTCCTGGAGCTTCTTTTTCTGGTTAAGCTCCCTTTCATAAGTCAGGAGCTTACCATGAAGCTGGGTCAGGGTCAGGTCTTTGAATCCGATAGAGTTTCTCATGACTATAGCTATAGTGTCCCATTTGTCCTGAAGTGATCTAAGAAACCTATGATTCAGTGTTGAATTAGGAAAAGTTAGACCGACCAGTTTTAGTTCACTAATAAGACAATTAAACCTTTCAAACTGTTGTGTTAACGACTCCCCTTTTATGTGACTAAACGTTTCATATTGTTGGTTAAGTATTTCACGGTTGTTTTCAATCACATCTTCAGTTCCCCCGAACTGCTCTTTAAGAGCATCCCACAGTTCTTTAGCACTATTGCAGTGCAAGAGACCGGCATAGATATCATTCGGCAGTGCCATGGCTACTATGCTGAAAGCCTTGGCATCTAGCTCGATTTTTTGAAAATCTTGCTCTGAGTAGTTCTCAACACTCTTTGGTACTTGGATCTTTGGATCCTCGGCACTCGGTACCATTGGAACATGTGGTCCAAATACTACCGATTTCCAGCACCCCGTGTTCTGTTGTGCTAACACATGAGCCACCCGACGCTGCCAGATGTTGTATTCTGACCTGACAAGCATCGGAGGCTTGTTACTTGTGCCAGTGTTGTGTGGATCTTGATTGAGTGAAGTCATTCTCTTGGTTTTTCAAAAACAAAGTCTGTTTACTAACTGTTGAAACGAAAATAAACTATTACTCTGTTTTAAACCCGACAAACAAACGATATCAATAATTATGAGCTGATCTGTTTGTATTAAATTGATTGATTAGATCGAATTTAATTGACCGAGCTCTGATACCAATTGTTAGGATCTGAGTTCTGGTTGTTTTGATTTGTTTGATTAAGTATGAATAAATGGAATGAAATATAAATGGAAAGTGCAGCGGAATAAACTATAAATCAAAACATGGAGAATAATTGTTTTAATCGAAAGCTTTCATTAATTGAAAGATTACAATTGTACAAGTAAACTCCCCCTCAGCCTGATCACTCAGAGAATGTTTGTCTGAAAGAGAATGACGAGTGATGAATAGAACAGTGCAAGTACTGTTCTATTTATAAACAGACTCAAACCTCTGATGATCAGTGCTGACGTCACCTAAGACAGCGGCCTCTAACTGACTAACAACTTCTAACATCTGCTAACTATAAACACTGTTACATTGAAAACACTGATAATACAAAACTCTGTAAAGTAAAACTCTGATGTCTTCTATCATCTATTGTACCAAAGTGTTGTTGGTTCAACAGACCTTTGTTCTTCAGTTCTTTGATCAGCAGTTGTTCTTCATCAGACCTTTATTCTTCAGACGTTTGTTCATCAGACCTTTCATCAAACAGCAGTTGTCTTTAACACTTGATTGAAGCAGCAGCAGTTAGGAATCAACAGTCTTTTGGGGAAAGTTTCTTTATAACAACTGTTTTATTTATTGGATCAACACTTAGTATATTTTGGCTTTTCAATCATCTGTTCTTCTCCAGGTCAGCAGACCCAACACAATACATCAGTATCGAAACAGAAGATAGATGAAGGAGATCAATGGTATTTGGCTGATACCATGTAATGAGGAAACTCTCTATGATTTTAGAGAGGTATGAGATTTTATTTATAAAAACAATACATACAAAGATATGGAAAGAAATTAAACACATTTAATACAATGATTTACACAATAATAACATAATCTATGTTACCTTATTAAGGAGGAGAGATGGCTAAGATGGTCATTTCACCATCATTTTAAGATGGCATCTCAAGAGCCATAAATGTAACTGCCTATATTTTACCATTTTTATTCCATTTATGCCTCTATTGTACAATCTTTAATGGCAATGGTACAACAAAAACTAATTCAACTCTCCCTACTTATTGCTTTTGAAACTGCCCTTTAACGAGCTATTGAATGCACCTTGAACATGCTCTTGAATGGAGTCAAGGAACCTTCATTTCCCCAATTCAATTATAAAATCATACTAAATTCTCATTTATCACACCCATTCCTCTTCCTCTCGATGTATCCTATTTTATAATTTGAAAAGATAACCTCCAGATTCTAGAGCATCCCTAGACGCCCCCCACCATTGCTTCCAGAATCAAGCGACAAAACATGTTTCAATCAACCGACAAAAGATGTTTGTCTTCTTCCGGTGAGTTGATGATAAATCAGGAACCAATTTGGGGTGATAGTCGTCAAGCAAGCGATTGGCTTGACAGGGAAAAGGTAAATTAGTTATAATTTTGGAATGATATACATGATACTTTGTTCTAACATTGAATTTGTGACAACATGTTTCTATTTTTCTTCGCTCATTTGACTATTAGGGTTTAAAGGCTTAACAGTAATGAGAACATGACATATTCTCACTTCCCCTGAGAGAGGTATCTTCAATGTTAGCATTTAGCAAGCATTTGAACATTTATTTTGATGATTCAATATGATATATTATGAGATTATAAATTAAGCTTTGTATTGCTTTATCTATGTAAGCTGGTCTGGTTGTGAGTTATGTTTCAATCTTATAAAACTTATTGATGCAAGTCCGGGTCCTTTTGAGAAATGATTACAACCAACACACTGATACCGCAGTTTGATACCTTCGCCGCCAGGTATATTTAGTTATTTACTAAACATTTTCTCCTATTTATGATGGTATACACATCAGGTATCGTTGCTGCGATTTTTGGAATCAAATGAACGAGTATACAAATTTTGTTGCTTAAGATGATTCAAGATTAGACTGAAAACTATATGAGAAAGTTTTCAATTTTGAACCTTATGTAACTTGGCCAACACACAAACTCAAATCATGAGAAAATCTAATATACATGAATTGAAATTCTTTGATGTGCTAATAAAATGACGTATGTAAATCGGTTTATACCGAGGGGAGTAATGCCTCTGGTTTGTTATGCATTGTTTGTGTGCTACTTTATTTAATTGATATAAATAGTATTCTTTTTTCACTATGTTTGAATCAAACCAGATTTCATTGAAAATAGAAAAAAAAGACTTAACAATGGTCCTGATCCTAATTTGAAGTGAATTCATTGCAACAAACTAGGACATACAACAATCCAGTAGCCTAATGGGTAGAAAATCTTACAGACAGAATCGCCCGAGAGAAAGATTGGAGTACCTTTAAACTTTAGACCAACTTGTACCCTTAAATGCCTTCAAAATCATAAAAGGTCTCCCGATTACAAAAAGCAGTTGTCAAGAACACTTGAGTTGAGCAACAACAACTGGTATTATCAAACAAATTGATTTTGTTTTTGTTTTTTTTACTTTTAATCGCTAATTGCATTATGTGCTTTCTTGAGACTTCACGCATCTTGTTGTAGTAGTCAATCCTTTGTTCTGCATCAAATGTTTAGATTCATTAATCATTACATGTGTGTCAATGGAGCAGAGACGATGTTAGGGGAATGTAGCGATAATTTTGGCTGGCAGGTCTGGTTTGATATGGTTACGTGGCCAGTTTGCAGGCACAAGGTTCATGGAGAAGAGTACATGATCAACTCGCATTTAGGCATACGACGTACCTAGGGTCGAGCTTGCGTTTGAGTATGTATTTTCTCTTCCAGATGGCATTGGGCATGAGACAATCAAAGTTGATCTTCGTAGATTTTGTTATTTGGATTATTGATATGTATTCTCTCTTCCATATGTATTTCTAAGAAATATATTTTTAACATTAATGTTGATATTTGTATATGACTTTTGATTCTTATTTTTGTGGAAACCTTTTCGGTTCTTTCTATATTCTTTCACTTCCTTAAGTGTTACTTTCCTTTTTTTTTCTGACACTCTGAAGTTTAATAACAATGAAGTTAGACTTATTGTGTTTCTGTTTACTTTTAGTACAAATATTATTGAGAAAGTATACGGTATAAAGTTGCTTAACGTAAGAAGCGTAAGAAGCCACCAAAATTCGCCACCTGTCCACTCTGGTTAGGTTTAATTAACCTAATTCTGGTTTATCCCAGGGGTAAGGTCGTCTATTTACACGATCATTCAATTCCTTCAATCACGTTTTAATTAACCTGATGATTCTCAAAAATTAACCAGATTCAAATCATATTCGTTTCAAATCATGATCGTCAACATCATATCAATCTGTTATTCATCAAACCAAAGCATAATTTTCGTTTTTTAGTACTCTGTTTATCGAAAATTATTTTTCGTTTTTTAAATTTGTAATTATATGTTTTGTTTTATTATTTTTTAATGTTTTTGATCGAATTTTATAAGATTTTCAGGTTTGATATAAAAAATTCAAGTTTCGAAGGTTTTTCAGAGGTTGAAGATGAACAGAGTTTGAAGATGTAAGCAATGAATGCGTCTGAATAAGAACTGAGTGCGTCTGCTTCGAAGATGATCAGAAGACTGGATCAATGAACAGAGTTTGAAGACGGTAGCAATGAATGCGTCTGAAGAACAACTGAGTGCGTCTGTTTTGAAGATGAGCAGAAGACTGGATCTATGAATGCGTCTGATTTCTCAAATGAGTGCGTCTGTTTAACTCTTTAGTTGTGTCTGTTTTTTACTAATGCGTCTGTTTGTAATCATGAATGCGTCTGTTTTTTATCTGTGTTTAATTACTGTTTTACATGTGATTTTTTGGGAAGAGATATTATTGGAATAAGAAAAGAACAGTAATTCTCGTGATTTTTTTATCTTTTGTCATTTTGTTATTGTTTGTTTCTTTTTATCCTCTTTATATAAGGCTTTTATTTGGAAATTGATTTGCACATTCAAATTCATATACAGATTATAATTTATTTTTTTCTTTAATGGCTTCATCATCTTCATCTGCAAGATCTGAAATGATCAAAAGGATGGAAGATCAAATTGTAAAAGATTATGCTCTTCAGGGTCGGTTGGCTGATAATTTAAACAGGATAAATGATGGCATGAGTAAGAGAGATGAAATTTCCAAGCTTCTTTTGTGTTTGCCTGACTCAAGTCTTCGTGAACTATCGGTTATGTTCATGATTGATGCAAACAATGGCGATGTTAATATTGTCGAACAACTTACAAAATGCATGGCTCTTTTGAGGTGTTCTATTGAATTTAAGATTCAATTTTTAAAGTCTATGTAAACACCACTATGTATTTGTTTGTCTTTGTTACTACTTTGTGTTGTAGTTGCTGTTTTTTTCTAATAAAAGTGTGATTTGAAGTTACATTTGTTTGAATTCAGAATCAGTTAGTGCGTCCAAAGTAAACATACAAAAAACATGAGTGCGTCTAAACATTTACATCAGAAAATACATCAGAAAGTTAGCATTCAAATTGTTTATAAAATGACATAAGAAAACCATTCAAATTGTTTATAAAGCAGCCACCCTCTTCTCTAATTTTGAAAGTGCATTCTCTAGCATTTTCATTCTTTGTTTATATGGCCTTTTTGCAAACTTCTCAGCTTCTTGACTTATTTCTCCCCTGAGTAGGTTGAATGGGGAGAGTATTATCTTTGCCACGTACTTGAGTCGTAATGCAATCAACTGCTTGTCTTGATACTCTGATTCTGCTGAAAACCCCGGGTTCCATGACTGATAACCTTTAAAGGTTTCGAGGGTTCTCATGGTGAAGACACCAAAGTCTACATGGTTCTTTGCAGTCCTCCATGTCATCTCTCTTCTTGATATAGGACCTGTTTTAAGTCCTTCAATTACCGGTGTTTTCGGACATGCCTTTTGCCACACCCGGTACAAAGTGCCTCTCTGTGAATATTTTTAGTCAAAAAACCATTAGTTTATTTTTTAGTATATTAGTGTGCAGGTATAAGTTATAATTACATACCAATATTTCTGGCACGCCTTTGTATCGTTCTGATGGGATCTCTCCCGCTTTAGAGTTGTCAAGCAAGTCTGTTGTCCCATTCTTGACATCAAAAGCCAATGCATAGAAATGCTTGTCAAACCACACCGGTTGAAGAATCAGGTCGAAGTCGTATAAAGAGGTTGCAGTTGTTGATTTTACATTTATTTTTCTGAAGATATCTTCAAGGTTGCTCATGTAGACCTTTTCAATCTTTTCCCAAGGAACACCTACCTCATAGAAGTTTGGAGGCTGAAAATAAAAAAAAATATACAGACAGTTAGATGAGTGCGTTTGTTTTATGTTATTGGTGCGTCTGTTTTGCTTTTTAATTTTTTATATAATAGAGTGCGTCTGTTTATATGTACAAGTGCGTCTGTTTTGGTTTCTATTTTTTTTTTTTGCAGTAATAGAGTGCGTCTGTTTGATGTGTAAGTGCGTCTGTTTTGTGTTTTTGTAACTTACTATCATGCAGCTACTCAGAAACAGTCTCTTTATAGGCCCATCCTTCTTCTCCTTCCTTCTCTCAGCCTCCTCATAGTTCAGAATGTCTGACCATACGTCAATGACATTCGAACAAATCCATATCTCCGGAAATAAACTTTCAAAAACCACTTCATCACCTCATTTCCACCATCATCCCAGTAAACTATTTTCTGAAACATTGCATATGAAAACAAATTAGAAAATTGTATATGTTTTTATTAGAAACAAATTTGAAGAAAACACTTACATTTAACTCTCTAATTGGGGCAAACATATATTGTGTAATCTTTGTTTCGTCCGGAGATAGTTTTTCGATTGGACAGACTTGCCTCCCGGCGTATGGTGATCTGAATGCATAAGAAGGGTTTCTTTCCCTAGCTGGTTTATCATAACCAACAAAGCCCTTCCCTTTTCCCTTCCCTTCTTACTGCACTGCTTCCTTCAACGGTGTTTCGTCTTCCTGAGGATTTTTCTCTTCTTGGTGTTTCTTAATTGCTGCCTCAATCATTTGTTGTGTTTCCAATGATATTTGTGTTCTTTCAGCCTCCACTCCTTCCACAGGTTGTTCTTTTGTTGTCTCATTCACATCTACAACCCTATAAACACCTGGTTCGACAGTTTGCAGCATGTTTATTGCTGTATCACTGATATCAAACTCCTCATTTGTAGCTCCCAACCCTTCCTCGACAGCCCCAGCATCCATTTCCACCTCTTTCCCCCCCTCATTCACATTTGAAGCTACAGGCACTTCAGAATTTTGATTTTCAGCTTCAACTTGTTCTTTGACAATCTCAGCTTCTTTTTCTTTAGCCGCTTCAACATGTTCTTTGACAACCTCAGCTTCCTTCTCCTTAGCCGCTTCAACATTTTCCACCCCATTCCCCTCCTCATTCAGTTTTGAAGATCCAGGCAAGTCAACATCTTGCTTTTCAGCTTCAACATCTGGTTCTTTGACAACTTCAGCTTCCTTAACTGAAGTGTTCAAGGCGTCCCACTTGTCGCACAATTGCATCAACTCTGGAACCCATAAATACCTGGTCCGTGCCTCCTTTACCATTTCCCCCATCTCTTTCTGTATTGCTTCGTATTTCTTTATGTTCTTTTCCATTGTTTTGATCCAAACCTGTGTTTTTTACAAAGACCAATGTACATATATTAAATGAGTGCGTCTGTTCAATATATGAGTGCGTCTGTTTTTATACCAGTAGATTTCAAAAAGATCAGTTATTTGTATGTGAATGCGTCTGTTTATATATGAGTGCGTCTGTTTTTATAACAGTAGATTTTACAAAGATCAAGTAGTTTTTTGTGAATGCGTCTGTTTTATATATGAGTGCGTCTGTTTTAAACCACTAGAGTTTACAAAGATCATTTTTTTGGGTTTTTCAGTTAATGCGTCTGTTTGTGCATTGGGTGCGTCTGTTTATAAAAAGGCTTTTTCAATGAATGCGTTTGTATGTATGTGAATGCGTTTGTTGTACCTTTTTTGCCTTCATTGAAGCTTCATATTCTGCTTCTCTTCCTTTCTCAACCAAACTTAATTGTGGTTGAGTTTCTGAATACTCAAACATTTGTTGTGTTTGTGTACTCATTTCATATTGTCTCCAATCTCCTTCTTCATCAACATCTTCTTCTTCAATTGTGATCCTTTTTTGTGGAGTTCTTCCCAATGGCAATGTGTAAACATCCTCCATTGGTTTCTCTTGCATTGTTACCAGCATGTTCACCACATCTACCTCCTCATCTCTTACATTTGCATCGACCTCATCATTCTTATCATCTTCAGCTTCATCATCTGCATCATCTTGTTCAACGTCGATCAACGTAAAAATCTTCTGGTATGCTTTTTCTTGCTGGTTATAAAGATGTTCTTCCATTGCCGCAAGTGAACTATTTGTAATGTAAGAAATTGCTGGTATGCTAATTCTTACTTTAGATGGATGCCTCTTGTTATATTCATGTGTGTAGATAACCTGCATGTGTTCAACATATTAAATGCGTTTAAAATATCATTAATGCGTTTAATAATAAAAAAAGGTGTTTTGAATGCTTACACTGAGCATTATAATTGGACCATTATACTGGTCTTCTTTCCATCCTGCTTTTGTCCTCTTAAGGCATTCGATCAGGTACGAGCACCAATCCATATCTGGAATCTCATCCTCATTATCCACACCATGCAAAAAGCTTTGATTGATTGTGGTTGATTTTGTGATCTCGCCGAAAACCGTGTTCCATAGCACAAGAAAATTCAATCTAAATAGCCTTCCACCTTTTTGTTGTAACTTAACAGCGTTTGTTACCATCTTGACAGTCACTTTTCTTCTATTGAATTGACCCTTGAACTCATCAATCGTAGAGTCAACACCCTTTCTTGCCCTTGTGTATTCTAGCACCTGCTTCTTTCCCATTGGTATCCCAAAAGCTTCATTCACCAATGCAGGTGTGATGTTGATTTTCCAATTTCCAGCATTGAGTTCATTTTTATCCTCATCATAGTTTACTAGCAGCCAGTAACCCAATGATGTTGATATTTGATCAATCTTAATGTCTAAAACAGACCCAAAACCCATCTTCCTTACCTCAGCTTTCTGTTCATCAGTGTACTCTTTCATGCTGTCAACAAATTCAGCAGGAGAGCATCTGATTTTTAACTTAATATCCCTGTATTCAACAAACTCTCGATCCTTTATTTTCTTCTTCTCCTTCTTAGTTTTTTCCACCTTTTGCTTCTTAACAGGCCTTTGGAAATCTTCGTCCGATGATTCCGAAAGTTCTTGTACAGCCTGTTGTTTTTTTTTATGCAACTTTTGTGTCATTTTTTTTACATCTTCTCCCAACCTCTTTCCAGCTTCAGGGTTGACCTTTTCAACCCTTTTTTTTAATATTAATTAAGTTTTTTATTGGTCCATCTTCAAAATCAGAAGCATTCCATGTTGAGTCTGTACATGAACAGACGCATTAAGACATATATACAGACGCATTCAGTAACTAAAAAGTGGAAATAACAGACGCATTAAGACATATATACAGACGCATTCAGTAACTAAAAAGTAGAAGGAAAGAGACGCACTCATTATGTCAAACAGACGCACTCAATAAATGCAAAGTGGAAACAAACAGATGCATTTATTAACCTCAAACAGACGCATTCATTCAACTTAATTTAAACATCAGTAATCAGACGCATTTAAGAAGTACTTCAGACGCATTAATGTTTTTACATGTTCAAAATGAGTACAATACACTAGTTATACTTTGTCATACATACTAAGCATAAAACCCTAGTTATATTCAACAGATTTTGATACAAATAGAATAATGAATTTTTGTTCATACCTGAAGATGTGTCATGTATGATTTTGCTTCCCTTTCTCCCTGTTTTACCTGTAATAATGATTTTGAAGGTTTTTCTGGTTTTAGAAGTTGTAAATGGTAAGTCGAAGTAATTTTGAAAGTATGAATATAAGAAACGCACCTTGATTTCTCTTGGAAGACATGTTGATCGTCTGTTTTGTTGTGTTCGTGATCGTCTCTGTGTGTTTGTTTTGTTGATTTCAATCGTCTGTGTGTGTTTTTTGTGTGTGATTGATTTTGAAAAACCCTAACTAAATGAGACGTAATGATTTGTTTTTTAATTTTAGTAACCGTCGACATTTTGGCGCTTCAGATTATGATTGTTTAAAGTAGTTTTTGACTAATCTACCCCTGGTTTCATTTAAACGCTCGGGTTAGAAGGTGGGTTAGAGGATCTGATCTGGGTTTGATCTAATGGTCCAGATTGCTTCTTATGCTTCTTATTTTAAGGGGCTTTATACAATATCTCTTCCCAATATTATTTTACCTTAATATACAAATGTAGCATTTTGATTTCTTATGCTTTACCCAGGGTGGATGGAAATGATTGTTTTGATACTAATAGCATTATTAACTTAATATGTGTAGGTGTAAAACTCTTTTTGCGATGCCTACAAAGTGGAAATTTATCCCAAAACAAAATAATAAAAAGTATACATGTTGTAGAGACATGCGTGTGAACTACTCTACTGATTATATATATTTGTTTCAGTTACAGATAATTCCTCATTGGCTTTCACCAGTTATAGTAGCATATGCTATGTTTACATAGGAAGGCAGGTCTACACATTTATGGTCCTCATATTTGAGTTGACTACACCACTTCAGAATGTTTGATTGGTACGAGTCAACATGAGTTGGGTTGGGTTCACTCGAAACACTTTAGTTCCAAAATTGTTAATGCTTTTAGTAAATGGTCCGCGTTAACTTTAGATGTGTTTATACGTATGTTTGTTTATTTGTGTTTGACCCATTCATGCACTTGATACAGGTATAAATTAAGACCAGCCAATTAAAAAAAGTCACATATATATACACGACTTTGTGTTTTGGGTTTTCACTTTCACTTGCGAAACCATGAGAATTGAACCTTTACTGATTAGGTAACCCACCATAGAGCGCGGGGGAATCCCACATGTCATATCCTTCTGGGTTGCAATAGTAAGTGACCGTATTAAAAAAACCGAACCGATACCTACCAAAATCCCGCTGCATCCCGCGGGCTCTCCCACTAGTGATGATAATAATGGGTGAACACTAATCATGGAGATGATTATGCTCATGATTAGCTGTTAGAACTCTTCTCAACCATTTGATTAGATGACGTGTACGGTGTAAATCTAATCTGATAAAGTTATTTTGCCATTTAGTGAGCGGATAAATATTTTATTATTGTAGATGAGTAGCATGGGTAAATTGGTAATTTAAGCTATTATGAAAAATATGTGAGAACATAACTCTCTCCTCTCTCCCCTAGCTTGTTTACAATGGTGTAAATCCACCATACACAGTATTGTGCAAACATCTACATGAGTGTAAATAATTGATTTTTTTTAAAAAGATCTTGTCCACAATTGTTAGTGCACTTCGTGTATGTCCCCAGCTAGTGATAGGTCGTTATTAGTTGTAAGCATGATTGTACAGCGTTTTAGATGTTATAGGGTTGCATTATAGTGTTTATTATAGGCTTAGTGGTATTTTCGGAATCATTTATGTTACATACACTTCCTACTAGTCTCATACATGTGTCACCCACATGTATGAGGGCCATACATGTACGCCCTACATGTATGAAGGCCATAAGTATGCATGATATGGGAGGTGTATGAGGAGTAATATAAATACTCCATGCTTTAGTCTATTTGTAGCTTTTGCCATATTCTAATACGAGTGTAACCCTTTGTGTGTATGCTCTCAAATTATTATTATTATCTTATCCATAAACACTCACCTATAACAACTAACCAGATCTTGATTCCGCTCTCGATCCGATACGCACGCGATATTTAATTCTTGTTTCGATCTTACAAGTGGTACCAGAGCTGGGGCATATATCACCCGTGTTGTTATAGGATATTGCATCAGATCTGAAAGTTTTAGGTAATTGTTCATAGAAAATCGATTTTGACCCGTTTAATGCATAAACATGGTTTTCATTGATTTTGAGGTGTGTTTGATTTTTTCATCATTGATTTGATTGTGGATTCATGTTTAGAAACTGATTTATTCAAAACCAAATCAAATTTCAATCAAAACAGATAAGATGTGAGAGTTTTGGAAAAAAATTCAAGTTTATGAATATTATGTGTTTTGAAGATCCAATCGTTGTTTCATCTTAGAAAAGTGTTTTGGAAATTGATTGAATCAAAATTAGGTGTTAAACAACGTTAATTTGAATCAGATCTATGAATTTGCATAAAACTCATGAGTTTTGTGTTCTTCATGTTCTTATGAATTTTGGACTATAATTCGTGTTTTTGGATTGTATTGGGCTTTGCAAACTTGTTAGGAATCATTCCCTACACATAACCTTTCACTTGGATCATCAAAATTCATACAATTACTCAAAAATCCGATTTAACCATGTTAAACATCATGTTTTTTCTTGCTGCAGACAGCCACATATATGAAGCACCCGTATGGTTTCATACGTGTGTTGTTTGAGCAGGTATCAGATTCCTTGTTTGCTTATCCCTCATACACCTTCCTTCATACTTCTTCCTTACACTTGTTCCTCATACTTGTCCCTTTATACACCTAGTTGACTTTCTTTGACCAAGTTAACATTCTTTGACCAAAGTTAATTGGCTTCGACCAAAGTTAACTGCCCTTCACCGAAGTTGACTTTTATTGACCAAGTTTGACTTGTGTTGACCGAGTTGACTTTCTTTGATTGAATTGACTTTCACTCACCGAGTTTGACTTTTGTTCATCGAGTTTGACTTTTGTTGACCAAATTGACTTTATTTGATCGAGTTTGACTTTTTAAAGTTTGACTTTATCAATTTCTATTTCCAAACACAGTTCGATTATTAGTCATTCATCTAAGAAGTCATGGGTTGGAATCATCTCCTACAACCTATACAACCTCAACCGGCCCCGCAAGTGCAACATCCGTATGTGTCACGCATGTAAACCCAGATACGGATGAATGCTTGAGGTCAATCTTTGGAATCTCACCCTGACAACAACCCCAAGTCACACGTTCATATGTTGTAAATGACCCATTTTGATATCACGCTACACCTCCACATCAACAAATAGTAAATATGACAGATCCATGGGCACTCGTTACATCAGTGAATCAGTCGCAAAGCGTCCAAAGGAATCATTGAGCAAGAAGGAAACAGGAAGCAGTAACATAGATCCAGTGAGTACAGTCGTAGTCAAAGTATTGGACGAACATGCGGATAAAGGGTGTGATGGGATGACAAGAGATCGATATGAAGGACAATCCTCAGACACTGCTCGGAGTTCCGATGAACAAAGCAGGGGATCAGATGAGAATTCAAGTATGGAAAGTCAGAACTCCGATTCAAGCTCAATGACGTATGCAGATGGACCTGGTGAAGAGAGTGAATCATCTGCTGATGAAAGAAGTCGTGGTTCAACCAGCAACACTGATGTAAGGTGTTCAACATCTGGAAAGGATGATTCGGAAGAAGAAGAGATAGAAGAGAGAGATGCTGATACTTCAATTCAGTCAACTGAAAACCTGACTAAGCAGCATAATCAGGTAAGTTCTAACCTTTCTAAACTTGTTTTTGCTACATGCTTAGAATTCGAAGCTAGGTTAGAGTTAATCAAAGAACATAGTATCAGCTTGGTTTGTGATCTTCAATCATGCACTGATGCAAGCACTGCCCTAAAATCAAATGAAAAGGAATTCGAAGAAACAATAATGTTGTTGAAATAGGATGTTAGTGAGAAGAAAAGATCGATTCTTAATAAACAAGACGCAATCAACAATTACATTGTTGAGTTAACCTAAAACAAAAAGGCATTGGCAGTGGCATAGTGTGATTACGAGGCCATAAAGAAAAACCTTGACAATTATTTGAATTCCAAGTATGTGCTAGATCACATAATTGAAAGTCAATAGCTAAAAAGAGCACGAGTGTTATAGGTTACAATGCAGTTCCTCCTCTTTTGCGTGACAATTATTAAAGTCACCAGAGGAGACAGATCTCACAAATTTTTTTGTCACAACACCTCTTGTTGCTGACCCATCTGAGATCCAGGAAACTGAGTTTGTAAAAGATGAGAATTATGTGTTGGTTGAAACTGATTATGATGATTCTGATGAGGAATCTGAGAGACTAGGTTTAGGTTAAAACCAGTTATTCCACTTGAGAATCACATTGAATGTGATCCTGAACCCGAAGTTATAAAGCATAATGGTAAAGGTCAACAGGTGAAACCATAAGTTGTTCCTCAGAAAACTCATTAGAATCAGCAGTACCAACCAAATCAATCTATGAAAATCAATTAGATTTCAAAGAGAAAGTCTGGGAAGAACAAGTCTCTTCCCAAGACTACAGAAGTTAAGTTTGTCAAATCTAGGGGTACGGATTAGGTGCAACATTTTGAAACCACTCAAATTTTGAGTGTTTTAAACAAAAAGATCAAAGATATGGTGCAGCTAGATCTCATGGCCATGAAGCATCCTCAAGTACCACTAGATTTGGAAGCTCTAGCCCGAGATATTCTCAGTATAACTTGGGGTATTCTTAGTATGATCCTCACTACTATGTAGAGTGGATTACATGCTTTGAATGCAACGAGGTAGGACACCTTAGATGTCATTGTCCCTATCTAAGAGAGATGAAGGCTAGTATTTATGGAACCCCGAGAAACAACAACAGAAATTATTTTGGCTCTCCGAAACAAAAATTTTATGGTAATTATTATCAAAATGAGAGACTAAACCCCTTTAAAAGAAAACAAAGAATTGTTGTTGAATGTCCAAATCCTAAAACTAAGAAAGTTGTAAAACCTAAGGTCTTAAAACCAAAGAGAAACCCTAAGGTTAGTCCAAAGAGAAAACCAAAGGCAGAATCTAAGGCCCAACACAAACCTGCAAAACCAAAAGTCTCTAACCTAAATCAGTAAATTCATCAAAGGGTTGATCATTAGGTTATCCTACTCCAACTCCTCACGGTAGGTTGGTGGATCTACCGATGATTGATGACCTAGGCCGACCAACGACAATCAAGGCCTGGGTCCCCCTCCAAAACTAATCCTTAAACGAGTGTGTATGGTGTTCCAGGAGGAACTATCAGCAGTAATTAATTGTTGACAGGCGGGGCATCTTAGTACAAAATAGGTGTCATATCGCTTAGGTAAATTGACCAGAATATATTTGGAGGATATGTAACCTTACCCAATAAAAGGAGGGGATTTGGTGTGAAAGAAAAGAAAAAGAAGAAAAGAAAAGAAAGAGATAATCTCTAATAAATTCAAGACCCAGTGTTTCGACTTATCCATGGGTGTCAGTAATGAATAAGAGTGAACTGGGTGATTGCTGTATAACGGTTCCTTCATTATCTAAAGGGTTGCCAATCGAAGGTCTATGGAACCCTAATGGCGATAATCTTTATCTCGTTGACTCTAGTGATTTTGTCAATGGTGGTTACAATGTTGAAACTGGATCCGCAACCAGTTCAACGGAGGTTGTCACATGTGTTTCCTGCAACCTGCAAAGCCAAATTATGTAGCTGCATAGAGCAATTGTTTCCAGGTTCTGTAATTGGAATAATCAACACAAATGCAGGACTATAGTTTGTGTTTTCTTATCACCTACATTTTCTTATTAATAGAGTATCTTCCATAGCAATCACTAAGAATCCACTAATTACTTTAGTCCACACTGACTGCCAAATTGCCAACAAATTTACCAAATGACAAATCTAAATTTGACTCTCTTTGAAAGGTAAAAGGCATTTTGGGAAAATCTAAGTAAACTACATCAGAAAATTAGTTTTCTTTTAACCGTTTTCTATCAGAAAATCCAAAAGATTTCAATTCTTTAAACTTTTTGAATTTTAGGGGGGGAAACTTCCAGAAAAACACAAAAAAAAAATCCGAAAACCCCAAAACGATTTTTCCTAGAGAAAAAGAGGAGATGATAGTACATGAGTGAGGATCTATCACATGCTAAAGAATTGTAATGATAAAAATGACATGTAATGACTTTGAGTGATGTGTTGATAGGCTTCGTAAACCTAGTTATGTGTGCCTTAGGTATACAAACATAACGAACAACTTGCTATGTGGATGAACACCTAATGGGCATATGGTCTTGGTATCGTAATTTGGTTTAATAGGGTTGCCAAAATTAGACGTTTCGGGTCGTTATAGTGAAAAGTTATCTTGGATAGCCTGATTAATCTTCTGTCGTATTGATTTACCGACCTAGATTCAGTCAGGGTTTCTTGTAAGAGCTGAAAAATGCCAAATCCCAAGTTACCGAATGAGGAACTTAAAATGTATGACGATGATCAAAGATAATCTAATGCATCGTATAAAATCTATGATGAAAATCATATTTGATATAAGCCTCATCATGGTTGAGTGCACAGGTTGCTTTGTAGCATTGATTTGCTGACCTGCCACATCTGTGCCATGTACCTTGTAACATATGGATAACTACGACATAATCACGTGTTACGATGAAGCTTTGTGCAAATTCCTTGATACGGGAGTATGTCGTGTGTGTGGGAAACATAGGCAAGTTAGTTATTAATACATCTAATCAGTATCATTTTAAAGTATTGCATAACGATTTGCATGTAAGCTTATGTGGACAACAATATCAGCAATTGCCAAGTCTCACAGTCTATAAAGTATCATTTTAAAGCATTGCACAACGGTGTGAATAGATTTCTCAAAAACTGATATGATCCTAGCGGAAAATTACAAAAAGTTAAATGCTTGTGTATATTTACATACTGCATCTCACTTTTAAGTTTCAGCATTTATGAAAAACTCAAAAGATTTTATTTATTTATTTTTGATTAACTGATGCTGGAATGTTAAATTCTTCAATTTGAATCTCAGATCCAAAGCTGAAACACAATAAAAAAAAGTCTTTCAAAATTCAAGGGTCACAATGGAACTTCATAAAATTAAAGGGTGTAAATTGACAAGTTTCAAAGTTCATGGTGAAATTTGAAAAACTTTAATTGTTTAGGTGGAGAAAGCTTTGTTTCTCCAAATGGTGGTCAAAATGGACAAATCTTGAAAGTTTATCGAATGACGATAAACTTCAAGAATTTGATTGAGGGCAGATTATCTGTCGTATCTAATACAAGTTGTAGCTTGCGTTCAGTTTTTATTAATTTTTTTTTCTACAGGATCAAACACAACCAGTGTACTCCTCATGATTCAAACGACTAAGCTTGAAGCTGAACAAGACCAGAACCTGAACAACAAGATCATCTTGAACAACAAGAACCCGGTTTTCCCTCATTAGAGACACCAGGTCGTGGTAGAGCTCTAGTAACTGAAGCTAGGGAAGATGTGAATCGAGAAATGAAAATGCAGATGTTGTAGATCTACGTCTTGTCACAGAATCGTCAATCAAAACAACGAAGATTTCTTGATTCCTCCCAAGTCTTCGAAGTTGATCGAAGACTAATACGAGATCTCATGAAGCCACGACCAAAACACAAATCAGCAAGTATTCCAGTCTTCGGGAGGAGATTGTTAGTGCACTACGGTGTATGTTCATGAGTTGAAGATTGCCAGATATGAAGACTTGAAGACCGAAGATCATTAGCTAGACCTTAAGGGGAGTCTGTGAACGTTTTTCAAGACATTCACAGGTAAGTGACTGGTTAAGTCTGCAGATCACTAGCTAGGTCTAAGGGGGAGACTGTTAGTGCACTCCATGTATGTCCCCAGCTAGTGATAGGTCATTATTAGTCATATGCATGATTGTGTAGCATTTTAGATGTTATCGGGTTTCATTATAGTGTTTATTATAGGCTTACGGATATTTTGGGAATCATTTATGTAACATACACCTCCTACTAGTCTCATACATGTAGAGGGCCATACATGTACCCCCCACATATATGAAGGCCATAAGTGTGCTTGATATGGGAGGTCTATTCTAATACAAGTGCAACCCTTTGTGTTGGTTTTTGTGTGTGCGCTCTCATAATATTATTATTATCTTATCCATAAACACTCACCTATGACAACTAACCGGATCATTTATTACGCCCTCGATCCGATACACGAGCAATATTGAATTATTGTTTCGATCGTACAACAGCCCTCGAGCACACCACCGACACAACAATCGTTTACTTCTTTTCCCTGTCATAAAGCCACGTTGTCATCGCCGTGTTTACATTTTATAATGTCAAAAGCTGGAAAAGACAAACAATCCTAAAAAAACCTGTATAAGCATAGAAAAATGAAAGACCCTCACCCCAAATATTCATTTAATATCATTATTAATATGAAAACAAGGGGTACAATACGCACATATATTTTTCTTTGATAATCACGTTGTACGTTAGGACATTTAACCAAAAACATTGTATCATGTCACATTAGTAACTTAACTACATGCAAGACAAGCACAACAGGAAGCAAAGGTTTTATGTTAACAAGTTACGACAAAATGTTCAAAAGCAAGGCCTCCATTCATTAGATAAAAAATCCTTTTTGACCCCAATTAGTTTGCTCGGTTCGCCTTGATCATCCATCCAAAAGTCCCACAATCAACCCAACATGAAAACTCAACACAAGAATTGTTAATACGAACATTATTAAGTAAAATCAAAATCAAAGTCTTATTTAATTTTTTTGTTCAGGCCCGCCGTAAGCTATGGTTGGCGAACCGTAGCTTATGGTTCGTGATTTCTGCCTTGAGCCGTAGCATATGGTTCATGGCCGTAAGCTACGTCTTGGAGCTGCTGTCCAGCTACAATTTCCATGCCTTAGCCATTTTATTCACTCCATTTCGTGAGTATAACAACACTTGAGCCTAAATATGACCGACGCACATAAGATATCCTTATTTCGATGATCCTAAGGTGTAATATATCAATCCGGTATTGGGCGTTCATAATTTCCATAGCCTATAGTTCAATTTGGGTCATTCCACGCAAATCGATCCTTTGTGACCAAGATTGCTAATATCTCCTGATTCTAGTTTGTCTATCAAGCATGGGCTATTTTATCAATCTATTCATCTTACTTAACCAATGCATAACACCCTTGTTGATTTCCATTAGACCTTTCGGCTAATGCGGTTTATTTCAAGATTACGGTCATAAGTTGTTGTAATTCTCAAGAATGATACCAACTAATACATGGTCCATGATAGTGTTTGTATTAATCGTTCAAGACATAGTCAAGATCAATTTTTTATCATAGGAAATGCCTCAGGCTCTACAATCCGTTTGGGAATTGCCTATACCTTGGTCTTACTTTGCCTATCACTTTGCTTGACCATGAGCTCCCATTTTGACCCGTTTGTATGATCAAGATGATGACCATTTGTATTAGTGGCATGATAGTACTACCAAGTTTCTCCCTTCACACAAGTATATATGATTAAAATCTACACAAACATACTCATATGCAATTGTGAGCATAACGTACTTCAAAGCTTCCCCTTTTGGCTAGTATCCTGCTCGCTCTTGACTTCTTGAGTTCCACTTGATCCGCCTAATCAATCAACCCATGTTATCATTAGAAATCTATAGTTTCCTTTCCACGATACATTCGGTTCAAACCCACAATCATCACATATGATATCCATTCAATGAAATTATAAGTTTATGATTATTTTAGTTTCACTTAGTCAATTTATCAAACACTTGGTGGAAATAGATTTTCTTATAACATTTTGAGTCAAATTAAGACTACTAGTCCACCATCATATAAGCATAAAATTCCTAATTCATGTTATTATTTAGAATTGGACACTAAGAGTCCGTAAACAAGCATGATAATCAACTCATTACACAATTTGTTGGGGGTTCCACCATAGGGTCAAAACCCACCTTCCCAACAAAACCCACCTTCCCGACTTAACATTTTTTACGAGGTTAACCATGGTTATGAAATAAATATAGATTCTTGTGGTGTTACAACTCCACCCTTTAAAGGGGTTTCGTACGCGAAACTAGAACATATCGAATAGAAATGGATAGAGCTGCATCATTTCTTCTTCGGATCCCCAAGTGACGGGTGACCCTCTTCGCGACTCCTATTTCACCTTCACTTGGACTGCCATCTTAGTTCTGAAATTTCCAACCATTCGATCCAATATTTCTACCAATCTTGGTGCCAAATTTAGTTTTGTATCGATTTCTATATTATCAAACGGTTGAAAGATCATCTCTATGGCGAAACATTTACGTAGATGAGAGACATGAAAGGTATTTTGAATACCACTCAGCTCGCTTGGCAAGTCCAAACGATAAGCCACCTGACCCATGCACTCAATTATCATGAATAGCCCAATAAATCTAGGGCTCAACTTCCCCTTCTTCTTGAAACGAATTTTCCCTTTCCAAGGGGACACTTTCAACATGTCATTGTCTCTAGGTTGGAATTCGAGAAATCTATGCTTCCTATCTGCGTAATGTTTTTGTTTATACTGGGCCGCTTCTAAATGGGCTCTCACCATTTCAATTTTCTCATTTGTTACACTAAGAATATACATCCCTAGGTGCAATCTCATGAGGTCCCACCTCGTCCCAACATACCAAGGTCCGACACTTTCTCCCATACAACATCTCATAAGGAGGCATGCCTATGCTAGAGTGATAGCTATTATTATATGAAAATTCGACAAGCGTCATGTGGGTGTCCCAACCAACACCAAAATCGACAAAACACGCTCGGCGCATATCTTTTAATGTTATGAAGTTGATAAGCCATGCTAATCGTTAATTTCGTGCCCATCTGTGTTTGAAAGTCCCTCTAAAATTGTGAAGTGAAACGGGTATCCCTATCAGACACAATGGATACTGACACAACTTGTCATGAAACAATATTATTGACATAGACATTCACCAATTTATCGGACGTATATGTTTCCTTAATAGAAAGGGAATGGGAACTCTTGGTCTATCTATCTACAACCACCCAAATGACGTCAAAGCCTCTGGCGGTTTTTGGCAACTTGGTAATTAGCTCCATTGTGATATATTCCCACTTCTCTGTTGGTATTTCCAATGGTTGAAGCTTGCCATCAGGCTTTTAATGCTCAGACTAAACTTGAAGGCAAGTTAAACATCTTTCTATGTCCTTCACCACGCCCCGTTTCATCCCCAACCACCAATAATTGCATTTCAAGTCTCGTTACAATTTCGTGGCACACGGGTGGATTGAGTAATGGGATCTTTGAGCCTCATCAAATTGAAGCTCTTTAACCCTGCAACTGTTCGGGATCCAGATCCTATTGAATCGAGTTTTCAACTCTACATTACCATCCATGATGTCTTTTACTTGGCCTTTGATTCTTTCTTTCCTCTAATTTTGTTCCTTGAGGGCTTCAAATTGTGCCACTCGAATTTGATCAAGTAGCCCCGAGGTCACTACCAATTACATGGATTTTACTCGTATAGGTGTATAGTCCCCTTTTCGACTCAACGCTTCAGCCACCACGTTGGCCTTTCCGGGGTGATAGTAGATCTCACAATCATAATCTTTAATCGTCTCAAGCCACCTTCCTTGTCTCATGTTGAGATATTTCTGGTCGAAGAAGTACTTTACGCTCCAATAGTCAGTGTAAATGGTGCATTTACCCCATACAAGTAGTGCCTCCATATTTTTATAGAAAAAACACCACCGCCAAATCGAGATCATGAGTTGGGTATTTCGTTTCATGTACCTTTAACTGCCTCGAGGTCTATGCAATTAGTCTACCTCCCTACACAAGCACGCACTCAAGACCTTGATATGAAGCATTAGAGTACACTACCAAGTCTTTCAAACCATCAGGAAGTGTCAATACCGAATCTTGAGTTAGTTTCTCTTTGAGCGTCTGAAAGGCTTTTTCTTGTTCGCTTCCCCAATTAAATTTTTCATCCTTGCAGGTTAGCCTTATTAATGGCATGGCAATCTTGGCGAAGTCTTGAAGACTCTTCTGTAATATCCTGGGAGGCAAAGAAAACTTCTAATCTCGGTTGGAGTCTTTGGTAGAGCGCACTTCGTTACCGCCTCAATTTTTTACGGATCAACCATCACCCCCTCGGAACTTATCACGTGACCGATGAACTGCACCTACCAGATCCAAATGGCGCATTCTGAGAATTTTAAATATAACTTCTCTCTTCATAAGGTCTCTAACGGTTCTCTCAAATGCTTGCGTGGTCTGCCTCATTCCTGGAGTAAACTAAGATGTCATCTATGAACACTATCACTAACTTGTCTAGCATAGACTTGCCAACCCGGTTCATAAGATCTATGAATGTTGCAGGTGCATTTGTCAGTCCAAAGGTCATCACCAGAAATTTGTAATGTACATAGCGGTTTCAAAAGGCTGTTATCAGTATATCCTCATCTCTTACCCTTAATTGATGACATCTTAACCTTAGGTTTATCTTTGAAAACCAACTCATGCCTTGCAATTGGTGAAATAGATCATCGATCCTTGGGAGGGGATACCTTTTCTTCTCCGTCAGTATATTTAGTTCGCGATAGTCGATGCACATGCGCATGCTACCGTCCTTCTTCTTTACAAATAATAACGGTGCTCCTAACTGGGAAACACTTGGCCGAATAAACTCCTTGTCGAGTAATTCTTGCAACTAAGTGAATATCTCGCAGTGTTCTAATGGTGCTAACCGGTAGGGTGCTTTGGAAACCGGTTTAGCTTTTGGTACTAGCTAAATACGAAACTCCACCTCCGTTCTGGTGGTACCTCTGGAAAAAGTAAACCCGTTCACTTTTGTTGTTGATGGCGGTATCACATCATCCAAATATGGTGTGGCAATCCAACTATCACCAGAGTTATGTGTACTGATGCATTACTAGATTTTCCTCACATCCTTGGACATTCCCAGAGGTTTGTCCTCCATGAGTTGTTGAAGTAGGCAATGAATGCCTTCTTCCATAAACCTGGCTCATAGTACCACTTACATGGGTCCTTCAATGATTGGTATATCACATTAAACAGTTGGTGATTCATTTTGTGGGTTACGGTGAGGGATAGGTTCAGACATGGGTGAGGATTCTTTAGAATTTTTCCGTCTGCTAGAGGTTTGGGACTGGTCAGCTGGATGGGTATTTTCGGAATTTTCTTTATACTTAGAATTTTGACTCTTAAGGTTGTTACTGTCTTGTTCATTCATAAGTTCCAAATTGTTTTTTCAATAATGGAGAATTTTTAGGTATAAAAGAGATCGTACCTTCAATAAGAATTGGTAGTTCATCTTCTTCTTCCATTTTGATTTCATTGCATTCCATGCTGGCATTGTGGTGGAGTTAAACATGATCTCATCTTCTTCAAATTGCATCTATGCCTCTTCAATCTTTCTTGCAATAAGTAGTGCCAAGAATATGGGACAATGGATGTATCTTTGAGTTTCTTTATCTGCCTTCTTAGGCGTTTTTGAGTCCAAGTTCCTCCTCTTGATCTGGTTCTAGATCAAATCTGTATAGTCCAGCTTTGCCCCTATGACCATGCCATATAGAATAAGCAGTGAATCTTGGCTTCCCTAGTCCATTCCTTCTGTCTTTGAAGTTAAGCATTTGTTGATGATCATGAATAACATACGCTAGAAGGGTGACAAATTCCCAATATTGAAATTTCCTAACTTCTTGAAGTTGGCCTTGTATGCTATTTCTCATAAAGCTTCACCTACTTGACTAACTTCAGGTAAATCATCATACTCTGTTTCACTCGGAAACCCCAACATACCTTTTATGTCTTGTAGATAGATTTTAAATGTCTAATTATCCAAGACATGAGCAGTTAACACCTCTTCTACACCATCATCCACTTCTTCCATCTTCATGGTTCCCCATACTTATTACAACACCTTTATTGGTACTGACTTTGAGTTTGTCAGATTTCTAGTAAGAGGGCAGTGTCTTAAGTATTCTATCATGATGTGATTCCTTTCATCATACTTTGTGTGATCCAACTCACCAATTATGTTGTTTGCTTTGCCATCACTAAAGGCTATCCATCTGTTTATTGGAATGATCTGAGGTTGAATAAAGGTTTCAGTTTCATGGTTTCTGGTTCAAGTAGACATCTTTGGCTGATTTGGGTTCTGGTCATGGACTCTTACTAATTATAAGATGGTTGTTTATATTGCTGAGGTTCGTTAAAGATGGCAACTTTTTGGATGCTTGAGTTTTAATTGGATGTTAATGCCGCCTTCGATTGATATAGCCCACTTTTTTGTGTAACGGTTATTTTTTATCCTGCCATTTTTACTGTACTATCCATCGTGTCCATGATATGCAGAATCTTCCCCTTTTCAAGGACAAAAAGAGACTTTTTGATTTTGAATCAATCCTGTGATGACATGTGGATTAACTGTTCCCACCATTTTATCCACTACTCTCTGCAAATTGCATTGAAGGTCAACTGATAACCCAGATTTCTTGAATGAAATATGGGATGTTGTATTTGGAACATAGTTCCCTATTTCTGGGTTTCTTGAAAAGATTTTTGCTAAGTCTTCCCTAGAAATTTGAGATCTGTCCTCATCTATTTTCTAAATATATCTATTAACATTAAATGGATGAGAATGAAACTCGACGTATCCTCTAGTAAAAGTGGTCATAAGAATTAATGTGACACCAAATGATAAATGATTTTGTCAAAGTTTCAAATCTTGTTTACGAAGTAGGACAAACCATTTTCGCACTCAGTATCATTTTTGAGTTTTCATTCCAAAATATATCATCATTTTTTAGATAGAAAGATATATATATATATATATATATATATATATAGAGAGAGAGAGAGAGAGAGAGAGATAGAGATCACATACCTTTTGGATGATTCAATCTGATTTCTGATTTTTTTTTAATTTGTAATACTTTTAACTGGTTATAAATCTTTTAATTCTCAACCTTCGATGGTGTATTTTGAGAAACTTTTTGAGAATTAAGTATAAAAGAAAATTTGTTCTTGGATTAAGATTTTTGTTTAGACTGTTGTGTTGTTGAATTTATGTTAAATTTGATCGTTTTGTTAAATTTTATGACTTGTACATGTTTCATTTTAAAAGAAAATGACATTTTGTTTTTAAAACTTTACTTTTTAAAACGATTTTATTTCTTCCAGATTTGACCGCTGGATAGTCAAATTGACTTCCATAAGTCAAAGATTGTCCATAAACTAGGCGGATTTTCGTTTTGATGCCGTTTCAGTTCTAGATTTTCCCATATGTTCCGTGATTTTGACTCTAGGTAGTCAGATTTGTCCATATTAAGTGGGATTTATCCTTTTCTTTCATATTTTTGTGATCACTTGTGTGTTCCACCTCAAAGTTATCTTTACTATACAACATAACAAAAAAAGATAAATATCTAAAACAAGCAAAACAAACAACACTTACTCTAGTCATCTTCCTCCATAATGAGCATGTCATACATGATGAACTCATGACCTATGTGAGACAGGCTTAACATCAAGGTCTCAGATGTGATATTGGCCTGGTTTACCAATGGTATTCTGTTGAATCCGCTTCGTATACCCCCAAAGTTTAGTTGGCTTGTGACGATCTTGGTCACAAATTTGAGATACATCAAGAACTTGGTCCTGGTGTAGATGTTCTCCTTCATGTCCTTCAAAAGATGGTATGAGTAGTTGTACGGTTCTCCCCATACTAACGAGTGAATGATTTCTTGAATTCTCAGAGAAATCTGGTTTAAGTTGGTTGTTTTTCTGGTGAAGCAGACACCAACGTGAGTCATCAAAAACTGCCAAGGCAAGTTCAGGGCACTCTTCTCCACTTGTTGAGGTTTTCAGACAACATTGTATCCCATTAGCTTGAAGTTGTTAGTGACTTTGTCTTTGTGGACTCTTAGAGTGTCACAGTCATCATTGAGGTGAAGAGCACTGCGGATGGTATGCTCATTCACCTAACCTTACTCCCAGGACGGTAGCCTCAAGCACATTGTTTCTGAGGTCATCAGAGACCATAGTTAATGTGTTATGGAGCTGCTGATGGATCTCAGTACACACATCAATGTGTACAATGATAGCAAATCCAATGGTGCTCTTCAAGAGGAAGGCTAACATTGGATGCACAGCTTGAACTCTCTATCCAAGCTGGTCCTCACTTTGAGATTGTGACTAGGAGCCATCTCTTGTGCCATTTTTGGTAAAAAAAAGATAGCGTTTTGTTTTGGAGAAGATGAAGAAGTACAGAGACTGTGCAATGAAAGTGATCTAAAGTGTGGGTATATTTATGGACAATCCAATCTATCCCATTAATGGTAGATATGGAATATCCACTTACGTCCTTACTTGAGTTGATCTTTTTAATCAAGTAGTTATGTCAGGAGACTTTCGGTATATGGAAATATTTGTGAGAGACCCTACATTAATGACTTCTGCTCTCCATTTACTTATTCTCCAGATGGCAAAGCTACTCTTTTTCTAGACTAGACTTAGTGTATACGAAAATAAAAACTAATTTAAAACTAATCATTATCTTTTATAAATGTTAAAAATATAAAGTTATGTTAATACCTAAAGAAGAAATGAACAAAAAAAGATATAAAAGAAATTAAACTTATATGCTATAAATATAGATATTTGGATGCATGCATGCATGGCTTTTGAGTCACTTTTCTCTCTCTTAGATATTTGGGATGGTTCATAAGTTTCCATTCCAGATTTCTGGACCTGTTTAACAGTTCACTTGAATTCCCATTTTTATCTTAGATTTTTGTTCCAGATTCTGGCTTTTCATTTAAGACAACAGTTTCACTTTTTATATGCTCATAGGGGATTTGTTCTCCAGATTTTTCTATTTGTGTGTCATCCAAAATTGACTCAATGATTTCATATCATATTCTTGATTTAAATCCATGTTTATGTAAGGACAAAGAGGATTGACGAAACCACTTTTTATACCTTAGTCTAATTCATATTCTGCAATATTATTTTAAATATAGAAACTGCTGAAGAAGAAGACTTAAAGTGCTGAAGAAGAAGATATCAAGTACTGAAGAGTAAAGATCAGAAGTTCTGAAGACGAACTAGACAATGTCTCTAGGTAACTACTGAAGATGAACTACTCATCAGTAGTTTGTCAGTCCTCAGATATTTTGATAGAAGCTTCCCACCGCCTTTATACATTAGTAGTTTAGTATTATTTTAGTATTCTTAAAGTCTTTGTATAAGTTCCAATACTACATCCTGTTGTAGTATTATCTTAATATATTATAATCTTTTGTATACACAACTTGTATGTAATTGACTGTCTATAAAATGAGCGGTTCGTCCCACTATTTTAGACTCACGAATCCTTCAAGACTTTTAATAGAAAAACCATTTCATATATTTGAGAATTATTCTGCATTTACTGTTATATTCATTTACTGTTTTGATTCTCATTTACTACTTAGTTCATTGATTGAGAGGGAGTAATAACTTCTGTTAAAAGTGAAACTTTAACTTGAACACTTTACTTATTTCCGCTATGCAATCTGCTTGGATATATTTACAACACACAAGTGTTCATAACTAAGAATTGTTTAAAAGAAACTGATCCAACAATTGGTATCTGATCTCTGGTTCATCTGATCAAATATCAATCTAACAAATTGAAAATGAGACACAGGCTCTTATTGATATTCAATAAAGGATACAAGTTCACTTTTCAAAACATCCATCACTTTGAGAAAATCTTGACAAATAAAAAATTCTCAAAAATGGATCCTCATAATACTGGATCTGCCAATAAACCTCTTATGCTTGTATGTTCTGAATATAACATATGGCAAAAGAGGATGGCACATACTCTTTCACATAAAAACACTGCTTGGAGGTCTGTCATGTATGGACCCGATAAACCAGTCAACATAAATCTTGAAACTAAAGTAGAAATTCCAAAAGAACCAAAAGACTACACTGATGAAGATTTCCTAAAACTTGAGCTATATGCTAAGGCATTCTCTATGTTGGGAATGGCTCTACCAAATGAAATTTATTCTGGATTTTACATTGTGAAAGTGCCAAAGAGCTATGGGATTTCCTCAAAGAACAGTTTAGAGGAACTGATGAGGTGATTGCTAACACCAGAGAACTTCTTGCTCAGCAATATGATTTTTAAGGTCTTTACCAGAAAAATGAGAAACTTACTCTATAGTTCTCAGATCAGGACCAGATTTTAACAACCTTACACTTACAAAATTACATGGGAGATTATTGACTTTTGAAGGAGAAATCAATCAAAAGAAGAAATTACAAAATTCTGGCAAAACTGCTGATGACTATGTTCCACGTAGTACAACACTTTTAGGACAATACTCACCTTCTTGTTCAAATGTTTTTGGATCTTTTGAACACATTGACATAACTGCTGGGATCTCATTAGAAAGGCCATATCCATCTTATGACAATGATGAAAATAGTAAAACTACTGATAAAATGTGTTTCATAATGGATGATTTAAAAATTTTTAGTAGTGATGACTTGGAAGAAATGGATATTTTACACCAATTGACCATGTTAAGCATTAAGACTAACAAATTTTATAAAAGGTCAGGAATGAAATATCCAGGACTGAACAGTTCAACAAAAGTTGGTTTTGACAAATCAAAACTAAGATATCACAAGTGTGAGAAGTTGGGACACTTTGCTAGAGAGTGTAGAAGCTCTAGCTTTAACCAACCATAGTGTGGAAATCCGTCAAACTCTAGTTATAATAGGAATGATGGAACACAGGGATGTGCACAATTTGTACAGGCACAAGCTCCACCAATCAATATGTGCCTAAAATATAATTTGTACAAATGCCTGCTCAACAACAGGGCCAACAACAGATGCCTTCCATTCCAGCTGCTCAATAACCTCCACAAACTCAACAACACTCTCAACAAAGTCTTTTCACTTTAGGGTATGTTGATTGGAGCAGTCCTCCTGTTGACACATCTGAATGCAGTCCAGATGCAGACAATAAAGTCTATGATATTAACTGGGGAGAACCTGATAATGGCAGAAAGAATTTTGCCTTAATGGCTTTTGAGGGATGCTCCTTTAAATCTACCTTATCTCAGGTATCAAAGGAATCTTTGTTAAAAATTAGCTCAACTTCATGCAGAGAATCTTTTGCTCTCATAAGAGAGACCAGTGTGCATCTACATGGCAAAGCCAATGACTCTGAAAGAAAATACAAACAAATAAAATGCGATTTATAAAGAAAACTTGCTGCAAAATAAAAAAAAAATTCTAAATTATCTAATAAAGCTATTGAAACCCCAAATACAGATTAAAATCATGATAGAAGACCTAAGAAAAGTCAAAACAGAGCTTGCTGACACCAAGGTTGATTGTGAAAAATGGGTAGAGTCATGTAGAGGTTACTAAATGCTGCTTAACAAACAAACTGCATCAAATGTAAAGTTTGGCATAGGGTACAATCAGACTGCAACACCGATTGATTTTACTCCCAAAACTGCTAATGATGGGAGTAGAATAGTTCAAAAGCAAACTTCTGATATGAAAGAATGCACATCTTTCCATCAGAACTTTCTTAAACTTGAAAATGAAAGTGCTACAGAAATCAAAAATATTGGCACTAAGTCATCAGTAGTTTCATCTACATTAGGAGTTAAGAACCTGAAAACTACTTGTAAGTGCATTATCTGTATGTCTCTAGCTAGTGATAGGTCTCTATAGGTCGTTGGCTAGGATAATCGAGTAATTTATGGCTCGTACATATCTAGCCTGGTCCAAGGGGGGGGGGGGTTTGTTAGTACATGATGTCCCTAGGCTAGTATATAAGTTGTTTGGACGCGTTTCGGGGTGTTTTGAAACGTTTATAAGCGTTTTGGGGTGTTTTGGATCCTGAAGGCGATTACAAGGATTATCAGGCGATTACGTCGTAATCATGTGTACTGTTCACGCGATTACAAGGATTATCAGGCGATTACGTCGTAATCACATGTACTGTTCACGCGATTACAGTTTAAATGCTAGTTGTATCAGGCGATTATGCCCTAATCGCCTGTTACTGCATGTGGCATAGCCTCGTAATCGCCTGCACTGGGCTGTACGTGTCCGGGAGGTATATATAGGCCCAATCAAAACCCTAATCATCAGTTCTTGGCACACACAATCTCCAAACACCCTCCCCTGGTCTGAGATAGTCTGGTTTGATCATTGTAACACTCGTGCGCTGTTTTAATGATAAAACTTTAATCTTTTGACCCGTTTGTGTGTGTTAATTACTCGCATATCATTGTTTCTTTGTTTCAAGTTTGTTTATGTTATTAGAACATATTCAGAGGTTTACGCACTTTGAATATAACCCTCGTGATTGTCGGTTGACACGTTCGTCGATCCTACAAGTGGTATCAGAGCCTTGGCTCTTATCACGAGTGCTTTGATAAAAAAAACGAATGAAAACAGGTGGGTTTTGTGTGAAAGTTGTGATTTTTATCCAAAAACCTGTTTGAACTTTGAAACTTTGAGTTTTTCATAAAAAACCCATATTTTCAAAATCTTAGTGTGTGTTTATGGATAAAAACGTGTGTTTTTTATTAGGTTTTGTTCTAAAAGTGTTTTGGAAACTTTTCTAATCATTTGGGGATTAAACACATTGTTTTGGATAATATTTTGAGGCAAAAATGGTAGTTTTTGAGCAAAAGTGATGTTGCAGATTAGATCAGGCGATTACAGATCCCTAACCACATGAACTTTTCGTATGAATAAGGTAATCGCACCCTTTACTAGTGATTACGTCCTAATCGCCCTCAGCTTCACACAATTACGTTGTAATCGCCTATGTTTGCTTGTTCTTACTAGTGATTAGGAGCTAATCGCCTACAATTGCATGTGGCATAGCTCCTAATGACGTGTTAAATCGTAATCACCCTCAAACTCGTAATCGCTCAACTGTTCACTAGCAATCACGCGTAATCACGTGTAACAACTAGCATTTACGATCCTAATCACCTGTAAGCTAGCAATTACAATTCCCAATCACCTATAACTTGCTAAACCTAAAATTGACCTAAGTTTGACTAGCGTTGACCGAAGTAGACTTTTGTTGACCAAGTTTGACTTTAAAAAAATAGGTGTTAACCGTCTTTGACCGAAGTTTGACTTTTGTAGACCAAGAGTTGACTTTTTCACAAGGGTTTCATAATGGCAAATGCAACCAAACCATAGGCTTTCGCATCTTCAATGAACACCCAACCGACCCAAAAACGACAACAACAAGGGAGTTCCGGATGTAATCCGTGGGCCCATTTGAAGAGGAAATCAACGTCAAATGTTAGTCAAAGTCAACTGAATCAAACCAGGCAACTTAACTATGTTCAAAACAATCAAGAAACAGTTGTGGTTTCGGTTACTCCTGCAATTCACTCTGTCTCATCAAACACGGATGCTGCGAGTGTACTTACTATGCATGCTGAGAAAGGCTTTGACCAGAAGACACAACTCATGGGAGGTGATAATGGGGAAATTGCGTGTTTTGCTCAACGAGTAGAGACTGTGGAATCGGGAGAAGTCTTAGAGAGTGCTCAAATCTCAGAAGAGAGTACAGATGCAGATAGTGAATCATCATCCAGTGAACAAGATTCTGAACGAAGTTCTGAAGAAATCAACAGAACTGATGCAAATTGTTCAACTTCTGAAAGGAGTGAATCAGAAGAGGAAGATATTGATGATCAAAATCCAGAGTTTGGAGTTCAAATCAAGCACGGAACTGACCCTATTGCACAAGGATCTTCCAGGTTTGTCTGTTCTAACTGTGTCGAACTCCAAAGTACGATTGAAATGCTGTCTGAAAACCAACAGACCCTTACTTGCGATCTAGCTAATTGCATAACCATCAATGAAGTTTTGAGAGCAAATGAAATGGAGTTTAAAAACTTAAATGAAATTTTAATGAAAGAAAATTCTGAGCTCTCTAAAACTCTTGAGGAAATAAAGAAAGAATTAGCGCAAACAAAATCTGATTATGAAAGAGCTCAACATAAGCTAGATGGTTTTTAGTTTGCAAAGTTTGTGCTAAGTAAAAATGATGTAGATCTTAAGAACTAGTCTCGGCAAAAAGAAAATCAAGGATTTGGTTACAATAAACGTTCTGTAAATAGACGGAAAGTGAAATTGAAACCAAAAGCTTTACCGGAGGCAGAACTTGAGGATTCTAATAAAGAATCCCAAGAAACTGAGAAGGCTCAATCAGGTTCACATAGCTCTATTAAAAATCACATTTTGTGTGAACCTGAGCCGGAAAAGAAGCACTTTCAGTTTCCTGAAGGCACGGAAGGGCTATACATGTTGGTGGGATCTGACAAATTGTTTTCTAATAAAGAGTTTCGTATTAAAATTGTTGATCAATCCTTAATTAAACATATTTTTGAGGAAATACCAGTTACTGAAACTCGGATCAGAAAACTAGTTGATTAGAAGAAACATGTTGAACACAAACCCACCAAACATGTGAATCAAAAGAATCGATCTGGGAAAAATCAAAAGGGTCCCAAGATCAACGAACATAAGCCCATCAAATCAAAAGGTACTAATCAAATGAGACATTCTTATCAAAATCATCAAAGAGATTTGTCACCAAGATCATTTGATCATGATTCATATCCAAGTACCTCTCGATTTAAAAGCTCTCAAGGAAGCTGTAGCCCTAGATATTCTCAGATTAGCTCGAGTGGAGGTCATGCTATGAATGTAACGAGGTTGGACACTTGATTGCCAATTGTCCCTATCTGAGAAAATTAAAGGGCAAAGAACTTAAGCCCCCTAAATACAACAACCAAAGATACAAGACACCTGAACAACAAGTTCAGGTGACACCAAAAATGTGAAAAAGAAACAAAGGGTTGTTTTTGATGGTGCAAAGCCTAAAGCTGATCAGGCATCAAGCTCAAAGGCTCCACCTAAGGTTGCAAAACCCAAGGGAGGCCCAAAAGCAGGTCCAAAGACTAACCAAAGGGCAAAGCCACCGGCTGACCCAAAGGTGAAGTCTCAGGTACCACCCAAATCTGTCAAGCAAAGACATGTAAAGGCTAAGCATGACCAGATATGGAAGCCAAAAGCAGCCGAAGCACCATCTGTGAGTTTATCTGCTTCGCTAGCACCATCTACATTAACTGCTATTGATGAGAAAACACCTACTCCTCATGGCAGATGGATGGAGCTGCCTATGATTGATGACCTAGGCCGACCAGAGATGGTTAAGGCCTGGGTCCCCCTCGAGAACTAATCTTTGAACGAGTGTGCAGGGTGTTCCAGGAGGAACTATCAGCAGTCATTTGATTGTTGACAGTGGGGCATCTTAGCACAAAATAGGTGTCATATCGCTCTAGTAAACTGATCAGAATACCTTTGGAGGATATGTAACCTTAGCAAATCAAGGAGGGGATTTGTTATCGAAGAAGAAGAAAGAAGAGAAAATGCTCGATGAGGTCTATGGTACCCTTCATTATCTAAAGGGTTACCGACCAAAGGTCTAAGGTACCCTAATGGCGATAAGCTGGATCTCGTTGACTTTAGTGAAGTTATCAATGGTGGTTACAATATTGAAGCTGGATCCGCAACGGGTGGATATCAGTTCTTGGAAGGTCGTCACATGTGTTTCCTGCAACCTGCGAAGCCGAATCAGGTAGCTGCATTGAGCTGCTGTTTCCAGGTTTGTCATTGGATACTTCAACACACATGCTTGACTACGGTTTGCATTTTCTTATCACATCCATCTTCATATTAATAGTCTAACTTCCATAACAATCACTAAGGATCTAGTGATCATTTATGTCCACACTGACTACCGAGTTGCCAAAATTTTTACCAAATGACTTGTCAAATTTAAATTTGACTATCTTTGAAAGGTAAAAGGCATTTTAGGAAAATCTGAGTAAACAACATCGGAAAATCATTTTTTTTAATATTTTTCTTCAAATATCAGAAAAATCTAAAAATATTGTCTTTTCGCAAATTTATAGATTTTTAGGGGGAGAAAATCCGAAAAATACAAAAACATGAGAAGATTAAAAAACATGAAATATCGGTTTCAGCTTCGATTGCAAAATTGACTCATTGTGTGGATTAACGTCGCGTTGGCATATGGTCTAAAAACCTAAATCTCATTGATAGAATGCCAAAATCCGAGGTTTCTAGTCTTTAAGAGGTTGGAACATCCGGGGTGAACTGGACGTCTCTCAGAATAAAATGGGGTGGCATAGGTGACGTACGTTGGGTTCGCAGCCTACAACTGAGACACCTCTTTGCCATTCCCAAAGAAAAAGAAAAGAAAAAAAATAGAATAAATTCACAAGGAGACGTCTGGAAATCCTTAATAGAGCAAAAAGATCATGAATGCCAAAACCCTTTTCTCAATGAGAATCGCTCTAAGGTAGCAAATCAATTACCTAAAGCATCGTACTGTGAAAAATCAAAAATACGGTATTTGACTTGAACCCTGGTCTGGATCTCACTGGTCTCTCTGCTGCAGCGTTCTTTCAGACCTGATCACCACTGAGTCCATTCCTTGTAAATACGGATGACAATAGCTTATTCACCGGTTACGAGGAAGCTTTGTGCATATCTTGATGCAGGAATATGTCGCATGTGCGGGGAACACCTTTAATCATTCTTAATATTAGCTTAACGTATCTAAAGTTCCTAGCGATAAAACTTGATTTTGAGTTTAGGTGGACAACAATACTGACAGTTGTTGTTGGATGCTTATTGGTAATTTAAAAGCGAAGATTTCTTGTTTAGGTGGACAACAAGAAATGAAAGTGAAGATGATATTGATTTTCGTCCAAGTCAAAGAATTGTCAATAATTAAAAGCGAAGATTTCTTGTTTCCTCCCGAGTTATCGAAGCAATCGTTGACCAAGACGAGATTTTATGAAGCCATGACTAAAGCTCAAATTAGTTGATATGTTCAACTCTTCAGAGGTCATACAATGCGGTGTCACCCTAAGTTGAAGAATGCTGAACATGAAGACTTGAAGAGTCGAAGACCATACATCACCAGCTAGGTCCAATGAGTAGACTGTAAATACACTTCTTGTGTGTCCCAAGCTAGATGATAGGTTGAGTCTGTAAATCACTAGCTAGGTCCAAGGGGGAGTCCGTAAGTGCATTATCTGTATGTTTCTAGCTAGTGATAGGTCTCTATAGGTCGTTGGCTAGGATAATCGAGTAATTTATGGCTCGTACGTATACTAGCCTAGTCCAAGGGGAGTTTGTTAGCACATGATGTCCATAGGCTAATATATAAGTTGTTTGGCTCGTACGTTTGTAAGCGTTTTGGGGTGTTTTGGGTCCGAAAGGCGATTACAAGGATTATAGTGTAAATGTTCAGGCGATTACGTCGTAATCACGTGTACTGTTCACACGATTACAGTGTAAATGCTAGTTGTATCAGGCGATTAGGCCCTAATCGCCTGTTACTGCATGTGGCACAGCCTCGTAATTGCCTGCACTGGGCTGTACGTGTCCGGGAGGTATAAATAGGCCCAATCATAACCCTAATCATCAGTTCTTGCCACACACACTCTCCAAACACCCTCCCCTGGTCTGAGATAGTCTGGTTTGATCATTAAATGTTCAAAATAGGGTCCTTGTCAACACTGCCTTCTATGTTCAAAATAGGGTCCTTGTCAACAAAACACATTCCAAGACTGCTTATGAAGTTCTTCATGGCATCAAGCCCCTTATCTCCTTTTTTAGGGCTTTTGGATGTCAATGTTTCATCCTGAACATCAAAGACTCTATTTCAATGTTTGCTGCAAAAGTTGATTCAGGTTATTTTCTTAGATTTTTTCCACTAGAAAAGCGTACAAGGTAATCAATTCCAGAACTAAGATAGTTGAAGAAACACTGAATGTCAAATTCAATGAGTCTAAAATACTCTCATTCTAGCACATCCTGCTGAACTCTTTGACCTTGACTGTTATTTATTCAAACCTACTTATTATGGTGATCAAGGTTTTGATGATGATGGTCCTCCATCATGGACTCCAAATACAGTCATTAAATCAACTTTCAAACCTTCAGAAGTTTCACAAACTTTTGCTTCAACAACTGCTGATGAACAAACTCAAACTATTGATTCAGCTCCATAAACTCCTGAACCAGTACAAACAGCTGAACTAGATATTATTGACCTCAGTGGTTTATTTGAAGAAGTTCAAGAGCCTACTCCAATCACAGGTTTACAACAACTAATTGAACACAAGGATCATCCATTGGATCAAATCATGGGTGATATTACATCATGGGTACTCATAAGAAACCAGCTTTCCAACTTCTGCTATTTCTCAGCATTTTTTTCTCAGTTGGAACCAAAGAAATATCAGGAAGTCCTCAAAGACAACAGTTGGGTTCAAGCTATACAAGATGAGTTGCTCTAATTCAAAATTCAACTAGGTCTGGGAAATCTGTCCCTTACCTCCAAACAAGCTACCAATTGGCATAAGATGGGTTTTCAGAAATAAACAAGATGAGGCTGGTATGATTATTAAGAACAAGGCAAGACTAGTGGTACAAGGTTAGTCTCAAGAAGAAGGAATTGTTTATGATGAAACCTTTGCTCCAGTTGCAAGGCTTGAAGCCATCAGGTTATTTTTGGCTTATGCAATTTCCAACAAAATTAAAGTTTTTCAAATGGATGTTGAGAGTGCATTTTTATTTGGAAAAATAAAAGAGGAGGTGTATGTTTGTCAGCTACCTGGGTTTGAGGATCCTGCTCATCCTGATTGGATGTACAAAATAAACAAGTCTCTTTATGGGCTAAAACGGGCTCCCAGAGCTTGGAATGAAACACTTTCTACCTTTTTACTCAAAAATCACTTCACAAGATGCTCCATTGATAAAACACTTTTCATTAAACATGTTGGAAATTATATCCTACTTGTTCAAATCTATGTTGATGATATCATATTTGGTTCAACAAACACAAAATTGTGCGATAAATTTAAGAGACTCATGCAATCAAAATTTGAAATGAGTACTATGGGAGAACCGCAGTACTTTTTGGGACTGCAGATCAAACAACAATCAAATGGAACATTTATACATCAATCCAAATAGGTTAAAGAATTATTAAAAAAATTTTCTTTACAAGACAGTTAATCATGTTCCACTCCCATGATCCCAACCACACAAGTTGAACTTGATGATCAAGGAAAACAGGTTGACCAAACCATGTATAGATGTATGATAGTTTCCCTTCTTTATCTAACTGCTTCTAGAGCAGATATTATGTTTTCAACTTTTTTTTTGCTAGATATCAATCAGCTCCAAGGGAATCACACCTAATTGCTGTCAAAAGAATTTCCAGATATCTAAAAGGAACTCCTACATTAGGAATTTGGTATCCTGCTTCAAGCAATACCAAGTTAACAACTTTTTCAGATAGTGACTATGCATGGTGTAAAATGTCAAGAAAATCAACATCTGGTGGTTGTCAATTCTTAAGAAACTGTCTGGTGTCCTGGCAATCAAAGAAGCAAACATATGTGGCAACTTCAACAGCTGAAGCTGAATACATTGCAGCTGCAAGCTGTACATCACAGATTCAATGGCTCCAATATCAACTTCTTGATTATGGAATCAAAGAGACCAAGACTCCACTATTAATAGACAATAAATATGCTATTAGCATCATTCAAAAGCCTGTTCAATTTTCAAAGACAAAACACATAGAAATCAGGTATCATTTCATCAAGGATTGCTATGAAAAAGGCAAGATTGAGGTAAAACATGTGACAATAGCTAATCAAATAGCTGATGTGTTCACAAAACCCTTTGACAGATCAACAATTCAAAGGTTAGTATCCATGCTTGGAATGTTAAATTTTGAGTAAATTTTATAAGTGTTTTCATTTTTCTGTACATATTTTACTTTCACTTACCTATTTACTAAATCTGTTTTAAACCTCTGATGACAAATAATAGGAGAGACAAACTACTAATGTACAAAAACATTAGAAGGGGATATTTTTAGAAATTGAATAACTACTGATAATTATCAGAAGTTATAAATGTGCTTAAAAATTTTATTCTCATCAGTTGTTCATAAACTACTGAAGAGAATATGGGAACTACTGATGAACAAATTTGTTTTACTAGCAGTTTGGTCAAAAACGGCAAATCAGACTTTTCCCATTTCAGAAGTTTGAGCTAGGCAGTTATAAACTTCTGATAAACACCTTTTTCTCATACTTATCCTTTCAAAAAGAAAAATTCCCTATTTCTCTCTCAAAGCAAAGTCAAAACCCCCTCTCTAACCTTAAAATATTATTCGATCAAACACATAATGGCTCTTGTTCTAAAACAGGGACATAATCAAAGAGGCTACTTTATTAAAGATTCTGCCTGTTCCATTACGAATAAATCATAGATTTAGTCGTAAAATCCCAATATTTCACAGCTTTCACCATTGACCCTCCTATACACATTCAAAGTCTAAATGAGTTGTCGGCAAACGCCGAGGCGGTGACTGTGAATGACAAAGTAATTTCCCTCAAGTTAACCATTCAAGGGATGATGGCAATTAAACCTGAATCTAGGGGAATAAGACTTGGTCTTGATGATGCTAAAGCAACCATAACACATTCCCAGTGCTGATGTTCACTTAACCAAGACTGAGGGTGGTTACCAAGTTACTTTATCACATGCTACAGTTCATAAAAAACATTTTGATCCGAAATACAAACTTTTGTTTCATCACATAATCTTGTGTTTAAGTCCTAAAACTGGATCTTATGATCAGATACCTTCTACTTTTCAACCTATTTTTCATTCCATTGTGAATGAAACTACTTTTAAGGCATCAACTGTTTTCTTTAATGAGTTGGTGTTTGTCACACCCTCAAATTTCCACTTGCGGGGTTTTACTGCGAGGCGCATGACACACCAGAATCACATAGCCATAAGTCACATGAATGATTCTAAATGTCCAAACCATTTAGTTTGTTGTTGAAAACCAGGTTTTAAAAGTTAACCAAAACATTTTTAAGTAATTACGGAAGCAAAATCAAAAGCAGATAAGTAATAGTATGCGCAAAAACAACGCGCCTAAAACCAAACGTAAATAAATAAATGATAAAAGTATTTTAAAGTGTTTCTGTCCCATGACACATATGATGCATGACCTACTCGTGCTCCGAAACTAGTTACCTGCAAAAGCATGTTATCGTGTGTCAACATAAAGTTGGTGAGTTCACAAAGTAAGGTAGGTAAAAGTGTAGGTTCCCAAACCATGAACAACAACAACAGTTAGGTTTTCCAAACCAAGAACAACAGTTAGGTTTCCCAAACCCAAAAACAGAAATCATTAACCAAAACCACTAGTTCAGCGTATGCCAAGGGTAGCTAACCCATTCATGATAACTAAACAATGAAAGTACCGAACTGCCATTTAAATGATGCACTCGCCCCGCGAGCTAGTTTTTGCCTCCCATCATTGCCTATCAACAATGATAAATCAAAGGTCGTAGTTCACTCCCGGCTCCCAGCATGGTATGAGGTTTGTCAACCGTAATAGCGCTATCAACTAGTAATCCGCTTGCCACCCGGCAACTCATTCGGTATAGTGAAGGACTTCCATGATAGAATGCTGTTTAGTTCATCAAGGACAAAAGTGTTAAACTTGAAAAACTCAATTCCTCTGAGGAATCAACCCATCCCAAAACCCGGGATAAAACAGTAGTCCCAAACCTAGACTAGAAAAGTTAAGTAAGTAATTCCCAATCGGGAATTAAGTTGTCTCCAAACCCGTGACGCATGCTTTTGAGAAAAAGAGTAGTGAAACTCACCTTATGCTGCAAGCAAATAATCCAAACATCAAAAATAAGGACGTGCTACCGACTCGCTATTACATGTGTATATGGGTATAATCAATACACCATATAACCCGTTTGTCCAAGACGTTTTAAAATACAAAACCATGTAAGTGACACCTAGTGTTTCTATATTCACAATTAGACCCTACGAACCTGTTGGTGAACATTATGATGAACATCAGTCATTCACTTCATATATATCTCATATAAGTTCATGTTAATAACAAACCATATAGGACTCCAATTAGACACATAAGCGTACAATACATAATCTGCGTTTTTAGGACAGATTATACGCCATGAAAACCAATTTATTAAAAAGACTTAGACAATGTGTTAGACTCCCAAAAGTTTATTAAATATTCTAGGGAGTCTACCGGTAAAGTCCATATTTTAATTTCAGGATAAAACCATACCAAAAAATTATGAAAAAATCATACAATATAGCTTGGTCCAGAAAATACACAAAACAACTTAGTTCAGTAGAAAAATTCCCAAAAATTATTTATTCATCCAAACGGGATGAATCCACTTGGAAAAGCCAAGATTTACCAATTTAGATTTACTGTCCAAATTTCATAACCTAACTCTTTGTAAAACTGAAGTTTTGGACGTTTAAAGTTGACCCAAAATATTAATCCGAAAATCTGATTAGACCTTTAATCAAAGAAAATTCCAAAAACATATTAAACGGCGTCCAAATCAGATGTTTTTTCCCATTATCCAAATCTAAGACCTTGTAAAACATGTTCATGAAAATAAATCATCAAAAAAAAACATTTTAATGCCACACTATAGCCTCTGCAAGTCGGCCTAAAAAATCTGTCCAGATTTTAAACATACATAAACCCTAGTTATAATTAAACATCTATGCATATAAATGATCAATAACACCTAACGATCATCATACAACATCAATAAGACATAACCTGATCAAAACCTTACAAGATACATGTTAAACATCCTCAATCATAACCCTAGAAGTCTAAAATATCAAGAACATCCAATATCATGCAACACATACAATAATCATCACATAATATCATGTTTTCATCTTTATAAAAATGTTTCAGATCTAGACAAACTTTGTTATGATGTTTAAAAACATATTAAAGAAGATTAACACACAAGAGATTGAATGTTATACCGAAAGCACTTCAAGATCACCAACCGAAGACCTTCTACGCCTCCCGAATGATGTTCTTGAGCTTTAGCAGGTGTTAGGGGATGTATTTTTCGTGGGAGAGGTGTTAGGGACGATTAGGGTTAAGGTTATGAGGTACTTAGGGCTTAAGATTGCTTAAAAAAGTGTTTAAAGTCAGTTTAGACGCGCAGACCCATGGAGCGGGCCGTTCGGATTGAGTGAGTGGCCGCTCACTCATCCATGGTCCGTTTCACGCGGTCCGGTCCAATGCATTGCATGTTTTCTTCGATGATTTTGCTATTTTGGACCATATGAAGCGTAACCCCATGTATTTAGACCCCAACCCTCCTAACGGTTTGTCGACTACGGTTTTTAATAACGCGTTTACTTTATGTTCACGTAATCACATACAGTTTAAACATAGATTCACAAAAGCACATAATTGAAATTAATATCAAAAAATTAATTCACAATTATCTATTTTCTCAATTCACCAACGTTCAGGGTTCGATACTCGTATACATAGTTCGGTAATTCCCCGAATTACCATTTGTGGAGTTATTAACTTGTAACTGTGTACATTGCGACTCACTTAACTATTCCTAGTCAAGTCCAATGCTATGAACTATCGTGTAAGTTAACTAGAGTGAGGTTAAAGTATTTAACCCGAAAATGCGGGGTGTCACACCATCCCTAAGTTAAAAAGAACTTCGTCCCGAAATTCAGTAAGTAGCCAGTAAAGTTGGTGTCAAGTGAGTGTCAAGTGAGAGAAAATTCTGAAAAATTTTATGGGTGTCACATCATCCACAAGTTGAAAAGAATTTCACCCTGAAATTCAGTATGAGTTTTCGATTACATGCTCTGAGTTCTCCTAAAAGAGAGATACCAACACTGGCGTTGTTTCGATGTCGCTGGCCAGATAAGATTTCCCCCACTAGAACGAGGGACACCAATCACTATATCGTGCCAAATATTTCTGTTCATGGCTTGACAACTCGTCCACGCCCATGATGATGTCACAGCTACGAAGGACAGTTGGGATGATGAGATTGATACCTAATGGTTAGTTAAACCGTACGGGTTTCTACTCACAATAGAGCTATGTAACTTCGACAAGCTTACCATCAGCTAGTTTTATGGCATGTTTGAATTCAAAGAGAGTTGGGTCTAACCCTAGAGTTGCGCTAAAGTCCAAAAGCACATGCTCAATCAACATCAGAATAAACTGGGCATTAGCAAATTTATCACTCATAAAGGACGTACCTGTCACGCATTGTTGTCATCATTGTCCCCATTGTTGTTGTTGTCACCGTTGAGCTGGGATAGTCCCTTATGATGTGGGTTTCACTCCCACATTGAAAATACCCTTTTCCAGTATTCAGATGACTCTGCTGCCCCTACTGTTGCTGCAGATTCTTTGGGAATTGAGCACGACAGTCCTTAGCTGCATGACAAGCTTTTCCACATCATTCACACTTTCCGTCCTCCCATGGACCAGAATGATGGTAGTTGCACCGTTCACAATTTGGGTGCCTTTGATGTATTGCAAATTACATCTATTTCCAGTGTAAAGTTTGTATAGTTTTCGAGTCGTTTAGATAGTGTTTTTATTAGTTTTAGGCTTGTATCGGTTTAATTTATTTAGTATAGGTTTTTATAGATTTTTATTAGTTTTGAGTCAGTTTTAGTATTTATGTATTTATTTTTTGTTTTGTAGGTGTTCATAGACGTTGGAGCGTAAACGAGCAACTTTGGTCAAGTCAAAAACACCTGAGCCAAGAGGACGGAGTTACAATACTATATATAAATAATAGTTATTAGATATAATAATAATAGTAATAATAATAATAATAATAATAATAATAATAATAATAATAATATAAAAGAAAAACAAAAAAAGACACGAGGCCTTGTCACGGCCCAAAATCCAAAGTGAGGGTTTCATTAAGTTGGGGGAGACAAATTATTTAAGAAGACGACAGCGAAGGAATATCATTATCTTCGAAGGAAGCATAACAGCGGCAGAGGGAAAAAATCGAAGATAGGAGGAGAGTGGCAGCAGCCATTCTTTGGGAAGAGGGATCACGACAGCAACATATTTCAAGAGAAGGAGGTCAAGGGTTGAAGCCTAGGTGCGAGCACGGGTCGGTTCTAATTCAACTATTTATTTATTTATCTATTTGAAACCCGTTTGAACACCATGAATTTTATTTGTTTCTATTGTTTTGATTTTATCCTGACTTTTAGAGGCTAGACCTTTTTGCTACCTATGCGATGATGAATACGCTTGTTTGATTTATTTTCTTTTGGTTTTAGAACTTTTGGTTGTGGGTGAATTTTAAAGTAAAGAATTCTTTATTTTCTGGTTTGATGTGTATGCGTATTTAGTTTTGTTTAAATAACTTTTATAAACTCCACTTGCGTTTTTGTGAATGTCTTTCATGTATGAATGCGGGTTAGGTTGCGGACTGGGTGTTAGCAGCTAGTTTATGGTTAATTTCTGCAGGTTATCCATAGGAGTTGTAATTGTTAGTTAGATAATTCTAAGTGTTCTACCAATTCTCAATAGCTGTAAGGTGCGAGATTGTTGGTCTGTCTAGGGTGTTAAATTGCTAGATCTAGAGGCTTTGTGAGAAGATCTTCCTAGTTTCCCTAGCATTCCTTGTAGGCCAAGTCTTATCAGGAATATTGTAGTTACCCCTTGCACTTTTGGGTGTATTGTGACTTTCGCGCTGTGAGGTAGACTGTCTAGCGGGTACTTTAAGATTCGAGTAGGTAAGCCTGTGAGGGTAACCTCTCAACCGGTGGTTTAACAGCACAACAATATTCTAGGGTTTCCCCTTGAGAAGGGTCGAGGGTGTCTAGTTTATTCTTGATGTTTAGTATTTTAAGATCCCGGTTCCACACCAGTTCCATAGTCATTAGAAACTTATCATTCATGTGTAGGATTCTAGCCTAGGTAGTGCCTTTCCATCATCTGATCCCCGTTGCAGTAAATAGTTTGTCTTTAGTTATTTTAGTTTTATTTATACATTTGCATTAGTTTGTTAGAAAACCCCCCCTTTAAGCAACAAAACATTGTTAAGTCAGTATTTAGGATAAGTAATCGAGTCTAGTTTACGTTTTCTAGTAGAGTCTCGTGGGTTCGATACTCGGACTTACTTTAGCTGTACTGCACTGATCGGTACACTTGCCGGTTGTGTGGTTTAGGTTTAGAGAGTCTTAGTTTATAAATTTAAAACTTAGAGTGTCTAGTTTAGGTTAATTTAGTTAGTTTTTACTAAACCACTTTGAGCACATCAAGTTTTTGGCGCCGTTGCCGGGGACTCTTGGCGATTGCGTTTATTAGCTTTGATTACACTTATCTGCTATATCTGTGCTACTTATGTTTTGTGTTGAGTCTGTCTTTTTGTGTAGTGAGTCGTAGGAGTCTAATTTTTTTTATGTCTTTTATTTCTTTTGAGTCTGTAAATATGTGTGAGATTTGTGGAGGACCCCATTTTACCATTTTATGTCCACAATATGAGGGGTCCTCTGCACATTATTGTGCTAATTCCTTTGTGCAGCCGCAGCCATATTATTCACAGGGTTGTCCTACATATTATTATGATGACTCCTATCAGCAGCTACATTTTAATCAGTATCCTGATCAGTTTTCTGGAAGAAATTCTTATGAGAATAGTGGTAATGATTGGAGTAAAATAGAGAGTCTGTTGACATTACTAGTTGCTAAGGATGCCAATACCCAGAACATGTTAGCAGAGCAGGACACCCTCCTAAAAGAGCATGACATCCTTATAATAAACCGACAGGCTGCTCTTTTAGATCTTCAACGAACAGTAGAAGACATTGCTAGAAGGTTAAAGGAAGAAGAAGAAGAAAGAGAAAAGGTTCAGCAAGAGCAGCAACCGAAAGTTGGTTATACATATGATGAGGAGGGCAACTACCTCGGTTACATGAATGCTCTGGGGGAGTTGTTCCCAACGTTTCCAGAAGAAGGAAAAGAGCCGATCATGCAATATGCTGATGAGTCAGATGAAGAGATCATTCCCATCACGGAGACGAAAATGGATGTTGAAGTCCCACCTCCGGTGCCACAAGTTACTATATATGATTTTGGGAGTGACTCTGACGATGAAGACGGCGAAGAAGAATGGGCGGCATATCAGAGGGCATTAGAGAAGAGAGAAGTAATTGAAGAAGAAGTGGAGTTGGGTGACTCCATAGGTATGATGTTTGGTGCAGATGAAGACATTGAGGTTAGTGAAGCGTTGTTTTCTGAGGAGGATGAGCTTTTAGATGTGGAGTTAGAGGGTTTGCCTGCTTATGAAGATTTAGGGGAGTCTGATCCCAAGGGGGATATAGCATACCTTGATGCTCTACTCGAAGGTGAACCGATAGACATGACTGAACCTGCACCAGATGAAAGAAATAAGTGTGGGGATCATCCTATGGAAATGGTGGTAGAAGAAGCGCACCATAGCTGGCCCGTGGTAATAGATGGAACTTCAAAATCAACAACACCACGGGAGAGGGCAAGGAAGAGAAAAAGAAAGGATCGGAATCGGAAGAGGATCAATGGCTGGCACGAGTTGGAGAAGAAGAAGCCAACGAACGTCAAGCATGATCAGTCTTCTTGCTACATGCCACGCATCCGGTTCAATCCAGGTAAGTTTAAATTTTGGTGGTCTGACCCGTTAAGAATGCTTAGATTATTTTTCAATTCTACTAATAAATATTCAATTGTTAACGAAGACCGGGTGGAATTAAACGGGTTAGATCGGGTCCAGATAAAAGAGAAGCCCCCTGATAAAGTTTAAGTGTGGGGAGGCTTTGTAGAGTTTGTAAATTTTTATTTATACTTATTTAATTTTTTTCTACCTTTTCATTTATTTTATTTGTGATCCGTCCTTCGGTAGTGGTCAATAGGTTTTAATCTTTCTATTTTATCTTTGTTCTTGTGTCTTTGAGTCTGTTTGCAGGTTTGCGTGTTTGCTTAGGTAGAGGAAATTTCACCATGAGCGGATCCCATGTATTTATCTTGATATATATTTTTTGAGTGGGAGTTTCGGTAGAGGTTTGGGTAATAAAAGATAATTTTTCTTAAAAAAAATTTTTTTTAATTAACTTTATGTGAAAAAAGACTTTTCATGTAATGTGAGGAGTCTGGGCTGACCTGTTCGCCTCATGCGACCAGCTATTACCCCGGAAAGTTATATATATATATATTTTTTTTGCTTGCAACGCGTGTTGCGATCACCAGTGTCCTTCACGTTGAGCGAGAACCAGATTTTTTTTTCATTCTACCCATTTGGTTCTACCACCATTCACCGCCATTTTGCCAAGCAGGTACGTCTTCTTGTTTATTGTTATATTATGAGTCTAAGTTAGCAGTTTGAGTCTTTTATTTTTGTGTGGTTCGGTATTATGCTCGGGTTTTGTTTGTTTCGTTTTACGCAGGTTTGGATTGCACCACCCGTACTCAATCTCCATTCGGGTGATTCCAGAGTTGTTCATTATGTCGAAGCGACCCGAGTGTATACCTTGTGTCAGAGCCGATCGCGAATGAAATGCTATACGATCGAGCTGAATTGGACTAGAGCTTATGAAGAAAAATTAACCAGCTAAGTCCTTTCCAATTTGTCCTTGTTTTTTTTTCTTTTTATTTATCTATTTTTATAATTTTTGTATTCGGACTTTATTTTGTTTTGAGTCGTTTTCTATTCCTACATTGAGGGCAATGTAGAGTTTAAGTGTGGGGATGGGAAACTGTCGTTTAGTCTGTATACAGAGTCATTTTGAGTCAAAAAAAAAATTAATAAAAAAAATTAAAAGAAAAAAAAGTCCCTGATTTTGAAGTTTGCATTATAAAATATGGAAAATGATAGGTAAAGTTAGGTGTCCGGCTTTCAAATAGTATGTATAATAAGAGATTAAAATTGATTGAAAACGTGTCTGATTTGGGATATGTGGGTAGGCTCGGCCGGTAGAAAGGTTTCCTTTGAAAAGTAATAAATTAATTATGTTAAGCTATTTTGTGGGTTCTCATCTAGGAGAAATGGGGAGACCGAAACCGCCAAAAATAGTATAAGAAGCACCGTTATAAGCAGAAAACCGCTAAAATTTCTAATCACTTAAAAAAAAAAAATAAAAAAATTAGAAATCAAAGCAAAAATGCTGAAGCTTAAGGTGCCTGGTCACTGGGATAGCGACTTGGATTGGCCACACCCTCTGAGTTAAGTATGCTGAGATGAAAAAAAAAAATGCTGAAGCTTATGGTGCCTGGCCACTGGGATAGTGACTTGGATTGGTCACACCCTCTGAGTTAAGTATGTCGAAAAAAAGAGAAAAAAAAGTGATTTTAAATTCTCTTGGATTTTTACATAAGACGGTTGGGAAATGGTCAATTGGTCGTTCCTTTAGCTTCATAAGCTTGAGGCGGGATTAGGAGGAACTGTGGCTTCCTTAGAGTGAGACCCTAGATAGACTAATCAACATGAACTTAACTTAAATAAAAAGGGGCTTGGAAACCGGTATGGGTTTAAGAGGATCAGTATACCTGCAATCGCAATCAACACGTTAGTAGATTATAAATTAAGTAACCTATGTTTTGAAACCGGATGTAAACCTGACTGTGATTCCATAGCATAATTCTTTTTCAGGGACGAAAAAGAGATAAGTGTGGGGATATTTGATGTATTGCAAATTACATCTATTTCCAGTGTAAAGTTTGTATAGTTTTCGAGTCGTTTAGATAGTGTTTTTATTAGTTTTAGGCTTGTATCGGTTTAATTTATTTAGTATAGGTTTTTATAGATTTTTATTAGTTTTGAGTCAGTTTTAGTATTTATGTATTTATTTTTTGTTTTGTAGGTGTTCATAGACGTTGGAGCGTAAACGAGCAACTTTGGTCAAATCAAAAACACCTGAGCCAAGAGGACGGAGTTACAATACTATATATAAATAATACTTATTAGATATAATAATAATAGTAATAATAATAATAATAATAATATAAAAGAAAAACAAAAAAAGACACGAGGCCTTGTCACGGCCCAAAATCCAAAGTGAGGGTTTCATTAAGTTGGGGGAGACAAATTATTTAAGAAGACGACAGCGAAGGAATATCATTATCTTCGAAGGAAGCATAACAGCGGCAGAGGGAAAAAATCGAAGATAGGAGGAGAGTGGCAGCAGCCATTCTTTGGGAAGAGGGATCACGACAGCAGCATATTTCAAGAGAAGGAGGTCAAGGGTTGAAGCCTAGGTGCGAGAACGGGTCTGTTCTAATTCAACTATTTATTTGTTTATCTATTTGAAACCCGTTTGAACACCATGAATTTTATTTGTTTCTATTGTTTTGATTTTATCATGACTTTTAGAGGCTAGACCTTTTTGCTACCTAGGCGATGATGAATACGCTTGTTTGATTTATTTTCTTTCGGTTTTAGAACTTTTGGTTGTGGGTGAATTTTAAAGTAAAGAATTCTTTATTTTCAGTTTTGATGTGTATGCGTATTTAGTTTTGTTTATATAACTTTTATAAACTCCACTTGCGTTTTTGTGAATGTCTTTCATGTATGAATGCGGGTTAGGTTGCGGACTGGGTGTTAGCAGCTAGTTTATGGTTAATTTCTGCAGGTTATCCATAGGAGTTGTAATTGTTAGTTAGATAATTCTAAGTGTTCTACCAATTCTCAATAGCTGTAAGGTGCGAGATTGTTGGTCTGTCTAGGGTGTTAAATTGCTAGATCTAGAGGCTTTGTGAGAAGATCTTCCTAGTTTCCCTAGCATTCCTTGTAGGCCAAGTCTTATCAGGAATATTGTAGTTACCCCTTGCACTTTTGGGTGTATTGTGACTTTCGCGCTGTGAGGTAGACTGTCTAGCGGGTACTTTAAGATTCGAGTAGGTAAGCCTGTGAGGGTAACCTCTCAACCGGTGGTTTAACAGCACAACAATATTCTAGGGTTTCCCCTTGAGAAGGGTCGAGGGTGTCTAGTTTATTCTTGATGTTTAGTATTTTAAGATCCCGGTTCCACACCAGTTCCATAGTCATTAGAAACTTATCATTCATGTGTAGGATTCTAGCCTAGGTACAGTGGCGGATCCAGAATTCCTTTCTACGGGGGGCACAAATTTATTGGGTTAAAAGAAGGTAGGTCAAAACAAGTCAGGTCAAAATGAATCGGGTAAAACCAGTTCATACTTATCCACTTAATAATATTTGAATAACAAATTAGGTGGGAACGTTAACTAGTGTTAAACAGATAACAAATCAAGTCATATTATAAATAGGTGGTAACTATATTAATTCAAGTTATAATATAAACCATTTATAAACGGATATATAATTATATTAGAGTAAATATTCGAATAAACATGTTAAAAACCGAAAGACAAAAACATTCACAGAATAAAGTTAAAAAAAAAACAAAGGGGAACAGTTTTATTAATAGAAATAAAATGTCATTAATGATTTTAAATATTTGTGGAAAGGTACTGTCACCTACCCTTCTTTACAGACTTCAACATCGATATATAGGTATGAGATTATAAAAATCATATAATAATAAAGTTCATCTTCTTCCTTGTACACAGCACCTGACGCCTCCTCTGCAGTGCGGGTTGGACGGTGGGCACCGGCCCACCCTCCTTATGGAGTGAATCCGCCACTACCTAGGTAGTGCCTTTCCATCATCTGATCCCCGTTGCAGTAAATAGTTTGTCTTTAGTTATTTTAGTTTTATTTATACATTTGCATTAGTTTGTTAGAAAACCCCCCCTTTAAGCAACAAAACATTGTTAAGTCAGTATTTAGGATAAGTAATCGAGTCTAGTTTACGTTTTCTAGTAGAGTCTCGTGGGTTCGATACTCGGACTTACTTTAGCTGTACTGCACTGATCGGTACACTTGCCGGTTGTGTGGTTTAGGTTTAGAGAGTCTTAGTTTATAAATTTAAAACTTAGAGTGTCTAGTTTAGGTTAATTTAGTTAGTTTTTACTAAACCACTTTGAGCACATCAGCCTTCCCATGTAAATACTTTGGTTTATGTTAGGAATGGTCTGGCTATTGTTGTCGTTGGTGACAGACTTCTTTTGCTGTTGCTGACTACCGTCACCACCTGAGTTCTTACCCGAGCTATCTTTCCACTTCCTCTTGTTGTCTTTAGTGGAAGATGAATTTAGGGCTGTACACGAGCCGAGCCGAGCCAGGCTGAGCTCGAGCTCGAGCCCGAAATTAAACGAGCCAGCTCGAGCTCGGCTCATTTTTCTGGTCGAGCTGAAAAGTCGAGCTCGAGCTCGGCTCATAAATGTTCGAGTCGAGCTCCAGCTGGCTCGAGCCAGCTCGTTTTTTTTAATTTTCTTAATTTTTTTTAATTTTTCACAAAGATTTATAAAATAAAAAACAAAAAAATGAAATAAAACTACACATATACATGTATATTTTTTTTTCTAAGTTAGGGTTTATTGGATTATAAAGAGGTGAGGTAGATAGGTAGTATGAGTGGGGTTTTTAAAATTTGAATTTTAAAATTGGGTTTGGAACCAAAATATATTACTTTCGTCTATATATTAATTACACATACAAAAGCCTGAGTCGAGCCATAAGTCGAGCCATCGAGCCGAGCCACGAGCTGAACACCCCTGGCTCGAGCTATGCTTGATTACAAAACGAGCCAACTCTGCTAGGCTCGAAAACAAAATGAGCCTTTTCAAGCAAGCTTTTTTCGAGCGAGTTTCGAGCGAGCCTCGATCCGCTGGCTTTTTGTACACCCCTATAGATGATGATGTAACCCGTGGAGGCAAGATTCCTTCCTCCATCTTCTGATCAGTCAACGAGTGGGCTAAGAGAAGTTTAAAACTTCTTAGGATTCACAATCCTCGGTAGTTTTAACTTCTGATCATTCAAGAAAACCCCCAAGGCCTGCTGCTGCCAAAAAGAAGCCAGAGGAACCAGTCAAAACAACAAGCTTCAAAATAGTCTTACTAGAAGGAAACACAGTGGTACATGATGACTTTGTTGTTGAAGAAAGCCCCTGTTTACACAATTCAGGGATCCTTCTACCTTTGCCTATCAACTACAACAAACCATAATAGAAAAACAACATACCAAGGTAATCACTGAACATCATCTTCCTACTTCTAGTGATCAACCTGATATTGCTAACATTGAAAAGATAAGGAAATCCAACCTGATGGTCATTGAAATAAAAGAAACACCACAATCAGGATCAAACCAAGAGAAGGGCATTGTCCCTTATACTTCAAACTTTGACCAGTCTAAAGTAAACATAGTGAAATGGTCATTAACTGATACAAACTCTGTGAAAGTGACAAGAAGAGATTGTTCAAGTAATGTCTTCAAAAATGCACAAGAACTAACGAGACTATCAACCAAATACCTTCTTACCATTCAACATCTTGAACCTGAACAAGGATCTCTTACTTAAGAACAAGCACATCAACTCAGTATCTCCATGACAGCAGAAATATGGAGAATACTTGAAGCAAGAAAGAAATCCAATAAAGATTAGATAAGGTTTTGGCTTCATCAATCCAAGGGGAGATTGTAAGGAAAAAGAGGATTGACGAAACCACTTTTGATACCTTAGTCTAATTCGTATTCTGCAATATTATTCTAAGTATAGAAACTGCTGAAGAAGAAGACTGAAAGTGCTGAAAAAGAAGATATCAAGTATTGAAGAGTAAAGATAAGAAGTTCTGAAGACGAACCAGACAAAGTCTCTGAGTAACTACTAAAGGGAAACTACTCATCAGTAGTTTGTCACTCATTAGATATTTTGATAGAAGCTTCCCACTACCCTTATACTTCAGTAGTTTAGTATTATATTAATATTCTTAAAGTCTTTGTAATTCCAATACTACAACCTGTTGTAGTATTATCTTACAGTATTATAATCTTTTGTATACACAACTTGTATGTGATTGACTGTCTATAAATAGAGGGGTTCATCCCACTATTTTAGACACACGAATCCTTCAAGACTTTTAATAGAAAAACCATTTCATATATTTGAGAATCATTCTGCATTTACTGTTTTGATTCTCATTTACTACTTAGTCCAGTGTTTGAGGGGAGTAATAACTCCTGTTAAAAGTGAAACTTTAACTTGAACACATTGCTTATTTCTGATGTGCAATCTGCTTTGATATATTTACAACACACAAGTGTTCATAAACAAGAACTGTTAAAAAGAAACTGATCCAACAGTTTAGCAATCCCAACTTGCCTGTGATATAGTTGTGATATTTTATCCAAAGGTGTGGTGAAAATATTAGCATGTTGTCCAGTTTTGGGAACAAAACACATTTCTAAATCACTTTTCTCTACATGGTCTTTTATGAAATGATACATGACATCTATGTGCTTGGTCTTTGAGTGTTGAACTGGATTTGATGTTATGGCTATTGCACTTTTGGAATCACACAGAATTGGTGTTTTTGCAATGTTTAGTCCATAATCTTTCGGTTGGATTTGCATCCATATCACTTGGAAGTTGTAAGTTGTGAATGTTGATACACAATTATGTTTCTTTGATGCCCAACACACCAGTTTTTCTCCTAACATTTGACAACTTCCAGATGTACTCTTCCTTTCTAGTTTACAGTCAGCATGATCTGCATTAGTATAAGTTATAAGATCTAAATTTTTACCTTTTAGATACCACAATCCATGATCTAGAGTTCCTTTCAAATATTTGAACACTTTCTTTACAGCAGTTAGATGAGATTCCTTTGGGCTGCATTGATATCTTTCAAGAAAGCATGTTGCAAGCATAATATTTGGTCTGCTATCGAATCATCCCTCTATATTTCTAAAGGCCACTGAAACTCCATCTGGATCAGATCCTAGTGTGGAACCAGGTACCCTCAGTGTTTTGGATGAACAACATATTTCCAGAAGGTATTTCTTTAAAATTCTTTTGACATATTTAGATTGACAAAGAAATATTCCTTCTGGAGTTTGTTTGACTTGTAAGCCCAAGAAAAGGTTTAATTCACCCATCATACTCATTTCAAAATGGCTGGTCATCAGTTTTTTCAAAGTTCTTGCAAAAATCTGGATTTGTTGACCAAAAAATATTATGTCATCTAGATAGATTTGTAATAAAGATATATGACCTTTGTGAGTTTTTGTGAAAAGTGTTGTATCAATGATTCCCTTTATGAAATCTGATTCCAATAAGAAGCTGGTCAATGTTTCATACCAAGCCATACAAGGCTTTCTCCAGTGTGTAGACATATTTTGGAAAGCTAGGATCTACAAACCCTTGTGGTTGTTGAACATAAACTTGTTCAATCTTGTCATTCAGAAATGTTGACTTCACATCCATTTGGTAAACTTTGAAGTCTTTGTGAGCAACATAGACAAGAAAGATTCTCACAGCCTCCATTCTGGATACTGGAGCAAAGGATTCATCAAAGTCAATTCCTTCTTTTGACTATAACCTTTCACCACCAATCTGGCTTTGTTTCTTGTAATAACACCTTGTTTATCTGATTTGTTTCTAAAGACTCATTTTGTACCAATGACAAATTTCTCCTTTGGTTTTGGAACCAAGGTCTAGACTTTTCTCTTGTCAAACTGATCCGGTTCTTCCTGCATAGTATATACCCAGTTTGGATCCTGCAAAGCTTCAGACATAGACTTTGGTTCTATTAAGCTTAGAAAACCTGCACATAGACATTCATTAGCAGTTGTAGCCGTTGTTTGTATCCCTTTTTTGTAGATCACCTATTATATTTTAGGTAAATGGTCTCTGATCCACCTGATGTTGTGAAAGCAGTTAATATTATTAATGTGTGTTGATACATTTTTAGTTTGTGCATTATTTGGAAACACAGTTTCTTGATTTAGATTTCCAGCATTAATTCCAGATGTTTTAGCAATCTCATTACTAGTCAGGTTGTTTTCAGAATTTAAGCTTAATTCATTTAGGCCTTTGAATTTAATTCCCAATGACATCCTATAAATTTTTCACATAGTTCATTTAACATTTGTTATGTATTATATGGACCTTTAAAGAATTTTCTATTTTTAGATTTTGAGTTTTCTGTACTTAGTTTAATGATGAATCATTGAATGACACATAGATACTTCCTCTGACTATTTTAAATCATAAAATATAAACTCTGTAAGCTTTTGATGCCATAGAGTATCCCATAAATACTTATTTTTCAGCTTTTCTATCAAATTTCTATAAACTTTCAAAATCATTGAAGATGTAGCATGTACATCCAAATATACGTAAGTCTTCTGAAAAGTATTTGATGAGGTGTTTTATGAAGTCTTTTGTTGATTAGAGTCCTGCTTTGAGTGAAGGAGGCATTGGCAATCGGCTTATCCTAGAAATATGTTGGCATATTTAAAAATGCCAACATAGTTAATGCAGCTTCAATAAGACTTATGTTCCTTCTCTCTACAACTCCATTTTGTTGTGGAATGTGAAATACATTTTCTTATAAAAAAATGTTTCTAATCTGGCATTTTTAAAACGAGTTCCATTAACACTTCTTATTCTTCTAAAATTTCAGTTTTAAGTGATTTTGGATTTTTTTGTTAAAGTCTATTATTAGTTTTGGAGTTTGACTTTTGTGTCTCAAAAAGTCAACCCATGTGTACCTTGAATAATCATTAACAATGACAAGTATGTATTTCTTACCTGCCATGCATTCCTTACAGATTGGCTCACACAAATTCATATGAAGTAGTTCCAAAGGATGTGTTGTTGAGGATTCAGATAATGATTTATGTGAGCTTCTTATTTATTTTCCCATTTGACAGGCTTCACATATGTTTTCCTTTTTAAATTTAATAACATGGAGGCCTTTTACTAGCTTTTTGTTGGCAAGGATGTATAAAGCATTGAAATTTACATGAGTATGTTTCCTATGCCATATTTAGTTATCAGTTGAAGTTTGAGATAACAAACATAATGGTTCCTTTCCCAGTTTTTCATTGAAATCAAAGTAATAAATAGAGTTTCTAATTCTTTCTCCTGTTAAGTATACCACATTATCTATATTCCCTATTACTTCACATTTATCAGGCTAGCAAATTACCTTAAAACTTTTATCACAAAATTGTCCACAACTTAACAAATTATGTTTTAATCCTTCAATATAAGAGACTTTTTCTATGGTTAGAGGTCCTATAGTAATATATCCATAACCTAAGGTCCTACCTTTTATTCCATTTCCAAAGTTGACTATTTGACCAACTCTGGCTACATACCTACTCAATAAGCTCCTGTTTCCTATCAGGTACTTGGAGCTTCCAACAACATTATACCAGATCTAGGGCACATGAAGGTCCTATAATGTTGAGAGTTAGAGATATTTTGGTACCCATCTCTTACTAGGAAATGATTTAAAATGCATTTTCTCAACATTAATTTTATTCTTCATATACTTCAGTCGCAGGAATATGAGAGTTCTTGTCTGTTTTTCTTGTGATGTGTGTTTGGACTACTTTCAGAATATCAACACACATGCAACAATTAATATCATATATGTTATTTGATATTGTGTTCCAGTTTGCTGGAATTTCTTGATCCAATTTGAATAAATCAAGGCTTGATTTTGTTTTCATTATTTTATCTGGTTTAGTTAAATATTTCTTCTCAGTTCCAGATATTTCTTCTTTTGCTTTTATGAAAACAGTTTTTGAGTTTGAGCTTGTCCCTTTTACATATCCAAGGACTTGTCCATAATTTATGGGCTTACCCTCAATGTAGTCAATAAACTCTTTTGCTTGTTGGAAACTTCTAAGATTGATCAAATTATCTTGCAAGTTTTTATACATTCTGTTTCATAAAAACTATTTTTTTCTTTTAATAAAAGGTTTTCTTTTTCCATAATTTTTCCCTTTTGAGTTCTTCAGATTTTAAATCCTAAATTCTTGTTAGCTCCCAGATTAAACTTCTCAATTTCTCTCTGGAGCTTTTCTTGCAATTGTTTATGCACATGTTTTAAGTTTTCAATTTCAAAATTATGATTTTGGGTTGTTACCTATGAACCTGGAGTTTCATCCTTAGATTCATTTCCAACTGCCATGAGACAAAAGTTAGCTATATCATTTTCATCATCTGATAGCCATGTATCTTCTACAACTAGTCCCATTTGTTGCTTCTTTGCTTCTTCAAGATATTTTTCATAGTAAGTAACATTTCTCAACTGTTTGCTCTTGCACTCATTTGAGTAATGACCTCCTTGTTTGCATCTGAAATAGGTCACTTCATCCATAGATCTATCTACATTACCTTTGAATGTTTGGTTTCCTGAAATTATTTGTTCAAAGGTTTTGGTAAGAAGTGTAATGGATTTTGTGAAGGTCAGATAGTCTGATCTGCGATCAGATGCTTCTGTCTAACTCGATATTGGGTTGGTTTGTGATGAGTTGGATTCTGGTTTCTGGGTTGAGGAATATAATTCTATTTGACCACTCTTATGACTAGAATTTTCAATTTTTTCATCTTCCCCGGGGATAAGAATGCTATAGAGATCACGGAGTTTCAGATTATCTAGCTCTAAGGTTGAGGCTGGGATCATCGTTAGTTTTCTTCTCTGGGTAAGGCTCCTATGAACTTAACTTTCTTTTCATCATTTGAGTTTGTTACCCCATATTTCTTTAACTCATTATGGATTATTGAAAGTCTATTAAAAGTTTAAGATAAAATTTCCTTTGGAATACTTTTGAAATATTCATAGCGAGAAACACAGTTTGTTCTTTTGTATCTTCTCATTCTCTCTCCTCCTTCTCCCAAATTTTTCAACTAATCCCGTATTTCTTTTGCAGATTAACAAGCATCTACATGAGAAAATATGTCATTTGGAAGAGCCATGATCATTTATGATTTGGCTCTTTCATCTATAACTATCTCTTCCATATCCTCATATCCCCATAATTTCTTATCCTTTGGGACAGAGAGGCATGAATTGCTGGTGTTCTATCAGTTACTAGAACTTTTGGAATTTTAGTCATAGGAATGTATGTCCACTCACAGTGGATTAGCCGCAGACAACGACCATGTTCGTTTAAGAAGTTGATCATCCTGACCTTTCACTAGAGGTATTCCTCTTTTACAATTGTGGGAGGCTTAGACATTGAACCCATCTGAATGCAGAATTCCAAGATTGAAAACTTGCCATTTGTTTAAAGTGGTGTTTAAGATAATTGGTTAAAACGTTTAAGATTTGAGCTTAAATAGTTCTTTTAACTGATTAGGATCTTTTGAAAATAACTTATTCACACTGCTCTGATACCAAGTATTGGTCCCAGAAGTATCAGCCTCACTTTAAATAAAATGGCAATGTAATTTCAATAATATATTTAAACAATGTGTGGAATAAGAAATTAAACATTTAGAAGAAACAGGACATAGGGTTTTTAAGAAGTTTTGAGTTTATGTATCGATCACCTTGTAACAAGGATCTCATTTTAACTTTACAAAAGAATGACTCAAAAGAATTCTTATGGCGGGTGTGAATGTGGTATGGAGTATCTGTAAAAGATATATCTAAGACTAGACAATATTTGTTTTGTATATCACATACTTTCACATTCACACTTGGCACTCTTCTTCGAATTATATGTAAAAGATAGACCTAAGAATAAGTTTATCTTCAACTTGTACACTCTGTAGGATAACGGGGTGAAGAAAATATGCATGAATGATTAGGGTCAAGTGGCATTCATTTTAACTTTCCAACTTGTCAAGATTCCATATTTCTTTTCAGAAAAATGAGGTCTTTATCTGGGATTGGTATACTTAGTCTGTTTCAAAGTCTGTCCTAGAAATTTGGTTCTTTCATCCCATATTTTAATCTTTTTCCCATATTTCATTAGATAGGAGTTGTACTTGTCGTCAATTGTCTAATTCTTGAAGGAGTTCCTGTTCTTGAATCTTTGTTGGGCTTTATCTCTTCAGCTGGAACCTGTTCTAGATGTTATTCTTTAATTTATCTTTAGGTTCCTAACTACAGTTTTCTTCAAAACTTCATATATCAAATTTAGGTTCTAACACCTTTTGGCTAATGGGTTTATTTCAAGAATACGGTCATAAGTGGCCGTGATTCTCAAGATTGATACCAACCAATACATGGTCCCTGATTGTGTTTGTGTTTGTGTTTGTATTAATTGTTCAAAACATAGTCGAGATCGATCTATATCATAGGAAATGCTTCGGGTTCTACAATCTATTTGGGAATTGGCTATACATTGGTCTTACTTTGCCTATAACTTTGCTTGATCATGAGCTCCCATTTTGACCCGTTTATATGATCAAGATGATGACCATTTGTATCAATGGCCATGATAGAACTAAAAATGTCCATTCAACTACCAAGTTTCTCCCATCGCACAAGTATATATGATTAAAATCTACACAAACATACTCATATGAAATTGCGAGCATAACGTACCTCAAAGGTTCCATTTTTAGCGAGTATCCGGCTCGCACTTGACTTCTTGAGTTCCACTTGATTTGCCTAATCAAGCAACCCATGTTATCATTAGAAATCTATGGCTTCCTTTACACGATACATTCGGTTCAAACCCACAATCATCACATATGATATCCATTCAATGACTTTATGAGTTTATGATTATTTTTAGTCTCACTTAGGCAATTTATGAAACACTTGGTGGACATCGATTTTCTAATAACATTGTGAGTTCAATTAAGACTAATAGTCCACTATTATACAAGCATAAAATTCTCAATTCATGTTATTATTTATAATTTGATAGTAAAAGTCCATCAACAAGCATAATAATCGATTCATAGCACAATTTCTTGGGGGTTTCACCATAGGGTGAATCCCACCTTTCGAACATAACATTTTCTATACAATAAAACTAATTGTTAATGATTTCACCTTGTTTTGGGTAATTTATTGTTCCCACACCATAGAAAACTAGATTAGATCATGAGTCAGTGATTTTCCAACTTTGAGGACTAACATCAAGAAAGCTATTTTCAAGAGTCCATCACCATATCAAGATTTTTAACATACCCTATGATTAGATTTTAGTGAGGAATCGTTTTAATTGAATATGCAGTAGTTTGGTCTTGATTTTCCCTTTGATTTTGAAGACTTAGGGCGAAATTCAAGAAGGGTGAAGTGTGTGTGTTTGAAAACACTAACCAACTCCACTAAATTCATTTGTATTATTATTATTAACCTTACTTTGCTCACATGACACATTAGGTTCTTAGGGTTTGCCATTATTTAACATGGTTACCACCGTCCTAACCTTGTTAAATTTGGTGATTATGATTAAGGATATTTTGACCAAATTTTTAACGGGGTTAACTTTGTTTATGAAATAAATATAGATTCTTAGGGTGTTACAAAAAATCACAAAAAAAGCATGGATGTTAACATGGGAAATAAGTTATTAAAGATTGTTTAACAATTAAACTATATGAGTTTCATAAGGCTTTTTATCATATTAACTGTTAAATGAAAATCAAAATGCATTAAAGCTTTTGAACCGATTTCTCAAAGCATTTTCATTAGGAAAATAAACCCAACTCATTTTGTTTTTGAAAGATTCATACCTACAAGCTAATGCACTTGATATATATTAATTTTAACCAACTTCATCAACAATTTGAAAAAAATATCATGGGTAATCTTTTCATCACCAACAAAAAAAAACAATCAATTTGACTTTTAGGTTTGACCAATTTGATAAGGACATGTTAGACAATCGAAAAGCATTTAAACACCAGAATAACTGAAACTGTACTTGTCGTCGGACCACCGTACACTGCCTGAAACACCGCCCGCACCATCGAGATTCAGTCGTTCCTAACCCAAAACAACCGATTTGCACGAAAAAAGAAAGCACCATTTTTTGGTCAAAAATTAACAAGTGAATTTTGTATTCCAAATTACTAATGTGAGGTAGTGTGGTATGACGTTTTTCAATAAACTTGTTAATAATATTCTAAGAAAATCTTTTGTTGTTTGTAAAGAAAAACTTTTGATAACTATAAAACTATATCGTTAGAATAAAAATTTTGGACGTTAGAGGCTTATCACTTTTCATCTCTGTATTAAGGGTTTTATCATCCCTTTAAAACCAGATTAAGATCTTTTTGAAAGGTATTTTTTGTTACTTCTCTGTTCTTCCCTTCACCTGCAAAAAAATTATTTCACAACGATTCAATGGCAAAGAAACGTACAAGGATTGCTGCCATTGCCGAAATCCCAAGAAATTTCTAGCCCCAACGTTTTCTTGACAAAACCGAAGAGGAGACATGTTCCTTTACTGGCAAAGATATCTCATGTCTTCAAGAATTAAGAATTTTTCCCCAATCTGCCATTTTTTAACCTTCTAATCTTAATATGAAATCAAACTTTGTTTCTGATAAATGGGTTTGTTTCTTATACAAATCCTTCGCTCTTGGTTTGAAATATCCATTCCCTAATTCATGAGTGATTTCTTCCGAGTCACCAGAATGTGTTATGGTCAAGCCATGCCCGAAGTGTGGAAACTCCTAGCCGTCCTGAGCAGGATGTGGAGAACAATGACATTCCTCCTGAAATTAGGGATCTTTCAATGGTGCATAAGCTAAGAACACACGGATCTCATAGATTCGCTCTTTAGTTTATACACAAAGATCCTCCTTTCTTGAGTAATGTCGTTTAAACTGAAAAAATATGGAATTTTTTTTATTAACAGGGACTGCATTCCAAGAGGAAAAAATCTTCCCAAAACGTGGCTAAAAAGTGGTACATAAAAAGAATATTCAATTTAAACCCATTTTGAAGATATCACTAATTCTTCGACTCTTCTTTCTTTTTCAGGTGCTCGGTTGGACCAAATAGCTCCTCCCTTTGAAGATTCTTTCATTAGAAATAAGCAAATCGGGGATCTACCAAGTACCAAAAACAGCTTTTGATGTAGAAGCCAGCCAATCCACTAGTCAAGCTACAACCATGTGTAGTAAGTCGTTTTATTATCCTGTAAACATCTAAGTTAAAGTATGCTAATGTAATATCTCAATTCAGGCACGAAAATCTCTTCCTTCAATCTCAAGGATATTGATAAACATGAAACCTCCAAGCCCACAAAGACCTCTTCTCTTGCCACCTTTAGGATGACAAGTCCACCTCCTAAATCCAAGTCTTCTTCTTCCAAAAAACGCAAGGGATCTACGACTCCAAGCCCCAAGCCTTCTCCCTTTGATGGAATGGGATTCCACGACGCACAAGCCAAACTCTCTCATGTCTTTATCCAGGTATGATAGCATCCTGACTTACATGTTTTTCTCCTCTTTTAGGGACAAGAGCAATTTTCTAAAGGCGTTCAATGCTGTTGACTCTCAGCTTCAAGAATCAATGTCCACTATCTCTGATCTAAGGAAGATTTCTTTTGCAAGAGATTCTGTTATGACCATGAAGATAGACAAACAAGAAAAGGGGCTGAAGGCTGCCCTAAGTAGGGATGAGCATATCGTACCGAATACCGAACCGATACCGATCCCAAACCGATCCCGTACCGATACCGTACCGAACCGAGGGTGTTCGGTATCGGTATCGGTATTGGGTTTAGGGAGTTTTCGGGATCGGTATTTTCGGTATCGGTACGGGATCGGTATGGTATCGGTATTTTAAGGTAAAATACCGATACCATACCGGTACCGTACCGATACCGAACCGATACCGTACCGTACCGTATGTTTTCGGTATCGGTATCGGTATTGGGTTTAGGGAGTTTTCGGGATCGGTATTTTCGGGATCGGTATCGGTCGGTACCGATACCGTCCCGAGCTCATCCCTAGCCCTAAGTGAGAAGGAAAAGGTGGTAGCTGAGAAGGATAAACAGAAGGAAGAGTATAGGAAAAGCTTAAGCTCTTTAGTAGCTATCTCAGTGGCATAGGCCCGAGTGAAGATGGCCCTTCAAGCCAATGATCCCTAATTCGATAAATCAGAGTGGGACATTGAAGGGTGGCATGATAGAATTGCTACACTTGGTGGTGCCCCTGTGGTGTATCCTGATCCTAAACAAGGTTATCGCAATCCTAATGATTTTCCAACTAGTGAGGATGCTGAGGATACAACTCCAAAGATAGTGGCTATAGTGGCTGAAGAAGCTAAAGTGGGCAAGGATTGCATGAATAAAATGGCCTGAGCCCACTTTTTTAATCTTCTTATGTGGTAGTTTTTATTAATGAACCTGCTTTAGTTGGTGGCTGAAGAAGCTAAAGTGGGCGAGGATTACAGGAATAAAATGGCCTGAGCCCACTTTTTTAAGCTTCTTATGTGGTAGTTTTTATTAATGAACCTGCTTTAGTTGTTCTGCTTTAAAACACTATTTATGTTTATGATGTACTTAAGACAATATCAAGCAATCTGAGGTGGTGGGATCTTGAATTTCAAGAAGAATCCTCGGATTGTCTTTTGACCTATCATAGACCTTCAAAGTTGATCATTAGTGGATGGGTCCCGTTTTGTGGATGAAGCCAAGGGCTAGCTTTTCCATTTATAAATAAATAAAATGGTCATCTTTTGCTTTTATATCTTGGGCTTCATACATCTTTAATTCCTACAATATTACTTTCTGAAATCTTAAATACAGGTTATGTTAGTCCCAAAAGTATCAGCTTCACATCAAATCGAATGGCAATGTGATTTTAACGATATATAAACAATGTGTGGAATAAGAAATATAACTTTCATAAACAATAGAACACACTGATTTTAAACAAATTTTGAGTTTATGTAATGATCACCTTTTAACAAGGATCACGTTAAAGTTTACAAATGAATGAGTCAAAAGAATTCTTAGGCCTGTGTGAATGCGGTGTGGTGTATGTGTAAAAGATATATCGAAGAAGAGCAGAGGTTTGCTATGTATTTCACACACTTTCACATTCACACTGGGCAGACTTCTCCTTTTTATGATGTCTTCTATTTATAGAGAAGTGTTGACCCCAAGTTTAAGAATAAACAATTGGTTTATCTATCAACTTGTAGTTTTGCAGGTTGGAAAATGAAAGAAAGTCTTACATGATTGATTTGGGTCAAGTTGCATGCTTTTTAATTTTCTCATTTGTCATGATTCTAGATTTCTTCCCAATCCCAAAAGACACAACCACAATGGCGATATTGACATTCAACTACTAGTTCATTTTGTGAATAACTTGCTGACGGCCGAAGCATGGCTGAACAAGCTACCACTTGACATAGCAAAGGCGACGCAACATCCTACATACACTCATCCCCTACTTGAGTTAGTTAATTTTTTAAAAAGTGATTGGCCTATTATTATTGTGCGACAAATATAATAATAAATGTAAATATAGACTGTTTACTTCTAACACGAGTTCACCAATTCTTGATTTGCGCCAAACCTAACACATAGACCATGTAGCTAAGCGGTCGTCTGGTTTTAGTAGTTTAGAAAGATGTCAATTTTCCCACTGCCAAAAACTTGATGTGTCAACTCCAAAACATTGGTTTGGCGAAAACGACTGATTTTTACTAAACCTTTTTTAACAAGTTTTAAATTTATAAAGTAGACGATAATTACTTTAGAAACTAAAACCAACACATAGGCAGAGAACCTGACGTGTATACTATTGCTTTCTAGGGTAAATCCCGAGTATCGTATTCCAGAGAACACACTTTCCTCTACTCAACCTTTCATCAATTAACTGATCGGGTTTAAAAAGAAAAATAAAACGAAGGGGTTCTTAAAAATGGTTTTAAAAAGGTTTTGGGTTTGATAAATGAATAAGATAAAATAGTAGAGTTAACGAATATGCACATCTCGGGACCCTCTGTATAAGCAGTTAAATTTATTATTACAATTAATAATTAAGATTAATCATTTGTGAGGAGGAGAAGAGTGATCTTGAAGTGTTGACTCCTTGATAGAGAAATCGGGCCACTACTGAGTAGAATGTAAAATATCCCAATGCGCGTCCGCATGAAGGTACTCCGCTCGAGCCTTACTTGTAGCAGGCTTCCCTAACCGCGGTCAAGTCTCTAATCCTCAAACTCATCTTCTTCTTGAAATGGAGGCTTCACTTCTGACCTAGAACACCATACACCTCCCTTAGCTCTCGCTTTCCTTGCCGAAGGATCTCTCTTAAAGTCAGTCCTGCTGACATCGTATCCCCTAAGTGGGTTAACGATAATGAAAATCGAAGGATCTCCCTTACAGTCGGCTCAGATGACATGTATCCCCAACGGTTAAAGGATTTGTACTAACGACACCTAGAAATGGAATTCTTGTTTTATTTATCATTAAAGTGACACTTTATTATTTAGTGATCAATTAAATATAAAGTTGGTTCGATGATTGATAACTTAATTAACCCAACCCATAACCTCCAAAGCTGAATGAAATCCTTGATATATGTGGAACATAATCCTAAAGGTGTGCAATGCGAAGAACACTTGCGCACCCGTAGGGAATCCTCCCTTTACCAAGAAGATCATTCAAACATCTGGTAAGTACCATAAATGCGTCACTCAGATCTGAGCCATTTCAGAAGCCATTGTTTAGAATTCGGTTTGGATATCAGAAGCCCGAAGGATCTGTCTTAGCCCGGTTTCCTTGCCTTGGATCAAGCTTGGGACTACTAGAAGCTGATTAAACCTCTATTTAGTTAGGTAAGTTAGAGTTGATTTTACGTTTATTAAGTTAATCATCTATTGAACCTGTCACAAGATAAACAAACAAGGATTAGAAGAAGAGAAACTACGAATAATAATAATAAAAGTCTACAAATCAAAGTGGGTTCATGAATAATAGAAAGATACAACCATAATGAATGATCAACAAAAGAACATGGTTGCTCGTAGACAAGCTCTCCATCTCCTAATGCTATGTATCTATCATCCTCACGACCCTCGATGTTTATTGAATAAGCTACTCTACGATCCCATGCTTGGCCTAGGTGATCATGGTAGGACGAGTCCTAACCTTGTTAGGTGTGTTAGGAGGGCCCGAAGGCCTTCCACAAGACCCCAAGAGCTCTGCAAGACTCCTAGAAGCCGACCCTAGAGGGCACAAGACCAAGTGAATGGTGTGGATTGGGATGTCTCAAATGGAAGTGGGTAGCTTGCTATTTATAGAGCTGCCAGGGCAAGCACAGACGTGCACCATGAGGTGGCACGGTCGCGCTCCTCCATTTCATACTTTCTGTTGGTTGTAGTTCTGTCTTGTTTGTACTTGTTTTCTCAAGCACGGGCATGCATAGGGGTGAGCACGGGCGTGCTCAGCATCCTAGTTAGATTTCTTGTTCCCCATGTTTGCTGCGTTGTCTTCTAGCATGCATGGCCTTTGTGCAAGTGTGCGTGGGTGTGCTGGGCCTTTCCCGGGCTGGGTTTATCACTGGTTAAGTCCTGGAAGGGCCTTCAAATATACAGGGAACATGTTGCAAGTCTTGTATCCTCAGGAATCTCCAGATTTTTCCTATTTTTGCCTTAAAATATCCAGTTTCCGGCTTGGAGCTCCAGTTTCCTAATAAACACAAATAGGAACGAATTAAGTGCCCAAAATTAGCATTTTAAGTCTAATTCTATCCTATTATGGGACTGATTATGCATGTTTTATAAGTTATTATGTGCTACATCACAATACCCCACACTTAGACTATTGCTTGTCCTCAAGCAATCAAACACGAGTATATCTAAGGCAGACTGTAAATAACAAACCCTCAATCCATTTATTTATTTTATGAGAAAAATAAAACTGCATGACACACCTACTTAACTCCTCGGTTATTCTCAAACCTATACATGCTCACAATATTCACTCATCACTCGGGTTTTATTATTTTAGTGAGTTTTGGGGGTGAACACTCAGGTCCATACCAAAGCCAACTCAAGTCATAAGCTTATATGCAAATCAAGTCGTTGTCTCTAAACCAACTAACTAGGATAAATCAAGAGGACTTTTATTCGGGTTGTAATATAGGGGTGCAAAACAAGACCTTTTTTTTACTAGAAATACCTACAAAGGGGAATGATTCACCGAATCGCGAGAGATCGTGACGCCTGAGAAGATGAAGAAGCTGCAAGACGTGGAGGAGGGCGGTAGCGGCGCGCACCGTTTCAGCGCCAATTTCTGAGAGAAGTCCGGTGTTGATTCCTCGTTTGTTCATCATTGCGATTTTGCACCTCACATGGTAATCAATGTTGCTTCCTTTTCTGACTTTGCGCTCGGCTTTGTATCGAGTAGTGCCTTCCTGGATCAACATCATATATTCGAACTGCGAGTGAGTCGAATTCTTGCTGCACTTGCCTTCATGCGACCAGTTTCCACTACATGAAGACAAATCATTTATTAGTGTATAAATAACATTAGTAGTTTGAGTGTTTACCGCTGCTGCCTCAACGCCCCAATAATCATTCATCGATTGCTAAGGAGGTTGAGTAACAGTTTGTGGAATCGAACTACTCATGGCAAGGTAATTAATCGGTTGAGATGGTTGAGTATTCGTCTTCTCTGAAGCTACAGCCCAAGGGTTCATTGGAACGTGTTGCTGCTGTGTTGTAGAAGGCCTAGGTGTTGTAGGAAATCTCCACATGTCGTGTATAAAGTTTGAAATGCAAAACACTTAGAAAATTTCCCAAAGAAATCCTGGTTCGACCTATGAGATAGAAATGGGGGTTCGAAAGTGGGAAATACCAGGTTCGACCCTCTATAGCAAACTCAAATGTGAAAATGAAGCACACTAGACACTCCTTCGACCTCTAAAAACTCACGTTCGACCTCACGTATGGGTCGAATGAACAAAACTTGTTCGAATGAACATACACAACACTAACAAAGTCTTGGTTCGACCTAAACAAAGTCACTTTCGACCTAAAACACACAGGTTTAACTCAAAACTCTACACGTTCGACCCTACTCTCTCTGGTTCTACCTGACCCATTTGAAAAACGGTTATTCTTTAAAAATCAATTATTTTGATCCCAATTTTCCAAAAGGTTATGGATTTTGATGATCTTTAGCAGGTTTTGCTTCGAATATGATTTGGAACAACTTTAATGAATGGAAAATTTGATTTTATCCGTTAAATCTAGTCCGAATCAATCAATTTTCATCAAAACTCATTGTTCATGCAAAACAGAAAAATTTTGATCAATTTTGGGTCAAAATCTATTCAAAATCTATCAATTTGTAGTTGTATGATCCAGATAGGCTCTAATAACACTTTGTAAAGGATCGTTTTTAACAAAAACACTTATTTGATCATGCAAGTTTATCAATCCAGGTGCGGAAACCCTAGATCAATTGCAAAATGATAGAAATCGAAACAAACACCGTAAATCACCTTTTCAATCATGCTTTCATTCACAAACATTGATATAAAACCTTACAATTTGTGTTTAAGATGAAATAAACTAAATACACACTTTTCTAGAACACAGAGAGAACACCTAGTCAACACACACATGCAAAATGGCAAAAGTTAATTACAAAACAAAACTTTTTCTTTATATAGCCCTGCACGTTCGACCCCATGCTGTGGTCGAACGTGTACTTTCGACCCATCCAAGAGCTCGAATCAACACTTCTGTCTCCCAAGTCTTCCTTCGACCACTATAAGCTACCTTCGACCTCAGATATCTCTAGTCGACCTTCTGGGAACCCACATTCGACCCCACTGTTTTTTCCAAAGCAATCTTTTGTGTACAATCGAAAGCACTAGTCGCAAAACGTGCATCTACAAACTCCCCCTCCACTATTGCTTGGATTGTTGTTGTTCATGATCCCTTGCCTTGTTCATTAACTTGGACCTGAGCTGCTTCTTCTGATCTTTAGTCATCTCAGGCTCAAGCTTACGTTTAGTCGATCTCTTAGGCACTTCATTCATCTTCACGCGCTTCCCAAGTTTCTTTTCTAGATTACTCCCCGAGTTAATATCATATTCAAAACATACACAAACTACATGATGATATTTTCTCGCTTGCTCGGCATCTTTCTCTTTACAATAGATAGGATTGTAGTACCGCATGATGATGTCTTCAAAAGAGCAGTTTATGATCCACATCGGATAAAAAACATGTATCTTCTTATAAACACCCTTCTTGTCTTGCAACAGTATCACCGCTTCGGCTGTTCTCCAATCATAGTACCACATCACAATCTCAGAGCTAAGGTGCTGCTGAATCGGCATCAATGGTATTCTTCTCATAACCACTGGAGGTTTATCCTTTAGAGTAACCTTCTTCAAGCCTGTTTCAGGATCAATCTCTTTGTGTACCTTTCTCTTGGGATATTCTGGCTTGAACATGTCCCATTTCGTTCTGCTTTCCCAAACCATCTTGTCAGCAAACCAACCAACAACGTCACAGTTTACAGAAGCCTCAGACATGGTGAATCTACATATATCTCTCACCGCCCAGTACGGTAGAGTCTTTAAGTCATGAAATCTATAAAAATACAAGATTCCTTTATCCCATTTCACCGCAATACATTTCAGTTGCCTAAAATATTTCCAACCCATTGCTCTCCCTTTAAACAATGGATTGTGGTATTTGTAGAAACCACCCTGTGCTTCTAGCGTAGGTCTTTTGTCATCTTGTTCTTTCAATCTTTTCAACAAAGTTTTCAAATCATCACTTTGTTCTCCCGTTGGTTTCTAAACATCATCTTCAAACACAGTTTTCTCAAACTCATTACTCTTCTTCTTAGCAAGATATTCTGCTTCATTCAAATTCACTTCATTCATGTCTGGAAACACTTCATTTCCTTTGTTTCTGAAGTATTTCGGATATTCTTCGGGAGTAATGTCTTCAATCTCTATTTATTCACGTTCCGGAGTCTGTTCATCAGAATGATTTCCAACATCCTTTTCAGGAATATATGGAATCACCTGTTCAGCCATAATTTCCTCCAGTGTCTTTCTAGCCTACAACGCTATTCCTTCCAAGATCTCTTTAGACACTGCAGCAGACACTTCGCCTTCCTCCAAATCCGGATCGTTATATTCTAATTCATACCTCATGTCATCAGCAGCAAAGATTTCTGGAAACTTTCCAGTCAATTCAATTGTCCAGACTTTTTTATTCAGCATCTGTCTATACAAACTCTTATCATGTTGGGTCTGCTTACCTGGAGAAGAACAGATGATTGAAAAGCCAAAATATACTAAGTGTTGATCCAATAAATAAAACAGTTGTTATAAAGAAACTTTCCCCAAAAGACTGTTGATTCCTAACTGCTGCTGCTTCAATCAACTGTTAAAGACAACTGCTGTTTGATGAAAGGTCTGATGAACAAACGTCTGAAGAATAAAGGTCTGATGAAGAACAACTGCTGATCAAAGAACTGAAGAACAAAGGTCTGTTGAACCAACAGCACTTTGGTTCAACAGATGATAGAAGACATCAGAGTTTTACTTTACAGAGTTTTGTATTATCAGTGTTTTCAATGTAACAGTAGTTATAGTTAGCAGATGTTAGAAGTTGTTAGTCAGTTAGAGGTCGCTGTCTTAGGTTTGAGTCTGTCTATAAATAGAACAGTACTTGCACTGTTCTATTTATCACTCGTCATTCTCTTTCAGACAAACATTCTCTGAGTGATCAGGCTGAGGGGGAGTTTACTTGTACAATTGTAATCTTTCAATTAATGAAAGCTTTCGATTAAAAACAATTGTTCTCCATGTTTTGATTTATAGTTTATTCCGCTGCACTTTCCATTTATATTTCATTCCATTTATTCATACTTAATCAAACAAATTAAAACAACCAGAACTCAGATCCTAACAATTGGTATCAGAGCCTGGTCAATTAAATTCGATCTAATCAATCAATTTAATACACAGATCAGCTCATAATTATTGATATCATTTGTTTGTCAGATTTAAAACAGAGTAATAGTTTATTTTCGTTTCAACAGTTAGTAAACAGACTTTGTTTTTGAAAAATCAAGAGAATGACTTCACTCAATCAAGATCCACACAACACTGGCACAAGTAACAAGCCTCCGATGCTTGTCAGGTCAGAATACAACATCTGGCAGCGTCGGGTGGCTCATGTGTTAGCACAACAGAACACAGGGTGCGGGAAATCGGTAGTATTTGCACCACATGTTCCAATGGTACCGAGTGCCGAAGATCCAAAGATCCAAGTACCAAAGAGTGTTGAGAACTACTCAGAGCAAGATTTTCAAAAAATCGAGCTAGATGCCAAGGCTTTCAACATAGTAGCCATGGCACTGCCGAATGATATCTATGCCGGTCTCTTGCACTGCAATAGTGCTAAAGAACTGTGGGATGCTCTTAAAGAGCAGTTCGGGGGAACTGAAGATGTGATTGAAAACAACCGTGAAATACTTAACCAACAATATGAAACGTTTAATCACATAAAAGGGGAGTCGTTAACACAACAGTTTGAAAGGTTTAACTGTCTAATTAGTGAACTTAAACTGGTTGGTCTAACTTATCCTAATTCAACACTGAATCATAGGTTTCTTAGATCACATCAGGACAAATGGGACACTATAGCTATAGTCATGAGAAACTCTATCGGATTCAAAGATCTGACCCTGACCCAGCTTCATGGTAAGCTCCTGACTTATGAAAGGGAGCTTAACTAGAAAAAGAAGCTCCAGGACTCTGGCAAAGTGTCAGATGACTATGTATTTGGGAATACTGCACTGTTGGGTCAGGAGGAGGGTTCTGGAAGTAGTAAGGATCAGAGTTATGATCATTACATTGACATAACCACTGGTTTTAACAATGATCCTTACTCATCACCAAACAACTATGCTTTTACAGCTAGTGGTGATATCCAGGCTTCTGATAATTCATCTTTTGTGTACAATGACCTTCAATACATTGACCCTTTGGACTTAGAAGAAATGGACATCTTACATCAGGTTGCCCTGCTCAGTATTAGAACCAATAACTTCTATAAGAAAACTTGCAGGAGGTACTCAGGTTTACATGGTGGGTCAAAGGTGGGGTTGGATAAATCAAAGATAAAGTGTTATAAGTGTCATAGAATGGGTCACTTTGCTAGGGAATGTAGGAGTCAAAATGGAGTTCCTATGATTACCTATCCAAACCAAAGACCACAGACCAACACTTATCAAACCATCCCTAATGTACCTAATGTGCAAAACACTGCTCACTTTGCACAAACCCAAGCCACTGTTCCTGTGCACTATATCAAAACCACTGTTCCTCAGTATCACTATGTCCAAACACCTGTTGCTCAGGCACCAGTGCCAATGACTGCTGCTTCATCCTCTGCTCCTGCAGAGACCAGTCAACCAAGTCAACAGAGTTTCTTTACTCAGGGCTTTGTTGATTGGAGCAGTCTACCAGATGAGATAACAGATGACAACATTGCTTTAGTTGCCAACTCTGAAAATGATTTTTGTTTTATGGCACTAGAGACAATTGTTGAAGAGACTGATTCTGAGGGTGTGGTGTCTTTGTCTGAAAATGTGACTGATGGTGTTGTTGGTGAAGTTGTTTCAGCTGAAGAATCTGAAGTGGAGGTTGTGAATCTCTCAGACCCCTGGGTTAGTGATGATTGTGACTGCCAGTGTAACTGTGCCTTGATGGCTGCTGCTAAGGTATCTCCTCAAATCTTAAATGACTTATGCTCAGACAAATGTATTGTGGCATTTGCTAAGATAAAAGAGGTGAATGAAAACTTTAGAAAGAAAATTTTGGAAGATGAAATTCAGTTTGAAAAACTCACTAAAGAGTTAAAATCAAAAATAACTGAAAAAGAATCTGAAATCAGCAGCTTAAAACATGAAGCAAGTATAACCAAAGACCAGCTTCAGACTATGATAACAAAATATCATAGTTGTAAAAAGGAGCTTGAGTCCACCCAAGTTGAATGTCAGAAATGGGTGGAATCATCTAAAGGTTTTGAGATGATTGTCAACCAACAATATAAAAGTCATGTGAAATTTGGGTTTGGTTTTCAAGAAACCACTGCCCAAAGTTCACAAACCACTGACAAAAAGGAACCACAGTTGGTTGAAGTCATCCCTACCAATTCAAAAGGTCAAGAAATCAAGGTTACTGAACCCAATGGCAAGAAAATCATTCTTGAAAAGTTGGAAGGTACACCCTCATTTGATGAAATTGAGAAATATCAATTCAAACCAACATGGTCAGATGAGTGTGAAGTCCTTGAAAATTTCAAACCAATGACCTTTAAAACCCCTGATGGTAAAACGGCACCACAGGCCAAAGTTATTCCTTTGAAAGATCTTCCAACAGATGATCAAACATCTGTTGAAAAGAAGAAAGAAAAAGGGAAAGCCAAAAACAACTTGTTTTGTGATTTTTGTGAAAAGAAGAACCATGTCACCAAAAACTGTTTTCTTCTAAAAGCATATGACATCAACAAAACAACAAGTTTAAATGATTCTAAAACAAATGAATGTTCAATCTGTAAGAAAAAGAATCACAAAACAAAAGAGTGCCTGTATCTCAAAATTTTTGATGAAAAGATAAAAGAGTACAAGGCTAAAACTCTTGAAAGACAAATGGTGAGTACTTCAAAAGGAAAACCCAAACAGACTTTTGAACCAGTCCAAACAGCTGTTACCAAAAGTCTGAACAAAAACTCTGCTCCCAGAGATGTTCAGGTAACAGATGTTCCACCAGCTACCAGATTACCAAGAGGATATGGACAACCCACTTGTCATCGTCTGCCACATGTTTATGAAGAGCCCAAAAGGCCTTCAAAACCAAAAGTGAACAGACATCCTCATGGTTTTCAGCATCTGACAGGAAATGATCAAACATCTGTTGGACCAAGTGTTGACATTCAAGCATTAGCAAATGGTCAATTACAGCTGTTGAACTTAGTCCAAAAGCTAGTTCAAACCACTGATCATTCTCCTCAACTTAAGGCTGAGACATCTAAGAACCCATCCAAAGCCAATTTGGCTTTGGACACTCACCAAAACTAAAATCTTTACTGATGTGCAGGGAGCTTCTGCTTGCTTAGATAGTTTATAGTATGTAGATAGTGGAGGCTCCAGGCACATGACTGGATGTAGAGCCCTTCTTTTGGACTTTCTTGCACATGGAGGGGGTGATATATCCTTTGGTAATGATTCTAAAGGTAAAGTGTTGGGTTCTGGTACTGTCAAAGCAGGGAGGCTTAAGTTTGAAAATGTTAATCTGATAGACAATAAAAAATTTAATCTACTTAGTGTGTCTCAAATGAGTGACAAAGGATTTGGGTCATTTTTCACTAAGCAAACATGTAAGACTGTTGGCCCAGAGGCTGTTGAAAAGATTAACACCATCATTGCTGAGAGCAAAGCACAACTTGTTGCTCATAGAAGTGGCAATGTGTATGTAGTTGATATGTTGAAGGATAACCCTATGGCAAATGTCTGTCTGTTCTCTGCTGCCTCTACCAAAGAGACAGAATTGTGGCATAGGAGACTTGGTCACACCAACCTTCAAACTATCAACTCACTCTCCAAACAAAACCTTGTCAGAGGTTTACCATCAAAAGAATTTAAATGTGATGAGCATTGTGTTTCCTGTCTAAAAGGAAAACAACATAAAAGCTCTTACAAATCAATTGATGAGTCCAAAACTAGTCAGTGTTTACAATTGTTGCACATAGACTTGTTTGGCCCAGTTAAAATCATGAGTCTAAGAAGAAAGAGATTCTGTCTTGTCATAGTTGATGATTTTTCTAGGTTTACATGGACTTACTTTTTACACTCTAAGGATGAGACTGCAGGTATTTTGAAGGACTTTGTCACGAAAGTTGAAAAACAATATGACTTGCCAGTAAAAGTCTTTAGAAGTGACAATGGAACAGAGTTTAAGAATAAGGAGTTGGATGATTTCTGTGTGTCAAAAGGGATTGTAAGGCAGTACAGTATCCCAAGAACACCAGAGCAGAATGGGGTGGTTGAAAGAAAGAACAGGACTCTCATTGAGGCTGCAAGAACAATGCTAGCAGATTCTGGTTTGCCTCTGTCCTTTTGGGCAGAAGCTGTAAACACTGCTTGCTATGTTCAAAACAGAGTTTTAATCAACCCTAGACATCAAAAGACTGCTTATGAAATTCTGTTTAAAATCAAACCACTGATATCATTTTTCAAAGTCTTTGGCTGCCCATGTTTCATTTTAAATCTTAAAGATTCCATTTCAAAATTTGCAGCCAAAGTAGATTGTGGATATTTTCTGGGGTATTCTTCCACTGCCAAGGCCTATAAAGTGTTTAACACAAGGACCAAGACAATAGAAGAAACTCTGAATGTGAAGTTCAATGAGCTTTCATCTTTAAAAATCCCAGCAAACCCTGCTGAGTTGTTTGATTTGGATAAATTCAAATTTGAAGATATTACTGTCAAAACTAACCCTGCAGGTACTCCACAATCTCCACAACAATACTACAGAATAGATGTTGTGATTCCAGATCACTACAAAGTCTATCCTGCATCAGAGGAAGCAGTAGTTCCAAACCACTGTCAAAACTCTGTCACAGCTGAGTCAGCCACTGTTGGCCAGTCCTATCCTCAAACCACTGATTCACCCATCCAATCCACTGCTCAATCATCTGTTGACAAAAGTCAAACATCTGTTGACCATAGTCAAACAACTGTTGACAAAAGTCAGTCCAACTTTACACCACTTGGACCCATTCCTCCACCTCCATTTCAAACATCTGTTGACACTACAAAAGTGCAAACAGATGTTATGTCAATAGAGTCTCCAAACCTCTGTCCTTCACCACAAAATGCCATCATACCATATCAGGGAGATCTAATCTACCTAAGAGCTCATCCACCAGATCAAATCATTGGCAACATCAGAGAAGGTGTGCTTACAAGGAGCCAATTTTCAAATATCTGTCTTTTTGCAGGCTTTCTATCTCTTACACAACATGTCAAGTACCAAGAGGCACTGAAAGACAACAGTTGGGTGGAAGCCATGCAAGAAGAACTCCTTCAGTTCAAAAGACAACAAGTATGGGAACTTATACCACTGCCTAAGGATGTTTGTCCAATTGGCACAAAGTGGGTCTTCAAGAACAAAACTGATGAAAGGGGTATAGTTGTCAAGAACAAGGCCAGGTTAGTGGTTCAAGGCTTCAGACAAGAAGAAGGAATAGACTATGATGAAACCTTTGCCCCTGTAGCAAGGTTAGAAGCTATCAGACTAATCCTAGCCTTTGCTGTCAACCACAACATCAAGGTGTATCAGATGGACATCAAATGTGCCTTCCTATATGGCAAAATTCAGGAGGAGGTCTATGTATGTCAACCACCTGGTTTTGAAGACACATTCCATCCTGATCATGTCTACAAGCTAAACAAAGCATTGTATGGACTGAAACAAGCACCAAGAGCCTGGTATGAAACTCTCTCCACTTTTCTCTTATCCATTGGTTTCACAAGAGGTAAAATTGATAAAACCTTGTTTTTAAAATGGAAAGGAAAAGATTTAATGATTGTAAAAATATATGTGGATGACATCATTTTTGGATCCACATGTAACAAAATGTGTGAAGAGTTTAGGGAACTCATGACAGCAGAGTTTGAAATGAGTGCTATGGGTGAACTTCAGTGCTTCCTTGGTCTCCAAGTGAAGCAACTGCAAAATGGTACATTCATTCATCAAAACAAATATGTGAAAAACTTGTTAACAAAATTTGAGATGAATGATTGTAAGCCATGTAGTACACCCATGAGCACTGTCAAGCCACTCACTGATGATGACAAGGATGAACTGGGTCAAGCCGCACTATAGATGCATGATTGGGTCTTTATTGTACTTAACAACATCCAGGCCAGACATTATGTTTGCAACCTGTGTGTGTGCAAGATCCCAGGCTTCACCTAGAAAGTCAAACCTTATTGCTGTGAAAAGGATATTCAGATACCTAAAAGGTGCTCCCACACTTGGTATCTGGTATCCTGCTAATGGAAACATTGAGCTTTCAGGTTATTCAGATAGTGATTTTGCTGGCTGTCACACCACAAGGAAGTCCACATCTGGAGGGTGCCAGTTTCTAGGAAATGCCTTAGTCTCCTGGCAAAGCAAAAAGCAAGTAGCTTATTCAACTTCCACAGCTGAGGCTGAGTACATTGCTGCTGCAAGCTGTACAGCCCAACTCATGTGGCTTCAAAATCAACTACTGGATTTTGGGATAACTGCACTGAGGACTCCACTCATGTTGGATAGTCAAGCTGCTAAAAATATCATCAAGAATCCAGTATCTCATTCCACCACATGTTCCACAAACCATGCAACCTCTGTTTGAGGCAATTGACAAAACTCAGGAGAACCCCAGTTCCTCTCCTTCACCTGTCACAGAGAGTATACCTCCACAAGTGACTGGGTCTGAGAAAAGTCAATCTGCTATCCCACAAACAGAAGAGGAGGCTACACTCCCAGAGTTCAATGTAACTCCTGGTGAGGTTTCAAGAGAAGCAGCCACTACTGTTGTAGAGACCATTGTCTCACAACAGGACAGTGGTTCCATAGATAAGACTTCCTTGAAGGCAACAACTGATGAGGCCACCATTGTGTCCCCAAAATCAGTTGGAAGTCCCCAGAACCAAGACAAAGGGGCAGCTGGTTCTCATTCCATGGACTCACCTCCTAGGACTGAACCAGTTAAAACTACCACTGGTAGGGATTCAGATGATCCTATTAACTTAGGTGATGATTCAAAAGTACAAGAATTGACGGTTAAAGTTCAATCACTTGAATCCTCTGTTGCTGACATCAAAACTGATGTCAAGTCAATATTGGAAACATTGGGCAACTTTACAAAGAGTCAACCATCCACCTCTGATATTGCTAATGAGCTATGGAAATCTGTTTCCCCCATCATCATAGCTCACAGAAAATTAGCAGATCAGACACAAGAGACATACATGACATTGATCAGAAACATGGTGGATGCCAGATTTAATGATACAAAGGCTGACATCAAGGTGATCAAGGACCATCTGCTGAAGACTACTGGCTCTGCCCCTACCACCATTCTCAGAGATGAAGATGATGATGAATTCACTGCTGATGATGCCAAAAAGGGGGAGAGTGGCAGAGATAGGATGCCAAAGTTAAATCCATTTGGTGCACCACCCTCTCAAAAGGGTAAGCCAACTGCTGACAAACCAGAGTCTACAAAATCAGCACCACAACAACAACAACAACAACCAAGTGTTCAAACCCCTGTTGCTGAACCAGCTAAAACCAGCAAGGCAAAGGAAGTTGATACCTCTGCCAATGAAAAGGCTGATAAAGCTGCTGAAGACAAACTGAAAAGGGCTGACACATTGGAAGCTAAAGCAGAGTTGTTGGTTCAGCTCAAAAAGGAACAACAACAAGAAGTGGAAGATGTGAGTTCCTCAAAAAGAAAGAAAATGCCAGCCAAACATACAAGGAAACCACCATCCAAGCTATCTTCTAAAACCACTGATGCTGAAACCCCTGTTACCACAACAACTGCTACCAAAACCACTGCCACCAAAACCACTGCCACCAAAACACCTGTTCCAACCAAACCAATCACCACACCATCAACTACCAAACCTACCACAACACAATCAACAACCAAACCTACCACAACACAACCAAAAACCCAAACATCTGCTTCATCCTCACCTTCACCAAAAATCATGTATAGCAGAAAAAGGAAATCCACCTTTGTTATACAAGATGAAAACATTCACACCACACCACCTAACACCCCAATCACACAATACACGCCTGTCCTAGCCATTCCACTTTCATCATACTCACCTCACACATCATAATTCAGATCCCACAGACCACCACCAACCATCACACCATTGGCTGAGAAGTATCCTCTTGAGCTGGATTTACTCAAGGGGGAACTTCAATCCTTCTATAATACTGATAAGCCATCAGATAGATCCTTCCCTTCTCTTAAAGGTTTCCCTGTTCCTCTCAACATTGATACTTATCTAAAATACAAGAGTGAACAGGCAGATGCTGTCATCAAAGAGAAGTGTAAAGGGAAGGATGACAGGACTGCTCAGGGCATCCATTCAGCAGAACTTAGCAAGTTAAGAAGGATTGAGGATTTTGCTAAGACCCTGAGCAATTCCATGTCTGCCATGCCTCTTAGCAAAGATATGGAAAAGGAGGTTAGGGATTCTCTACTAGAACAGATCTTGGCCACCAAGCCTTACAAAGCAAACAAAAACCAATTCACAGGCTGGACCACACATGCTCTTAGAGAAGAATTTATAAGAATTGAGAGCATGGCCAAGAATCCTCCTACAAAGGTCTCTGCCCCTGATTTCAGTAAAGGGAGAGATCAAGCTAGAGCTCTAAAATTCAAAAGAATGAGACAAGAGCTAGTAGCTGCCAAGTATGGAGAGATGAGATCTGTTGCTAGATGGTCAGAAATCAGACTGATTGAAACTTACAAGAAATTGGAAGAAGAAAGAAAGACCAACCATAGCCTACCTAGAAAACCTATCTATGATGATGCACCAAAGAGACCTCTACAGGCCTTTACACTTGACAGTTTACTGGAAACCTCTGATCTCTCCATTGCTGCTAGAAGACAGTTCAAGAAGCAGAAGGAGATGACAGAAGAGGAACAAAAATAGTTCACTGACACATTTGTAAAAGAGGGTCTCATCAACCAGATAAGATATTTCTCTGACCCTGTCACAGAGAAATTCAGAGAACTCATTGGCAGGCCTCCATCACCCAACTCATCAAGAATAAAGATGCATCCCAGTCACTCCTCTGATTCTAAAATTCTAAAATGGAAGTCCAACAAAGACACCCATGAATTGACATTGCTCAGATCAGATGGTAGTGTTCAGAAGCTAAGCATGGATGATGCACCTGGCCTATGTGCTGAAGATCTCCAAACTCTTCTGAATTTGACACTGGAAAGAGATGATGAAGACCTTTTCTCTCTAAGCTTTGAATTGCAACTCAAGGGCCAAATAAGAGAAAGTCTGATGAGAAATAAAGATCAATAATAAAGCAGAGTTTTGGCATCATCTGTTCTAGGGGGAGATTGTTGGGTCTGCTGACCTGGAGAAGAACAGATGATTGAAAAGCCAAAATATACTAAGTGTTGATCCAATAAATAAAACAGTTGTTATAAAGAAACTTTCCCCAAAAGACTGTTGATTCCTAACTGCTGCTGCTTCAATCAACTGTTAAAGACAACTGCTGTTTGATGAAAGGCCTGATGAACAAACGTCTGAAGAATAAAGGTCTGATGAAGAACAACTGCTGATCAAAGAACTGAAGAACAAAGGTCTGTTGAACCAACAGCACTTTGGTTCAACAGATGATAGAAGACATCAGAGTTTTACTTTACAGAGTTTTGTATTATCAGTGTTTTCAATGTAACAGTAGTTATAGTTAGCAGATGTTAGAAGTTGTTAGTCAGTTAGAGGTCGCTGTCTTAGGTGACGTCAGCATTGATCATCAGAGGTTTGAGTCTTTCTATAAATAGAACAGTACTTGCACTGTTCTATTTATCACTCGTCATTCTCTTTCAGACAAACATTCTCTGAGTGATCAGGCTGAGGGGGAGTTTACTTGTACAATTGTAATCTTTCAATTAATGAAAGCTTTCGATTAAAAACATTTTTTCTCCATGTTTTGATTTATAGTTTATTCCGCTGCACTTTCCATTTATATTTCATTCCATTTATTCATACTTAATCAAACAAATCAAAACAACCAGAACTCAGATCCTAACATATCATCTTCAGACAAAGATTTGATCTTTTCTGTCAAAAATATAACATCATCTTCATCAACATTCTCACCAGACGTCTTCTTTGAACTAGACTGTCCAGCATCTCCTTTCTTGTTTTTCCATTCTTTATAGCTAAACTTGTTCACATCATCATCATCATCTGAACTACTATCATCATCTGCATCATCCTTCTTATTACTTGATTTTCCACCAGCATCATCATCATCATCATCAGACTCATCATTATCATCCTTCTCATCGTCTGAGTCTTCAAAATAAACTTGCTCCTCTTCTTCCACTTTATCTACTTCATTGCCTTCAAGTTGAGGAGCTTTTGAATACAAGTCTTTCAACAATTTCTTCATTTCCCTACTTCTTGTCTTTAGCTTTGTATTTCAATCTGAAGCCCTTAATCTTTTTAGAGTTCTTCTTTTATTTAATCATCAAACTCTTATTCTCTGCTTCAAGTGCTTTCACAGTCTTTTCTACATCATCTTGACTTTCGTTTGAAGATACAATGATCTGTAACATCTTCTCCTCATATTTCTTCAACTTTTCAATCTCTTTTTGTTGCTGATTAAACGCTTTCATCATATCATCAAGTCGTTTATTCACCCACTCCATCACATCACCAGAAACTGTTACCTTTGGTGTGGATGTCTCATCAACTGGAGCTTTCTTTTTCTGCATCATCTTTAATACATTATCCAATGTTGTATCAAAATCAGGAGTAGGATCAACAGTCGTTTCTTTTCCTGACTTTTTCTGCTTCTTAGCACTTGGATAAGAAACTGGAGTAGTTGCTTTTTGATGAAGTCCCAATATCAGGTACTTTCATACCTGCTATCAATATCTCAACTTCCCTATCTCTTCTTTTCTTAGGGTTCTCTTTCTCATCCTTCTTAGCCATCGTCTTAAACTTAGGCTTCTTTTGTTTAACACCTGCAACTGGAGATCCAATGTAGTCTTGTTCACCAATACCAAGATCTATTTCATCATCATCTATAGCAATTGGATCCTTTTGTTGCTGTTCCTCAATGGTTTTGTTCAAACTCTCAAACTCACCAGCTACAGTGGCCTTGGGCTTGGTTTGTTTGACAGTTTCATCACCAGAGTCCCATTCCTCATCATCTTGAGTTTCTTCTGAGTTAATGGACTCTTCATCTACCAACACTATCTTTGTTTTACCTGCTCCCTTTCTAGCCATATTTTTCTTTCTCTTTGGTTTTGTTTTTATTTTTTCAACCTCAATCACCACTGCTTTGCCTTTCCCTTTGCTACCTTTACCACCTTTAGCACCCTTATTTACTACTTGGCGTTTCCTTTCGCATCAGGATCAATAGGAAACATAGCATCATCCTTATCTGAATCACTATTGACATTTCTGGCTTTATTCCCACGTGGATCCTCATAAGTTGGATTTATCAGATGTCCAAACAGATTCTTAAATGGAGGCTTCTCATTGTCTGGAACACCTTTATATCCCTTCATTCTTCTTACAATGCTCAAATTCATGTGGCTTTGAACTAGAATCTGAGTAGGATCTCTCTTCAATGCGGGATACTTTCTATCAAAAATCATTTGAAGAAATCTAGGATACATCAGAAACTTCTTCTCCTTCAAACCCTTCAAAGGTTCCAACATGTGATCAAGTATCAACCCCGAGACACTAAATGGCTTATTAAGAACTAAAGCAACCAACAACGAGCTGATGCTTTTACACATGACATCATACCCTCCACGAACAGGCCCAAAACACATGTAGAACAACATGTGCCAAATACTTGAAATGCGGACACAACTTTCCTTTGTGAAGAAGACCATCTGTTATTGGACTATTGTACTTCATACGGAAAAAACATAAACGCTGTTCAATCCACGATAACTCTTTGGGATCTGTAGGAGAGTCCTTCAAATCTAGAGCTTCACGGATATCATCTTTAGTAACTATTGCTAGGTCCCCCTAATTCTGCTAACAATTGTCGTCTTGTCTTCCCAGAAATCCACACGAGCATTCGACCAAAAATCTACTTGATGGTCCTTGTAGATTGTTGTTGTTGTAGCTATAGCATGAATCACTCCTGCATCTTCTAAGGAATTCAACAATCCCAACAAATTTAGCATGTTGTTTAACTTCTCCTATGAACGCACAACAATTATGAGCTTCTTCAAAGTCCAATTCTTCTTCCTTTTGCTTCTCAACTGCTTTCCCTGAAGATTCAGCTTGTTTAGCAGGGTTCTGTTGCTCAGCCATTAGAAATCTGCAAAAATGAAACATAAAATTCATCAAAATCGGACAAATTTTAAATTTGGTCAAAAACTCCTACCTTCGACCAATACGTGGGTTCGAATGAGGATATGAGATGGTTCGAATGAAGAGATTTAGGTTCGAATGTGAGAATTACTTGATAAATATGTACATTCGACCGGAAAACCTACATTTGACCCTTAGAACACCTTCATTCGACCAGAAAAGTTTCATTCGACCTTAATAGGCTTCATTCGAACCTTAATACCTGGTCGAATGTGACTGTTCTTCATTTAAAATTGACCAAATTCAACTTAGACCATTTTAACATCAAATTTTTGTTTGTTTACAGCCTAACATGACCAATTAATTTTTCAAATCCATAAATTTATTCAATGTACATGTTTTAGATAGTTTTTCAAAGAAATCTAGGGTTTTAAAAACGGCCAACATTAATTAATCAATCTAATGTGTAATAAACTTAGATTTCTGATAATTCTCCCTCTAAAACTATCGAAAACATCAACTATAACATCAATTCTCCACAAATCAAGCGAAAAGATGTCTAGGTTAAGAGTTAGGGTTTTGAATATAAAACCAACGATTCTGAACTCGTTACTGAATCAATACCTGTAAAAATTGGTGCAAATTGATCAGTGAAAGGTAGGGAACAAAGTTATGAGGTTCGAATGGGAGAAGTTATATATATAGGTATCCTACGTTCGACCCCTGAGAGGGTTCGAATGAAAGACTTAAGCTACTTTAGACCCTAATGAAAGGCTCGAATGTGGCTTAAGGGTTCGAAAGAGGAAAAACTCCCCTGAACACTTTCATTCGATCTTAAATATGGGTTCAAAAGAAGGCACAATTGCACCTTCAACCCACCGAACGGAGAATGTACAATTGGAATTTTGAAAATTTTACCAAATCTCAAAATCGAATCTCGTTCAATCATTTTCACACATTTTAACCTTCAAAAATTCATCATTTTCCATTTAAATGATACAAAACTCAAATTGGTTCATCAAGTTTCAGAAAATAACCATCACTCACCACCGGTTATCAAAAATAATACAGAAATGTTATGCAGTGCTTTAAAATGATACGCAATTTGGTGTATTATAACTAACAGGTTTATGGTTCCTACGCACACGACATACTCCGCTATCAAGGAATTTGCACAAAGATTCGTCGTAACGTGTGATTATGCCAAATGTTATCCGTAATATTGCAAGATACATAGCACAGAGGTATACAGGTTAGCAAATTAATGCAGCAGAGTAACATGTGCATATATACCAGGTTGTGGCTGATATCAGTAAGTGATTTTCATCAGAGAATTGATACGATGCATTAAATGATCTTTGATCATTATTATACATTACGTTCCTCAATTCGGTAACTTTTAGGTTTTGGCATATAAGCTCTTTTAGCAAATATCTTGATTGAATCTAGGTCCGTAAATCAATACGACAAAAGATCAATCAAGATACCCCAGATAACAATTAACATAACGACCCGAAACCTCAGATTTTGGTAACCTTTTCAAACGAAATTACGGTACTAAGACCATATACCCATGAGGTGTTCAGCCACTAGCGAGTAGTTCGTTATATTTGTATCACTAAGGCACGCAGTAATAGGTCTACGAAGCCTACCAGCACATCACACAAAATTAACACATGACTCATATAGCATTTCAATTCTTTAGCATGTGTCAGATCCCTACTATTGTACTATCATTTCCTCTTTTACACTTGGAAATCATTTTGGGTTTTTTTGATTTTTATGGGTTTTTAATATTTTCAATGTTTTTGGTTTTTCTGAATAAAGACTCCCCCTAAAATGTAAAACATATTTTTGGGTTTTTGATTTTTCTAAAAAATAGTAAAAACTAAAATTTAAAAACAAAAGGTGATAAACCGAGGGGATGATTAGTCTTGTTTCTATTTTATACCATTAGCTTTTAAAATATATTCAAATCTTGATTTATCAAAAGCTTTGGTAAAAAAATCAGCCCTCTGATAGTATATTTATTCAAAGCATCTGGTTTGGGATCTCCCAGCATCCTCCTATCCCTATTCCCAAGCAATGTGAATTTCCTCTCGCTTTGCTCCGTACCAGCTTGCTATGGAAAAGCTTTCGTGACGCTCGATAGTCAGTGTGGATTTTGACCATGTCATTAGTGAGTGCTATTGCTGCTTCGTTGTCACAGTGAATGAGAGTTTTAAGAAATTGCAAACCGTAGTCAACCATCTGCTGCTGAATCCACAAAACCTGTGAGCAGTAACTCTAGGCTGCCACGTATTCGGCTTTGCAAGTAGATAGTGCGACTTCTGTCTGCTTCTTACCCTGCCAGGTCATGAGCCTGTTCCCCAAGAATTGACATCCAGTCGTTGTGTATTTGCTATCTTTGTCACAAACGCCCCAATCTGCGTCACTAAAAGCAACAAAGTTAAAATTATCATCATTAGGGTACCAAAGTCCTTGCGACGGACAACCCTTCAAAATATCGTAGGATTCGCTTGACAGCTGTAAGGTGACTTTGTTTCAACTTCGATTGGAATCTGGCACGCTGAGACATGTGGCGAACATTATGTCTTGTCGGGATGTAGTCAAATACATCAGAGATCCGACGATTGCTCTGTATGTGAAAGGATCTGTCAGCTCCCCCTTAGCGTCAACTCCAATCCAGTGATTAGGTTGAATCGGGGTATCCATTGGCTTCGAATCTTCTATCTGGAACCGGCTCAAGACTTCATATATGTATTTTGTCTGGTGAATGAATATGCCCGTTGGCAGTTGATCCACCTGCAAGCCTAGGAAAAACTGCATTTCCCCCATTGCACTCATCTCGAACTTTTCCTGCATGACTCTTTCAAATTCTCTTCATAAAAGTTCATTAGTAGATCGAAAAATAATGTCGTCAACATATATCTGGACGAGAAGCAAGTCACCCTCTGTTCTTTTGGTGAACAGGGTACAGTCTACCAAACCTCGTCTGAATCCCTTCGAAAGTAGGTACGTGCTTAGCTCCTCATACCATTGGCGTGGAGCCTGGTGCAACCCGTAAAGTGCTTTATTGAGAACGTAAGCCTTATCCCGGTGGATAGGATCTTCAAAGCCTGGAGGTTGACCGACGTATACCTCATCCTTGACCACACCGTATAGAAACGCGTTCTTCACATCCATCTGGTACACCTTGAACTTCTTGTAAGAAGCAAACGCTAGAAACATATGAATAGCTTTTATATGTGCCACATGAGCATAGATTTCTTTGTAGTTTATTCCTTTAACTTGATGAAAACCATGAACGACCAACCGAGCTTAGTTTCTCACGATTACGCCTCGATCATCTTTCTTACATTTAAAAACCCATTTTGTTCCTATTTTCTTCCTTCCTGGAGGTAAATCTGTAAGTGTCCAAACACCCAGCTTCTAAAACTGCAACAATTCTTCCTGCATAGCTTCAACCCAAGCATCATCCAAAAGAGCATCCTTGTAAGTCCGCGGCTCAACCTGCGAAACATAACAAGCAAAGGACCAGTCATTTTGACAACCAGATTTTTGAATTTTTGAATTTTAGCATATAAAGCTAGGGCTCCAAGATTATCATGTGAAGTTGCATGACGAAGTTGTCCTCTAGTCATGACACTGTTTCCGGGGTCACCAATAACTTGCTCGAGCGGGTGAATCTGATGATTCCGAGATTCCGGATGATCAGGTACTTGTACTCCTGTCTGAGTAGTCAGATTTTCTGCCGAATCCAGATCATTACCCGTGTTAAACGATGAAGCAACATCTGGATTTGGGTTCACTGGTGGTGCCTCTATTGCATGATCTAGAATAGCTTCACTGAAAATGTCTTCATCATCTTCTGATTCTGAAGTATCAAGAGTAGTTGAAGCTTCCTGGAAAACCTCTTCTTCAGCTGCAGGAACATTAGTATCGTTAGAAGCTGCTGGAGGAGTTACGGTGATCGGACGCACCAACATTGAAGTCACTCCGTTTTCACACTCGTAATAATGTCGTAGAATAGCCTCTTCAACCAAGTTATCTAGATTGAATTATTCAAAGAAGTCTTTGTAATCAATCATCCGGTTAGGACCATTGCCTTGTACGTTTTGGGATGAACGTTGTACTTCTACGTTTGCCTATTCCTCAACCTCTCGAGTTCTTTTGTTGAATACCCGTTTGAGCAGGGTTGCATATCCAACAATGTATCCCTCTTCAGCTTTTAGTCCAAACTTTTCAATCGGATTCAACATCGTACAGGGTGCCCCAAACGGTTCTAGATACTCTAAATTTGGCTTTCGTCTATTTAACAGTTCATAAGAATTTTTGATAAACTTCTTCACCGTAAATACCTGATTCAATGTGTTACAAGCTACGTATATAGGTTCGTTCCAGAACATTACCGGAAGATTAGAATCCGCAAGCATTGTACGTGCCGTTTCTATTAGAGTCCTGTTTTTCCTCTCTGCAACACCGTTTTGCTTTGGAGTATACGGAACACTATCTTCATGATGAATTCCTTTATCTTCACAAAGAACATGCATCTAAGAGTTTTTGAACTACATCCTGTTGTCACTACGATTTTTTTTTATCTTCAACCTGTAGAGATTTTCCAAACGGGTGAACAGAATTTTCAGGTTGTTGAATGTTTCACTCTTGTGTTGCAAGCACATCACCCACGAGAATCTTGAATAATCGTCGGTAACCACAAGACATTAAAGCTCTCCACAATGACTCTTATGCTTGACAGGTCCGAATAGGTCCATATGCAAACGCTCAAGTGGCATCTCAACAGAGTTCACTTTCTTTGGTTTGTGGGACTGTTTGTGCTGTTTCCCCTTTTTGCAACTCACACACTTGTCGTTAAGATGAAAATGTTTCACACTAACTCCTTCAACTAGTCCATTCTTCACCAAATGATTCATCTTTCTTAGGTGAATGTGTCCCATCCTTCTGTGCCACATTATTGATTCTTTCTCTGTAGCTTTTCATAGGAAACACGTAACTTGGCCTTGGGTTTTCATAGCTTTGCTCATATCAAGAATGTACAAATTGTTCACTCTTGGTGCTTTCAACATGATCCATTCTTTTGGAATGACGAAACCGGGTTTGAGGATATAACAAGATTTTTCATCAAAGTGCACATAAAACTGTTTGTCACAGATTTGGCTAACACTTAACATATTATAGTCAATTTGCTTCACATACGAAATCCGTTCAAAACTCACAATCCCATTACTAAGACATCCTTCAACGGTAATATACCCGCCTTAATTTCCCGCGAATGCAACATATCCACCATTAATATTCTTGATATTGAATAGCATCGTCAAATCACCAGTCATGGGACGAGAAGCTCCACTGTTGACAATCCAAAGACTACTAAGAAGGGCCAGCTGGAGCTCCCTGCACATATCAAGGAAAACAAATAGTTCTTTCGGGGAACCCAAGCCTACTTGGTCTTGGGCCTTTGAACATTAAATTTCAAAGATTCATTCTCACAAACATTAGGTTTTGAATCGATCTTTTTCTGATCTATCAAACCTGTCTCACTTTGGGATTTCACATTAGCATTTGAGGTAGAAGCACCCGGAGAACCCGATGGTGACCAAGATTTTTCTGAACGTTTCAGAATCCTGATCTGAGATTTTTGGTTCTTAGTTGGTTTCTTTCTATTGTTCGTGAATGAAACTTTCTTAGTTACCTTATCTGATTTAACAGATTCAGGTCCAACTGATGACTTGACAGCAGGTTTAGGAGCAACCTTCTGTTTATCATTAGTCGAGTTCACCATTGGTTTCTTCAAAGGCTTTTCTATAGCAATCCAATTTTTACGATCATAGGTAAATTGACGATTATCCCTCCTGTGAAAATAACGACTTTGATTATAAAATGGTGGTGGTTGAGAAACAAAACGCCTTTGTGGATAACTATGACTGTCAACCGAACTTCTATAAGATTGCCTCATCTCAACCTCGTGCCTTTTGTGCCTCACATACGAGAAGTGAGCAAGTAAATGCCCTCTCTCCCCACACTTGAAACATGCATGGTATTCCTCGAAAACATTCTTAGCATTCGGCTTTGCGTAGGAATTGATCGGATATTAATCACAACACATCTACTTCTCAAACTCATTGGAGCTGGGTCCTTTGAGTAAACCGGCTCAAGAAAACCATTAGCCTTTTCTTTCGTCTTGATGAACTTAGTGACATGAACCTTAAGTTCTTTAGGAGTATCCAGATATAATTTCTTTAAAATTTCGGAAGGAACATCATTTCTCCTTTCATGTTTAGGAATCCAAATTGTACTTTCCTGCCAAATTTTCTCGATTTTTGAATAATTGTCAAATTTAATCGGATACTCCTCGTCAGAGATAATCTTATCGGATCCTTCCATCCGATAGAAAACCTTGACGGCTTTGTCAACTGATTCATTCTTCTCATCTTTCTTCACTGATTGATTCACTCTATGTGCATTTGACTAAGGATGTGAAACCTAGGAAGGTGATCTTGGTTCATTTGTGATAATGTGATTTTCCATAGGAATATCAGTTACTGCAGTTACCCCTCATCATTCAACACTAGAATCGGTCTCACATCAGAATGTTGATCTCCAACACTAGAAGTGTTAGATTCATTATCCGATGCAGAGTCTGATTTAACTGAACTTTCTGGTGTTACTGAGTACAAATTATGATTCTCAAATAACACTAGAGAAGGTATAGACATGTAGTTTGCACTACTGGGTTGTGATGGTTCTTCAATGATATGGTCAACCACATAAGCAATTTGTTTTAAAGCAAGAGTTTTTAGCAAAACACTTGATGGTGGCCATTTCTAATTTAGTTTCTTGAGGCTCATTTATGTAACTATTGATAGCAATTTGTTTTAAAGCAAGAGTTTTCTTTAAATCCGAAATGTCCTTTTTGTAACCATCAAGTACTTTGTTAAAATCATGTGCTTCCTTACGATAAGATTGACAGTGGATTCTAGCACTCTCAAGTTGAACCTTGAGTTGCTTGTTTTCCTCTGTCAGTCTATCACAAGTGCCACAATACTTATCACTTTTCATGTCAATTGTTGATTCAGAACTTACCTGTTTCGGAGGATCTGTCATAGCCATGAGTGCAAAATGAGCCACTTTTCCAGCAAAGAACTTTGAGTAGTCAATCTTGGTGAAGGCATCATCAACAATACATGACTTCCTCGTCATCGGAAAATCAGCTTCGGCTAAAAGTTTATCAATCTCATCATCCAACGAGTTGATACTTGCTTCCGAATCTGTTTCACTCTTTGAATCAGAATACACAGATTCATACTCATAAGGAATATTAGTAACATAATCAATAACAGTTCCCGAAATCTTCTCAGAAAATGTGTCTTCAACTTGATCAGTAACAGGAATATGATTATCATCAACAATCTCCTCAATCACTACCTCAGGTACCTTCTCAGTCTCCCAAACTTCTCCAGCTATCACCGACTCCTCTACTATCTCCTTTGTAAGACACGCAACATTCCCACTAGTGATCTCTTCAACTCCCAGCTGCATTGCAGTCCAATCATATCCTTCATCCTTTTGGATTACCAATGCCTGATTTTGATTCTCGGTTTAAGGTTGGCTATTTGGTGTCGAAATAGGGATGATGGTTCTCGTGGGTTATGTGGAGTTTGAGTTTGATTCTGGCTGGGGGTAGTTGTTCGTCTGTTAGTGGTATTTTGTGAGGTGTTCTGTCGGTTTTGGAAATTGTTTTGTTGAGGATAGTTGTTATTGTTTTGGATTTGATGGGTAACTTGGTTTTGTGACTGACGGTTTTGATAATTTGAGTTAAAAGGCTTTCTGTTACCTTGCTGAGCTGGCTGAGTACACTCTTGTTTGAAATGACCTTTATCACCATGATGGAAACATGTGACTTTGGCTTTGTTGAAGCAATATGTGGTGTTATGTGAGGTAGTCAGATCGGTTCTTCCAGTCTTCTCAATGAATTATGTAGCTCTTCTCGTAACACTTGCGAATGCCCACTGACCATCTATTAACTCCATCTCCTCTTTGTCAATCTGGGCATAGTCTTCATTGGTTAGATTGTTGTTTCCAATCTGTCCAGCCACAAGTCTGTTATACGAAGCAACCATTGCTGAAACCAAAGCAATATGTTGCTGAGCAAGTTCAACTGTTACATTATTCATGTTGGAAGTTTCCAACATGACTGGACTTTGGCTTCCTGAAGCTTGTGACATTGATGGAACATATGGTTGTTGTTGCGGTGTGTTAATGTTTGATGAGTAACAAGCTGTGGACATTTTAGGTGGAGGTGGAATGTAAGACGTTGTTGAATAGTTAGGTGTGTAGGTGGATGTTTGTGCAAGATAGTTAATTGGGTTTCTCGGTGGTTCTGCAACATTTGAAACACATTCTATGTGTGGTGCAACATTTCCCACCAACAATTGAACTAGACATAGATGAGGATGAAGTAGCATGGTACAATTTCGGATTTTGTGGAAATTGTGACCTTTTTGCTTCTCTTCTCCTCTAATTCCTTGTTTTCCAACTTCTGAATTAGCTCATTGATTGTCCAGTATTGATAAGCATCCTTTTCTTTCAAGACTTCAACATGTTGGTTCCAATATGGTGGTAGAGAATGAGAAAACTTATCTACCAACTCAGACATTGGAATACTAATATCGTAGTTAGACAATTCAGTCAAAAGATGCCAATATCTTGGAATAAGTTCCGTCAAAGTCTCATTCCCAACATAGCTAAAGTTTTCAAACTCCTTCTCTAGCTCTTCTACCCTTAACCTCGTTGTTTTCTCATTTCCATCATGTCGAATCATCAACATATCCCAAAGCTATTTGGATGTATTACACGATCCAAATTGATGTAGAAGATCTGTAGTGACAGCTTCAGATAGTTGCGAGAAAGCCTTCTTCTCGACTGCGAACTTCGTTTTCTCATAATCAGATAAACCGTTAAGTGGAATTGGTTCACCTGAATTCTCAAGCACTGAAGCAACATACCCTTTTGCAATCATCTGCCAAGCTTCTGTTCCTTCTAGTCCCATGCCTTCAAGGTGTATCTTGAACTTCTTCTGCCATTGGTAGTATTCTGCCATTTCCATCAAATTTGGTGGACGCATTTTACTACCTGAAGACAAATCATTGATTAGTGCAGAAATAGCATTAGTAGTTTGAGTGTGTACCGCTGCTGCTGCAACACCCCAATAATCATTCATCGATTGCTGTGGAGGTTGAGTAACAGTTTGTGGAAACGAAATACTCATGGCAAGGTAATTAATCGGTTGAGATGGTTGAGTATTCGTCTTCTCTGAAGCTACAGCCTAAGGGTTCATTGGAATGTGTTGCTGCTATGTTGTAGTAGGCCTAGGTGTTGTAGGAAATCCCCACATGTCTTCTATAAAGTTTGAAATGCAAAACACTTAGAAAATTTCCCAAAGAAATCCTGGTTCGACCTCTAAGATAGAAACGGGGGTTCGAAAGTGGGAAATACCAGGTTCGATCCTCTATGACAGATTCAAATGTGAAAATGAAACACACTAGACACTCCTTCGACCTCTAAAAACTCACGTTCGACCTCACGTATGGGTCGAATGAACAACACTTGGTCGAATGAACACACACAACACAAACAAAGTCTTGGTTCGACCTAAACAAGGTCACTTTCGACCTAAAACACCCTAGTTCGACTCAAAACTCTATACGTTCGACCCTACTCTCTTTGGTTCGACCTGACCCATTTGAAAAACGGTTATTCTTTGAAAATCAGTTACTTTGATCCCAATTTTTCAAAAGTTTATGGATTTTGAAGATCTTTAGCAGGTTTTGCTTTGGATTTGATTTGGAACAACTTTAATGAATGGAAATTTTGATTTTATCTGTAAAATCTAGTCCGAATCAATCAATTTTAATCAAAACTCATTGTTTATGCAAAACAGAAAAATTTTGATCAATTTTGGGTCAAAATATGTTCAAAATCTATAAATTTTTAGTTGTATGATCCAGATAGGCTCTGATACCACTCTATAAAGGATCGTTTTTAACAGAAACACTTATTTGATCATACAAGTTTATCAATCCAGGTGCGGAAACCCTAGATCAATTACAAAATGATAGAAATCGAATCAAACACAGTAAATCACCTTTTCAATCATGTTTTCATTCATAAACATTGATATAAAACCTTACAATCTGTGTTTAAGATGAAATAAACTTGTTGGGACGAAGAGGATTGAAGAAACCACCTTTTGATAACCTTAGTCTTTTCCATATCTGCCTAAGTATAGAACTGCTGAAGAACAAATAGAAGAAGTACTGAAGAACAAACACAAAGTACTGAAGAGTAAATTCATCAGAAGTTCTGAAGTCTAACCAGACATTTCACTGAAGAACTACTGAAGACAAACTGCTCATCAGCAGTTTGTCACTCATCAGCACTTTCCATCAGAAGCTTCTAACCGACTGAAAGATCAGCAGTTTTACTATTATATTGTTTTGTTAAAGTCTTGATTTCAAGTTTCAATGTACAGACTGATGTAAAGCTTATCTTAGCATAATATCTTTGTTAAATATCTTAGATTACTTCAGACTTCAGTTTAGTACAATAGTCTATAAATAGATGAGTTTGTTCATCTATTTTAGACATGTGATTTTGTGTAATATCTTTGAAATTATATTGAAATCCTTCAAGCTTTAAACTCATAATTTCCACTTCACATCTGAGAAACATAAACTGCTATTTCTGCTTTATACTTAGATCATTTATTGTTTCTCATTTACTATTCAGTCAAGGGGGAGTAATAACTCCTCATCAAAGTGATCTTTTAGACCTTTGAACACTTAACTTTCCGCTGCTTAATAACTCTTATATAAATCTGATCAAACACATAAGTGTTCATAGAAACAGCCACTGATCCAACAATTGGTATCAGAGCTTCTGGTTAATCTGATCAAAATCAATCTAATAAATTGAGATTCAGACACAGGCTCAATATTGATATTCAATAAAAAGGATAAAAGGCTCACTTTTTAAATCCATCACTTTAAGAAAGTATTGACAAATCCAAACTTCTTAAAAATGGATCCCTACAATACTGGATCTGCCAACAAACCTCCTATGTTAGTCAGAAATGAATATAACATCTGGTCTAAAAGGTTGGCACATACTATCTCTCAAACAAACACTGGATGTTGGAGGTCTGTAGTTTTTGGACCTCACAAACCAGTTGTTTCTGATCCAGAGGGTAAGACTGAAAGACCAAAGGATCCAAAAGAATACACGGAGGAAGATTTCCTAAAGTTTGAGCTTGATGCAAAAGCTTTCTCCATGTTGGCTATGGCTCTCCCAAACGAAATTTATGCTGGCCTTTTACATTGTGAAAGTGCCAAAGAGCTGTGGGACTGCCTAAAAGAGCAGTTTGCAGGAACTGCTGAGGTGATAGCCAACATCAGAGAAATACTAGCTCAACAATATGAAACTTTTACTCACATAGAGGGTGAAACTTTAACTCAACAGTTTGAAAGATTTTCTTCACTCATATCTGAGTTAAAAATAAACAATCAGACCTATACAACTGAATCTATGTTACATAGATTTTTAAGGTCTTTACCTTCAAAATGGGAAACTTACTCAATAGTCCTCAGAACCAGTTCTGATTTTAACACCTTGAACCTAACTAGGTTACATGGTAAATTATTAACTTTTGAAAGAGAAATCAATCAAAAGAAAAAGCTTCAAGAATCTGGTAAAACTGCTGATGACTATACTCCGGGTAGCACAGCCTTATTAGGACATGACTCACCATCCTGTTCTAATAATTTTGGTTCTTTTGACCACATTGACATAACAGCTGGGATCTCATCAGATGGATCTTTCCCAGCTTATGACAATGAGGAACTAAGTCAAACTGCTGACAACATGTGTTTCATCATGGATGATTTAAAATATTTTAGCAGTGATGACTTAGAAGAAATGGAAATATTGCACCAACTGGCCTTGTTAAGCTTAAAAACTAACAAATTTTACAAGAGGTCAGGAAGGAAATTTCCAGGACTAAACAATTCAACAAAAGTTGGTTTTGACAAATCTAAATTGAGATGTCATAAGTGTCAAAAGTTGGGACACTTTGCTAGAGAATGTAGAAGCTCTAGCTATAACCAACAAATGTCCCCTGGAAATCAATATAACCCCTCATACAATAGGAATAATGGAACTAATGGGAGTGCTCATTTTGTACAGGCACAAGCTCCAAATGTTCAATATGTGCCACAAGTACAATATGTACAGATGCCTGCTCAACAACAACAGCAGCTCATGCCTCCATTTCCAACTGCTCAACTTCCTGCACAAACTCAACAACCCCCTCAGCAACAGAGCTTATTTACCTCAGGGTATGTTGATTGGAGCAGTCTTCCTTATGACACGTCAGAATGCAGTCAGGATTTAGACAATAAGGTCTATGATGTCAACTGGGGAGAACCTGATAATGGCAGAAAGAATTTTGCCTTAATGGCCTTTGAAGGATACTCTTCAAATTCTGCTCTCACACAGGTATCACAACAATCTCTGTTAAAGCTTTGCACTAAATCTTGCAAAGAATCATTTGCTTTAATTAGAGAAACCAATGTGCATTTACAAGGCAAATCCAATGACATGGAAAGAAAATACACACAAATGAAGTGTGATTTGGAAAGAAAAGTCATGTTGAAAAACAAAGAAATTTCCAAACTAAATGATAAATCCATTGAAACAGAAGCACAAATTAAAACCATGATAGACAGCCTAGGAAAAGTCAGACAAGAGCTTGCTGACACCAAGGTTGATTGTGAAAAATGGGTTGAGTCTTGTAAAGGGTATCAAATGTTACTTAACAAACAAACTGCAGCCAATGTTAAGTTTGGCATTGGATATACCCACACTGAATCACCAACAGATTTCACCCACAAAACTGATAATGATGGGAAGAAATTGATTCAAACTTCTGATATGGAGGAATGCACATCCTACCATCAGAACTTCCTTAAAAAGGGAAGTACTGCAGAAGTTAAAACTACTGACAATAAGCCATCAGCAGTTTCAACTACATCAGGAGTTGAGACCCTGAAAACTGCTGATGACCTATTTCAAAAATCAGATTTTGTCAGTAAATTGCCTTCTAGCTCTCTTGATCTATCTAAAAGGAAAGAGAAGGCAAAAGCATGTGAAATATGTGGTCTGTTTAACCACATAACTGAACTTTGCAAATTTAGAAAGGTAAATCAGTTAAATAAACAAAGACAACAACTGATTGTGGGAAAACAGATAAAACAAGATTTTCAAAATACCTTTTTTCCCAACAAACAACAATCAAACAAAACCCTTTCTAAGAAGAAGCCTTTATCTCAACAAAGGTCATCTTCTCAAAGTTCAATTTCAGAAGTTTCACCTAACTCATCAGCAGATTCACAAACTGCTGAAGTTAAAGATTTGATAAACCTGGTCAAACTTCTGATGACCAAAGTTGATGGTGGAAACCAAAAAGAACCCACCATTGTTCTTAATGACAAATCCATTGCCAAAAAGACATGGATTACTAAAAATGGTCCACAACAAGCTGCACCTGTTCTCAAGAGCAAACCCAAAGCCAAACTGGCCTGGGTTGCCAAAACTAACTAATTTGCTATCTTGTGCAGAGAGTCTCCAGAGGTTTGAATAGCATATGGTATGTGGATAGTGGAGGCTCAATGCACATGACTGGATGCAGATACCTGATAAACAATTTTATCAGTCAAAGAGAAGGATCTGTGTCCTTTGGGAACAATGCCAAGGGATATGTGCTAGGATATGGCAATGTATCCTCAGGCAAAATGCAGTTTGACAAGGTCAATCTGGTTGAAAACCTTGAGTACAACTTGCTGAGTGTCTCTCAAATGTGTGACAAAGGATATTCTTCCTTTTTCACAAAGACAGCATGCAAGATCATATCACCAGAAGGCCAGAAGTTGATAGAGAAGATCATTGAAGATCATACTTTGCTAATTGCCAAAAGATGTGGCAATGTCTATGCAGTGGACATTGAAAAAGACAAAGTATTGAACAAAACTGCCTGTTTCTTCTCAAAGGCATCAACTTCAGAAAATGATCTCTGGCATAGGAGACTTGGCCATGTGAACTTTAAAACCATCAATAAAGTCACAAAAATGGGCTTGGTCAGAGGTCTACCTTTGAAGGAATATCAGTGCAAAGAACACTGTGTTTCCTGTCTTAAAGGTAAACAGCATAAGTCCTCTTATAAGTCTATTGAAGAATCAAAAACAACTGCATGTCTTCAATTACTCCATATGGACTTATTTGGACCAGTCAAGATTATGAGCCTTGGTAAGAAGAAGTACTGCTTGGTCATCATTGATGACTACTCAAGATTCACATGGGTCTTCTTCTTATATTCCAAGGATGAGGCAGCTGAAATCATCAAGTTCTTTATTCTACAAGTAGAGAAGCAATACTCTCTATCTGTCAAAGTCATCAGGAGTGACAATGGGACAGAGTTCAGGAACAAGACTCTGGATGAATTCTGTCTGTCTAAAGGGATTGTTAGACAGTTCAGCATTCCCAGAACTCCTGAACAAAATGGTGTAGTAGAAAGAAAGAACAGAACATTAATTGAAGCAGCCAGAACAATGTTAGCTGATTCAGGCCTACCTTTGTATTTTTGGGCTGAAGCAGTCAACACTGCATGCTATGTTCAGAATAGAGTTCTTATCAACAAGAGACATACCAAAACTGCCTATGAAATTCTTCATGACATTAAGCCCCTTATCTCCTTCTTCAGGGCTTTTGGATGTCAATGTTTTATCCTCAACATCAAAGACTCTATCTCTAAGTTTGCTGCAAAAGTTGATACAGGTTATTTTCTTGGTTATTCTCCATTGAGAAAAGCTTACAAAGTATTCAATTCAAGAACCAGGATAGTAGAAGAAACACTGAATGTCAAGTTCAATGAATCAAAACACACTCTTATTCCAGCAGATCCTGCTGAATTATTTGATCTTGACAGTTTTCATTTCGGACCTGAAAAGACTGTTGAATCATCCAAACCTCCTCAAAATGGTTTTCAAGGATTTGAAGATGATAGTCCTGCACCATGGACTCCAAACACAGTCAGAAGATCAACTATTAAACCTTCAGAAGTTTCAATAGCTTCTACTTCAGGAACTACTGATGAACATTTTGAAACTCCTGATTCAGCTGAACCTAAAACTCCTGAAGTTCAAATAACAGCTGAACCAGATATTATCAATCTCAGTGGTTTATTTGAAGAAACTGTAGAGCCATCATCCAGTACAGGCTTACAACAACTGATTGAACACAAGGATCATCCATTAGAACAAATCATGGGTGATATTGCCTCAGGGGTACTTACAAGAAACCAGCTCTCCAACTTTTGCTTATTCTCAGCATTCATCTCTCAGTTGGAACCAAAGAAGTATCAAGAAGCCCTCAAAGACAACAATTGGGTGCAGGCAATGCAAGAAGAGTTGCTTCAATTCAAGAAACAACAGGTTTGGGAAATCTGTCCCTTACCTGACAACAAGCAACCAATTGGAACAAGATGGGTCTTCAGAAACAAATCAGATGAGGCTGGTATGATAATCAAGAACAAAGCAAGACTAGTGGTACAAGGTTATTCCCAAGAGGAAGGAATTGATTATGATGAAACCTTTGCACCAGTTGCAAGACTTGAAGCTATCAGGTTATTTTTAGCTTATGCAATTTCCAACAACATTAAAGTTTATCAAATGGATGTCAAAAGTGCATTTTTGTATGGAAAAATAAAAGAGGAAGTATATGTCTGTCAACCTCCAGGGTTTGAGGATCCTTCTCATCCTGATTGGGTTTACAGACTTGACAAAGCTCTTTATGGGCTAAAACAGGCTCCAAGAGCCTGGTATGAAACACTCTCCAACTTTTTACTAAAGAATCACTTCTCAAGGGGATCCATTGATAAAACTCTTTTCATAAAACATGTTGGAAATCATGTCTTACTTGTTCAAATATATGTTGATGATATCATTTTTGGTTCAACAAACTCAAAACTGTGTGAAGAATTTAAGAAACTCATGCAATCAAAATTTGAAATGAGTACAATGGGAGAATTGCAGTACTTTTTGGGACTGCAAATCAAGCAACAATCAAATGGAACATTTATACATCAATCAAAATATGTTAAAGAATTATTGAACAAATTTTATTTACAAGACTGTAAAACATGTTCCACTCCCATGACACCAATCACACAAGTTGAACCAGATGATCAAGGGAAACACATTGATCAAACCATGTATAGATGTATGATAGGTTCTCTTTTATATCTAACTGCTTCTAGACCAGATATCATGTTTTCAACTTGTGTCTGTGCTAGATACCAATCTGCACCAAGAGAATCTCATCTAATTGCAGTCAAAAGAATCTTCAGATATCTGAAAGGAAGTCCTACTTTGGGGATCTGGTATCCTGCTTCAAGCAATACCAAGTTAACTGCTTTTTCAGATAGTGACTATGCAGGCTGCAAAATGTCAAGAAAATCAACATCTGGTGGTTGTCAATTCTTAGGAAACTGTCTGGTGTCCTGGCAATCAAAGAAACAAACATCTGTGGCAACTTCAACAGCTGAAGCTGAATACATTGCTGCTGCAAGCTGTACTTCACAGATACAATGGCTCCAATATCAACTGCTTGATTATGGAATCAAAGAGACCAAGACTCCACTTTTTGTAGACAGCAAATCTGCCATTAGCATCATTCAAAATCCTGTTCAGTTTTCAAAAACTAAACATATTGAAATCAGGTATCATTTCATAAGAGATTGCTATGAAAAAGGCAAGATTGAGGTGAAGCATGTCACAACAGCCAATCAAATAGCTGACATTTTCACCAAACCCCTTGATTCAACAACTTTTCAGAGGTTAGTATCCATGTTTGGGATGTTAAACTTAGAAGAAAGTCTGTAAGTGTTTCACTTTTTAATTCTGCACATATTTTATTTTTCACTTACATACTTATCTGTCATAAACCTCTGAAGACCAAAAATTTGAGAAAAGAGAAAGTTCTGATGAACAAATTTGAAAACTACTGATAAACATCAAATTAGGATATTTTCAAAATGGATGTAACTACTGATGAAAATCAGAAGTTAGAAAAGTGCTTTAAGAGTCATCTGCATCAGCAGTTGAAACTGCTGATGAGAAAACTAAAACCACTGATGAAGAAACCTTTCTTCTTCAGCAGTTTGACTAAAAGGGTAAAACAGACTTTTCATTCGTCAGAAGTTTGACCTAGTCGGTTAAAAACCTCTGATAAATACCCTGTTCCAACACTTATCCATTCAAAAAGCAAAATTCCCTCTTTCTCTCTCAAATTCAAAGCAAAACCCCTTCTCTAACCTAAAAATCACTGTTCGATCAAAAATATCCATGGCTCTCGTGTTAAAACAGGGACACAACCAAAGAGGCTACTTTGTTAAAGATGAAGCCTGGTCCCAGTATGATGAGATACTTGATCTCATCATGAAATCCCAATATTATGATGCTTTCACCATTGATCCACCCATTCATGAAGAAACTCTTAATGAGTTCTGGGCAAATTCAGAAACGGTGAAGGTGAATAATGAAGTGATTTCCCTCAAATCTTCTATAAAAGGGAAACTGATGGCCATCTCACCAGAAACACTAAGCATCAGGCTTGGTTTGAAGGATTCTGAGGCACCTGAACAAATTCCAACCTCAGATATTCATCTGACCATGACAGAATGTGGCTATCAAGGTACTTTGGCACAAGCAACAGTTTACAAAAAATATTTTGACCCACAATATAAACTGTTATGTCATTATATTATTATGTGTCTTAGTCCTAAAACTGGGTCAATAGATCAGATGCCTTCAACCTTTCAACCTATTTTTCATTCCATCATAAATGAAACCTCTTTCAAGGCATCAAAACTATTTTTCAATGAACTGGTTTTACATCATCAAAATGATAAAAAGAGATTTTTGTTGTATCCAAGGTTTGTTATGCAGTGCATAATAAAAGAACTTGGTGAGGGAGTACTTGAGGGAAAAACAACAACTTTAAATCCTTTAACTGCTCAAGTATTCTCTAGGCACAACAAACCAGCACTTTTGCTTGAAGATGACCAAGGGGAAGAACAACCCATCCCCAAGGAACCCACATCTTCCAAACCCAAAAAGATAACTAAAAAGCCTAAACAACAAAAACCAAAAACAACCAAGTCACTGAAAAAGAAAGTTCAGGAACTGGAGAAACCTGAAACTACTGATGTGCAATCTGCACTTGAAAAGGAAATGGCTGAAACATCCTCTCAGCACACTCCTTCTCCACCACCCAAAAGAAAACCTGTCACAGTTATATTTAAAAGAAAAAGATTTAAGAAACAAGTAACTGTTGACCCTGCCTTTGAAACTGCTGAAACCATTCCCACCCAAACTCCTGAACACCAACCCATCCAAACTACTGAACCTGAACCCTCACATACAACCATAGAAATTGCCCAACTTCTCTCAGGACTTAAAGGAACCCATTCACCACATGTCACTCCCCTTACAACACATCAAATTGGGGAGATGCCTTCAGAAGTTGACATGAATGTGGATCCCTTTAGCCCAACACAGAGAGATGAGGATGAACAAGGGATTGTAAGCCCAAACTTACAAACTTTTGGTATTTTTGAGGCTGCTACTACTCACTTATCACCCAGTGGTGAACCTGAGGACAGTAGTAACATAGCTAAGACCTCAAATCTGGCAACTACTGATGAAGGCCTAAGGCCAGAAGTAGGAAAACCTCAGGACCAAGACAAAGAGGTTCATGAGACTACTGGTTTGGGTCCAGCTCATGATATAACTGATCCTGCCCTCTCTGAGGACACTATCAGGGATTCAGATGATTCCATTAAGTTGGTTGATGAATCAAAACTTCCACAAACTGAATTGACGGTTGATATTGAAGGTCCTGCATCTAAGGTCTCCAAGCTCAAGAAGCTGGTCACCAAAGATCAGGTTAAAGACCAGTTAGCCCAAAAATCCCCACAACTGGCATCTTCAGAGCAATCTGAAGATCACCCAAAACTCACCCCTTCACCAAAACAACCTACCCAATTCACTGGGCTCACAAGCATAGACTTGAACCAACTATGCAGCCCAGATGGTCCCCTGTATCAGGCACTCAAACAAATTATTACTGATCAACTCAAACCCTTCACAACTGCTTGGGAGTTAAAAGCTAACAATCAGTTTGGGTTGATCAACTCGAGACTTGCAGAGTTGAACAAGAAAATGGATGAAACTCAAGATCAACTTGCAAGGTTGTCTGCTGCAACATCTCATTCTATTCGGCTTCCAGAAGTGGATGAAGCCAAAAAGGGGGAGATGATTAAGGAACCAACAACAGATGCTACACAAAGACAAAATCCTGATCAAGAAGCTGATAGACCAACACAAAGACCAGGAAAAGAAGTAGCACCAGAGTTCAAGTTACCTAAGGCATCAGAGGTAACTGCTGATTACATTTCTCAAACTACTGAAGACAATCCTTCAGCAGTTGTGACCAAACCTACCACATCAGCAGTTCTACCTCCAAAACCATCATCAGAAGTTCCTAAGGCAACTGAAAAAGACCCTGCTCTCACTCCTTTGCCTACAACAACTTCCACAGCTGTTTTAAACCCTACTCCCATCAGGATGTCAAAAGAATTATTAGAGAAGAGTTTAAAAGAAGCTGCCAAGAAGGCAAAAGAAGACAGAGTATGGAACAGCCTAGAAACTAGAGAAGACTTGAACTATGATGAAAAACTGATCAAATATCAAGAAAAACTTGATGAGCTTGAGGCTGAAGAGAGAGCACTTGAAGCTGCTGCTGAAGATGACAAAAGAGCACAGCTAATAAAATTCATTACAAAGAACTCCAAATCCAAACAAGTGGCCCTCAAGAAACTCTCAACACAAGAACTGACAAGAAGAGCTCAGATGCTATCTGACAGAATAGCAACTGAAAATGAGAGGAAAGCCAAAAGAGCCGAAGTGATTGAAGAATTAGTGGCTAATGACTATGGTTCAAAAGCCTCAATCAGCAAATGGAAAGAACAAACTCTCTATGAGGCTTACAAGAAACTCAAAGCAAAGAAAGCTGCTGAACCAGAAAAATTTGAAAGCCAAGAAGTCCAAACAACTTCTATTGTCAAAAGACCATCTGGTACATTAAGAAAGCCAGCCACTAAAAGAAAAGCAGATGGAGATCCCATTGTCAAGACTGACTTCAAGATGATTCTGTTAGAAGGAGATCAGTTGGTACATGGTGATTTTGATGTTGAAGAGAAACCCATCTTAACCCAATTCAGAGACAAGGCTACCTATGCTTATCAGTTACAACAATCCATTCAAGAAGAAACACATACAAGGGTTGTTACAGAGCATCACCTGCCCAATATGCCAATCCAAGGTGCTGCTGAATTACAAGGAAGTCAAGAGTCTCACCTGAGAGTCACTGAAATCGAAGACATTCCTCAATCAGGTCAACCTAAGGAAACAGGCTTGGTTTCCTATGCCTCTGACTTTGACAGGTCAAAGGTAAACATTGTGAAATGGTCATTTACTGAATCCAACTCAGTACTTGTGACCAGGAGAGACCGTTCAAGTAAGGTCTATAGAAACTCAAAGGAGTTGAGTGTTTTATCGTCCAAAGACCTTCTCACCATTCAACATTTAACACCTGAACTTGGTCCTCTCACTGAGCAACAAAGATGTACTCTTACCACCCGGATGACAGCAGAAATCTGGAGGATGTTAGAAGAGAGAAAAGGACAACAATAAAGGATAGATAAGGTTTTGGCTTCATCAATCCAGGGGGAGATTGTTGGGACGAAGAGGATTGAAGAAACCACCTTTTGATAACCTTAGTCTTTTCCATATCTGCCTAAGTATAGAACTGCTGAAGAACAAATAGAAGAAGTACTGAAGAACAAACACAAAGTACTGAAGAGTAAATTCATCAGAAGTTCTGAAGTCTAACCAGACATTTCACTGAAGAACTACTGAAGACAAACTGCTCATCAGCAGTTTGTCACTCATCAGCACTTTCCATCAGAAGCTTCTAACCGACTGAAAGATCAGCAGTTTTACTATTATATTGTTTTGTTAAAGTCTTGATTTCAAGTTTCAATGTACAGACTGATGTAAAGCTTATCTTAGCATAATATCTTTGTTAAATATCTTAGATTACTTCAGACTTCAGTTTAGTACAATAGTCTATAAATAGATGAGTTTGTTCATCTATTTTAGACATGTGATTTTGTGTAATATCTTTGAAATTATATTGAAATCCTTCAAGCTTTAAACTCATAATTTCCACTTCACATCTGAGAAACATAAACTGCTATTTCTGCTTTATACTTAGATCATTTATTGTTTCTCATTTACTATTCAGTCAAGGGGGAGTAATAACTCCTCATCAAAGTGATCTTTTAGACCTTTGAACACTTAACTTTCCGCTGCTTAATAACTCTTATATAAATCTGATCAAACACATAAGTGTTCATAGAAACAGCCACTGATCCAACAAAACTAAATACAGATTCTTCTAGAACACAGAGAGAACACCTAGTCAACACACACATTTAAAATGGCAAAAATTAATTACAAAACAAAACTTTTTCTTTATATAGCCCTGCAAGTTCGACCCCACGCAGTGGTCGAACGTGTACCTTCAACCCATCCAAGAGCTCGAATCAATACATCTGTCTCCCAAGTCTTCCTTCACCACTATAAGCTACCTTCGACCTTGGATATCTACATTCGACCTTCTGAGAACCCACATTCGACCCCACGGTTTTTCCAAAACAATCTTTTATGTACAATCCAAAGCACTAGTCGCAAAACATGCATCTACAGATTATGCTCCATCTTTCGCCATAATTTTCCTTCATCTGCCGTCTTCTTGAAAATAATCTGTATCAGTTCTGGAGGCAGATGTGGCTAAGCGAAGTGGAGACATAGAAGCTAGTGTTCGTCCAGCGGATGCATCTTGAGAAAGCGAGGGGAAAGCAAGAGAGAGATGAGAGATCACAGAGAGAAAGTAGAAAGACAATAAAGAGCAGGAGAGAGAGAGAGAGAGAAAGAGAGAGCATAATTCCAGTTCTTTAGGGTCACACCGGTCAAAGACCAATTTTTAACTTTGAGGAATTTTTATGTCTTTTGGGCTCTCTTTTTGGGTTTCTCTCTTTATTTCGGGCTCTCTGTTTAATTCAGCTCCATTCTACGTATTATCATTATTATATTTTTAGAAGATCTCCCTCTTGGCCCTGTCTTGTGTTGTTGCCTCCTTTGTCAATGGTTTCGCCTTTCTTTGAAATTGCGGTCTCGAACCCTCGGTGATGACATCGTCTTGAAGCTGCTTTGGTGACGCATGATCAGGACTCATTTTTATTGGGTAAAGAAATGAAAGGCTAAGGCTCAAAGTGGTTTTCTAAGGGAAGCATTTATTTTTGGGGAGAAACCTAATTGCCTCTATCATTTTTATTTAGTTACCGGTTTTAAAACAAGAATATGTATAAACACACAAGTTCTAACCGAGTCGGACTAAGGTCGAAAATCTCTCAAGAAATGAAATGAGAAATATATGATATGTATATGTAAGTGTGATGCTCGTAAAAATCCTCAAGAATCTCTCACGGACAAATGGGTAGGATAAAGTATTGATTTTAAGTGCAATTTTGGGGTATTTTTCCACTTGTCATGCAACCTATTTTTCTACTTTATTTTAATAATCTAAATGGATCTCTTGGGTTTTAATTAAAATTGTCTTATTTCAATTGTCCTTTCATGTGAATCGTTAGGCATAAACGCCTAATAGCGATCACTCGGGCTAGTCTAATAGACTATACTAATCTACCAAAGACAACTGCAAATGACTCTACGGGTATCAAGCGGCTAAGAGGGTACCAGATAATGCCCAAATAATGACAAATGACCCACTAGATATAATAAAATAAACCGCAAACTTGCGCCGCCCTACACTTAAAATTTTTGCATAAATTTTAACTGCAGAAATCGAAAAAGAGACAAGAGAAACTAATACTCACCTAATAGTGACGTGTCCACTCGCGTGTGAGCGAAACCTGCATCCTTAAAGGAGAGACATCGAAATGGCGGCTCCAAAATATCAAGCTATCTTCAACCCGTCCTAAAATAATTTGAAAAAGAAAAATAAAGTAACCAAGATAAATAAAGCTACGGTCCTACGATAGATACCAACGCTCCGGTGTTGGTAGGTGGAACGTGTGCAGCATGCACCAAGCATGCAAACATACAACCATCAAATGTCATCCATTACTACCACAAATAAAAGAAAAAGAAAAAGAAAAAGAAAAGAAAAACAGTGTTTAGTGACTACAAACCATCAAGTCAAGTCTAGAATAGAACCACATAAACCTTAGAGCAAAAGGGGTCTAGTTGAGCGACTGTGGCGATGCTTGGAGCAGGAGCTGGAACTGGAGCTGGAACCTGTACAGGAGGCCATATGTCCGGCGAAATCCTCCCTGAATGTCCTGAACGCTGCGACATTTATTTTCAAGTTTTGAAGACAATGTATTATCGATACAATATTTTTGTAAACGTTAAACGTTTGTCTCAAATTGGTTTGTAATTTGATAAATATGTATTATATAATGAAATGATGTTATTTTTTTGTTATTAGCTTGCTAATGATTTTGGATATAATAAAATGGGTAAAAATCTAGGAGGGTAAATTTGTAATTGTACAGGAATTTTTTTAGATTAATAAATTATGACACGGAAAATAAACGTCATAAAATTTTGTCATCAATTTCGGTCATATGATGTGTCGTTAAAATGTCAATAAAACTGTCATAAAAATTTATGTCAATAAAAAGTGTCAGAACGCGTGTCAACAAATACTGTCATATTAAATTTATGATACTGCCTTCCTGGACATTCTTTTTCTTGTCATCAAACCTCTTTCTTGACACGTAATGCGCGTCAAGAAAGACCTTTTTTCTAGTAGCGACCTAGACCACAGCGTTATCCTTCGGGACATCACACAAGTATTCAAATAGAAGTTGTACTCGATTCCATGTAACTTTCCTTTCTGAGATCATACCTTGTCTTTATGTGCTTCACAAGACCAATCATTTTTCCAGCCGTCAGGACTAAGCCTACTAGCATATCATAGAAGAGCCAAGCTATTTCGATGCTTGTTTTACATGTGTCAGCCTTAATCCAAATGTGAAAATTCATTTCATTTCCCAGATAACAGCAAAGACCATATATATATATATATATATATATATCTATACTATAAATAATATGGAGATAGGAGGGACAGGAATGGTAATTTGCCACTTTTTAAAATGTACAATGCTTTTAAGCATTATGTACAACACACTAAAGCAACAACTTTAAGGGTGTTTAGAGGGTGCAAATTTTAAAGAATTGTGTACAAGTCTTTGGAGCAAGACAAAAAAGAAGCATCGGTGACATACTAGCCACGTTTACAACCTAAAATCCCGCTTTCCTGAAATCTCATATTCATTTTCAAAATTCAAACCCACCCCAATCTCTCTCCTAGAAATCTCAGCCAGAACAACTCTCATGAATCGGCTCCTTCGTCATATCAGCTCTGACACATCCAAGGCCTCATAAAGTCTACTCCGCCTCTTACGGTTGATGGTTAAAGGAAGCCAAGCATCTTCTTCTAGCGATTCGTGGCACTGTGGTGGAAGATTGGTCAACGGCGTTCTCAAAAGAGAGGGTTAATGTTCAGATTTATGTTTGACATGTTCAGATGTTTAGGGTTTTTGGTTGAATCGAGTCGTTATCCTACTGCGTGTCTAAGATCCAGTTAGTTTGGAAGGATTTAAGATGCGTATTCCGAAGGTCCTAGCGATGGTGGCCGGACCAACTCTCTTCTTCAACATGTGAGTTTATATTTGATTTTTGGTGTTCTTAGGTTTTTTTTTAATTCTCAGTTAACACTTATTTTGTTTGATGTTTTATTTGATTTTTTAATGCACTTAAATCGATGCATTAGTCCTATGTTCTTGTATTGTGTTTAAACTTCATATATCTATGCATTTAAATTATCTGGTTTATCATTTTGAAGGTAGTTTGAAAACCCAAACAACCCTGGAAAGTGAATAAATTTACAAGGAACCGGTTCGGACATTGCTTGATGAAAACAGGTATAAAGTGACATTTTTTTTACCTTTTATATAGTAGAAAAACAATATAATCAAAGATGTATGGTTTTAAATTTATGTTATGTGTTCTTTCTTGGGTTTGCAAAGTGGTTGCAGTTTTTTATTTGGCTTCCTTTTCCTTCAATTTGAGGCAGCCACTGAAAGCTACTTCCAAAATTCAAGAACTGGTGGTTGATATCCATCTTGGAGAACCACTTGTTACTGGTGATATTTTATGTCGTTCTAAAGAAAGTGAAACTGTTTCTGCAAGGGATGCATCCACAATAGAGAAGTCCTCTATTTTATAGTTCCATGGAGACCCACATGTTACTGGTGATATGTTTATGATGATATTCCAGCTGAGAAGCTATACAATAGTTTGCATGTTTTTATGTTTTTTTTTTTTAATCTTTACTAAGATCACTAACTGAGTGGATTTAGATTTGTCTGTTACACTTCATTTTTCTCAAGATGCTTAAGTTGATGGAAACATGTCTACAAGCTCTCTTAAATTCCCTTTGCAAATTCAAAAAATACTAAATGAATCACATTATATATATATATATTTTTTATAATATTTATATTTTTATGCATTAAGATATGCATCATAGATATAGAAAGTATTGATTTGAATTAAATATCATTTTAACCATGTTTATTTCTGTATATCCTTTACCTTTATTTGGTTACTTTGGTGGTTATTCATATCATTAGAACAAAGACTATTTTGATTTGATAACGATGTATGAAACTTGCAGTTTGTTCAGGAAGCATTTTAACTTAGTTTATGCTCATCTAATGCCATTCTCTATTTCCAATTTTAGTTAGGTCATTACAGTTATTCCTATTCTTGGTTTTAAAAAGCGATAGTCGCACAAAAGAGATGAGATTTAAAATCGAGGTGCAAAGCCCAAAGCGTAAAAGCGATGAGGTTTTCGTACCCGAGGGACAATACGATTATATAATATTTTTTATACATCCCATATATATCTCATATGTTTTTTTGCCTCCGTTACCCAATTTAGAAGCCAAAAAAACCCAAGGTACAACGTTTTCCAGCATAAAAAACATCCCAGGCACATGAGTTGCGCACCTCAGGCCTAAAAAAACTAAAAAAATAATAAAGAAACTGAGCCTATTTTTCGCTTTATGGATCTGCCAAGGCGCAACTACATAGGGCGCTGGACAGTACCTCGTGCCTGAGGCTTGCTTTTAAATCCAAGCTCCTATTTCCTTTTCTCTGTTTTCCCCAACTTGAAAATGATTAGTTTCAAGCTGAATCCTTTATTCTGTTATTGATGCAGGCGCATGATCAACAGCGGGAAAATAATCGACTCAACGTTACACAACTTAGCATGAGCATAAAGGAGCATTCCATAGCATGAGACCTCAGCTTACGTGCGTAATTGTGCTTAATTAGTTGTACGTGAATGCACATATTCATTAAAACTTCAAAGTGATTCCTCATAAGAAATGCTTACTTCTTGGAAGCACATGTTCTTGATTTTATTTACATAAATAAAACCTTAATTAATTCTTAAAATATGATCGGATCCTAATATAATTTATCAACATGTTATTTTAAGTAAAGAAGATGATCCAGAAAAGTCAATACACAGTTAAGCTAGCATAAAAAAGTTGTACTTTTTCTGATTTTTTATGGATCATGTGATAGGCCTAAAACTCACTTTTTCACAGTTGCAATGCACAGTGAACTGTCTAATGCATTCCAAAAAATCTTTTATTTTGGCTCAATCTAATCTATTATCATCCTTTAAAACTTATTTTCACACCATACTTACTTGACTCGATAAGATTTCTTAATGTCTTATACATGTCGAATATCACTAGGTTGTCAAAGTAGACAAAAAGATTGTATTATTAGCAACTTACGTTATTTTTTTTAATCTAATTTCATGCATAAATTCCAAAGTTTAGTGTTGGTATCGGGTTAATCAGGGCCAAGGACGAGGCAAATTATTGTTCGAATACTGAGATTTTATGGTTGGACAGTAATTAAGTATGACATAGATGGGACCCTTTTTTACATTAAAATGATAATCATATTGTTAGTGTAAGAAAACTTTTCGTCAAGTACTATATACTTTTTGGAATTTTGGAACCATATGCCCCTTCATTAGGAATGATACACCCTGGCCCACATCAAGCACCAATAAAAAGCTGCCACATACCCCAGAATGTGATGTCACACCTCTAAAATGTGATGTCACGGGGTGTATGGAACCCATAACCCATACTTTTTTGTATGTGTGACGTATCATTAATTTAAATTTAATCTTTTTGTTGAACAGCAATATAATTACAAAAATATTATCTATTTTTTTTTATAAACTGCTTTATTTTTGTTGAACGGCAATAAAATTACAAACATATTATCTACTGTTTTTATTTATGTGCACAAAACTTATAAACTAATAAATTGGAGCCATGATGCGTTCACCCATAATTTATAGTACTCTCTATTTAGATAAAGACCAAAATTAAGATTATATCATCTGTTAGAAATAATTTAACTTTATTTTGAACAACTAGAAATAAATTAATTAAGTTTCTTTAGAAACGTAAATAAAGTCTATCTAAATTTATTTTCACTTGTAGTACGACTAAAAAAAACCTTTAGTACAAATAAAAGAAGTAAAGAGTCTAAAATAAAAAGCCACTTAACATAATTGTGTAAGAAGAGGTAACAACGCGATATGTGGCGCTAGCCAAAAAGGATATACTTGTCTACCACCATAATTTTTTATTTTTTTTCAAGTTTCACCTTCAATTTTTAAACGTTCATAATTTTTTCATACTACATTTTTTTAAATTCACAATAAAAACAAGATTTGTATCCTTTTTCATTTAGTATCCCACATTCCTATAGTTTTTTTTTTAAATTGCTAGCTTGATCACTTGTGTGATTACTAGGTATAATCACACAAGTTATAACTCATAATCACACAAGTTATACCTGTTAATCACGCAAGTTATACATGATAAGCACGTAAGTTGTACCTGATAATTACGTAAGTTATCAATCCAGCAAAAAAATATATTTAAAAAACTATAGCAATACGGTATGCAAATAAAGAGGATAAAAAACTTGTTTTTATGGTTTATTTTTTTTTAAATAATGTAGTATCAAAAAGTTATGGACGTTTAAAAATGGGGGTGAAACTTGAATAAAAGTTGATAATTATAGGTTATACATATTTTACCCTTACCCCCTTCTTCTTTCAAAATCTCCAACATATATTTCATATTTCAATTCCATCCATTGATTCCTTAGATCAAATGGCCAAAATCGTTTCTACACTTTTTATGTTAAGTATATTTTTAAATTAGTATGTTTATAACTGTTGTTTACTTAATCGTTCACTTGTTATTATTTGACTCGGATTTGTAAAACTCATGGCATATATTGATTACACCGATACTACGAACAAGAAAGTTAATAAAAGTACTATATATGCAATATGTTACATGATGATTACTAAAGTAATAGAAAATGAGTTTCGTCGTACACAAATCGTCACCGCCGCCGCATCGCGCGGGTTTCTTGATAGTATATATATATATATATATATATTTGAATTTTATGAATAAAAATTTACTACAGTACTTAAAAACACTAATTTTATATTTTTGAACTTTTTGATGTCTTTGTATTTTTCTGAGGATACATCCCCCTAAATTTGACCTTAAAATTGAAAATTTAAAGAACAACTTTACAACCTAAAATTAAGAAAAATTAATTTGTAGACCAAATTCAATCCTCAAAATGTACCATTTAGAGCAGTTCTAAGAGAGCTTCAAATCGAGCTCGATCAACCAGTTTCTTGAAAAGATATACGACATTGTCATCAATATGCATTTGTTCAGGAACAATTAAACCCTAGTTGAACAAGTCTCTGATGCAATGTTCTTTTATGGCATTGTGATTTGGTTTTGAAAAATAAACTGGATTTTTCACAATTTGGATAGCTGCATCATTCTCACAATAGATGGGAGTATGAGAGAAATCCATACCGTAATCCACCAGTTGGTGTTGCATCCATATCACCTGAGAACAGCATGCTGAAGCGGCAACATATTCAGCATCCGTAGTTGAGACAGAGAGAGTGTGCTGCTTCTTGCATTGCCAAGCAATAAGCCGATCACCTAGAAATTGACATCCCGCCGAAGTTGATTTCCTGTCAATGTCACAACCTCCAAAATCGCTATTAGAAAAGACAATTTATTCAAAAGGGGAGTGTCTAGGATACCAATGACCGAATCTGGGTTCCCCCTTAAGGTATCTAAAGATTCTCTTGACAACATTTAAATGAGAAGTTTTAGGAGTAGCCTCATAACGGGCAAACTGACACACTAAAAACATGATATCCGGTCTGTTGGCTGTTAGGTACACCAACGAACCAATCATCGAACTGTATAAGGTTGCTTCCACAGGTTCTTCTTCCAGATCTTGTGTCAAACCTGTCTCTCAGACATTGGGGTGTGGTCTGGCTTTGCTTCCTTAAAGTCGATCATTGCATGAATACCGTCCACATATTTTACTTGATGAATCAGGATGCCCTTTGAATGTTGACGAACCTGCAAACCCAAAAAGAAAGACATTTCACCCGAAGCGGTCATCTCAAACTGCTTCTTCATCACCTCCATAAAATCTTTGCACAATTCATCACTAGTGGATCTAAAGATAATGTCGTCCACATAGATCTGCACAAGGTTCTGATATTCATCCACTTTCTTTACAAATAATGTCTAGTCATAACGCCACGAGTGTATCCATTTGCATGCAAGTGATCAGTCAATGTGGCATACCATGCACGAGGTGCCGGGTGAAGACCGTACAAAGCTTTGTCAAGCTTGTATACATGCCCAAGATTTTATTGATTTGTAAAACCCGATGGCTGAGAGACATATATCTCCTCCTTAACCTTTCCATAGAGAAAAGCTGTCTTGACATCCATCTGATAAATAGTAAAACCCTTGAATGAGGCATATGCAAGGAAGATTCTGATTGCTTCTAGTCGGGCAACGGGAGCATACACTTCATCATTGTCTTACCCCTCAATTTGCTGAAAACCTTGCACTACCAGTCTTGCTTTGTTTCTAACAATGACCCCGCTGCCATCCCTCTTGTTTCTGTATACCCATCGAGTACCATGAGGTCTTTATTCCTTGGGGCAGTTTCACCAACTTCCAGACCTTTAACTTCTCAAACTGGTTTAGTTCATCTTGCATAGCATCAATCCAGCTTGGGTTGCGCAGAGCCACAACTGTAGTCTTAGGCTCAGTTTATGAAGTGATGCACGAATACAAGCATTTGTGGATATCACCAGTTTTACTTCTAGTTAGAACCCACTTCTAGTTAGAACCCCAGCGTCTACGGGACCGATGACATTTTCTTGAGGATTATCCTGTTGAACACTAGTAGGTATCGCCATAGCTGGAACAATGTCAGTTACGATTTCTTCTACAGCTTCTTCTTCAGCATTTGCCTCCAAAGTGCATTCAGGAGGTATAGGATCTTGAAATGCAGAATCCAAGGCATGAGGAGAGAACTCGTCGTCGTCTTCTTCATCCAAAGGACTTTCAGTTGTGAAGGGAAGATCTTCCGAAATAGAGCGTGGGTGTGTTGCGGTGCTCGACTAAGTAGTTGAATGTTGAAAAGTAGAAGGTGTTTGTTGTACCGGTGGGTCTTTTGAACTGTTTGATGAAGACCCAGGTGTAACATCCCCCTCATCCTCTACATCATTCAACAAAGAGGATGAGATGAAAATAGTGTAAATAGGAGGACCTGCAGTACCTGTAGCAACACAAACAGACACATCATCAAAAATATTGAAAGACCGAAATAAAGACTCAAAATTAAACAGCCAATCTGGGCCCACTCTAGCATCTGTTTCATTTTCCTCAAGCCAACACACATCAAACGACTCTCCGATTTGTCTAGTCTGTTTATTGTAGACCCTGTATGCAGTTTTGCTAGCATAACCAACCAAATAGCAATCTTGCATCATACTTTGGTGTAGCGTCCAAATACAACAAAGTACACGGACAGCCAAACGCATGGAAATGCTTGACAAAGGGTTTTTCATTCGTCCTTTGTTGACTAGAACCCAGTTTTGCACATAGCATGCCATGTTCACAGACTCTGCCTAGAAGAAAGTCAGAAGGTTTGAGTAACAGAACGTTGTGCGACCAACTTCAATCAGTGTGCGATTCCGTGTTTCAGCAACTCCAATTTGTTGTGGAGTCCTTGTGGAGCTGAGTTGTCTAGCAATTCCCTTTTGAGCACAAAAGAAGTTCAATTCTGCATTCTTGAATTCAGTCCCGTTATCACAACGGATCCCCTTCAACTTCAGGTGAAGTAGCTGCAACAGAGAATCAATAGTATTCACCAACTTAGGATGATGAGGCTTTCGATGATGCTTTCCTCTCGCACACGCAACACATTTTTCAATGGTTAAGAAATCTTTTATCGGTAAATCCCTTACCAACCCAAATTTCGCAAGACGATTTAAATTTTTAGCGTTAGGATGTCCAAGTCTTCGATGCCATAAATAGCATTGTTTTGAGAAACTTTTGCAAAGAGACATGTAACATTTTCAGATGGAGGCTTGTTCATGTCAATGACATAAGCATTTCCTCTACGTTCAGAATTTAATAGTACCCATTCTTCTGGAATCACAATTCTTGGTTTCAAAATCATGCATCCTTTATCGGTGAAATGAGTTGAATAGCCATTATCACATATCTGAGATACGCTCAAAAGGTTGTGTTTCAACTCTAGAACCTAGTTAACTTTAGTGAAACAGAGTGCACAATTCCATACAGTATCCCTTGAGGTAATTTGACCCTTTTCTCCTCCTGCAAATGAGACAAATCCACCATTAAAGCATTCCTACTCAGTAAGCTGGGATAAGCCTCCAGTGATGTGCCGTGAACAACTGCTATCAATGTACCAAAGACAAATGATAGTCCACCACAGTCATTCCTGCACATGATGCGGGATTTGTTAGTTATTGTTACCCATGCCATAGTTGTTTTGGGTATATCGTACATGTCCATGAACTGGACTTCTATCTAGTGCATGTCAGCAATCGATACAGATTTATTAATCTCATCATGTAGGTTTATGTTTTAATTAACAAAGAATGATGATCTTACATATGGGGAGGGACTTGGAATTGAAATCTTTGGTTTCCAATATGATTTACGCTTTGAAACCTTCATTTTCTTTTCATGAGTAGATACCTTAAGGGTTTCTACTTGATTCGAGGGTACTTTACCTATGTGCTTGAGCCATTTATTTGTATTCCAATCCTCATTAGAATGCTTCACCTTGGAATTATCACTATTCACTGCCTTGGGTTTTTCAAGCATTATTGCCTTAGAGTGAGCTATGTTCCTGTTTGGAGCCTTTTGATGCTTCTTGTTTTCAGAACTAGTCGAATAAGTTTTGCAATTTCTGACTATGTGTCCGGGGATTCCACTTGTGTAACCAATTTTACGCTTCACATGTGGATCCCCCTGAGATCTTGCAACCTTTTCCAATCTATAAGATCTTTATGAGGCCCGTTGTTGTTGTGATGCCCCTTTTGAGTGCCCCTTTTCGTGTTTTGAAGAGTTATGTTTTTGATATTTTGGTAAAAACATGTTTGGGTGGAATATACTTCCCTAACCCACTCGTACTGATTTGTTTAACCAAAAGATTTTCCGTTGAATCACAAGCATTAGACAAAATAATAGAATTCGAAAAATCAACCATAGAATCAAAACAACACGTCACAAGGTCTTATGCTCAAAACAAACGAGCCCACACAAAAATTATTGTCTTTAGCAGAAATTGTAAAATTGTTTTTCTGAATTTTATTTCTTAGTTCATTTGATTCAGAATCATCGACTTCACCCCCATCTTCCACCTAATCCTCAACAATTACACTGTCTTCACAAGAATCAATTGGGTTAGTATTATTCCCATTATTAACCTTATTTGTACTATCACCAACAATAGAATTTTCAGCATCGGAAGAGTCAGAAATATTTGGACTCGTCGTTTCATAATCAGAGGAATCTGAATTATACACATAAATGGATTCATTTGATTTAGAAATGTTGTAAGATGATTCCGTTGCTTCACAAGTCTAGTAGTCAGATTCATTGGTGTCAACAGAATCTGACTCTGAGACATATGGAGTTTTATTCACTTCTAAATGACTTGAACAAGATTGTGAAACAACTTAAGCATTTTCAGTCTGTGCCATTTGCTTTAAGCAAAGCTCCCTGAAATCTTTCATAAAATCAAACTCATATGATACTTTTGAGTTTGTGATAGTGGTCTGCTCACGAAGGTGTTCATTTATTTGAATGGATTCACTTTTGGACACGTCTACAACCTCTTGAGATACATTTGGAACTGTTTATCTACTAACTTCAAAGACTCTATCATCCTCTTTATTTTTCTCAAAACATAATATTTCAGTTTGTTTTTCAACATCCTGAGATTTAACAAAAAGTTTGGTTGACGACCGGTGAGATTGAGACTTTTCTGTTTTAGGTTTAGAGATTCTGATCTTAGCTGATTCTGGTTTAGTAATTTCAATTTGATCTCTCGATAGTCGACTAAGTGGCTCTTCTATTGAAGGACTATATCCTTTAATAGTCAAAGGGTGGTGGGATTTCGACAAAAGCCAAACCATTATTCCTCACTTTCTTAGGTCTGAACTTTAATTGGGCATTGTTCATTTTTTGAATTGTTACCGGAACAATCGAATTTGTTAAGTGAAAATCTGCATTTTCAAATTGTGATTTTAAATCGATCAATTCCGTAATTAGAGTATCAGAGAGTCCTCTTATGCTAACTCACCTCCTAATGCAAGCGCTTGATATTGAGTTTTTGTTTTTCCATCATTTTTTTATAAGAGTTAAGATTCTTTTTGATATCCCAGGTGGCTATTTCCTCATATTCAAGCTGCTTATGTGGAGAGAGTTTCTTCCTTAAACCCTTTAACTTTTAACTTACACTGCTCAGTACAACCATATGCAGCTAACATGTCAGAATATACCTCGGTTGTAGAAGCCACATAGTTCTCATCCATTTGTTCCATTAGTGCTTTGTACACATCATCTTCAGTTCTTGAATCTGCGCGGACTAATCCCAGCCTCCTCCTTCTTGAACAACCAAAGAATTACTTGGAGTGGATGACGATTCCGTGCGAGTCACTAAGGCATGAGTGCCAGGTGTGGAGGCTGTTGCAGTAACTGAAGGAGCAACCCGTGTTGGAGCAGGAGGTGCAGTCTCCATTTATGGCTTAGTGCATTCCCTTTCAAAATGAGCTGGTTCATCACAGTTGTAGCACCGCATCTTCGTTTTGTTCTACCCCATTTTCTTTGTTGGGTTCTCCCACATATTTCTACCAGTTTTCTTGAGAAACTTGGTTGCTATGTGCACTACCATGGCGATTTGCCAAGTTAGGTCCATTTTATCGATATCGTACTGGTAAACGTCATTAAGATCAAAACCCTCAATATCTTTGGAGGTCAATTTAATGGTTTGAAAGGCATTGTAGAAGTTCATGAATCCTGCAAACAGACTTAAGTTATCTCTCAGCTCTTTTGGTATTGTAGCAGAAGTTTGAGGTGCAGCAGTAATTGGTGTTTATGTTGCAGTGTAGAAGGATGAGGCAGTTGAGTTGACTTGATTTGTGGATGGGCTAGGTGCAAAGATTAGAGCGTATGTGGATCCACTAGCAGTATAGGAGTAAAGTGAAGGACGCAACTTCTCTAGTTGGAACATGAGGGCATTGCTTGAAGAAGCCACAACAACATTGTTGTAGCTTGCAGTATGGGCTAGATAGCATTGCCTGTCATCGAGATCGTATGAGTTGATCAATGAAATATTTTCCGACAATGTAACTCTTGCCAGATCTTTGGTTCTCTTGATCATTGTAACATTTGAGTCCCAATTTCTCGACAGGGTGTTCAACAACTTCTTATTCATCACAGAATCGTCGACTACAATGTCGTTTGATTACATCTCGCTTACTAGAGCAACAAAACGTTGAATCTGGCTCTCAAGTAATTCGCTAGGAATATGATTAAACGTATTGAACTTTTGACTCGACATCTCTCACCTGCTTTCTTTCATCTCCTCAGTTCCTTTATACAGATTCTCAAGTGCTTCCCAAAGTTCCTTGGCAGTATCATTGTCACGAACCGCAATAGAGACTTCAGGTGAAAGACCCTGATGAAGATAAGCAATGGCCCTTTAATCAACATTAGTTTTCTTATGATGCTCATCAGTGTACATGCTCTTTGATTTTATGGTAGTGGCCCCTGTTATGTCATTCACGGTATATATGAGCACAGTTGGACCATTCAAAATAGATCTCAGTGCCTTGGCATCCTTGATTTTCAGGGATTGAATAAACCTAAACTTCCACTCAGAATATGACATTCCAAGTTGAAGAATAGGTATCTTCTGATGAGTATCGATAATGGACTCCATAGCTTTGTTAACATGAGCAGTTACTATTAGCTGATCATTCAGTCCATTCAAGTTAGCTAGATTAATTTGTTCCATTTCTCAAAATAACAATAGAAATTATTAGATAATATAGTTAACTTTAAGGTTCAATATATGTGGTCGAATAATCACTACAGCCCAATGTTTTAACCGTCCAAAAGGTCCAATATAGCTAATCCGAGAATAAGTTGTTAATCTGGAAATGGTTTAGTGATCCGAAGACAGGTTGTTGATTCGGAAACAAGTTGTTGATTCGGAAACAATGTGCCGAATCGGAAACAGAGAATGATCCAGAAACAAAAGGGAAATCCGGAAATAGAGTTTGATCTGGAATCGGTGTGTAGATCCAAAAATAGGGGATTATCCGGAAATATTAGGTGATCTGGAAACGCTATTTGGATCCGGAAACAGAGTTCATGTCCGAAACAGGCCTTGATCCGGAAAAACCTTCTGAGTCCAAAACGCCTTTAAAATCCGGAAACACCTTCAATCCTGCAAAAAGTCAGCAACAGAGTTTTCGAAAAATATGGAAACCTTTAAATTTTAAAATTTGATTTACTAAAGTTTTTAGAAAGAGATAAATGACAATCAAAATATTTTGTTTCCTTTTTAAATAAAATCCCAAAAATGGTGCCAAACATAATCAAACCTTTTCTGGTGAATCAAATCAAAAAAATTAAGAAAAACCTTTTGGTAGGAACAAACTCAAAAATAACTTTAAAATCAGAAGTTTATAGACTAGTACCTACATAAATATTCATTAATAATAAAGAAAACAAGAATGCAAAAGCAATAACACAAAAGAAGAACAAACTTTTTCACAGCAATACGTCTTTGAAATTCTTTGTGTTGATACCAAACCGAGACTTCGAAAGACTTTTTAGGCTCTTATACCAATTGTAAATCCAGAAAGCTTCCCATGGTATGAAACAACACCTAATCGAGTGCGGAAAACAAGATTGAATGTAAAGAATAACAAAGAGACTTGAAATCGAATGATTGTATTATCAAAGTGCACACGACTTGAAAGAATCGTCTGGCACACTGATACAATTACAAGAGAGAAACATAGGGCGTTTATCATACAATGGGCCTAATAGGCCAAAACCTAATACCAAATTAACCAAACAAGCCCAACGCATATTTGTGACCCAAGACAGATGCAAACCTCTAAATTACATGGCCTAACAAACATAAATCATTTACACGGTTATGCGATAACTGTCACCTCTGGAGAATGCGGTAATAAGCAACTCAAAGTTAAGAAAAAGTGCGGACTTAAACACACCACTTTAACAAAAGTCTACTATTGTTTCATACCAGGCAACATCTGATCCCAAGGCAGCACCCTTGTTTTGCTATTGATTTCTCTTATAGTTTACATCTCTCTTTTACTTTTCTTCTTGCACTCTCTTTGTAATTTTTAGGAAACTGAGTAGTAAAAATCGTGTCCTTGGATTCGATACTCGGTACTTGCATATTTCTATACTAATCATGTTAGGTACACTTGCCTATTGTGCAGGTTCTAGAATGTTGAGCAACTATCATTTTAGATTATAAATTTAAAACTTGAAAGCGTCTCACTGTTTTCCGACTTAATTCCCTTTTCACCCACTTTTGGCATTTCTACAAGAACTAGTTTTCTTCAAAACAAAATATGTTTAAGTCTTTCAAAACCAATTCACACCAAGTTTTTGGCGCCGATGCCGAGGACACGACTCTTTTAGAGAAAGGTTTTCTTAATAATTACATACCTTTTCTCTTTCATAGTGTTTTTGTTAAAAATCTTATCTCAAAGGTTCTCCATTAGTGTATGAACTTGCGTCCCTCACCCATTCTTACACCTCCTCTTTAGGAACCCGAATGATATTTTCGAGCTAGAAGAATAAAACAAAAGTTAAAAATGGCACAAGTTGATAGAACCATCTCTGACTTTGCAAGACCTTCCATCAATGCTTTGGGCCCTAAGACTCGCTCGACCTGCTGTCGATGCCGACCACTTCGAAATTAAATCCCATGTCATCCACATGATACAACAAAATCGCACTTTTCATGGTTTACTCGATGAAGATCCCCATGAAATTTGCGATACTTTCAAGTTGCATATATAACGTCACTCCTGACGCTATCCGACTTCGCATGTTTCCTTTCTCACTAAAGGATTATGCCAAAGCATGGTTGAACTCACAACCCGCAGGCTCCATTACCACCTGGGCCGACCTTGCCAAAAAGTTCCTCTCAAAATACTTTTCCCCAGCGAAAACCGCAAAACTAAGAAATGACATCACCAGCTTTTGCCAAGAAGACGGGGAATCACTATACGAGGCGGGAGAGAGATACAGAAATATGCTGAGGAAATGCCCCCATCATGGACTCGAAATTTCGCTACAAGTTTCATCATTCTACATTGGGTTGATGAACCAAGCAAGGCAGACACTTGACGCGACCGTAGGAGGAATTTTCTGGAACAAGAGATTACAAGAAGCCTATGATCTCATGGAAGAAATCGCAGTGAACAGTTATCAGTGGTACAACCCTCGAGTTCGGCCATCGAAGACCGGCCTCTATCAAGTTGATTCCACCACCTCGTTGCGAGCTTAAATCGATGCACTATCGACTAGACTAAACCAACTGAGCAAAACACAAGTCAAAAGCCATCACCGCAGCAAAAGTTGTAGTCGCAAGACGGGAGTCTTCCTCACAGGCAACTGTGGAACAAGTTGACTTCATTGGTATGAACCGACCACCAAACAATCCTTACAGCAACACCTATTATCCTGGTTGACGTGATCATCCAAACTTCGGGTGGAAAAACAATAACAACAACATGCAACCACCCGGTTTCACTTAATAAAACAACTAACAACGCCCTTTAAACAATGCTTACTCATCTGTGGATGAAAATCTGGTAAAACTCGAAGCCTGATCAGCAGCCTAAATAGACGAGAAGTTCAACAACACCGAGAAGAGGCTTCAAGGACTCGAGTCCACCGACAAGAGGCTTCAAGCTCGTAAAACTCAAAGCCCGATCAACAACGCAAATGGGCATGATAACCAAGTCTCTTGCAGAGAGACCTATCGAAAGTCTTCCAAGCAACACTGAAACCATCCCAAAGGCCAATGTCAGTGCCATAACTCTTCGTAGTAGTCGCGTTTATCCCAAACCGGCTATACGTACTAACAAAGGAGTTACACTACCCAACCCACCCGAAAATGAACCTGCTTCAACCATAATTGTTCCCAATGTTGTCACACCAGCAAACTCGACCACCAGTTTGCTCATGCCGGCTAATGGAGGCCCCGTAACCAACCAGAATCCTCCAGTTGCTCCGCCGCAAGAACCATCGTCAAAAATGGTACGAAGGGAATATCGGCCTAACATACCTTATCCTAGTCGTTTGTTGAGAAGGAAGACGGACTAGAAATATCAGAAGCTCACGGAACTCCTAAGTCAAATACACGTCAACTTACCCTTCATAGAAGTCATCCAACAAATGCCTATGTATTCAAAATTTTTGAAGGACTTCTTGAGCAACAAAAGGAATCTTTAGGCAGCAATCATGGTTAATGCATTAGAGGGAAATTTTCTTACACTGCTCCAGCAAAGTCTGAAACCAAAGCTGACGAACTATGCCTTAGCCGATCTTGATGCAAGTGTGAATGTTATGCCCACTTACATCTACAAGCAACTCAACTTGGGCGACCCATGACCTTTGATAGCTATAATCGAGTTGGCGGATGGTACAGTAAAGAAACCCGAGGGTATTGTCGAGAACCTGCCTATTAAAGTAGGAAAATTCGTTTTCCCCGTTGACTTCATCATCCTCAACATGGGAGACAGTAATGTGCCTATTATTCTCAGTCGACCGTTCCTAGCTGCTGCTCGAGCTACTATGGATATGAGTGAAGGAATTCTTTCACTTCGAGTTGGGAGACACAAGTTGCACTACACTGCCGGTGGAAAAGAATATATATCTGACGATCCATTCGAGGTGGCCAACTTTATTGATGAACAAATAGATTATCAAATAAAGAAATCCAAAAGTGCGGACATGACACCACTAGATGAATCCGCAATGGGACTTGACAACACAAATTGGATCGATGAGTACTAGGATAACCGTCAGAAGGGTGGCTAGAGAAAAAGAAGCGGGCAGAAGAAAAACACCACTAGTGTCCCAGAGGTAGGGAAGGAAGCAGTTTGAGCAGCACACGTTTTGTCCAGCCAAAGACGTAAAACGTGGCGCTACCGTGAAGGTAGTCCGGATCAGTAGCTTAGGAAGAATAGGTTGAGAGGTTGGTGCATACGGTAGAATATCTGATCAAGAATCATCAGGTATGGTCATTGACTCTTGATTTTCTATCACCCAGGTATGCCCTCTCGGAATTAGGACCCAGTAGCTTGTCTTTATTTTATTTTTCTTTTCATTACTAATAAACTATAGTAGTTCATGCCAAATGGTTTCTCTCTAGGAAACAATCGTGTTGAGGCAGCGGCGGGGATCGACCGCACGCAGACCGTTGGAGAGCAAAAAGGGGAGAAACTTGTTCCTTTTGACTAGCCCACTCATTTTCTTTGCACACATATATCAAATATATTAATTTAACAATTGTGTAAAAGAATTAAGTGTGTAGTGTTTAAAAGTTTTACAAAATTTAAAACACCTCAATGAAGTCAGCAAACCGTAACTAAAAAGGCAAAGTTTTTTTTAAAGTGTTATTGGAAGCAAAAATGTTTTTAAACCCTTTGAGTCTTCCCAACAATCTTGAAGGAGATTAGGGAGGTTTCGGTAGTCAAAAGAGTCGTCTAGGTGTTCCCGATTCCTATATTTACCCTTACCTATACATGTGAGTATTTTTTGAGCCTTATCGAGCACTCCATTACATATATACTCTACATGCTCGTTTGTCTGTCTTGAGTGATATTTCCCTTTTGCATGACGCGGTTAGAACTTGTGTCATTTATGCATTACAAGACCACATTAGAGGTCAGTGTGTGAAAATGATTTAAGCATTTAGTACTTACCCATTCTGTTATCATTGGCCTTCCATATATTTTCACCACCCCTATCCACCCATTTTGACCCTTAGACATTTCGTTTCCTTTAATCCATTCAGCCCCCCATGACGAAACCAGGGAATTATTGAAGTGTTAAGGAAGCTCTTTGGCAATTTTGGGACTTAGAATCATAAGCCACACATCAATTATTGCGGACCTCGATCCTGAAATGGCTACAAAAGAAGAGCCAACAAAAGAGCATACCAAGTGTCAATTATAATCGCCCAACAAAACCCCAAGTGCAACCAGTTTATACTCGTAAAAAAGTGTGGAATAATGATGTTGCATAACTAAAGGAATCAAGCGTCCTTCGAAACAAAAGTTTTGCAAAGACTTTCTAAAAGACCAAATGATCGACCCAACCTAGTGGAGGCTTTTAGGAGGCCCACGTGCCGAACGATTCACCAAAGTAGGCCATAGTCGAGCTATAAAGTCCAAGGAAAGATCATCAAATCCAGCTTAGAAGATCTACAAGATTCCAACAACACCTCAAACACGAAACCCGAAGTTAGTAATGGTGGTAGACTCCATTCCGACCCTATCTTTCGTCACTCCACTAAACTAACCCGTGAAAGTCCTTTTGATTCACAAACATCGCCTCAAAAAAAGTGGTGGAGTTGTGATTCACATAAAAGATTATGATTTGTGTTTGCCATCGGGTAGAATTTGAGTGTTCACCCCCGAAAATGAAACCTGAGTGAGCGAGCGTAGTGAGGAAAAAGGAAATTGGGACACCTTAGGAAGTGTTTTGGTAGTCTTACCACAAACTAAGCCCGAAATCCCAAGGATTTATTAAACGAGACACTTAGGAGGTATGTTGAGCTCGACACATCGAGTAAAACTTACAATTTTATTTCAAAAAAATTCCCTAGGGTTCGGTTTGCTTGGGGACAAGCAAAAGCTCAAGTGTGAGGTGTTATGATGTGCCGAGAAATTAACATGTTTTATGCACGTATTTTCACCCTTTTTGCACCTAAAATCGTATTTTTATCTTAGTTTTATCATGATTTATCTTTCTTTGTTGATAATCGCAGGATTTGAGGTCGAAAGGTGAAAAGAAGTGAAAAACGGCACAAAACGACACTAAAAGGCAGGGAAATAAGACTTTAAAGTTGTTCCAGTTGCAGCACGGCCATTCTTACGGCCGTGCACGTCCGTGCACCTATCCCGAGTCAACAAGTCGACAATTCCAAGTCAATAGAAGGCTAAAAGTGAGCTTTTCTGGGTTGCACGTGCGTGCCAAGCCCTTATGCACGGCCGTGCCATTCAGAACGTTTTCCCCAAGGCTTCAACCAACAGAGACTAGAAGTAGTACTAGGCTGCATGGGTGTGCCACCCCTTGGAACGGTCGTGCCAGCTCTGAAGACGGACAAAATCTGCTCAAAAGGACTCTGCAACAATACCTACTGTCGAGCATGGGCATGCCACCATAAGAAGCATGGGCGTGTAGTTGCTGAATTGACTATAAATAGAGACCTCCACTTTACACTTTGATCATCCCATCCTATACCAAAAACCAACACTTATACACAATGTTTTAGCCATCTTGGGGACTTGTGAGTGTCCTTTGAAGCGTGTGATCACTCCATAAACACCGCATTGAAGAGAGAAACAATCCGAAATCACCCAAAACCACTAGAAATATTCATACAACTCTCACCATGTTTTGTACACCAACCCAACCTTGTGAGCTTGTTGTATCAACCATGCTAGGCTAGATTTCTCTTGGTGTTTCTAGGGTGATGATGGAACTTGGTATGAAATAAACAGTTTATTCCTTTGAGCAAGTGTTGGTTTATGTTCTTAATAGGAAGTGTATGGACTTATGAGTGTACCCGTGGTGTGTAACAGCCCACGCACTTGCAAGCTCACCTAATTCCGTGAGTAGTGATTGGCCCATTTGTAGATAGAAATATACACACATTGTGGCTTGATCCTCTACTATCAAAATCTCACGTAGGGTCAGTACAGTTTGTATACTTGGTCCTAGTGATAAGCGGAGACTTGATTGTGTGACTTAGCTTCATTGTGTATGTGATAACTTTGGCGCAAATCAAGAATTCGTGAACCCGTGTTGGAAGAAAACGGTCTTTATTATCTTTGAATACTATATTGCCGCACAATTAGTAATAGGCCAATCACTTTTTAAAAAATTAATTAATTCATTTAAGGGATGCACGTGTGCTGATTAGTCACCAGTCTCCTACGATATTAAGTGGTAGCTTGTTCAGTCATTCTCTGGCCACCGACATGTTATTCATAAAAGTTTAGAGTCGTTAGATGTCTATATCGCAACACTGGGAGGAGCGTACTTCGGTGTTGCGACAACACAGTCGTGGGTCATCTTCCCTTCATTGTTGAGAGGTGATCTTACCAGTTTGGGAGACCCTCATAAAAATCTTAAGAACACAAATCATTTACACAGTTATGTGATAACAGTCACATCTAGAGAATGCGGTAATAAGCAACATAAAGTTAAGCAAAACTGTGCAACTTAAACACACCACTTTAACAAAAGTCTACTATTGTTTCATACCAGGCACCATCTGATCCCGAAGCAGCACCCTTGTTTTGGTATTGATTTCTATTATAGTTTAGATCTCTCTTTTACTATTCTTCTTGCACTCTCTTAGTAATTTTTAAGAAGTTGAGTAGTAAAAATCGTGTCCTTGGATTCGATATTCGGTACTTGCACATTTCTATACTACCCACGGTAGGTACATTTGCCTGTTGTGTGGGGTCTGGAACGTTGAGCATCTATCGTTTTAGATGATAAATTTAAAACTTGAAAGCGTCCCACTGTCTTGCGACTTAATTCCCTTTTCACCTACTTTTGGCATTTCTCCAGGAACTTGCCGTCTTTAAAAGAAAATTAGTTTAAGTCTTGAAAAACCCACGTACACCACGGGCCCTAGTGGGGAGCACGCCCGTGTTTCGTGACGTATGCCACTGTTGAGCTCAGAATGTTGACTTGTTTAAAACGGAACAGGTGCATGGCCGTGCACGTCCAGAATACGGCCATCCTGCATTTGAAATAGCTCGCTAAGTCTTCAATTCTTTGCTTATTTAGGCGTTTTTTCTCCTCTTTTCATTCCTTGACCTCAAAGGCTGCAATTATGAACAAAGAAGGTTAAATCAAGATAAAACTAAGACAAAAATATGATTTCGAGCGGAAAAAGGGTGAAAATATCTATGTAAAACATGTATAATTCTTGGCACATCAAGTGCAGTTAGAATTATCTTTTGTAGCATGCCGGGATGGTTTAGGGCAAGATCGAAGTCATTTTTAGCATTTCTCATAAAGTGTTTTATGGCTGCGTTGGAAATTGCATCCAGTGCTCTTCTGACTTGGATATTTGTAGATCTATCATCCATAAATTTGTTTCTCATCATTATTATATCCTTAGGATGCATGTCTTCCAATTCTCCATCTATGATCTTTGTGCACACCTTTTCACCTCTTTCAATCTCATATTCATTATACCTGTGTGTGGTTATCCTAGTGGTTATTTCTTGGCTTTTGATGTTCAGAATTCTCTTGATTGGCTTTTCTAGTTGTTCCACAGGTAATGGAGTTGGATCATCCTTTGTGCTTTCTGGAGATATTGAATCTGGTATGTGGGCTTAGTATTCCTATTTCTTCATTTTCTTCTCTGTAGATTTCTTTACAGTATGCTTCAGGGAATACATAGTCACTAGGTTTAAGCTTGATCCTACGTCTAGTGACTCCATGCTCCACCTTCATTGACATGTTGAAGTTTCCATCATGGAATCATATACTACGACCTTCATTTTCTTTTTGGCCTCCTCTGCTATATCAACCTTTGACGCTTCCATCATCATTTATGTGAAAATTCTCTTCTTTGTGGATTCTTGTTCAGGTTGATAAAGTCCTAGTATGTTACCTCATCTAGTAGTTGTGAGACTTTTGTTTGTGGTTCTAGTATAGTCTCAGCACCCTTATCACTTGTTCGGACATCAGGTGATGTAAACTCTGCTCCTTGAGTTTTGTCTTGTTGTTCAGCAGTAGGAGATGGCCTTTTAGTTGGTTTAGTGAATCGCTTTACTGCCCCATGCACCATGTTTAAAGTTTGCTTCGCTTGGTCAATGGTCGCATCCCCCTTTTGTTTCACATGTTCTAGATTTTTGTTAATTGTTTTAACTTTTCTTTCCCATTTTGTTGTCTGCTGATTGATCTGACTCTTGATCAGTTCTTTCTATGTTGTTTTCTTCAGTTCCCATGACAAGTTATTGATGCTGTCTTGAATCGCTAGTTGTTGTTGTTGTTTTTTGTTTTCTGTTCCTCTACTTACTCTTATACTAACTTTGAGAATTTCTTTGAGTTGCACATTGGTATTCTTCTTAAGTACTTCCAGTATGCTGGTATTCTGGTTCACAGACTCTGACATTTTTTAATGACAGAATTTCGTGAATCTTGATTCTTCAATATATACTCCATCTTTTATTTTAGTTCTTTCTCCTTCTTTGCTTCTTTTTCTCTCTAAAGCTTCGTGAAAGCTTTTAAAATAAGCCTAAATAGATTCAACAAAAATATGGATTTTCGATTTTGCTGTGGTTAGGACTTGTGGTGAATTTGGAATAATAGATGTTACACCTAACTGAATAGAAGCAAACACATCTGGAGGGATCACATCATCAGTGGATGGTGTGGCAGTCCTTCCATCACCAGAGTTGATGCTGTTGATGCTGATAGTGGGGGTGGTGGGTGGTGATGGTGGTTGTGGCGGTAAAAAACAGAGTATGTGTGTATATATATATTATAATAACTATAAAAATAAAAAATTTAAATTGGGTTTTGGATGAAAATGGTAAAAAAAGAAATACACATGTAAATTGACCAAAATACCCCTAAGTTAACTGACTTTTCTTAACGGAGTTAGAGTCTTAGACTAAAATGGCCAAAAATGGAAACCTTAGGGACACAGATGAGAAAAAAATATTTGGATTAAAGTGACAATTTTTGACAAACCTCAGGGACTAATTTGGCAATTAACTCTATTTGGATTGATAAAGAATATTCCTTCTGAAGATTGTTTGAGTTGTAAGCCCAAGAAAAAGCTTAATTCACCCATTATGCTAATATCAAAATGATTGTTCAACAATTTTCCAAATTTCTTGCAAAAAAATTGGATTAGTTGACCGAAACATTATGTCATCTACATAGATTTGTACCAACATTATAGGAACACTGGGTGTTTTTGTGAAAAGTGTGGTGTCGATAGTTCATTTAAAGCTATACAAGGATTTGCCCAGTTTGTAGACATGTTTTGGATAGCTGGGATCTAGAAACTCGTGTGGTTGTTGAACAAACACTTCATGTTCAATCTTGCCATTCGGAAATGCTAACTTCACATCCATTTGGTAAACTTTGAAGTCTTTGTGAGTAGCATAAGCAAGAAAGATTCTTACAACCTCTAATCTGGCAACATGAGCAAACGTTTGATCAAAGGATCAAAGTCAATTCCTTCTCTTTGAACACCAATCTAGCTTTGTTTTTATTATAACACCTCGTTCATCTGATTTGTTTCTGTAGACCCATTTGGTCTGAATGATTGATTTGTCATTTGGTTTTGGAACTAATATCAATACTTTGCTTTTCTCAAACTGATCAAGTTCTTCCTTCATAGCATATATCCAGTTTATATACTCCGAAGCTTCAGATATTGACTTTGGTTCTGTTAAACTTAAAATACATGCACACTAACATTCACTAGCACTTGCAGCCCTTGTCTGTGCCCTTTTATTCTGGATTACCTATTATATTTTCAGTCAAATGATTTTTGGTCCACCTCATATTATGAAAAGGGTTGATATTATGAATATATGTGACTTCATTCTGATGTTCCCCCGGAGATTGTGCGTTATCTGGAATCATTGTTTCTTTATTCAGATTTTCATTATTAACTCATGATGTTTCACCAATATCGTTAGAATCCATAATGTTTTTTTTTTTGTTTAAGTTTAACTTAATCAAAGTCTTAAATTTACTTTCCCATTGACCTCCCAAAAACTCTTCAGACAGTTCATTTAACATTTGTTCAGTATTTTCTGGAACTTTGAAAAGTGTTTTGTTTCCAGATTTTGAGTTTTCTGGATTGAGTCTTACCGATGAATCATTGAAAGACACATAGATACTTTCTTTAAATATTTCAAAGTTTATAATGTAAACTCTGTAAGCTTTTGATACCAGAGAGTATCCCAGAAACACTCCTTTTTCAGCTTGTGTGTCAAATTTCTCTAAATTTTCAAAATCATTAAAGATGTAACATGTACATCCAAAGATATGTAAAATATTGACACTTGGAAGTCTTTTGTAAAGTATTTGATGAGGTGTTTTATGAAGTCTTTTTTTAATAGAGTCTTGTTTTATGTGAAGTAGGCATTAGCAATTCCTCTGCCTAGAAGTATGTTGGTAAATTTGAAAAAGCTAGCATAGTTCTTGTAGCTTCAACAAGTGTTCTGTTCCTTCTCTCAAGAACTCCATTTTGTCGAGGAGTTCTAGGAGCTGAGAAATAATGTGAAATTCTCTTTCTTATCAGAAATGATTCCAATCTGGAATTTTGGAATTCAGTTCCATTATCACTTATAATTCTTCTGACTTTTAGTTTCAAGTGATTTTTGATTTTTATAGTTTCACGTTTGTTTCTTAAAAAGTCAACCCATGTGTATTTTGAAAAATCATAAAAAATGTCAAGTATGTATTTCTTACCTGTCATGCTTTCCCTGCTGATTGGTTGTGTTGTTGAGGAACCAAATAATAGATCCATATGAAGTAGTTCCAAAGGTTGTGTTGTTGAGGAACCAAATAATGATTTTTGGTAGCCTCTTTTTTATTTACCCATTTGACATGCTTCACATATATTTTCCTTTTTGAATTTTATAGCCGGCAGCCTTTTACTAGTTTTTTGTTGGCAAGGATGTTTAAGGTTATGAAATTTACATGTGCAAGTTTCCTATGTCATATCCAGTTATCACTTGATGTTTGAGAAAATAAACACAATGGTTCTTTTTTCGTTTTACATTAAGATCAAAGTAATAAATGGATTTTCTAATTCTTTAACCTGTCAAAAAAACCACATTATCGTCCCGTGATTCCAGCCCAGCTGGTTGAGGATGTGAGGGTTTACTCCCTAAGGGAGGTTCCCGCACGGGGTCCCGAGTTCGAATCCCATTGGTGGCATAAATGCCCCATGTGGGTGTGGCCTATGGATGTGTTATTCCAGCTCTGCTTCGGTGGGGTACCGATTCGAACCCGGGTGGCTTGACTTCCGCAAAAAAAAGGGTTGAAGCAAGCTAATGGGTTTCCAACTGATCTACACCTTTCAAAAAAAAATAAACCACATTATCTATGATTTCTATCACTTCACGTTAATATGACCAGAAAATTACCTTAAAGCCCTTAGCAATGAATTGTCCACAACTTAACATATTATACTTTAATCCTTCAACATATGAAACATTTTTTTATGGTTAGAGGTCCTATAGTAATGTTTCCATAACCTTAGGTTCTACCATTTATTCTGTTCCTAAAGTTAATTAATTAACCAACTCTGGCTACATACCTACTTAATAGGCTCTTGTATCCTGTCATGTGTTTGAAGCTTCCAGAATGATTATACCAAACTTGGGGCACATAAAGGTCATGCAATGTTAAGAGTTAAAGATTTATTGATACCCATCTCTTGTTGGGTACTGATTTAAAGTAGCAATTTCTGAACATAAATTTTATTCTTCATATCCTTGCAGTTTTTAGCAGTAGGAATATGAGAGTCCTTGTCTGTTTTTCTAGTGATGTGTGTTGGGACAACTTTAAGAAATCCAGCACACATGCAACAATTGATATTAGATATGCTATCTGATATTGATATTAGATATGCTATCTGATATTGTATTCCAAATTTCTAGAATTTCTTGATCCATTTTACGCAAATCAAGCCATGTTTCTGTTTTTATTGATCTATCTGTTTCATTCAGATTTTTCATTTCAATTCCAGATGTTTCTTCTTTTGCTTTTTTGAAAACAGTCTGAGTGCTTAACCTTGTCCCTTTCCATATCCTAGGCCTTGTCCACAATTTCTGGGCTTAGCCTCAATGTAGTCAATAAAATACTTTGCTTATTGGAAACTTGACATTTATTGAATCGTCTTTCAAATTTTTGTACAATTGCTGCCTTTCAATTTCATAAAATTGATTTTTGCTTTCTTTAAAAGGTTTTCTTTTTACATAATTTTCCCTTTTTTAACTTCATTAGATGTTTGATTCTTAATTTTGGTAAGCTCAGAGAGATTGTGCTTTTAAACTTGTCCGTTTCTCTTTAAAGCTTATCTTGCAATTGCTTATGCTCAATTTTTAAAATTTCAAATTCAAATGTATGACTTGGTGATATTACCTCTGAGTTTGAAAATTTATCCTCAGATTCATCATCAGCTGCCATGAGACAAAGGTTGACATTTTATTCTTCATCATCTGATGAATCATCTAATAGCCATGTATCGTCACCAATTAGTCTAATCTGTTGCTTTTTAGCTTATTTTTGTTTTCTTTCTTAGTACGCAACATCTCGCAGCTGTTTGCTCTGACGCTCATTTATGTAGTGACATTTTTGTTTGATTTTGAAGCAGGTCACTACAGCCTTTTCTAATTTCCTATCGTTGGATCTATCTACCTTACCTTTGAATGCATGGTTTCCTGACATTCTGTATTCAAAGGTTTTGGTAAGAAGTGTAATGGCTTTTGTGAAGGCCAGATAGTATGATCTGGGATCAGATGTTTCTGTTTCTCTTGACGTTGGCATTGTTTGTGAGGAGCTAGATTTTGGTTTCCGGGTTAAGGCATATAATTCTATTTGACAACCCTTGTGACAAGAATTTTCAAATATCTCATCTTCCTTGGGATAAGAATGCTATAGAGATCATGGATATTCATGTTGTCTAGCTCTAACTTTGAGGCTATGGTCATTGTAAGTGTTCTCCACTCTCTTGGTAAAGCTCCTAAGAACTTAACATTCTTTTCATCATTTGATTTTGTTATCTCATATTTCTTTAACTCATTCAAGATTTTAGAAAATCTGTTATAAGTTTCAGACAATGTTTCATTTGGGAGACATTTGAAATATTCATAACTTGAAACACAATTAGTTTTTATGTTTCTTCTCATTTTTTCCTCTCCTTCACATAATTGCAGATGAACATGCATCTACATGAGAAAATATGTCATTTAGAAGAGCCATGATCATTAATGATTTGGCTCTTTCATCAATTGCTAGTCCTTCCTTGTCCTCTTGTCCCTAGAATCTTTTATCCTTAGGAACTTGAGTGGCAGGAATTTCAGGTATTTTGTCAGTTGCTATAACTTCTGGTATTTCCATCATGGGAATGTATGGTCCACTCACAATGGATTGGTCTAAACGATGATCATGTTCATTTAAGATTTGATCATCCTGACCTACCACTATGGGTCTTCCACTCTGACTAGAGTGGGATGCATAGACTTTGAGCCCATCTAGAAAGCAGAATTCTACGTTTGAAAGCTTGCCATTTGTCAAAAGTGGTAATTAAGATACTTAGTTAAAACTTTTAAGAATTAAGCTTAAATAGTTCTTTTAACAGATCAGGATATTTATAAAAATAACTTATTCAAACTGTTCTGATACCAAGTGTTGGTCCTAGAAGTATCAGCCTCACATCGAATCAATTGGAATTGTGATTTCTACAATATATAAACAATGTACGGACTAAGAAAACAAACTTTCAGAAACAAACAATGTACGGAATAAGAAAACAAACTTTCAGAAACACTAGAACACATTACACAAGGGTTTTCAAGAAGTTTTCTGTTTATATAATGATCATCTTTTAACAAGGATCACGTTTAACTTTACAAATGAATGACTCAAAAGAATTCTTATGGCTTGTGTGAATGCAATGTGGAGTATGTGTGTTGATACATTAGTGTGTCTATCGCTTTGGATTCTACAATAAACGGCGTTTAAAGTTGAAGAATGGTAGATTATGATAGACATTCGACCCATATGGGGTCGAATGAAAAAAAGGAGGGTCGAACAAAAGTTTTGATTGTATAGTTTTGTTTGTTCGAGCTCAGTAATGGTCGAACGAGGGCATTCGACCTCTTCAAAGGTCGAATGTGCAGGTCTATATATAGTTTAAGTTTGTTTTATAGGTTAGTTGGTTGAGCCATTTGTGTGTGTGAAGTGTGTGTTTCCGGAGAGTGTCTATAAACTTCTATTTTAGGTTTTCATTGTAATCTAAAGTCTATTAAATAAAATCAATTGATTATTAATGAAAGTGATTATTGAAATGGATTTCTTTGTGTTCTGATTTGTTGATTATCATTTTGCATGTGATCTAGGGTTTCCGCACCTAGATTACTCTACTTGTGTGATAAAAAAGTTGATTTCTAACAATCCTATCCCTTACAAAGTGGTATCAGAGCTTTGCTCAATCACACAACTGCAAATTGATAGTTTTAAATCAGATTTTTCATTAAAAACATCAAAATTTTATCTATTTTGCATGAACATTGCATGAACATGGAGATTGATTGATTTCAACTTGTTTTTACGGTTAAAATCCAAATTTCTTTTACAAAAGTTGATCTCCTACAAATCCGAATCAAAACCTGATAAATGATTTTTGAAAAAAAAATTGATTTTGAAATGGGTCAGGTAGAACCAGTTGAGTTTGGATCAAAGCAGTGTGGTTTTTAGGTCGAATCGGGTGTTTTTAGGTCGAACCAATTGAGTTTTAGGGTCGAACCAGTTGTTTGTTCTTCATTCAGAGTGTGTTGTGTCTTCATTCGAACCTTTCTAGTTCCTTCGACCTTACATGGGGTCGAACCAACTTCATTTCAGGGTCGAATCAAGGTTGATTGTCTTAGTTTTTCATCTGAGTTCATCTAAGTGGTCGAATCAACCATTTCTGTTTCATTCAAACCTCGTCTGAGTCAAATAGGTTAAACCAAAAACTGTTTTACAAATTTTTCTAAGTGTTGTCATTCGGAACATCATGGATAACATTGGGGATTTCCTATGACACCGAGACCTGCTATAAGACAACAACAACAAGTATTAATGAATCCTTGTGAAGTTGCAGCAACTGAAAGTGCAAACACACAAGCAACACAAATGCCGAATATCTGGGCCGTTTCTGTTGCTAAGCCTCCTCCACAACCAATGCCAGACTTTTAGGGAGTAGCAGCCGCAACAACAGTTCAAAGCCAGACTACCAATGCCATCACAACCTTGGTGAATGATTTATCTTCGGAGAATTGAACTCGACCACCAAAGTTGTTAGATATGAATGAATACTACTCATGGCAAAAGAAAATTCAAGATTCATTTGGAAGACATGGGATTAGATGGTGGGGAAGCATGGCAGATTATTAAGAAGGGGTATGTGGCACCTACCATTGAGAACTCTACAACACGAATAGCACTTGGAGACCTAGCTGATGATGAGAAGAAGAAGTTCGCAGCACAGAAGAAAGTTTTTTCACAGCTTTCTCAAGCTTTGAATAGATCTACTGCATCAGTTTGGAACATGCACTACTTCAAAGCAATTATGGGATGTTTTAAAGAGTAGACATGATGGGAATGAGAAGACTCGAAAGTTGAGAACTGAAGAGTTGAAGAAGGAGTTTAAGAATTTTAGTTATATTGGGAATGAAACCTTGAAGGAAATAAGTCCATGGTTCTTTCACTTGTTGACTGAGTTGTCGAATTATCAAGTTTCCTATCCAATGATAGAGATTGTGGAGAAGTTCACTGATGCTTTACCGCCATACTAGAGTCAGCATACTAACGTGCTCAAAGAGAAAGATGCTTACCAGTATTAGACAATCAGGGAGTTTATTAAAAAGCTTGAAAACAAGGAGATGAAAGCTAGAAGAAAAGAGAAGAGGTCCCAAATTCCACAGAATTCGGAACTTTTATTAACTACTACATCAACTTCCATTCCGAGTGGAGGTGTAAGTATTGGTGGAACACAAACAACATTCGTTTCAAAAGTTGAGCCTCTGAATTATTTTGCAACACCATCTTACACACCACCTCCATCAAACTTTCAAGTTCTTCATAACTACTTTGGGACATCATCAGTAGACATGACATAGCAACAACCACAAGCTCCCCCTATTGTCAGTCAAGCCATAACAAGTTCAGGTCCAGTTGTATTAGAAACTTCAAACATGAATAATGTAACAGTTGAGGTAGCACAATAACATGTTGCATTAGTTTCTGCATTAGTAGCATCATACAATGGACTTGTGGCATGTCAGATTGGGAATAACAACCTAACAAATGAAGATTATGCCCAAATTGATAAAGAAGACATGGAATTGATTGATATCCAGTGGGCGTTTGCATGTGTCATGAGAAGAGCTACAAAATTAATTGAGAAAACTGGTAGAACAAACCTTGCTACTACAACTAACACCACCTATGGATTCAATAAAACAAAGGTTGTATACTTCAATTGTGGAACCAAAGGTCATTTTGCTAGACAGTGTACCCAACCAAAACAAAGAGGTAACCGCAACCCATTTAACTCAAACTATCAAAACCGTTAATTACAAAACCAAGTCACATTCCAAAAGCAAAATAACAACTATCAAAACCAAAACAATTACAAAAACCGAGAAAACATCTTACAAAATTCCAACCAAAGACAAACATCCACAACCAACCAAAACCAAACAACACCATATCAAATTAGAACCATTGTTCCAGTTTCTACACTAAACACTCATCAGCAAAATGAGAACAAAGCATTGATGATTCAGAAAGATGAAGGTTATGATTGGGACACAATGTAATTGGGTGTTGAAGAGACTACTGGTGGTAATTTTGCTTTTTTAGCTCACGAAATGGTGAGTGTGGAGCCGGTGATAGTTGAGAATGAAGAAAAGGAGAATGTGATTGATGAGGTAGAAGATGAAGTTATTTCTGAGAAGGTGGAGGAGCAAATGACTGAAGAAGTTGTTCCAGATTATTCTGAGGATCATTATTCTGTTTATTCTGACACCGAGAGCGAATCAGATTCTGAATCAAGTGTTAACTCACTTGATGATGACATTGAGCAACTTCTTGCAGAAGCAGATTTTCTTATGACCAAGAAGTCTTGCATGGTAGATGATACTTTCTCGAAGGTTGATTACTCCAAATTCTTTGCAGGAAAGGAAGCTCACTTTGCATTAATGGCTATGATAGAAGCTCCGAAATCGGTAAGTTCTAATTCTCCAACTTCTAACAATGAAAAATATTGTGGTACATGTGATAGACTCGAAGGCGAGGTTAAGGACTTAGAGTACCAACTTGAAAGTGCTAGAACCGCCATTGAGTCTTATCACAAGAAAGAAATAGATGTGAATAAGCTGCTAGATAACTATAAGAAAGACATTTTTGACTTAACTAAAACTTTTTCACAAAAACAAACTGCCATTAATAACTATATTAATGAAATTAAAGAAACAAAATTAGAAATGGAAAAGTTAAATGTTTTTCAAAAAAAGATAAACAAAGAGCTTGAAAGTTATCTGAATGTAACTTATGTCTTAGACCACATCATTGAGGAACCAAGACCTACTGTGAATTACAACTCAGTACCTTCTCTGGTGTTATTTGAGAATCACAACTTATATACTGTGACACTGGAAAGTTCTGATAAATATGGATCTACATCAGAAAATGAATCAAACACTTCAAGTGTTGGTGATCCAAATTAGGATGTAAAACCGATTTTGGGAGTAAACAATGAGGGCGTTTTGGCAATAACTGATGATTCTGATACTGAGGATGAGGTACCTAAAAAGAATGTTGATATTCCTCTCGAAAATCACATTCGTACTAATGAGTGTTACTCAAAGGTACAACAGTCTCAGAAAGTTGACCAAAATCAGAATCAGTCAGTAAAGAAAAATGTGAAAGGTGATTGTTGTGATAAACCATTGAAAGTGTTTTATCGGATGGAAGGATCCGATAAAATAATTTCTCATGAAGAATATACGATACAGTTCACTAATTACTCTAAAATTGATAAAATTTGGCAAGAAAGCACAATCTGGTTTCCTAAATCTGAAAGGACAAATAATATGCCACCAGAATTAGTGAAGCGACTGTATGGTGATGATTCTAACTCAACAAAGGTTCATGTCACACAATTTTGTTAAACCAATGGACAAAGTAAATGGATTTGTTAAACCAACTTATTCACTAGAGCCCACTCCAGAGAGTTTGAGGCGACAGCACTATAATGATCAAAGGTCGGTTAACACATTTGCTAGATCTGATGATGAAAATTATTTTAAAGAGTACAGAGCCTGTTTTAAGTGTGGAGAGAGAGGGCGTTTACTTGCTCATTGTCTATACGTAAGACGCAAAAGGCTAGAGGTTGAAAAAAAGCAAAATCATAGAAATCCGAATGTTGGTATTCCTCAAAGAAACTTTTATCTTCAAAACCAATTTGATAACCAAAATAATTTTTACCAAAGAGGAAACCGACCGGTTGTTTATGACAATCGAAATTGGATTGCTATGAACAATGGTATGAGAAGACCTATGATGAATCCGACTTTTGACAAACAAAAGGTTTATTCTAAACCCTATGTTAGATAAAATGTTGGGCCTTCGGTAGTTAAATCAACCAATGTGACAATAGTAAACAAACCAGGTCAACATTCGTACATACTTGAGTTCTTGTTTTACTATATGTGCATATCTAGACAAGTTTTTCATACAATATACCCCCCCCCAGTCTAGTAAAGCTAGAGTTATTCAGAAAACTCAACAAGGGACACTTGTTTAGTCATACAACACCCAAACAAATCCTCCAAAAACAACATCTCATGAGGTTATTATGTCTTAACACATGATGACTTACTTTTAACACACGTACATGAACACAAGAATCATCATGATAGAGATTGAACAAGAACCTTTCTAAGAGTGTTCCACCTAAGATTGTTTCTAAGAATTCTAACAATGTTCAACCAAAATTTCAAACTCAAGTTAGAATTCTAAAACGATCAAAACAATCTTGGACATCAAAAGGATCTGCAGGAGCCTCAAGTTCAACTTCTAAACTGGTGAAAGAGGTTCCTAAAACAAATGTTTTAGAGAAGCCAGTCATTGAAAATAAAAATGTTGTTGAGAAAAAGAAGGAATCTTTGAATGTCTCATTTACTGATACTAAAAGACCAAGACTAACAAGGATTGGGTCCCTCGTAAAAAAGAATCATGTTTGTGATTGGTGCAGGGAGTTCCAGCTGGCCCTGTTAGCAGTCTCTGGATTGTTAACAGTGGAGCTTCTGGGCACATGACGGGAGATATGTCGCTCCTTTTTGACATAAAGAATATTAATGGAGGGTATGTCGCACTTGCTGGAAACAAAGGAGGTTATATCACTATGGAGGGAAGTGTTAGTAATGGGATTGTGAGTTTTGAGAAGATTTCATATGTGAAACAGATTGATTACAACTTATTCAGTGTATCTCAGATTTGTGAGAAAAAGTATTCTGTGCATTTTGACGTGAAGTCTTGCTACATTCTGAAACCCGGATTTGTTATACGTAAGGAGTGGAACATGCTTAAAGCTCTGAGAGTGAAAAATTTGTACATTCTCGACATGAGCAAAGCAACCACGACTCAAGGTCAAGTTAAGTGTATTATGTCAAAGGCTACCGATAAAAAGTTTATTATGTGCCATCGACGGATGGGCATATTCACCTTAGAAAAATGAACAATTTGGTGAAAAAATGGGCTAATTGAGGGCGTGAATGTGAAAAACTTTCATTTGAATAATAAATGCATGAGTTGCATAAAGAGCAAACGGAACAAACATTCCTCCAAACCCAAGAGAGTAAACTCTCTAACCATTCCACTTGAACGTCTTCATATGGACCTATTCGGACCTGTGAAACGTAAAAGTCTTAATGGAGATATTTACTGCCTTGTGGTAACTGATGACTATTCAAGATTCTCGTGGGGTGATGTGCATGTAACACAAAAGTGAAACGTTCAACAATCTGAAAGTTCTATTTACCCGATTGGAAAACATCTATGGTTGAAGATAAAACGATTCAGAAGTGACAACGCGACGGAGTTCAAGAATTCTATGATGGATGAATTATGTGAAGAAAAAGGAATTCATCATGAATATAGTGCACCATACACTCCTCGACAGAACGGTGTTGCAGAACGCAAGAACAGGACTCTAATTGAAGCAGCTAGGACAATGCTTGCAGATTCGTATCTTCCAGTGATTTTCTGGAACGAGCAATTCATGCAGCTTGTTAAACTCTAAATCGTTTATTGACAGTGAAGAAGTTTGGAAAGACTACTTATGAACGGCTAATAGACGGAAGTCGAATGTAGAGTATCTAGAACCTTTCGGAGCACCATGCACGATGCTGAATCCTACAGAAAAGTTTGGAATTAAAACAGAAGAGGGCTATTTTGTTGGATACGCGACACCACTTAAACTAATGTGGATGTCCAACACTACACTCAGAATGCTCTAGGAAATGGGCCCGATTGGATGTTTGACTATAAAGAACTCTTTGAGTCATTCAATCTAGATAGCTTGGTTGAAGAGGCGGTATTAAGACGATACTACGAGTGTGAGAACGTAGTGACTTCACCGTTAGTGCGTCCGATCACCGTAACTCCTCCAGCAACTACTATTAATGATGTCAATGCTCCTGTGATCGAAGAAGAAGAGATTTATCAAGAAGCTTCTACAACGTTTGATTCATCTGAATCGGAAGCCGATGATGAAGTTTTCAGTGAAGCTATGCTAGATCATGCTACAGTATGACATCAGGTGAACCCAAATCCAGATATTCCATCTTCATCTAATACGGGTAATGAGCTGGACACAGCAGAAAATGTGAATGTTCCAGCGGTGATTCCTATACCTGAACATCCAAAATCTCGGATTTGTCGGATTCATATGTTAGGAAAAGTCATTGGAGATCCTGGTAGCAGTGTGATGATGCGAGGACAACTAGGGCATGCATCATCAAAAGAAAATATTGGAGCCCTTGCCCTATAAACATAGATTCAAAAATCAGGTGATCAAAATGATTGGTCTTTGCTTGTTATGTGTCGCAGGTGGAGCCGCGGACATACAAGGATCCTTTACAATACGAATCTTGGGTGGAAGCAATACAGCAAGAACTTCAGCAATTTCAGAAACTCGGAGTCTGGACGTTGACTGACTTACCACCAGACAGGAAGAAGATTGGTACAAGATGGGCATTCAAATGCAAGAAGGATGATAGAGGGGTTATCATCAGGAACAAAGCTCGATTGATTGTTCAAGGATTTAGTCAACAATAGGGAATTGACTATAACGAAGTCTATCAATTCGAATGTTTCTTGCGTATGCATCCTACATGAAATTCAAGGTGTATCAGATGGACGTTAAAAGTGCTTTTCTATATGGTATGGTGAAAGAAGTAGTGTATGTCGCCCAACCACCGGGTTTTGAGGATCCTATCCACCGGGATAAGGTCTACTAGCTAAACAAAGCATTGTACGGTTTGCACCAAGCCCCAAGACAGTGGTACGAGGAGCTGAGCACGTATCTTCTTTCTAAGGGATTCAAGAGAGGTTTAGTTGACTGTACCCTATTCACAAAACAAACAGAGGGTAACTTGCTTCTTCTACAAATTTATATTGATGACATTATATTTGGTTCTACTAATGAACTTTTGTGCTGGGAATATGAAAAGGTTATGCAGGAGAAGTTCGAGATGAGCACTATGGGAGAAATGCAGTTCTTTCTAGGCTTGCACGTGGATCAATTGCCAACAAACATCTTTATTCACCAGACGAAATACATTTCTAAATTCTTCAGCCGATTCCAAATAGATGATTCAAAACCTATGGATATTCCCTTACAATCCAATCACGGGAATGGAGTTGATGCTAAGGGGGAGCTTACCGATCACTATACTTATCGTGCAATCGTTGGATCTCTTATGTACTTAACTGCGTTCCGACCGGATATAATGTTCCCCACATGTCTTTGTGCACGATTTCAGTCAAAGCTGATACAAAGTCACTTAGATGCAATTAAACGAATCCTTCATTATCTGAAGGGTACTTCGCCATGCAGGTTATGGTATCATAAGGATGAGAGCCTTCACTTTATTGCCTTTAGTGATTCAGATTATGACGGTAAATCCACAATGGCTAGATGTCAATTTCTGGGGAGCAGGCTTTGTGACCTGGAAATGTAAGAAGCAGACGTCGGTTGTTCTGTCTACATGTGAAGCAGAATACGTGGCAGCCTCGAGTTGTTGTTTCACAAGTGCTTTGGATACAGCAACAGATGTGCGACTACGGCTTGCAATTTCTTAGAACTCCCATTTATTGTGGTAAAGAAGCAGCCATTGCACTCACTAAAAACACTGTCAATCATTCCAAAGCTAAGCATATCCGAGTTCGGTATCACCTTATTCGGGATTGCTATGCTAATGGATTGATTGACATGGTCAAAATCCACACTGATTACTAACGAGGCGATTTGTTTATCAAAGCTTTTGAGAAATCATGTTTTGAATTCTTATTAAGAGCTAATGGTATAACATAAAAGCAAGATTAAACTCCTCATCAGGTTATCAAATTTTTATTTTGTTTTTGTTTTTTTCGAAAATAAAAAATCCAAAAATAATTTTTTAATTTTAGGGGGAGCTTTTCTTTTTAGAAAAACCAAAACATTGAGAAACTTGAAAATCCATAAAAATTAGAAAATTCAAAATGATTTTCCAGGAGAAAAAGAGGAAATGATAGTACATCAGTGAGGATCTGACACATGCTAAAGATTTGTAATGTTTAAATAAGGCATGTGATGTTTTTGTGTGATGTGCTGGTAGGCTTCGTAGATTTATTATTGCGTGGCTTAGTGATACAAACATAACGAACTACTTTCTAGTGGTTGAACACCTCATGGGCATATGGTCTTAGTACCGTAATTTCGTTTGATAGGGTTGCCAAAATCTGAGGTTTTGGGTCGTTATGTTGATTGTTATCCGGGGTATCTTGATTGATCTTTTATTGTATTGATTTACGAACCTAGATTCAATCAAGATATTTGCAACAAGAGCTTATATGCCAAAAACCTAAAAGTTAACGAATTGAGGAACTTTATGTATGCCAATGATCAAAGATCATTTAATGCATCCTATCAAATCTATGATGAAAATTATGTTTGATATCAGCCTCAACCTGGTATGTGTGCACATGTTACTTTGTAGGATTGATTTGCTGACCTATACACCTTTGTGCTTCGTATCTTGTATATAACGGATAAAATTGGCATAATCACGCATTACAATGAAGCTTTGTGTAAATTCCTTGATACGAGAGTATGTCGTGTGCGTGGAAACCATAAGCTTGTTAGTTTTAATACACTTAACACGTATCATTTTAAAGCACTGCATAACGGTCTGCATGTGAGCCTATGTGGATCAAAATATCAGCAATTGTCGAATCACATATTTTCTTTAATGATAATATATAAAAGATCAACGGTGTGATTAGATTTCTCATAAACTGATAGGATCCTCTTACCGGAAATAACAAAATGTTTACTCCTTTAAATTTTTCATTTTATTCATATATACAAAAAGCCAAAAAGATTTTTGTTGTGTTTTAACATAAATTTCAGAAAATCCAAAATTTTTACATTTATGTGTTATTTTCGATAACTGATGTTGGAAGACAGTCATTTTCTGATGTTTGACGAACCAATCTAAGTTTTGTATTATTTAAATGAGAAATTTTGAGAGTTTTAAGGTTTTCCTGTTTTAAAATGATAAAACATGATTCGAATCGGACATTTGGTAAAATTTCAAATTTCCAAATTCGTATTCGACCTTTCTTTAGGTCGAATGAGTTTCATGTGGGTTGATTCGAACCTTAGTAAGAGATCGAATGAGTAAGTTTGTTTGAAAATTCATTCGATCCATTTCATTTTCATTCGGACCTTTAGATAGGTCGAATGAACATGGAATTTTCTCATTCGAACCCTGAATGGGTCGAATGAGCCATGCCTATATATATTTGTTGTTTCGTTCAAACACCACACAGTTTTTTTACAAATTTTCAACATAAAGTCACCTTGTGTCTAGAAACTTCTGTTTTAGGTCTTTATTGTAATCCAAGGTCTTTTAAAGTTAAAATCAATTGATTATTAATGAAAATGATTATTGAAATAGATTTCTTTGTGTTCTGATTTGTTGATTATCATTTTGCATGTGATCTAGGGTTTCCGCACCTAGATTACTCTACTTGTGTGATAAACTAGTTGATTTCTAACAATCCGATCCTATACAATGTGTAAAAGATATATATATATATATATATATATAAAAGAAGAGCAAATGAGATACCTTTAGGCGAACATACCAGAAAGCACACTCATAATGTTGTTTTAAAATAAATCTAGTCAAGGAAATGCCAACGGGGGCACTAACATAATAATAAACAACCACAAGCTATGTTTAGTCAAGGGACATGCCTAAGGGCACACTAATAAATTTGTATCCATTCAATCAACAAATCAAAGGAACATACCACAAAGCACACTCGTAATGTTGTTTTAAAATAAATCAGTAGAACAAAATGAGCACCTAGGAAAAAAGGCTATATGCGGATAATGTAGAACCATAAGCTAAAAGTTACTATAGATCAAAGTACCAAATGAAGAGAAGAACAATCATTTTCGGCTTTTGGCAACATGGCGGTGACGCAAGGTGATGTGTGAACAACCGGTGATGGAGTGGGTCGGGCAAACAGCGTCGTGTGGGTAGGAGGGACTGCTGAGGACTGTGGCCGATGTTTGTGTGTATCTACAAAATATTAGTTTTATACGAGCACTTACTTTTTACTTACAAAATCTATGAACTCGCTTACCTTTTTGTTGACTCTTTTTAACATGTTTTTTCGGGTTACAAAGGTACACACGCGCTAAGATGCATTTGGGGAGTCTCATGCGTGATTATCAAACATTTTCAACATACATTTGTTTTTTTTATATGGTTTATAGGTTTGAACCAAATATAACGCCATATGTTTCTTAATCCGAGCCAATTGTTCTAAAATAATTATATGATCCGACCCGACGAAACAGTATTATGCAGCGATAAACAAACGACCCTAAAATTTTCCGCCCAGCATACAAAAAATTTCTAGGTCCGTCACTGTAACGAAGCTAAGTGAAACCGACCAAATTATTTGATGTATTTTTGCTTGTATCGAGGTCCCGCCGTATTGTGCAGAATTCCACTCGTGTTTAACAAAAGGGTCAACGAAGGATAATAGCTAATTTTTATTGTTCATAAATTAATCTTGTCGCCTACTTTATTACACTTTTTTTGACAACTCATGTGCTGCTAGAAAAGATAATCAAGATCATGTAAAATATGTTTCCATGTTCCACCTGATGTATTAAACAAACAAGAAAACAATCTTTTTTTGACCACTCCACATAATATTGGTACCATGTGTTATGTCATGTATTAAAAGTTTTATTAAGCAACTTCCAAAGTAATCGTTTCAAATTGACTACTCCACGGATATTGTTGCTGCTAGAAGAAAATCATTTCTTGACCCACAATGCGCGTTAAGAAATTGGTCTGATGATACAAAAAATATTGTCAATGATGGCGGTGTCATAAATTTAAAATAACACTTTTTGGCATGTCATCTGTTTATGACACGCGCTTATGACAGACTTTGTTGACACGCGTTTACAATTTTTATTGACACATTTTAACGACATATCTTATGACACAAATTTATGATGTAATTTTATAACGTTTATTTTACATGTCATAATTTATTAATCGACAAAAAACATTTCCTGTAAAATTACAGATTTGTCCTCGTGGATATATACCCATTTTATTATGTGCAATATCATTAGCAAGCTAATAACAAAATCATCATTTCATTATATAATACATATTTATCAAATTACAAACCAATCTTAGACAACATTTAACGTTTACAAAAACATTGTATTGACAATACATTGCCTTAAAACACGTTTCGATTACTTGAATATAAATGCCGCGGCATAGCTTGACCATTCTTCGTGAATGACATCCATATGCACATCCGCGTAGTAATCCACTCCTTCCCCAACCAGAGACAACAATGAAGTTAATACATTAGTCGAGGCCGTCCAATTATTTTACGTAAATCATAGCGCATCACTACCTTTATTTTGCCTTAAAATACTTTGCCCAATATTTCGACTCCTTCGTGAACTATCTCTTTCATGAATTTCATGACATAAAAACCACATTCTATAATTCCCGGCTGGCATGGACACTACATGTTAAAAAAATTAGAAAAATATTAAACCTAAATATTAAACTCAAAGAGCACGAATTATTTGTTAAAAAAACATACATTGCAATTGAAGACGAAATCATCAACGTCAACGGAGCTTGTGTTTTACACAATTCCCTTAAACAGATTCATGGTCTGTTCCCAGCGTACACCAGTTCTTAACAGTGGTTGTGCACTGCTGGACTATTCCACTCGCCTGAAAAGTAATAGAACTTAGCTACAGCTGTTGTGTTTGCGAGTTGTTTTATGTGAGTATTATCAAGTGTCTTCTGCATTAACCAACATCTGTGTTTATATAGAACTCGAAAAAACATGAGTTTCTAGCTGCATAATAATTTCCGTTCAATTCTAGTAATGGCAATTAAACTATTTAATTGCATCTTTAATACTAGGCGTTGAAACATCCTTCTGGAAGCTTATACTTACAAAGATTAAAAAACAAACGGGTAGTAAAACCTAGCATCACGCGGACCCGGTTTTTGGAGCTGCATTCGTGCCCGCATGTTGTACGGGAGTCTCCTTGGTTCAAGAATTTTTCTGGAGCATGAAGCTGTTTTTGCACCCCACCCTTACGCTCGCCGGTCGGTGCCCACTAGAAGAATTAAATCTCTTTCATTTGGTTTCATGTCATAAACCCATCTCCTTTTCATTCCCTAACCAATGTGGGGCAAACTCACATTCACATATATATAGACTCCAACATTATTGACAAAGATAAGAAGTGCAATAAACTTACACTACTAGCCTGGATGTTTTAATCCCCAAATGAAATCAATATAGAAGAAAGTGAATATAAGATCTAAGATCAAGAGATTGTTGTTGGGGAACTCATTATTAATCATCTAGAAGCACATCATATGCAACCAACATATGTGTGCCCAAATACTCATATTAAAAACATAAAACACTTCTAGAACCTTAACTTTCAATTTAAGGTAGTAAATTTAGTGAAAATGTAATTACCTTCCACAATAAGAAGACCCAAAACCCCCTAAAATGCACCTAGTCCATTGCAACATTCATTCCTCAAAAACAACCAAAATCCGCCGACTCAACAATGAAACCCAAAAACATTGTCACATCATCACTACCTTTTTTGTATTTTTTGTCACCACTCTTTCTATTTGTATATAAAAATGTACCATCAAGCCCCATCCTAATCTGTTATAGTTTTTGGCCAAGCGGCATTAAGCGTTCATTTTTTGAGCGCTAAAAATGGCTTATTGCCCAAGCTACATGTGGTTTCCAAATTAAACAGAAAATGAATCCAGAAGACTTAATATAGAAAACTAACACTTCAACCATAAAAATTCACATGAAATCATGAAGAATCATTGCCCAACCATTAAGCACACTAAAACCATCATATTTTACACAGTTGCTCAACCTACAAATTCTTACTATATTGAACCATATTCAACATCAAAGGGAAACAAACTACTAAATATAAAATTCGTTATCAAAATTTGGTGGAGAAAACATGTTTCCCAACACGACCAATCCGTTTTTTCTAGTTCTTGGCCAAAAGCCAGACTCCAAAACTGGATGCAATAGACAACATCCACAATGTTAAAACCGGATAACTTGCCTTTTTTAAGGGCTAAAAACTTTTTACTGCTCATGGTAACAATAATTTCAAAATAAAAAAGGAACTGGAAGTTAACTAGTAAAACATATAAATATAGAAAATTGTCACTTCAAATATAAAAAGTTAACATAAAAACATCTAGAATCATTGCTCAATCTTTACAATGGTAACAATAATTTCAAAATCAAAAAGGAACCGGAAGTGAACCATAAAAACATATAAATATAGAAAATTGTCACTTCAACTTTAAAAAGTTAACATAAAAACATCTAGAATCATTGCTCAATCTTTACAGTTTACAGCAAATTGCTAATGTATTGGCCATTAAAATTGAACAGTTAAAAGTGTAACTCAATTAGTTATTAGACTTAATTGTGTGTTCACATGTAAAGTGGGTCAGTATATAATAGTCTTGTTTGTTATCTTAAACTTTAAGATAACAAATATCTCAGTTAGACTTATGACCCATCCCAGTATTGGGTAAAGTGCGACTTGACATTGTGCGCAACCTAGATAGACTTATGACTCATCCCAGTATTGGATCAAGACCTAACTGTGTTGTCAAAGGTGAACTCCTAGGTGGCTAGGTGCCACGCCCTGAAGGTTGATACATGTCATTTAATACAGCATATGCGCAGCATATGCACAGCCCTGCCCAGCGCTGCTCAGATACATGTCGATTGGGTTGGCCCGGGACATCTTTTGTCCTAAATTTTAAATAATCAGGTCATTGTCTTTATGCTCTTAATGATCATGCTACATAGGGGCGTTCAAAAACCTCCTAACCCAACCAAACCAAAGACAGTTGGCTGGTATAAACTAGATATATAAAACCCTAACTATAAAATATATCAGTACACATATTCTCAGCGATCTAATTAATTACTTGATTATATAAAATCCTAATTAACCCTAACCCTAAACAAGCCCTAAATAAACCTAGAAATGTCTAATACCCCTAAAAATGGTATTTTAAACTATGTGCCGATGTTTAAAAAGCCCTCGCCCTTTAAAAATGTCTGCTAAATAAACATCTTAATACTAACAAATGTCAATTTTACCCCTAAAAAATATTCTCAAGTTGCATAAATAGAAACATGTACAAACTAATTTTATCATATAGATAACCAAACAAATGGTAGAACACATATTATAGATATTAAGGGCTCACAACGGTGTTGTCCCAATTGATTTTAACCTTCCCGGTACCACTTTGTGCAGCATAAACGACCATTGCCCTATTAAAAAAAAGTGGTAAAGCATATTCTAACACAACTTCCAGCCAACTATTTTTTCCAAAACAACACATATTTGATTACTATTCCCTCAAATTACTTACATATCAATAATTTGTTTCAACTACTCAAGAAAACTGATAGGCCTTAACGAGTCAAGTTAATCACATGTAGGTTTTTCAGGTCAAGTACAACTAACACCCAATGGTTTCTACAAAAACAAAAATGAAATTCAGTCAAAAAATGAACAATTATGGCAAAACCAGGATTGTACGACAAAAGGATGATGTCCATGTTCTTTCTCTTCAATGATCGATCTACAATCGCTCTACTTGCATCCTGGATATGTTTTGATTTGGCTTTGCGCTCGTCAGTCGGCGAGATTATAGCGGGGTTAACAAAACAAATTCTATTATCTGGTTTTTGCCCATTTTTCATTTGCGAATCTAGGTACCTGTTACACATACAAAAACCCAAATAAGTAAGATAAATTAAATTATGTTTTAAAAACAATTATTTAATGTATATTTATGTACTTACATAATATAAGAAGCGATTATAGCACCGGACAGCTCATCAATTGTAAAAACGACTTCAAAATCATTACAATTTATGTACGTGAAACTATCATGCCCAAAACTATCCTCATCAAACGGCAGACCTGTATGTTCAAGATCTTCTCTACCGAGTATCAAACAACACACAACCGAAGGCGGAAACGATGATTGTATGCAAAGAACAAAGAAGAAACATAAAACAGAATGATTATATTATCAAGTGCACACGTCTTCTAAGAGACGTCTGGTACACAGAATCCGAACACAAGATAACAACCCACAAAAGGACTAGCAAGCACAAAATAGACTAGGAACCCCCTATTTATAGTTACATAGGGCGGTTTACATATACTGGGCCTAGAAGGCCGAAACCCATTAAGAACAAATACAAGCCCAAGAGAAACGCAAACCTCTTGTTATGACCCAACAATATCCCCCTAGGTTTGTGTTGGCTTGGCGAGCTCACTGTTTCTTCTTGCTGCTTCTTTTTGACGTCTTCTTATTTTTCTCCAACGCTTTCTTCCACTCTTCAGTTGATTTTCCAACATAAGGACCAAACAACTTCGTATCAACTCTTCCTCTATTATCAGCTTCTAAACCCAATGCTAATATCTGAGCCACTGCACCTGTAAATGATTTTGCACATGCTTCATAATCTGGATCACATTGAATTTGGTGTTTCACCAGAATTTCAATGTCTTCAGAATGCAGGCTCATCAAGTCTTTCACATCATAGACTCTGAACTCATCACTTTCACAAACAATCACTACAGATCGAGAAGTAGGATCATAAACCCAGAACTTCATATCTTTCAAGCATCCTCTATCCAATGGCCTAGATAATGGTATAGTCTTCATTTTGTCAGTAGGAGGCCATTGAACAGTCTTGAATGGTTTTCCCTCTGGCGTCAACACATCTTTATATTCAACCAGGAGTGAACTAGCAGTCTTCATGTCTCTGAAATTCACCTTTGCTTGCTCTTGAATCTTCTTATGAAAAGAAACCCCAATCCTATTTCTAGGATTTCTCACCTGATTGATGAATGGAGCTTTAGCGAGTTTAGTCAGATCGGCTTTAGTCCAAGAACTAAACGCAGCAGTAGAAGCATAACACTCAACTGCTCTGTTTCCTAGATGAACCACGAACACCCCGTTGTCATCATTGTATCTCCAACAATTTATCCCTGTCCGATTTCCATACCTATCAAATCGATCCCTAGTAGTTGTCACAAACCTTTCAGGTTGTTCTTACATAGGATCACTAGGTGGTTCAGCTGTGTTCTTTATGACAAAAGTGCTTCCGAGATGACGATCTCTAACACGAGGAATCTTATCAGCATAATACTTCTGCATTTGTTCTTCATCCTCTTTTTGTGCCCTTTCATGCTCTTCAGGTGTCATAATCTTCTCCACAAAAGAAGATGTCTCTGAAAACTCCTTTCCAAAGTTGTTCTCCAACTTCTGAGTTAAATTGAGCAATCTGGCAGACACATCACCTAAACTCGACTCCAATTCATTAATCTTCTAATTCATCTTAGTGACAGTTTCCATCAGACTTTCTACTTGACCAGTGAGCCATATATTATCAGTTTCCAACTTCAGAACTCTTGTCGGCAGTTTAAGCACATCCACCTCATCAAAGATGTCTTCATCACTATCAATTCCTTCATTACCAGCTTCTTTCTCTTCAGTTGTCAGAAATTCAACATCAACAATTTTTCCTTTCGCTTTATCAGCCAGATAAGCACTCTGAGCTCTTTGAAATGCTTCTTCATCAAACAATACCTTTCCTGAGTCAGGCGCATTAGATGATCCAGCACCTTCATTAACTCTACCCGTAATAGGTGCTTTGCTCACATACTGCGAAAATGATTCGGTTGCAGCAACACCATGAGTGGTCTCAACGTCAGTAGCAACATCAGCAGTAGCAGTCAATCTAGGATCTCTTTTGCTTCTCTTTCTGGGTCGCACATCAGCACTTGGGTCTTCCACACCAACTATTGTCTCAGCTATAACATTGGATGGAGGATTCCTTTGTTCAGCTTCACGGACAGAATCAAGTATTCCAGCAAGAACAACCACTGGAGGAATAGCAACTACAGCTTCAGCAGTTACAGGAGTTTTAGCAATGGTCTCTTCTTGATTCACTTCTCTTTCAACTTCAGGAACTGACGCGCTTTCATTAATAACGACATCAATTTCATCATCATTCAAATCATCAAACTCAAGATCATCAACTTGCTCTTCATCAGTTCTTTCAGCTTGAATATCTTCTTCAACTATCTCTTCATCATCACTCTCAATCCCAGTCAGATCTACCTTTTCAGGAGGTGACCATTGTTCAGCAGGTGGAGGTTCCACGATCTGTACATCATGTTCTTCAGCAACTAGAACGGATGCAGGAGCTGGTGCTTCTTCAACAATTTCGCTAAACATTCCAAACTTCACCAATGGAAATCTTCCTTCAAAAATTTGCTTTGCATCTTTACGGTCCTGTCTGATCAATCCAAAAACATGGGAAGCCATGCATTTCCTATCATATGTTTCAACCGTCCTTTCTAGATTTGGATACTTGGATTCCAATATCATCTGAACAAATCTTGGAAACTTGTAAAAGTACTTATTGTTGAGGGTCTTCACATTTACCATCATATCTTCAAACACACACTTGGAGTAGTTGAAGCTCCATCCCTCAATCAACGCCACTACTCCAGATGTATACTTCATATTCATTTGATCTTGTCCACTTTTGTTACCTCCCAAACTCTCCAAAAACATATGAATTAGTAACCTCCAATAGCTCGGAAATAATTTCTTCAAGTACGGTGATGCAGACAAATCACCTTCATACCCCATTTTCTCCAGTACCTGAATAACCTTTTCTTTTGAAAAACTCACTGGATCACTTGGAGAATCACCAAACAACATCACATCTCGAACATCTTGTTCTGAAATGGCTACCTTAGTTCCTCAGACCCTTGATTGAATAGAGGTGTCAGTCTTTCGTGCAGCTGCGTTGTCCCAAAATTCAGTAATCCAGTCAGTAAGGACAACTGGATTTTCTCTCATAGCGTGTGCAACTCTGCATTGTTGAGGCCCACGATCAAGGACTTGAACTCCTGCATGTGATCCTCGGGAGGGTCAGATAGATAACACACCACATTATGATCCCTTATCAGCCCAACAGGGGTCTGTTCGAGGTCCATTTGAGTGTTCGAGAGCTACTTGGGCCATTGGATCAGGTAACAGCCCACACAAAAGAGTGTTCGAGGTCCAAGTTGGGTGTTTGAGTCAGATAAGAATGTCCGAGGGCAAAATGGTCAAAGTACATGGGTGTCAGAGGGCACTCATGTAAATGTCCTGGGTGTTCAAGTGAGGAGGAGGTGTCCGAGGGCAATTTCGTAAAAATCCATGTGTGTCCGAGGACAAACATGGAAATAACCAATGTGTTCGAGTGATGAGAGGGTGTTCGAGGGAAATTTGGTCAAATGGCAGGCGTGTCCGAGTGCGGAGAAGGTGTTCGAGGACAGTTTGGTCATTTTCAGGGTGTTTGAGGTCCTGAGTTCGAGGTCCTGAGTTGGAGATCCTGAGTTTGAGGTCTGAGTTCGAGATCCTGAGTTCGAGGTCTGAGTTCTAGATCCCAGGCGCGTGAGACCCACGCGCCGCCGTCTGCACCAATAAAACCCTTCATTCACTATTTCGAACACATTTAATCTATCAAAACGCTAATTCGAACACATTCAGCTCAAAATCATTAAACCAAAACAATAACTTGGTGGAGGTGGTCCATCGGTGATCGTTGTCTTGCCGAGAACAATCACCTCTCCACCAGCAATAACTGTAAATAAAATGCAGTTACCTTTTTCTTTGGATTCTTCAATCCTTTTGATCAACAAGACAAAGATGAACGGTTTTTGTGAGCGTTCGAGTGTGTCAGAGAAGAAGAGAGAAATGATTATGATTTTGAATAAAACACACCCGCCGCCTCCCCTTTTGTTTAACCAAGATTTTGTGTTGCCCATCAAACGTGTGGTGTGCCCATCTCGGATCCCAAACCCAGTTAAACATTTTTTGAGGTGTATTTTAAAAGCGGGTCCAAGTCAAATCGTGAACCGGTCAAAACAAAAGGATAAAAATAAACGAATAAAATCTCAATTATAAAAAAAATTTTAAAACAACAACTTCACACAAGCTGTGCCTACGAGATCAAATCACTGAGTTTCAGGCCGATCCACTTATCAACACTAATCTACTTAAGTTGATCTTGGCAATTGCCAGTATATTTGTCCACTTAAACTTATTTCCTCAGGCCTTCCTGTATAACGATCCGTGATGTTCTTTATCATGTTTTGGATGTATTAATTTCAAGCACTCAAGCAAGTCACAATCAAATCATAGAGTCGTAAGTGGTACACTCTATCATGCAAGTAGTTTCCCTTCCACATATTTTTCACAGTATCTGTTCTAGAGTTATGAAACCTTGACTGGGACTGGATTGAGAGAAGAAAAGAATAGGTCGATGAGAGATTCGGTGTAATATACAAGTCAGATGATTTCTCAAATAATGAAGGCTTTGGGTTTTGGACTCTAAAGGGTCTCTTTTGTGATAGTCGGACTGTGTCCAGGTCAGCATATATCTGGATGCAGCAGAGGAGCAGCTTGGACATCTTTGGACACTAAGGTCTCTTTTAGGTGAAAAATGATCTACAGCACGACAACGAATAGCTAGGTCAGCATATATCTGGATGCAGCAAAAGCTTTCGTTACCTAGCATCTCCAGGTCTTTGCTTACACAAAACAGAGGAGATATACGAGTTTTTCAGAAAAGGTTTCGGACCTAGACCACAGTGTTATGCTTCCGGACATCACACAAGCATTCAAATAGAAATTGTACCTGATTCCATGTGATGTTCCTTACTGAGGTCGTGTCTTATCTTTAAGTGCTTTACAAGATCATTAACATTTCCGCCGTCAGGACCAAGCCTACCAGCATATCACACCAGAGCCAAACTATTTCGATACTTGTCTTACATGATTCAGCCTTAATCCTTATGTGGAAATTCATTTCATTTCTCACATGATGACCCAAAATAATTGTTTTATATTTTTCGAGTTTTCTGAGGAAGATACACATACCCCTAAATTTCTGCTTAAAATTTAAAAATTTAAAGAGCAAATTTACAACCTAAAAACAAGAAAAATATTTTTGTATTTTTGTGACCAATTCAGTCCTCGAAATGGACCATTTTGAACAGTTTTAAAAGAGCCTCAAAACAAGCTCGATCAACCGGTTTAGTAAAAAGATCTGCGACATTGTCGTCAGTGTGGATGTGAGTAGGAATAATTAAACCTTGGTTAAACGAGTCTCGGATGAAATGTTCTTTTATGGCAATGTGCTTAACTTTTGAAAATTGAACTGGATTTTTCACAATTTGGATAGTTGCATCATTAACACAATAGATGGGAGTAAGAGAGAAATCCAAACCGTAGTCCACCAGTTGGTGTTGCATCCAGATCACCTAAGAGCAGCATGCTGAAGCAGCAACATATTCAGCTTCTGCTGTGGAAATAGAGACTGTTTGTTACTTTTTACATTGCCATGTAATAAGCTGATCTCCTAGAAATTGACACCCAGCATAAGTAGATTTCCTGTCAATATCAAAACCTCCAAAATCGCTGTCAGCGAAAGCAATTAATTCAAAGGGGGAATCCTTAGGATACCAAAGACCGAATCTGGGTTTCCCCTTATGATATCTAAAGATTCTCTTGACAGCATTTAAATGAGAAGTTTTAGGATTAGCCTGATAGCGTGCGCACTGACACACATCAAACATGATATCCGGTCTGCTTGCAGTCAGATACATCTGAGATCCAATCATTGATCGATACAATGTTTCTTCCATGGCTTCTCCTTCTAGATCCTGAGTTAGACCCGGTCTTTCAGACATTGGGGTGTTGGCTGGCTTTGCATCATTGAAGCTGAATTTTGCAGGAATGTCATCCACGTATTTCCCTTGATGAATCAGGATACCCTTGGAATCTTGACGAACTTGCAGACCTAAGAAAAAGGTCATTTCACCAAGAGCACTCATTTCAAACTGCATCTTCATCACCTCGTGCATCATTAGTGGAACCAAAAATAATATCGTCTATATAAATTTGCACCAGTATTCGATCTTCGTCCACCTTCTTTACGAATAAGGTCTGATCGATTACGCCATGGGTGTATCCATTTGCCAACAAATGTTCAGTTAAGGTAGCATACCATGCACCAGGTGCCTGATGTAACCCAAACAAAGCTTTGTCAAGCTTGTACACATGCTCTGGATATTTTGGGTGTGTGAAACCCGGTGGCTGACCAACATAAATCTCTTCTTTCACTGTGCCATAAAGAAACACAGTCTTGACGTCCATCTGGTTATCAGTAAAGTCCTTAAACGAGGCGTAGGCAAGAAATATTCTTATGGCTTCCAACCTCGCAACTGGGGCATATACTTCATCATAATCTAGCCCTTCAATCTGCCTAAACCCTTGCACGACCAATCTAGCTTTGTTTCTTACAATTACCCCACTGTCATCTCTTTTGTTTCGATAGACCCATCTTGTTCCAAGAGGGCGCTTTCCTGAGGGCAACTTCACTAACTTCCAAACCTTTAGCTTTTCAAACTGGTTAAGTTCATCTTGCATTGCATCAACCCAGCTCGGTTCCTGCATAGCCGCAGCAGTAGTCTTTGGCTCAACTTGTGAAATGAAGCAAGAGTACAAGCATTTGTTGATGTCACAAGTCTGACTTCTTGTTAAAACACGGGCATCTACTAGACCGATGATATTTTCCAATGGATGATCTCGTTGAATATGTGTAGGGATGGCTCTGTCTGGAACTGAGAGATTTTCGGTTACAATTTCTTCCACGATGTCAGCATCAGAGTCATCCTCAGCATGGTGTTCCACAGTACATTCAAGAGGTATATGATCACAGAAAGTAGGTACTAAGGTATCAGAAGATAAATCTTCGTCATCTACCTGTTGCACCGGATCCAAGGTGGCAATTGAAGGTTCGTTAGAAACCGACTGTGGTTGTCATTCGGTGGTAGGCTCCGTAGCTTGATTATGTAGAATAGAAGAAGATTGTTGTACCAGTGGGTCTTTTGAAAGTATTATTGAAGGCCCAGGGATAACATCCCCCTCATCCTTTGCATCATCAGCCAAGGAGGATGAGGTGCCTGTAGCATAAATCGAGGGACCTGTAGAACCTTTATTAACACCACTAAAAACATCATAAAAAATATAAAAAGACCGAAACAAAGTGTCATAATCAAACAACCAATCCGGGCCCACTCTAGCATCCGTCTCATTCTCCTCGAGCCAGCGCACGTCGAACGACTCTACGATTTGTCTAGTTTGCTTGTTGTAGACCCTATATGCAGTCTTGCCAGCATACTCGAAAAAATAGCAATCGTCAGCTTTCGCATCAAACTTTGGTGTGGCATCCAGATGCAACAAAGTGCACGGACAACCAAAAGCATGAAAATGCTTAACGGAGGGTTTTGCACCAAACAGCACTTCGTAGGGCGTTTTCATTCTAGCTTTGTTGACTAGAACCCGGTTTTGCACATACCAAGCCTTGTTCACAGCCTCTGCCCAGAAGAATGTCGGAAGCTGTGAGTCACATAGCATTGTACGAGCGGCTTCAATCAGAGTGCAATTTCTTCTTTTAGCGACTCCATTTTGTTGTGGCGTCCTTGTGGAGCTGAATTGTCGCGTAATTCCTTTCTTAGCACAGTAGTAGTTTAATTCTGCATTCTTAAACTCAGTTCCGTTGTCACAACGGATCCCTTTCACCTTCATATTGGTCTGATTCACCATCAACACAATGAACTCTTTAACTATTTCTGCAGTCTCACTTTTGTTAGCCAGAAAGAAAACCCAAGTAAAACGTGAGTAGTCATCAGTTATAACTAAACAATAAGCTTTGCGAGAAATGTTGAGCACGTTCACTGGGCCGAAGATGTCCATGTGAAGTAGCTGTAACAGAGAATCAATAGTGTTCACCAATTTGCGATGATGGGGTTTTCGATGATGTTTTCCTCTGGCACATGAAACACATTTTTCTATTGTTATAAAATCCCGTACAGGCAAATCCCTTACCAATCCCAATTTAGCAACACGGTTCAAGTTTTTAGTGGTAGCGTGTCCAAGACGACGATGCCACAAAATGGCATTGTTTTGAGAAACTTTTGAAAAGAGACACGTAACGGTTTCAGATGGAGGTCTGTTCATGTCTATGACATAAGCATTTCCTTGACGTTCAGATTTTAGTAGCACCCATTCTTCTGGAATCACGATTCCAGGTTTCAATATTAAACATCCTTTATCAGTGAAATAAGTTTTGTAGCCATTATCACAGATTTGTGAAACGCTTAGTAAACTATGCTTCAATTCAGGAACATAGTTTACTTTATTAAACTGAAGAGCACCATTTCTTACCGTTCCCCTTTGAGTTATTTGACCCTTCTCACCTACCGCAAATGAGATAAATCCACAATTAAAAAATTCCACATCGGTAAGTTGGGGTAAGTCTCCTGTCATGTGCCTTGAACAGCCACTATCAATGTACCAGAGACGAATGATAGCCCTCCACAGCCGTTCCTGCACATGATGCAGGATCAGTTAGTTGTTGGGACCCAAGCCATAGTTGTTTTGGGTACACCATTGGTATCCATGTACTGGACTTTCATCCAATGCATGTTGGCAGTTGAAACAGTAGCACATAGATTAGATATATCATTAACGGAACAAGATGATCCTACAGACGGGGAAGAATTTTGAATAGAAGTTTTTGGTTTCCAGTAGAATCAGTTTTGTGAAACCATCTCTTTTTTAGAAATAGCCGATACCTTGGGAATTTGCATTTGTTTTTTAGGTATCCTGCTCGATTGTTTGAGCCGCTTATTTCTATTCCAATCACCATCAGAAGGCTTCACCTTGGATTTTTCATCCTTCATTGCCTTAGGTTTCTCAACCTTAATTGGCTTGGGGTGATTATAGTTCCCTTTTGGAGCCTTCTGATGCTTCCAACTTGTAGTGTTTTTCAGTTTATTTTCACAATTTCTGGCTATGTGTCCTGGGATTCCACATGTGTAACATATCTGACGTTTCACAGGTAGATCCCCCTGAGATCTTGCAGTTTTTCTAGATTCAGAAGATCTGTACACAGCTGGATACTTGTGTTAAGCTTGTTCGGAATGCCTTTTTCCCTGGTTTGAAGAATTCTGTTTTTTATATATTGGTAAAACATGTATTAGTGGAAGATATTTCCCAGTCCCACCCGTACTTGTTTGTTTAACCAAAAGATTTTTTGTTGTATCACAAGCATTCGACAAAATAACAGAATCTGAATAATCAAACAAAGAGTTAGACGACATGTCACAAGAGTTTATGCTCAAAACAAACGAGCCCACACAAATATTTTTTTCTCTAGAAGAAATTGATAAATTATCCTTTTCAATTTAATTATTTAATGCAAGTGAATCAGAGTCATCAACATCATCCCCATCGTCTACCCAATCCTCAATAATTAAGTTTTCTGCACAAGAATCAATCGGATTAGTAACATTCCCAGCATCTGTAAGATCAAAACAGTTTTCAACCGAAAAATTTTCAGCCACAGAAGAGACAGGAGACTCTGAACTTTCCTTCTCTGAAACAGATGAATTTTGAGCAGTTACAGAAACAAAAACAGATTCATTTGATTCAGACATGCATTCAGATGATTCGGTCGTTTCACATGATTGATAACTTGAGTCGTTGGTATCCACTGAATCTGTCTATGAGAGAGATTCAAGGTCACTCACTTTCAAATCATCTGAGTGATGTAGACGGTCAGTCGAATTATTTTCAGTGTTGGCCCTTTGCTTTAGACAAAGCTCCCTAATTTGTTTCATAAAATCAAACTCATAGGGCACACTTGATTCTGATTGGTTGGTTGGTTCAATAACAGATTCATTAATTTTTATTAATTTAGCCCCTGTACTTTCAGAAACATTTGATGATTCATTTGACCCAATTGATGTTGGAATTTCATCCTTTTTAACCTTAAAGACTCTGTCAATTTCTTTATTTTTCTCAAAATTCAATATCTCAGTATGTTTTTCGACATCCTGAGGTTTGACAAAAACTTTGCTTAACGAGCGTTTTGCTTGTTGCTTCTGAGTTTTGGGTTCTGAAATTTTAATTGGGACTGACTTAGGCTTAGAGATATTTGGAGGTGTCGATTTTGTTCGTGTTATTGGCTCATCTATTGGGGGCCGTAGCCTTTAACAGGTAGTGCCAACAATTTTTCATCAGTCATAGGAATTGAGGAATAATTTTCATTAAAAGGTGGTGGGATTTCTGCAAATCCCCATCCTTTATTCCTCATTTCTTTTTCTCTGAACTTTAACTGGGTGTTAATCATTTTTTCAACTTTCGTACTTGAACAATCGAATTTTTTGAAATGAAAATAAGCATTTTCAAATTGTGATTTTAAACTGATCAACTCCGCAGTTAATGTATCAGACAGTCTTTTGAAGTGTAGGTATCGATATTTGTGATCACTCACCTCCTGATGCAAACGCTTGATATCGAGTTTTTGTTTTTCAACCATTTCATTATAAAAATTAAATTTCTTTTTTAATATCCCAAGCGGCCATTTTCACGTATTCAAACTGCTTGTATGCAGAGAGAATTTCTTCTCTAAAACCCTTAATCTTTAGCCTACATCTATCAGTGCAACAAGATTCAGCTAAAATTTCTTAATGTACCTCAGCTGCAGACAGAACATAATCATCATCCATTTGGGCCATGAGTGCTTTGTACACAGAATCTTCATCAATCTTCAATTCTGCTACTTGAGAAGACCAGTCCCATCCACCTCCGGATTGAGCAACCATAGCTTTATTTGAGTTTGAAGATGTGGATTCAGTGCGAGTGACGGATGCATGAGTTCCAGGAGTAGAAGCAGAAGCAGTGACTAGAGGAGCAGGAGTGCCTACTTCCCTCTTTGGCTTGGTGCACTCACTAGCAAAGTGACCAGGCTCATCACAATTGTAGCAACGTATCTTCGTTTTATCCCACCCTAGTTTCTTGGTCGGGTTCTCCCACACATTCATAAATCTGCCAAGTCAAGTCCATTTCTTCTACATCATCTTGATTAACATCTTCTAAATCACATGCTCCAACATCCTTTGCTGTAAGTTGACCTGCTAAAAATGCGTTGTAACAATTCATAAATCCAGCAAACAAACTTAAGTTATTTTCGAGCTCTTTAGGAATTTTCCCGGTTTGCTGGGAAGTAGCGGGAAATGGTGGTGGTAGTGGTGAGGCAGAGGACGAGGATGCCCCAGCAGCCACTGAAGAAGCTGAAGTAGTGGACGAGCTGGGTGCAAAAATTGGTGGGTACGAGGATCCACTGGCAGGATAAGAGTACAACGAAGGACGCATGGGTTATTGCTGAGACATAAGAGCACTACTAGAAGAAGCGATGATGCCATTATTGTAGCTTGCAGTTTGAGTCAGATAACGTTGTCTGTCATCGAGGTCATAGGACTTGATCAAGGATATGGTTTCAGAAAGAGTGAGTCTTGCCAGATCTTTGGTTCACTTAATCAACGTCACATTTGAGTCCCAACTCCTTGGTAATGTGTTAAGAAGCTTCTTGTTCATCACCGAGTTACCCACAACCATGTCATTTGAGTGACTCTCGAGTGACTCACCGGGAGTATGATTAAAAGCTTTGAATTTTTGACTCAGCATTTCCCTTCGGCTTTCTTTCATTTCTTCATTTCCCTCATACAAATTTTCAAGAGCTTCCCATAGTTCTTTGGCAGTAGCAGTATCACGAACCCCAATTCAGACTTTAGGTGAAAGTCCCTGATGAAGGTAAGCAATTGCCCTGTCATCAATATCCGCCTTCTCATGATTCTCATCAGTGTACATGCTCCTTGGTTTGATGGCAGTGGCTCTCGTTACTTCATTTACCACATATGTGTTCACAGAGGGGCCATTTAGAATAGATCTTAGTGCCTTTGCATCTTTGATTTTCATGACCTGAATGAACCTGAATTTCCACTCAGAATATGACATTCCAAGCTGAAGAACAGGTATCTTCTGATGAGTACTAATAACGGATTCCATAGCTTTGTCCACTTGTGCAGCTACTATGAGCTGGTCAGCATTCAGTCCATTTAAATTAGCCTGGTTAACAATCTGATCAATTTCTGAAAATAAAACTTAAAATTATTAGTTTAAGTTAGTGTATTTAAATTCAGTCCAAGATTGTGTAATGTTCAGTCCAAAGGTTGTCAATGTCCAGTCCAAAGTTGTTTTTCCAGTCCAGTCTAGTCCAGTCCAGTCGAACACAGGTGTGAGGGTCGGACACAGATGTGTAGCTCGAACATAGTTGTGTAGGTCGGACACAGATTTGGGGTCGGACATAGGGTTGAAGGTCGAACACAGTTTGAAGTTGAACACAAGGTGGAGTTCGAACACAAAGTTGAGGTCGAACACAAGCCAAGGTCGAACACACAGTTAAGGTCGAACACAGGTTGAGGTCGAACAAAAGCAAAGGTCGAACACACAATTGAGGTCGAACACAGGTTGAGGTCGAACACAAGCTAAGGTCGAACACATAGTTGAGGTCGAACACAGGTTGAGGTCGAACACAGCGTGAATAAGGAAACCTGCAACAAAATCAACAACAAATTCTCCACAAAATGTGGAAACTGAGATTTTGAAGATCCAAAAAAATTTTTAGACCAAACTTTCTCAAAAATCTCCTTTATTTTAGCAAACAACATGATTTTTTCAAAAAGTTCGATCAAAAGACTAGAAAAATTATGATGCAATATAGACCGGATTAGTAGCAAGATAGATTAATATAAGAGCAATATGAACTGAGACAATGAAATCGACCTTTTTCCGTAACAGTAACTTCCTTGATCTTCTTCCTTTGATACCAAACCGAGCCTTCGAAAGACTTCTTAGGCTCTGATACCAATTGTAAGTCCAAGATCTTCTCTACCGGGTATCAAACAACACACAACCGAAGGCGGAAACGATGATTGTATGCAAAGAACAAAGAAGAAACTTAAAACAGAATGATTATATTATCAAGTCCACACATCTTCTAAGAGACGTCTGGTACACAGAATCCGAACACAAGATAACAACCCACAAAAGGACTAGCAAGCACAAAATAGACTAGGAACCCCCTATTTATAGTTACATAGGGCGGTTTACGTATACTGGGCCTAGAAGGCCGAAACCCATTAAGAACAAATACAAGCCCAAGACAAACGCAAAGCTCTAGTTATGACCCAACAAGACCTATAGTATCCTCCTTTTGAAGCTGCCCATCAACCACGTGTGCGGCCACGAGCAAAGATCCACTTCTATCCATTCTAATCTTTTCCTTCTTTTTCACTGTAGTCATCAATTTTCTTCCTACATTCTAAATAATTTGTCTTTTGACTTTGGTTTCTATCTTTCTTTGTCCTTTATTTTTAACTTCTGTTTCATTTTCTCATTTGTTTTCTACATCAGCAACTTGTGTTTTTTTTATCTTTTTCAGCAGCTTCTTTTACATTTTTAACTTCTTTTTTGATTGTATTAACATGTTTTATCTTTTTCTTCACCACCGATTTTTCCTTAAACCAAATATACACATTAATACTTTATCAAACTCCTGCAACGTGTATCCATGCATTCAATCTATGTAAATAATATTACCAAGTCAAAGCAACGAATGACAAGATGTCTCGACCAACTTAATACATGCCCAACAACTTCTTCAACCTTCTTAAAAAACTTCCCTTCAAGTAGAACATGTACTTTAGCTTCTTTTTGTACAGCTATGTCCACTATAACCTCAACAAACTCTTGTTCGCATGTGTCCTTGATTATTGTTTCTTTAGCAACAACATTTGATGGAACGCCGACCGCTAGAAAACATGTATCATCCAAGAAATATACATTGAAATTACAAAGAACTCTGTAAAGGATCGTTTTATGTAAAACAATTGGAAATGATCATACAAGTCTCTATTCCAGGTGCGGAAACCCTAGAACAGATACAAAGTGATAGTTTTATGAATCAAACACACAGATTAAGCTTTTCAATCACCATTCTCATTAATTACTTGTAGAAATATGATAACAATTAGGATTACAAGCAAAACAGACCGATTTGAAATAAACACAAACTCTAGAGAGCTCTAGCCTGACACACAATACTCAAATGATCAAAGTTACATCATAAAATAAAGTTTTTCCTTATATACTACTGCAGGTTCGACCTATACGTGTGGTCGAATGTGGAATGTTTCCACATTCGCCCTCTTTTACTGCACGAACCTGTAAACCTTCTTCGGTCAATCCTACATTCGCCCTTTATCTTCTACATTCGCCCCAATCTTTTCCACCTTCGCCCTTATGTTATTCACAAAACATGTTTATGTTGCAATCCAAAGCACTAGTCGCACATTATGCATCAACAAACTCTTACTTAAAAAACATATAGAAACTATTTAAAAAACCCACTTGTACCTAATACGTACCACCGGCTCTTCAGGTGTGTCATCTTCAACATATTCATTGTCCCAAAATTGGCAACTTACAACTTCAGATGCATAAGTCGTGTCACTTTTAAATTTATCTAACTTCTCTTCAAGTTTGTTGAAGCGTTGATCAAACTTCTTCTTCAACTTGTCCAAATATTGCTTAATGGTCTTGGGTAGATAAAAACATTGCCGAGGCGTCACAAATCTTCCCGTTCCACGCACAGGCCCACGTGGTTCCTTTCTCCAAATGAGAAGGTAGATTATTTGTTATTAGGATAACCGGCCAACAACTATGCCTAGAACTTAATGACTTGCTATAAGACCCTAAGCCATATGCACACGATTATCACTTAATGATGTGGATTTTGGCCTTAATCAAACTCACTCCTGATTAAAACTTTGGTAATTAAGAATACCAAACTAAATAAAATCTCATGTAAAAAGGGTCCCAACAAACTCTACATTATAGTTACTAAAATATGTATAAATCATTTCACTTTAATTAGGGAATTCTATTGCAGAAGCACTTTGAGTGTTCGGGTGTGAGTTGTTCTCCTCGCGACTTGATCCTTGCTCCCGAACTCCTATCAAATGTATATCTAGCACCATTGCACAAAGAATGGTTAGTGGGATTGATAATAATGCACTTACAATAGTTAATACGCTAATACGTGTCAAAAACAGAACGAATATGGTCAAAGGACCAAACAAATAAGTCTGGGAGATGTCCCGCCATAGGCTACGGCCATATGGCCATAGCTTATGGCCAGTGGGTTTTACCCATTTTGTTTGGGAATCTAGTTTAGCCTCTTTCCTTGGTCGTTTTTCCCAATCTTGGATGCTTTAAAAAAAAAAACAAACTCAAGGCCCATCCTAAGGACACTTGGGGACTTGTTTGACACCATTTTAGCATGGTTGAAAAGTGTTATTTCACATGATCAAGTCCCCCTTTCGGTTATCCAAAGGCTTATGTTATTTTTACCCAAATCGACTCTGAAGGCCTGAACGGCCGTTCACTAAACCTGAACGGGCATTCACTGGGCCACAAATAGCAACATGTTGGGTAGACGGCCTGAACGGTGGTGTGGTCCAGGTGAACGGACGTTCACTGGTGCAAAACCTTATTTAACAATTCATATAGCATATCAATCATATTGTCAACCCCTTGCACCCTTTTTTAACTAAAAACATCATCCAGTTTATGTCACAATGACCCGGTTCTTATTTTTGAATATTTATGTCGATGTTTACCCAAATCGACCCATTATGTCCTTGGACTATACAAGAGACTTTTTAACCACACAAAAAGCATAAAAATCATATTGTAAACTCATTGGACACTTGTTTAACTAAAAACATTGTCCGGTGATTCGGTTCTTAGATTTCACCTTTAGTAAATTTTAAATTCCCAAAATGCCCCTTATAGATAAATCTTTCAATTTAGCTATCCATGGCGACACTACTTGATTCACGTAGGATCGGTTTTTGACAAAACAATACCAAGATCACACAAGTATAAGCAAATCAGGTGTGGAAACCCTAATGCTCATGCAAAATGATATCAATCAAGATCAGAACACAATAATATCCATATCAATCCAGAGTTTCATTAATATAAAAGATATAATCGTTACAAAGACTAATATTAATGAAAACAACCTTCCTAAGAACTTTCTAGACTCTCCTGGAAACACATATATAGACACACCCAGCAAAATGACTAAAAGTTATAAAGAAAGACAACTTAAACATATATATAGGTTATTCATTCGACCTCCATTGAGTTTGAATGAACTCCTTCGACCCCTCATGGTTCGAACCAAAACAAGATATAAACTAAACTTCCATTCGACCATAAGCAAAACTTCATTCGACCTTGTATTTCTCCATTCGAACCCCCACATGGTTCGAATGGGTCTTCAAAACATAACTATCTTCAAACTTCGACAACTTATTATGTAATCCGAAAGCGATAGCCACATAATGTTTCTACAAACTCCCCCTTGGCTATTGCTCGGATTGTTTAGGCAATCTTCAGTTTAATCTTGGCCGTCTTCCTCGCCTTCTCAACCAACTTCAATCTTTCCTTTGAAATTATATGTTTCTTCGGTTCAGTATTTATCTTTAACGTTTTGTCCAACAACTTCTCGTAGTCACAGCCAGCATATACATCCCACGCAAAGCTAAAGCATACAACTCTTTAGTACTTCCATGCTTGTTCCAAATCTTCAACATCAAAATGAATCGGATTGAAATACAATGTGTCGATATCTTCCATCGAGCAATTAATCAACCACATTGGATCGAACACACGTATCTTTTTACACATCATCTTAGGATTCTTATCATGAAGCACGATCACAACTTCATCCGTTTTCCAATCAAAATACCAAAATGCAAAATCCTTGCTGAAATGTTGTTGTATCAGCATCAACGGAATCTTTTTGATCACAACAAGTGGTTTATACTTCAGAGTAACCTTTGGAAAACCATTCTTCGGATCAACCTCATCTTTATGCACAATTCATTTAGGATATTGAGGTCTGAAAATGTCCCATTTTGTTCTACTCTCGTGAGTCATCTTTTTAGCAAACCAACCCATAGCATCATTGTTTGCAGAAGCTCCGCCAAGTGTATGTCTACAGATATCTCTCACAGCCCAGTATGGTAAAGTCTTGATATCATGAAATCTATAGAAGTACAATATTACTTTTTCCCATTTAACTCCAACACACCTCAACTGCGAAAAATACCTCCATCCCAAAGCTCTATCTTTGAATACTTTGTTATGAAACTTGTAGAATGCACTTTGAACTTCTGGGGTTGGTTTGTTTGCCTCACTTTTCTTCAACTTTTTCAGCAATTCCTGCAACTCATCAGATTGCTTGAATACTTTCTCTTTCTCATCATTATTCTCAAACAACTCATCTATAATCTTCTTTCCCTTTCCTTCAGCTATCTTTACAGCTTCTTTGAGTGTTTGATCATTAATATCAGGAATACTGACATTCTCTTTCATCGGATAGTACTCAGGGTGTTCTTCATGTGATATATCTTCAATCTCAACTTCCTCAAAGTAAGGAGTATCTTTATCATCAGAATGTTGCCCCAGTTCTGTGACTGGTACATTAGGAATCTCTTTTTCTTTCATTATTTCTTCTAGAGACTTCCCAGCTTGCTTTGCAAGACCTTCCAATATCACCCTAATCATTGCAACAGAGACTTCCCCATCCTCCAACTGTGGATCTTGATATTCAATCTGAAACTTCATATTGTCATTCTCAAAGATCTCGGGGAAGCTTCCGGTCAACTCTATTGTCCAGTACTTCCTTTTCAACATCTTCTTATATAACTTCTTATCTTCATTAGTCATTTCATTAATCTTTTCAGTCCAGAATATGTCTCTATCAACTTCAGTCATTCCTCCTGACTTCTTTGAACTGGATACTCCTTTGTCTCCTTTTTCTGTTTCTCTCATTTCAAATTAAAAATGATCAAGATCCTCATCATCATCATCCGAATCCTTATCACTTGTCTCTTTGTCTTGGTCTGCATTACCACCACCTGCAATGTCATCATCATCACTAGATCCTTATCATCTTTATCATCATCATCATCATTGAAACACCCATAATTATTTATTTATTCTAAACTCGCCTTATATGAGAGTTTAAGTGGAAGGTCCCATATTAATTATACAAAACGTCAAACTTTTATCCCATAAAAAGTATTATTGTACAACTGTTAGTTTGCCAAAACAAGTTTAACTATCGTTCATGATATTTTACCAAAAACACATTCGATCCTTTAACCGCAAGACTTGATCTGGTCCAACCCTTCTTCTTATGGAAACCACCTGAAAGTATATACATATAACTACCCGTTAGCTTTCACTTAGTGAGTGTACATTAGATCACCATGTCACATAACCACAATAACGACACACAACAATTTATAACCATACCACTTCTATATGGTCAATATCGCAAAACTCCCATGCGATTATTTATTGGATCAGAAAACACCCATCTGAATCCAATAATCCACCAAGATCGCCAACTTCCAGCGATCTCATGTTAAATCAGAAAACTCCTATCTGATTCAACATACACTACTATAGTATTCAAATATAATTTACTAGATCAGAAAACATCAATCTGAGCCTAATAATTCACCAAGATCGCCAACATCCAGCGATCTCATGTTAAATTAGAAAACTCCCATCCAATTCAACATATACCAATATACTAACATAACATTCAATTATATGTGATCAAATAACAACTATAATAACATCCATATAGTTCTAACACATAATCAGCACATATTATATATATACTTCCAGAGGTATAGGTATGTAACACTCTCCTTTGATAAAACCTTTGCTTTATCGATGTTTAGTCTATTCGGTCCGATCTTGGTTCCCTGCTTTCATGCGGAAAGGGTTAGCAACTATGAATTGACTTTGATGAACTCCAGTTTTAATCTTAACCGCCTCTTTCGTATCATCCCTTTCATTTTATTTGTTTGATAATATTTCTTTTTATGGCAAAATATCTAAGGTGCTATCTAGGAATCTTAGAGTGTGACTCATGCACACGTATTATTGACATAGCTATACACATACACGTATTATTATTGACATAGCTATCCACATACACGTATTATTTGTGTAGTTGTGCACACATACACGTTTTTTATAAATCTACATTAATGTTTTATGTTTCAACTTTATTATTATTATATTATTCTAATTAATTCAGCTAGTTCACTCGTTTTTCTCGTATAACTTATAAACTATAACGTTTTATACAATTTAGAATATACTCTCAAGACGAGCTTATTTTCATTTACAATTTGACCAAAGTTTCATTAAAAACGGAGTAGGTCAAATATATTATATTATGTTATGTTATGTTATGTTATGTTATGTTATGTTATGTTATGTTATGTTATGTTATGTTATGTTATGTTATGTTATGTTATGTTATGTTATGTTATGTTATGTTATGTTATGTTATGTTATGTTATGTTATGTTATGTTATGTTATGTTATGTTATGTTATGTTATGTTATGTTATGTTATGTTATGTTATGTTATGTTATGTTATGTTATGTTATGTTATGTTATGTTATGTTATGTTATGTTATGTTATGTTATGTTATGTTATGTTATGTTATGTTATGTTATGTTATGTTATGTTATGTTATGTTATGTTATGTTATGTTATGTTATGTTATGTTATGTTATGTTATGTTATGTTATGTTATGTTATGTTATGTTATGTTATGTTATGTTATGTTATGTTATGTTATGTTATGTTATGTTATGTTATGTTATGTTATGTTATGTTATGTTATGTTATGTTATGTTATGTTATGTTATGTTATGTTATGTTATGTTATGTTATGTTATGTTATGTTATGTTATGTTATGTTATGTTATGTTATGTTATGTTATGTTATGTTATGTTATGTTATGTTATGTTATGTTATGTTATTACCAAACAGTCTCCTATAATCCCAACCACTCGCCTAGATCTCATAACTCAAATAATCATACTAACCATCACTTACTCGTTTTAAATATACAAATGTCTTTCTCACCTGTTATTGGTTCATTCTAACGGTTAATGACCCATTTCATTCACTAATAAATATGAACCAATACTTTTTATTTATATAACAAAAACGGCATGTTACAAATCTACCCCCTTAATTTGGGTTTCGTTCTCGAAACCTGTTATATAGAAAACAAATGAAGGTAAAATTCCTCCATCTTATCTTCAATTTCCCATGGAAATTCAGAACCCTTCTGATGCTTCCATGGCTCCTTGTCTCACCTTTTTGTTTCGAAGTTGTTTATGTTTATGGTTGAGTATTGCGACTGGCTTTTCCACATAATTAAGCTTTTCATCACCTTCGATATCGTCCAAAGGGACATATGTTGTTTCATCGACTAAACATTTTCGTAGTTGTGATACATGAAAGGTTTTGTGAATGCCATTTTGTTCCTCTGATAAGTCTAATCGATATGTCGCTTCCACAAGTTTGGCGATAATATAGTGTGGACTCAATTTTCCTAGTACCTCTCTCTTGGAGAATTAATTCTTACAATAGTCCGATTCTCCATATCTAGGATACATTCGTACTCTCCTTTTAATTTCCAACACATCTAGTCTTACTACCAAGGTCGAGTCCCATGACAAGCTTTAAGAGGTCAAAGTCAACCCCAATACATAATTTCATCTATGTATCATTTAAACTAGGCTCCACGTTAAACAATGTCCGAGATACACTAACCTTTGGAGCAAACAAATCAACCTACACCTGCTTATGTCAGGTCATCAAGGTTGTAACTAGGCCATGATCGAACACCATGTGGCCAAACTAGAGTCCCAAACCACTCACATCATCCTTAGTTAACCATCCAAATTAATGTCTTAATGAACCTAAGACCATCAGACTCTAGATTTTGATCTCAATTGGCAACCACGCACCATAGTCCTTAATAAAAATTCCTTGATTAACCTTGGCCGAAAACCCGACCAATGTCTGAGATCACAAAAAGCCCGTGATCTAAATGTGTCATTATCTATGTTAATACCCATACTATGCCATTAATAAAGTCACTAGTTGTCAAAACAAAAATCACCCAAGGATCTAATTAGTTTAAAAGTTCTCTACAACTCATCCTGATCAAGATCACACTTGATTATCGACCCATGAGCGCTACACATACTCCCCAACTAGCCAATGATAGACTTCACTTGGTCGCTTTTTGTTTTGGCCCCTCAAACCGTACTTTAACATGCCGCTAAATTCAACCCTTTCAATCATCAAAACAATTCCGGAACACTCGACACCATTGTCCCACTTGCGGTCCATTTTGCCAACATTTAGTTGTCGTCGTGTAATGCTATTCGGCCACCGCACTCATCCTCAGAATGCAGCTACCCGACAACGTGTTTTCCTTCTCACTTCTTCTAAAGTTCACTACTACCAAAATAATAATAGCATCGTATTGACGCCATTAATTAATATTCAAGATTTTGGCTTCGTCCATATGACCCACCTCTATCTTAACTAGCCATCGCTAGCTAAACAATACACTATTTGTCTAAAATCGGGTCTTAACCATACATTAATTAATTCCTGAATTTGTACCCATTAATTCATTGTGGACAACTCGTCACCTCGACCCTTTCGACGAGTTCGTCATCATATTATGACATATACCTGGGTTTTTTCTATTTTTATTTTCATCCGACAGAAATAACAATACTGTATTAGGATGTATAACTCTAATCCACCATCTTAAACTCTACCAAACGAGAGTTCCATGTATATAAATGAGCTACATCATATTCCAGTCATAATATATCCACAAAAATATCCTTACATCATAACACGATATATAAGGTTTATACTACGTATTCTACCACATTACTTAGGTTCGACACTTTTTGATATGATTATGATAATTCCAAGAAGATTACAGCATCGGGGTTGCATATCAATTATCAGAAAAGTAAAGTGTATGGAGTCGGCGTAGGTACTGTGTTTTTGGTGCTATAATCCTCGGATGCATAGTTATTCATTCGTGTTAACTCGATTCGTGGCGTGTGTATTTTTCGTTTTTGGGGCATACTTTAATTTCAGGGGAACAATCTGAATTGTCAGTTGGAATTCTAAGCTTTCACCGTATGTGCACTAATCTGCAATGTGTTTTTTTAGGACTTGGCGTGTGTGCGTCTTGGTGGACACGTCTGTCGGGTGGGGGGAGGTAAGGGTAGCGCCATGTGTGTGTTTGGTGTGAGTTTATTGGTCGAAAAACTGGGTAATATTCTGGTTTTGGTGCTTCCCTTCCTGGCAGCGTATATCGTTTCGTGTTTTATCTCCTTTCGTGGTGTGGGTAATGTTCTTTCTTGGTGTGGGTTTTGGGGAAATTTCACTGTGAAAACTCCGGGTGTCTTGATTCCGAATCTGGCATAAACTGGTCGGTAGATACACTGTTATCTACTATAATCGATATGTTGGAAGCATGAAGATATTCAGGTGCAATTGAGTTATCGAGTTTTTTCATGGTTTAAAGGTGACAGCAGCATATTGAAGACTTATGATGTATAAATTGACCACAAAATAGTCAAAATTTCCAAGGGAAACAGTCTTCAGTTTTTTTTTCTTAAGTGATATCATAGATGGAATTGTTGATTGATATTGAATCTTCGAGATATGGTGCATACTGAAACTGTCAAGAATGCATTAACATTGGTCTTTGTGGGAGCAAGTGTTAAGGTGAAATGAGTGCTGAGATATGATTAAATGTGAGTCAAAGGATCTTATCCATAGTTTCAATTTGGCTTGAGCAAGTGTAATTGAATGGTGGAAGGCCTAAGATATAATTAAATGTGAGTGCTGTGAAAGATTGTATTAGATTGGGCATTCATGCCTTGGGTTTAAATGCTAATTCTGGACCAATATGATGAATGGATGTGTTGCTCTTTTACAACTTGTGAGAATAGTTTGTTTAGAAGTAATCTGGAAGACTATAGGTGGCGGACCAAGACTTGAATTTGGCTCTAATTTTTGCAAAAACATTACAGCACGGTGGTTTAGCGTCTTTCGGGCTTGTCACTGCTGCACATTTCTGGTTTGGATGTTTAAGTCCTTGTAGTCGATAGGCGAGTTTTAATCATTTGTATCTTTTGTCTTATGTTCGGTTTTTCTAACCTCTGGTTAGGAAATTTTGTCTATGTACTCGCAGTGTTTTATCGTGGAATAAAAGTTATCTCCTTCTCCGTTAAAAAAAAAAAATTACGCTGGCCAGGCGAATTAGTCTACCTACAATACTTTAATATTCTTTTTATTATCACGCCATACTTTAAGCATCAAATTTCGGTGCACACATCAATACACTCATAATAAATACATATACTTTCAATATGTTTCGTAAGAAATCAGTAGACTAACACCCTGTCTTTGATTTCTTGATCAAGTCTTGGATCGAACCACCTTTTTTTTTCCAAGAGCAACACGTTTGTGACACCCCGCAATTTCAGGTTCTCACTTTAACTAAACTCTGGTTACATTTTGTGCATTCTAGTTAACTAGGGTTAGCTATATAAGTTACACATTGCACGGTTATAGGTTAATAACTGCATGAGGTGGTAATTCGAGGAATTACCAAACTATTTACATGAGTAGTGAAACCTGGACGTTGGTGAATTGTTAAACAAAATGATTGTGAAGTAATTGTTTGAGATTGATTGCAATTACGTGCTTCTATGATACTCTGTGAAACTAAGTGAAAACTGTATGTGATTACGTGAACTTAAACCGAATACGTCAATAAAAATCATAATGGGTGGACCGGTAGGATGGTTGGGGTCTTAACACAAGGGGTTACACTTGTTAGGGTCCAAAATAGCGAAAACATCGAAGGAAAACACATCGTACAACGAAGCAGGCGACCCGGAGTGGGATGGGAGCTGTGAGCGGCCGCTCACAGGCTCCGAGCGGGCCGCTCACGGGTGACTGACGAACCTAAACCGCCTTAAACTTGTATTTAAGCAACCTTAAGCCTCTTGTATCCTCGAAACTCAAACCCTAATCTCCCCTACTGCCCTATTTACGAAATATTAACCCCTAAACACCTACTAAGGCTCAAGAACATCGATCGGGAAGCATTAGGAGCAATCGATTGGTGATTCTGAAGTGCTTGTGGTATAATCTTCATCCTCTTGTGTTTTAATCTTCTTTAATATGTTTTAAACACCATAATCATGTTTGTCCAGATCTGAAACACTTTTGTAAACATTAGAACTTGGTTTTTATAATGATTAAAAGGATTAATCATGTTGATAATTGATGAATATTATGTGTTTTGCATGGTTATGCATGTTCTTGAGTTTTAGACTTCTAGGGTTTGCGTATGATAATATAAACATGTATATTGCTAGGTTATGATCAGATAATGTCTTATAGATGTTGTAGAATGTTTATTTGCTGTTGTTGATTGATAATATGCAACTAGGGTTCGATATAGTTGAGGTTATTGCATTATTAAAGTCTGGACAGAACGCTTATGTCAACTTGTAGGTTCTGTTACGCGGGTTAAAAGCTATTGTTTTGATCTATTCTTTACATGGTTGTAATGTACATGGTCTTAGCTTTTCATAATCGGCAAGATCGTCGGATTTGGATTTCGTTTGAGTCGTTTTTGGAATTTTAAATGATTAGGGGTCATATCAGATTTTCGGAATTGAAAATTGGGTCAACTTTAAATGGTCATAACTAGAGATTTACAAAGAATTAAGTTATGAAATTTTTACAGTAGGTCAATATTGGAAAAACTCGGCTTTTCCAAGTGGATTCATCCCGTTTGGATGAATACACAAGTTTTGGGAATTTTTCTACTAAACTGACCTGTTCTGGAAATTTTATGGACATAGCTGTGTTGTACGAATTTTTATAATTTTTGTGTTTGGTTTTAAGACAAAATAAAAATAGGGTTTACAACTGAATCCCCATGAACACTCAGTAAAAATTTGGGGCTTTAATTCATTCGTTAAGTGGGTTAAATGATGCGTCTTTCACAGTGCACAATCTGCCCTGAAAACGCAGATTGTGTACGGAGTCTTTATGTGACTATTTGGAGTCTTATATGGTATGTAATTGACATAAACATTTGTGGACACTTGTGTATGATGTATTTAAGATACTAGACTGATAATAATCACCATGATCACCAACGGGTTACGTGGGACCTACTTGTGCATATAGAGTCATTAGGTGTCACTGCATTGTTTTGAACATGTAAACGTCTTGGACAAACGAGTTATATGGTGTGATAATGTTACACATATACTCATTTAGTGACACATGTATTAGGGAGTGGGTAGCACACCCTACTTTGGAGTTTGGATTTATTTGCTTGCAACCTAAGGTGAGTTTCACTACTCTTTTCTCAAAAGCATGCGTCTCGGGTTGAGACAACTTACTTAACGTTTTCTAGTCCGGTTTGGGACTACTTTTACACATCCCGGGTTTTGGGGTGCATGGTTCACGGGGTGAATCTACTTTTACTAATTCATGCTATATGTCCTTGATGAACTAAACCAACCCTATCATTTAAGTCCTTCAAAATACCGAATCAATTGCCGGTTGGGCAAGCGGGTTACTAGTTGATAGCGCTATTAGGTCTAACAAACCTCACATCGTGCTGGGAGCATGGGTGTGAACTAATAACTTAAAACATATGTCATTGTTGATGGGCAATGACGCAAGGCACTATTCTCCCGGTTATGGGAACTTGTTCATTAGTAGTTCGGTATTCGCCGGTTTTAGTTATCATGAGTGGGCTAGCTACCCCTGGCATATGAATTAGCTGTTTACTTGTGGCCAAGGAGGCCGACGTTCTTACTTATTGTTATGTGGTCTGGGAGACCGACGCTTTTTTTTGGTTACATGGTTTGGGAAACCTACGCTTTTACTTACTCACCTACTTTACTTAGTGAACTCACCAACATTGTTTGTTGACCCACCATTTACATGCTTTTGCAGGTAGTTAGCTTCCGGTGTCACGATTAGGAAGCACTGCACGTTTCATTGCATTGGGTCTTGGGCATACACCTAATTTACATATCATGCTTTTACCTTCATTTTTATATGGCATTAATTTTGGGCGCGTTGTTTTGCGCATAGTTTCTAAAAGGTTTAATTTGGTTTATGCTTCCGCAGCTTAACTAAACTTGGTTTTTGAAAACGAACTAAATGGTTTGGGCATTTAGAGTTCGTTCATATGACTTATGGCTATGGGATCCTGGTATGTCATGCGCCTCGCTGTAAAACCCCGCAGTGGAAATTTGAGGGTGTGACAACGTTTGAGTTCGGGTATTTATACCCATACCCGAATCCCTCAAACCATGCTCTCATACCAACTTGAAACACCCATAATTACTTATTTATTCTAAACACGCCTTATATTAGAGTTTAAGTGGAACGTCCCAATTTAATTATACAAAACGTCAACCATTTATCCCATAAAAAGTATTACTGTATAACCGTTAGTTTGCCAAAACAAGTTTGACTATCGTTCATGATATTTTACCAAAAACACATTCGATCCTTTAACCGCAACACTTCATCTGGTCCAACCCTTCTGCTTATGAAAACCACCTGAAAGTATATACATATAACTACCCGTTAGCTTTCGCTAAGTGAGTGTACATTAGATCACCATGTCACATAACCACAATAACGACACACAGCAATTTAGAACCATACCACTTCCATATGGTCTACATCACAAAACTCCCATGCGATTATTTATTGGATCAGAAAACACCCATCTGAATCCAATAATCCACCAAGATCGCCAACTTCCAGCGATCTCATGTAAAATTAGAAAACTCCTATCTGATTCAACATACACTACTATAACATTCAAATATAATTTACTGTATCAAAAAACATCCATCTGAGCCTAATAATTCACCAAGATCGCCAACTTCCAGCGATCTCATGTTAAATCAGAAAACTCCCATCCAATTTAACATATACCAATATACTAACATAACATTCAATTATATGTTATCAATTAAGAACTATAATAACATCCATATAGTTCTAACACATAATCAGCACATATTATATATATACTTCCAAAGGTATAGGTATGTAACACTCACCATTGATAAAACCTTTGCTTATCGATGTTTAGTCTATTCGGTCCGAACATGGTTCCCTGCTTTCATGCGGAAAGGGTTAGCCACTATGAATTGACTTTGATGAACTCTAGTCAGCTATTTATAGACTTTAATCTTAACCGCCTCTTTCGTATCATCCCTTTCATTTTATTTGTTTGATAATATTTCTTTTTATGGCAAAATATCTAAGGTGCTATCTAGGAATCTTAGAGTTTGACTCATGCACACGTATTATTGACATAGCTATACACATACACGTATTATTTGTGTAGCTGTGCACACATACACGTTTTTTTATAAATCTACATTCATGTTTTATTTTTCAACTTTATTATTATTATAGTATTCTAATTAATTCAGCTACTTCACTCGTTTGTCTCGTATAACTTATAAACTATAACGTTTTATACAATTTCGAATATACTCTCAAGATGAGTTTATTTTCATTTAAAATTTTAACTAAGTTTCATTAAAACGGAGTAGGTCAAATATATTATATTATATTATATTATATTATATTATATTATATTATATTATATTATATTATATTATATTATATTATATTATATTATATTATATTATATTATATTATATTATATTATATTATATTATATTACCAAACGGTCTCCTATAATCCCAACCACTATCCTAGATCTCATAACTCAAATAATCATACTAACCATCACTTACTCGTTTTAAATACACAAATGTCTTTCTCACCTGTTATTGGTTCATTTTAACGGTTAATGACCCATTTCATTCACTAATAAATATGAACCAATACTTTTTATTTATATAACAAAAACGGCATTTTACGATCATCATCATCATCATTATCATCTGTTCCATTGTAATCAACCTGTTCTTCTTCATCCTCCTCTTCTTCATCTTCAACACCCTTCAATTGTGGTGCTTTTTGATACAAATCATCAATAATCTTCCACAAATCTTTATTCTCTTTTTCAATCCAAGTAATCCTCTTTGAATTTCTTTTGTTAGATGTCTTGAGTTGAGCATTTTCATCTTGTAGCTTCTCAACTTTCTTCTGCAACTCATCTTGTCGATCTTTTGAAGCAAGCGCAATCTCTACTATATCTTTCTCGTTCTCCTTCATTTTTTTGATTTCTGCTGCTTGTTTCGCAATAGACTTCATCATCTTACCAATCTTCTGATTCACTAATTTCATGATATCAGCATATACAATTAATTTAGGACTAGATCTAGATTCAGTAAAGGTTAGCACTCTTTGACTTCAAGCTGGCAAACACATTCTTTAATGACATTGATACGTTCTCAGGATCAAGTTGTGATGTAGCAGTAACAGTTTCCTTCACAACTTTTTGCTTTTTAGCAGCTGGACTCGAAGCTTCAAATAATTTCTTTCCTTTCAGCAAAATATCCAACTCTTTATCTCTCTTTGATTTAGTGGATTCTCGCTTGGACATTTGTAACAACCGATGAAATAGGAGAACCACTAAAATCAACATCTGCATCAAGAATCAGATTCTCATTCTCATTCTCTTTAACGTAATCTTTATTTCTCTGTTCATCGAATATCTTCTCATGTTTATCAAAAGAAGAATCTCAAGTGGCCTTGGGATTCACATCTTCTGTCTCATCATTCCAATCCTCATCACCTTCTGTTTCATCAGAATCTTCATCAACTAGCAACGTCTTTTTCTTTTCTTTACTCTTAACAACTTTCTTCATCTTTGTTTCTACCATCTTCTCTTTTCCCTTACCTCTCGACTTAGCACTCACATCTTTCACTTGGCGCTTTCTCTTTGAACTCTTGTCCACTAGAACTAACGGACTATCTGAATCGGAATTACTGTCCGGATGTCTAACAACATTCAATCCCAGATCAGTATAAGCAACAGTGCTGAGATGTCTAAATAATCTTCTATTTGGTGGCTTTTCTTCTTCCGTTTTCCCTTTATAAGTTTTCATTATGTTCAAAGTAGTCTGATTCATATGATCCTGATTGACAACTTACACCGGATCATTTATTAAGTCTGGATACTTCTTGTCAAAGATCATCTGTAGGAATCGTGGATACATAAGAAACTTATCCACCTTCAAACCTTCACAAACTTCTCTCATATGACTAAATAGCATCCCCGATACATTAAACTCCTTGTTTAAGATCAAAGCAACAAGAAGTGAGCAAAGTGAGGTCCCTTCTATCTTCGAGGTTGGAGAGTCATCTCAGCCTCCCTCTGAAACTCCGTTACCCACCGGCTTTAAGCCAGCTCCCATGCATCATGCTCTCTACTCTGTGCGGGACGTCACTGAGATTTTGGTATTGCGAGATAGAGTTCAGGACATTGAGGACGAACTCTATCTTACGGGTAATACCCGGGATCCTATTCTCTATCACCTAGTGGAGTTAGGTACGCGTGTGTATGAGGCGGATAAGGGACGCACTGCAGCAGAGGAGCGTGTCGCTGAGCTTGAGGCTAGAGTTGACGATCATGAGGCAAGGATGACTGCAGCCGTTGCAAGGCTGTAGTAGTAGTAGTTTAAAAACATCTAAGGAAGTATGCCATTTTATTTTGTATGCAGAAACAAAATTGTTTCAAGTATGTTAAACATTCTATGAAAAAGTGCGGTATTTTGGTTTCCTATATTATGTTGTTTGCATAGTTGTTTTGTTTGGTGCATATGTTGACAATATTATACAATGATTTGTGTCTCATTCTTTTAATATTATGTATTAGAAGAACATGCCTCCCAAAAGGAACACTCGAAGAACTTCTGATTAAGAAGCTTTTCCAACCACCTCATCGGACCTAGCCAGGGTAATTGCACAGGCTATCGTGCAACATGAAGCAAACCGCGCCGATTCAAGTGGCAGTTCAGGCGCAGCAGGCCGACACAGAACCTAGGATCCCGAGACTGGTAAAAGCTCTTGCCTATCCTTTCATATTCTTGATCTTCTCTTATGCCGACTCCATCGACTGACAAACCATTCATTTTGACACCGCAGAAGTAGAGAATACCATGTGTGGGTGTTCCTACAAAAATTTCGTGGCATGCAAGCCCTGGAACTTCCGTGGTTCAGAAGGAGCGATTGGTATCGTCCATTGGATCTAGAAAACCGAGTCAGTACTTGATATCGGTGGTTGTTCAGAGGACCAAAAGATCAAGTATGTCACTTGAATATTCCAGGATGAGGCGCTGACATGGTTGAACCTGCAAGTGCAAACCTTGGGTTGCGAGGCTGCCTACAGTCTCTCGTGGACCGAGCTGAAAACCGTGCTGATGGATAAGTATTGCCCGCGAAGTGAGCTGCAGAAACAGGAAACCAAATTCTGGAATCTGACCATGAACGGGGCGGAAATCGCTGCCTATACCACCCGATTTCATGAGCTTTCTCGCTTGGTTATCCACATGGTTACCCCTGAGTACAAGCGGGTAGACAGGTACATCTAGGGACTTTCTCCCAAGATCCGTAGTATGGTCACTACTACTGCTCCAACTTCCATTCAGCACGCTGTCACTCTTGCGCACAGTCTCACTAATGATGCAGTCCGTATGGGTTCCTTGACCCAGAAGGAATCCGGCAAGAGTGAAAGTTCTGGGAATAAGCGCAAGTGGTCCCATTTCAGGAAGGGGAAGAGTCCGGAAGGTAACTCCAACAAGAAGCCCGAAACCATCAAAGTTTTTGTCCCCACCGCTACTGAAACTCGCAAGCCGTACAACGGGCCCCACCCATTTTGTAGCAAATGCAAGTACCATCACGTCGAGACATGTGACAGCATCAGATGCAAGAAGTGCAAGAGGATGGGACATCCCATTGTGCAATGCCGAGCCAAGACAGTCGTGAACAATGATGGTAAAACGGGTTGTTTTGAATGTGGAACCACTTACCATTTCAAGGAGGACTGCCCCAAGCTGAAAGGTCCCAGTGTTGTCACGGGTACGTTTCTCGCAAACAATCATGCTGGTTACGACTTGAAACAAGTCATTGGATTAGAGTCAAATAAGTTGCACACCCATTACTCGATAGAATTGGCCAATGGTAAGACAATTAAGTCCAAAGAAGTAGTTAAGAATTGTGCATTGAAACTAGGAGATCATGAGTTCAATATTGACATCCTACCGATCGAGCTAGGATGTTTTGATGTCGTAGTTGGGATGGATTGGTTTCGAAGAATCGAGCCGAAGTCATCTGTTTTGTGAAGATTGTTCGAGTTCCTTTGCCAAGTGGTGAAGTTTTGTCCATTTAAGCGGAGTGCCGAAAGACTCCGTTGCGACTCATATCTTGCATGAAAGCCCAGAGGTGTTTGCGGAAAGGCCACTTTGTCGTGAGGGAATTTCCTGAAGTCTTTCCCGAAGATCCTCCAGGATTGCCACCCCCGAGGCATGTGGAGTTCCGTATTGACCTCGTTCCCGGTGCCACTCCCGTAACCCGTTCTCCTTACCGTTTAGTTCCGTCTGAGATGCATGAATTATCCAACTAGTTGGAAGAACTACTTGACAAAGGATTCATCCGACCGAGCTCGTCACCGTGGGGAGCTCCAGTCTTATTTGTCAAGAAGAAGGATGGATCATTTCGCATGAGCATCGATTACAGAGAGTTAAACAAGCTTACGGTGAAGAACCGTTATCCTCTTCCCAAGATCGATGATTTGTTCCACCAACTGCAAGGTTCGAGTTTCTACTCGAAGATTGACCTGAGATCTGGCTATCAACAGTTGCGTATCCATGAGAAGGATATTCCCAAGACGGCCATCAGGACACGGTATGGTCATTATGAGTTCCTAGTAATGTCGTTCGGTTTGACAAATGCACCAACAGTATTCATGGATTTGATGAACAGGGTGTGTAGGCCATACCTTGGCAAATTCGTGATAGTGTTCATTGACGACATTCTAATCTACTCACGAACCCAAGAGGAACGCGAACGACATTTGAGGGAAATTCTCAATCTGCTTAAGAGCGATAAACTGTATGCCAAATTGTCCAAATGCGAATTCTGGATTTGTGAAATTCACTTTCTTGGTCACGTTGTGAACGGCAAGGGCATACATGTTGATCCAGCCAAAGTTGATGCGATCAAAAATTAGGCTAGACCCGATACCCCAACCGAAGTTCGACAATTTCTAGGGTTAGCTGGCTATTATCGGCGACTCATCGAGAATTTTTCCAAAATCGCCCAGTCCCTAACAGTCTTGACCCAAAAATACAAGAAATTTGAATGGGGCGATCAGCTGGAATCAGCTTTCCAGCTTTTGAATCTCAAATTATGCAGCGCACCGATTCTCTCATTGCCAGAGGGAACGGAAGATTTTGTGGTCTATTGTGATGCATCTCACCAAGGTCTCGGTTGTGTCCTAATGCAGAGGAATAGGGTTATTGCCTATGCCTCACGCCAACTAAAAGTGCGCGAATGGATCTACCCAACCTATGATTTGGAGTTGGGTGCAGTAGTGTTCGCACTCAAGATTTGGAGACACTACCTCTATTGGACTAAGTGTACTATCTTTACTGACCACAAGAGCTTGCAACATATCTTAGACCAGAAGGACCTGAATATGCGTCAAAGACGATGGGTTGAGCTACTCAATGACTACGACTGTGAGATTAAGTACCATCCAGGAAAGGCAAATGTCGTAGCAGACACATTAAGCTGAAAGGAACGTGCCAAGATGTTGCTTGCCCGTGCGTTGGTCATGACTATTCATGCCGATCTCACTGCTCGTATTCATCAGGCTCAGCAAGAAGCTCTCAAGGATAGTAACATCGGTCACGAAGCTCTATACAGTCAGGTTGACCGTTGGAAACAAGATCTGACGGGACAAAATATTTCTTGAGTAGAATATGCTTCAGGTTCCTAGCCCACCAAATCCTCCATACAGTAGCCATGAAAATAGTGTGTGTGACCTTCTTCCAAACCTTGGAGCCATTGTACGACATCAACCTATGAATCCATACCGAAATGGAATCAATATCCGAGAGACAACTAAATCTGACCCACACCAAAATGTTCCACCAGACAGCTCTAGACCTTAAACAACTGACAAACGCATGGTTAACATCTTCGATACCAATACCGCATCTCGAGCACATAACATCCTCGATCATTATCCCACGAGCAGCCATCTCCTTTTTGGTTGCCAGTGTACCATTAATAGAGCGCCAAATAAGGAAATTAACTTTCAGAGGAGCCCGAGAGTTCCATTTGAAATCTGGGTCCGAATGAGTATTGTCCGAAGCTGCAGCTATTTCTAACCTAACCGCTCTTGCGGAAAATAGGACTCCCTTGTTATTTTCCCAGCACCATATATCTTTAGCCGACGAAACCAACACCGGTTGTAAGTAAAGCGATAACTCAGAATACGACTCATCACTTTTTGTACTTACCATTTTATATTTTGTTGTACTATTATTAATAATATTAATACCAATATTAATAAAAAATAAATAAACCTTTCATAAAAAAATATAAATAAATACGAAAGTGCAAAAGTTCATTATAAATAAATAAAGATACAAGTCTCTAATAAAAAAACGTAAACATGCAGACATTAAAATACTTAATCAACTAGATCGACAAAGCCAATTTTTTTTCAAACGACGAATCACTTTATATTTATATATAAAAATATATATATAAAGAGCAGCAAGGCGCTGAGATACAAAAGAACCAAAGAGACACACGGCAAACAGACCCCAAAAACAGCGCAAAGTGCTTACAGACACATGACTATATCAAAATCGATCCAGTTCTCCTATTTTGGATTCGAGAACTTGGATCTGTGACAAATCCAAAAAAACACATCGTCCTTGATAAGATCCACCGTTCTTCTCGGATTAACGAAGTTTTTTTCGAAAATCTTATGGTGATAAAGTTGGGTATATAGTTCTAGACGGCGATAAAGTTCAGTATATAGTTTTTCAGAAGAGGGTTTTAGTGCGAGAAGAAACATAAGTCTTAAATTTTATTAGTAATGGTTCATATATTTTTGAAGTTTTTACTTTTTATATATCATTGTTTATGTTATATATACAAAAACCCATAAAATTAATGCAATCTAATGTTTTTTAAGGTTTAAACTCTTTCTTACACATGTGTTATATTTATGCGTAGGTAATGTTCCTGTACAAAATTTGTACATGTGTAGGTTATATAAATTAATGAAATTACTTTATATATTTGCTTTATTTTCAAGATAGATGAATAAACAAAACATTTCAACAATTTTCTTGTATTTTATGTTTTAAAAAAATGATAAAAATGAATTATTTATCTTCTTCTCGCACTTCTCGCACTAAAACCTCTTCTAAAATGAACCATCCTCTATATATATATAAAGAGCAGCAAGGTGCTGAGATACAAAAGAACCAAACAGACACACAGCAAACATACCCCAACAACAGCGCAAAGTGCTTACAGACACATGACTCTATCAAAATCGACCCAGTTCTCCCATTTTGGATTCGAGAACATGGATCTGTGACATATCCAAAAAAACACATCCTCCTTGATAAGATCCACCGTTCTTCTCGGATTAACGAAGTTTTTGTCAAAAACCTTACGGTGATAAAGTTGGGTATATAGTTCTAGACAGCGACAAAGTAGGGTATATAGTTCTACCGCCTTACATGCTTAAAGAATGGACGATTATACCAAACTTAATGGCAATCAGAACACCTTCCTTAGGCATTTTCGTCCGGTGTACTCTTGGACAAGGCGACCCAAACAAGCACAAGTCTTGATGCAATGAATTTACATCCCTAATAAAAATGTTTGTGTAGATATCGTATCGACTTTGTAACTCTTTTCTCATCATTTGTTGATTGTACTCATAATATCTATCTTCATCAAGTCCGAGGAAAGAAGCTAGTGCTCAATATCCATAATTTCCATCGCCTTTAACATTTTGTATATTTGTTATGTATGGATGTAATACTTTGGAATATCAATCAGCATATCTAAACCATTGGTACTTTATTCAAGTCTATCATGTATGAACTAAGTCTGGCCGTCTCATCCGGCACCTTGTTCCACTCTATCACGGTTCCTCGTTCAAGTCAAATTCGAATGAATTATGTGTGGTTGTCTCCTTTTTGTCACGCCTTTTTTGCTGCGATTTCTTCAAGCTTTGTCATCCATGAGGGTTTTGTTTTTGAACTTGAGGTTCCGCCTCCTTTTTGACACTTTTTTATTGTGATTTCTTCAAGCTTGGTCATCCACGATTATTTTTTTGAACTTGAGGTTCCTGGATGTCTGTTTACTTGGGCAGAATTTATCTTTCAGTTTTTTTAACCAACTTTTTTCCCATATTTGGACTGCTTGTTAAAGTTTTCTTTAAAAAGTTGTAGTTCGTTATCATAGCTAACATAATCAATTTGCAATGATGTTGATGGTGAAATACCTAGCTTCCTCCAAAAAAATATCAATCGAATCCAAGGGAACATATTGATCTACATACAAATATAAATAAGTACTATTTTCTCTAAAAGTTTAGAATGATGAGTTTAAAACAATAAATTGGAAGTACATAACCATACTTACGTGAAGTTATATACTTAGAAAGTTCTCAACCACATTGTTCACGGCGGTACGATTCAAATGTCGTTTTCCCAATTTACCAGCATGTTTCGTACTTGCTACACACCCGGTAACCGGTATTACCGGTAATACCGGCCGGTATGTACCGGTTTTTAAAACATTGCATGAAACAATAAAATAAAAGTTGATACCTGATTAGTGACAAGTTCGGGTGTCCTCATAAATGTATAACCTCCTACGATTAAGTTGTTTTCGCTAGAAATCGACATCTACAAGAAATTATAATAAAAGTTGGTAGTGGCGGCCATAGTCATTGTACAAGTTGCTATTTATAGGAAGATTAATCTAGCCAAAACCAACTTATTTAATAACTTATGTGCTTTAAAAAAAACTAATAATTTTAATCCAACTAAAACTAACTTATTTAATAAATATGTGTTTTAAAATAACTTTTTTTTTGAACGGCCAACAAATTGGAATCACTAACGGAACACTGGAGTATCATCATGCCACCAGTGTTGCCACGCGATCATATTCCACCACCAAGTCACAAATTCAGGAGGAAACTCATAATTATGAGAAAACCCCCTTTGTGAGATTCGAACCCAGGACCTTATGGCCCCTAAGTCTTATCTCACCACCAAGATACCACTAGGCTATAATGCCTTGGGTTGTTTTAAAATAACTTAATAAATTGTTTAAAAAGTAAGCATGGGAATTGCCAATAGCATTTAATATAAGCCAAAAGGTTTGACCAAGTTGGTATGTTTAACAACACCCATACACTAATTTGATGTGTGTTGCTATTTACACCTACCCTAGTACACCATACTCTACAAAATACCTCAATAATTGCGGTCTTCATTAGTTAAACATTAATTAGACTTTCTAATCAATTCTTTAATTATTAGCCAATAATTTTTTTAGTGAATGTATATTTAAAATTTTCTTCTATTTATTACGGGGAAAGTGAATATGTTACATGTGCAAGTGTAACAAATCAAAACTACATTGTTTTGGTAAATTTCAATCAAAAATATTAACCTTGATTGTTGTGAAAACAATATATGAAAAAATTAGATTGAAGATTTTGCTCGTTTGAAAACATAAAAAAAAATCAAGAGAATAAATGTAAGAAGCATGGAATAGTGAGGCTATGGGCCATGGCTACTCATGGGGATTGGGTCGAGTAGTCTCCGTCATCATTTTGATGAACGAAAACTAGCTTTTCATTTAGATATATACCCAGATAGTGATGGAAACTAATTTGTGAAAATGACTTTTAATTGAAATTTACCAAAAGTACATAGTTTTGATTGGTTGCTCATGTAAGGCTACAAGTGTAACACCACCATATTCACTTTTTTTTTTGAAACTTACCACCATATTCACTTTCTCCATTTAATTTTACACCATATACTCTAAAATATTAATTATGGTTGAATAGTTTTGACCAATTTCCACGTGAGTGTTTGCATCGATTCCTCAACCTACTATCACTTTGAATAAAGCAATATTAACTCAATAAGAATTAATTCAGTAGAATTAATTACGTCTGGCAATTCAATCAATTCACAATTATACTATGTATTAATTTAGAATGAGATGAATAGTAAGTTTCACAACATTGTTTCATATTAAATATAATTGATTTCATAATAAAAAATAAATTGGTTTGGAGGTGTAGTGGTATGAGGTGCATTTCTTTAATGAGTAATCATGGGTTCAAAACACGGCTAGAGCATTTTATTTTATTTTTAGTTTTCACAACATTCTTTATCTTTTAGTATGATTGGTTTCATATGAAATCATAATTTGGGTTGGTGGTGTAGTGGTTTGAGGTGCATTTCATTAATGAGTGGTCATGGGTTCAAAACATGGCTAGAGCGTTTTATTTTATTTTTAGCTTCCACAACATTCTTCAAATTTAAGTATGATTGGTTTCATATGAAATTATAATTTGGGTTGTTGGTGTAGTGGTTTGAGGTGTACTTGCTTAATGAGAGGTCGTAGGTTTGTCGCATTGGTACCCTAATAAACCAAAACAATAATGACAGCGAACGCGCGGCAACGCGTGCGAGAATTCCACTAGTTTGAATTAAATAGAAAGTTGTAAAAGAATTCTTTGTTGACAGCGCAAGAACGAAAACATAACAAATATCATAGAAACAAATAAACAATAATAATATATTGTTTAGTTTATTGTGATCAGTCTTCTTCTATCAATGATGAATCTTGAATCGTTAATATCATAAACCGAGCCTTTAGTCGACTTCAATGGCTCTGATACCAATTGTAAGTCCCAAACCCTTTGATCTACTAAGATAATATAAATAAACACAAACAAATAGCGGAAACAAATGTTTGTACCATTCAAGAATGACGAACAAGATGAACGAAAAACTTTCTATTGCATAAGATTTCAAATAACCGTCTGATACAATGAACACTCTCTAGTCTCTAGGGTTTTCTCTCTCAAAGAGGCTCTCCCAAAAGTCTAACCAAGCAAATGAATAAAACATTAACTTATATACTAGGTATCCCACACCGGCCCACATGGCCCAGCGCAAGCCCAAGTGAAAACTTGTGTGTTCTCGGTCGGAACACCTAAATCAACCGAGAACCTAAATGTTCTCGGTTCCAAATAGTAAAACACAAATATGGATTACTAATATGTATTTGATAGCATCGGTCTCACTATTATAGACCCAACATATTGCATGTCTACATGTTATCATGTTCGTAACCAACACCAAAACAATTTGGATTAAGTAATTACGTTACATGAAAATGATTTAAATGGCTTTATAAAGTAAAACAAACAAACCCAAGCCCAATCGAAGCCAAGTCCAACTCCTAAGACTAACCCATAAGCCCAGCCATACCCACGGTATGTGCCACATAGGGTCGAACCCTTCATCAAAGCTTGTTGAAACCTGCTAAACGCGTTTTAAGCCATTTAACAACGTTCTTAACCTAATTCGGCATAAAAAATCCAATTATGAATTTCCACAGCCTCTAACCTTTGCTAGCATCAATCTTGACCATTCTAGGGAATTAAAAAGGCTTCAGACGATGTTTTGAAAAGCTCTAGATATGCAAATCCTACCATTAATCTTAATCAAAGTTTTTGTGCTTTGAATTATGATTGTCCATGCGAACCCAAATGTTAAGATTTGACATGAAATGTTTTTGACATATAAAACTGAGTTATTGATGATTATTTGGTGTTTTGATAATGATATGATTAACAAAATCATTAGGATGCATGATTAGATTGTAAACTTGCTTGATATGAAAACTTTGATGAACAAGTTTCTAGGGTTTTGAATCCTATGATGATGTTTTGGACTGAGTTTATGTTAGTCTATTTTAGATAAATGTTAGGATTGATTGTTTAAATTAAAACATTTTGGTGTTCTTAACCTGCCAATAAAGAAAACTTTGTTGATTTTGTGATTTCAATCTTGACTTAGAATATGCAATGACAGAACATGTTTAGGAATGGTTAAATAAACATATTAGAACTTTCGTTTCACTAAGGATAATACCTTACTAAAAGAGGAAACATATGCATGAAAGTTGTTCTAATGCTCTTATATTGCCAAATGTGGAAACATGCATGTGTATAAGTGTTGAACAATGCATATATGGTGGGTCATGAATCAGGAATTATTGTTGTAACATGCTAGAGTAGTTGTATGTTCAACACCATGAACATTCTGCGTGCCCAATAAACGACATTGTGTGACTACCTGATATGCTAGAACATTAGGATTAATTGCTAAGTGTTTCCTTGCATGTCCTAGACATAACAATAAGAACCAACCTACTTTTCTAAACAGGTCACTAACGGATTATCAGGTCAAACTTGGGAATTTGGTCAAACTTAGTTAAAACAGTTTTCTAAAACACAAACCATGTCATTGCATGCACAATGGGTAAGATGGACAAATACAAACGTGAACAAAAACTTATAGACTTATGAATGATAGGTATCTAGTAGTGCGTCATCATCCTACACACGCTTTCTACTATTTATTGCTACACAACCTAATGTGAGTTTCATTGTCCCTTTTATTGGTTTTCCTATTAGGGGAGAAACGTGTTGCAAACTATTTTAGATCCCATATTGCTATTTGTCACATGTGTACTTAGTGAGAACATATCACATTATAAGTCCCTAAAGTATCGAATGGTTAGTATGTGTTACATAGATAGGAAATCTTGGATAGCGCTATTGGCTCCGACAAGGCCCGCCTGTGTCACTTGCAGGTCGAACAAGTGCGATATTGTCCTAACACTTTGCCAATGTTTGTGAAAAACTTCACGAGAAAGGAAAACAACTAACAATAATCAACCTCGGTTGCGTACCACTAAAGTAACATGAACGAATGTCTAGCTGGCTGTAAGCGAAAGATTTTAACTAAAACAGGATTAATTGATCATACAAGTCACAAAACCAGGTGCGGAAACCCTAGCTTTGAAAAAACTGATAACACTCTAATCAAAACACAATCAACATCATTTTCAAAGCTTTTTCATAGATTAACCTTTTCAAATACTCAATTACAATCACACTTTAGTTAATCTAGAACACTTAAACACTTTCTCAAAATAACCTGGAACCTAACCTGAACACACACACAAACTGAAACTCTCTCTAATTCACAAATACACAAAATCTATTTATAGACTCTGCACGTTCGCCCAGTAAGTATGGTCGAATGTGGAATTCTTCCACATTCGCCCACTTTATGGTACGAACGTGTTTCTCTGATCAGGCTCCATTCTACCTTCGCCCAGAAGTCTTCTACATTCGCCCAAAGTCTTCTACATTCGCCCATATGATCCACATTCAACCCATCAGCAATCTCTAACATATGTTAACTTGTAAATCCAATCACTAGTCGCAATACGTGTATCTACAAACTCCCCCTCGACTATTGATTGGATCGTCTTCTGTCTTCGTCCATTGCTTTGTTCAACAAGTAAATTCTGAGCTGCTTCTTTTGCTCTTTAGTCATTTCAGGCTCCAACTTTCTCTTCACCGGTTTCGATACATTCGCCATCTTCACCATTTTGCCAAGTTTATTATCCAAGTTACTCCCCGAGTTTATATCATATGCAAAACAAACTCCTACAACCTGAGTATACTTCTTTGCTTGATCAGCATCGTTCGGCTCATGATGAATCGGATTATAGAAAAGCATGATGATGTCTTCAAACGTACAGTTTATCAACCACATAGGATCAAATACATGAACATGCTTGTATTTGTCCTTTCCATCTCTCAAAACAATCACGGCTTCAGCCTTTCTCCAATCATAGTACCAGAATATAAAGTCAGCACTGAAATGTTGCGGCATAGGCATCAAAGGTATCTTTCTCATCACTTCAGGTGCTTTGTATATCAAAGTTACCCTCTTCAACTTGGTTTTAGGATCAATATCCCTATGAACTTTCCTTCTGGGATATTGGGGCTTGAATCTATTCCACTTCGTTCTACTTTCCCAAACTAACTTATCTGCACACCAACCGACATGTGTATTGTTTACTGAAGCTCCAGACATTGGGAATCTGCATAAATCTCTGACCGCCCAGTACGGTAGAGTTAGCAAATCAATGAATCTGTAGAAGTACAGAATTCCTGATTCCCATTTAGCAGCTAAACACTTCAGTCTACCCAAATATGTCCACCCAAGAGCTCTGCCTTTGAACTTAGCATTATGGAATCTATAGAAACTTCCTTGAGCTTCAGGCTTCGGTCGGTTTTCATCCATTTCTCTCAACTTCTTCAAGTAATTCTTCAATTCATCAGATTGACTTGAAGATTCTTGCTTATCAGCTCCAAACACCTTCTCAACAAACTCTGCACTCCTTTTCTTTGCTTTCTAGCTTCTGTATAAACTCTTGAATAGTCCAGTATTGGTATGCATCCTTCTCCCTGAGAACTTCCACATGCTGATCCCAGTAAGGTGGAAGAGCATCTGCAAACTTATCCACCAAAGCTTTCATAGGAATCTGTATACCATAACTTGACAATTCAGTTAGCAAATGACTATATCTAGGAGTTAATTCTTTTAAAGTTTCATTGCCAATATAAGAAAAATTCTCAAACTCCTTTCATAATTCATCCATCCTTAAGCTTCTAGTCTTCTCATTCCCATCATGCCTCTTTTTAAGCATATCCCACAGTTGCTTAGACGTGGTGCAAGTCCCAAACTGATGCAACAGATCGTTTGTGATTGCCTGAGTCAATTGGGAAAAGGCTTTCTTCTCCACAGCAAACTTCTTTTTCTCCTCCTCAGACATACTCTCCAATGGAACTGGTTCACCTGTATTCTCCAAAACTGGTGCTGTGTAACCTCTAGCAATCATACTCCATGCCTCTGCACCCTCCACTCCCATGCCTTCCAAGTGAATCTTGAACTTGTTCTGCCACTGATTATATTCTTGTATCTCCATGAGCTTAGGTGGCCGATTCCCGCTACCTGAAGATAAGTCATTTATTAGTGTAGAAATAGCATTTGTGGTTTGAGTGTTTACCACCGCTGCTGCTACTCCCAGTAGTCAGGTTGTGGTGCTGGAGGTGCCACACTTTGAGGCATCGAGCTAGTCATCGCCATGTAGTTAATTGGTTGCGAAGACTGTGTGCTCGTCTTTTGTGCTGCCACTGTCCATGGGTCCATCACTTGCTGTTGTGGTTGTGTCGTTGCTGGTCTCGGGGTAGTCGGAAAATTCCACATGATCACGAACTTCGAAAAATTCAACACTTAGAAAATTTTCCAAAACTGAAGTCTAGGTTCGCCCGAATTTTCTTACTTTCGTCCCTTTTTGGTTCAAGTTCGCCCAAACAGTATTCACCCGAATGTAAAACTTCACCAGAATGTAAAACAGCCTAACACACTTCCACTTTCGTCCAAAAAGATTCAGGTTCGACCAGTAATTTTCCACTTTCGCCCGCCCGATGAATCGAAGGTGAAAAATTGTACCCGAAAGTGAAAACTTCAAACAAAACTTTCCAGGTTCGCCCAAAAGTACCCTAGATTCGACCAAAAATGACACAGATTCGCCCAAAACTAGTCAGGTTCGCCCACTATGTTCCAGGTTCGCCCATTTCAGGTTTGAAAAACGGTTACACTTTGAAAAACGGTTATTTTGATCTCTGATTTTCAAAAGTTTGTGGATTTGAATGATCTTAATCAGGTTTTGATTCGGAATTGATTTGGAACAACTTTAATTCTTGGAATTTTAGATTTTATTCGCAAAATCAACTTCAAATCAATCAAAAACACTCAAAAACCATTTTCATTCAAAAACAGATGTATTTTGATCAAAATTAGGTCCAAATCAGCTCTGCGTTTATCAAATTTGTTGTTGTATGATCCGTATAGCTCTGATACCACTTTGTAAGCGAAACATTTTAACTAAAACAGGATTAATTGATCATACAAGTCACAAAACCAGGTGCGGAAACCCTAGCTTTGAACAAACTGATAACACTCTAATCAAAACACAATCAACATCATTTTCAAAGCTTTTTCATAGATTAACCTTTTCAAATACTCAATTACAATCACACTTTAGTTAATCTAGAACACTTAAACCCTTTCTCAAAATAACCTGGAACCTAACCTGAACACACACACAAACTGAAACTCTCTCTAATTCACAAATACACAAAATCTATTTATAGACTCTGCACGTTCGCCCAGTAAGTATGGTCGAATGTGGAATTCTTCCACATTCGCCCACTTTATGGTACGAACGTGTTTCTCTGATCAGGCTCCATTCTACCTTCGCCCAGAAGTCTTCTACATTCGCCCAAAGTCTTCTACATTCGCCCATATGATCCACATTCAACCCATCAGCAATCTCTAACATATGTTAACTTGTAAATCCAATCACTAGTCGCAATACGTGTATCTACACTGGCATAGATAAGTAGTTGATATTTGTGGATCTCTGAACATTTACTTTCTTTAAACACTCACTTTTGCCGATAAAACATGTGAGCTTGCCAACCTTTGTGTTGACTCTTTTAGCATGTTGTCTCAGGTTAATAAAGTACATATGAGCTAGGATACATCTGGGAAGTCTCATGCATTGCTTATCAAAAATTTCAAGCACTTTAATATCTATTGGTTTTCATGGTTTTTGCACATATTGTGCACACATATACATTTCTCTCTTGTTAACTTATTTTGCGTACGCTATATGACTCTTCAATTTTTTTAAGCTACCGTTTAATGAGAAATGTTAATTTTAAACATATACTCCTTCCGTCCCAATTTAAATGTCCTACTTTCCTTTTTTGTTTGTCCCAAATTAAATGTCTCTTTTAAAAAATAGAAATGTGATTTCCAATTTTACCCATAAAAGACAAAACACAATCACCACTTTTGAGGATATTATTGTCATTTTACCTCATACAAACAAAAGATTTCTTAAAATGTGTGTTTTTTAAACTAGGACATTTAAATTATGACCAGTGATTTAGATCCTGGTATGTCACATGTCATGCAGTACAACCCTACCGGTGGAATTTAAAAGTTTGTCAGCTTCATTAAGTGCTAAGCAGGTAATAGTCCAAAGGTAAGAGACTTTGAACCAATAGGTGCTCAACCAGTTAAATTACATCATTGTGGAGGTGGTTGGTGGTAGGGAAGTGGGGGTGGGTCGAGGAGGTGGTGGTTCGTGAGTGGCTGAGTAAGGGCTATGAGCACAGGTGAGGAACAAAAGGATAAATTTTCATTCACTATCATTTTGAAACTTAATGGGTAAGAGGTTTGCCATGTAACTCAGAAATGCCCTCTCTCTCCCTCCCTCCCTCTCTCTCTCTCTACATATAGGGTAAGGTTCATTTACATATAGTGTATTTTGTGATAGGCAAGCACTGTTTTGATACTATCTTTTTGTTAATGAAAAAAACTAAAAGAGGACTTCGGTTTATATAATGACTATGTACGTTATTGTCAATATTATATTTTGGCAAAACTAGAAGGTGGTTGGAAGGTGGTGGTAGCTATAGCCGGTAGCTGTAGCTGTAGCTTTTTAAATATATTTTAGTGTTTGTAAGAGTAGTTAGAGCTTTTAATAAAATGTATAAAATGATCGAAATGTGCATAACTAAAACTTGTATGCATGTTTTTTTATAGTATAATGGGTATTTGTGTCATTTTACTAACTAAAAGCTTGTAGCTATTAAGAGTTTTTTCTTAAACGCTAATACTATTAGCGTTTCAATATGGAGTTTGCCCTTCCTAAACTAAAAGTTTAAGCTCATTCAACCAAGCCAGACTTTTTATTATGTATGAGTTTTTTCTTAAAATTTTAAAGACAACAACTGTTAAAAGCTCCTTAGCAAACATTCCAAGAAATTTGAGTATAGATATAGAAATTCATGATTGAAAAAAGAATCTTTAGATTAACGCCATTCCCATAAAATGACAACCATCCAGCATCTATAAAAACAACAAAATTCCATAAGGATTTCTTTAGTACCGTCTTGTCTAACCATGGAACTATTGGCTTTTATGTCTATAATCTTATTCCTGATTTTGGTTCCCATTGTTTTTCTTTTCCATCATAAAAAGTATAACAGTCGATTACCACCAGGTTCGTTGGGACTGCCGGTGATAGGGCAAAGCCTCAGCTTTTTAAATGCATTGAAGGCCGATAGGCTCAATCAATGGTTTCAAGAAAGAATAACAAAGCACGGCCCCATTTGGAAAGCCGGACTTTTTGGATACCCAACGGTCGTCTTGCATGGCGCAACCGCAAATAAGTTTATATACACTTGTGATGGGAACGTACTCGCCAGCAAACAACCACCATCAGTGTGTAACATCTTAGGTCCAAAAAATATATTAGAGTTGTCCGTCATTGATCATAAACGAGTCAGAGGGGCCATAGTTTCGTTTCTTAAGCTTGAAGTATTGAAGCAACATGTTCCTAAAGTAGATGATGAAATCCGACACAATCTCCAATCGCATTGGCATGAGAAACATGAAGTCCAGGTAAATTTTTTTTCTTTTTTGCAATTAGCGCTCGCGCACACACATACTATATGTGATCTTACAAGAATATTTAACCCTAAGTGAAATCTCCAGGGATCATGAATTCGATAACATTTGTATGGGAAGGTGATTTTAACAAATTGTCGTCTCGTATATAGATCAGTAGGAGTGTGAAAATGAATGAAAATTTTTTCAATAACTATCATGAGATCTCTTTCAAGTGAATTGGCTTTTATTTGAATAATAGGTTTTATCATTTATTTTAGGTTCAGTGAATAATGTTGGTGGTTCATGAAAATTACAATCATTTATTTTGGTTACACCATTCTCTTATTTATGGTGTAGGTGCAACCCTTGGTCAAGGCCTTAACGATCAATGTAATTTGCTCCCTTCTTTTTGGGATTGAAAGAGGACCCCAAAGAGATAAATTGCTACCACTTTTACATGATATGACTGAAGGTGTCTTCTCAGTTCCAATAAATTTGCCTTTCACTAAGTACAACCGCGGCATTATAGCAAGGAAGAAACTTGCATCTATAATTATACATCTTATACACAAGAAAAGGGAGGTCCTTATGGAACAAAATCAACAAGAAGAATATCGCCGTAGAGATCTAATCACTTCATTGCTTAGCATTGGTCTTGATGACGGCTCAACAAAAATTTCTGAAGAGGAGATCGTTGACAACGTCATTGCGGTGATGGTTGCAGGATATGACACCACTAATGTCTTGCTGACCTGCTTTGTTAGGCTTTTGGCTAATAACAAATCTATCTACAAAACTATAGTTCAAGGTAATAAAATGTTCCCGTTTATGCTAATCATAAAAACATATATATTGCTCTATGCACATGTATGTCTTAAGACCAATTTATCATTTGTCCATCAAATTAGTTTATGTGTTTTGAGATAGCAGAACACCAAGAGATTTCCAGGAATAAGGCAACCACCGAAGCTTTAACATGGGAAGACATAACGAAGATGAAGTACAGTTGGAAAGTAGCAACTGAGCTAATGCGGATTCACCCTCCAGCGACCTTGATCTTCCGACGTGCTCAACAAGATATTGAGTATGGAGGATTCATTATTCCAAAAGGATGGCAAGTATGGCACAAAACGTATTAATCAATACGAGTTATTTATATGATATAAAATAAAATAAATGCTTAATAATACTTATTTAACTTCAGGTGTTGATATCTACGACCATGACACACATGGATGATAACATTTTCAAAGATCCAACCATCTTTGACCCGACTCGTTTTGATAAACAAGCACCACCACCGTTTAGTTATGTAGCATTTGGAGGTGGGCCGAGGATGTGTCCTGGTATTGAGCTTGCAAAAATAGAAACGTTGGCCATGATACATCGTTTGGTTACAACCTTTACTTGGGAGCTAGTTATGAAAGACGAATGCTTCAAAAGAATCCCAATGCCTGAATTTGATCATGGGTTGTTAGTTCAGGTCAAGCCTCTAAAAGAAACCATGGCTAGCTCCATGTGAAGCATGAGCACTAGTATTTATGTTTATGTAATTTGATTACTTAATGTTTCTCATGGAGATTATATTTTTAGCAAATTATATGTTTGTAGAGTGTTGGAGGAAAGCTTGTGGAAGAAGCTGTTACATCTTTCTGCTTCCCCAACTATCTCTCACTATCAGTATTGTAATTGCAAGTTATTTCAAGTTTAATTAAGCTATCATTTTGTGCTTCGTCTTTCATCCCTTCTACTCCATCACTCATGTTTTTGTAACATTCCATTTTCGAGTATGATCTATTATATATTTTAAATTAATGTGGGGTTTTAGTTGTGTTGAATTAATTATATAATTAATTAAGAAATGTTCACTTATTTAATGTAAACGATTTAATAGGAAACTACTTGTGTTAGACTAAAGTATTACAAGACATAAAGTATTTGTTATAATAAATTTATTACATCTTGATACTTTTGGTATTGTTTATGTCACATGTGGGTACCATACATACGTAAACTAAAATAGTCAAAAGGGGACTGTAAACCCTTTATATGGTCGATATTGTTTCTTTTTTGTGAATGTGGGTTGAGCAGAACGACGAAAAGAAGAGACAGATGGATAAAAGGCTTAATGTTCATAAATTGGAGGTAAAAAATTTATTGATGGGGTTTGTTGAATTCAAACTCGGTAAGCAGTTTCTATTTAAAAAGGTGTTGGCTAAATGCACTCCCTCTATTTACTATTTACACTCCCTTTTCAAAAAAAATATTTTACATATTTTCAAATTTCATCCCTTTAATTATAAAATAGATTAATTAAAGCATTATTATACCAAACCACCTAAGACTTGTTCGTATTCTCTCTGTTATATTTATATATACCCTATACGATTATCAACAATTTCATTTTATAATTAAACACTGTGCAATTTGCTTTTAAATAACATGTATGCGAATTTTTAATTATCAAAATAGAGGAATACATTGCAAGTCATTGCTCATATTATTATATATTTTTGTTTAAATTTTAATGAATTGAATTCATTTTTTTTTGAGATACAGACGTACTGGTACATGTGTAGTTTAATTTGCACAACTCTAATCATAAGCAACAGCAACAAAAAGTAAAGCAAATAATTTGATATTCTATATTTGTTGCATTCTTCCTTTTACCCATCTGTATTAATTTGTTTTATCAACCCAACAGTAACAAAAAAAACCCCAAATGATTACATCGATTATGATTATGACGGGGACACAATTAATTATGTGGATATTATATACATACACATAAAAAGTAGAGCATTTTCATACGAGTAACTATACTTACCAAGAAGACGCAATCAAAAGGTGTATTATATTCTTCAAAGTTCAATTCTATGTTCCTTGTAACAACCTATAGATGCAAAAAAGTGTTTATGGAATTTGGTTGTATATATATATATATATATATATATATATATATTCAAAATTCATGTTATGGAAAGTGGATAAACCTCTAGAATAATTAGGAACGCTTATTAATGCAAATTTTTAATAACCTAGAAAATGTAAGGTTATATTGTATTTATTTAAAAACTTCAGGGGGGGAGTGTAAGCAGTAAAACTAAAAAAAAGGGAGTGCATTTAGCAACACCCAAAAATCCTATATTTATTTTGATGTTTTTAATCATAAAAGGTGAAGCTAGTTTTATATTTGCCCTAGTTGCAAACCCATGAATTTTTATCATGGGGATCCGAAGTTTTCAGAGTTTGTTGTCTATTGATATATATTATTTTATTACCCGTTCGAGATCGGCCGTGTCAAATGATAAAAAGATAATAGTAACTCGAATTAAAAATGCGAGTATTGATCAAATACATAGTGAAAGAAACATAGAAAATCGTAGGAAGGGTATCAAATGGACCTCGATTGAACTTAGTTAAGCGGTATTTGAACTGTCTCATTGAATCCTAGACTATCATAGTTTTTAGGTTTTCGTTTTTTAAAATTTACATTATATCATTGTATCTTTTATGTAGCACTATGTTTTTTTTTTCATTATTATGTCATTTTTGCGATTCATTGTGTCATTAATTTTCTTGAGCATTATTTTATATTTTTTGAAACTGTGTTATGTTTGTGGCTCATTGTGTCATATTTCGTGATTTATTATGTTTTGTGTATCCTTCTTACCTTTCTAATTTTTGTTACACTGTGCAAGATAACTTGACTCTTAAAAATACATAACCAAAGTACTTTGATCATCAACCAAAAGACATAATATAAATACAATCTCCGTACCATGGCCTATAAATACAATATCCCTACGCTAGCAACACAAGCAATATACATGACAGTCTTATGGAATATACTCTAACCAATATATATATAAGAATCAAACCAGTTATCATTAGAATGAATTGCCTCGTTACCATATTCATTTTCGTTATAACCAATTATCATGAAACCACTTCTATAATATAACAACTAAAGATTAGTTTGATTCTCTCTAGGCTTAGTTGTGTAATCTTTCTCAATGGACTATATGTTTAGTTGTTTACGAATTAGTATGGGCGGAAAGAAATATATTGTTTAAGTCAGTGCATTTCGGGTTTGTATGTTGTTGTATTAATAGACTAGGAATAGTCGGGAACTTATAAGCGTTTATATTGTAATACGTAAGAAGTCCCCAAGACCCCTCTAGGATTGATAAACACATATAAACATCATTCTTGAATGAGATGGAAGCAAACACGAGAGAACAAAGCAATATATATAGGGATCATGTTTTGGATTTAGAAATGATGTTTTAGGTTGTTTTAACTTGAAAAACACCAAACACAACAATCTAAAACACAATCCAATGTATTATAGTCATCAAATTTATAAAACAGATAAAACACACTACTTAATTAACACTTAAAACACACTACTTAATGTTCTTAGTATGGTGTTTTAACTTTTAAGCCTAAAATACATTGTTTTCGGTTTTTAATTGTTATGTTTGTTATTTTTCTAGGCAAAACAATCCAAAACAATATGACTAACTTCAAAAAATGGTGCCTACATATCAATTTTTAATCCTTCTCACGCTTCTCACGAAATATTGCCTTTGTACAGGAACCTCACCCTATATATATATAGGGGAAGGCTATTTTGAGAACACATATATTTCGTGCGAACCGTGAGAAACGCTATCTAAAACCATTCAAATTCAAAATTCCTTTTACACTTGTCTTTATTATTAAAATACAGTCTCAAAAGCACAATTTACGCGTAAAAATTTAAATGTATACGAAAATAAATTGTTTTTACACATGTGTAAATTTACTGTATATACATGTGTAAACTGTTTCATTTACACAAGTGTAAAAAGTTAATTTTAGAGTGTTTTTGAAAAAAAGATGAATTATTTGGAAAGAAAATTAGTTTTTTAATGTTATATTTTAATTATAATTTGGTTTGTATTGGAAAAAAAAAATTTTGATTGGTTTTCTTATTTGTTCTCACAGTTCTCACGATATTTAACGTTCTCAATATAACCCTTCCTTATATATATATATATATATATATATATATATATATAGAGAGAGAGAGAGAGAACGTAATTAGTAATTCATTAGTCATCATAGATTAACTTCATACATACATACATACACACGCATATATATACATACCCGTTGTCCACACTAATAGATAGTGTGGACAACCTTGACACTAAGTCTTGAACACTAAGTTCAAACAAAGAAATATCTCTGAAATATGTGGATGTGGGCATCCTTGCTAATACACCAACCACGCCAACCTATCACGCGGTTATGATAACCTCACCAACATTTAGATGAATCCCTCTGAATTGCATATCATCAGTTACAAGAGTGGGTACTGCACCAACAAACTCCCCCTTAACTATTGATATCAATTCTGACTAGATACTGATAATCAATAGTCACCAAGTTGCATTAACAGACTCATCCTTGATTGATAATATCAGGTCTTCAATCTCTTGAAAACTAGATCTTCTAGTGTTCACTATAATCTTCAACTTGTAATCACTAAGACATGTTTCAGATCAATTTTGTATGGCCGCTTTTTTCCAAACCGATGAATTCAACACCATACACTCTTGTTCTCCCCCTCCACGGTAACCCCATCCGTATTAAGCTATTGTGAACGAACCACTACAAGGTATTATCCCTCGATCTCTAGTCTTCAGACGTATGTGACATATGACAGAGAAGTTGAATTTCTAATGAATAACAACAAACAAATCAGCTTACATAAAGAAAAGAACTCCAGTTCAATAAGTTGATCATGACTCTACATTAAAGAAATCTTCGTGAATCAAATGAATACCCAAAGTCTTTCATATCCAATATCGACCACAATGTTGCACCCCTTGATTATGTCAAGACTCTAACTCAATCAGCAACATCTCCCCTTCGGTAAGAACTATGCCTAACAACTTCTCTATATGAAAAAACACTTGGAAAAAGGAACCAACTTTTTCTAATTTAGGAATTATGCCAAGAAATTTCTCTTCTTTAGTAAGAATTATGACCGATTGACCATCTCTACTTTAATCATCATATAATAATGGTTCAGCCATCAACTAATCAGGTAATGAGTAATTAGCTTCATTACCATCATACTTGACAAAATCAAGAACACACTTATATGAAATAATAATGAACCCTAGCTTTCTGAAAATTTTGAAAGAAAACATATTTCATGAAAATACTCCCCCCCCCCCCCCCCCACCCTCCAAATTATTTGCTATTTTCTAAAACCAGTAATTCTCCTCCTTTTCTTCAGTCAACTAAATTCCTAATTTGGATGGGCCTAATAATGAATTTAGTATCATGACCCAATATTCCTAACGCCCATTGTATGCTAGCTCAATTTTTTTTGAACGGCCAACAAATTGGAATCACTCACGGATCACTGGAGTATCATCGTGCCACCAGTGTTACCACGCGATCATATTCCACCACCAAGTCACCAATTCATGAGGAAACTCATAATTATGAGAAAACCCTGTAGGATCGACGAACGGATCAACCGACGATCACGAGGTTTATACACAGAGTGCAGAAACCTCTGAATATGTTCCAATAACAAAACTAACTAAGAAACAATGATATACGAGTAATTAACACACACAAACGGGTCAAAAGATTATAGATTTATCAGTAAAACAGAGCTCGAGTGTTTACAATGATCAAATCAAACTCTCAGACTTGGGAGGGGGTGTTTGGACACTGTGTGTGGCAAGACCTGATGATTAGGGTAACGATTGGGCCTATTTATACCTCCCGTACTCGTACAGGTTGCAACAGGCGAGTAGGATCCTATCCACCATGACAAACAGGCGATTACAAGGCTATCCACCATGTACAACATGCAATTAGGAGGCTATCCACCATGTACAACATTCGATTACAAGGCTATCCACCATGTACAACATGCAATGAGAAGGCTATCCACCATGTACAACATGCGAAGTTACACTGATTTTCCGGTGTGGTTTACTCAGATTTTCCCAAAATGGCTTATACCTTTCAAAGATAGTCAAATTTAAATTTGTCAAATGGTTTGGTAAAATTTTTGGCAGTTCGGTAGTTAGTGTGGACATAAATAATCACTGGATCCTTGGTGACTGTTATGGAAGTTACACTATTAATAAGAAGATGGAGGTGATAAGAAAATTCAAACCGTAGTCAAGCATGTCTGTTAAAGTATCAAAAGAGAATCCTAGGTCATCAATCATAGGCAGCTCCATCCATCTGCCATGAGGGGTAGGTGTTTACTCATCAACAACACTTGATGTAGATGGTGCTAACGAAGCAAATAAACTCACCGATGGTGCTTCTGCTGGTTTTGGCTTCCAAATCTAGTCATGCTTAGCCTTTACAGGTCTTCACTTGACAGATTTGGGTGGTACCTGAGACTTCACCTTTGGGTTAGCGGGAGGCTTTGTCCTTTGGTTAGTCTTTTGACCTGCTTTTGGGCCTCCCTTTGGTTTTGCAACGTTAGGTTGGGATTTTGAGCTTGATGCCTGGTCAGCTTTAGGCTTTGCACCATCAACAACAACCTTTTGTTTCTTTTTCACATTCTTTGGTGTCGTCTGAACTTGTTGTTCAGGTGACTTGTATCTTTGGTTGTTGTATTTAGGGGTTTTAAATGCTTTGCCCTTTAATATTCTGATATAGGGACAATTAGCAATCAAGTGTCCAACCTCGTTACATTCATAGCATGACCTCCATTCCTCATAGTACTAAGGTTCATACCGTGACTGTCTCGAGCTAATATGAGAATATCTGGGGCTACAGCTTCCTTGTGAGCTTCTAAATCGAGTAGTACATGGATATGAATCATGATCAGATGATCTTGGTGACAAATTTCTTTGATGATTTTGATTAGAATTTCTCATCTGATTAGTACCTTTCGATTTGACGGCCTTAAGTTCTTTGATCTTGGGACCCTTTTTATTTTTCCCAGACCGATTCTTTTGATTCACATGTTCGGTGGATTTGTGTTCAACATGTTTCTTCTGATCAACGAGTTTTCTGATTTGAGCTTCGGTAACTGGTTTTTCCTCAAAAACATGTTTAATTAAGGATTGATCAACATTCTTAATGGGAAACTCTTTATCAGAAAACACTTTGTCAGATCCCACCAACATGTACAGCCCTTCCGTGCCTTCAGGAAACTGAAAGTGCTTCTTTTCCGGTTCAGATTCACACAAAATGTGATTTTTAATAGAGCTATGTGAACCTGATTGAGCCTTCTCAGTTTCCTGGGATTCTTTATTAGAATCCTCAAGGTCTGCCTCCAGTAAGGCCTTTGGTTTCAATTTCACTTTCTGTCCATTTACAGAACATCTATTGTAACCAAATCCTTGATTTTCTTTTTGCCGAGACTGGTTTTTAAGATCAACATCATTTTTACTTAGCACAAACTTTGCAAACTGAAAACCATCTCGCTTATGTTGGGCTCTTTCATAATCAGATTTTGTTTGCACTAATTCTTTTTTTATTTCCCCAAGAGTTTTAGAAAGCTCAGAATTTTCTTTCATTAAAATTTCATTTATGTTTTTATACTCCATTTCATTTGCTCTCAAAACTTCATTGATGGTTATGCAATTAGCAAGATCGCAAGTAAGGGTCTGTTGATTTTCATACAGCCTTTCAATCATACTTTGGAGTTCGGCAAAGTTAGAACAGACAAACCTGGAAGATCCTTGTGCAATTGAGTGAGTTCCGTGCTTGATTTGAACTCCAACTTCTGGATTTTGATCATCAGCATCTTTCTCTTCTGATTCACTCCTTTCAGAAGTTGAACAATTTGCATCAGTTCGTTTGATTTCTTCGTAACTTCGTTTAGGATCTTGTTCACTAGATGGTGATTCACTATCTGCATTTGTACTCTCTTATGAGGTTTGAGCACTCTCTAACGCATCTCCCGATTCCACAGTCTCTACTTGTTGAGCAAAACACGCAGTTTCCCCCTAAACACCTCCCATGAGTTGTGTCTTCTGGTCAAAACCTTTCTCAGCATGCATAGTAAGTACACTCGCAGCATCCATGTTTGTTGGGCCAGAGTGAATTGCTGGAGTAACCGAAACCACAACTGTTTGTTGATTGTTTTGAACATTGTTAAGTTTTGACCAGAAGACACAACTCATGGGATTGTTGGGTCTGAGAGTTTGATTTGTTAAGATTTGTTAAGTACGAAAGATATGAATGATTACTAATAATGGAAAGTGCAGCGGAATAATAACTATGCAATCTTAACAAAGAGAATAATTGCTTTCAAACGAGTACACTTCATTCGTCATCACAGATTGAAATTAAGTACAAGTTATTACAATTTCTCCCCCTCAGTCTGATCACTCAATAGCTTTGTTTGTGCAGAGAATGTGTAAGTGATAAATAGAACAGTACAGTCACTGTTCTATTTATAGACAAATTAAACAACTGATGACCTAGGACTGACGTCACCTTAGACAGTGACAGCTAACACCTTAACAACATAAAACATCTGCTATACTAAACTACCGTTACATTGAGTAAACCACTGATTAGCTAAACACTGATAAGGAACATCTGATAATCTTCAACATCTGCTGGAGCCTAAGTACTATTGGTTCCAGCAGACCTTTGGTCTTGATCAGCACTTTGTCTTTGTTCTTTGTCAGCACTTTGTTCATCAGTAGTTTATCTTCAATAAGCAGCACTTTAGTCATCAGCAGTTTGTGTTATCAGTCTTTTGGGAGGAGAACTATTTTATTGTTCATCAGCACTTAGAATATTTTGGCTTTCAATAATCTGTTCTTTTCTAGGTCAGCAGACCCAACAATCTCCACCTAGAACAGATGATGCCAAAACTTGTCTTTATTCTTGATCTTTATTTCTCATCAGACTCTCTCTAATCTGACCCTTCAATTGAAATTCAAAGTCAAAGGAGTAGAGATCATCAGCTTCCCTTTCAAGTTCCAAGCTCATAAGATCCATGAGGTCATGTGCACTCAGACCATATGCATCATCCATGGAGTGTTTTGGATCTTTCTATTAGACCTGTGCAGTGTCAATTCATGGGTGGCCTTGTCAACCTTCCATTTTAGAATTTTTAAGTCTGATGGATTTTTAGGTTGCAAATTTATTGAGGATGAGTTTATGGAGGTCTCCCAATGATTCTTCTTAATTCTTCACTGATGGGATCAGAGAAGTACTTGACCTGATTAAAAATTCCCTCTTTCACATATGTGTCAGAAAACTTCTTTTGGTCTTCTTCAGACATCTCTTTCTGCCTTTTGATTTGTCTTTTGGCAGCAACATTGATGTCTGTTGAAGGAAGTAATGCTTCAAATGAAAGTGTCTGATAGGATTTTGTTTGTTCATCTTCAGGGTAAGTTGGTTTTGGTGGAAGTGTTGGATCAGTCTTTCTGCTTTTTTCAAGTTTCTTATAGGTTTCGACCAACCTCAGTTCAGACCATCTGGCTATGTTTTTCATCTCACCATAGTCAGCATCAACAAGTTCAACCCTCATTCTTCTGAGGTTCAAAATTCTGACAAGGTCTTTGCCCTTCTTGAAATCTGGTACATCAGCCTTTTGATTATGTTTCTTCAGTTCTTCAATTCTTAACAATTCATCTTTGAGGGCTTGAATGGTCCAGCCTGTGAAGTGTTTCCTCTGGGATTTATAAGGCTTGGTGGCCATGATTTGATCAAGGAGTGATTCTCTAACTATCTTCACCATCTCTCCACTGATAGGCTTGGAAGACGTGGACTTGCTCCGGTCCTTGGCAAAATCCATAATCCTTCTCAGTTTGCCAAGCTCTGCTGAATGGATACCCTGAGCAGTCCTGTCATCCTTCCCTTTGCACTTCTCTTTTATTATCAAGTCTGCCTGTTGAACTTTTTGTTTCAAGTATTCATCAAGGTTTTTGGGCTTTGGTAGGTTCAGACTTGACAGAGAAGGGAAGGACAGTTGTGAGGCATCCTCAGTATTATAGAAGAACTGAATTTCCCCCTTGATCATGTCAAGCTCAAGGGGATACTGAGCAACTAATGGAAGATCTGATGTTGGTGATTTTTGAAGTGTGTGGTGAAAATGATTGGAGTGGAATGGCAGGAATGGGTTGTGTTGGTGGTGGTGTGGTGGCTATATTTTCTTCTTGTATAACAAAGGTAGATTTTCTCTTCCTTTTATACAGAATGGTTGGCGATGGTGGTGAATGTGGAATGTTAACATCTGTTGGTACTGTTGAAGCACCAACAGACGTTTGACGTGGTGATGGAATGGGTGGTAAGGTCAAGGCTAAGGCTGTTGTAGTGGTTGTGGATGTTGTGGTAGATGGCTTGGTAGTTGTTTTGGGTGTAGAAGCAACAAAAGTTTTTGATCTTGATGATGGAGGCTGCCTGACATGAGAAGCTGGCCTCTTTTTCCTTTTTGAGTTACCAACATTATCATTTTCTTGTTGTTCTTCTTCTTTCTTTTTGGAAAGATTTTCTGCTTTAGTTTGTAAGGTCTCAGCCCTGATCTTTTTAGCTTCAGCAATATTTTCAGCCCTAACATTGGCTGATTCATCAACCTCTTTTGTCTTGGCTGCTTCAGCTTCAGAAGTGGTTTGAGCCGACTCTGGTACAGGTTCTTGAGCAGACTTTTCAGAAGAAGGTGGAGCCCCAAAAGGATTCAGCTTCTTTAATCTGTCTCTACCACTCTCCCCCTTTTTGGCATCAGCTCCCGTGAATTCATCATCATCTTCATCCCTTAGAATGGTTGTAGGGGCAGAGCCAGAAGTCTTCAGCAAATGGTCTTTTAGGGTTTTGATGTCTGCTTTTGTATCATTGAATCTAGCATCCACGATGTTTCTGATCACTTTCATGTAGGTCTCTTGAGTCTGATCAGCTAATTTTCTGTGAGCTATGATGAAAGGATTGACAGATTTCCATAACTCATTAGTTATCTCCTCTTTTGATGGTTGGCTTTGGCTGAGTGTCACCAAGGTGTTCATAATGGTCTTGATATCTCCTTTCATTTTAGTCACAGGAGATTCAATGGCATCCACTCTATTCGTCAATTCTTTGTATCTTAACCCACCACCCAAGTTAATGGGATCACCTAAGTTCCTACCAGAGGTGGTAGTTGTATCTGGTGCAGTCTTTGGAGGAGTATCCATAGGAAATAAACCAGATGCCCTTTTTTCTTGGTACTGGGGACTTCCAACTGGAATATAGGTAAATCTTGTTGCCTTAGTAGTTGTTGCCTTCAAGGAAGTCTGATTGATGTAACCACTGTCCTGAAGTGAGACAATGGTCTCTACAACAGTAGTGGCTGCTTCACTAGAACTACCACTCTGAGTTACATGTAACTCAAAGGGTGTGGCCTCCTCTGTTTGTGGGTTGACCAATTGACTTTCCTCTGGACCAGTCACTTGTTGAGGTGCACTCTCAGTGATTGGTGGTTGAGAGGAACTGGTTGGGTCCAGAGTTTTGTCAATGGCCTCAATAAAGGGTTGAATAGTTGGAGGTATTGATGGTGAGTGTTGTGGAGTTACAAGAATGTTAGCCCTAGGAGATGGACTTGTGAACAGATGTTCAAGTGAATCATCTGCTCCTTGATGTGTTTCCCCTTGGCTTACAACATGATCCTTTTGAGAGGATACATGAGGAGTTTGGCTAGGCTGAGATTTTACCACCTGTTGAGAGGAAGTATCAATAGTGGTTGTTTGTTGCTCTTGTGTTGCAATAGGAATATTCTCTGGTATCTCATCTTCCAAAATCACCCTTTTAGTTTGTTTCTTGGGGGGTTTAGTGGATGGAGTTTTCTTTTTGGTGGTGGCTGGTGTGGGTTTCACAGCACTAGATGAAGTACATGATCACCAGGAGCAGTGGGCTCAGCAACAGAGGTTTGCACAATAGTTGTTGTCTTAACCTTCTTTGATTGTGTTTTGGAAACTTTTGTTTTAACAGGTTTTTCTTGGTTAGGACCTAACATCCTTGTAAAAGTTTCTTGAGACAGGCTATTCATTTGAAGGCCTTGTCCCTATATGTAATCCTTTTTGGGTAAAAGCTTTTCTAGGATCACACTTAAAAGTCTTGGATACATCAAGAAAGCAATGTTTGACCCACCCTGAACCCCTTCACATTATTCACCGAATCCAAAAATAGTGCTTGGGATAAGTTGTAATCAGTGTTTGTTAAAATGGCATATCCCAAGTACTGGACTTTTAAAGGGATTTCATTAAAAGAAGTTGTTTTGGGAGAGAGGCATACAAGCAGAGTGTGAAAGAAAAATTTCATGTTTGGGGGAAAAAAACTTTTTAAACATAGTTGCCCCAGTTAATTGTCCCTCATACCCTCTCTCAATGAACTCTGGATGAAGTTCAGATTTGTCAAAACTTTCTTTACCTGCCTAATCATTCTAGGAGAAGGTAGTGGATATGGTTTCAGGGGTGATGGTAACTTTAGTGTCGCCAATTTGAGAAACAATGGATGTTAGCTGTTTGTCAACAAACAGGACTTCAGCTTTCAACCAGAAAGCTTGAAGTGTCTCCTCCTAAATGAGTGAACTTGATATCAGGGCAGTTTTATACTTAGATGTATTCAAGGTGTCAATAATGGGATGGAAACGTTGGTTTTCATCTGTTTTGGTCAGATATGGAAGATAATTGTGGGGAGCTTTCAGTTGAAGATCCATTTTATGGATTGTACTGAGAAAGTTGAAGGATTTTTAATGGAGGGTTTAGGTTGAAGAAGGTGGTTTTAGAATTTTGAATTCGATGAGACGGTGGAAAAACTGCTGTGGAAAACAGGAGGTTTATATAGTCTTAGGTGGAAACCGCTGATGTGGCCAAATCGCTGCTTTTGAGAGCATACATGGGAAACATCTGATGGAAGGACTGTTATGGTGGATGACAGTTGTTTATAACAGCTGTTTGACTTTAGTCAACAGATGGTTGTAAAAACAGTTGTTTTATCTAATCAGATGTTTGAAATAGATTTTTCAACCAGCAGTGTTTAATGAATGAAACAGTGGTTGGATTATCTGATCAGATGTTTGAGCAGATTTTTCAACCTAAACTATTTTAAGGATGAATTTTTGATTTTCTAACAACATTTTAATGCTTTTATTCATGAAAACATTTTGATTTTATTCCATGTTTAGCACACCAATCTGAGAGATCAGATCTGCAAAGGTAGATATGTCTAAAGCTTTTGTCAACACATCTGCCAACTGATCCTCTGTTGGAACATGATGTAGAGAAATCAAACCTTTTTCATAGCTGTCTCTGACAAAATGATGTCTGATGTCAATGAGTTTTGTTGTAGATTGGGAGACTGGATTTTTGATGATATTTTCAGCAGCTTGACTATCCAGCATGAGTGGAGTCCTCAAGGCAATTATACCAAAATCCAGTAGATAGTTTTGAAGCCACATAAGTTGAGTTGTACAGCTTGCAGCAGCAATGTATTCAGCCTCTGTAGTGGATGTTGAAATAGCTGCCTGCTTTTTGCTTTGCCAGGAGACCAAGGCATTGCCTAGGAATTGGCACCCTCCTGATGTGGACTTCCTTGTGGTTTGACAACCAGCAAAATCACTGTCTGAGTAATCTGAGAGCTTAACGTTCGCATTAGCAGGGTACTAGATACCAAGTGTGGGAGCACCTTTTAGGTATTTGAATATCCTTTTCACAGGAATAAGGTTGGACTTTCTAGGTGATGCCTGGTATCTTGCACAAACACAAGTGGCAAACATAATGTCTGGCCTAGATGCATATATAGTGTGTTTGGTCAACAAGTTCATCTTTATCATCAACAGTGACTAACTTTGTGGTACTCATGAGTGTGCTACATGGTTTACAGTCATTCATTTCAAATTTTGTGAGTAAGTTTTTAACATACTTATTTTGATGAATGAAAGTTCCATTTTGCAGTTGATTCACTTGGTGACCAAGGAAGCATTGTAGTTCACCCATGACACTCATTTCAAACTCAGCTGTCAGGAGTTCTCTAAACTCTTCACACATTTTATTACATGTGGACCCAAAAATGAAGTCATCCACATATATTTGACCAATCATTAAATCTTTTCGTTTCCATTTTAAAAACAAGGTTTTATCAATTTTACCTCTTGTAAAGCCAATGGATAATTGAAAGGTGGAAAGAGTTTCATACCAGGCCCTAAGTGCTTGTTTCAGGCCATACAAAGCTTTGTTAAGCTTGTAGACATGATCAAGATAGAATGTGTCTTCAAAACCAGGTGGCTGACATACATAGACTTCCTCCTGAATTTTGCCATAAAGGAAAGCACATTTGATGTCCATCTGATACACCGTGATGTTGTGGTTGACAACAAAGGCTAGGAAAAGTCTGATGGCTTCCAACCTAGCTACAGGAGCAAAGGTTTCATCATAATCTATTCCTTCTTCTTGTCTGAAGCCTTGAACCACAAGCATGGCTTTATTCTTGACAACAATACTCCTTTCATCTGTTTTGTTCTTAAAGACCCATTTTGTGCCAATTGGACATACATCCTTTGGCAATGGTATAAGTTCCCATACTTGTTGTCTTTTGAACTGAAGGAGCTCTTCTTGCATAGCTTCTACCCAACTATTGTCTTTCAGTGCCTCTTGGTACTTGACAGGTTGTGTGAGAGATAGAAAACCAGCAAAAAGACAAATGTTTGAGGATTAACTTCTTGTGAGCACCCCTTCACTGATGTTGCCAATAATTTGGTCAGGTGGATGAGCTCTTAGGAAGATTAGAGGTTTAAAATGGTAGCGGGGGAATAGGCCCAAGTGATGTAGAAGTGGATGGACTTTTGTCAACAGTGAGTGGAATTTTGTCAGGAAATAGTGGATCAGTGGTTGAGCTTGATGAGGCAGTGGTTTAGGGGTAAAACTGGCCAACAGTGGTTGACTCAGCTGTGGCAGAGTTTTTAACATTTGCTTGCCCTGAATCAAGATAAATCTTGCAGAAAGACTGTGGCATCACAATGTCATATCTGTAATCCTGTTGTGAAGACTGTAGTGTACCTGCAATGTCAGTTTTCACAGTGATATCTTCAAATTTGAATTTATCTGGGTCAAACAGTTCTGCAGGATTTGCTGGGATTTTCAATGATGAATTTTTTTTTTCATCATTAATCCAAAGTTCATGTTATTTTAAAACAAGTTACATTTAGATGGTGAGTAAGCGGGCAACAAGCTGCGTTGCTATCCCCTTTTGAATCGCAAAGCCTATCCTGCTAAATACAAACCCTTGGTTCATAGGGCTTTGCGAGTCACTGTGGACCACCTTCTGCACTCGTTTCAGAAACCGTACTGCCTCAGGCGCCAGGGATCCAAATGTGTCAAAAGCAAACAGCAGGAACACATGTTGATTCTCTAAACAGGCTGCTTCGTTCTTAGCGACCTTCTTAGCTTCTGCCCTCAAAACTGCCTGCCCCGGTACAAAGCCGCTGTCTCGCAAACCTACCAAGTGGGAAACCACTATTAAGTCAACACAAGCATGTTTGCCCCTAACCAATCCAAACCCAAGAATATCCGCAGGACGCAAGGTAGATCTCCCCTCCCACGGATAAGTCATAAAATTGACTGGTGCTTCTTTCTTGGCTGAGAGCCCCGCACTTCAAAGCACATCCCATAGAACATCCCTGACCAAATCATGGCGGTACTTGAACTTCACATTCAGAGTTTCTTCTACTGTCCTGGTCCTTGTGTTAAAAACTTTATAGGCCATGGCAGTAGATGAAATTCCCAGAAAATATCCACAATCTACTTTGGCTGCAAATTTGGAAATGGAATCTTTTAGATTTAAAATGAAACATGGGCAGCCAAAGATTTTGAAAAATAATATTAATAGTTTGAGTTTGAATAGAACTTCATAAGCAGTCTTTTGATGCCTAGGGTGGATAACTCTGTTTTGAACATAACAAGCAGTGTTTACAGCTTCTGCCCAAAAGGACAGAGGTAAACCACTGATCCATTTTGTTCTATTTTTTCTTTCAACCACCCCATTTTGATCTGGTGTTCTTGGAATGCTGTACTGCCTTACAGTTCCTTTTGACACACATAAATCATCCAACTCCTTATTCTTGAACTCTGTTCCATTGTCACTTTTTAAAGACTTTTACTGGCAAGTCATATTGTTTCTCAACTTTGGTGACAAAGTCCTTCAAAATACCTGCAGTCTCATCCTTAGAATGTAAAAAGTAAGTCCAAGTAAACCTAGAAAAAATCATCAACAATAACAAGACAAAATCTCTTTGTCCTAAGGCTCGTGATTTTTACAGGGCCAAACAAGTCCATATGCAACAATTGAAGACATTGACTTGTTTTGGACTCATCAATGGATTTGTAAGAGCTTTTATGTTGTTCTCCTTTTAGGCAAGAAACACAATGCTCATCATAATTGAATTCCTTTGGTGGCAAACCTCTTACAAGATTTTGTTTAAAGAGAGAGTTGATAGTTTGAAGGTTTGTATGACACAATCTCCTATGCCACAATTCTGTCTCTTTGATTGAGGCAGCAGAGAACAGACAGACATTTGCCATAGGATTATCCTTCAACATATCAACTACATACACATTGCCACTTCTGTGAGCAACAAGTTGTGCTTTGCTCTGAGCAATGATGGTGTTAATCTTTTCAACCACTTCTGGTCCAACAATCTTACATGTCTTCTTAGTGAAAATTGACCCATATCCTTTTTCACTCATTTGTGAAACACTAAGAAGATTAAACTTCAGATTGTCAATTAAATTAACATTTTCAAACTTAAGTCTCCCAGCTTGAATAGTCCCAGAACCCAACACTTTACCTTTAGAATCATTACCAAAGTCATGTAGAAGGGCTCCATGAGCAAGAAAGTCAAGAAGAAGGGCTCTACATCCAGTCATGTGCCTGGAGCCTCCACTATCTACATACCATAAACTATCTAAGCATGCAGAAGCTCCCTGCACATCAGTAAAGAATTAGTTTTGGTGAGTGTCCAAAGCCAAATTGGCTTTGGATGCGTTCTCAGACTTTTCAGCCTCAAGCTTGGGAGAATGATCAGTGGTTTGAACTAGTTTTTGAACTAAGTTCAACAGCTGTTGTTGACCATTTGCCAGTGCTTGTATGTCAACATTTGGTACAACAGATGTTTGATCATTTCGTATCAGATGTTGATAACCATGAGGATGTCTGTTCACTCTAGGTTTTGAACGTCTTTTGGGCTCTTCATAAACATGTGACAGACGATGACAAGGTGGTTGTCCATGTCCTCTTGGAAACCTGTTAACAGATGGAGCATCTGCCACCTGAACATCTCTAGGAGCAGAGTTTTCATTCAGATTTTTGGTAACAGTTGTTTGGACTGTTTTTAAAGTCTGTTTGGGTTTTCCTTTTGAAGTACTAACCATTTGACTTTCTAGAGTTTTTGCCTTGTACTCTTTTATTTTTTCATCAAAATTTTTGAGATACAGACACTCTTTTGTTTTGTGATTCTTTTTCTTACAGATTAAACATTCTTTGATTTTAGAATCACCTAAACTTGTTCCTTTGTTGATATCATATGCTTTTAGAAGAAAACAGTTTTTAGTAACATGATTCTTCTTTTCACAAAAATCACAAAACAAGTCGTCTTTTGACTTCCCTTTTTCTTTCTTCTTTTCAACAGATGTTTGATCATCTGTTGGAAGATCTTTCAAGGGAATGATCTTGTCCTGTGGTGTCTATTCACCATCAGAGGTTTTGAAGGTCATTGGTTGGAAATTTTCAAGGACATCACACTCATCTGACCAGGTTGGTTTGAATTGGTATTTTTCAATCTCATCAAATGAGGGTGTACCTTCCAATTTTTCAAGAATGATTTTCTTGCCATTGGGTTCAGTGACCTTGATTTCTTGACCTTTTGAATTGGTTGGGATGATTTAAACCAACTGTGGTTCCTTTTTTGTCAGTGGTTTGTGAAACTTGAGCAGTGGTTTCATTAAAACCAAAACCAAATTTCACATGACTTTTATACTGTTGGTTAACAATCATCTCAAAATCTTTTGATGATTCCACCCATTTTTGACATTCAACCTGGGTGGACTCAAGCTCCTGTTTACAACTTTGATATTTGGTTATCATAGTTTGGAGCTGGTCTTTGGTTATACTTGCTTTATGTTTTAAACTGCTGATTTCAGATTCTTTTTCAGTTAATTTTGATTTTAACTCTTTAGTGAGTTTTTCAAACTGAATTTCATCTTCCAAAATTTTCTTTCTAAAGTTTTCATTCACCTCTTTTTATCTTTGCAAATGCTATGACACATTTATCTGAACATAAGTCATTTATGATTTGAGGTGATACCTTAGCAGCAGCCATCAAGGCACAATTACACTGGCAATCACAGTCATTAGTACCCCATGGGTCTGAGAGATTCACAACCTCCACTTCAGATTCTTTAGCTGAAACAACTTTATCAACAACATCATTAGTCACATTTCAGACTTAGACACCACTTCCTCAGATTCAGTCTTTTCAACAATTGTTTCTAGTGCCATGAAGCAGAAATTTCCTGGTTCATTTTCAGATTTGGCAACTAGAGCAATGTTTTCATCTGTTAGCTCATCTGGTAGGCTGCTCCAATCAACAAAGCCTTGTGTGAAAAAGCTCTGTTGGCTTTGCTGACTGGTCTCTGCAGGAGCAGAAGATGAAGTTGCATCCATTGGCATTTGTGCCTGAGCAACTGGGGTTCGGACATAATGAATCTAGGGAACAGTGGTTTGGACATACTGCACAGGAACAGTGGTTGAGGTATGTGCAAAGTCAGCAGTGTTTTGCACATTTGGTCCAGGGGTATTTTGGGAATACTGATAAGTGTTGGTCTGAGGCCTTTGGTTTGGATAGGTAATCATATGTGTTCCATTTTGACTCCTACATTCCCTAGTGAAGTGACCCATTCTATGACATTTATAACACTTGATCTTTGATTTATCCAACCCCACTTTTGACCCACCATGTAAACCTGGATACCTTCTGCCAGTTTTCTTATAGAAATTATTAGATCTAATACTGAGTAGGGCCAATTGATGCAAAATGTCCATTTCCTCTAAGTCCACAGGGTCAATGTATTGAAGGTCATTATACACAAAGGATGTGTTGTCAGATGCCTAGATATCACCATTTGTTGCAAAAGCATAGTTGGGTGATGAGTAAGCATCAGTGTTAAAACTAGTGGTTATATCAATGTAATGATCATAACCCTAATCCTTACTACTACCAGGCACCTCATCTTGACCCAAAAGAGTTGTATTACCAAACACAAAATCGTCAGACACTTTTCCAGAATCCTGGAGCTTTTTTTCTGGTTAAGCTCTCTCTCATAGGTCAAGAGCTTACCATGAAGCTGGGTCAGAGTCAAGTCCTTAAAACCAATTGAGTTTCTCATAACAATTGCAATAGTGTCCCATTTATCCTGAAGTGATCTAAGAAACCTATGATTCAAAGTTGAATTTGGGTAAGTTAGACCCACCAGTTTTAGTTCACTTATTAAGCAATTAAACCTCTCAAATTGTTGTGTTAATGATTCTCCCTTCGCATGACTTAATGTTTCATATTGTTGATTATGAATTTCACGATTGTTTTCAATAACATCCTCAGTTCCACCAAATTATTCTTTCAAAGCATCCCACAACTCCTTTGCACTGTTACAGTGTAACAATCCAGCATAGATATCATTTGGCAGAGCCATGGCTACAATACTGAAAGCCTTAGCATCTAACTCAATTTTTTGAAAATCTTGCTCGGAGTAGTTTTAGACACTTTTAGGTACTTGGACCTTGGGATCTTCGGTACTCGGCACCGTTGGAACATGTGGTCCAAAGACAACTAAGTTCCAACACCCAGTGTTCTATTGAGCTAACACATGAATCATCCGACGTTGCCAGATATTGTATTCAGATCTGACAAGCATCGGTGGCTTGTTGCTCGTGCTAGTGTTATGTGGATCTTGATTCATAGAGGCCATTCTCTGATTGTTTATAAAACAAAGTGTGTTTAAAAACTTTGAACGTAAATTAAACTTTTACTCTGTTTTCAATCAACAAACAAAGTGATATCAATAATATTGAGCTGTGTGTTTAAAAACTTTGAACGTAAATTAAACTTTTACTCTGTTTTCAATCAACAAACAAAGTGATATCAATAATATTGAGCTGATCAATTATATTAAATTGATTTATTAGATCGAATTTAATTGACCAGGCTCTGATACCAATTGTTAGGATCGAGAGTTTGATTTGTTAAGATTTGTTAAGTATGAAAGATATGAATGATTACTAATAATGGAAAGTGCAGCGGAAATATAACTATGTAATCTTAACAAAGAGAATAATTGCTTTCAAACGAGTACATTTCATTAGTCATCACAGATTGAAATTAAGTACAAGTTATTACAATTTCTCCCCCTCAGCCTAATCACTCAATAGCTTTGTTTGTGCAGAGAATGTGTACGTGATAAATAGAACAGTACATGCACTGTTCTATTTTTAGACAAACTAAACCACTGATGACCTAGGACTGACGTCACCTTAGACAGTGATAGCTAACTACCTTAACAACATAAAACATCAGCTATACTAAACTACTGTTACATTGAGTAAACCACTGATTAGCTAAACACTGATATGGAACATCTGATAATCTTCAACATCTGCTGGAGCCTAAGTGCTGTTGGTTACAACAGATCTTTGGTCTTGATCAGCACTTTGTCTTTGTTCTTTGTCAGCACTTTGTTCATCAGTAGTTTATCTTCAATAAGCAGCCATTTGATCAGCAGCACTTTAGTTATCAGCAGTTTGTGTCATAAGACTTTTGGGAGGAGAACTGTTTTATTGTTGATCAACACTTAGAATATTTTGGCATTCAATCATCTGTTCTTTTCCAGGTCAGCAGACCCAACTGTTAAGTTGTCTCGTTTGATTTGGTTGACTTTGACTAGCATCTGACGTTGATTTCCTCTCCAGATGGGCCCACGGATTACATCCAGAACTCCCCAGTTGTTGTCGTTGTTGGACCGGTTTGGTGTTCATTGAAGATGCGAAAGCCCATGGTTTAGTTGCATTTGCCATTTTGAAAGCCTTGTGAAAAAGTCAACTCTTGGTCAACAATAGTCAAACTTCGGTCAAAGACGGTTAACACGTTTTTTTTTAATTCAAACTTGGTCAACGAAAGTAAACTTCTGTCAACGCGATCAAACTTAGGTCAATTTTAGGTCCAGCAGACTAACACGTGAGTAGGAAGTCTAATTGCTTGATAAGAGGTGAGTAGAAGTCTAATTGCATGCATTATAGGTGAGTAGAAGTCTAATTGCATGTATTATAGGTGAGTTGAAGTCTAATTGCATGTATTATAGGTGAGTAGGGCTAATTGCTAGTAATTATAGGCAATTAGAGCTAATTGCTAGTAATTGTAGGCGATTAGGGCTAATTGCTAGTAATTATAGGCGATTAGGGCTAATTGCTAGTAATTATAGGCCATTAGGGCTAATTGGTAGTAATTAAAGGCAATTAGGGCTAATTGGTAGTAATTATAGGTGGTTACGTCTAATTGCTAGTAATTATAGGCGATTAGGCTAATCACTCAATGATAACATGCGAGTAGGGTGCTGTAATCGCCTGATCTGATCTGCAAGCTCACTTTTGCTCAAAAACTACCATTTTTGCTTCAAAATCTTATCAAAAACGATGTGTTTAATCCCCAAATTATTAGAAAACTTTCCAAAACACTTTTAGAACAAAACCGAATAAAAAACACACTTAGATTTTGAAAATATGGGTTTTTTTATGAAAAACTCAAAGCTTCAAAGTTTAAACAGGTTTTTGAAATAAAAATCACAACTTTCACACAAAAACCTACCTGTTTACACTCGTTTTTGTTATCAAAACGCTCGTGATAAGAGCCTCGGCTCTGATACCACTTGTAGGATCGATGAACGGGGCAACCGACAATCACGAGGTTTATAATCAGAGTGCGGAAACCGCTAAATATGTTCCAATAACAAAACTAACTAAGAAACAATGATATACGAGTAATTAAGACACACAAACGGGTCAAAAGATTATAGATTTATCACTAAAACAAAGCTCGAGTGTTTACAATAATCAAATCAGACTCTCATACCTTGGAGGGGGTGTTTGGAGAGTGTGTCTGGCAAGAACTGATGATTAGGGTAATGATTGGGCCTATTTATACCTCCCGTACTCGTACAGGCTGCAACAGGGGAGTAGGATCCTATCCACCATGACAAACAGGCGATTACAAGGCTATCCAACATGTACAACATGCAATTAGGAGGCTAGCCACCATGTACAACATGCGATTACAAGGCTATCCACCATGTACAACATGCAATTAGGAGGCTATCCACCATGTACAACATGCAATTAGGAGGCTATCCACCATGTACAACATGCGATTACAAGGCTATCCACCATGTATAACATGCAATTAGGAGGCTATCCACCATGTACAACATGCGATTACAAGGCTACTCGCCTGTAATGATTCCCTACTCTCCTGTAGGTCCCAAACACTCCCAAAAAGCTTACAAACACTTCCAAACACCCTGTAACACGTCCAAACATCTAATATACTAGACTAGGGACATCATGTACTAACACTTGTAGGATCGACGAACCGGTCAACGGACAATCACGAGGTTTATACCCAGAGTGCGGAAACTGCTGAATATGTTGCAATAACAAAAAGAACTAAGAAACAATGATATACGAGTAACTAACACACACACATGGGTCAAAAGATTATAGATTTATCACTAAAACAGAGCTCGAGTGTTTCAATGATCAAATCAGACTCTCAGACCTGGGTGGGGTGTTTGAAGAGTGTGTGTGGCAAGAACTGATTATTAGGGTAATGATTGGGCCTATTTATACCTCCCGTACTCGTACAGGCTGCAACAGGTGAGTAGGATCCTATCCACTATGACAAACAGGCGATTACAAGGCTATCCACCATGTACAACATGCAATTAGGAGGCTAGCCACCATGTACAACATGCGAATACAAGGCTATCCACCATGTACAACATGCAATTAAGAGGCTATCCACCATGTACAACATGCGATTACAAGGCTATCCACCATGTATAACATGCAATTAGGAGGCTATCCACCATTTACAACATGCGATTACAAGGCTACTCACCTGTAATGATTCCTTACTCGCCTGTAGGTCCCAAACACTCCCCAAACGCTTACAAACACTTCCAAACACCCTGTAACACGTCCAAACATCTAATATACTAGCCTAGGGACATCATGTACTAACACACTCCCCCTTGGACCTAGCTAGTATGATTACGAGCCATAAACCACTCGATTAAGCTAGCCAACGACCTATAGGGACCTATCACTAGCTAGGGACATATAAATAATGCACTTACAAACCCCCTTTGTGAGATTCGAACCCAGGACCTTATGGTCCCTAAGTCTTATCTCACCACCAAGATGCCGCTGGGCGATAATTCCTATGGCATGCTAGCTCGAAAAAATTATCACCAATTTTTTTTTCAAAGAGTATCCAGAAAAGTTTTTACCCAATATAACACCCAAAACATTTCGAGACTTATGGAATCCTGTGTGTATGTTTATTTATGAAAAGAATTAAGTTTATCACAATCCAGGGGTCTTCAGGTCATTCGTAATAGTCAATTTAAGTAACTTTACGAACAAGGGGGTCTCTAGACCAAACCTGGGAGACCATAGGTGCAAATTGATATAAGAAAAACTAATACCCTAATACCTTTCCTTTCCTTCTTAATTCGACCCTTGCCTCATTCCTGCTTTTTCGTCAAACAAGGAGTAAAGAGCCTGATCCACTATGATTTAGTGGGTTTTGATATGTTGGCAGGATTATGGGGTTTTAGATGGATTTATTCTAGGATTTTTATTCTAATCGTTCTTAAAGTATGTCTTTAACATCATACTTGAGTTTGGTGGCTATTGGATTTGGTTTCGGTGGTGAATTGCAAAGATTGTGATTCTAGGGTTTTGGTTTAACTAGCATGGGAATCTTGTTATTGATGCTTTTGATGAAATTATTCACCAATTCAGGTCTCAAGCTACTAAAATGATGTAGGGAATGTAATGTTTTACTTTTTCATGTATTGGTATGAAAATGGGTGTTCAAATTAGGATTATTAAGATGTTGAGATTGGGGATTTTGTAATTAATGTGTTGAATGATCAATTGGACCACCAATTCAGTTTATAAACCTCTAATATTACTCATTGTTTTGTGTTTTAAGACCTTTTATTGGATTTGATATTCAATTAAATAAATTTGTTGAAATTGGGTTTTCGATAAAAAAGAAATTATGGCTTTTCGGGATATAGTATTTTGTGACAAATCAAACAATCAATTCAAGTATCAAACTATTAAAATGACTTATTCAAAGTAAATTATGATTGATGTTAGATTTGGGGCTAAATTAGTTGGTGATAACATTCATTGGTTAACTAGGTTTTCAGTTTGACAATTTTAGGGATTTTTGCCATTAATGTATTAGGTCAATAACTAAACAATCAATCCAGGTACTAGACTATAAGAATGACTTATTAGAAAGTGTTAACAATATTTTTATTGATTTTTGGCTGTAATGGTTGCTCATCCCATTGGTACGATTCTAACAAGTTAAATGAACCCCTTTAGGATGAAACGGGTATAGTTTTGCATCACGTTGACTCCTAATTGTGTTGATTCATGTTCAATGAAATTAATCAACTTTTGGGGGGCTGAAGTGATGGAGTTTTTATTAAGATGGGTAATAGATGGGTTTTGCCTTCTTTGAACACCCTATTACGTTCAGTTGACTCGTTTTGATACACTAAATTGTATGTTGATGACTATGGGTAGAAACGGGTCAACATTGCTATAGAATGAATGAAAATTGCCTTAGGATAATTAAATCATTACCGGGAACCATTCAGAACATCAGTAGAAGAACGGGTAGTGGGAGACACGTGTCAGAATATCGCTAGTTATACTTTGTTAATTCCACCTCGCTTGACCACTTTGATGCATTATAGGATTAAATGGTGATTTATATAACTAGGTGGTTTCTGAGTTGCGCGTTGCGCAACCTTTGAGCAGGTCTGTGAGCAAATAGAACAACTGGTTACACCAAAAACTACAAAACAAAGTAGGCGCAGACACATTTTACTTGTATCTAGCACAAATAATTATCACAACAAATTAAATAAACACCTACAAACTTTTGTTTAACCTTAACTTTAAAAAAACACATCTTGGTAACCATAACAAATTAAAACAGCCTTTCAAAAATAGTACTAAATACTCATCTACAACAATCACAATTAATAACAACACATGTCTGCTGAACAGTTGTTCGCCACACGTTTCGCGCTAACATGTCTGCTTGTCAAACACCATTTTTTTTATTTCTTTCCACACATCAACACTGATTCTGTCACCAGCTTTGCATTTTAGGTAGTTTATAAATACAAGCCTGTTGAGATAATTAACAATATGGCCTATTGGTGTGGTGCATTTATTGTTGCTTACTGCTGTCGTTAACTCCTGTCGACACACCCCTCCACTAGCCTTCGCTGACAGCGGCCATTATCATCCCTACCATTTGTACCAGCCTCAAAAACAACGTCTTCACCTATACAACCTCAAAGCCACACATTTCCTCCCTTTCTATTATAGTTGATGTTAGGGATCAGAACACCGTACACAGGCTTCGGGCTCAAAGGAAAGAAAAAATTGATGAACTGAAAGAACGAACCAATTATTATATAACTCAACAACTCATTCAGGTACATCTTAAAGCTGCTTAAAGCTTATTATCATTGCCAATTTGTATCATGTATCCCAAAATATAGCTGGCCAGATCAGTTATTGCTGTTAAAAGGTCAAATGGTCAATACAACTTTATATGGTTGCAGAAATATGACCCTGGTCCAGCAGCCAAGGCAGCAGCTGCATCCGTACTCGCGTTAAAATTGGGTGCAGATTCGGGCCGAAAAGTGTTGCTAAAAGATGAGTTACAGCAGCATTATTCTGAAGCTACAAGTATGAGCCATGATGCTGAGCTGTTAAAATCTAGTGGTTTGAGGAAACGAATTACACCACAAGCTACATCTTAGGGAGCCAGTGACATGGAAATGATTCAGCATGTGGAGAACGACACGTCTGAGGTTTATCCATTTAATCAGGTGTTTGTTGAGCATCATAAACCTACAGCTTTTGGGTCTGAAGATGGCGGTTGGTTTGCTCGGCTTGCACAATTGCTCGTGGGAGAGGACCCAACGCAATCTTATGCGCTTATATGTGACAATTGCCATATTCATAATGGTAACTACATTTCATAAGGTAATTATCACCTGTGAACATAATGAAGTAAAAAATGTCTTATTTACAGGTCTTGCTAGGAAAGAGGATTTCCCGTTCATTACATACTATTGTCCACACTGTCATGCTTTGAATAGACCAAAGAACTCGAATACCAACTCTTCAAGTACCAGCACTACTGTTGCTAACTCTCCAACACTTGACGATCTTGATTCGATTGAACCAAATGATGTGTCCATGAAAGTATCCCCTATCAGTAGTCCTGTGGGTGAGACAGAAGTGAGCGACAAAATAGTTGCTGAATGATCCTTCTTGTTAACAGCCCTCCACATGACAGTCCAACAAAACTTCTCCCCAAATCCCATTCATTTAAAACCAACAACAGCCTTTTTTTTTATTTCTTTCCACACGTCCACACACCACCACTAATACTGTTACCGACTCATACACTCACCACTGCTGCTGCTGTCATTAACTCCTGTCGACCCACTCCTCCACCAGCCTTCGCTGACAACAGCCATTATTATCCCTACCACCACTTACACCAGCCTCCAAAGCAATCAGTCTTCACCTATACAACCTCAACGCCACACATTTCCACCCTGTTCTACGCCCTCTCCACCTACGGCCTTTAACCAACAGCCCTCCACATGACAGTCCAACAAAACTTCTCCCCAAATCCCATTCATTTTAAACCAACAGCAGCCAAAAATTTCATTTAAGACTACACACTTTGCCCATAAACCTCAAAACAAAAAAACTTTTAAAACAGAAAATTATTACTAAAAAACCATTTGAAACAACAAATCAGAAAAGATTTCAAGCAACTACTATCCACATGACATCCCAACAACCCTTCTCCCCTAATCCCATTCGTTTAAAACAACCAGCACGCAAAAAAAACATCTGAAACTACACTGTTTGGCCCAAAATTTCAAAAGAAACAGAGTTTTAAAAGATAAACATATTACTGAAAAACCATTTAAAACAACAAATGATGACGAAACTGTAAAAAACACATATCTGTTGATGATGTAGGGTGACTATTGGGCCAAGCCCAATAGCCTAATTTGCCAAAATCAATAGTTAATATAATGCGCCAAGCCCAAGCCCAACAAATAAGCCCATTAGGGTTTTAACCCATCCCCCACTCTATAAATAGAGGGGCAAACCACACATACAACTCAGATGGGTCTTGACATCAAACCTATCTCACTCTCCTTCTCTCTATCTCTCTCTCTAAAGACTCTCTCTAGAGTTATTCACTCTAATAATACTTTCAGCAGCAGCAGGCTGAAGCTTTGAAGCCTTCGGGCTGCTGCTATACATTCTTAGAGATCTACAACCATGCTGATTCTACAACCAAGCCGGCTGCCACAGCCATTACGTGTGGAATCACGTTCTGTTGCTCGCAGGTCTCAGCCATCATCGGCTTACGTGGAATGTCCTTAGTTGTAACTTGGGATCAAGAGTTCCTTTCATCAACATCATACTCTTATATTTAATCTTTTTTTAAGTTAACCAATAATAACAACATTCTGACTTTCGGTCGATCCCAAATCAGAATCATAACAACTAAAATATCAAAATTCTTGAACCTCTCATCTACGTTTACAATGTAGATGGACACCACGACCTGCGTTTGGTGAACCGAAACCCTTTAACCCTTTTACCCCTTCTGACTAGTTCTTTCATGCTGCTGGTACAACCCCTTAAGGCAGCAGACGAGTTCAGAAGCTTGACGACCTAGGAACGTTCAGACTCTCTCCGGAGCTATATTTGTTGTAGCAACAAGTTGGCGCCCACCGTGGGGCCGTGCTACTTAGAAAATAAACTCTTTGTAGTTCGACTCCGTCGATCTATTTTCTATGTTCTGTCTACGTTTGAAGAAAACGTTTCTGAGAAAGTCACTTCTTCACCTCCTACACTCCACCGTACCTAGATCTGTGCTCCTCGACCCATTCGAATGTCGATCGAACATATGGTTGGCTACTTTGTGAAACAGATCTGAGCATCTTATGCTCTTGAATACGATACTCAGATCTACTCAAAACCCCATGACCCGTTTCTTGTAAAATAAAATAAAAATTAGTTATGGCAAGAGATCTCAAAAAATTATACTTTATGAACCGAAGGTGCACTCATTAACCTGAAGGTTAGATATCTGTACTACATAATAAGCATAATTATATACATATATGTAATGTTCTCACAGAATTTACAATTCTTTACAAAAAAAAAAGAATCTTGATATAATCTTTAGACACATCATCTTGTACTTTAGTTTTTTTAAAAAGAAAAAGTAAAAGCAGAACTACTTTTTGTAAAGAAAAGTCAAATGATAACTACTTTTTGTAAAGTAAAGTGATATTTTCATCATGCTATACAAGTGTTTTGCTAACTCAACAATATTGGGAAAGTAAATTTACACAAAAGGACAAAATACATGCTTTTACCCAATGGATAAACGCCTGAACCCTTTTACCTTACTGTGCACAGAGCATCTTTCAGCTTTTCAGACTAAGCTTATAGGTCTACTGTACACGGAAGCTTTTTAGCTTTTAAGATATTATTCACTGCAACTCTATACATTACTGTTCACAACAGCTTGATAGCTTACTGTACCTACTACAACTTTTTAAGCTTTCAAGCTACTGTTCAGCTTTGCAGGTGCATAGATCTACTATACATCAAAACTTTCTAACGTTTCCAGATTATGCATACCATACATTGCTCCTTGAAGCTTTATAGACGTTTAACACAATGTCCAACGAAGGTTTCTAACCTTCAAGGCTATTGGTCACCAAATCTCCACAACCTTTTACGCTATTGTTCTACGAAGCTTTAAAGCCTTTTAGGCTATTATTCATCAAAATTTCACAGAACTTTTAGGCTATTGACCATCAAAGCCTTTAAACCTTTTAAGCTACTACTCATCAAAGCCTTCAAGCCTTTTAGGCTACTACTCATCGAAGCATTTAAGCCTTTCAGGCTACTGAGCATCGAAGCGTTGAATCCTTTCAGGCTACTGACCATCTAAGCCTTAAATCCTTTCAGGTTATTGCTCATTGAAGCCTTCAAGCCTTTCAGGCTACTGTTCTCTAAAGCCTTCAAGCCTTTCAGGCTAATGTTTGAAAATTTTATAAAAACTTTTTAAATAAGTTCGTAAAAATTTTGAAAATTTTCGTGAAAACATAGCTAAACTAAAATTTCGTAACTAAAATTTTAATGGTGGTGCCCATTTATATACGGTATAATTCCGAGAATTGAGCCGACTTAAAACGGCTCCATTCAAAAAAGACGGCTTGAAGACGGTTTAAAGACGGCTCCAAAAGACTTTTTAGACGGCTCCAAAAATGAGACGACTTAAAGACGGTTCACTAGTCCCATTCCCGAAACGGCTTTGAGACTACCCTCATCCCGAGACGACTTAAAGACGTCTCCTTCCACCTGCCCCAATGCCGCTTCGCTTATGACGAGACGACTTAAAGTCGTCTCACCGGTTCCATAAAACAATGCCCCCTTCCCCGTCCCCAAACCACCGTCACCTATCCGTACCTCAGTCCGACCGAATTCCACTTAAACTCCGAAGAATAAACGAATGGCACCATCTCGTTGGAGGGAGGAGGAAGAAATCACCCTAGTAGCCGCTTGGCAGCACGTCGAAGACAGCCCCAATGCTGCTAACAAGTGGTACAGAATCCTCAATGAGTTCAATCGCTTGGTAGGGGGTTCCAACAGAACAATGGATTCACTAAATCGTAAATGGATCGATTTGAACACAAAGTGTCAAATCTTCAATGCGTACCACAATCAAACACTGCAAGAGGTTGAGCCGGACACTTCCGAAGACGTGGCTATCGGAGTAACCCAAATCGAGTATGAGTGCAAGCAGTACAAAGAGCTTAAACACATCTCTGCTTGGCAAATGATGAGGGATAGGCTTAACGAGTAGCTTTTTGCGTTAGGTCGTTTTGATGGTTGTGGTCTTCGTTTTAATGGTTGTTGCGTATTTGTAATAAACGTTTGTATGTTTGTTTATGGTTTTTTAATCGAATGAAAAGTTATCTTATGGTTATTTGTATTTATTCTATTTTTAGTTATAAACGTAGCTGAAAAAATTGATCCGTTATTTAAGTGAATATCGTTAACTAATTATTCAGTATGGTTTTGGTTATGTTTCCCTATGTTTAATGTGTCTTTGTTAACAAATTATTTAAAAGAATAAAACATGAAACATTGTAATTGGGTTGGAGAAATTTACATTCAAAATGGTAAGTACAAAATACTCGGTTAAGTTACTTACAAAATACTACATATCATACAACATATACTCAAACATACAAAATACTCGGTATCGATACATAGACAAAAATTAATAAATACATTTGACGTGATTCTGAAACAACAAAAGACGAGTTCTCAAGTTCTCTAATTTCCCTATATTTGATAGCTTTGAACCGGGAACCAGTTTCCTCTTTTTCCCGCTCATTATTCCTGAAACTCTCATTTCCCTATATCTGATAGCTAGTTATGGCAAGGGAGTTACAAAGCAGGTGGACCTTGGAAATACCTTATCAACAACAATAAAGGCATCTCGCTACTCTACGTCCGTCCCGAGGAGTCGTCGGCGTCCACCACTACTACCGCTTCGGCATGACGTAGATATGGGAAGTGCATGATCACTCCCACATCGTAAATTACCAAACCGAAGTTACATTGTATACGTGTTATTCCACGCACAAATGTAACAACAATCCAAGTATTTCCACGCAAATGTAACAACGATCCAAACCTTTGTTAACTTTATAAAAAAACTGAATATCACGGAAGTGTGAATACATAATGACAAAAAAAATTTCTATAAAAAAATGAGTATCCATAGTTTGAAAACATCACAACTCACCCAAGTTTGAAAACTCCACATATTTATACCCAACTTAAAAAAAATCATATCCATGAGTTGGGAGTTGGTCTACCCATATTTATACCCACAATTTGAAAGGAAAAAAAAAATTCAACGGCTAAAGTCGTTTCCAAGATCTTAAGGCGAGTCGTGTACGAAACGGCTTGAGCCATGAACCGAGGACCAGGGAGCCGTCTCCAATGTATCCGGAGCTCTCTTGACGGCGCCCAGGCAACTTCGGAGAGGGCTCGCAGGTTGTCGGACAGGTGGCGCAATTTAATTGGCCCGTAGTAACTTTAAAGCTAAAGTCGCCTTAGATGCTTCGGGAAGTGTGAAGCGTCTTTCCGAAGACGACTGAGGAGGCTAAATTAACAAATCCTTTCGGTTAAAGGATAAATTAGCAATTTTCCCTTCTTTTAATACCCATGTTCTTCAACATGGCATATATAATATATTACTGTGATTCTACTATTAATTCATGCCACAGAATACACGCATTAAAAAACTAGGAATGTATAAGTAGCTAGACATATTTTCCATTTTGAGCTCACTGATAGAATAAAAATATGAACCTAGAATAACTATTATACTAAAAACCATGTGTTGGCTTAAAGAAAAATACTTTGTTTATAACATGGGAGCACCCTTGTTCATATAAAATAATTATTAGACTAAAAACCATGTGTTGGCTTAAAGAAAAACCATTATTCTCACCCACCCTATCCTTCCATGTGACTATATAGGAGCACCCTTGTTGTTCATCTCATGCATCTTTTCCACAAACGCTTCTGTGATCCAATTACTATGAATCGATTCGCAAAGTCTTTAGCTAACTATGTACCTCTTACACCTCTCACTTTCATCAAGAGAGCATCCAAGGTTTATCCGACCCGCACTTCGATCATATACGACCGAGTCCAATTCAACTGGAGACAAACATATGAGCGATCCTGCCGTCTAGCCGACTCTCTTCGCTCTCTTAATGTTGTCAAAAATGATGTTGTAAGTTTCATACAATAACTTACATTTACTGATTATGGTTCGTCACCCTTGTTTCGTTTACATTTGATCGCATATATAGCGATGTAGTGAGGCACATGTTCTACAAGAAGGACACAACCTAACCTAAAACCACGTCAATAATTGACTTCTAACTAATAAAAATACACAATTAACTCCAACTAAACTTTCTAATAATAATAATTACACACTATGACCCGTAGCTTTATTTCTCCAGTTTTTTAAAACTTGGTCAATAATTAAGGCCACCTATTGTTTCTTTTGGTGATAGATTTCAACTTAAATGAATGTGCATGCTAGGTATCCGTACTGGCACCAAACGTACCCGCATTATACGAGATGCATTTTGCAGTTCCTATGGCAGGCGGGATACTTAACACCATCAATACGAGGCTAAATGCTAAACACGTAGCATCCATACTCCGCCATTCAGAAGCTAAAGTCTTGTTCGTTGACTATGAGTTCGTCCCCTTGGCATCCGAGGGACTTAAGTTGTTAGCAGATGGTAATTCCGAAGACAAGTCTTGTGGTCAGAATCATAAGCCCTTGGTTGTGGTGATTGATGACATCAGCAAGCCCACGGGGGTCCGTTTTGGCGAGCTAGAGTATGAGCAACTCGTCGATGATGGTGATCCAAACTACCGAGGTGAAGATCTTGAAGACGAGTGGGATGCTATCGTGCTCAACTACACATCTGGAACCACCTCTGAACCCAAAGGGGTGGTCTCTAGCCACCGCGGTGCTTTTCTAAGCACAATGGGCATGATTCAAGGGTGGGATTTGAGTACTGAGGCTGTCTACCTGTGGTCATTACCAATGTTCCATTGCAACGGCTGGACCTTTCCATGGGGCGTGGCCGCTAGAGGTGGCACCAACGTGTGCATACGCAACACAAGCGCACGTGAAATGTACACTAGTATTTCAAACCACAAGGTGACTCACATGTGCTGTGCACCTGTTGTGTTCAAAATTCTTTTAGAGGCCAAACCACATGAGCGTTGCGACATAACCTCTAAGGTTAATGTCCTTACAGGAGGTGCACCACCCCCGGCATCTCTCTTGGAGAAGATGGAAGACATGGGATTCAACATAACACATGTATATGGCCTCACTGAGGCCTCAGGACCCGCCCTACTATGCGAGTGGCAATCCAAGTGGAATCTGCTAGCTAAAGATCATAAAGCCCGGTTGAAGGCTCGTCAGGGTGTAAGTGTACTCACAATCGCGGATGTGGATATCAAGAACAGGCAAACAATGGCAAGTGTTCCGCATGATGGCAAAACAATGGGGGAGATTTTACTCCGCGGAAATAATATCATGAAAGGCTACTTAAAAGATCACGAAGAGACCGAAAAGGCCTTTCATAATGGATGGTTCTTCACCGGTGATGTCGGAGTTATCCACCCTGATGGATATATCGAAATAAAAGATCGTTCAAAAGATGTGATTATATCAGGAGGTGAAAACATTAGTAGTGTTGAACTAGAGTCGGTTTTGATTAAACACGAAGCCATTCTCGAAGTCGCAGTGGTGGCGATGCCTCATGCAAGGTGGGGAGAGAGCCCATGTGCTTTCATTGTGTTAAAAGAGACAAATGATGATGGCAATGAAGCAGATATCTTAGCATATTGTAAGAGAAATATGCCAAAGTTTATGATTCCGAAGAAGGTTGTGTTTGTTAAAGAACTACCCAAAACAGGCACTGGAAAAATACAAAAACACGCGCTTAGAGAACAGACAAAATCTTTTCAAACATTTCCTAACCCACCCACAAACGACGACAATACTTCAGAAACACAAACTTAAGTTAATCAAACATTGTAATTATCTATAGGTTAACTTAGTGTAACCACCTAGCTATTAAGTATTGGGAATATGGGATCACCCAATCTGCCACTTATAAACATAAAAAAACAGTCGTTTCATTTTAATTATCCAAAGTAAATTAGTGTTATATGTGAAAATTATGGATAATTTAACATGTCTTAAGTGGCACTATACTCAAATGTTTGTAAATTAGTATTGTAAAATTTGAATAGGTCTGATGATATATTATTAGAGAATTCATATCACCATCTTCGTATTATGTGGGTGGGTTATCTATATTATATAGAGTGATTATTAATGGTTGTGAGTGAAGGATAGGGAAAATGTTAATGTACATTAGTAAATTTAGATGTGACATTGTTCACCATGTATAGTCTTTTAATATATTTAAATATGGTTGTGAGTGAAGGATTAAGAAAAGGAAATAATAAAAGTATAATAAAGTATTATTTAATTGAAAATGAGAGAAAATATAGTGAGTTTTAATTTAATTATAGAGATGAAGATGGAGATGATAAAAAATTGAATTGTGTGGCCAATCATGTTAGCAGGTTTGGCTAGGATCCAACGTCACTTAGGGGGTGTTTGGGATTGATTATTTAAAACAGATTATGCGTTTTGGAAAACAGGGGTGGAGCTGCTTATAGATTATTGCGTTTTGGTAGCTTAAAAACTGATTATATGCGTTTTCAAAACGCAATCCAAACACTAAAAACTGATTATCTGCGTTTTCAAAACGCAATAATCTAAAAATCAGATTCAAAACGCAAATCTTAAACACCCTCTTATTGTTAGGTTCTTGTCCTCTTTTTATTGAAAATTTGACACTTGAATTCGTAATGCACTTTGGATGATCTTGAGTCTCTTGAATGAGTTTGCCTTTTATTTTTTGGCAGAATGGTATTTGGTTATTGATTGATGTATTTTGAGATTTAGTACATATATTAATGTACTTGTTGTCTCGGTTTGAAGAGGCGTAGATGTGTAGCGAATGCAGAGATTGATGATATTCACGAAGAACGGTCAAGTAATGCGGCAAGTTTTATTTTTAAGTGAAACCGTATTTTAGGTCTCGGCGAATGTAGCGACACATCATGTTTGTTAACATTAAATATTTTTGTTAGACATATGATATGATTATGAAATGGGTTTATTGTTATATATATATATATATGCATTTTATTATGAAACGGAATTATTAATCTTGTTATTATATATATGTAAAGGTTCGTGTACAAACGGTGAGATTTGTAAGAAGGCTAAGAATGACTCTGGTTTCGACATGTGACAATCATTGAATTTAGATGTAACATCCCAATCGATGTCGGAAACATTGGGGTGGCACGTAGTGATGACTGTTCAATAGCTCATTGTCACACCATGACAACTGCGGAAACATGTAGCATCGACACGAAAGAGAAATGTTTCATTGCCAAGATTAAACTAACACATAATATAGAAAATAAACATTCACTGATGATGGATATATTAGTTTAACGAACATGTCCCATAGGACCAAAATGTAGGTTTACCAAAAATGAGGATTTTCAACTCTTTTCTCAAAACCAAAGAAAATATTAGTAAATCCCCATCAAAAGAACCCAGTCATCATGTTAAGCCTGCCCTAGCCTTTGCACGCCTTAATCATTTTTAGTTACATGAAAATTTGGTCATAATTTGTGTATTTGTTTTGAGTTATGCAGGTTTTGATACACAAATAAAATAACATTCATTTGTAAATAACTGAACATAACAAAGTAAGAAATATGCTACATATGCTATTAGGGTTGCAAGTCCTAATATCGATGGAATCCCCATAGGCCCATCACCAAAACCAGATTATTTTACATTGCCCCGAAAGTTGTTTACATGTTAACAACTAGCTTAGGATATCATCGCACCCATGGTCCTACCGTCACATGTGTGTTAGGATCTGAGTTTGATTTGTTATGAAGTTTAAGTAAATGTAACAATAATGAAGATGAATAATAATGGAAAATGCAGCAGAAATATAAACATTAAATCATAACAAACATGACAATTGTTTTAAAACAAGTACTATCATAAGTCATCATAGATTTTCAGTACAAGTTATACAATTGTCCCCCTCAGCCCGATCACTCACAGACTTTGTTTGAGCAAGCAAATGTTTGAGAGTGACAAATAGAATAGTATTGGCACTGTTCTATTTATAGAAAAACTAAAGCTCTGATGACCTAAGACTGACGTCACCTAAGACAGTGACAACTAACTGAAATAACAACATAAAACATCTGTTACATTGAAAACTCTGATGATTAATCCTCTTATGTGTAACAGATGATAGGGTAAACTCTGTTGCTTGAATCATCTGTTGGAGCCTAAGTGCTGTTGGTTCCAACAGACCTTGTATCTTCTTCAGCACTTTGACAAACACTGGTTTCTTCAACAGTCTTTGTAAACAGCAGTTTGTACAACAGTTGGTAGTGTCAACAGTCTTTGGGAGGATCTTGTATACAAAATACTATTTTATTGATGATCAGATGTTTAGTATATTTTGGCTTTTCACTTCATCTGTTCTTCTCCAGGTCAGCAGACCCAACAATCTCCCCCTAGAACAGATGATGCCATAACTCAACCTTTATTACTGATTTTTATTCATCATCAGACTTTCTCTAATTTGACCTTTCAATTGTAATTCAAAATCAAAAGAGAACAAGTCTTCAGCATCCAATTCTAGCTCTAATTTCAGCAGGTGTAGGCGATCATTTGCACACAGCCCATATGCATCATCCATGCTTAACTTTTGAGCTTCTCCATCGGATCTGAGCAGAGTCAATTCGTGGGTGTCTTTGTTTACTTTCCACTTTAGAATTTTTGAATCTGGGGAGTTTTTGGGTTGCAAATTTATTCTTGATGAGTTAGGTGATGAAGGCCTTCCAATGAGTTTTCTTAGCTCTTCACTGAAGAGAAGTAGTGAACCTGGTTGAAAATGCCCTCTTTCATAAAAGTATCTACAAACTTCTTTTGATCTTCCTCAGACATTTCCTTCTGCCTTTTGTGATGCTTCTTGGCAGTAATAATGAGATCAGATGTTGGAAGTAGGCTGTCAAGTGAAAAGGTCTGTTGGGATTTTCTAACCTCTGTTTCATCAGGGTAAATTGGTTTTCTTGGAATTGTAGGATCAGTTTTTCTTTGCTCTTCAAGTTTCTTATATGTTTCAACTAACCTCAGCTCAGACCATTTTGAAACAGACTTCATCTCTCCAAAACCAGCATCTACTAGTTCTACCCTCATTCTTTTGAATTTTAAGGTTCTGACAGGGTCTTTGCCTTTTCTGAAATAAGGAGCAGTAGCCTTCTGATTTGGATGCTTATTCAATTCTTCACTTCTGTTCAGCTCTTCTTGTAATGCATGAGTGGTCCAGCCTGCAAAATGTTTTCTGTTTGCTTTGTAAGGCATAGTTGCCATGATTTGATCTAGAAGAGAATCCCTGATCAACTTCAACATATCACCACTGATGGGTTTATTGGACATAGACTTGCTCAGGTCCTTAGCAAAATCCTCATTCCTTCTCAATTTGCTAAGTTCTGCTTAATGGATGCCCTGAGCAGTCCTGTCATCCTTTCCTTTACACTTCTCCGTGATAATCATATCTGCTTGTTGTGCTTTCAACTTCAAATATTCATCAACATTCTTTGGTTTAGGCAGAATCAGATTTGAGAGAGATGGGAAGGATAGCTGTGATGGATCCTCAGTATTATAGAAGGATTGAATTTCCCCCTTGATGATGTCGAGTTCAAGAGGATACTGAGCAGCCAATGAGATCATGGTTGGTGGTGGTCTTATGGTGGTGGAAGGATTGGATGAAAACTGTGAAGTGTGTGGTGAAAAAAATGATAATGAAATGGCTGGAATGGGTTCAGATGGTGGTGATGAAATGGGTGTAGGTGTAGTTTCTATGTTCTTATCATGTACCACAAAGGTGGATTTCCTTTTCCTTTTGTATAGGATGGCAGGAGATAATGGTGATTGTGATGTAGTGGATGTGTTAACATCTGTTGGCACTTGTTTAGTACCAGCAGATGTTTGGGGTTGTGAGGATGGTATGGGTGGCATGATTATGGATAATGTAGTGGTGGAGGTTGTTGTGTTGATAGGTTCAGTGGTTGTAGTGGTGGTGGCAGCAGATGTTTTGAGAACAGAGGTTTTAGATGGTGATTGCCTAACATGTTTTGCATGAATTTTCTTCCTTTTAGAGGAGCCAACATTATTTGTTTCCTGCTGTTCTTCTTGTTTTCTCTTCACAAGATTCTCTACTTTGGTTTCCATGGTCTCAGACCTAATTAACTTTCCTTCAGCAGCCTTGTCAGCCATGACATTGGCAGATTCATCAATCTTGTTTGCCTTGTCAGATTTGGCAGTGTCAGCAGAGATTTGAGCAGTGGATTAAGGAGCTGAAGAAGACCCTGGTTTGTTAGCATACTTTTGACCCTTTTGTTGTTGACCCTTTTAAGAAGGTGGAACCCCAAATGAATCAAGCTTAGGCAATCTATCTCTACCACTCTCCCCCATTTTGGCATCATCAACTGTGAACTCATCATCATCTTCATCTCTGAGTATAGTTGTGGGGGCAGAGCCAGTGCTCTTTAGCAAATGTTCCTTAATGGCTTTGATATCTGCTTAGGTATCATTGAACCTAGCATCCACCATCTTTCTGATCATAGCCATGTAAGTTTCTTGTGGTTGATCTGCTAGTTTTCGATGAGCTATGATAATTGGGTTGACAGATTTCCATAGCTCACTAGCAATGTCTTGGGTGGAAGGTTGACCGTTGGTGAGGGTGACCAAAGTTTCCATCATTGTCTTGAGATCAGTCTTGATATCATTCACTGATGATTCAATGGAGTTAACCCTTTCCGTCAATTCTTGGTATCTTAATCCATCACCTAACTTAATAGGATCATCTGAATTCCTACTAGGAGTGGTAGTTGTAACTGGTTCAGTTCTAGGATGTGAGTCCATAGGAAAGAAACCAGATGCCCCTTTGTCTTAGTACTGGGGACTTCCAACTGGTATAGGGGTCACTTTAGTGGCCTCAGCAGTTGTTGCCTTCAAGGAAGACTTAGCAATGTAACCACTGTCCTGTAGTGAGACAATTGTCTCAACAACAGTATTGGCTGCTTCACTTGGAATACCTCCTTGAGTTACATGTAACTCAAAGGGTATGGCCTCCTCTGTTCGTGGGCTAACCAATTGACTTTTCTCAGGCCCAGTCACTTGTTGGAGTATACTCTTAGTGATAGGTGGTTGAGAGGAACTGGTAGTAGCCTGAGTTTTGTCAATGGCTTCGAACAATGGTTGCATAGTAGGTGGAATAGTAGTGTTTTGTGATGGTGAGGGTTGTGGAGTGAAAAGAGAAGTAGCCCTGGGAGATGGACTTGTGAACATATGTTCAAGTGAATCATATGCTTCTTGATGTGTGTCCCCTTGGCTTACAACATGATCCTTTTGAGAGGATTCATGATGAGTTTGGATAGGTTGAGATTTTTCCAACTGTTGAGAGGAAGTATCAACAGTGGTTGTTTGTTGCATTTGTGTTACAACAGGGTTTTCCTCTAGTATCTCATCTTCCAGAGTCACCTTTTTGGTTTTCTTTTTGGTGAGCTGGAAGAAGCAGTGGTTTGAGGGAAAGACTGGTAAACAGTGGTTGACTCAGCTGAGCAGAGTTTTGATAGTTGTTATGCACATCTGCTTGCCCTGATGCAGAATAGACTTTGTTGTGAGACTGTGGAATCACAATGTCAAATCTGTAGTCTTGTTGTGGAGACTGTGGTGTACCTGCACTATTAGTTTTAGCAGTAATATCTTCAAATTTAAATTTATCTAAATCAAACAATTCAGCAGGATTTGCTGGGATTTTTAAGGATGAATGTTCATTAAACTTTACATTCAGTGTTTCTTCTATTGTCCTAGTCCTTGTGTTAAACACTTTGTATGCCTTGGAAGTAGAAGAATATACCAGAAAATACCCACAATCTACTTTGGCTGCAAACTTTGAAATGGAATCTTTGAGATTTAAAAAGAAACATGGGCAGCCAAAGATTTTGAAAAATGAAATCAGTGGTTTGATTTTGAACAAGATTTCATAAGCAGTCTTTTGATGTCTGGGGGTTTTTTCCTTTCAACCACCGCATTTTGTTGTGGTGTTCTTGGAATGCTAAACTGCCTCACAATTCCTTTTGACACACAGAAGTCATCCAACTCCTTATTTTTGAACTCTGTTCCATTGTCACTTCTAAAGATTTTTACTGGCAAGTCATGTTGCTTTTCAACTTTGTCCTGATTCAGCAACTGGTAACTCAAGAATCTCCTTCCTTTGAATCAATTCTTCATACGAAATACCAGCTTGTTGTGCTACTCCTTCAAGTATCTCTCTTGAAATTCTATACTAACTTCACCATCCTCCAGTTCAAGTTCAGGATAATCAATACAGTATCTCATATTATCATTAACAAATATATCCCTGAATCTGGCAGTGAATCTGGTGGAAATATAACATTTCTTCAACATCTTCAGCATCTTTGTTTGTCAGCCTCGGTCATTTCACCTTTACCTTGACCTCAGCTTGATCCTGCTGATTTATCTTTTTTTCCCTTACCTCTAGCTTCATAAGAATACCGATCAACATCATTATCTGATTCTTCTGAATTAGCAGACTTCTCTTTGTTCGTTCCATCACCACCATCAGCATCATCATCATCATCATCATCTTTATTTGTACCGCTATAATCCAATTGTTCTTCCTCATCTTCCTTATCTTCATCATCATCCTCATCATCAGCACCTTTCAACTGTGGTGCTCTTGAATACAAATCATCAATAATCTTTCTTAACTTTTTATTCTCTTTCTCCACCTTCATAATCCTTTTTCTCATTTTTTTTGCTTGACAATTTTAACTCAATGTTCTCAATCTGCAAGTGAGTTACTTCTTCTTCTAGCTTTCTTTGTCTTTCTTTAGACCTAACAACAACCTCAAGCATATCTTTCTCATTTTCCTTCATCTGCTTGATCTCATTCTCATGCTTTGTAAAGAACTTCATCATCTTTGTCATCTGCTAATTCACCAAGTTCATTACATCTTCCGAAACTATCCTGGAAGGTTGTGAACTGGTTTTGGTTTGAGGTTATGAAGATGATGTGGGTTTATTTAAGCTGGATAAGATGCTTTTCAGTGATTTAGAAACCGAATCTGAGTTTAATTGAGTTGTAGCTTCTGTGGTTTTGTTAGCAATCATAAAATCTTCACTAGCTTAACTTTTCTTTGATTGGGGTTCTTTGCTTGGAGATTTAGTTTGTCCAGCTAAAGCTTCAGGCACCTTCTTTCCTTTTAACAACAAATCCATCTCCTTTTGTCTCTTAGACCTTCTCATTTCCTTCTTTGACATAGTCTTAATTCTACCACATTTCGTAGACTTAGGAGCTACCGGAGATCCAGCAAAATCAATGTCTCGTTCAATAATCAAATTCTCATTTGTCTCCACATATCCTCTACCATGTTGTTCAGCAACTCTTTCATCTATAGGATCAGGAATAGCAGAATACTAGTGGCCTTAGGATTCGCTTCCTCATCAGATTCCTCAAACACCCACTCTTCGTTAATCTCGGTGTCTTAATCAACCAATAATGTCTTCTTCTTTCCTTTTTCTTTGCACTAACAGATGAATCTTCAACATGATTCTCTTTCTTCTTTGACTTAGCAGCCTTTTGTACGACTTGGCACTTTAACTTTTCTCGTTTCAAAACAGGAACAAGAGGTGATCAGAATCCAAATCACTCTCTTTTTGTCTCCATCCATCATGATCTGGAGTTTTGAATCCTGGATTAATCAGATGTCCAAACAATCTACTTGTAGGAGGTTTCTCTTCTTTTCCCTTATAGGATCTCTTCCTGTTTAGAGTCATAACATCAATGTGTTCTCGATTCACATTTTTCTTTGAATCTTTGACCAAATTAGGAATTTTCATATCAAAAAATCATGTGTAGAAATCTGGGGTACAAAAGGAATTTTTCGATCTTCGTTCCATCAAAGAATTCCTTCATGTTCTTAAACAACATCCCAGACACATTGAATGGCTTGTTCAATATTAAAGCAACCACCATAGAACATGTAGTGTCCCTAAGCACATCAAATCCACCTCTGATAGGACCAAACACATGTAGAATCACATTAATCAAATACTTGAAAGCTGGACACACATTCGCTTTGAATAATTGGCAATTTGAGATCTTTCCGAAATACTTCATTCTGAGGTCGCATCCCCTTTGTACAGTCCACAACAAAGTTACTAGATCTGTTTCTTTGTCAGTCAACTTCAATGCCTTTCGGAAATCATCTTCTTTAACAAGAATAACATTCCCTTGAATTTAGCTATGGATAACTGTTTTTCCGTCAAAGAAATCCATTGCCGCATTCTCCCAAAATTCCTTTTGATGGTCCTTGTAAATGGTATATGGCTGGGCAATAGCATAGACAATCCGAGATCTTTTTAGAAATTCAACTATCCCTTGAAATTCTTTATATTTATCTTCTATCTCTCCAATGTACGCACAACAGTTATGTTTCTTCTGGAAAACAAGCTCTTTTGGTACTTTAGATTCTGCCATTTCTTATCTGTTCAAAACAAACAATCAAACACATTAGACAAACAATAAAAAAAACTACAAATTTCAAAATTTTGGTTATTAAAATTTTGGTTCGACCTATCGAGGTCAATATATTGGCACGAATCAAATGAAAAATCTCGTTCGACCTTACTGAGGGGTTGAATGAATATGTTAAATTTTAAAATTTGAAAACCTTGATTTAATCAGTTTTTATCCAAAATTCTTATTGCATTAGCTTCTAACAACAACGAATAGTCCTAATTAACCATCATTTTTAATAATTGAACATTAATCGATTGTTTTCAATTAAATTTAGTGTTCTAATCGATTGAAAAGTTTATCAGACTTGTTTAACCCTAAATTTTGTATCCATCTCCCCCTAAAACCATCGATTAGATGTTCTAAATGATCAAAACATGTAAACAAACATCACAGATAGGTCAATTGATCATGTAAGGATTTTGACTGAAAAACCACTATTCCTAGTTGAAAACACGGTAAAAAATCATTCAAATTCCATGGATGAGTACCTTTTGAGTCAAGGAATAAGATGATAAAGTCTAGAAAACAAATTCGAAATGTCCTTTTTAGTGAAATGAAGTATGAGTAATAGTGTAATCGAATGAGAATGAGGGTCGAATGGAACATCACAGTTTATATAGGATAACTGGTTTGACCTTTAATGGGGTCGAATGAAAGAGCACAAAAATATGGTTCGTTCTAATGAGAGCCCGAATCAAATTTGTGATGGTTCGAAGGAAAATTAAACTTACCAAATTTCATTCAACATCAACAAGGAGCACGAATCAAGTGCAAAAATTTCATTCAACCTAACGAAAGGGCGAACGAAATTTTTGAAATTCTGATTTTTACAAAAATGTCCAATTTGGTCCGTATTTTAAACATTTAAATCTTCAATCTATCAAACTTTTGATTTTGTGATACAAAACTCTAATTGGTTTGTCAAATTTCCAAAAAATGATCATCATGCAACATCGGTTATCGAATATAACACATAAATGTAAAAACTTTTTGGATTTTCTGAAATTTAAGTTAAAACACACCAAAAATCATTTTGAGTTTTGCGTATATGAAGAAAATCAAACAGAAAGCCATAAATGTTTTGTGATTTTCCGGTAAGAGGATCATATCAGTTGATGAGAAATCTAAGCACACCGTTGTTCTGTTTCATTTTAACTTTACTGGCTGTGTGACTTGGCAACTACTGGTATTGTTGTCCACATAAGCTCACATGCAAACCGTTATGTAGTGCTTTAAAATGATACACGTTAGATGTATTAAAACTAACAAGCTTATGGTTCCCACACACACGGCGTACTCTCGTATCAAGGAATTTTCACAAAGCTTCATCGTACCGCGTGATTATGCCATTGTTATCTGTAACTTACAAGGTATGAGGCACATTGGTGTACAGGTCAACAAATCACTGCAACAAAGTAACGTGTGCACTCTTACCAGGTTGAGGCTTATATCAATCATGATTTTCATCATAGATATGATACGATGCATTAAATGATCTTTGATCATAGTATACATTTATGTTCCTCATTCGGTAACTTAGGATTTGGCATATGTGCTCTTTTGCAGATATCCTGACTGACTCTAGGTCCGTAAGTCAGGTTACCCCGGATAAATATAACATAACGACCCGAAACCTCTGATTTTAGCAACCCTATCAAACGAAATTACGGTACTAAGACTATAAGCCCATGAGGTGTTCAACTACTAGCAAGTAGTTTGTTATGTTTGTATCACTAAGGCACACGTTAATAGGTCTACGAAGCCTACCAGCACATCACACAAAATCATCACATGTCAAATTTTGACGCCTCAATTCTTTAGCATGTGAAAGATCCTCATTGATGTACTATCATTTCCTCCTTTTCTCTAAGAAAAATCATTTTGGGTTTTTTCTGATTTTTTCTGAAAGAAACTCCCCCTAAAATAAAAATTCAAAGTGTGATTTGTCAAAAGCTTTGGTAAAAAGATTGGCTCTTTGATAGTTAGTGTGGATTTTAACCATGTCAATCAAACCTTTGGCACATCAATCCCATATAAAGTGATAACGGATTTGAATATGCTTAGTCTTGGAATGATGAACTGTGTCTTTTGTGTGTGCAATGGCTGCTTCATTATCACAATGAATGGGGGTTTTAAGAAATTGCAAACCGTAGTTGCGCATCTGTTTTTGAATCCAAAGCACTTGTGAACATAAACTCGAAGCCGCTACATATACATATTCACATGTTGATAGAGCAACTAACATCTGCTTCTTGCATTGCCAGGTTATTAGCCTTCTCCCAAGAAATTGACATCCAGCCGTTGTGGATTTAGCGTCAATATCACAGCCTCCGTAATCTGCATCACTAAAAGCAGTGAGGTCAAAGTTATCATCACTAGGGTACCATAATCCGAGTGATGGACATCCCTTTAGATAACGTAGGATGCGTTTAACTCCAGTAAGGTGAGATTGTTTCGGCTACGACTGGTATCTCACGCAAAGATATGTAGCGAACATTATATCTGGGCGGGAAGCGGTCAAATACATCAACGATCCAAAGATGGCTCTATAAGTTTAAGGGTCAATGAGCTCCCCGTTAGCATCAACTCCAATCCCGCGATTAGTTTGTATGGGAGTGGTCATTGGTGATGAATCCTCCATCTAGAATCGGCTCAAAACTTCGGATGCATACTTCGTCTGGTGAATAAAGATTCCCGACGGTGACTGATCCACTTGCAATCCCAGAAAGAACTGCATTTCACCCATTGAGCTCATCTCAAACTTTTCCTGCATGACCTTTTCGAATTCCCTGGATAAACTTTCATTAGATGAACCAAATATAATATCGTCAACATATATATGTACGAGAAGCAAATCACCCTCTGTTCTTTTTGTGAACAAGGTACGGTCAACTAATCCTCTTTTAAAACCTCTGGAAAGAATGTATGTGTTGAGCTCTTCGTACCACTGACGAGGGGCTTGGTGCAAACCGTACAATGCTTTGTTAAGTATGTAGGCCTTATCCAAGTGGATAGGAGCCTCAAAACCCAGTGGTTGCCCTACATATACTCCTTCCTTTACCACACCGTAAAGAAAAGCACTTTTAACGTCCATCTGATACACCTTGAACTTCATATTATACGTGCGACTGGTGCATAGACTTCGTTGTAGTCGATTCCTTCATTTTGAGGAAAACATTGCACGACCAATTGAGCATTGTTCCTTACGATCACTCCTCTGTCATCTTTCTTGCATTTGAAAACCCGCTTTGTACCAATCTTCTTTCTATCTGTTGGTAGATCAGTCAAAGTCCATACTCCAAGTTTTTCAAATTGATGAAGTTCTTGTTGCATCGCTTCCACCCATGATTCGTTGTTCAATGCTTCCTTGTAAGTCCTAGACTCAACCTGTGAAACATAACAAGCAAATGACCAATCATTTTGGTCACCTGATTTTTGAATCGTAGAATATAGGGCAAGGGATCCAATGTTCTCGTTTGATGATGCACGTCTCAACTGTTCACATGTCATCACGCTTCTATCAGGATCACCGATAACTTGTTCTAATGGATGAACCTTGTGAATCCGAGATTCCAGATGTGCTGGAACCAGAATCACCGTTTGAACATTCAAATTCTCTGTTGTATCCAGATCATTACCCGCATTAGATGTAGAGGAATATCTGTTCATACAAATAGATTAGGGTTCATTGGAGGTGATACTGTAGATTAATTCAAGACTGCTTCATTAGTTACTTCATCATCGTCTTCCGATTTAGAAGAATCAAATGTATCAGAAACATCTTGAAAAACTTCTTCTTCAGTTGAATTAGTCATAGGAGCATTACTATCATCAGAAACTGCTGCTAGAGGAGTTACGGTGATCGGACGCACTAACGGTGAAGTAACTGTGTTCTCACACTTGTAATAAAGTTGTAAAACAACTTCTTCAACCAAGCTTTCTAGATTGAATGACTCAAAGAGTTCTTTGTAGTCACACATCCAATCAGGTCCAATGCCAGGAGAATTTTGAGTGTAACGCTGAACATCCACGTTTGCCCACTCTTCAACACATTTAGTCCTTTTGTTGAAAACACGTTTATTTTGTGTCTCGTATCCAACAATATAACCTTCTTCAGCTTTAGCTCCAAATTTCTCTGTTAGATTAAGCATCGTACACGGCGCACTGAATGGTTCTAGAAACTCCAAGTTTGGCTTTCGTCTGTTGAGTAATTCATAAGAAGTCTTTGCAAACCTCTTCGCAGTCAACACATGATTTGGTGTATAGCAAGCTGCATGAATAGCTTCATTCAAGAAAATGACCTGAAGGTTAGAATCTGCAAGCATTGTTCTAGCCGCTTCAATTAGAGTATTGTTTTTCCTTTCTGCAACACCATTCTTTTGGGGAGTATATGGTGCACCGTATTCATGATGAATTCCATTTTCTTCACAAAATGCATCCATCATCGAATTCTTAAACTGCGTCCCGTTGTCACTTCGGATGCTTTTGATCTTCAATCCATAAATGTTCTCTAAACGGGTAAACAGAATCTTCAAATTGTTAAACGTTCCGCTCTTGTGTTGCATGCACATCACCCACGAAAATCTAGAATAATCATCAGTCACCACAAGACAATATAGATCTCCATTGATGCTTTTGCACTTCACTGGTCCAAAGAGGTGCATAAGTAGGCGTTCTAGCGGAATACTAACAGAGATAACTTTCTTGGGTCGGTAGGAATGTTTGTGCTGTTTTCCTTTCTTGCATGAAACACATTTGTCATTCAAGTGGAAAAGTTTCACATTAACTCCTTCAACTAGCCCATTCTTTACCAAATTATTCATCTTTCTCAAATGAAAATGCCCCATTCTTCTATGCCACATGATAGATTCTTATTCAGTAGCCTTCGATAGAAAACACGTCACTTGGCCCTGTGTTGTAGTAGCTTTGCTCATGTCGAGAATATACAAGTTGTTCACTCTTGGAGCCTTCAACATAATCCAATCTTTTGGTATTTCAAAACCAGGCTTAAGGATTTAACACAACTTGTCATCAAAATGTACAGTGAACTTCTTATTACAAATCTGAGACACACTTAAAAGATTATAATCAATCTGTATCACATACGAAATCTTCTCAAAACTAACAATCCCATTGCTCACACTCCCTTCCATCTTAATATATCCTCATTTGTTTCTAGCAAAGGAAACATAACCTCCATTGATGTTCATTATATAGAATAGGAGCATCATGTGCCCAGTCATGTGCCCGGAAGCTCCACTGTCAATAATCAAAAGACTGATAATAGGGCCAGCTGGAACTCCCTGCACTAATCACCAAATGATTAGTTTTTATGAGGGACCCAAGCCTTTGGGGTCTTGGGTCTCTGAGTATCATCATTTCAGACATTCAAATAAACATTCTTTTCAGAAACATCTTTCTTAACAATAATCGGCTTCTCCAAAACTTTCGTTTTAGGAACCGCTACCACTGATTCTTTTGAAGTTGAGCTAGAGGTACCTAAAGAACCCTTAGGTGTCCAAGATTGCTCCAATCATTTCAAGATACGAATTTGTGTTTGAGGTTTAGATTTAACCTCTTCAGTTTTCTTTGAAATGACTTTTTGATGAACAGTCTTAGTTACCTTGTCTGATTTAAGAGACGAAGGTCTAGCGACTGACTTAGCTGGAGGTTTAAGATAAACCTTTTGCTTATCTTTCACTGTGTTCACCATAGGCTTCTTCAATTTCTTTTCCATACACGAATTCTTGTTGATTAGGAAGTTGTCTTCTACGAGAAGTTGCTCCACATCATCATCAAGTGAGTTCCCACTTGCTTCAGAATCTGTCTCGCTCTCTAAATCAGAATAATCAGACTCTTCACCATCAGAAACATCTCCCACAACTTCATTAACCGTCTCATACACGGTTTCCTCAATCATCGGTTCATCTACTCTCTCAGTAACAACTTCCTCAACAGCCTCTTCTATCACAACCTCTTGTGCAAAACATGCAATGTTTCCTCCAGTAATCTCTTCAACACCTAGTTGCATATCATTCCAATTAAAGCCCTCATCTTGCTGAATCACCAAAGCTTGGTTTTCATTTTGATTTTGGTTTTGGTTTGTTGGAGTGGTAATTGGAACAATGGTTCTTTCACAGTTAGGTGTGGTTTGAGTTTGGTTAGGTGTGGATGTTTGTCTTTTGTTGGAATTTTATGAGGTAATTTGTCGGTTTTGGTAGTTGTTTTGGTTTTGAAAGTTGTTTTGGTTTTGTTGGTTTTAGTAGGTTGAGTTGAAAGGGTTACGGTTTCCTTTTTGTTTGGGATTGATTCATTCCCTAGCAAAGTGACCTTTTGTTCGACAATTGTAACATGTCACCTTTGCTTTATTGAAACCATATGTGGTGTTTAGTGATGTAGCAAGATGCGTCCTTCCAATTCTTTCCATAAACTCGGTTGCTCTTCTCACAACACTAGCAAACGCCCACTGAATATCAATCGATTCCATTTCCACTTTTTCGATTTGTGAATAATCTTCATTAGTCAAATTGTTATTACCAATTTTACTTGCTACGAGTCCATTATACGAAGCAACCATAGCAGAAACTAAAGCAATATGCTTTTGGGCTACCTCAACTGTCACATAATCCATGTTAGAAGTTTCTAACACGATTGAACTCGAGCTGGATGAACCATAAAAACTAGGAGCATGGTTTAGTTCGACACTTGAAACAAAAGCTGTTTGTGGTGCCAAACTCACACCAACACTCGGAACGGCTGAAGATGAACTAGCATACTATAACTTTGAATTCTGAGGAATCTGAGCTCTCTTCGCCTTCCTTCTTTCTTTCATCTCTTTGTTCTCAAGCTTTTGGAGAAACTCATTGAGCGTCCAGAATGGAAATGAATCTTTCTCTCTCAGCACCTCCACATGTTGACTCCAGTAAGTTGGTAGTGCATCTGCAAACTTTTCAACACATTCATACATTGGGTAAATAATCTCATAGTTAGATAGTTCAGACAGTAAATGAAAAAGTCTTGCTGTAAGTTCTTTCAAACTCTCATTTCCCATAAAAGTAAAATTCTAAAACTCCTTTCTTAGCTCATTAGTCTTGAGCTTCCTAGTCTTTTCATTCTCGTCATTCCTGCACAGGCAAGAGAAAATGCAGAGTTGAGGGGTAAAATAGCTACAGTTGATGAAAATGAGAAGTCAATGTTAGAACTGTTAGCTGAAATTAACCATATAAACAATGAGCTGCAAGCATCGAATCGTCTGCTTACACGGTCGAATCAACAACTTGTAGAATCGAATCAGCAGTTGGTGAGCTCAAATGCAGATACAGTAAAGAGATTGATAGTTGTAGAATCTCAGTACAGCCAGCTGCAGCTAGCAAATTTGAACAATGAGAGGCGAATAAAAGAGTACAAAGCTAAAAACCAACAACTGAGGGCAAGGTTGGATAAATTGTATGAAGATCGCCCTAGATTGACAGGTACCTCAGGTTCTGGCTCGGGTTTTGGTCAAGATGAGGAAGAAGAAGAAGAGGATGAGAATGAGGATGAATAGGATGATGACAATGATGATAATGATGATGATGATGACGAGGGTAAAGACGATGATGGTAGTGATGATGACAGTGGTAATGAAAGTGGTGTTGATCCAGGAACCACAGGTGGTGGTGGTTTATCTTCGAGTGCTCGTGAGAGGCAGGGAAAGAAAATCCACGGCACCCAGGGAAAGGATCCCAAAGGCAGTTCATCTTCTAAGGGGGAGTCCATTGCTGACCAGATCAAACTCATGCAAGAATACATCAAGCATCGGTCAATACCACTAGATATCGCTGAACCTGTAAGGAATCTTTTCCATATTGATGATCAAGGGAACCCGTTGAAGTTTGCTCAGATCGAATGATTGGAACAAGGAGAGATCCCACCAGATATCTCTCGTGATGATATAGCAAAATTGTATGGTTTACCTTCCATTGCAGGTCAAGTCACCACAGAGCTGGACTCAGACCATAACGATGTGGAGTTGGAAGAAGGAACTCGCGTAGAGTCTTCTGAATATTGTGTTGACAACACTTCCACAGGGATTCCTGATATAGATGAAGAAATGATGAAAGAAGTAGAGGAGAAGCTGCAATCTGAGCCAACACCTATCCTTGATGAGGTACTTTCCAGAACCGAACGTATCATGAGACTGTGCTGTCAGTGGTACCCATCAGTGGAAATGCTTACGGTGAAGAAAGGGCCAGTACAGGCTTCAACATTCAAGAAGAGATTGTCAAAGATGTCGAGGAATGTGCTCAGCTGGGCGTACATCGAACATGCTAAAGTCTTCAGCATCAAGTGGAGGGAAGGGCTACTATGTTTCAATTGGTATGGAAAAATTAGAAGCCTTCCCTTCTGGTCTGTTCGAGATCTTGTGCGCCTACAGCCTCTTTACTGTGAGAAATGTCATGAATTTGACGCATTCTATGGAATTCTGAAAAGAGAAAGCCAAGAAGGATAGAATTCGTTTCAGCCGCAATACCCCAGATCCTACAAGAAGACAAATATTCATCCAAAGACGGGTCACCCCATCTAGGAGCACAAGATCAAGCCTCCAGATAGAATGTCGAAGATACCGATAGCTCCTCTAGAACAGAACTTCTCATCAAAGTTTTGGTTCTAGTATTATGATGACATCACTACTGAAGCTGTGATCGTGCTAGAGAATGACCCTAAGTTGTGCAGTAAAGTCAGGATTTGGGATCCTATGTGGTTGATCAACCTTTCTGAAGTGGACATCGAGTCTCTCTTCTTGTATCCAATCCAACATCTTTAACCTGCAGCCGATCAAGCGATCAAGGTTCAGCACGTGATTTGGTTCTGTCATGCTTTCAAGATTCATTCAGGTTGTGACTGGTCAAAGCTTAGCAGGACCAGAACGTCAAAGACCTGAAGATGAAGTTGCTAAATTTGTCTGTTTTTAATGCTTTTGACGTTTGTATAGTTGTTTGTTTGTTTTTGAAGTTTCAGTCTTTCTGTAATCATCCTAGCTAGGTCTAAGGGGGGAGTCTGTAAGTACACGTATGTCCCTAGCCTAGTATAGGTAGTATTTTGGTTATATTGTACATGCTTGGATGTCTTACGAATCATTTAGGGCTGATAATATGTCGACAGCTAGTCCTCTGGATCTCAAGACGACTAGCATGCTAGTCGCCCCTCCTAGTCGCATGTTAAGATCCTAGTCACCCAAAGGGTCCTGGACAACTAGAGGAGCTATATATACCTTCAATCATTTCCCTAATCATTTTAGCTATCACATCACACATTCCCAAGCACCCAGGTCCTACGTTTCAAGTTTTTTTTTAAAGGCTAATGTTGCACTCCCATTATATTTACACCAAATACACCCTTACCTAGATTTGAACCTAGGACCTTCCCTCTAAGAGGCATAAGCCTCTACCAAGTGGGCTATAGGATTTTGATTGTCTTGTAACACTCGTGCTCTGTTTTTCGATGCAATAACAAGCTTTTAACCTTATTTTGTGTGTGTTTGATATCTCGTTCACTATATTTGGTTGTTGTTTTGCTGTCCGAACATCGGCTAGAGGATTCCTCACTCTAACCGAACTAACTCGTGACTGTTGGATTATCCGGAAATCGATCCTACACAGGCTCAAGCTCAACAACATGATCGGTTACTTCTGGTTCTGTCTGAACAACTGGTTCAGTCATTTATGATTCTATAATTTCTTCAAGATCCACATGGTTATCTCCAATCCCTCACGCAAGAAGCTCTTTCTCAAAGAAAGTGCCTCTATGTTTAGTGAAAATCCTATTTTTAGTGGGGTGCTAGAATAGGTAATCGATCTTCTTAGCATATTCGATGAAAACCACTTTTTGGCCTCTAGGATCTAGTTTATCCGAAGATTCTAGAGTGAAATAAGCATCACATCCCTAGACTTTAAGATATGATACATTATCTCATAAGGCGTTTTGTCGACCTTCTTTGTTGGAGCTATATTCACAAATCTTACGGCAATTGATATAGCATAACTCCAAATGGATTTTGGAAGGGTTATTCGACACATCATTGATCGAATCCTATCTAATAGAGTTCGATTTTTCCGCTCAAACACACCATTATGTTGTGGTGTGTACAGGTGGAGTGAGTTGTGAAACTATTCCACAATCCTTTAGATGGTTGATGAACTCCTGACTAAGATATTCACCGCCTCGATCTGACCGAAGCATCTTAATAGTTCTATTTAGCTGATTTTCTACTTCATTTTGATACTCCTTGAACTTTTCAAGAGTTTCATGTTTATGCTTCATAAGATAAACATAACCATATCTACTGAAATCATCAGTAAATATAACAAAGTATCTTTCTCCATGTCTTGACATTGTTCTGAATGCACCACATACATCTGTATGTACAAGTCCTTGTGACACCCGCAGAAATCACACGTCAATATCCGTACACACTCTCACCATTTTGTCCATTTCTAGTTATGCATTTCACATTTTATTACAATACATGTGCCATTCGGAGTCTAGGAAGACCTATGATAGTTCAGGAGTCCATCTCAATGACTTGTTTACCCATGCAGACCCAAACGTTCAGGAAACATCCTATGAATACTCAACACATGAAATTGTGGAATCTCACCATACATCAATTTCCAAACATATGTGCTATGTATTAATTGAACAACTCAACATATGTTAAAGGTAAATTAACACACGATATGATATGTGGACATGAACATAAGATAAAAATTCGCAAGGGTGTATATGTAGGACAACTTCACAAATGTATATTATTGGAACCATTATGGGACAAACCAATACACATGTGTATACATACATACACGACTACACAAAAACATATATGTATATATATATATGTGTGTGTGGTTTAATGGAACTTACTGACCTACATATATATACATACATACGCGACCACACACACATACATAGATATTATTATTGACAAAACACACCATGGATATAATACATACATGCACAAACACGACATATCACACACACATCGCATACATACATACATACACATCAACTTTCAAGCTCCCATATTTTAAGATCCCATAGAAACAAACCAAAATGGAATGTTGGACAACCACTAGGCCATTCCTACACAAGTTGACTTTCCAAAGAGTATGTTTTCTTTCCCCATAATCGGCTACCATGCATCCTACATAATTAAACATAAACCTCAATCCCATGCTCACTAAAACTTGGGTGTTTCACCCATTTGGAGTCTTGACAGTCAACCTCTTTGAACCGTGCCTTGCTGACTTCTAAAACCATCAAAAACACTATACAAAAATCGGCACTTAGAGTTCCAAGGGAGAGCATGATCACACTAGTCCATACATTGCCTAATTTGTCACAGCATCCTTTATATTAACAAGTTCTAGGAGAGTTGACTTTCTATAACAAAAACCACACTTATCCTTGCTCTCTTCCACTCCCTCTCATATATATGTAATCGATTGGAAGTCAAGACACACCATAGTTTTGAACATCAAACACTTCAAAACAATAACCTCCCATTCCTTATAACCATCAGCCGACCCCAAACCTTCCAAAAATGAACCCATCATGGATCAAACACCCTCACCACAACTCACATGATCCACTTCCAAGCTTTTGGAGGTCGAAGGTGGAAGGAAATCGGCAATAGATCACTTACATCCTCATTCTAAGTCATTTAAGTTTGGTATGTACACTAACTAATTATACATTGATTTTGTATATTTTTTGGCTCATATTTGCCTTCACTCGACTAGGACACCACTCGCACATATACATATCATCATAACATGTTGATAATAATCGATGTTTGGTGGTCACAATGTCGAAATGCATGAGAATTATAACACTTACGTAAATAACCATGTGTGGCATGTATACACTCGAATAAACACCCATACCCAAAGGCACATACTCACACACCTATACACGAGTGCTTGCAAATGTGTGTAGGGTCGATAATATGGCGTGTTAATCATTTTTGGAATTTAAAGTTAGCATAGAATACAAAAGGTGATTTTAGAAACATATGTTAATAACATGTACACGTGTGTAAATTACAACAAAACATGGGAAAACGACTTTTTTCACAAGAAATACCTAAAACATATGAAAACACGCCCTATTTATGTACAAATCGGTGGTACACATAACACATGGTGACACAAATAAAACCAAGACATCGGTTTTTGCCACAAATGGTTAATTACAAACACAAATAATGAAAAAGAAGAGCTTTTCAAACACATATGGTGTGTGATACGTATAGAAAGTCATACATAAACACAGTCCATAAAACTACAAGTCGAGTGAGCAATTTCATGGTAAACAGTACAATACATAGACCTAAGTTGTCCTTATGTGAATCTAGGGCAGTTTTGTTCGGACAATACACATCAGATTTAGTCAGTTGTTGGCAATCAGACATCAGTTGAGTTCCCACGGCCTCATTTTCACTGTTTTACACTTTTTTCGGGGGAAAAACATCCGTACAGTTTTCAGTTAAATTATGACTATTATGTGAACATGAGACAACAAGGTTCATGATCCATAAAGCCCTCGTGTCATACATCACACCATAACCATTAGCTATGGACTTAGCCATGAAACACAGGGATAGATCTATTAGGTTTACACCCCCACTCTTGGCTTAAGAGAGTGCTTGTATTTCACATTTATTCATTGTCTTTAGTGTACAATGGGTGAGGCACAACATCCCGTGTTTCCACCTAAGCGGGGTGTGACAGTCCTAACAGATCATTAGCTCTTTCTCCAATATTTGAAAAAGGTGCTTTTGTTAACTTTCAAATCAAGCATGATTCGAATTTGCCAAACGACTCTGAACCCTTGGAATCTAAGATTCCTGCGGTCTTGAGTTGTTTAACACGATTCTCGCTTATGTGACCAAGTCTACAATGCCACATATACGTATCATTAAAGTCCAACTTATTACGTTTATGCGAGATGTTGCATAATATGTTATCATTTTGATTTCTATCACAGTTGGTTATCTATTTTCCTTTGATTGTAAGAACCTTTCGAAAAATTTGTGAAAACAAATTTTAAAGTAGTATCATAATGCATATTAGTTGGATTTGAAGTATTGGAACTTCATCCCCTTTTATAGGCTGAAATCTAATAACTATTAATAAAGTTGGTTTTCAATTTTATTAGTTGGATTTGAAGTATATGTAAAGTTGGAAGTTACTTTTGAAAACATTAGTTTATTTTTTATAAAATGAAAGACAATTGCAACACAACAATAATAATAAAGTAACTTCAAAATGGTAATCATTATTTTTGGGACTATATATAACATCTGTTGATACGTGTTACTTTACCACTGAAACAACTCTTGAAATTCTATTTTATTTTTATTTAACAATCAAATTACCTAACAAAAACAAATACTACTTAATAATATTTGTACAAAGATGAACATGTCATGTTTTACATTAAATAATAAGTGTTTAACTTCTGTTTTAGTAATATCTGTTTCTTTCACAACAGCAATTAATATTAGTAATCAGATGTTTTATATTGAATACAATGAAAACTAAACATACACATTAAATATCTAAATTAAAAAATTATGTAACAATAGTTGAAACAACATGTGAAACGACGGAAGAGTATATTTTTTTTTAAACAATTAGTCATCAAATTAAACTTCAAATATGTTGAATCAGTTAAATTCATCGTTTTTAAAACACCTTTTATACAAACAATTGTTGATTCAAACAGATGATTCACAAACACTGTCCATAAAAATACATGTTCAATTAAACCATTTTACTAACAATATCATCACATTCATGATTACCAAATTGTTGCTATAAATTTATATCAAAATTCATGAACCTTTCTGATAACAACATTCAGGAATACAAAATAAAGACATATCAACTTAAACCATTTAACATATGATTTACAATTAAAACTCCACTAAAATAAAAGCATTGTATCAACATCAAAATATTTCCACTCCCTACCATGCCATTAATTTTTAGTTATAACCAAAATTCCTACTTATTGATCAAACTTGAAATTACAACAATCACCCATTTTCAATTCTTTGGAGTTTATAAAACTTACCCATCTCCTAATTGCAAACCTATAAAGTTAAAATATAAGAGTGTTACTTATATTATTAAAATTAATTTCAAATTTAATTATTAAAATTTAAGTAATACCTTTGGTTACCCCTATCTTTTTCCACATATAGTTTACACTCGTTAACTTGACCATCATTCACTTGAACAAAAATCTTATGCGGCAAAGTACGGTTAGCTAAGTTAACTGTTGGAGCAGGAAGCCGCTGAAAAGTTTATGTATTTATAACATTATTAGTTAATTAAGTTCAGTAAAATAATGAAAAATATAACACATAAACTCATATATAACTTACATAACGTTTTTTAATAATAGCATTATGCTCATAAACTTTAACAGACATATTTTGATTCAAATCATCTACCTGTACAACCATTTTAAATAAATGTATTAATACATAACATTAGATATGATAGAATATTAATTGCATATTGTGACACCTCACCCTGATAAGGATGAACAGTACACAATTGATACCAAGACTTAAAAGGGAAGCTCTTATATTATTAACTTAACTATAAAAGTTGGAGGCTTAAATGATACAACATTCATCAGACTAGTCATAATCTGATATACAAAACTTTACTTGTCACTACGGGACTAGTATCCAACCGTTCCTCCGGCCAGGCAGGCTCGGACTTTATGGTAACTAGCCCTCAAGCCTCGTTACCTGTGAGACATGCTTAAAAAGGACGTCAGCATATACTGGTGAGTTCACGAATATCAATATTTTATCAAAACCGCATTATAACATTTTCATGACTTGTACTCGCCCATAGAATATTCACGATGTTTCCCTACACCGGATCACTACGTGACCCTTAGTGTTTAGCCCCACATATAATCAGATTCAACAACACCCTACTAGGTGTGATTCGCCAATCAGTCCCGCCGTAGCGGCACGTATATATACATGTGTATGCATGCCTGGGAGTTATCCATGATATATCACATGCGTACATCCAGTCATGAGACACGTTTATAACAATTACCAGTTAGGACAAGAATGCTCACATTTGGAAAGCATTCGTAAAACTCACCTTAGCTTTAGGCGATACAATTTTTGACTAATCAGAACTCAGACCCTGAACAGGTATCAAGACAATCTTTAGGCGATAGCCTAATCATACGGTACTAGCTAGCCATTACCATGATCGGCTAGGGGCAACCCACCTAGTTCAGGCACGGGTGCACGGTTCATGCCTAGACTAGAGTCGAGTCACCTAACCTTTACCCGACCTATGACCCTAACTCTACTCCTAATATTATATAAAACTCTAACTAATAAATAAATATATAATATAAATAAATTAGAAGTTACGTACCTTTTATTTTGAACCTGAAGATTGGAATGTAAACGACTTATATATAGCTATTTATAGAATTTTCTCTTTACCCGAAGTCGGCGAAACGTAAGTCGGCTCATAATTTCACCCCATTTGTTATTACGATATATATTTTTTTATTTTGTTTTCAACACATGCATTCACCTGCACACACGTGCACCTCTTTTTATTATAATTATTATTATTATTATTATTATTATTATTATTATTATTATTATTGTTATATTTTAACGATTTTTGGTCGTCTTTAATACTCGTGTAGATGACATATATATTGGGTGCCTATTGTACTCATAACATACCCGTCTAACAATATTTGAAATACGAGTTTCATATATATTATTTTTGGCCATGAAACGGGGTGTTACAACTCTCTCCACCTTATAAAATTTTGTCCGCGAAATTTAGGCCGAAAGATGAGAGTATTTGCTTTTTGTCTCATATTCATTTTCACATGTTTTTCGGGTCCTCTCTTAGCATCTCATTTAACTTGAACCAAAGGAGACTCACGGTTCCTTAATTTCTTTATTCGACGATCTATGATTTGCATTAGGCGTTCTATGAAGTTCAACTATCATTAATTTGAACTTCTTGCTATGCCATCATAAGTGACTTGCCTGTTAGGCATTCCTTCTAAGGTTAGACATATGAAGCGTGTCATATTCTCAAATGGTTCAATATAGCATGGACTTAGTTTTCTTTTCCTGTCAAAATAGATAATACCTTTCCATGATGAGATCTTAAATACCACATTCTCACCTACATGGAATTCCAATGTTTCTAACTTTTTTTTTCTAACTCCCTTAACATTTATGTGCTCTTAAATTTACATGATCTCCTTTGTAGTCTCTTTAGTAATGTTGGGCCTACGAAGGGTGTTTCATCGACCTATGACCAACAAACCAATGATTAGAATCTTCTTACATATAGTGTCTCAAAAGGACAACCTTGATACTTAAATAGTAACTATGGTTATAAGAAAATTAGATCAAGGGCAAGCATTCATCCTAACTGACAATGAAGTCTACATCAAATGTTCTAAGCATATTTTCTAGTATTTGTGTGGCCCTTTCACTCAGGCCAGATGTTTGGGGGTGATAAGTCGAACTTGAATGTACGTTGGTTCTAAGTTCCTTCTGGAAATTTTGCCAAAATCTAGTTGTAAACCAACTATCACATTCTGTAATGATAAAAATGGGTACTCCTTAACGAATAATGATTTCTTTAACCTAAATTTTTGCCAAAATATCCATCTTATACTCTTCTTGTATTTGTAAGAAATTAGTGGGCTTAGTTAATACATCTACTATAACCCAAATAGTATCATGCACATTCTTAGTTCGTAGGTGTTTGTTGGTAAAATCCATAGTTATCGTCTTCTATTTCCATTTAGGGATCTCAAGTTATTGTAGGTGGCCAGATGTTTATAATATTATACTTTGACTTTTAGGCAGACATAACATTTCTCTACTTGTCTTGCTATAGATCTTTCATACCGAACATCAAAAATATCATTTCTTAAATTTTTATACATCTTTTGGTGCATGGTGAGAAAAGCGGTGCCCCTTTGAGTATCATTTCACGCATGAAAGTCTATAAGTGTCTTCGAAAGGGGTATTCTGCCATTCTGGCCCTCGTTTCGGTTTCGCCGGAGGAAGAGAAGAAGATTGAAAATATTCCTGTTGTTTGTGACTTTCCCGATATGTTTCCTGAAGATCTACCTGGCCTTCCGCCTTATCGTCAAGTCGAATTCGGTATTGAACTTGCCCCGGGTGCAGCCCCTATTGCCCGAGCCCCATATCATCTTCCACCTCCCGAGATGCAGGAGTTGTCCAACAAATTAGAAGAGTTATTGGAGAAGGGTTTCATTCGACCTAGTTCATCCCTGTGGGGAGCCCCTATCCTCTTTGTCAAGAAGAAAGACGGAAGCCTACGTATGTGTATCGATTACCGTGAACTGAACAAGGTTACCCTCAAGAATCGCTATCCTCTTCCCCGTATCGATGATTTATTTTATTAGCTTCAGGGTTCTAGATTCTATTCGAAGATTGACTTGAGATCGGGGTACCATCAGTTAGGAAGCCGATATTCCGAAAACCGCTTTTCGAACTCGTTATGGCCATTTTGAATTCTTGGTCATGCCTTTTTGTCTCACCAATGTGCCTACAGTATTCATGGATCTGATGAACCGTGTTTGTAAGGCCTATCTTGATAAATTCGTGATTGTCTTTATTGACGATATTCTAGTCTATCCCAAGAACGAAGTGGACCACCAGGAACACCTGCGTCTTGTCTTGGAACTCTTGTGACGGGAACAGTTGTATGCTAAGTTCTCGAAGTGTAACTTCTGGTTACGCGAAGTCCAATTCCTTGGTCATGTGGTTAATGAAAAAGAAATTCATGTTGATCCAGCCAAGATAGAGGCTATCAAAGACTGGGAAGCACCAAAGACGGCATCTGAGGTGCGGCAATTCCTAGGTCATGCAGGTTACTATCGTCGTTTTATCGAGGGATTTTCGAAGATCGCTCAACCCCTCACCTCACTTACCCAGAAGGACAAGAAGTTCGACTTGGGCGATTCGCAAGAGTCAACCTTTCAGATGCTGAAGGCTAAGCTCCGTTTTGCTCCTATTCTATCCCTGCCTGAGGGCACGGAAGATTTCGTGGTATATTGTGATGCTTCAATTCGGGGTCTCGGTTATGTGTTGATGCAACGCGAGATGGTCATTGATCATGCTTCTCGTAAGCTTAAAGTTCATGAGAAAAACTACACCACTCATGATCTGGAAATGGGTGTAGTAGTCTTTGCTTTGAAGATCTGGAGGCATTACTTGTACGGTACCAAGTGCACCATTTATACCGATCACAAGAGCCTCCAGCATATCTTAGATCAGAAGGAGTTGAACATGCGACAGCGTCGCTGGGTCGAACTCCTTAATGATTACGAGTGTGCTATAAAATACCATCCTGGCATGGCGAATGTCGTGGCAGATGCTTTGAGTAGGAAGGAATCTGCCAAGCCTCATCATGTTCGAGCTCTTCAGCTCACCATCCATTCTAGTTTGCCTGACCAAATCCGTTCTGCAAAACAAGAAGCTTTAAAGGAGGAAAACCTTAAAGCTGAAACCATGCACGGTGCCGATAGGCCCGTTGAACTCAGGTCCGATGGCCTGCAATATTTTGTTGAGCATCTTTGGGTCCCTTTATTCGGAGGTTTGCGGGAGCTCGTTCTTGATGAAGCTCACAAATCTCGGTATTCTATTCACCCTGGCTCCGATAAGATGTATCAAGACTTGAAGATACTTTATTGGTGGCCGAATATGAAGGTGGATGTAGCTTCGTATGTAAGCAAGTGTTTGACCTGTGCTAAGGTCAAGGTTGAATACCAAAAGCAGCCCGACCTTCTAAAGCAGCCCGAAATTCCTGAATGGAAGTGGGAACGGATTACGATGGACTTTGGGACAAAACTTCCGAGGTCGCCCAGTGGTTATGACATGATCTGGGTGGTCGTCGATAGGTTGACAAAAGTCTGCGCAGTTCCTCGCTATCAAGGAAACCGATGGCCTTAAGTGGTTGGCTCGTTTGTATCTTAAGAAGTGGTTTCTCGGCACGGGGTGCCTTTTTCTATTATTTCTGATCGTGACCCTTGGTTCGCCCCGAATTTCTTGAAGTCCTTGCATAAGGCTTTGGGTACTCAGTTAGATATGAGCACAGCCTATCATCCGCAAACTGGCGGTCAAAGTGAGCAGACGATTCAAACACTAGAAGACATGCTTCGAGCATGTGTGATCGATTTTGGCAAGGGTTAGGAGAGCCATCTACCATTGGTGGAATTCTCCTACAACAATAGCTACCACTCCAACATCAAGGCAGCTCCGTCTGAGGCTCTTTACGGACGGAAGTGTCGGTCCCCTCTTTGTTGGGCTGAGGTGGGTGAGAGTCAACTCACCGGCCCGGAACTTGTGTACGAGACTTCCGAAAAGATCGTACAAATTCATAACCACATGGCAGCAGCTCGGGATCGTCAAAAGAGCTATGCCGATCGTCGTCGCAAACCTTTGGAATTCAAGGTTGGCGACAGGGTTTTATTGAAAGTATCTCCATGGAAGGGCGTTATACGTTTTGGGAAGCGTGGTAAATTGAATCTTCGGTATGTGGGGCCGTTCGCGATTCTGGAACGGATTGGACCGGTGGCATACAGGCTCGATCTGCCAGCTGAACTCAGTAATGGTCATAATGTCTTCCACGTTTCTAACCTTAAGAAGTGTCTGGTGGATGAATCCATGGTTATTCTTCTCGAAGAGATCAAAGTGGATGATCGTCTGCGTATCGTGGAAGAACCGGTTGAAATTCTTGATTATAAGATCTGTAGCCTTCGCCAGAGTAAAATCCGCATTGTTAAGGTTCGTTGGAATTCAAATCGTGGACCGGAGTTCACGTGGGAACGGGAGGATCAGATGAAAGCTAAGTATCCTCATTTATTTCCTAAGCACGCGTTCGAATCAAGATATGTCTCTGCTGAAGCTGAATGAATCTTGGGTCGAGATTCCTTTCAACAGGGGGATGATGTGGCAACTGGAAAATTTTCTTTTCTTTCGTCTCTTACTTTTGGCCTTGGGCAATTTTCGAGACGAGAATTCTTTCAACAGGGGGATGATGTGACACCCGACAAACTCAGGTTAGTAACATTGATCAAACTAGTAAGTCTACCTTAGCGAGTCATGCATATTACATACTTAACTGGGTCAGTTGAGTCATTACGATGTTTCAGGGAATCATCGGGAGTCGTTACAATGATCCATGGGATCATTGGGAGTCGGTCCATAACCATGTGTACAAGGATTGGTGATTCGTGGAATCACCGGGTTTAACGCACACACGTAAGTCTCGAGTCCCGGGAATTGGTGAACGGATGTGAACGTGTTAGTTATCATGCATTATGTGGTTATAATCATTATATGACTTGTCGGTGTGTGAATACGTGTTCATATGTGTTAAAATAGTGTTTAACGCACCAAAAACCCAAAAACGTATACTACAGGCGAGTAGGGGACCCCACATGCGAGTACAACATGGTGGATAGCCTACTCTGACTTATTTCCTAAGCGCGCGTTCGAATCAAGATATGTCTCTGCTGAAGCTGAATGAATCTCGGGTCGAGATTCCTTTCAACAGTGGGATGATGTGGCAACTGGAAAATTTTCTTTTCTTTCGTCTCTTCCTTTTGGCCTTGGGCATTTTTCGGGACGAAAATTCTTTCAACAGGGGATAACGTGACACCCGGCAAACTCAGGTTAGTAACATTGATCAAACTAGTAAGTCTACCTTAGCGAGTCATGCATATTACATACTTAACTGGGTCAGTTGAGTGGTTACGATGGTTCGGGGAATCATCGGGAGTCGTTACAATGATCCACGTGATCATTGGGAGTCGGTCCATAACCATGTGTACAAGGATTGGTGATTCGTGGAATCACTGGGTTTAACGCACACACGCAAGTCTCGAGTCCCGGGAATTAGTGAACGGATGTGAACTTGTTAGTTATCATGCATTATGTGGTTATAATCATTATATGACTTGTCGGTATGTGAATATGTGTTAAAATAGTGTTTAACGCGCCAAAAACCCAAAAACGTATACTACAGGCGAGTAGGGGAGCCCACATGCGAGTGCGACAAGGGGGGGGGGGGGTTTGCCCCTTCCACGCCCCAATCCCTTTGCCATTACATACGGTCTTACAAAACTTCTACGTCTTTTAGGGTCCACTATGACCCTTCCAAAAGGCATTTGAAACATGTTCTCAAGTCTCCATGTTTCAGCTAACACAATTACCATGGCACTGTCTACCATTCTGCAATCATAAATGAGAACACCAAATAACAAGCTAAATGTATATATTTCATAAGATATGCATGAATAGGATTTTCACGAATAAAATTCAAAGCATCTCGCAGCCTTTTCTTGCCCATAATAAACCGTCATCTTTTAATATATGTGGATAAGAAAAATATATAATCAGCCCGATGTTCTCCGGTTTCGATAAGAAATAACAAATCGTTGTTTAGGATCCACCACTATAATGAATCGCCATTAGAAACAACAGTGTGTCAGAAAAAAATAGTACTTGAATAAAGAAACTGATTATAGGGTGAGAGAGGTTAGCTTTGAAAATGGTCCCCTCCTTTTAAATTGCTCAAAATAAATTCACCCGTAACAAACTTTTGTCTAAATCGTTGTTGAAACAACGACGTGGCAGGAAATTGCCACACTCGCCTAGGCAGAAACACGGGATCTAACATCTAAAGGGTTTAAAGCACAATGTTTAAGCAAACACATAAAAGAAACTACTGAAATTGATACCAAATGATTAATTTTTTACAAAACAAAAGTAAAATTGTCTTGAAAATGGGGTAGAATACAAATAAAAACACACATAAATGTCTTAAAGTTCAAGCAGGTTCCCACAAAAGATGGTATCAAAAGGTGTGTGCCCAAACAATTCTCAAGTCCCATGATGCGTGCAAATCAAATACCTGAAAAACATGCATAAAAGATTGTTAATATAAAGATGGTGAGTTCACATGTTTAAATGTATGCAAAGTAAAGTTAGTGAAATTCGTTTGTGACCAATCAAAGCTAGCCAAGCCAATGATTACTGTGCCACCATGAGTCCCATAACAAAACCTCTTACTGTTGTGCCTCGCGCATTGTACAGTAAAGAAAATGTAAGAATTGTAGAATACTGGCATTCTCTTGTATGTAACAGGTTAGCGCGACTAACCAAGTGTGGGGGTGTGAAACCCAATACATCTATTTAAGTGTTCCGTGGCTAAACCGATAGCTAATGGTTACGGTGAAACATGTGTACGAGAGCTCATGAACCAATTGTCTCATGTTTCTCATGGTAGTAATGATAGAATTCACTCCAAGCAATTTGTAACTTAAATAATGTAGCTTGTTTTTCCCCCAAAAATATGAAAACAGTAAAAAGGGGCCGTGAAATTCACCTCGTGTTCGTGCGAGTAATCTAGCAAATGGTAAGCTTGAAAGAAAACTAGAATCTGACCTAAAGTTCCGTAGAATTTAAAGGACAACTTAAGTCTTCAGACTCGATTATTTACCATGCAAGTTGTTCAACCGATTTCTATGTCTTTGGAATACATGTATGTTGTATTATTGTCCAGATACGTGATGATTATTACGTAAAATCGCTTGTTCTTTCAAAAAAAAAAAAGATTTAACTTGTAAATCTAGTAATTCCTTGCTAGATCCTTTCGTTTTAGTTATAACAATAACTAGTTTAGTCAAATCCAAGTTTACATACATGACATATGTCACTACATATTACCATACATTACTACATGTTAACATATGTTTAGAGTTATAATGTTAAAGAAGTGTTACCACATGTTGAGACTCATTAACATATGTTTTCTTAAAATCATGAACTTTTTTATAAGTTAATGTTCAAAGTCCCATTGATATTTTTATGCCTCATACTCGACCATATATACACACACATACGCGTGTATGTATACAACCCATACATACATATGCGATTATGTATGTATATGTCCATATTTGTCAATGTTACCATCTATAACTTGTTATTTTAGTGTGTTTTAGATGATTTATGTGTATCATGGTGTCGGGTGAACATGATATCGACTAGCAAGGTAGGAAATGAAAATAGTTAAGTTAGTTTTGACAAACCACTAGAAACGAACCGAAAGACAAGTGAAATAGGTCGAGAATTGAAGTTTGCTTCCACAATATATCTCCTTGGACGCTTGAACTCTATGGTTTCTGGACAATAGTGGTGATTGCGGTCGAGAAATGGATTGGGTGGGGTGGTGTCAAGCCGAAACAAGGAAGAGGAGAATAAAGTGTATGTTTGAGAGTGTTAAAATGTATAGAGGATGAGGTGTGGGACAAATGGGGTTTTTAGCCCCCTTATAATGGCCGAGGGAGAGATGGTGTGGTGGGAATGTATTGGTTTTGTTACGAAGGTCAACATGCTTAATGGGAAAGTAACATAGCCGATTTTTTGGGATGGGTGCAACAAATGGGGAAGTCAACCATGTATGGAACAATGTTATAGGGTGGATAAGGCCATATGTTAGTTAATGTGTTGCTTGTATGTGCTTGTTTGAATGTTAACACTGATCAAGAAAATCAACACACACATACACATACGATCGTGTGTATGTATGTATATATGTTTCAAATCTATCACATACGTACACATATTATGGATTGTCTGTATGTAATGATGTTGGTTCAAGTTTCAATTACACACACACATGTATGCATTCTTATGTATGTGTGTGTGTGTATATATATATATACACACATGAGTTCAATTTTGTTTACGCATACACACACATGAATCGTATGTATGTATGTATATTTTAGAGTGTTTTGTTTTGTTCTTGATAACATACATATATATGCTTGTATAATAAATGTGTAATTTGGATCCATAAAGTGGAAAATAAATGGTTCCATACACACATATATATACGATCGTGTATATGTAGGGTTTATATACATATATATTTTTTGTATAAAACCTATGTTAGCATATGTCTTCTTAGAAAGAGTTGGATCCATGACAAAAACTCTATGAAATAATTCGTCGGATGTTTATAAAAATGGCTTTATAAATGTTCGTATTTCATGTGGAATTGTATAGTTTTTAAATAGGTCATTGTCACGTGTAGTCTTGTTTCGATTGTACGTAATAATTGGAATTTTTGTTGCTCTCTGTTGAGTGTGACACTGGCTTGATTGTTCATTGACATTTTTTCGGGATAATCTGTTGTTGCACGTGTAAATGGGCATTATTGGAAAAATTTAAATCAATTCCTGAAATTGTTTGGGCTTTGGTAGACTCAGGATGACATAGTTAATGTAATAATGTGTAATGTACGAATAAAAATGATATAGTTTTAAAGGCGTGTATAGATCTTGACTTACAAAATTGATGGTTGTCGTAGAAATCGCGGTTGAAAACGAAGATGTGGTAGGAAATTGTCGTTGAAACCGACGATTTGGCAGGAAATCGCCATTAGTAAACGCGAGATGGCAGAAAAGATGCGGAAATCGTCGTTGCTAAAGACGAGATGGCATGAAAAGGACTGAAATCACAATTTCAAATAGCGATATAGAACCTTTTCTTGTGCAAGTACTTTGACAGGTTTATGTGGCTTGTGATTTTTTTTTATGACAGAAATCGTGGTTTATAACGGTTATAACACTGGATGTAAATTTTTAGGGGAGTAGCACTAGAAATGAAACATTTGAGAGAGGTAGCATTATTCATTGAAAAAAAACTCGCTCAATATTTTTTTCATCTTATGCTGATTCTAAACCACTATTAATGCCAAACCTATTAATTAATTTTTTTTTTTTTTGGAATTTAGATTTGTTAATGGGTCATACAACCCAAAAACGAACAGTTAGGTGCGACGTACAAAGAAACTGTAATTTTCCTTTATTAAAAGAATTAGTCATGGACATAACAAATAAGGATTCTTATCATCATTATTTGTGGTCTTCAAACCGGTTTAGCCCATTTTGTTTACCTATGTTAAATTAAGACGTTACAAGTGTTTATTTTGTTATATGAATTTATATTGCCAAAGTTATAATCGCTACAATTGAAGCGACCTTGATCAAGTGATCGGTTTTGGTCCCTCGACGAAGGGGTGTACACCCGGGTTACAGACTTTCAATATTCAACCTCTCAATTAAAGACCGACGCATGTACGATGTGTACACCCCTTTATCCAAGTACTCTTAGAATAGTTGCTCTCTACTAATACATACATTTTTTTATCATTTATTGGATTTGTGTATACTATAGCTATGTTAGTGCCAATGCCATACTTTTTGTAGGCCCTGTCCTTAAGATCTTCACACACAATCAAACTAAACACGAATACAAGACACTGAATATCTTGCCCCGCGGATATCACACAAGGAACACAAAAATATTTTCTAACGTTTTATCTTAATACACAAATCACTGATAACATATCATAAGACCTAACTTGAATCTTGCATCCAAGCTTGCACCTAAGAGACTAAAACCGATTGGTACATATTGCTATCGTCTCAATCTCTCTCTCCATCTCTCTCTTTCGCAACTCTCTCATTGTGACCGATTGAATGAATGACTAACCCCCCCCCCCCAAACCGTTGTCTCATTTGTTTATATATGGAACATCAACAACGCTTTTGGACTGGGCTGTAACTTTGCCTATAGCAATACAAGCTTATTACATATTCATGAACTACAAGGATTTTGGGTTGGGCTTTAACTATGCCGAGCGTTTGAGTATATGTTACAAACTTGCAACAACAAACTCCCCCTTGACAGATGCTCTTTAAGATTATTTATCAAGTCTCAAAGTGTCTTCAATTGTCTTCCATTTAAAGTCATTAATCTTCAACAGCTTGATCTTGAGATAGTCTACCAAAGTAATTTAGAAGAACATGGCAGATCACTTCTCTTCTATTCTTTAACTCTTGATCTTGAATCTTCAACAACTCTCTTGTGTTCAGCTTCTCTTGAGAATTAAGTATTTCTCCTCCTGAGTTGCTAAGTCTTCTAAAATCAGCATTTGTTGTTTTTGACCTTCAGTGTTTTTCCGTCTTCTTGTCTATGTTTCTTCAAAAAAATTCTTGAATTAGATGAATTTGTCCATAAGGAGGTTCAAACTTCATCACGTCCATCATTATCATCAAAAATACTTGTCAGACTCAACAAACTTATAAGTAAATCATCATATGAATTTTAAACTTACAAGGTATATAAACCACTTGTGACAAAAAATTGGATTGCGGTTAAAAATATTAAGTTCAAAAGATTTGTTGTCTTGCAAATTTTCTAAGTTTATTAGAAAAACAACTTTCAAAATTTTCTAAAGAATCAGATCCACCTTAGAACAACCATTTCTCGTGCATTAAATCGTGAAGTAAAATAAAAATATTTTTGGATTTTTGACAAGTAAAATAAATGAACATAAAGACAAATAAAGTAAACTATTTACAAACAGAAAAACACAATATTTTGGTTTAAGCAAACACTTGCTAAAAGGATCATATCAGCAAGATTGAAGTGTCACACTAAGATAATGTTCTAATGAACTTCTTAATGTGTAAGACTACATTCCAAGACAAATACTAGTATTGTTTATCCACATAAACAATATAACACTTAACGATTCCAAATCCATATAGGTATTTAAGTGTATTAAACTTAATATTTATGTTACCCACGACATGACATACCCCCGCGATCAAATCATGCACAAAGGTTCATCGTAACAGGTGAGTAAATTGCCATTATCCATTTTGTTTACAAGGTGCGAGTCATGAAGGTATACAGGTTTGCATATATTTGGATGCAACAAAGTGACCAAACATGTACTCAACCAGGATTAAGACAAATACCATTTTTGCGGGCTTTAGGCATTTTTGAGGTTTTGCCTTTTAGCCTTTGAAGGTTTTGGCATTTATCATATGCTCTTTTAAGAAGTTCTGACAAAGTCCAGGCTAGTATGTATCTGGATGGAATGGATATATCATACGAATAAGGTCAGTTGACGTGTGCCAATATGGTCTAGCCCACTTGGTAGAGGCTTATGCTTCTTACCTGTAGGGTCCTAAGTTCAAATCTAGTCAATTATGTATTTGGTGTAAATTATAAAGGGGTGACATTAGCTGTTAAAAAAGAGTCAGTTGACGTGTAAAATTGTGTCAACATTATTTATTTATATTTAATTATCAATAATTCCGTTTTTATGTTAAACTCAATAGTTAATGTATGTTTCTCTTTCGCTCAACATATACGAGCCAAAATGCCACAATTTGGCTTGCTCTCAAATGCAACATCTAGCATTATATACATTGTTTATGCAAGTATAGATTTCCCCTTATTATTCAAATAACGTTGAATCATCAATTCCATAAGCCCATCATCTAGGACTTCACAAATACTTACAAAGTAATAGTTTCTATAAGGCACAGCGGAATAGTTATTTGACACTACGTTTAATTATTTGCTTTAAACTTCTAAGTTATATTTTTGATATACTACTGACGTCGTTTTGTAATTGTCAAGATCTGGTCTTGCACTTTATTTCCTATACTTCATCAAGCACTGGTATTTCAATATTGGGGGGATACAGAAACAATATTAAAATAAACGAGTTCGGGTTCGTACTTCATACACTAAACTTGGCTATGTTTGTGGATTGGAAGTATATAGTGTTTGTATAAATATACTAGTATTTATATAATGTAATAACTAACATATATAATTATACACTAGCAAGGTGTTTATGGGATGTAGCGGGTAACACACGCACTTTTAAGGGTGTGCATGGTTCAATTTAGTTCAGTTATTAGTCGCAACCGAAACAAAAGTCATCGGTTGATTCATATTATTAACCAATCGGTTCAATTAATATTGGTTAATAACCAAGGGTTAGGATCAAATACACAAGACACTTTTTTAGGAAGTGTGAGAAGCATTGTGATCCATTGATCATATATTTGAAAGGTTAAGATTAGTTTGTTTGAAAAAAATAAATAATAAATTAGAGAAAGGGCATAAAAGGAAAACCACATTTGTTGACTTTCTCTCTCCACATGCATTGCACATGTCAATTCCCCCATTAATATGAGTACCACATTACTATATTAAAATTGAAAAAAAATTGTGTTAAATGGGTTTTCTTCTCCGTTGTGTCTTCTGCTCGTTCATTGTGTTATAGTATGCACGTGTGTTTTATGAATATGTTTTTTATGTTTTTTTAGTCTACACATGATTTAACTATGTCCATTGTGTTTTTAGTATGATTTTCATTGTGTTTTACGCAAATGAGTTTTGTATTTAGGTGTACATAGTGTTTTATTATGTTGTTCATTGTGTTTAAGTCTATTATTCATTGTGTTTTAGTCTTATGTTCATTGTGTCTTTAGTATGTCGTCCATTGTGTTTTATTAGACAATTCATTGTGTTTTATATCCTATTGTTCATTGCATATTTAATTGGTACTCATTGTGTTTTACGTTATCTTCATTGTGTCTTACGCAACTGGGATTTCAACTTTTTTTTTTCAAAAGTATTCATTGTGTTTTAGTTTTTTGTTCATTGTGTCTTTATTATGTCATCCATTGTGTTTTAAGCAACTGGGCTTTCGATTTTTTTTTCAAAAGTATTCATTGTGTTTTAGTCTTCTGTTCATTGTGTCTTTAGGATGTCATCCACTGTATCTTACGCAACTGAGTTTTCAACTTTTTTTTTTCAAAAGTATTCATTGTGTTTTAGTCTTCTATTCATTGTGTCTTTTGTATGTCTCCATTGTGTTTTATTAGACTATTGATTAAGTTTTACACCCTATATTTAATTGGTGCTCATTGTGTTTTACACTCCGTTGTGTCTTACGCAAGTGGGGTTTTCACTTTTTTTTTTCAAAAGTATAACAATATGGTACTCATATTAAAGATAAAAAACGCTCAGTTTTATAGTATAATTTCTTTTTTAAAGATGAGGTATAAAAAAGTTACGGACATTTAAAAATGAAGGTGGAAATGACATGTGACTTACATGTGCATACTGTTTTGACAAAATTACCCCTGCCACTTGTTTAAACCTTTGGACACATGTCATTTTTTAGTGGCTACTTACCATTCTCATTTTTTGTAGCCTTTGTAGAATAACTAAACCCTAATAACCAAAACCAAACTGTCCTTAAAGTATTTTGAAATATACGAAATGGAGGTAAATATACATGAAATGAATGTACAAAATCTCTAAAATATACAAATACATGAAGAGTTCATTTCGATTTAATTTTCGGTTTGGTATTGTCTGTTTCGGTTAACAAAGTTATTTTAGTGGTCCGCTAATTATGGTTTCCCTCACATAATTACTATTCAGCATCTTTTTGTTTAGCTTGATTATACTCTATGCTTTTTTGATAGTCTTTGAATGTCACTCAGATAGATGGTACATACTCATAGGTCGAGTTTACATGTTTAATTAACACGTTATACATTTTAGTTTTACTTCCTTACAGTATCAGTTTGATTTACGTTTACTCATATTGAATCCTATAATTTTATTTGCTTATGGTATTAGTAAAAGTATTAAAAGTATATATTTTAATTTTATTTCGTTGTTTTGTTGCTGTTGTCGTTGTCGTTGTTGGTTTTGGTGTTGTTGTTGCTGCTGGTGATGTTGTTATTGTTGCTGCTGCAAGCCCACCACAATAATGCTTTTCACCAGTTTGATGTAGTTATTCCTTTTTAGGATAATGTTTTACGTTTCAGCGTAAATTTTGTAAGATAACACGTTGCAATTTGCGTGCTTCAACACTTTTCACTCTATTTATTTTTTATTTAACAGTCCGTAACAACATGCAATTTCTGAATACTAGTTAATACTATATATATATATATATATATATACTATATTAATAAGCATATAAGAAGGGCAGGAATGGTCATTTGCCACTATACAATCCTCAAAAGCATATTGTACAATGGTTCAAAGCATAAAGTTCTTAAAGTTTTAAAGGGTCCAAGTTGTAATGCATTATGTACAAGCCGGTTATGCCACCAAACAAAACACACGGGATACAATCATATTAGGGTTTATAGATTCATAAACATCATACGCCGCCTTCTCTCTGTCTCCCTCTCTCTGGCGATTCCTTTTGCTATTCAAATATCGATTTCACCTAAATTTCACCTTTATTTCACATCTGGCGATGAGATGGTGTGTGTTGTCAACAAGATTTGTGTATATATATTTTTTCACTCTAGGATTCTCATATTCTCAAGTAGATTGGTAGGAGTTACTAGATGTAGATGGTGATTGAGATACGTTTCGACAACCTGAGGTAAGTCTGACTCCCTCCTTTTAATTTGTTTAGGCCCACGTGCTTTAGTTCTTGACTCTGATGTTTGTGTTTGCTCTAAACTTGCAGATCTAGGGTTTTGCTTACATGTCTGGATTTTTCAACTACAGTTGTTCATTACACTTGGCTGAGGTAAATTCTATTTTAAAATTTATATAAACGAAACCTCGATATTTTAGGTTTGAAAGTCAAATTTAACTGATAAGGAGTCATTTCCTTTTACTTAATCGTCGTGTTATTAGTGCTAAACGGATACCTAAATATTTGGAGGTGGGGTATGTACTTATTATGTATGAAATTTATAATGTTAATTTATGTTCGTGTGATGAGTCTCGGTGCATTTGGTGAGCACTTAAATTCAAAATCAGATCAGTTCCATATGTTCAATTGTATTAGATAACAAGGAGGAGAGAGAGAGAGAGAGGGAGAGAGAGAGAGAGAGAGAGAGGCAGTGTTAGCAGAAAACAGAAGGTCCGTTGGCGGCAACGAATGATTGTTATGGTGGTCGTTCGGAGGCGAGTTAACAAACCAAAAGGTTTCAGCATCATCTACAACCACTAGGTATGTGTTACACCTATACTGTGTGTGTGCATACTGTGTACATAATTAGCTTATAGTCATGTTCTTTGTTTGAGTAATTTTTATTACAAATGTTTTTTTTATTTTGGTTGCAGATACATCTTAATTAGGAACCTTCACAAAGTGTATAGTGATAGCAAGGGGAATTCTTATGTGGTACATTCATCACAGCTTACATTATATGGCTTTGCGCGGTAACTTTTTTTCCTTTTATATAAGCGTGATTGCCCCAAGTTGAAGCAGGGCGAAGCTGGGAAGAACGGGTCGGGTAATGGGAACAACGGGGGCGGAGGCAGGAACGCTCATGCCTTCGTGATTGGTTCGGCCGAGGCCTGGCAGGATCCTGACACCGTTACCGGTACGTTTCTTCTTGATAATCGCTATGCTTCGGTTTTATTTGATTCCGGTGCCGATAAGAGTTTTATATCTCTTGGGTTTAATCAATTGCTTGATAGGGTACCCACACCTTTAGAGGCTAAGTACTTGATAGAATTGGCTGATGGTAAGAAAGTCGAAGCGACACACGTCCTTAGGGAGTGTCGCCTTGAACTGTCGGGTTTATCGTTTCCTATTGACCTTATGCAGGTGTCCTTGGGTAGTTTGATGTCGTCGTGGGTATGGATTGGTTATCCTTGTATCGTGCTGAGATCGTCTGTTTGGATAAAGTCATTCGACTCCCTCTTCCGGATGGAGAAATTCTTTTGGTGCATGGTGAGAAAAGCGGTGCCCCTTTGAGTATCATTTCATGCATGAAATCCTATAAGTGTCTTCGAAAGGGGTATTCTGCCATTCTGGCCCTCGTTTCGGTTTCGTCGGAGGAAGAGAAGAAGATTGAAAATATTCCTGTTGTTTGTGACTTTCCCGATATGTTTCATGAAGATCTACCTGGCCTTCCGCCTTATCGTCAAGTCGAATTCGGTATTGAACTTGCCCCGGGTGCAGCCCCTATTGCCCAAGCCCCATATCGTCTTGCACCTCCCGAGATGCAGGAGTTGTCCAACCAATTATAGGAGTTATTTGAGAAGGGTTTCATTCGACCTAGTTCATCCCCGTGGGGAGCCCCTATCCTCTTTGTCAAGAAGAAAGACGGAAGCCTACGTATGTGTATCGATTACCGTGAACTGAACAAGGTTACCATCAAGAATCGCTATCCTCTTCCCCGTATCGATGATTTATTTTATCAGCTTCAGGGTTCTAGTTTCTATTCGAAGATTGACTTGAGATCGGGGTACCATCAGTTAGGAAGCCGATATTCCGAAAACCGCTTTTCGAACTCGTTATGGCCATTTTGAATTCTTGGTCATGCCTTTTGGTCTCACCAATGTGCCTGCATTATTCATGGGTCTGATGAACTGTGTTTGTAAGGCCTATCTTGATAAATTCGTGATTGTCTTTATTGACGATATTCTGGTCTATCCCAAGAACGAAGTGGACCACCAGGAACACCTGCGTCTTGTCTTGGAACTCTTGTGACGGGAACAGTTGTATGCTAAGTTCTCAAAGTGTAACTTCTGGTTACGCGAAGTCCAATTCCTTGGTCATGTGGTTAATGAAAAAGGAATTCATGTTGATCCAGCCAAGATAGAGGCTATCAAAGACTGGGAAGCACCAAAGAGGCCATCTGAGGTGCGGCAATTCCTAGGTCTTGCTGGTTACTATCGTCGTTTTATCGAGGGATTTTCGAAGATCGCTCAACCCCTCACCTCACTTACCCAGAAGGACAAGAAGTTCGACTGGGGCGATTCGCAAGAGTCAACCTTTCAGATGCTGAAGGCTAAGCTCCGTTTTGCTCCTATTCTATCCCTGCCTGAGGGCACGGAAGATTTCGTGGTATATTGTGATGCTTCAATTCGGGGTCTCGGTTGTGTGTTGATGCAACGCGAGAAGGTCATTGCTAATGCTTCTCGTCAGCTTAAAGTTCATTAGAAAAACTACACCACCCATGATCTGGAAATGGGTGTAGTAGTCTTTGCTTTGATGATCTGGAGACATTACTTGTACGGTACCAAGTGCACCATTTATACCGATCACAAGAGCCTCCAGCATATCTTAGATCAGAAGGAGTTTAACATGCGACAGCGTCGCTGGGTCGAACTCCTTAATGATTACGAGTGTGCTATAAAATACAATCCTGGCAAGCCGAATGGCGTGGCAGATGCTTTGAGCAGGAAGGAATCTGCCAAGCCTCGTCGTCTTCGAGCTCTTCAGCTCACCGTCCATTCTAGTTTGCCTAATCAAATCCGTTCTGCAAAACAAGAAGCTTTGAAGGAGGAAAACCATAAAGCTGAAACCATGCACGGTGCCGATAGGCCCGTTGAACTCAGGTCCGATGGCCTGCAATATTTTGCTGAGCGTGTTTGGGTCCCTTTATTCGGAGTTTTGCGGGAGCTCGTTCTTGATGAAGCTCACAAATCTCGGTTTTCTATTCACCCTAGCTCCGATAAGATGTATCAAGACTTGAAGATACTTTATTGGTGGCCGAATATGAAGGCGGATGTAGCTTCGTATGTAAGCAAGTGTTTGACCTGTGCTAAGGTCAAGGTTGAATACCAAAAGCAGCCCGGCCTTCTGCAGCAGCCCGAAATTCCTGAATGGAAGTGGGAACGGATTACGATGGACTTTGTGACAAAACTTCCGAGGTCGCCCAGTGGTTGTGACATGATCTGGGTGGTCGTCGATAGGTTGACAAAGTCTGCGCACTTCCTCGCTATCAAGGAAACCGATGGCCTTCAGCGGTTGGCTCGTTTGTATCTTACGAAGTGGTTTCTCGGCACGGGGTGCCTGTTTCTATTATTTCCGATCGTGACCCTCGGTTCGCCTCGAATTTCTTGAAGTCCTTGCATAAGGCTTTGGGTACTCAGTTAGATATGAGCACAGCCTATCATCCACAAACTGGCGGTCAAAGTGAGCGGACGATTCAAACACTAGAAGACATGCTTCGGGCATGTGTGATCGATTTTGGCAAGGGTTGGGAGAGCCATCTACCATTGGTGGAATTCTCTTACAACAATAGCTACCACTCCAACATCAAGGCAGCTCTGTCTGAGGCTCTTTATGGACGGAAGTGCCGGTCCCCTCTTTGTTGGGCTGAGGTGGGTGAGAGTCAACTCACCGGCCCGGAACTTGTGTACGAGACTTCCGAAAAGATCGTACAAATTCGTAACCACATGGCAGCAGCTCGGGATCGTCAAAAGAGCTATGCCGATCGTCGTCGCAAACCTTTGTGAATATGTGTTAAAATAGTGTTAACGCGCCAAAAACCCAAAAACGTAAACTACATGCGAGTAGGGGAGCCCACATGCGAGTACGGCAAGGGGGGGGGGGTTTGCCCCTTCCACGCCCCAACCCCTTTGATATTACATACGGTCTTACAAAACTTCTACGTCTTTTAGGGTCCACTATGACCCTTCCAAAAGGCATTTGAAACATGTTCTCAAGTCTCCATCTTTCAGCTAACACAATTACCATGGCACTGTCTACCATTCTGCAATAAAAAATGAGAACACCAAATAACAAGCTAAATGTATATATTTCATAAGATTTGCATGAATAGGATTTTCACGAATAAAATTCAAAGCATCTCGCAGCCTTTTCTTGCCCATAATAAACCGTCATCTTTTAATATATGTGGATAAGAAAAATATATTATCAGCCCGATGTTCTCCGGTTTCGATAAGAAATAACAAATCGTTGTTTAGGATCCACCACTATAATGAATCGCCATTAGAAACAACAGTGTGTCAGAAAAAATAGTACTTGAATAAAGAAACTGATTATAGGGTGAGAGAGGTTAGCTTTGAAAATGGTCCCCTCCTTTTAAATTGCTCAAAATAAATTCACCCGTAACAAACTTTTGTCTAAATCGTTGTTGAAACGACGACGTGGCAGAAAATTGCGACACCCGCCTAGGCAGAAACACGGGATCTAACATCTAAAGGGTTTAAAGCACAATGTTTGAGCAAACACATAAAAGAAACTACTGAAATTGATACCAGATGATTAATTTTTTACAAAACAAAAGTAAAATTGTCTTGAAAATGGGGTAGAATACAAATAAAAACACACATAAATGTCTTAAAGTTCAAGCAGGTTCCCACAAAAGATGGTATCAAAAGGTGTGTGCCCAAACAATTCTCAAGTCCCATGATGCGTGCAAATCAAATACTTGAAAAACATGCATAAAAGATTGTTAATATAAAGATGGTGAGTTCACATGTTTAAATGTATGCAAAGTAAAGTTACTGAAATTCGTTTGTGACCAATCAAAGCTAGCCAAGCCAATGATTACTGTGCCACCATGAGTCCCATAACAAATCCTCTTACTGTTGTGTCTCGCGCATTGTACAGTAAAGAAAATGTAAGAATTGTAGAATACTAGCATTCTCTTGTATGTAACAGGTTAGCACGACTAACCAAGAGTTGGGGTGTGAAACCCAATACATCTATTTAAGTGTTCCGTGGCTAAACCGATAGCTAATGGTTACGGTGAAACATGTGTACGAGAGTCATGATAGAATTCATTCCAAGCAATTTCTAACTTGAATAATGTAGCTTGTTTTTCCCCCAAATATATGAAAACAGTAAAAAGGGGCTGTGAAATTCACCTCGTGTTCGTGCAAGTAATCTAGCAAATGGTAAGCCTGAAAGAAAACTAGAAACTGACCTAAAGTTCCCTAGAATTTAAAGGACAACTTAAGTCTTCAGACTCGATTATTTACCATGCAAGTTGTTCAACCGATTTGTATGTCTTTGGAATACATGTATGTTGTATTATTGTCCAGATACGTGATGATTATTACGTAAAATCGCTTGTTCTTTCAAAAAAAAGATTTAACTTGTAAATCTAGTAATTCCTTGCTAGATCCTTTCGTTTTAGTTGTAACAATAACTAGTTTCGTCACATCAAAGTTTACACACATGACATATGTCACTACATATTACCATACATTACTACATGTTAACATATGCTTAGAGTTATAATGTTAAAGACGTGTTACCACATGTTGAGACTCATTAACATATGTTTTCTTAAAATCATGAACTTTTTTATAAGTTAATGTTCAAAGTCCCATTGATATTTTTATGCCTCATACTCGACCATATATACACACACATACGCGTGTATGTATACAACCCATACATACATATGCGATTATGTATGTATATGTCCATATTTGTCAATGTTACCATCTATAACTTGTTATTTTAGTGTGTTTTAGATGATTTATGTGTATCATGGTGTCGGGTGAACATGATATCGACTAGCAAGGTAGGAAATGAAAATAGTTAAGTTAGTTTTGACATACCACTAGAAACGAACCGAAAGACAAGTGAAATAGGGCGAGTCTTGAAGTTTGCTTCCACAATATATCTCCTTTGACACTTGAACTCTATGGTTTCTGGACAATAGTGGTGATTATGGTCGAGAAATGGATTGGGGGGTGGTGTCAAGCCGAAACAAGGAAGAGGAGAATAGAGTGTTTGTTTGAGAGTGTTAAAATGTATAGAGGATGAGGTGTGGGACAAATGGGGTTTTTAGCCCCCTTATAATGGCCGAGAGAGAGATGGTGTGGTGGGAAGGTATTGGCTTTGTTACGAAGGTCAACATGCTTAATGGGAAAGTAACATAGCCGACCTTTTGGGATGGGTGCAACTAATGGGGAAATCAACCATGTATGGATCAAAGTTATAGGGTGGATAAGGCCATATGTTGGTGAAATATGTTGGTGAAATATGTTGGTTAATGTGTTGCTTGTATGTGCTTGTTTGAATGTTAACATTGATCAAGAAAATCAACACATAGATACACATACGATCGTGTGCATGTATGTATATATGTTTCAAATCTATCACATACGTACACATATTATGGATTGTGTGTATGTAATGATGTTGGTTCAAGTTTCAATTACACACACACATGTATGCATTCTTATGTATGTGTGTGTGTGTGTATACACATGAGTTCAATTTTGTTTACGCATACACACACATGAATCGTATGTATGTATATTTTAGAGAGTTTTGTTTTGTTCTTGATAACATACATATATATGCTTGTATAATAAAGGTGTAATTTGGATCCATAAAGTGGAAAATAAATGGTTCCATACACACATATATATATACGATCGTGTATATGTAGGGTTTATATATATATATATATATATATTTTGTATAAAACCTATGTATGCATATGTCTTCTTAGAAAGAGTTGGATCCATGAAAAAACCTCTATGAAATAATTCGTCGGATGTTTATAAAAATGGCTTTATAAATGTTCGTATTTCATGTGGAATTGTATAGTTTTTAAATAGGTCATTTTCACATGTAGTCTTGTTCCGATTGTACGTAATAATTGGAAATTTTGTTGCTCTCTGTTGAGTGTGACATTGGCTTGATTGTTCATTGCCATTTTTTCGGGATAATCGGTTGTTGCACGCGTAAATGGGCATTATTGGAAAAATGTAAATCAATCCCTGAAATTGTTTGGGCTTTGCTAGATACAGGATGACATAGTTAATGTAATAATGTGTAATGCACGAATAAAAATGATATAGTTTTAAAGGCGTGTATAGATCCTGACTTACGAAATTGATGGTTGTCGTAGAAATCGCGGTTGAAAACGAAGATGTGGTAGGAAATGGCCGTTGAAACCGACGATTTGGCAGGAAATCGCCATTAGTAAATGCGAGATGGCAGAAAAGATGCGGAAATCGTCGTTGCTGAAGATGAGATGGCCTGAAAAGGACTGAAATCACAATTTCAAATAGCTATATAGAACCTTTTCTTGTGCAAGTACTTTGACAGGTTTATGTGGCTTGTGATTTTTTTTAAGACAGAAATCGTGGTTTATAACGGTGATAACACTGGATGTAAAATTTTAGGGGAGTAGGACTAGAAATGAAACACTTGAGAGAGGTAGCATTATTCAGTGAAAAAACAAACTCGCTCAATATTTTTTTCATCTTATGGTGATTCTAAACCACTATTAATGCCAAACCTATTAATTAATTTTTTTTTGGAATTTAGATTTGTTAATGGGTCATACAACCCAAAAACGAATAGTTAGGTGCGACGTACAAAGAAACTGTAATTTTCCTTTATTTAAAGAATTAGTCATGGACATAACAAATAAGGATTCTTATCATCATTATTTGTGGTCTTCAAACCGGTTTAGCCCATTTTGTTTACCTATGTTAAATTAAGACGTTACAAGTGTTTATTTTGTTATACGAATTTATATTGCCAAGGTTATAATCGCTACAATTGAAGCGACCTTGATCAAGTGATCGGTTTTGGTCCCTCGACGAAGGGGTGCACACCCGGGTTACAGACTTTCAATATTCAACCTCTCAATTAAAGACCGATGAATGTACGATGTGTACACCCCTTTATCCAAGTACTCTTAGAATAGTTGCTCTCTACTAATACATACATTTTTCATCATTTATTGTATTTGTGTATACTATAGCTATGTTAGTGCCAATGCCATACTTTTTGTAGGCCCTATCCTTGAGATTTTCACACACAATCAAACTAAACACGAATACAAGACACGGAATATCTTGCACCCGCGGATATCACACAAAGAACACAAAAATTATTTTCTAACGTTTTATCTTAATACACAAATCACTGATAACATATAATAAGACCTAACTTGAATCTTGCAACCAAGCTTGCACCTAAGATACTAAAACCGATTGGTACATATTGCTATCGTCTCAATCTCTCTCTCTCTCTCTCTCTCTCTCTCTATCTCTCTCTCGCAACTCTCTCATTATGACCGATTGAATGAATGACAACCCCCCCCCCCCCCAAACCGTTGTATCATTTGTTTATATGTGGGACATCAACAACGCTTTTGGACTAGGCTTTAACTATGCCTATAGCAATACAAGCTTATTACATATTCATGAACTACAAGGCTTTTGGGTTGGGCTTTAACTATGCCGAGCGTTTGAGTATATGCTACAAACTTGCAACAACAAACTCCCCCTTGACAGATGCTCTTTAAGATCATTTTTCAAATCTCAAAGTGTCTTCAATTGTCTTCCATTTAAAGTCATTAATCTTCAACAGCTTGATCTTGAGATAGTCTACCAAAGTAATTTAGAAGAACATGGCAGATCACTTCTCTTCTATTCTTTAACTCTTGATCTTGAATCTTCAACAACTCTCTTGTGTTCAGCTTCTCTTGAGAATTAAGTATTTCTCCCCCTGAGTTGCTAAGTCTTCTAAAATCAGCAATTGTTGTTTTTGACCTTCAATGTTTTTTCATCTTCTTGTCTATGTTTCTTCAAAAAAATTCTTGAATTAGATGAATTTGTCCATAAGGAGGTTCAAACTTCATCACGTCCATCATTATCATCAAAAATACTTGTCAGACTCAACAAACTTATAAGTAAATCATCATAAGAATTTTAAACTTACAAGGTATATAAACCACTTGTGACAAAAAATTGGATTGTGGTTAAAAATATTGAGTTCAAAAGATTTGTTGTCTTGCAAATTTTCTAAGTTTATTAGAAAAACAACTTTCAAAATTTTCTAAAGAATCAGATCCACCTTAGAACAACCATTTCTCGTGCATTAAATCGTGAAGTAAAATAAAAATATTTTTGGATTTTTGACAAGTAAAATAAATGAACATAAAAACAAATAAAGTAAACTATTTACAAACAGAAAAACACAATATTTTGATTTAAGCAAACACTTGTTAAAAGGATCATATCCGCAAGATTGAAGTGTCACACTAAGATAACGTTCTAATTAACTTCTTAATGTGTAAGACTGCATTCCAATACAAATACTAGTATTGTTTATCCACATAAACAATATAACACTTAACGATTCCAAATCCATATAGGTATTTAAGTGTATTAAACTTAATATCTATGTTACCCACGACAGGACATACCCTCGCGATCAAATCATGCACAAAGGTTCATTGTAACAGGTGAGTAAATTGTCATTATCCATTTTGTTTACAAGGTGCGAGTCATGAAGGTATATAGGTTTGCATATATTTGGATGCAACAAAGTGACGAAACATGTACTCAACCAGGATTAAGACAAATACCATTTTTGCGGGCTTTAGGCATTTTTGAGGTTTTGCCTTTTAGCCTTTGAAGGTTTTGGCATTTATCATATGCTCTTTTAAGAAGTTCTGACAAAGTCTAGGCTAGTATGTATCTGGATGGAATGGATATATCATACGAATAAGGTCAGTTGACGTGTGCCAATATGGTCTAGCCCACTTGGTAGAGGCTTATGCTTCTTACATGTATGATCCTAAGTTCAAATCTAATCAATGATGTATTTGGTGTAAATTATAAAGGGGTGACATTAGCTGTTAAAAAAGAGTCAGTTGACGTGTAAAATTGTGTCAACACTATTTATATTTAATTATCAATAATTCTGTTTTTATGTTAAACTCAATAGTTAATGTATGTTTCTCTTTCTCAACATATACGAGCCAAAATGCCACAATTTGGCTTGCTCTCAAATGCAACATCTAGCATTACATACATTGTGTATGCAAATATAGATTTCCACAAATACTTACAAAGTAATAGTTTCTATAAGGCACAGCGAAATAGTTATTTGACACTACGTTTAATTATTTGTTTTAAACTTTTAAGTTATAATTTTAATATACTACTGACCTCGTTTTGTAATTGTCAAGATCTGGTCTTGCTTTTTATTTCCTATACTTCATCAAGCACTGGTATTTCAATATTGGGGGGGATACAGAAACAATATTAAAATAAACGAGTTCAGGTTCGTACTTCATACACTAAACTTGGCTATGTTTGTGGATTGGAAGTATATAGTGTTTGTATAAATATACTAGTATTTATATAATGTAATAACTAACATATATAATTATACACTAGCAAGGTGTTTATGGGATTGATAGAGACCGATTTGAGATGGTAAATCTCCCAAGTGACCCGTTGAGTGGGTTAGGCTCCAAAGAATATAGACAAAGAATACTAGAGTTTTTCCAACAATTTTCTTTTCTTTTCTTAATGCAAAATACAAGTACATATATAAGAAAAACAAACATGAACATGGGTTCCTAAATTAATGCATGTGATGGTGAACATGGAGGGAAACAAAGAAACATGGAATAAAACTACTTTTCAATACTTATGCATGCATGAGTTAGGTGGGTTAAACAATAATTGGTAAAAATGGTCTTCATCATGTGTCATGGGTCATATCAGGGATGGAGCGGGTAACACACGCACTTTTAAGGGTGTGCATGGTTCAATTTAGTTCAGTTATTAGCCGCAACCGAAACAGAAGTCATCGGTTGATTGATATTATTAACCAATCGGTTCAATTAATATTGGTTAATAACCAAAACCAAACTGTCCTTAATGCGAAGTATACGAAATGGAGGTAAATATACATGAAATGAATGTATAAAATCTATAAAATATACAAATACATGAAGAGTTCATTTCGATTTAATTTTCGGTTTGGTATTGTCTGTTTCGGTTAACAAAGTTATTTTAGTGGTCGGCTAATTATGGTTTCCCTCACATAATTAGTATTCAGCTTCTTTTTGTTTAGCTTCATTATACTCTATGCTTTTTTGATGGTCTTTGAATGTCACTCAGATAGATGGTAAATACTCATAGGTCGAGTTTACAAGTTTAATTAACACGTTATACATTTTAGTTTTACTCCCTTGTAGTATCAGTTTGATTTACTTTTACTCATATTGAATCCTATAATTTTATTTCCTTATGGTATTAGTAAAAGTATTAAAAGTATATATTTTAATTTTATTTCGTTGTTTTGTTGCTGTTGTCGTTGTTGGTTTTGGTGTTGTTGTTGCTGCTGGTGATGGTGTTATTGCTGCTGCTGCAAACCCACCTCAATAATGCTTTTCACCAGTTTGATGTAGTTATTCTTTTTTAGGATAATGTTTTACATTTCAGCGTAAATTTTGTAAGATAACACGTTGCAATTTGCGTGCTTCAACACTTTTCACTCTATTTATTTTTTATTTAACAGTCCGTAACAACATGCAATTTCTGAATACTAGGTAATACTATATATATATATATATATATATATATATAGTGTATTCGAAAGTAACATTTTAAAATACCCAAAAGTTAAGAGTTTGTTAGAATGTAAGACATATGGTGCAATGCTAAAATAAGGATAAGTTAGTCTTAAACATTGATTGAATTTTAATCCCCTCATATTACACTTTATTACCCTAAATTTTACTAATTTTTTGTTTATTTAAACAATAGTGTCACTTTTCACTCTTATTTTAAACCAATTAGACTCACAATTTTTAAATGTCCATAATTTTTTCATATGTTTATATATTATAAAAAATACGTCATAATAACAAATATTTTATTCTCTTTAATTTGAATATAGTATCGCCCATAATTTTGAATTTAGAAAATTAAAAATTGAAACCAAACAAATAAAACATGAACCAAACCAAAATCAATTCAAAACCAAATTAACATAGTATCGGTTATCTATTTTTACACTTAGTTGATAGAAATTAACTAAACCGAAACGAAATCATTCATATATTTATATATTTTTAGTTTTTATACCTTAATTTAATGTACTTCTAAGTAAAACTTTTGACCAAAGTTTGATTTTGTTATTAACTAAAATTAATTGAACCAAATTGGTGATAAAAAATCTAACCAAATAAACCAAACTAATTAACCGATTAATTAATAAGATCGATTAACTGGTGATTTCGATTTTGTTATTCGCTGAGGCTAATAACCAAACTGAACCGAACTATGCACACCCTTAAAAGTGTGTGTTCCTTACCGCATATGGGGGCACCCTACTAGTTGATTTTATGCATAGAACATTTCTATTTTATGTAACACAAATTACTTGTCATTTCAGTACACAACCATTAATATCTATTTATTTTTTTGTAAAGGGCAAACAAATTAAACTCGAACATTCTAAGGGCACCCACAATGCCTCTACAATTGCATTGCAATGTTATTAACATATATTAACGCTTTAATCGAAACCTACCCAGGATGTACATACCTATTCGGCTAGTTTTACTTGAAAATATAATTCTAATTTTTTCAAATATTTTAAGATATTTTTTCTCTAATTCCTGTCCATGAGGAAAGAATTTAATATTTTTATGATTAATGGAATTTTTTTATTAATTCATGCATTGCACGAAATTATACTTTCTAGAGTGTATGACAATACTATAGGATCCTGGATGAATTAGTGTAAAGTCGCCCTCTATATATACACATGTAATATAGGAATATAAGTTTCACAAGCAGCCTAATACAATTATATATTAATCTTTTTGCTTCTCTAGCTTTCAAGATAGCCATGGCCTCAATACTTCTTGCCCTACAATCCACACCAATCGCGCTTCTCAATCAGAACGCGGTTGAACCCCTCACTAGACGATCAGGAAACTATGCGCCAACATTGTGGTCATTTGATTTTATTCAATCACTTTCTAGTGAATACGCAGTATGCGATATTGCAATTTAATTTCCATTTTCCTACTAGCTAGTTTGTAAGATGTGCTAATGTATATTTAACCATGAATTTAGGGAGAAGCTTACAAAGCAAGAGCTGACACGTTAATGGAGGCGTTGAAGATGATGATAACCAATGTGGGAAATCCATTGAGTTCCCTAGAGTTGGTTGATGACTTGCAGAGACTCGGAATATCATATCATTTTGAATACGAAATAAGCAATCTCTTAGAGAAGATTTATTGCAATAACTACAAAAGTCATGATGAGTGGCGTAAAATGGGTTTGAACCTTAAAGCACTTGGATTTCGTCTACTAAGACAACGTGGTTATCGGGTTCCTCAAGGTACAAAATTAATTATAATGAATTGAATCTTTTTTATTCTTTAGGAACATTCCATTCCATTAGTTCTTCTATTTTTATTCTTTAGAAATATTTCATTCCATTCAGTCTTCTATCATGTATACTTGACTTCCACTTAAGTATACTAAACAGTTTTTAAGTTATTTGACTTTGCACTCTCTATATATATGTTTAGAGATCTTTCAAAATTTTAAGGACGAAGTGGAGGACACGACAGGTGTTTTGAATTTGTATGAGGCTTCGTATCATTCGTTCGAGGATGAAAGCATATTGGACGATGCTAGAGAATTTGCAACAAAATATTTGAAAGAAAATCAATACAACATGAATGAGGGTATGTCAATATTAGTAACTCATGCTTTGGAAGTTCCACAGCACTGGAGTGTATCAAGGGTAGAGGCAAAGTGGTTCATCCCAGTATACGAGAACAGAAGTGACATGAATCCCTTGTTGCTCGAGCTCGCAAAATTGGATTACAATATTGTTCAGGCCGGTTATATTGAAGATGTAAAACACGCATCAAGGTATTTTAATAAATTTCTTCCTACAAGTTGATAAATTAAATACATTACAATCATGCCTTAGTAGCATAAACAATAAAGGTTTCCTCTATATCCTTGGGGATAAAGAGTTTGTTGTGCTTCTATAGAGACCTCAGCTCCAAAAACAAACAAAAAAAAACTAAAACATAACTCACAGTTAAAAACACTTATGGACTAATTGTAAATATGACATTGATAATAGGTGGTGGAAAAATACAAGCTGGGATAAGAAGTTAACTTTTGCTCGTGACAGATTGGTGGAATGTTTTCTGTGGACTGTAGGTTTTACATACCAACCTAAGTTTAGTCCTGGAAGGAGAAATGTTGCAAGGGTCAATGCCATGATTACTACTATTGATGATGTCTATGATGTGTATGGTACTGTAGAAGAACTTGAACAATTTACAAATATTATAACAAGGTAATTAATTAAGACATAGCCTTGTGCTAAACTTACCCCTTTTCACAAATATATTCTAATTAAAATAAAAATATTGACAACTGAAATGGTTTCTAATTCCTAGATGGGACATCAATGCGATCGAAGAGCTCCCAGATTATATGAAGATATGTTTCCTTGGATTCTACAATACAATAAATGAGATCGCATATAACACGATGATAGAGTCAGGAGTTCTCATCCTTCCGTACCTAAAGAAAGCAGTAATTAAACCATCTTAAAACTTTTATTATTATTATTATTATTATTATTATTATTATTATTATTATTATTATTATTATTATTATTATTAAAGTGTGTCTTGATTATTTTCTTATTATGGGATGGATGGTAGTGGGCAGAATTATGCAAGTCATACCTAGTAGAAGCAAAGTGGTACTATAGTGGACATACACCAACACTCCAAGAGTACTTGGACAATGCTTGGGTATCAATATCAAGTCCTTTAGTATTCATGCATATCAGGTTTTCATCATCAATTAGTTCAACTGAAGAGATCCTACAGTGGTTTGAGGAAACAAAGAATATAATTTACCTAGCATCCTTCATATGCCGACTTGCTGATGACTTAGGGACATCCTCGGTATGACCTATTAATAATATATTTATATCACATTTTCGGGATATAAAAGGTAAATTAATAGCTTTGTTGTCTTGTATGTTTAAGGACGAAATGGCAAGAGGGGATGTTCCAAAGGCGATGCAGTGTTACATGAATGAGAGCGGTGCTACTGAAGACGAAGCTAGAAGGTATATCAAGAACTTAATGCTAAAAACGTGGAAGAAACTTAACAAAGAACGAGAGAGTGCTCGATCTCAGCATATACGCGAGTTTATTGAGTATGCAATGGATGGTGTTAGGATGACACAGTTCATGTATGGTAAAGGAGATGGGCATGGTAATCCAAACATGACTGAATCTCACCTGCAGTCACTGTTGTTTAATCCTATTGTCTAAATCTAAGGGATTTATTAATATATGAATGATTGTTAATCAACTTTGTGCATCTTATTGGGGGTGAACTTTCGTTATGTATGAAATAAGATGCCAGCTAGAGCATCATGTTTATCTTCTAATGTATTGTAATGGAATTTCTGTGATGTTAGAACATGCGCTTTACTTTAAATGCATTGCCATATATATAATATTTATAAAATCCATGTTATCGAAGCCACTGATTCCTCTTGATAGACATATGCATTAAATGAGTATATTTTTATATAAATATAATATTGTTTATAAAACATAATAAATTACATAAAGATACATTTTGCAAAGTCGGTCGTGAGAGGCGTTTACGGTAGCTATCTCACGGTTGACATTACTCCACTTAGCTACGTCTGCTAATATCAACGGTCAACATGCTGCCACACGTCCTCTCATCTCCTTTGCTTCCACGTGTCTTTGTCCTTTAATCCAACGAGGACGATCAAGAAGGCCAAAACACCCAAAAAAAGGCCCCAAGCCACCTAGAAAACGTTGTGCACCACCGTTACTTTGCGAGAATTGGTTTGAATAAACCGTACATGGAAGATGGTCAATAGTTGTGTGGAGCAGCCGTAATGGATCCAGCAGCGGTGGCGAACGGTTTCGACCAATGC